>JAPQWV010000003.1:4832500-7248750 GCA_027422505.1 Craterostigma plantagineum
ACTAAAGTACTTCATTTCAGGAGATAAATACGGATATTCATGTCGAAAATACTTGCGAATTGGGGGAGAACATCTAAGCTTATAATGGTTGGTTTATCAAGCATTCTACATATTAAGAACATTGATCATCATCAACACCACAAAATTAGTTTTCTAGCCACTTCACTTTCGTTTACGGTCGGGTACTTGAAGTACTTAATTTCAGGAGATAAATAATGATATTCATGTAGAAAATACTTGCGCATTGGGGGGGGAGATACCTTAGACTAAAATTGTCATTCTAATCAAACTTATTAAATTGTATTGTGGATGATAAGTGTTCTTACCATTTAAGATACTTTAAGAAATGGTGCCATTTTAGACTTACAAAAGTTACATCGAGTACTTGAATTCATCGTTAAAATACGTAAATTAGTGCAACATGTACTTAATTTTAGACAAAAAATACTCATATTTATGCGGAAAATACCTGCAAATTGGGGCGAATCATGTAACACTAAAATGTTAGCTTTTAATCAAACATCCTAACTAATAAGAATATTGATCATCACAAACACTAAAAAAAGAATTGTTTTCTTCTTATTAGATGACTATCTGCGTGTATGTTTTGCTCCAAATAAGGTATTTTGCATGTTGGCGAATGGTGATGAATAATGAAACTAATATGTGTGATGTTTGATGAAAATGTACAAATTTAGTCATAGATGTCACGCTACTATCTGCGTGTATTTATTGCTCCAAAGAAGGTATTTGCTTCCCTAAATTAGGTATTTGAAGATGCGATTTAGGTATTTTATCCCAAAATTTAAGTATTTCTCTTGGGTTGAAAGTGAGGTGCGATAAAGAAGTATTTTGCATTTTGGTTATGAACAATGAAACTAATATTTGTGATGTTTGATGAAAATGTACCAATTTAGTCATACTATGATCTGTTTGTATTTTCTGCTCCAAATAAGGTATTTACTTCCCTACATTAGGTATTTGGGGACTCGATTTAGGTTTGTTATCCCAAAATTTAAGTACTTCTCTTGGACTGAAAGTGAGTTGCGAGAAAGAAATATTTTGCATGTTGGTGATGAATAATGAAACTAAAAAAAGTATTTAAGAAAATATCTAATGTAGTAAGAACACGGTCATCACCAAAACCATAAACCAAGTTCCCTTCTAACTTCACCTTCATATTAATTCAGATTCTTGATAACATCAATGAAATACCTGAAATCGAGTAAAAGAGTACTTAATTTTAGACCTAAAGTACCTATATTTGTGTAAAAAATACGTGCGGACAGTGACGAATCATTTAAGACTAAAATCATAGATTTTAAGCAAATATATAATGTAGTAAGAACATGGTCATCACCAAAAGTTCCCTTCTAACTTCATCTTAATATAAAACAATAGTTGCATAGTATGGTTTTATCAAACACTTTACATGATAATGATATACAAAGCCATATTCAAATATTTAACTCAAATTTTTTACCAATCGTACAGTCATATTTCTATGTAATCAAATCAGTCATACATACATTCAAAGTCTATTGCATTGCAACGCTAAAAAAGAGCTAGGAGGAGAAGTATCAGAGCATGTGAGAAGATGGGATTTTGATATGTGCACTTGAAGGACTAAACTTAACATCTTCGACTGTATCTCCATTTCAACTTCTGCATCATACACCAATTCAATTCAAGATCTCGTGATGATGACGTAGTGCCCAAAACTATTGGCGATTAGGTTGATTTCCCACGTCCCCTGAGGAGAACATCAGGATGTCAGTTGAGAAGCCATTATACTGTTATTCACATGTATTACCAAAATTCTTCTCTACAACAAAATGTGCGAAATGGTTAGCAAGAAATAACTATAACTATAAAAAAATTCAAGAAACACAACACAAACCATCAAAATTCCTCAATTTTCTGAAACAAAATTCATAAAGAAAAATTTAACTTAGAAAAACACGCATAAACTGACAGAAAAGATGATAAGCATAGAATTCTATTTAATGAAAATGAACCATAACAACAAAGCCTTAGAGACAACAGAACAGAGGACACAACTCACCTGCAAGAAAGCGCGAGCCAAACAAGGTTGTGATTAGCAATCCCAACGTAGAAAACTTGTATTCCATATTGCAGCGGTCGTCCACGGTAAACTCCAATTTCAATTGATGAGTGTGTGAGCTGGGTTGAAGGTTTTTAGTCTTCAATCGTGATATTTAGGGTCAGTATTTGCGTTTTTTTTTGGGAAGATAAATGGCAATAAGGGTAATTTTCACACTAGGGAGTTAAAACGGTATTTTTAATTAAATAAACCAAAAAATAACAACCATTAACAAAATAAACAAGAATTTGAAAGCATTAACAAAATAAAAAACATCGTCATCTGGGAATACGAATTACTAATTCGTCGCCCCAGATGACGAAATACTAATCCTATGTGGCAGAAATAATGACGTGGAGTAACTCGTCTTCTCAGAAGACGAATTAGTAACTCGTCATCTGAGATGACGAGTTAGATCTGTATTACAAATCGCCGCTGTCGCGATGAAATACCATAAGTCGACGACGAAGACGAGAACCGACGACGACGAAGACGAAAGTGAGCCCCGTTGAGACGGCCGCCCAACCGCCGATTCTCCGCCGTGAGCCCAACCGCCGATTCGCCGCCGTGAGCCCGCGCCCGAATAGCCGCCGTGAGCCCGCGCCCGATTCGCCGCCCCCGCCTCCGATTCGCCGCCCCGCCTCCGCCGTCGTCCCGCAGGCCCTCCACGCCCAGCTGCACCGCCGCCCAGACGTGAGCCGAGGCCCCGCTGCGACCCGTCAGCCCCACGACGTTTTGGTTGCCGATTTTCAACCGGTCCGCCGGTGCCGCCGCCTCAGCCGCCGCCTCCGCCGTCTTCCCGCCGCGAGCCGGCGCCCCGCAGGCCCTCCGTGAGCCGCAGTCCCAGCCGTGACCCGACGCTCCGCTGCGACCCGTCGACCGCCCGACGACGTACTACACCGATTTACGTTAGGTGAGTGACGCGTGCCGATGGATAATTAACGATTTTTTGCGTTAATAGATTCATTATCCGAATGCTAATTTTTTTGTTGATTTGTTTGGTTTCGTTTTCTTGAATGTAGAACGTAGGGTTATCTCTGTCGTAAAACTCCCCAAGACCACCGTACTCGTCACCACCAGGAGGTGGCATTTGGTACGTTCGGAAAAATGGTACTGACTGAAACAGCATTGGAGCAGCAGAGTCCAGCGGAGTTGTCTCATCTGGGGCATCCTCGTCATCGTTCTCGTCGTCGTCGTTGGGATCGGGTAACTCGGTCAGTGGATCCTCATCGTCTGCTTCCGAATCACTTACATCAACATCTTCCTCGGGTTCAGGCTCGAAGTCGGGCACGGGTTCTGACACGGATTCTGTCATATTGAACGGAGCTCCAACCGTCGGCATCTCCAAAGAAACATTGCCGAACCCTGCCGTAACTGAGACAATGTCGGGAAAATCCGGACATGTATAACTTGAAGAACCAACTTCAAACGCAGGAATCTCGCACCGCTCCTCGAAATTGCGATGAGGCTCTTCGTTCAAATCAAAGTTTGAATTTTCAACCGCCTCAACAAAAACTTCAAGACAGTCGTTCTCCGAATCGGGATGTATAAAAAATTGTAAGTCGTTGTCGTTGGAGATTTGGAGTAGCTGACAAAAGTGGCGGGAATATTGAAAGTATTCATTTTTTGCAGAGACAGTCAACGAACAACGACCGCTATCAGCACCCGTAATTTCAAATAATAACGATATAAACTCGGAAAAATTAGTGTTGCGACGAATTCGCCTATACCCAATAGGGCGGATGCTATATTTGATGGTGGAATCGGAGGATTGGATTATTTCGCCTCCGAAATATACAATGACTTGTACGCGATTTGACACCATTATTTATGTTACGTTACAAATGATCGATGGGGAGGTATATATAGACGATTAATTCGTCTTCTGAGAGTACGAATTAGTAATTCGTTATCCGAGAAGACGAGTTACTCGAATTATTGGCAGACACTCTGCATGGCACGATGCATGATCATGCATGGTTTGTCGGCCTTTAACTTAACTCGTCATCCCAGATGACGAATTACTTTGCCATGTCAGCGGTCAGCTTGATCAACAGTATTTCGTCATCTGGGAATACGAGTTACTAATTCGTCATCCCAGACGACGAGACACCTTGCCATGTCAACGTCAACTGGTCAGCGGGCCAAAGTAATTCGCCGACTGGGATAACGAGTTACTAACTCGTATTCCCAGGTGACGAAGTTCTCTATTTTGTTAATACTTTCAAATTCTTGTTTATTTTGTTAATGGTTATTATTTTTTTGTTTATTTAATTAAAAATGCCGAGTTAAAACTATGTTTTTGCTTAGTGGCGCTACCTATTCATAAAATGAAACTTGTAGGTACTGATTCATAAGATAAAGTTGTAAATAGGTATTTTTCTCTAAAATTCTCTTGATTTAATTATACTTTTATCCTTCCTATTTTTTATTTATTTTGTCTTAACTTTTAACTAGGATCCCCGTTTAGTTCACAAGATATGATAAGATAAAATCCAAATTATCCAATGCAATATTGTGCCCGAGACAAAAACAAAGCCCGCTTTAATAATTAAAGGCGCCCACAAGTTATCCAATGAAGCTGGCCGAGATAAAAAAACCCAACCCAATATAAAATAGTGAAATGACCAAACTACCCCTAACTCGAACAAATAGGCGCTGCTGCAGATTTCATTTTTCATCTCCCGCTAATTCATAGGCGAGCACCGACGTAGTGCTCCTTGGCACCATTCAAGCGATTTAGCTGACGGTTCAGCGCCCCACTATTATTCTGCGAAGGTCCTCCCATCGCTGAAGCTTTTCGATTGACAAGATTAAGACGATTTGGGCATTGCAAAACCAGGTATTTCGTTGTTGTCCACTGCTCAAGATTATCGCATTATACCTTGTATTCATTGGCCCGTCATTCTCTTCGGTGCCAGGTTATAAATCAACGACTTCTCGTCTGGGCTGGACGAATTAATAAGAATTTTGTACTGCAAAATCCGAGGTACTTTCTTATTTTGCATTCGATTTATCTTTGGGTTAAGCTCAATTTTTGGCTGTGTTACAGTTACACTTTGATAACGAGCCATTCTGTGGTTCATGGTAGTTGGGTGGACTTTTGACCCTTGGTCAGGGGCGGAGCCATGAATTTAACTGAGGGTGGGCGAAAAAATAAAATGAACCAAGGACATGATAATAATATACTCTCTCCGTCCCGGCAACTTTATCACGTAAGTTGCTGGGCACACAAATTAAGGTGACATTATTATAATAGTATAGTATAATGAAAAGGTAAAAAGGTGTATATTTTGACACGTCTTTTAAGAATATTCAATATTATTATATGATTGTTTGTGATAGTTTTTTTGCTAAATAAGGAAATGTGATAAAATTATTGGGACGCCCGAAATGGAAAAGTGTGATAAAATTAGCGGGACGGACGGAGTAGAATTTAAAGTGATCACCTTACAAATTACATTTTGAAGTCGGTCATCAACTATAAGAAGATCAGAAATTATGAAATTTAGAGGATGAAGCTCAACCAGTCGCATTTACAAAGGCAAAATTGAAAAAATCGAGTTTTGGCGGAAAGAAGCAACACAAAAAATGAAGCTCACATATGTTAGTTTCATACCGGAATCACTTGCATAAATTATCCTCGAATTGCCACTAGAATGCAATGATCATGGTTCAAACTAATCATATAATCTTAGAGAAATATAAATAGTAAGTACTGTATATACTTTCCTATTATTATTAATATTAATGCAGTATATATTATAATGTAATGGGATCGATCCCTCTCTTCCACCATTAAATACGATTTTCTTTTATCAATTAGTTATCAAGGGTTAATGCGTGTATATTTTAGTAATAATATTTGTATGTATTCTTATCTATATACACAATATGTATATATTATAATATATATAGGAACAACCAAATTTTCAGGGTGGGCAACTGCCTACTCTCGGCAGTAGCTAGCTCCGCCCCTGCCCTTGGTATCAACGGATTGATTATCAACCAGATATTTGATATCGCTAAGGCATCATAGAACTGATTTGGGTTAAGTTATTATGTTTGCATAGCATTATCTAACATTATAACTGCAATTTGGACATACCTGTTGCGTGCGTAAATAAATTTTCACTTTCAGTTTCAGAATGGATACTAATATGAGAAGGGAAGTCCTAATGTTTGTAATTTTACAAACATTGATTCAGCAAAACACGTTGTTATTCCTCTTACTTTCCATCTACGTAAGACGCCGACAAAACAAAAGCCTTCTAAAGTGGAAAAGAACTGCAGTAAGATACAGTTTGGTGGACAAGATACCACAACAGATGGCTAACCTTAGGGAATTAGTGTCGGTATCTGACGTAACGTGCCACAACCACTTGAGAATGAATAGAAAAACATTTGGAACACTTGTATCTCTCTTAGAAAGTGTTAGCGGTCTTAGACAATCTAGATTTACAACAGTTAGTGACAAGATTGCCATGTTCTTGATGATCATATCCCATAATATGAAAAATCGGGTATTGCAAAGAAGCTTTAGCAAATCAGGTGCAACTATTTCAAAATACTTTCATGAAGTGTTGAATGCGGTCTTGAAACTGCATCACCTACTCATTGTGCCCCCCGAAGCAAATATCAGAAGACAATACAGACTATAGATGAAAGCATTTTAAAGTAATTATTTCCATGAATCTGTGTGGTCTGCTACAATTATATTGGCTTTACTTTTCCCAATTAACTTAATTGTATTTAATTTAATGCAAGGGTGTCATGGAGCATTAGACGGAACGCATGTTAAGGTCATTGTCCCCGAAGTAGACAGGCCGAGCTATCGAAATCGGAAGGGCGATGTGACCATCAATGTACTTGGTGCTTGTGATCCGAACATGATGTTCACGTATGTCCTATGTGGTTGGGAAGGATCCGCACAGATGCACAAGTGTTGCGTCATGCGATTTCTAGGAAGGCCTTAAGGTGCCAAGAGGTACTTTTTGAGAATTTTGTGATAAATGAGTTTTATGTGATGCCAAGTAATAATACCGTTAAGTTCCTCTCTTATGACAGGAAACTACTACTTGTGTGATAGTGGTTTCATGAATGCAGAAGGTTTTTTGTCACCATATCGGGCCGTTAGATATCATTTGGACGATTTCGGGGAAGGAAGAAATGCATCGTAAAATCCACAGGAGTACTTCAACATGATACATAGTAGAGCAAGAAATGTGATCGAACGTTGCTTCGGATTATTGAAAAAATGTTGGGCGATACTCCGATCCCCTTCGTATTTCCCAATAGTAACACAGAATAGGATTGTGATGGCATGTTGCATACTTTACAATTTTATCCGTAAGGAAATGCCTGGAGACCCTTTCGACCAACAAGTTGATGCTAGTACGGGGGATAACATTGACTTTATCAAAGATGAGGCTGAGGATGGGGATAACATTAGCACTCTTGATGCATCGACTGAATGGGGAGTTTGGAGAGATATGTTAGCGGCGGCAGCTTTTAATGACTGGAGAAATAATGGAGCTAGATCTTGAATTGGTTCTTGCGCAAGTTTTTTTTGGTGTGTGGTTTGTTAATGTGGATTCGTACTATTGCTAACATTTATATTACTTCAGACTGTGTTGCATGAATTGTATTGAACGTGTTCACCTCCCGTTTTAATGAATGCCTACTATAATTTATTGTTGGTATTGGTGTATGCGCTTCACATGGGAATGAATGACTTGAATATCTTTCGTTGTGTTGTGGATTTCTTTACCCTCATTTTTGTACAGTGGATTAACTTCTCATATTTAAGGCATTTTTCAGGATCTCATGGAATTCACAGCGGATACAAACATCAGGCCAAATCCGCCATTTAAGGAGAGAAACAGTAGGCGTGGGTGGAGCCAGTAAGAAGAAATGACTCTGCTGAACGCAATGAAAGAAATATTGGCGAGTGGATGGAGGTGTGAGAATGGATTCAAGGCCGGGTATCTTAAGATCCTAGAAGCACGCATGATGTCCGCTTTTCCGAGATCCGACATTCGCGCGATGCCACACATTACCTCGCGGCTTCAAACATGGAAGAAAAATTACCACAACCTCTCTAGTATGCTAAGTATGACCGGTATTGTGTGGAATGACTCGACGAAGACGATTGATGTTTTTGGGGATCAATTGGGATGAATTCTGAAGGTATGAAGCTCTCTTATTTTTTTTTTAAGTTATGTTAAGCACATGTTATACTTTAACCTTCTTCTTTGTTGAACAGAAAGACCCAGTTGCTAAGTCGATGCACTACAAATCTTGGCGATATGGGCCGAAATATTTGGAAAAGACCGTGCTACGGGTGACCTTGCGGAGGACATCGAGGAAGTGATACGAAACAGTTCTGGTTTAAATGGGACTGATTTATCATTCAGCGCTGGTGAGCGCGAGAATACTACTCCAAATGGGACTGATTTTCCTCAAGGTTCGGCAACTGACAACGCAGTTAGAGGGTCCAGTGGAGGAGGTAACGGAAACACGCAACGCCGTGGTCGAAAACGGAAAAGCAATGAAGTTGATAAAGAGTTGATCGACATAATAGGCAAGTATTGTGCGGAAACAAATGTTGCTCTTCAATGGTTCATTTCCATTGTTGAAGTTGAGAGCGACATAATCCCGAAAAAGTATAATGTCTACCAACAAATCGACGTAATGGACGAACAAAGCCCTGACCGGAAGCTTTTGATTTCGAAGTTCCCCGTCAATCACTCGGACGAACTTCGACTATTTGACAGTTCGCCGCCGGACTTGAAATATCGCTACGTAATTAACACATTCCGTACCCTCGTGTGAAAAGGTAATGGTGTAGGGTTATTTTGGGTGTGGTTGAAAGATTGTACAAGTGCTGTTTTGCTTTTGATAGGTAGTCTGCTGCTGTGGGAATACATAGCTTTTGTTTGGTACTTCACTACTATGATTTTTGATAGAATTGCATGTGACGATGGGCCATTCTGTGCACGAAATATTCTATCACTGGTATTTTCAGATTTTGGCTGTAAGATGTTGTACATGTAACAACAGCTATTGTATTTTAACATTTTGGATGGATGTACTGGCATGAATTGGTATTTGAGCGGCTACATGTATGTTTGATAACAAGTTAGTTTTGTATGTCGACAACTTTGAAAATAAATTGAATTTCAGCTGCAAATATTTATATCATTGTGCAAAGCTCTCAGTTTTCCCAGCCGAAGGAAAATTGTCATTCACATATAAAGACTGAAGATACAACCAATCCGCAAAACATTGAACATAGTCGAAACAACAACATATCTGAAGGAGACACTAACACTAACCAAACACAACCAAGCCGAATTATATCACATCACACATAACTTAGATACCATACAACGATATTGCTTTATGGTTACCACCTTATTTATTACAGCTCGCGCGGTCCCTTACCTGACTATCCACGTCAAAATTCAATTTTTTCTTCGGCGGGTTCTCGGGGAATCCAGGGGGTGGAGAAGTAACCTCGCGGCTACCATCCAAGTGATTAGTAGCATCTGAGTCACTACTAATATATATCACATCAACGAATTGCCACTTAAATATCTTTGAAATACTTTCCCAACATTTTTCGCCTTTGAAAACGTACGCCTGCTCCTACAGCAGTATAACTATTTTGTTGGCAATTATAAATTTTTGTATGTAAAATTGTGATTGAATACGAACCGATCCATGGATACCAATTTCCAGGTGGTGCATGAATGACATTCGCTTCTTTGTCAAAGTTCGCAGCGGGATCGTCAACTATTTTCTTGAAAGTGTGATATCTATTGATAAGGAAGTCGATACGTTGTTCGATTCTCCCGGTCCTGAATCTTAAATGGAACTTCTGAAAGGCCGTGTTTTGCAAGGCACCAATGAGTAGATCGTTTGGTTCGCCCACTTTGAAATTACCACGGTCATTTTCACGGCTCGAACAGTTGATGAAGAAATCATCAACCATCTCCGGCCAATACGTATTGAATAAATAATCCGATTGCTCCCTTATTTTGCTACTGTCAAAACCTGCAACACCGTAGAACACTTACTGTTGGTCCCGAAATGCACCAAACAAGGAATCAAAGAAGCTAGATGGAATGGAATGGAATGAAAAGGGAGAATTTCTCACCTTGTAGTGTGTGTAGTGTGTGAAAACGAATTTTAGCTTTTTGATCTTTGATTACCTTTCAAAGTGAGTTGGTAACACCTTATATACCACATTAACCCTAGGTATATTAAGGCCCAATCACTAAAAATAAAATAATTACAATCTAGTCCAAAGCCCAAGTTAAAGATAATTACATAATTAATCTCAAGACTTAAACTATTGACACAATCAGTTAAATATCCTAACAATCTCCCCCTTTGTGTCAATTGTTGGGAGTCTTGAATCTTGGGCGTTGGGATGGTGGATTAGCGTGTGAGTGTTTCGCGAAGCCCTAGTTTGAACTCGAAGGCGCGGAGATTCCTTCGAAGAACCATTCTGTCAGCTATAGCATCAATGAGCTTCGCGAACTTGGATCGGCATAGGGGATCTTCTTCCGAAAGGATACGGCAGATTCTCATGAGTTTGTCTTGGATGATGGTGAGCGTTCCATCTGAGAATTTTGCCACCTCGGAGCAGCGCAGGAGCCTCATCTTTCCCTTGTAGTTCGAGTAGGCGACCGCCGGATCATCTCCGTTGATCACATCGCCCTCTCGATAGTCGTCTGCGTTCTTGAAAGATGGGCGAGTCAGGTTCACCTTCTTCAGATTATGTTCCACCGCCATCTGCAGATCGTGGGTGGCGTAGAATCTGACTTGTCGGAGCATGTGGCGCTTGATAGCCACATATCCCATGGTGACCGGTTCAGCACGTACGAGATGTCCAGAGCTTCTGAGGACGAGTCTGAACTGTTTCAGGGATTCCAGCATGCTGTATAGGTCACCCAGGCGCAGAAACTTGAAGTCCGCCTCACTGACTTCACTGTAGCTCTCATCCTGCCTCATTACCGTGAATACTGGGTAATGGACAGGTCCTTTGGACTCTTGGCGGAGGTCAGTGACTTTGCAGATGGGGGCCCGACTCATTTCCTGAGCGACGTTTTCCTCATCGGACAGCGTCCTATCTGTGCATTTGTGGCACAGAAGGCTCCATCGATAGAGTTGCTTCTTTCTCTCTGTCCAACTTTGGATGTTCATCAGCTCGTACTCGTCGAAGGTGGTGACGATCTTCTCCTTGCGCCGCCAGATCCTCTTCCTGATCTCTTCCTGAAATGGCGCCGTGATCTTCTTGTTTTCCCACGGTGCTTCCGGTATATCCACCGTGGGCACATCCGTCTGAGCAGCAGGGGCCTCAGTTTGCTGCGCTTGGAATTGCAGGATGTTCTCGAGCTCGGCCGGTTCCGCGTTGTATTCCTCTCCGTTCTCGTCGTCTGCGGTGTTGATCAGCGTAAGCGAGGCCTCCATGAGCAGACGTCGAGCATTTTCCACCAACTTCCTAGCTGCTACTGCATCGGCGGGCGTGTACAGCCATTCATCATTGAAGATGTAGGCTTCGATCTCGTTCTGAGCGCAGTAGACATCCTCGGAAGCCAGGTTGGGATCGATGTTGAGAGGGGTATGGCTGTGTGGTGGCGAGGGAGCAGCGTCGGAGGAGTCTGTGGATTGTGGGGATGGAATTGGTGGAGATTCTGGTGGTTCGGTTGAGGTGATGGTTTTGGCAAGGATGATTTGGGTGACGAGTGGTGTAGATGTGGTGGTGACCTCTAACGTCGATGTGACAGTTAGAGGTTCGGAAACTGTGAGTGGAGACGGTGTGGGGGTGGTCTCTATCGCCGATGTGACGATTAGAGTTTTGGAGACGTTGGTGTGTGGTGGTGAGGGTGATTTGGTTAGTGACTCGGGGTTTATGGAATGGGATGTTTGGCTAGTGGGTTGTGAGGTTTCTGTTGCGGGTGCCGTTTCAGGTCCAGAGGAGGAGGGCGGCGTCGATTGTACGAATCCTTGGGATTGTGCGCCAAGCTGCCTATTTATCTCCCCCTCGCGGCGATCTTGATCATCATCTTGATCGTCGCGTCTGGTCCTGCTGGTCTCGCCTTGAGTACGGCAAGACAATGGTTGCGTCATGATGCTCTTCATCTGCTGTTCCTCCTCGTCGAGTTCCGTCATTGACTCGAAGCGAGCTCTGAGGATGTAGAAGAGCTCCTTGGCGGAAATGGAGGAGAGAACAGCTTCTGCGTCCTCATGTTGCTTTGGTGGTGGCGTCTCCGGGGCCACACCTTTGCCTTTGTCGACCGTGGACGCTTCGAGACGCGCGTAGACTTTATCCAAGATTGACGCCTCAAGAGTCTTTGCAAACTCTTGAAGGCGTGTCTCTAGCGCGGTCTCGGTGACGAAATGGGGTAAATCTAACAAGTTGGAGTCACGAAGAACTCCAACTGACACCGATTCGGTGAATATCGCCGATCGGCCGCCCGTTTGCACAGGACAGGAAAAGACGGGGTCACGCAGACTTCCCGTTGACATTATCGATGAGACAGACTCAATCGACAGATGGCCTAGGCTCACGGTTGTTGTGATGTTGGCCGTGCTAGGTCTTCCGCTCTCAGTCACAGAGACTTCACCGAGCGTTCTGACAGAATCACGAAGACTCTGTAGTGCGGTAGAAGGTGTATGTGTCCTAGAAACGTAAGGAATTATGGGGAGTGAGGGCACTAGACTCGATGTGCATGAAGAGGATGCAGTCTGAGGCGAGGGACTGCTTGTTTCAACATCGATCACCTCCAAGTGGGGTGTCGATGGTATACGTGGCTCCTCGTGGGATGAAATAACTTCCTGTAGAGAGGAAGATAAGTGGCTTGGTGGGGTTGTTTGCGTGGTTGAGCCAGATGCCACGACTTCTACTCGGGAGGTGAACACATCACCTCCTGTACCTATTGGTTCGGCTCGGCTTATTTGTGGCGGAGGAGGTCGATCGTGTTTTTGTTTCGATCGACGCTCCGTGGAGCGGCTTACGTCATCCTCACGCGACCGTTTTTTTCGGAGCGCGGGTGGAGGAGGATGCGGCGCGACTCGTTGACTTTTTGGAGGTGGTGGTGGGGGGTTGGCTAGTCCCGAGGTTAGGAGCAGGGGGGTTGATCTGCTCCATAGGGACAGAGGATAGAGGGTGCGGGCTTTCTCGGAAGGAGGCGGTTGAGGCACGGTATTCTTGGACGTGCGGGTTGGTTGGGTCGGCGTAGGCGAGCACGTCGTCCGGGATCACCATTGCGTGTCGATCCTTCGCCGGTGTGTTCTTCTTGGCGAACTTCTCGACAGTTGGTATCTGAAAATGTTCTGCTGCCGGACGGATGCGGATGTTGGTTGAGTGTAGGCGGAAGTGCTTTATTAGAGCTGGGAGCCATCGCATGTACGGGACGAACCGGTTCGTGACTCCCTTGGCGATTTCCCGGTCACGTCTCTGGATCATCGAGACTAGGTCCACCCAGATGATGTCGGCGTAGTTGTACTTGCGGTTGTGAGCGATGCCGGTCATGATTGTGAGGATTTGAATGTTGCCGCGATCCTGACCAGCATGCTTTCCAGACATGCACTTGTTCACCAGCAGGTATAGTGTCCGCCAGGGTTGTGGTAGGTTGCGGGTTGTGACTTCACTGAGGACAAGTGGGCCTTTCTTCTTCTTGGCATCTGGTTGATAGCCCAGTCTGTCGATGTCTTCAATGAGTTGGTCGTGAGTGGGTGGTGGATCGTATGGTGAGTAGACCGGGAGTTGAAGAACTTCTTGGAGTATTCTGGGAGTGAGGACGACGGTTTCTTGATCGATTTTAGCGGATAGGGTCTTGGCAAGACGTAGTGGTCCAGCTATTTGTAGCGTATGCCAGAATTGTTGAAGGTACACCTGAGCTTCTGGTTCGCCATGAGTGAGGGCGTGGCGAAGTGGGTGTCCTTTGAGAATCTCTATAATTACAGGGGCATCGCACCGAAAACTGTCCAAGTCCACTTTGTAGTTGTTGGGAACCAGGGCCGCCCATTGATTTAGTGGGAAGATCTCCTCGGCTGGTGGTACATAGGTACGCGAGTGGAGTTCGATGCGAGCGACTTCCCTTTGGATGACAGCCGCCTCAAGTGCCTCGAGTGTACTTTGGTCTTTGTCCGTCATTTCTGTGCTCGACAATAATTATAAGATGAATAGTGTGGTCTAAGTCACAAGAATGATAGAATTGCCCAAAATTATATATAAGTAAAATTCACAATAAAGCTAGGTTAGGGTCCCTCTGACATAGTTGTTAAGATTGAATTTTGAAAATTTTCGCAGTTTGTGTAAAATTCAGCAAGTATGGAAAACTTTCGCAAGTTAAGAGGTCTTCGCACATTGTAAAAATTTTCACATGTTATGAGAAAAAAAAAGATCGCAACTTATCAGACATAGGAATTTTCTCAAGTTTCAAGAAATTTCGCACTCAGTCACAAAAATCTCACACGTTAAAAAAAAATTTCTCAAGTTTCAAAATTTCTTACTTAGCCACAATTTCAGAATTTCAAAATCTCGCACGTAATGAGAAAATATTTGGTTCACTGTAGATGCGAGTATATGAAATTTTCGCGGGTAGAAAAATTTTTGTGGATTGAGAAAATTTTGTTCACTGTAGATGCGAGTATATGAGATTTTCGCGGGTTGAAAACTCTTCGTGAATTGAGAAAAATTTTTGTTCACTGTAGATGCGAGTATATGAGATTTTCGCGGGTTGAAAACTCTTCGTGGATTGAGAAAAATTTTTGTTCACTGTAGATGCGAGAAAAGTGAAGATGCGAGAAAAATGTTTAACGAGGTGAAGTGTAAAAATTTCGCGGGCTACACTCACTGTAGTGCAAGAATTTTTTAAAAAAAATTTCGCGGGGCTACACTCACAGTGGTGCAAGAATTTTCTCGGGTGAGTTAAAAATTTCGCGGAGCTATACTCACAGTAGTGCAAGAATTTTCTCGGGTAAGTTAAAAATTTCGCGGAGCTACACTCTCAGTAGTGCAAGAATTTTCTCGGGTAAAATGAAAATTTCGCGGGGCTTATCTCACTGTAGCAGCGAATTTTAACATTTAAAGCAATTTTTTTCGGAGAATTTTCTCGGTGAAATAAAAGTTTCGCGGGGCTTATCTCACTGTAATAGCGAAGTTTAACAATTAAAACACTTTATCTGAGAATTTTTCTCGGTGATAAGAAAAATTCGCGGGGCTTATGGTACTGTAGCAGCGAGAATTTTAACTGTTTAAAGGACTTTATCTGAGAAAGTTTCTCGGTGATAAAAAAAATTCGCGGGGCTTATGGTACTGTGGCAGCGAAAATTTAACGTTTTAAGGCAGAAATTTTGAGAAATTTCGCGGTGAAGAACACAGTGTGAAGACAGCGAAGCGACGTAATAAATTTCAGCCCTAGACCTACTCAAATTGCAACCAAAATGCTGTAATCTGGGCTTAATCGACTCGTAATTGAATGGGTAATGCATATTTGGGGGATTTAAACATTAAAAACCTAACATGCGTTCGATTCAGAGCCGAGAAATTTTAACCCTAACTTAACAGATTAAATAAAAATGGGCAAAACAGGGTAAAATCGAACAGAAATTGGGTTATTCGAGATGTATTCATACCGAAAAACTGATTTGCGATGATGGAGTTAGCAGGAAACGAAGTTTGAATGCAGATTTTGACGATGACGATGATGCGAGGTGTTGCGAATTTTTTGACAGAGGGGTTGCGAATTTTTGAGAGAGAGGTTGCGAATTTTTTAAATTTTCTCGGGATCTTTAGGATAATGAGAAAAAATGTTAAGGATTTTGGGGTTTTACGATTGGAGACACTGTACATGCGAATTTTTGAGTAAATGGGCCGAAAATTCGCGGGCTTGGTCAAAACCTCAACTTGGCTGAATTTCGCGGATTTGGTCCCAATTTTGACTCTTTTTGACCAGAGAAATTTTAAATTCAGTCCAAAATTTTGATTAGTCCGATTTTGACTCAGTTTGACCAGACTTTAAAATTTCAACCCAAAATTTTTCAAAATTTTTTTTTTTTTTTTTTTTTTAAATAATAAAAATAAGAAGCTCCCCCTTAATCGCAAAACTCCCCGTTTTAAATAATGAAATATCAGACGCTCCCCCTTAATTGAAAAATTCCCGTTTTAAATAACGAAATATCAAACGCTCCCCCTTAATCGAAAAACTCCCCCCCAAAAGACATAATCCATGAGACACATAAAAATTCAGAAGACACATAGATAATAGAGTGAAGTGGAAAGGAAATATGTACACTTAATCAGAGTTCATGTAGAGACGATTGATCACAACTGAATATTCAACATGCCCAACATAGTCACTAGGTGTTGGAATCGTTTGATATCCAACGGTTTTGTGAAAATGTCGGCCAGTTGATCTTCGGTTGTGACGTAGTGCAATTCAATTGTCCCTTGTTCTACATGTTCTTTGATGAAGTGGTGGCGAATATCTATGTGTTTTGTTCTAGAGTGATGTACTGGATTACTCGTCATCGCAATAGCACTTTTTGAGTCACAATAAATGGGAATTTTATCAATATGAATATTAAAATCTCGTAGTTGGGTTCTCATCCACAAAAGCTGTGAACAGCAACTAGCGGCGGCGACATATTCTGCCTCCGTCGACGAAGTTGAGACACAGTTTTGTTTTCGAGACGACCAACTTACGAGTTTACCGCCCAAGAAGTGTGCAGCTCCAGAGGTGCTTTTTCTGTCCATCTTGCATCCTGCATAATCCGAGTCAGAGAATCCAACCAGCTTGAAGTCCGATTGAGTGGGGTACCACAAACCCAGATTGGGTGTCCTTTAAGATAGCGGAGAATCCTTTTAACAGCAGTGAGGTGGGATTCCTTTGGTGTTGCTTGGAAACGCGCGCAGATGCCTGTCGAGAGAACGATATCTGGTCGGCTAGCAGTGAGGTACAGAAGAGATCCTATTATCCCTCGATAGATGGTTTGGTCAACTGGAGCACCCGATGGGTCCGCATCGGGTCGGCCAGAGGGAGACATAGGTGTTGCAGCAGTCTTAGCATCCTTCATTCCGTATTTCTCGAGAATGTCATGGATGTATTTGGACTGGTTGATGAAGATTCCGTCGGGGAGTTGCTTTACTTGAAGGCCAAGAAAGAAATTCAGCTCGCCCATCATACTCATTTCAAATTTTTCCTTCATCAATTCTGCGAACTCTTCACATAGTTGTGGTTCAGTTGATCCAAAAATGATATCATCGACATAAATCTGTACAATCATGATGTCCGGGCCACTCCGCTTGGTGAAGAGGGTTGTATCCAGAGATCCTTTCTTGAATCCAGACTGAACGAGGAAATCTGACAGGACGTCATACCAAGCTCGGGGAGCCTGTTTTAGTCCGTAGAGGGCCTTGTAGAGTCGATATACGTGATGAGGAAACTCTTCACTCAAGAACCCTTCAGGTTGATCAACGTACACTTCTTCTTTGAGAAATCCATTCAGAAATGCCGTCTTCACGTCCATTTGGTAGACTTTAAAGTTCTTGTGAGCAGCAAAGGCAAGAAACATTCGTATGGCTTCGATCCTGGCAACTGGGGCAAAGGTTTCATCGTAGTCGATGCCTTCTTGTTGGTTATACCCCTTAGCCACAAGTCTTGCTTTGTTGCGAATAACAACACCATCTTCATCCTTTTTGTTCTTAAAGATCCATTTTGTGCCGATAATGGACCTATTGTGAGGTCGTGGTACGAGTTCCCAAACTTGTAGGCGTTCAAACTGATTTATTTCCTCCTGCATTGCAATCAGCCAATCAGGATCATTGAGAGCTTCTGCTACTCGTGATGGTTCGACTTGACTGAGATAGCAAGCAAACAAGCTTTCATTCATCGTAGCTGAACGTGTCGAAACACCGGATGTGGGATCCCCAATAATCTGATCGGTAGGGTGAGATCGAGCCCAAAGTGGCACGTTGGTTTGTGAGGAGCTGGCCGCATTAGTGTCTACTTGAAGCTCATTAGATTGGGGCCCGATGTCCGAAGAAGAGATCTCAATCGTATTTAATTGAGAGGGTTCAGCATCAGGATCAGCAATATTCCCAGGGTTGGGTAGAATGTCGTCTTCGTTAAGATTGAGTGCATCCATGTTTGGAGGGACGACGTTATTGCCGGTAGCTGGTGGTGTAGGTGGAGTGGGTGCAGCGGTAGGTTGAGTGGTGGCGACGGGAGTCTTGGGAACTGGGTAGAAGTACTCGAAGAGCAGATCGAGATCCAATTCGCCACAATTGCCCTCAGATGAGGAAGTTCCCGCCTTTGAAGGTTGACCTTTTGTCAACGACTGTAGAAGACCTGGTTCTGGACTGATATGGCCAGAAGCTATTAGATCGCCTTCGCTTTCATCAAAAGAGACATTCGTGCTTTCTATTACTGACCATTTCTCCTTAAGATAGACTCTGTATGCCTTTGAATTCAGTGAATATCCAACAAAGATGCCTTCAAGAGCTTTTGGATCAAGCTTCCCAAGATGTTGGCGATCATTGGCAACAAAACATCGGCAACCGAAGACCCTTAGATAAGATATATCGGGATACGACGGTTATTCAGCATCTCGTATGGGGTGCGGTTGAATCTCTTGTGGATGGAAGCCCGGTTCTGTGTGTAGCAAGCCGTGTGAATAGCTTCGCCCCAAAGAGAATGAGGAAGTCCGGATTGGATGAGAAGAGTCCTTGCAGCTTCAACTAGTGTCCTGTTCTTGCGCTCAACGACACCATTCTGTTCCGGTGTCTTCACAGCTGAGAACTGCTGAGTGATGCCCTGAGTGGCATAGAAATCACTGAGTTTTTTGTTCTTAAACTCAGTTCCGTTGTCACTTCTGATAATCCGAACCTTCTGTTGGTGGAGTGTTTGGGATGTAACAACAAACTCGATAATTATATCAGGAACTTCATCCTTTGTACGAATGAGTTTCGTCCACGTGTAGCGTGAAAAATCGTCGACTATCACCAGAATATACCGTCTTCCTCCGAGTGTGGCCGTAGGCATTGGGCCACATAGATCCATATGTAAGAGTTCGAGGATGAGCTTAGAGGACGGTGTTTCCTTAGAGACATGAGACGATCGCTTCATCTTCCCCAATTCACAGGCAGAGCAGAGATGTTCCTTATGATATGTTAGTTGGGGTAGACCGTTGACGAGTTTATCTTGACGCAGTTTGTTGATAGTCTTGAAATTGAGATGTGAGAGACGTCGGTGCCATAGATCATTCAACTTGGGTGCAGCCCGAGAGAGAAGGCATACTGGTCGAGAGGTCGTGAGATTGAGTACGTAGAGGTGAGACGTGCGCGTTCCAGAAAGAAGTGGCAGTCCCGAGGCATCTATGATGCTGCAGATATCAGATTCGAAGAGAACCTTGTATCCTTTGTCGCAGAAACGACCAATGCTGAAGAGATTGTAGCTCAAACCCTCAACGTAGGAGATGCCCTTGATCGTCAGTTTGTCATGGACGAGATCACCAGTTCCGAGAATTGGCGCCATTTGACTGTTTCCGAAGGAGACCCTTCCGAGATAGCGCTCGGAGAAGTTGCTCAGCAGCTCCTTGTTCCCCGTCATGTGTGTGGAGCAACCCGAGTCTAGATACCACACATGACAGACCTGCAATCATTAGCAAATGTTGGGTCCCCGTTTACTGACGGGGCATTCTCGTGAAACAAATAAAGTTTTTATGCACTTAATGGGAAATGTGGATTCTAAATCAGATTGTGTTGATTCTAATTTAGCTTTCCCTTTGTCGTTTGCTTGATTAGGCGAGATTGTAGTTTTTCTAACCCATATTTTCCTAATTCGTGCTTGCATGTATGGTGCCGTATACATGAATTGGCGTGGGTAATGTGGTCGTCGGTTTCGTGCTTCGGTTTTGGTCACCTTTGGCTTGCGAGAAGTGGGTGAGTTTACGTTTGTCGACGAGAGACGCTTTCGCTTGACCTTAGGCTTTGGTGAGATGGGAGAATTCGAAGACGTCGCAGAGAAGGTTCGCTTGCGAGGTCGGAGTGTTGCGTGTTCATGTGTTTCATATTCGTGAAATCGTGGGAGAACAAAATCATTGCAGCAGCACATAGACATAAGCTTGGTAAAAGAAAGATAAGTTTTGGCAACATAGTTGTCTACGACCTTAGGACATTGGGATTCAGTACATAGAGAGGAAAGACGAATATAGGATGATCTTTTCTTCTTGTCATCGAAGAGCGGATTTGCCTTTGTCTGATACGAGCTGCCTTCCAGAGACGTCGAGCTCACATTCCCTGTTTCCATAAGAATACTAGAGTTAGTGTTAGAACATATGTCAGCTTCAGGAGTCATTTTCGCTGTCCTCTTACATTTACATGTTAGAGAATCGGGTACTTGACTTGATGTGGAGGGATAGTTCGTATTGGGAAATTTTTCTAGTGTGTAGATTTTGCTAAGTAGCTCATCTCGCTCTTTTGCAAAGGCCTTCCTTTCTACTTCTAGTTGTCGTTCAAGTTCTGCTATGAGTAGCAGTTTCTTTGGGATGTAAGTACGAGAAATCACATCTTGAGAAGCGACTTCCTGTTCTTTATTAGGGAGTAAGGTTTCGACATTCTCTGGGAGTGAGGATATCTTAGTCTTATCTCTAATATTCAATTCTGTGTAGTCATACGCGATTTCTGCCCAATGAATGTTCTGTTCTCTTGTTTCTTCTGAGACGGTAGCGAATGTTGATCTCACAAATGGTTTAAGTTGCGGGGGGGCACCATTTCTTGTTTGCAAGAACGTAGTGTTGCACATGTTATATCTTTTAACTATAAGCGGTGTTGGATTGCAATTGCTAGACAGTCCGATCCCCCTCCTGGCGTTGTAGAATCCTGTTTCCATTGGTTGGTTCAAAAGGCTTAAGATGTGTGTGTTTTCGTTTCTAAGGTGAAGTTGCTCTTCAAGTTCTTTCACCTTGCGGTATAGCCTAACTCTTTCCTTTGTAAGCAGTTCATATTGGGAGGCCGTCAGGAGGCGAGAGGTTTCACATGAACTTATGGCTAGTGTAGTTTCCTTAACCTTAGTCTCACTTTGTTTGTTCTTGCTTTGCAGACGTTTGACTAAAGCTTCAGAGGCTATTAGACGTTCGTTTGCACAGGCAAGTTCTTCTACTTTTAGACTAAGTAAGGCATAGTTGTTTTCAAATTTTAGCTTAAGTTCATCATAATCCCTAGCGTCTACGGTGGGTTTCTTAATGGCGTGTCGGTGAGTAAACACATCATCTAGGTGTGAGATTCGTACCTCAGACGCAGCGTTGGTAGGAGTATTAGCTGTGTTTTCACCGGTGTGATCCATCTCCTCGTCCTCGTCATGTTCGACCAGCCTTGCCATGCAGCAATCTTCATCCTTAGGCTCCTCGTCTTCTGAAGTGTCATTCACCCATTCAGCTTCTTCGGTGAGTAGAACTTTCCCACTTTCCATCTTGCGGGTCATTCTGGCCTTACGGTCGTAGTAGCCGGAGTCCTTCACGCGTGGGGCATGGCATTCTTTGGCAAAGTGGCCTATCTTTCCACATCGAAAGCACTTCACAGACTTTTGAGGTGCGGCGGAGTCCTCTTCTTTCTTTGTTGGCTTGGCTTCCTCTGCTGGAGTGAACTTTTTGGTGCCGCTATAGGTTCTTTGGCGATTGGAGGAGGATGAGGATTTTTTCCCGATCTTCTTTGAGACCAACTTGGTGAGCATTGCCAGTTGCTTGCGTATATCACGAACATCTTCGTCTGATTCGGTATCTGCTTCGGATCCTGAAGAGGTGTCCGATACAACAGCTGGTAGCTTTCCTTTGTTCTGTTTAGTCTTAGTGGTGGAAGATCGTTCATTGGTTTTGTTTGAGAGGAGGGCCAGTGGGTCGACTCGAGTGTTGGTGGACTGAGGTTGCACATAAGGAGCATAGGCAGACAGACTGTCATAAAGAGCATGGATGGAAGTGTTGGAGAGGTCCTTACTCTGAATCATCATCACGATTGCATTGCCCCAATGAGGTTTGAGGCTACCAAGGAAGCGGTTATTGATATCGAATTTGTCCCTCGAGATCCTGGCTTTCTTGAGTTCATTGATGACCTTCAAGTATCGGAGGTATGTGTCGCGCAGTTCCTCTCCTTCATAGGCCTGGAAGTGTTCATACTGCGAGAGACATGCTGATTTCCTCCCCTGTGCACTTTCAGTTGTGCCAGCCATAATTTCAGCAAGTTCATCCCATATCTCCTTGGCAGTTGTGCAGCACTCAACGTGACCGTAGACCTCGTTTCCCAAAGCCTGGAAGAAGTATCCTTTGGCAGTCTCGTCGGCCTGTTCGCGAGCCAATTCATCCTCATTGATGGGACCTCTTGGAGTGCGGCGTTCATCCATGGGAGGATTTGCATTTGGCTGTGCAGGGACTATTGTCCAGAACTGTGCTGGCCCGTTGAAGATGGAGTCCAGAAGGTATTGAGAGAGTGGTGCGCCTTTGTTCCTGATGAACGTGAGGAACCGGTTTGTCCATATGCTGTAGTCGCCTTGTCGCAGCATCGGAGGCCTGGTGTCGGAGCCCACTATGGAGATGTCGTTTGTGGTAGACATGGTTGGTGCAGTCGAATCGTCCGTGGTTTTGATCTTGTAGTGGATAAGAAAGTTAGTAACGAACGATATGAGAAATACGAGTTTAATGAGTAGAGTTTTGAGAATAAAATTGTTTAAAGAATTTCTTAGAACTAAGTGAGCGTGTGTGATGGTCGATAATGTATGAAAGAGAAATAAATCTTGAAATTAGGAGAAGTTCTAGAAATTTAAATTAAGACTTGGGAAGCCAAAACAAATTTTATCTCAAATGTGGTTTAGGGAGATAGAGTGTAAGGATCAAATCTTAAAAATTTTGAGAAAAGTTTAACCCAAGACGAATTTATCACGAGAAAAGGTCTTAACAACAAGAAAAATTCGCAGCTCAAAGTTTAAAATTTCACAAGAGAATTTCGCGGGAAGAAAAAATCGCAGCTAGAGTTTGAAGTATGATTTTTATGAAATTTTTCTCGGATTTGAAAGAGACGTGGATAAATGAAGTGTTATCCGAGAATTTAGGTGCTTGAGAAATTTCGGTGTTTGAGAATTTTAAAGAGAAAGTCTGAAGGAAAAATTCTCAAGTGAAAATTTCTCGGTTTTAAAAGTTTCGCATGTGGGAATAATTCTATACCTTCTTATGTCAGTCGTTATTTCTCGGATTTTTTGAAAATTTCGCGGCTCATAAGAATTCTTGGAATAGACTTTCTCGTGTATAAAATTTCTCGGACTTTAAAGAGTATGAACTTGAGAAAAACTGGGTCTTAGAGAAATTTTCGCGGTATTGGAAATTCTCGGATTTTAAAGAGTCCGAAGTTAAAAAAATTTTGCCTAAGAAAAATTTTCGCGGTTTTAAACTTTCTCGGATTTTGAGTATAGGTTGTTGCGAGAAACTGCAATGATAGAGAAATTTTCGCGGTGTAAAAATTCTCGGATTGTGAGTGCAGACCGTTGCGAAAAAATGCAGTGACAGAGAAGTTTCGCGGTTTAAAAGGTGAAACTTTCGCGGATTTGAACGTTTCAGCAAAATTTCGCGGCCAAGAACATCAAGTACTGTTCCATTGGTATGTCGCGATATTTTCCAGAAAAACCGTCCGTTTTCACTCAAATCTCAACCAAAATCGCTCAAACTTGATCCTAAACTTCAGAAATCCTTCCCTAAACACATAATCGACCGATTTGTGAGCTGAAAACAACAAAAACTGGGTCAAATCGACCGAAAACAGAGAATGGCCGAAATGTCCTTTTCTGAAAATTTTCTGCTTAAATCTCGCTCAAAACTCGTTAAAACTGATCCAAAAGTGTTCTAAAAACATTTTAGGCATAGACTTGATCTGGGGGAGGGTTTTAAACACAAAAACGAAGCATCAATACCCCAAAACAAGCTCAAAATGCCGAAACCTATTTTTGCTCAAAAACACCTTTGATCTTGCTTGGAATCGAACGAAACTGGATTCAAATCAACGAAGATCGATCCACGTTTGCTCTGATACCACTTGTTGGTCCCGAAATGCACCAAACAAGGAATCAAAGAAGCTAGATGGAATGGAATGGAATGAAAAGGGAGAATTTCTCACCTTGTAGTGTGTGTAGTGTGTGAAAACGAATTTTAGCTTTTTGATCTTTGATTACCTTTCAAAGTGAGTTGGTAACACCTTATATACCACATTAACCCTAGGTATATTAAGGCCCAATCACTAAAAATAAAATAATTACAATCTAGTCCAAAGCCCAAGTTAAAGATAATTACATAATTAATCTCAAGACTTAAACTATTGACACAATCAGTTAAATATCCTAACACTTACATTAGCACTCTGCATTGTACATTATATCTAACCGACAAAAAGAAAAGCACGATGCTAAAAGGTAGTTACTACCTGGGGTATGCATTTTTGTATACTGACTCTGCTAAGTTGATCGATGAGTACTATAGTTCCCATTTATAGCCAACTTGAGACTTGTTTGGGAAAATTCAATGAGTGAGTAAAATTTTCACCCACTTTGACATAATGAGGCGAACTAAATTGTTGGGTTACTCATAACCGAGTGTTTCGGCATCCTTAAGTCTTGTTGGTAATGAAGTTTGATTAACATAAGCATGGGAAGTATTTAATTCATGTGCCCAAAATATCTTTTACGTGTGCCATTGTTTGTGAATTTAATGAACGGATGAGGACATGTGCATTGAGTTTAGACTTGTCAATGGGCAAGAATTCTTCGTCCACGCGGCCACCCGCCCGAATAGGACAAGGAATTCTCGGTATTTTATCCCTGTGTGGGGGGGACGGGGAGAGATTTTTTGCCCGACCCTAGTTTGGCTTCAATATATATTAATGATGTGCAGTCTTGATCACCTGGAAAACAAGATGGAAACTAATTGAATTTCAAGATGCGAATAATACCCAACATAGGAAGACTACGGTGCAAATAACAACCTTCGTTTACACACATATAGAAATTTCGATAATGATACATAGATAAATAGGTCAAAAACTAATAGATAGTATTCGACAATCTGCAAACTTGGCTACGAGGAATAAACTACTAAAAAAGCACAATGATTTTTGGAGCAAAGTAAAATTACAATCAACTTCTTCACGCCTAAAATGCACCTGCACACCTCTTTCAATTCACCTCGATCGTCCACAGTTGTTCCCTTGATAATACCAACATCTACGATAATGTCCTTTGCAACACTTCTAGTTTCCATGACTTCATGCTTCAACCTGCTAACTTCGTCATATATCGCGTTAAATACTTAACTCATCAGTGTGATTATAAGTGTTGTCGTTATCGGCCATGGAAGGTGATGTTTGCACATGATAGTCCGAGTATATAACGCTGTAACGACCCGTCCCATACCGGGTGTCACTATAGCATCGGTCCCTACTGGGACCAGTGGGGTTGGGCCCACCACACTCCGACTGATAGTCTGGCCCCACTATACCACCATTTAACCACCTTTTAGCGTGCTTCGTGCACTCGCTCACACGCACCATGAGAAACTTCCCAGGGGGTCACCCATCCCTAGATTGTCCCAAGTCAAGCACGCTTAACTTTGGAGTTTCTATAGATGGACTCCCGAAAAGGTAGGTCGACCTTGGTGATATGAGTAGTACTATCAATTCCCTTATACGATTCTTAGCCTGACACGCCCATACATTGTCAGTCTTAGGATCCCCTCTCATTCGGGTGTCGGATCGGTTCGTTCACGTACCTCTTCGCCCAAAAGCCTGCCAGGAGCCGCTCCTTGTCCGTGCACCTCTCTGGCACCGACGATCACTCCCCGCCGGCCTCGGGCGTCACATGCCCACCAGCTTCCGCCTGGTTCGTCCCCGAACCAGCACCGTACTGCGAGAGGTTGTGCTCTGATACCACCTGTAACGACCCGTCCCATACCGGGTGTCACTATAGCATCGATCCCTACCGGGACGGGTTGGGCCCACCACACTCCGACTGACGCCTAGAAGCCTGCCAGGAGCCGCTCCTTGTCCGTGCACCTCTCTGGCACCGACGATCACTCCCCGCCCTCATCGGCCTCGGGCGTCACAAACGCTGGCGGGTTTAACCATTTCCAAGTAGTGGCAAGCACGGTTTCTTCAAACGGTATATAACTTGCTGGCAGTAGACTTATTCGGACCACCACTTCAATCGAGGCTTGTGTTGCATAACGACAATGACATTACCTACGTTATAACGTAGTTCCATTATTTGACCGTGCCGGACGCCATGATCCGATGACATTCTGGTCACCACAATAATCAACATTATAGATATCGAACATTCAAACAGAAATAAGTTGATAGTCAACAAACCAAGCAAACGATAACCCAACGATCAACACAACATGTAACGGATCACAACATTCAACAGCTTTGCAAACATTCAAACAGAAATAACCAAACGATAACATCATATTCCCAAAAATGTAATATGCTAAGGATGGTATTCCACAACCGACTAAATAACGCCAAAAATTAGAAATCCTCCAATTAGCTTAACAAGGAGCAAACAATTACAAGCCCATCACAATAAAGTTTAGAAAACGATGTAATAATCACAGGTTACTTAAGCCATCGATCCCTAACAGAACCGAGAAACGCTTGTTTAAGGACGATGCCCATATAAGCTGAACTGAGAAACTTGAAATCGTTGAAAGCTTCCTAATCGAAAGAGCAATGGCACCGAACAAATTATGAAAAGGCTCTACAAATTTTACATCGTACCTCGAAATGATTTCAATAACCCCAAGGCGTCGTCGTTGATGTTCGGCATTGCAATCTTCCTGTACACCATAAGCTCGACATTGGGGGTTTTAAATTGCGACAAGGGGTATAAAAGTAATTTAACAAATATATTCTTTGATGATGTAGTGGAAAGTGAGCAGCATAATAATATCATCCAAACTAGAGACTGAACAGTTCACATGGGATAAACAATGATTATAATCCAAGATAACTTTATGGGCTTTTATCCAATCTTGACAACTAAACGGGCCCTACATGTACATCCCTACAATTCAATAATTTTTTTTACACATAATCAATATGTAAAATTAAATTTTCATCTATTAAAATGTAAGGGAATCTACAGAATTAAAAAATTCGCAAGTCAGTACCCTGTCAGATTTTTTTATATGTACCTATTAGAATAAACTTTTGCACATTGGTACCTGTTCCGCCGCAAGTACGTCAAAGAACACATTTAGGTATCATAGAGAAACGGTGAGAAAATGGTACATCATATAACACATTAGGTACCATACAACACGTATATATGTACCATATGTGGGTATCATATAAATGCGTGATGTGGTACGTAATACACATATAAAAAGGTACGTAAAGACTGGGAAAATTATACACATAATTGAACGGGTACTTATATAAAAATTTCTGACATGGGTACTGACTTGCAAATTTTTTTATATAAATAGATATTTTTCTGTAGATTCACTTAAAAAATATATTTAATATATTAGAGCAGACGCAATATATGTATGGAAATACCAATACTAATTACTTGCGTGATAAAAGTCGAATTATGCAAAATATATTATTTATGATATAAAATATATTACGAAAACTAAGTCCCATTGGTGCTTATACTATTGTCAAATTTTTTAATTTACGGTTTTGATTGCTAAAATTTTCAAAATCATTCGTTTCTATAAAGCCACGCCAATTGTATTATCAAGTCACGCCCTATATAAACTGTCACTTTGACCTGTAAATTTACAATTAATTAAATAATAAAACTAAAAAATAAAACACTCCTTTAATTACTATTATTAGTTAACTATTCTTTCAAAAAAAAAAGTTAACTATCATTTTTAGTTAAATACGATTTTATCTTTAAATTTTATAATTTATATATATCCTAATATCATAATTACTATAATATATTTTAAATAAAAATAAATTTTGTTATATATTAGGGACGCATTTGAGAGTGCACACGCGGTGCCGTGCCATTAGTACTAAATAGAATCACGAGGTCAGAAAATAATTTTCTTATTGGGCCGAATAATAAGATGGGCCCAAAGCGTCAGCTCAGCCCAATTCAATTTTATTTTACAACCCTGACGAGACTTCGGCTATGCCCTAGCAGATCAATTTTTGCAGCTCGGCGACGCTCGTTAGGGAGGTGAGGTATTATGTGAACTAACCAGTGAGCTGCTGCTTAGCAATGGCGACTGCGAAGGCTGTCAAGGATGTTTCTCCTCACGAGTTCGTCAAATCCTACGCCGCGCATCTCAAGCGTTCTGGGAAGGTACTAAGCTTTTCAATAACTATTCCTTTTTTTGTTTGCTTTCATTTGTTATTATATGTAGGGATTAAAGCTTTCCTGCTTTAAATACTGAATTTTATGTCCCGGTGATGTGATTTATGCTCTGGTTTTTTTAATATGTTAATTTTTATGTTTATTTATGATCCGAGCAAGTTTTGTTATGTAATGATTGTTGCCTGATTAACTTCGGTATTAGTTCGAGCTGGACAACCAAAAGAGATAGATGATCTTTATACAAACTTGTCTAAAAGGCCGCGTGAATTCTGTTCTTTGGAATAGGGTTGTTCCTGAGTATTCTTTGGGCGCTTAAGAGCGAATATTAGATAATGAATGGTTCAGATCTATGCCTAATGCTTGTGTTCCATGTTCTGTATAATGGTAGATGGAACTCCCCGAGTGGACGGATATTGTGAAAACTGGTGTTCTCAAAGAACTTGCTCCATATGATCCTGATTGGTACTACATCCGAGCCGGTAATGTTATTACTCCGTTACTCATTTGTCAATTCTTTCTATATATTAACATATGCAGTAAGTTGATGAGAATGTTTGTGTGTCAGCACATATGCAGTAAGTTAGAAGAGAATGTTTGTGTGTCATATGTGCTTATAATCAACTTCAGTAGCTCCTGATGATTGACGAAAGGGAGCTCCTTGATTTCTTTTTGAATTAGTTTATATGTTAACTTATTTTCTTTTAAGCTAATTAATTTCTTCCGGAAGAAAGGGAGCTCATGATCGTAATTTTCTCTCTCATTCTCTGAACGAACCCTTATTGGTTGGGTCCCTATAATTACCAGAAAAATACAGTTTGATAAAAATGCAATGCGCCGTAGGCCGAGCGCTTTACCTCGTGAAAGAAGTGGTAGCGTGGTATTCCAGAGAAAGGGGTGGCACACTTTAGTGTGATCGGCGCACATTAAAAATGTCAGGGGCTCCTTGGCCGCTTTGCTGCTCTAGTTTCTGCAGCTAAAAGCGAGGGGGTTTGCCCTATATTATCTTCTATGAAAAAAAATATCTCTTTGTTGGATTCGAGCTTCTTAGCTTGTTCGTGTAAGAGATTAGATCATGCGTAAAAGATTCGATTTTTACTCCATTCCAATTCGTCAATTCTCTCTATATAAGAACATATGCAGTCAGCGTGAAGAGAATTTTCGTGTGGTGTCATATGTGCTTATATTTGACTTCAGTAGCAGCACATAACTGTACTAGTATTGGCATTATCGCATGCATATCTGGCTCTGCTGCATATTTGCTGAAATTATCATGTCAACTTTTCATATACCAATACTCTGCTATACATTCTTTGACACAAAGCGCTGATGTATATGTATCAAACCATATCAAACAATGAAAAACTGTAGCTCGATGGCGAGGAAGATATACTTGAGGGGAGGCCTCGGCGTAGGTGCTTTTCAGAGGATCTATGGTGGGAACAAGAGAAATGGAAGTCGTCCCCGACATTTTTGCAAGAGCAGCGGGTCGGTCGCACGCCACATCCTTCAGCAGTTGCAGAGCATGAACATCGTCGAGGTTGACTCAAAGGGGTGAGTCTCCTTCCTTTCTCTATTTCCTTTCTTGTTTTGCTAGTGAAGTTCATATCCAATTGAATGAATTCGAACAAGCTTTTCTTTACCTGTCATACAATGCCCTTTTTGTCCCTTTTTTTGTTTCTTTTGCAAATGATCGTTTAGTGGGAGGAAAATCACGTCTACTGGCCAGAGAGATCTTGATCAAGTCGCTGGGAGGATCGTCGTCGTCGCTTCATAAGATATGATTCGTGTGTTTTTCCGTCGGGAAAATTTTTGTTCTTTTTCGGAAGATTTTCTCGGTTTCTTCGTTTATGTCGCTTGTGTTCGAATTTTTTCATACTATGGTTGTTTGAAGTGTTTAATGTGATTGGCAATAATATGACTTGAAACCCGAATGTTTGTTTTTGTTATAAAATATTTAAAATATTTATTTTATATGTATAAAATATAATACGCATAATGATCAACATATAGAAACAATGAAATACTTGATAATATAATGTGCTTTTAGAACTAATATTCTCTTTCAACTTTATAAAACGAGACAATATATAGGCAATTTTCTAAGAACTATTTCACCTCATTTTTACACTAATAAATTTGTGGACATCCACATAATAATTCTTTGTAATTATTCATAATACTCTCCCTCTGGATGTCCGCTAAAGAATATGCCTCATTAAAATCTTAGTAGGAAAAATCCCGTGAGATAAAATCTATTGAAGGAAAAAGAGTACATTATTCTTTAAATGCGCTTTTCAGTTGTTGCATCATTAAAAACCTTACTAGGAAAACCCTGTGGGAAAAAGCATAGTGAAGGAAATATAGTTCAACGTGTTCCCCTGATGAGAATGTCCTCTAAGATCTCTAAGTTTTCGGACTCCAATTGAATATACTAAATTTTCAAAAAATTCTTGGAGGAAGTGACTTAGTGAATGGATCAGCAAGATTTTCACTTGATCGAACTTGTTGTATATCAATATCACCATTTTTCTGAAGTTCATGCGTAAAGAAAACTTTTGGTGATATATTTGTTCTATCACCTTCAATGTAACCTTCTTTTAATTGAGTTATGCATGCTTAGACCTGTCAAAATGGCGGGTCAGGCCGGGTTGGCCCGCCGCTCGCCAAAGCCTGCCCGCCTAGAAAAATTTTTAATTTTTTTATTTTTATTTTATATTTTAATTTATTAATTACTTCTAGTTAATTAAAGTACGTAATAATAAATTATGTATAAGCAACGTATTAATATATATTATAAATATCTGTGTTATTAATTATGGTATAATTAATGAATAATTAACTATCAAATTAATATATTTTAAATATAATATATAATATATATACATAATTTAATAAAACTGGCGGCTGCCCGCGCGGGCTGGCCCGTGGTGCGGGCCTAAAATATCCCAGCCCAGCCTGCCCTTTTTGGGGGCGGAGCGGGCCACGGGCCCAATTGACAGGTCTATACATGATGTATTATCTTCAAATAATATTGCAGAAGGTAACTTCTCAGTAGATAATCCACAAGTGTCTTGAATTAGTTGAATAATAGATCTTAACCAAACACATAGAATAGCCTCACGAATCGCTAATATTTCAGCATGATTTGAAGAAGTAGCAATTAGTGTTTGTTTAACCGATCGCCATGAAATAATTGTACCTCCATGTGTAAATAAGTAACTTGTTTCCGATCGTTCGTTATGCGGATCAGAGAAAACTCCCGCATCTGCATAGCCAAGTTGATGGTGAATCATTTGAATAGAATAATCTCACATCTGTAGTTCCTTGAAGATAACGGAATATTTGTTTGATCTCATTCCATTGTCATCGATAGACCTGTCAAAACGGGCCGACGGGGCGGACGGGCCCGTAGCCCGCCTATACCCGCCTTTTGACGGGGCGGGGCGGGCTGGCCCGCCATTTGACGGGCTCTATATTTGAGGCCTAGACCGCCCCGCCAGCGGCCCAGGCGGGCCAGTTTTATAAAAAATAAAAAAATGGCAGAACGAGAAAGTGGGCTTTTAAAAGACAGAAAAAGGCTAAACTTTTTTGTAAAAAGGTTGGGAATTGGGCCTAACTAAAAAAATGGGGTTTTAAAAATATGATGCTCGCTCACTACAAAAGAAAGAAAACCTACCAAATCATAAAGCCTGAACAACACAACACGTGCACATGAATCTTGCTCCTAGCCTCCTACTATTTTCAAGAAGCAACCAGAAAATTCTGACCTAAAAGAATTCCTTTAAGAAAGAGTGAGTAAGCGAAGAGATCGATCAGAGATCGCACGGCTCTATCCATGGCATCGTCGTCGTCTACATTGTTCACGTCTCTTAAGGTGAATCCAGCTTTGAAAAGGAGCTCTGCTAAAGAAAAGGCGCGACGACTGTTGAAGACGACGTAGAAGCAGCAATGGAAGAGGTCAAGAAAAAGTACGAGGGAATCGCAGCGATGAGAGGTGCTAGGTTTGGGAAGATGAAGAAGCTAGGTTTCGTATGCGATTGGGAATTATTCTCTGTTATTACATTTGGGCTGGACTATAAAGGAAAAGTTGTTTTCTGGACTGGGCTAAAAATGTATAAGGGCTGAACTCGAAATAGGGGAAATATTATTTTATGGGCTGGGCTGAAAAATATAAGGGCCAGCTCGTTTAGGCGGGCCTTAAAAATAGCAGCCCAACCCGCCCGACAGGGCGGGGCGGGACGGCCCGCGGGCTGCGGGTCATTTTGACGGCTCTAGTCGTCGAGTTGGTGAAGTACTATATCTTGCTAATAAATTCACTGCAAATGCTATATCGGGTCTAGTATGACTAGTACTACATTAATGCTCCAATAGCACTAAGATATAAAACTTCAGCACCAAGTATTTCCTCATTATCATCGCATGATCTCAACGGATCATCAAGAGATCGTACGATCATTGGAGTAATTAATGGATGTGCTTTGTTCATATAAAATCTTTTCAAGCTCTTCTTTGTATAAGTCTCTTGATGGACAAATATTCCATTTTTTACCCATCTTTTAGTAAATAATCACTCAAACGATTATACAACATACATCCTGATTGTTTTAAACCGTAGAGTGATTTATTCAGCTTTATTGAGTACTCATTTCGAGATCCTGAATTTTCAGGCAAGCGAAATCCCTCAGGGAGTTTCATGTATATGTCACTATCGAGTGATCCATACAAGTACGCAGTGACAACATCCATAAGATGCATTTCGAGCCCTTCACACTAGTAGAATAACGAAAAATTGTTGCATCCACCACAGGTAATAAGTCTCTTCGTAATCAATGTCAGGTCTTTGTGAATAACCTTGTGCAACAAGGCGTACTTTGTATTTCACAATTTCACTGTTTTCATTTTTCTTTCTAATGAAAACCCATTTATATCCAACCGACTTTACATTTTCTGGTATACAAACCACAGGTCCGAATACTTTCGTTTTTCAAGTGATTTTAATTCTGCCTCGATTGCATCTTTTCATTTTGGCGAATCACTTCTTTGTCGACATTCATTTATAGATTTTGGTTCATGATCCTCATTTTCATTAATCTCATGTAGCGCTACGTTAAATGAGAAAGCATTTCGTCAATGTTGACTTCATCTCGGTTCCATTTTATTCCATTTTGGGCATAGTTTATTGAGATCTCTTCAATTTGAATATTTTCACAACTTTCAGGTACCTGATCAGATTTATTTATGCCCATGGACTATCTTAGAGTTTACGTGTCCTCGATTTGACCATCTATTTTATTTGCTCATTTTCTTTTACGAGGGGGATTCTTATCTTTGAACCCCGTGGGCCTACCACGTTTCAACTGTGGTGTCGGCTCAATTTTATTATTAGTATTATCAATAGAAGTATCAATTCTAACATGAGCATTAACAGCTGGTATGTTTAGTCACCTTTTCTGGTCAGTAAAACTGTGTGGCAATTGATTTGCTAAATTTTGTAAATGACTTATCTTTTGAACTTCAAGTTCACATTCTTTTGTACGAGGATCAAAAAGAGCCAACGATAATTCATTCCAACTAATTTCTTTAATCAGCTGTTTATTTTCTTAATATCCCCCTAATGTTGGAAATTTAGATTCATCAAAATGACAATCGACAAATCGAGCCATAAATAAATCCCATGTCAATGGTTCTAAATATTTTAGTATTGACTTAGATTCAAATCCAACATATATTCTCAATCTTCTTTGAGGTCCCATTTTATTGCGTTTTGGTGGAGCAATTGGAACATATACTGCACATTCAAAAATTCTCAGATGTGAAATATCTTGTTCCTAAATGAAAACCAGTTGTAATGGGGAAACATTATGATAACTTGTGGGTCGAATGCGAATAAGTGATGCTGCATGCAAAATAGCATATTACCGACATGATAAGGGAAGCTTCGACTTCATTAGTAATGGTCTTGCTATTAACTGTAATCTTTTTATTAATAATTCCGCAAGTCCATTTTGAGTATGCACATGGGCTGCGGGATGTTCAACATCAATCCCAATAGACATACAATATTCATTTAATGCTTTAGAGGTGAATTCACCAGCGTTATCAAGACGTATTTTTTAATTGGATAATCAGGAAAATGTGCTCGTAATCAAAATAACTGAGCAACCAGTCTAGCAAACTCAACATTGCATGTTGATAATAATGATACATGTGACCATTTATTTGATGCACTAATTAAAACCATGAAGTATCTAAATGGACCACATGATGGATGAATTAGTCCACAAATATCACCTTGAATACATTCTAAGAACGTAATCGATTCATTTTTCAATTTTACCGGTGATGGTCTAACGATTAATTTTCCTTTTGAGCAAGCATCACATGATAACTCATTGGATTGGATAATCTTTTTATTTTTTAATGTGTGTCCACATGAGTTCTCAATTATTATTCGCATCATAGTTGAACCTGGATGGCCTAACCGGTCATGCCACACCACAAATAAATCATTTTTTTATAAAATTCGACTCAAATGTACTAATATACGCATAGTATAAACCGGAGGATAATGCGATTTTTTATTTAAAAACACATTTGTGATTCGAAGGTATTCATTGTAAGTTGTCACCTTCTTTTGTAGTCTCAATATAGTATCCGATTTTACGGATGTTTTAAAATTCAATAAGTTTCTATGAGACTTCCAAGAACATATGCATTTTCAATATGCAATTTAGTTCCTCCGGATAATAAGATATCAGCTCTTCCATATCCTTCAATCAATTTTGTAATTCCCCAAATCGTATTAACATTTGCTTCTTGAGTAATCAATCGGGTGAAATATTTCTTATCCATGAGTATTTTATGAGTCGTTGCGCTGTCCACAAGAAAAATATCTCCACGTGTGTTCATTTTTCAAGAAAATAATGAAACACATTTAATTATTAATTATACATAAAATTCATGATAATACATCACAACATAAAGTTTATGATAATACAACAGCACACATACGTACATAAAATTCATGATAATACATAAACAGCACAAATCGTACATAAAATATCAATACATTACACAATAATAAGTCTTTTATTAATTAGGATCGGCGAGAAATTCTTCAAAATCCATGTGGGGAATATCGTCGAGGTTGAGATTAGAACCTCCTTCATCTTGGACAAAGTTTGTCTTAACTTTCTTTCCTTTATCGTCAAGCGATTTTTTATAGAGCTCAACAAGATGTTTTGTCACACGATAAGTACGAGCATAATGACCTTTCATACCACAACGAGAACAGGGTTCATCGAATCGCCTTTTAGATTGCTCGTCGGTTTCCTCTTTATTTTCATTTTCCTTTTCTGAAGAATTATCATAATTACCATAATGCTGTCTGCCACGGCCACGACCTCGATTATTATACATGCCACGACCGCGAAAGCTATTGCCTCGATCACTTTGGTAAGTGTTCATATTGACTTCAGGAATGGGAGCAGAGACCGTTGGTCGTGATTGATGGTTCTTCAATAATAACTCATTATTTGTTCAGCGACGAGGAGGCATGAAATTAATTCTGAATATTTCTTAAAACTTTTTTCACGATATTGTTATTGTAACAACAAATTCGCTGCATGGAATGTGGTGAAGGTTTTCTCCATCATACTTGTTTCTGTATCTTCCTGTCCACACAATCTTAATTGAAAAGTAATTGTGAACATAGCAGAAATTTAAAAGTCAACGGCCCAACTAGGATTCGAAATCTGGTGCTCACGCCACAAGTTTGTGGGGGTTACCGCGAGAGCTAGCGGGCTTTTTGTGTTGTAAGATATGAAAATAATATATATATATATATACCTTGACGTGATGACGTCGACGAAATTCAAATGGTCGGAACTCGTGCTCGGAGTGATGACGTCGGCGAACCTCGGTTGGTTAGAGCCTCGTGCTGATAACGTGTTGTAAAATATGTATTTTATATGTATAAAATATAATACGCATAATGATCAACATATAGAAACAATGAAATACTTGATAATATAATGTGCTTTTACAACTAATATTCTATCTTTCAACTTTACAAAACGAGACAATTTATAGGCAATTTTCTAGAACTATTTCCCTAATTTTTACTAATAAATATGTGGACATCCACGTAATTATTCATAGTAGTTTTCATTTTTTCTAGTTAAATTATATTTGCTCTTTAAATATTACAAGTTTGATCCCAAAGAATCAGTTCCACATATAATTTTAACAGGCTAGGTAAATGTAATAGGAGAAAAAATCTCCTTTGGCAGATAAATACAGGGGTCTACTTTTAATTACTTGGTACAACGATTGTTGTTGACTGTTGAGCCCAAGAAGCAACTCCCTTTATTAGTAATAAACATAATAATAATTTGGTTTTTACTATATATGCTAGAAAATAATAATAAGAAAAAGGATCAGTCATGAGTCAATGACGACTCTGTCTCAATCTCAATTTGACGTAGGGGACCAGAAAAACATAAAAATGCGAGCTCCGCACCCAATTTTATCAATCAAATCAAATTAAACTCAAGCACTATCTCCAGGGTTTATATACAATTGCGATACTCTTGGCAAGAATCTCAATTTTCAAATCAAACAGGTAATTAGCGTACTGAATGTTCTGTATTTCTCAGTTTCGAGGAATTATTGTGCCGCGATGTCCTAAAGTTTTGTTTTTTTTCGTCTGTTGCTGAATTATCGAGGTATTAGGGCAAAGAAAAGGTCAATAGTGTCGTGACCCGTGATTTATGATTCATCTATGTGTTTGATTTCAGGGAGGCTGTTTGTCCTATTACAGATGAGCTTGTCTGCTGGACGTCGTCTAGCTGATAATAGTACTCTCTTTCTCTGTATCTTCACTTTTTAATTTGATTACTTGATGTATTGGATGTACTGTACCTGTAATGTTCTCTGATGGATTTATGTTTCGTGCTAGAAGTGCATGGATGGAAAGGGACAGAAGTCTTTGTTGGTGGGTTGCCTCGTAATAGCATAAATGAAGACAAGATTAGAACGGTTTGATTTTTTATTTTTTTTTGGGTTCTGTCTGTCGATCGGTTTGTCTACTTGGAACATATGATATATCGAAACTTCTTTATCGTGGATTGATTAGGTACGGTAATGTTTTGGCTAGCTGTTGAACAATGTCAGTGTTCTTATGGATCATATATTAGAATTTGTATTAAAGATGCCAAAATGATTGGAATATAGGCTGCCAACCGTTTTAAATGAGATCTGTTTCGAAGAAGTTGCTTAGTTTCCCTTGATAATATCTCTGTTTGTATTTATGTTAGTTGGTTCTGTTTCTTGTATTGATGGATTCGTAGTTTAGGAAATTGCTTTGCTGAACATTGAGTTTCTTACATATGAATCCTCCATAATTTCTTTCTTCAGATATTTTCTTCTTGTGGTGAAATTGCTGAGATTCGTATGATAGCGGATGCAAAAGGCAATTCTAAGGTCCATCTCTCATTTCAATGTTATTGAATATAATTATTTGGGTTGCTTTGCATCATAACATCACTTACTCAACTTCAATAGATGGGGGATATGATGTTGATTATGAGTCATGGCAGGCGCTCCAAATTCTCACAGATGTCCATGTTTTGGTAGGGATTTTGCTTTGTACGTTTTGCGACGAAAGAAGGTGCTGAAACGGCAATAAAGGAAAAAAATGGAACTGATGTGAGTCTTGTCTTTCTTTGTTAAGTATTTACTTTAAGCGCTAATTTTTAAGAGTATTATTTTTTGGCAATCATTTTTTTCCATAGTAATAACCTTATAGACTACCTGGATCCTTCCTATGTATGGTCAAAATTCTCATGCATTGCTTTAGCGGCGTATGTAACTTTGATTGGATTGATATGATTTAGTCGGTATAATTTTAAAATAAGTAATCTCTACTGATAGGAGTCTATAAAAGCATTTGAGAGTGAACAAATACTTTCTATTCGTGTGCAAAAGGTGAAGGATACTGAATCTTCAGTGGTCGGCTTATTACTCGGTATCTTTCCTTATTTTTACCATGGATGGTGTGGAGCTATTTACGTTGGTGCAACTGATTCTTCAACATACAGAATATGTTTTTGTGTATGGGCTGCTTCTTAGATTAATTGATAGTTCCCCTTTTCTTAATTTTTCCAGGTCAGTGGGAAGAAGATTGGGGTGCTTCCGTCGGTTGAGCAGAGCACTTTATTCTTTGGAAACCTTAACAAAGGTTTGTATTTTAGTGAGCTCTTAAAGTCAAAGTTTGTATCCTCCTCTTATTGTATATGCCTCAACGTGATTTATTTCCCTCAGATTGGAGTGCCGAGGAGTTTGAAAGATATGTTCGTCAGGTATCACTTCCTGGGTATCTGCAGGAGTTGGCTTATTAAATAAAGAATAAATTGCTAAACTATCTATTTTTTCTTTCCATATTGATTCTTGTTAGGTTTTCCCTGATACCGAATCTGTTGAACTGGCGGTGCTCCAAGATGCTTTGCCAGGTCAAAAGCAACGTAATCGTGGTTTTGGCTTTGTCAAGTTTACTTCCCATCCTGTGAGCTCCATCTCCACTCTCAACTTGCTTTTCTTTTAGAAATCTTGCACATAATCTGCCGAGTGAATCTTAGTTAACTCTCACGTTGCATCTGAACTAATACAGGATGAAAGCTCAGGTTCGTGGTTTTGGTTATCACTTCCAGCATCAGTTATCGATTCCTTTATCAGTGAATTTCTATACATGACTAACAAAATCTACAAAAAATTCATTCCGTACTTACTCAAAATGACATAATTTAACATCTGAATTTGAAAACATGGAAACCTTAACACAGACCTGAATAAATTGTGTTGTGCATTTCCAAACTCTCTTTCTTAACTCCAATGTATAAATGCATAATTCATCACTATGATGATAACTACTAGGACAATGGCTTCTAATACCTGGCGAGCGAATTGGGTGATCAGAATTTCACTTCTAAATTTTTCTTCTTTCTTTCATGATCAGCAAGTTATTTTATTCAAGGCTAAATAACAGCCTTGTTCTTCATCAGTTTTGATATTCCTGTTTGGTTTGGTTTCAATCTTTCATTGCCCCATTATTTTATTCAAGACTAACTAACTAGCATCTTGTTCTTCTCAGCTTGTGATTTCAGCAGTGTTCTTCGTGTTACAGTTAACCATTCTCATTTTTGTCTGTTTATTTGTTATTCCTATATAAGATAATATTAAATTGAAATTGCAATCAATATGCATAACCGATATATCATACTTCCACCTTTTTGCCTGGGCTGCTATCTTTTTTTCCATCTGTCTTCTTGTAGCATTTGTGATAATCATCTCAGCCAAATTTATGTTCTCGTGCTTCTAACTTGGAGAATAGAATTAGGCATGTACAATCCAGATCGATTTCAACTAATTTTGTACAATGAATTTGCATTGTTTTTGTCTTGAAGAGTAATTGATATGATAAAAAAATTCCTGGCACTGTCAGCATGATATCAGAATCTCATGGTCAATGCTGAACATCCAGCGGTAGTATAATAGGAATGCTATCAGAGTATATTTTTTATGTGCTTTCAGGAAGTAATATGTAGCAGTAGCTTTCCAATGTACTTGACTATATGATAGCTGCAACTTTGTTCAAATCATAGCCAATATGATATCACCTAACGCAATCTTTGACCAAATTTAACCATCAAAGAAAAAATCTGAAAGAAGCTGGTCCAAATTTCCAAATGTAACTGCTCGAAAAATGAATCTTCGCCAAAATATATCAATCACAGGCCGCATCACGTGCTCATCGACTGGGATCACAGCCAGAGTTTCGTCTTGGTAGTCTGCATCCATGTGTTCAGTGGGCGGAAGAGGAACGTGAAATTTACCCTGAAGAGCTTGCAAAGGTTTGCAAGCTTGGACTTGGACATGGCGTAACCACTTGTATAGGTTCTTGTTCTTAATTTATTTCATTTTTCAGGTTAAAATTGCATTTGTCAGAAACATCCCTGTTGATGCAGAGGAGAACTACGTGAAGCAGTTGTTTGAGCCTTTTGGCAAGGTTTAGGAATTTTTCTTTCCAATTTGGTCTTTTGCATTTACTTTCCAATGTGTCTGAACTACACTTATTGATGGTTGATCAGGTGGAGAAAGTCGTGATATCGAAAAAAGGCGGCTCCTCTGTTGGATTTGTTCATTTCAAAGACAGATTGGTGAGATTTTTTTCTGCTAATGATATTGATGCTATTATTAAGTTACACATATTTGGCTCTTCAATTGTATTGATGTGTCAAATTTCACATGTTCTTGGTTCTCAGCTTTAATAAATATCATTGTTACTTCTTTTTTTTTCCAATTTTTCGATTTATTTTAATTTCTATATAGGACCTTGAACGAGCTGTTGAGGAAATGAATGAGAGAGCTATTCAAGGACCTAATGATGGTGCAATATATAAACTGCTGGTAATCCAGATTTTCCGAGGCTTTATGTTTTATATAGATATAGATATATATATATTATAAATATATATACAGAGAGAGAGAGAGAGAGAGAGAGAGAGAGATAGTTGCTCTTTCTGATGGTTGGCAAGAGTGGGAAGCTCAGGATATTGTGAAACAGATTTAATAAAAAGGAGCATTTTCTATAAACAGGTGGAGGTTGCTAGACCTATGGACCGAAACAAGAAGCGGCCTCGTGATAACTCTGAAACTAGTCCTGTTGTACATGGGTATTCCAAAATGTTGAAGGAAGAACCGACCCTTGCTTCACCAAGTACCCTTGCTCCTCTTGTTTGGAGGGTAGGTGGATCTTAATTCATGTCTAATGATTGTTACGTTTACTCAATCTTACCTTTTTGCTGCCTCAAAATACCAGGACTTGCACAATTCATCAGGCTCCTTTTTCAATTCGTGAAATCTTATTGTTTGAACATGGATTTCTGCATGTTTTTTTATGTCACATGTTTCGGTGCACCAGGAAAGTGTCACGGTGATGGACCCCTATGAGGAGGCTGTAATAGCATTACCTTTCGCTCTTAAAGAGCGGCTATTTAGAATCTTTCGTCTTGGAATTGCTACTCGATCTGATGTGAGTTTTAAAGATGTTTCCCCTGCTTTTCTTTTCATCACTACTGTCAGTTTTCTGTAGTTGCATATTTCTACTTGTTCTCTGCTGATTGTGTGTAATGAATGTTATGTTATTATAGAACAATAAATGATTTGATTATTATCTTATTATTCTTCATTGAGATCTTTGAATTTCTAACAATCCTATCGTTGTGGGGTTGGCAGGTGGACCTGACAAGTTTGCGCCATCTCAAGGACCTACCTGAGCCTATTTCCATCTCAGTGCTTGACCAGGTCTATCTATACCTGCCATTTGTTACTTAACATCAGCAGCATAATTTTTCCTTGGGAGAAACCCGTCTGAGAATTCAATACTTTTACTCAGGCCTAACTCTCCTGTAATGATTCTTTGCAGTTCATGTTATCAGGATCATCTTCACAAAATAAGGGAGGATATCTTTCTTCACTCATTGCTAAAGTAACTTTTGCTCTCTTTGTAATCCTTTAGCCGCTTCTGTCAATGCTGCTAATTGTTTTGGCTAAAATCTTTCCATACTCTGTAGCATCTCTATGGAAACATAGGTTTGAGCCACCGAAGCTCAGTTGGTTTGTCAGCTACAAACGAGTCCAACAGTTACGGCTTCTCCCATCAAATATCAAGCCATGATGCACCTAGGTCCCTTTTTTTTTTTTAATTTTCTGAGAAATTTACAATAGAAAATATATGTATATCCCTGGACAAATCCGAAAATTTATGCAAGCTATTGGGCTCCCTACAAACTTCTCAGGGAATGTTATTTCCATTGAGTAGCAGCAAATTTATATCTCAAAGAATAACTTGTGATAAATTGCTTGCGCAGGCCCGACGTGTACTTGCCCCACTATACTCCATCAATGGCTGATGGCTACGGTTTACCAAGACGAACACAGATGGAATTACCAGGCGAGAAACCATTCGAGTTTGTTTTACCAGATGGGATTCCAAGACCAACGAGGCTCGAAGAAACAAGTCATTATCCGTTCGATACATCAGTTGCCCAATCCTTACCACATCCTAGTTCATATTTTTCATCTTATCCTCCTCAACAAGGCGTAAGTTTAAATCAGACTCGTCCTAGGATTAGGTTTGATCCTTTTACTGGGGAGCCATACAAGTTTGATCCCTTCACTGGCGAACCTATTGAGCCTGACAATACGAGTCGCAGGTCGTGATTCCCTTCTTTTTTCTCTCTGATACATTGGATTATTGATGCTATGGTTTTCTTGTTCTTGGGATGGAAATGCTGGCATTTCTATGTTCTTCACATATTTTTAAATTTGAGACTTTATTGGAGGACATTTTCTGGTAGTAGCTTAGAGAAATAGATGTTTCATTCATTGTTTGCACAAATTTCGTACGATAATTTATAGCCGAAGAAGAATTTGAAAAGATAGCTTCCATCCAAGTGCGTAAAGACTATTACATTGTTTTAGGTATTGGGTTCAAATTCTTATTATAACAATTTTTTTCATATATGGGTACGCATCTATAAAATGGGAAGATTATATCTCATTGTATATAGCATGACTTCATACATTATACTCCAAAATTATCGATTGCTATTTTTCTAAATTAAAAAGGGTCATCGAGAAAAAATCATAAGAAAATGCACTTGCAGCTGATATGATTAATGTCATAAAAAAAACAGCGAATCAACGGTTTTGGATCGAGCAAATGGATTTTGTAAGAGGAGACAATTTTATTTGCAAACATTCAAACATTATTATTCGTTTAACATAGCCACGTGGTTATGTTACACGTGGCTCACATGCCCAAATTAACTTCACATGCAAACATGTGAAGTGATCCTCTAATAATCCTTTAATTAAGCTACTAATTCAACTAAGTCCTCATATTCCTATGAAGAACTAATATGCTCCAAGTGTTTCCATGTGCTCTGCTCTGCTCTGCCCTGCCTTCAATTAGAGCTCTCCTATTTATTTCACACACCCCATCAAAGCCTACCTTATTTACAACCCAAATTTAATGGGTTCTTCCAAGAAGTGGGTTTCCCCAACTTCCGCCGCCGTGGGACGACTGAGGTGTAAGCCGTGCGGCCGCCGAAGAGTCGTCCACGGCGGTTCCTCTGTTTCAGACAAGCTCAAGTCTTTACAAACCCTCTTACCATCAACAGCAGATTCTTCACATCATGTTATGAAAACAGAGCAGCTTTTCAAGGAGACAGCTGAGTACATAGTACTGTTGAAGACTCAAGCTCTTGTTTTGCAGAAGCTAGTTGATTTCTACGGTTCTGAGAACAATGTCAAGACGAGTATCCATCCGTAGTACAGTAATGGAACTTTTATGAGTACTCCTTTTCTTTGTATGATTTTCTGAGATACTAGTAAGAACAAGGATATATACTTACTGTTTCTCTTTTTGTTCATTTTCTTGTTTCAGTTCTGTATTTTTCTTTCTAAGTAGGCGTTAGTACTTTCAGTTCAGTTACCATCTTCGTTTTCTTCTCCTGGCTCGTCTATGGCATATATTATATTGCAGAAATCATATATGTGCGTGTTATTATGTTTTTCATATTCAAGTGATGATGAACAGATAGAATTGAGTTGCGTTTCGTAATCATCCCCACATGATGTCTGATTTTAACAGGCAGATATGTTCCCTTATGTAGTGACAACTTCCACATGCCAAACTACATCTCACACACATATATAAATGATTAACATTTTGCTTGTTCAATTCTTGAACTTCATATCACACAATGATTTATAATTATAAAACATTTGAAACAAACATTTCCCAACTTCAAATTCACATTAATCACTTCATAAATCATGCTATTAATTCCCCTTAATCCAGCCCATAAACTCAGACAAGTTCTCATGAGAAACCCCACCTTCCTTAACACCATCAATGATCTTCCTTTGAAGCTCCAAAGCCCTTTCTCTATAGCTCCCATCGCCCAAAACCATCTCCAATTTGCTCAAAATCTCCGCTTTCTCGATAAAAATCCCATCTTTCTCAAACCCTAATCCAGTCCTCCAGTGATCCACGATGAACCGCCGATTAATAAACTGATCGGCGAAATACGGCCAGCAAAGCATCGGCACGCCGTTGCTCGCCGCCTCCACCGCCGAATTCCAACCGCAGTGAGTCACAAAGCAAGCTATCGATCTATGGGACAAAACTTCTTGCTGGGGCGCCCAGCCCACCACTTTCCCTCGGCGCCCGACCCGACCCTTAAACCCGACTGGGAAAGCTTCTTCTACGTCCTTCGTCATATCTCCTCTGACGACCCAAAGAAACGGCCTTTTCGTCAGCTCTAATCCCAAAGCTAGCTCTTTCAGCTGAGCTTCGTCGAACATTGTAAAGCTGCCGAAAGCAACGTAGACGACGGAGTTGTCTTCTTGGCCGTCGAGCCATTTGAGGCAGTAGGAATCTTCCGGCCAGAAGTAGCCGGAGGATTTTCCGGCGAGGCGGTTGCTCGCTATTAGAGGGCCTATCGGCGTGCAGCCGCCCACGAATTCGTGCACCCCAGGCTCTAAATCGGCGGTGGAATTGCAGATGATTTTCTCAGCTAATTTCAAGGGTTCGTTGTTTTGCAATATGTTTCGAAATACGGCTTTTCTCATTCCTGGGTCGGGGAGGCACGCCCAGGGGAGGTGGTCGGTGCTTATTTCAGGCGTCGCCGGCGAGAGTTTGAACATCTGAGTCTTTGTCGGCGTACCTAATCAAGAAAACAAGCGAGGGTTATTTCAAACTGGTAATAAAAAGAGCTGCTTTGCTATGCCTGCCACGTAAGAAGCTATCATGGGTAAACGAATATTGCCTGCGAAGTCTATAATCCCATCTTCGATGAGTTTCTGGGCGTTGCTGATTAAGGCCAACAACATAGTTGGCGTAGAATTGAAGACAGCCCTCTTAATTCCCAGCTTATGGGCAACCTCTAAAGACGACGCCATGTAAACGTCTGCTATAAAGCAAGTGACTTTATCGTCACTTTGCTCAGCGTTTATGCGTTCGACGAGCGATTCTACTTCCCGGGGAAGGACTTGCCTGAGCGAATCTGTTAGTTTGGAGTGGTTGTTTCTGTCTTCGTTAGGCTCTAACCCGTCTGGGAATGAGGCTAAGGCTATCATTTCGTGCAATTCAACAGTTTCAGACAGTGATTTGATCATTCGCTTGTGGTTGAACTCAGTGTTCAAGAACGTTACTTTGAAGCCATTGATGGCAAGGCATTGGGAGATTTCGACGAGGGGAATGACGTGGCCTTGGGCTGGGTACGGTATAATTAGTACGTGAGGTTTTCCCATGTTTTTTTTTTCCGATTTTATTACCTCAGGAATCTGTTGAGTTTGATTCATGTCTGAAACCTTTTATAGGTAAAGTTGGTTGGTGAGGAACAAGAATTTGAACATGGAACTGATACTTTTTCGCAGATCATTTTCCTTTTGTCTCATTCTTTTCTCTGCTTGTTAGTTTCTGAACCTTAGTTATCGTCTAGTTTGTGATTATACAATTGCTGGCTGTTATTCCAAGGCTTCTCTTGTAATATTTTCTTTGTTTTTTTTACCCAGGCTGAGACAATCACGTAATGTGGCGCCAATTGTTTTTTTTTTCAGCATTTATTTAATGAAAAAAGATGCTGCGAATTTTTCAAGGCCGGCCTTTAGATTCTTATATATCAATCTATAAATTTAATGAAAAGATGCTTGGATGATTTCAAAATGAACTCATCGTTTGCAGTACATATATTGTGTAGTAGATATGTACTTCGGGTTTTGATGATATAGAGAACGCTAATGAAGAAAGAACTATATAAACTAAAGATAGATCCTCCCATATATATTGCTTCCTTACAAAAGATCATATGAATTTGCATTCTTGAAATAGGATACAAACTAATGAACAACAAAACATTTTACAAAAAAGACGAACAGTCCCTAAGCTAATGAGTGTGATATAGCAAGAAATTCACAAAAAACACTTCACTTCTTATGCCCACCGTGTAACGATTTCTGGGACCCTTCGAAAAGATCCAGCAAGAAATCTTCCAAATCATCAGCACTATACTTTATATGCTTTTCGCTAATATGATTAATATGCCTCCCAACAAAAGTTCGATAAGCTTGGATTACCTTCAACGAAGTCGATATCCTAAGATCCTCTCTGAGCTGAGGGTCCCTGACCGACCAACTCGTCTGGCTCTTATAGACATCCTCAAACGCCGTGTAAAAGCTCTGAAGCCTCTCCTTCAAAAGGGTCTTCGAAACCGAGCTCGAGCCTGGGTTGTGAATCCCCTCGTCTTTCAGCAGGGAAAGAATCGAACTCCATGTAGCCTTTTCGTAGTTCATGGCGTGCCTCTGAAACTTCCAGTTGTGTTTCCTTATCCATTCGTCGCCCAAAACAGTCCTCAGCTCGGAGTTCTTGACCTTCTCAGCCATGTAATGGATGTTGTTCATCAGAAAAAGCTGCTGTAATGACTCTTCCCTGTACATCTTCCCCTTCTCTTCGAGGTTGGCTTCTAACACCAGTATTAGGGATCGAAAATGGACGCCCATTGGAGAATCACAAGTCGTCTGCGTTCCCTTATCTTCGTCATTACTATTATTCTCATGGGACTGTAAGAAATCAGCTCCATCTTCTTCTTCCTTGAAAACTTCGTCGAGCGTTTTGCTGTAATCCATGAGTGTCCTGACGTAGTTCATTACATACCTAGTGAGGTGGTGGACGCCACCGCCCGGGAAAGCATTGGGAGATACATTGGCCCCAACTTTTTCCTCGAACTCGAGGAAGGTCATCTTTGCACATTCGCCCAATCTCTTCATAGTGTCGATGAATTCGTTCTTTATTACAGCGCCAGCCTCGTCGCAGTAGAGGGACCTTACGTCTGGGACAAGCTCTCCAAGAACCTCGTACATGCTAAGAACCCTAATCAGCTTCTCGGGCTGGCGGGGCCCGATCGAAACCGCTTCGCCAAAGTTGAGTAGCTGCAAAACAGCAGTTTTAGAAGACTCGACGAAGCAATCGCTGCTGACCGATTCGATATCACTGAAGATCTGATGGCAGAGCAGCTTTTCGCTTGAGAGGTAAACCCTAACGAAGATCTTCATTGCCCTAATCCATCGCCTAATCTTTGAGTTTAGGGCATTCCATTCCATCCTTAGAACATCCTCAATGCTCATCCTTTCAACTTCGAGGATGAAGAGGCAGTCGTCTAGGGCATCTTTCTGAACGTTGACGAATGCCTGGGAACATTCCCGCCCATAATCAGAGTCGAACATTAGATTCGCAATGTTTTTAAGGTCTGGGATTACGTAGGGATGAACGAGCTCAATTATGTATTCCTCTGAGGCTCGCCCAAGGCTGTCCCTTTGCGCCACGTCATCGGTCGAATCCCCGCCAGACGAGATTATCGAAGCTGCTTCGTTAAGCTCGTCTTCGCTCGAACGAAAGGACATCTGCTCGGGCTCGAAGGGTTGTCTGTTATGGACGAGCAAGTGAGTGAACTCTTCTTCGAGCCTAGACATTGCTGTCTGAAGGATATCGTGGGCCTGTCTGAGAAGCGAACCATTATCGCCTTCGTCTACTTCATCACCGTTCTTACTATCTTGGGCTTTGCCCTCTAACGACTCGGTTATTTTCTTGAGTTTGTCGACTGATTTGAGGTATTCGTAGGCTTCATCGGGCCCACTGTCCCATATCAGAGATTGCTCCTTTTCCCAGAATTCAATCTTTTCTCTAATCTTGTTTAATTTCTGCTCTGTTTCATCAGCGGCGTCCTCTTCTTCTTCGTTTGTATCTCCATTGCTATTTTCGGTGCTGATTAGCGCTAGGGTTGACAATTTTGAGCCCAAATTTGCCAAGATTTTCCTCTCATCGTCGGTCAAATTCTTTTTCGTCTCTAAGGCTTTCGATATATGTTTGAGTTGAGCTATTAAATCTTCTGCTTCGCCTTCTATATTAGGCGTCGCGATATTACAGTCCCCCATATCATATACAGCAGCTAAACCCAATACTATAAGAAACTATAACAGAAAATAAAATCTCCGAAAAAGCTTTATATGATGCTAACTCAGCTAAATGAGATTACTACAAATTTCCCAAAGCTTCCCAGAGAACCCAGCATCAGAATAGGACAAGAACCACCAAATCTAAGTTTTCCAAGCTGTTCTAAGCAAGATACTTCGAAAAAAAAGGAGATTAAAATGGGGGCAATCGAAGCAATAAACACAGAGGATGTTATCTGTTTACTGGTAAGGAAGCAGACAACTGACCCATTAACACCACGATGAAGCTGATAAAGTCCTGGATTTGATCGCTGATCTGCAAGAAATGATATTTTCGCTAAATCTGAAAAAGTGAGAGCAAACAATCCCAAATTTTTGTTGCTTTTAAATTTTATATTTTGTTCTTCTTTTTGACAACTGTCTCTTCTCTTCCTGAATGATGCTTTCTTGCCGGTTTTGACCGGTCTTCGGTCTTCCTTGAAATGACGGTCTTTTATTGCAATGTGGTCCAAACATTTTTCGATAATTACGTCTTTGTCCTTCATGGTTTTAGAGGAAATCCTTCACATAATTTTTGATTAATATTTTACATTTTCCACGTGAAGATAAATGTTTGATGTTTAATAGAGAGAATTAATTTTGGATTGTATGCATACAATATGAATGTTTACAAGTCAAGTTTTTTTTTTTTTATATCGGAATCATATCGATGATTTAAATTTATAAAAAGAATTAGTAATATAGACAATAAATATTTTTATGTCCATGCTAGACGGGTCAATATGACAGACAAGAAAATATCGGTATATCAACTAATAGCTTCATCCTTATCATTAATTAAAAGTTACAGCGTAACAATCTATGAAGTCATAGCACTTCATAAAAGTAGAATTTTACACACAAAAGGTAGATTATAATTATAGTTGGCATATAATCAAGGAGTGACAGGCCTTCATTTAGAAAAAAACAACGGAAATATAGGGGTGTATGGTAATTATTGTAACTCTGGGGAATATCTGTAATTATGCAATAGTATATCTTAGTGGGAATTCTTGGACACTATTCTATTATTGTAGGCTATATTTAGGGACGGTTAAATCTATTAATTGTGAGAACATTCTATTTTTAACTCAACTAGCATGTCCCATGTAATGTTTGAATTTAATTCATATTATATCTAAATTATTTGATGAAGACTCTATCAATTGCTGAAAAAACACCTAACGACCTAATTTTTCCGTAGTATATTCAAACAGCAACGAAATTGAGTTTTCATCCATTCAAATCATAGGTCAATCCAATTTCATTTATTCAGGTTTGATTATGTATGCTGAAAATGATTGGTTTCTCCCGAACTCAACTTTCGAAACTATCTATGTCACAAAAATAAAATTTTTTCACGTATTTTTTTTCCTATCATGAGGTTTACTGGTACACTACATTTCCTAAATATGTACATATAAATATGTGCGCGTTTGTGTATCCCTTCAACATCACGACATTTTCATACTCTTTATGATATGCTAATGGATCGATTGAGAAGACAAATTTTAAAGAACGTATCGGCCACGGCCATTTCAAGATTTTGTAATAAAATGTTACAAGTATAAGATAGTTTGTGCAATTCTTTTGTTAATTTTAGTACATTGAACCAAGTCACAGTCAAATATCGGTACACATCAATGCGCCGGTCTATTATAGCTTAAATGTGAAAGTTCAAATTTTGATGTTGAATTTATTACACGTCTACGGTGCATATATCCAATACTCTCTCTACTAAATACTAATATGACACTTTTAATTACCTCCGAAAAAAAAAATATGACACTTTTAATTTATGCCTTTGTTTTGAAATTCTCATTTGTTCATGATCTGGTTAGAATTTGATTTATTTTCATAGTTTATTAAGTTCGCCTAAAACAAAAACATTAAGTACATCTTTTTTCCCTGTTATCGTGTTTAGGGTTTAAGGTTAAGCTGATGGTTTGTTGTTGTTGGGATTTGTTCTGTTTTCTCTCTTTCGTTCCAATTTTTTTTCATTTTCTTCGGTGAGAATCTTTGTTGTTTTTGGCATTATTTGTACTCGGAAAAGGACGGAGTCTGGCATAATAATGTGTAGAGGTAAAGCGGATTATGGTAATTACTAAGTGTAATATAATGGAATATCTTTGTAATATGTACAAGTGAGGACTACATAATCTGATTTGTGTAATGCAAGGGTCAAATGGCTGTTTGGATGTGATAATTCTCATAATGTTGTTGTCTGCTTTAGTTTCATCAGTCAAGACATTTAATTACTCTGTAACATTTGGCATGATAAGTGTAATACGTCTTCTCTTTTCTTGGCAACATTGCTTTTCTTGATGAAGATTGTCATATGAATCTGAGATTTTGCTTGGATTAAGGGAATACTACAGAAGTCGTGTATGTTCAGCTAGCTTGGCTGGCTTATTATTTGAAGAAATTTGTCTTTTTGCTAATTGTTTATTTTCATTTATAAATATTTTTCCGAAGGATCTTCATCTCTTGGCAAAATACGATACGATTTCCCAAGTAAATAATCGTTACGCAGAAGAGAAGACACTATTTAAAGAAGCATGTAGGGCAAATAATTAATAATCAAGAAGAAATTTCCCTAGTACGATTTGCCCAAATACAAAACAATTTAAAATCACAAGCCAAATCAGCGGAACAATAGCTCCAATGCAGACAAGGAAAGAACTGCATTTTCTTCCCTCGAATTAAAAAGACAAAAAAAAAGGGTACTTGAAAAGAGAAGTCTCCAATTACTAATGAACTAATGCAAAAGGATGTCAAAGAAAAAGGGAACATATAGAAGACATGGTATGCTAGGCTATAATCCCATTGGTGTCTGCTATTGCAATCTTCCTATGATCTTTTTCTATCTGTCTGTGATAATCATAAAATGAAATAAAGATTATATGTTTACCTCAGTAAAAACGGTTTCCCGAGGATCTATGCGCAGAAGTAGATGGACGAAAGGAGTTATCACTTTCCCTTCGGTTAGACAGATTACGGAGAACCTCCGAATAAAATTCCCAGCACACACTCGTTTCGTTTATGGCACCTTGACCGAAAGGATTTTGAGATACGTACGTCTGCACATTTTCAGCTCTTAACAGACCTTCCAAATAAACCCGAATATCACCTCCCGGTCCTGAACAGAAACAACTTTTTTTTTTTCATATTTAGAAAACCACTTTGTTACAAATGAAGTTGAACAAGGGGAAACGTCCTCCCTATAAGCAGAGGAATCAATGTATTTAGTGGATGAATAGAGTTAAGGAAAACATGTCGGTGATCTGTAACTCTTTTCGAAAACTTACCTAGTGAGTTGTCATTCTTGTCCTCGTAGTCATATGATTTTGGAAATATTGCAGAGTGCAACTGACAGGTATAAAATGTAGTTAGGACATTCTACAAGCTCAAGGAAGTAAGAGAACCCAAAGACATAACAAAGAGCTTACTGGATTGAGTAGGGCTTTGTATGGAGAATCATCCAATAACAATGTGTTTGATGAATCATAATCTCCCTTCTTCCAAGGCAAGGAGCGATCATTTGGTTCCCAGATTTTACGTAGCTCTTTGCAGACTAAGGGCTTATGAATGTTTTCAAGAGTATTAAACCCTGTTTGGGTACTGTGCATCATGTCCTGAAAAAGAAACAAATGGGAGTTTTTTTTATGCTAAGCTGATTGTATTTATTTCTGGATGAAGATAAAGCAAACCAACAGACCACTTAAGGTCATAGCAACAGCCTGCACTGATAAAAAAATGACAATGGAGATTAAAAACAACGATCGTATGTAGCGGCTGTATTTCTGGGTTAACCTTGAGCATGATATGGTAATTAAAGACTTTCTACACGGAAGATAATGCATAGAATACGAGAGGTGATGCTATTTAACTGCCCCTCCCATTATAATAAATATAATGGCACCCTGACAAAGGTTTCCATTGCTAATTGGTAACAGTCTCTCTATGTGAGCTAGAGAAACTGCACAGATTCATGCGTTCCCTCGGGTAATTGACTTTTTGGCAGGGGGAAATGTACAAGATATTATCAGATGCTAAAAAACAAGTTAAGCATATTAATATATATGGTTAAGGACTGACTTGAAGATAGTTAAGTAACATTTTCTACAAGGTCAATTCCGACATGAATAGCCCAGATGCCTTACCCAGCAAAATAGCAATTTGTCTTTCAGATCGCCGAATAAATATTCAACAACTCTACCAATAACTTTCCTGCAAAAATCCAAAAATGTCCACAAGCAAACAAAAACACTGAGAATGCAACCAATGGAGTCCATACGTATTACAATGCGCTGAATCAACAACTCATATCTTCATAAAAACAAAGATATAATGAAGTAAGATGGAGAAAAAAGAACAAAAAACCAGCGAAATCAAAAAACAGAAAAAGACAAAGTTCGAGCAGTACTTGGCTCTTGACGACCATATCCCTACATCAAAGTTCTGAATGCAAAACCTCAGAAAATCATCACAATGTGGTCTCTTGAAAACTGCAGAATTAAAACGAATCATTTCGGTAAGTTTTTCAAATGCACTATTGAAAACAAAATAAGATTTGGAAAGGAATATAAGGTTCCCACTTGCTCGTCCTAGTATACGTATGTCTTCTTTGTAATCTTTTGGTCCACCCATTACGACATATGCCAGCAAACCATTTACATCAAGGACAAGAAGTTTCCTCTTGGTAGAAACAACTGGTGGTATCATTGTCCGTTTTCCATTTTGATTCGATAAACATTCTATTTCTTTCACAGATGATGAAAGACGCATACTACTGCCTTTAACAGAACAAACACCCTCTTGAAGAATCATTGACCTATCTCTGACACTTGATTTGTGCCCAAAGACCAACTTTTCTCGTGTCATCAGGCTAGGATGACAAGCATGCTGACTGCTGCAAGGTACGAATTCCCCTCCCCCAAGAGAACCAGATTTATCTGCAGCTAATTCAGAACTAACTGGTTTACTAACATCTGATGGATAGACTGTTTGTTCATGGCACTGAAAGTTCAATGGAGGCTTCTTATTATTACCAACATCAGATGATGAGAGTTTTTTTACAGCAGAAGATCCAGATTCTTGAACACACTCGATCGCAGGGAGCTTACAACCTGTGCCAGCGCATTGATTTCCATCCAATAAATCTAACTTTGACACATCTGCATGCTCAATGACCTGAACTTCATCTTTCTTTTTTACTTTCTTCTTCCTCCTCCTCCTTTTTCTTTTTGCAGATACGCTCCCCTGGGTTAGTGCTCCCTCTGAACCTTTATCAGGCTGAATCTGGTCAGAAGATCCAGATTCTTGAACACACTCAATCGCAGGGAGCTTACAACCTGTGCCAGCGCATTGATTTCCATCCAATAAATCTAATTTTGACACATCTGCATGCTCAATGACCTGAACTTCATCTTTCTTTTTTACTTTCTTCTTCCTCTTTCTCCTCCTTTTTCTTTTTGCAGATACGCTCCCCTGGGTTAGTGCTTCCTCTGAACCTTTATCAGGCTGAATCTGGTGAGCACGTTGAGCTTCATCTATAACATCTGCCTTGTCCGTAATATTTTCCCTCCTATAGTTTGTTTTCCCGTCCACATCCATCACATAAAGGTTGTCAGTTGAATCTGCAACTATTTTATGATGTTTGGACAACTGACTGCATGATAATTTTTATTTTGGAAAAGGTTGTCCAAATTATTGTAGGCTTCAAGATCTTTCAGTTTATTCGAAGCTTCACAATAACTATCCCTCACATCCCTGACAATTCATCATTCTTTTCAATGGAGTTTTCTCCCCCCGGCAGTCATATTCCTTGTAGCAATTTTTTTAAGAGATATCAGCATCAAGATGTTTCAGTTTCAGTCCATCAATAATGAGGATATATAATTAGAGACACAATCCTCATGATATACGATGTTACCTGCTATATCTCATATGCTGTTTGTCGTATCATAAACCTCCACATACAACTTCCCTGATCAGCCTAAACTAAAATATAAGCAAAAGTAAGGCAATTAAGTGAATAGAATTTATTTTAAAGGCTTTGGATTATATATATATATATATATATATATGTGAGAAAAATAAATGATGCACAGATACATGTGCAAGAGAAGAACGGGATAGAGAAGAAATAACAGAGCAAAATAACAGTTTAGATGACACATTGAAGAAAAGAATCAGATGAGAAGTAACATGCAGGAAAAGAATAAGCTACAGCGGCCAAATTGAAAATTGGAAATTAACACTTTTTCAAGCATGTCACCAATGTAATGGCTCGAAGCTAATACGAAATCCTATTGTGTGTACAATTCCAACTGTATAGAACCAAAACTTTGATAACCATTCACACCATCAGTACATTAACAAATCACCAAGGACTGACCGTTTCACATACTCTATATAGAGATAACTTCTATTAGGTTTTTTTCTAACAGGTTAATGCCTCTCTTCTTATATTCACATTCCCATCCAACAATGGAAAACGATTTTCCCAATCAAACATGCCGATTTAAGAATTTAAATCGACGAACTTTCAGAAAGAATCAGATTAATCAAAGAATCTACAACTGACATATAAACATAAACCCTAGCAAAGCACCGTAACGGTACCACACAGATTCAGCGGCGACAGACATCAGAAACTGAAATAGCGAATACAGATGATAACTTCACATCAAAGAAGATGCTAATGAATCACAGATCTTCAGAGTTTATGGACGAAAATACGTACGAAGTGATGTTTTTGGGGGGGGCGCGCGACCTCGAGCAGACTTGTGCAGTCGTAAGCGAATGGCGAAACGAATGAGGGATGCGAAACGAACGATCCGATCTTTTACTAAATGACTCAGCTCAGCTGTATGGATGGATATAAATATAAAAATTTATTTTCTGCTGAAATAAAAAACTAAATAAAGATTAAATATTGTTTTGAATAATGTGGGCCAAATGAACATAATGGGCTTCACTTTAAGCCACCCATATAAATTCCAGAAAATTTTCCATGGTTGACTAACTGGCGTTTTTAGGACATTTAATTTAGTCTTATAAATAATAAAATTGTAGCAAATTTTAAGGACGGACACATGATATATTGGTGGCAATATTAGTCCTATAAGTATTAAACATGAAGCAATTTGGGTACCCTCAAACCCAAAAAATAAAAATTCAGCCCGAAATTTAACACGTCACGCCGAAGATGTTGACCTATACTAACTTATTTTCTCTTTTCCTCTAATTAATGTAAAAACTAAAAAAATGATCTTAATGGGAGTAAAAATATTTAATTTTAGTTTTGTAAGTATAAACAAAAAAGTAATTTTAGAACAACTAAAGGCAAAAAACCTCATTTCAGCTCGAACTTTATACATGTTGTGAAGTTAGATATGCTAACTTGGACTATTAGACAGGGCTTAATTGGGGGATGGAGAAAATAAATTTAGTCCTAGTCAGTATTTCCGACTCCCCGTGTATAAATTCCGGACTGAAATCAGATTTCTTAGTTTCATTGTAGTAAAATTCCCACCAATAACTAATTTGATACTTTTATAGGACTAAAATTTCCACCAGTAACTCATGCGACTTTAAATTGCAATAATTTTGTCACTTATCGACTAAAATTGTCACCTTTAAATTAAGCGTTAGCCAAACATACAAGACTAGAATATAATTAAGCCTATTTATATTTAATTATCATTGACTACGCCAATACCAACTGCTACTGCTAACATAAGCGTGTTTTGATTATTCAACGAAAACATATATGAATAAATCCAATAATTTAAGGATAAAACTACAGGCAGAGAAAGAAATAGCACATTGTATTATTCACGTCGAAGGTCAAAACTAATTAAAATCCAGCACACTGAAATGCATAAGAAAACAAGAAAGAAATCAAATGTTCTAAGCAAATTGTCCGACCAAACATATGTTTCATTGCAAATGTCAAATAATTTAAATAGATTTACAGCGAAGGATTTCTTGATTGATACTATTCAATTCAAGCTCGACAAGTATAAATACGCAAGAAACTGCGTAAATATATTTCATATAGTGATCGAAACACTTTCTTCTCATACAATATAAGCTTTTAAAACACAAACAACATAGATAAACGTCAGAATGGGTCGTTGGATGAAACCAGAGGTATGAAATTAGAGATTTAATATATCTTGGCTTGATTATTATAGGATTCAAATCAAATATAAACACGAATAATAATAATAATAATGATAATAAATTGATTCTTTTAATTTTTATTTTTCTTTAGGTATATCCTTTAGTAGCTGCAATGAGCTTCGTGACTTCGATGTGCGTGTTTCAGCTTACTAGGAATGTCTTCCTCAATCCTGATGTCAGGTAAATACACATCATTATGGTTGATCTGATTATATGGTTAATTATATATACATATTATATATAGATGATTACCCTCAAATATAATCATAAGTTTTGTTAATTGGCAGAATTAATAAAGCCCATAGAACAACTGCGGTTCTTGAGAATTACGAAGAAGGCGAAAAATATGCAGAGCACAGCCTCCGTAAATTCCTTAGGAAAAGGCCACCGCAAATAATGCCTTCCCTTAATCAATTCTTTTCAGACAATAAATGATCAAAATTATCAACGTATTATGATTAAGATTGAAGAAGAAGCTGTTTGTTTAATGATATAAATATACGCGTGTAGTTATTTGTTCGTATTTATTTTCCATAAGGATACGTTCTTATTGCGACTCTTCTCTTCTCTAGTTTTCGTTGCTATTGCTTTTGAAAATGAGCTTCGTAAAAGATTTATTTATCATATACTGGCTAAGGCGACAATGTGTTTTTTTGTTGATATTCACTATTAAGAATCGGGGTTTAATTTCAATTTGATAAAAAATAAAAATATAATCGGGTAGTATATATAGTAAGGTCTCAAATAACGGTAATCTTATCTTATCTGTTGGGAGTTACGAGCCTAAACTCGCCGGAAAGTCGGCCGGACGATCACAGCTCATGGAATAAGACATTCTGCACAAAAATATGCTTAGTCTCGCAGATGAACAACCGTTCGATATTGGCGCGAAAATTGATCTAAGGGCCGAGATTCAAAGTTAAAGTTGCTGAACACTTTTATAAGTGAAGTAGCGCGAGGTACAACAAGTGCATGCGGTACAAGCGCTCAGTGCACGACTGATTGAAGCCTTATAAATATCAGAAACTCAGTTTCGACTTCACCACTTTGAGAGCTCGTAACTTTTGCTAGGGTTAGAATTAGCGAAAGTTGTTAACTATAGATTTGTAGAGAACACGGAGAACTGTGACTTTCGTGTTGTGAGTAATACATATTGATGCTCTGTTGGTCCGTGGAGTATGCCTGAAGTCGAGGCTTAACCACGTAAATGCTGTTTTCATTTTTCTGTGTTTGGAGCTGCGATTTGCTTCGATTTAAGGTCAATTCCGAGTCGATCTGCGGTCGTATATCAACATTATCTTATATATAAGGAAATGTACTTTGCTTCTTAAGTAGCCACGTTGCCACTAAATTTTATATTTTCATTAATGTAAATTCCTTAAAGAAAATACCCACGATTTCTCAGTAACCAAACCACCCCACTATCTTCATTTCTTCGGCCGTTAAAAATAATATGCTTCTTACTACACGTGTAAATTTTGGTACTACATAACTAATAAAAAATATACTAAAAATAAAAGAATAACCTATGCCTCTGTAAGACCATAGACTATTTTGTAGTATTTACTTTCACACCAGTTTTTACAAATTTCAATACCATCCACATATTCTACAACTTTACAAATTAGACTACAAAATATTATTTTAGATTTAATCAAAAAAATTAATAAGGTAATAATAATATTTATACATATAAAATACATCAATTAATGTTCACTAAAGAAAGCAGTAAAAGAATAGTTAAAAAGAAAATTAAGCCGTACATTGATTAAGAAAGAAAACAGAGAAAGGAAAATAGACCGGGTGCTTTCTCTCTCTAGAGTTCTCTAGCTATGGCGAAGAAGAAGAAAGCATATACCATACCCCATCCATCTCCACCAGGATCCACCTCATCGATTAATCATCCCCCATCTCAGGTGACGCAGAAGGTAAGAAAATCACTGATCATTGAGAATGAGAAGGAGAAAGCAATGGCACAAGACCTTTCAGAGGAGCAATTAGGGTACCTAAGCTCGGAGACGTCGGTACAATCAGCGAACGTTTGGGAAAATTTCGACATATCAAAACTGAGGAATGCTGGGAGCAAACTCAAATACATTGCTCCTGATGATGCAAACGGACAGAAAATAGGCTCGATTGTTGCGGAAGAACTGGACGAAAAGGTCAACTATTGGAATGCCTCATTACTCTGTTATGTTTTAGGGGCGAATCCACCGTTCAGTGTGATGAATGGGTTCCTTCAAAGGGTATGGCGACATGATGGAATCCAGAAAGTGATGCAAATTAAAACAGGGCTGTGTTTGGTGAAATTCAACTCCGTGGATGAGAGAGATCAGGTGTTGCAAGCTGCGATTCTGCATTTTGATCGTAAACCTGTTATATTATCCCCTTGGTCTATAGATACGGAATTCAAGAAGATTTCTGTTAGAAAAGTGCCAATCTGGATACGACTTCCACAACTAGACCTGAAGTATTGGGGAGCTCTGTCCCCAAGCCGAATAGCTAGTGTACTTGGATGCCCAATCATGGCAGATAAGCTTACGGAGAACAAGGAGAGGATCCAATATGCGAGGCTACTAGTGGAGGTCGACTTGGAGAAAGAGCTATCAGATGCTGTTTTTTTCTCTAACGAAAATAATGTGTTGGTGGAACAAACGGTTACCTACGAATGGAAACCGACAAAATGCTCTTTCTGTTCGAATTATGGTCATCTGGAAGAAGTATGTAAGCAAAAGGAAGAGAAAAAAGAAGGGCAGGTTAAACCAGGGGTGAGAAAGTGGGGAGTTGGGTATCAACAAAAACAAGCCGACATGGGTGGAAAAATGGATAACCAATTGCAGAGGAAAAAGTGGGTGAGCAACAGCCTTCTAAGCAGCACTCGATCAATCCAACTGAGGGGGGATCTGCTACTGTGGTGTCTCTTAAGGAGAACAAACAGGATCCACTAGAATTTGGCGGTAGAAGTTACATTGAGGTAAAAGGCAATTCCCCTCCCAAGCAGAGGGTAACTGCTACTTCATATGGATGAAATGGGGATATGGAATGTAAGGGGATTTAATGCCCCTAATAAGCAGAATCAAGTTCACTTATTCTACAAAAAGTATCAACTAAAAATAATATGTATGGTGGAAACTAAGCTAAAGATGAATAAAATTGATTTAGTGATGAATAAGATCTTAAGACATTGGGAATACTGTCATAATCTTGATAAACATCCGAGTGGACGCATTATTGCAGCTTGGGAAAGAGGGACACGAATGCACGTTTTGACTAGCTCAGATCAATTGGTGCATTTGCAAGTCACTACAAGCTCGGGGTATGATGTGCTTATAACCTGTGTTTATGCTCAGAATCTAGGTGTAATGAGAGAGGCCCTGTGGTCTGATTTGATTGGTATTAGCCACTCCATCAATGGCCCTTGGATGGTGTGGGGGGATTTTAACTGCATATTGGTGAGCAAGATAAAATAGTGGGAACCCAATCAATGTGGGGGATTCTCAAAGGTTTGCTAACCGTGTCTCTAGCTGCGGGCTGATTGAAATGAGAAGGAAGGGATGTCAATTTACGTGGAACAACAATCAAGAGGGGGATAAGAGAGTTTGGAGTAAGCTAGATTGGGTTTTTATCAATCTGGAATGGACTCAAAAATTTTCGGATGTGGAGGCCTGGTTTTTAAATGAGGGGATATCTGATCACTCTCCCGTAATTCTAAGGGATACTATACTCAGTATGAAGGGCATGAGGCCGTTCAGATTCTTCAATATGTGGACCTTAGCCCCCGAGTTTCTGGAAACTGTGGCTCGAGGATGGGGAATAGATGACCTAAATGGGACCAAATTATGGAAGGTGGTACATCGATTGAAAAATCGTAAAAATTCAGTGAGAGGTCTGAATAAAAGCGAATTTGCTGACATACTTAATAAAGCTGAAAGTATGAGGGAAGCGTTGAAGCTGTTGCAAGAGTCATTGCAGCAGGATCCGGCTAATTGCTTGTTGCAATCTATAGAAAAAATGCTCCGGAAAGAATTTAAATATGTAAGTGTGGCATCACACAAATTCCTGCAGCAGAAAGCCAAGCTAAAATGGATAGCAGAGGGTGATATTAATTCGGCTTATTTTCATGCTGTGATTAAACAGAGAAGTATAGGAACAAAATTTCTGTTATTATTAATGAGCAAGACACTATCATCAGAGATCAGCAAGCTATATTAGATCATTTGACGGAGTATTATGTGGACATTCTAGGAGTGGAAGGGCCTCAGCCTGGAGCCTTTGAGCAGAATATTGCAAAGCAGGGATATCTTCTTACAGAATCAGACCAAATGCGTTTATTGCAAGGGTTTTCTAAGGAGGAGATCGCCAAGACATGTTCTCTATTCATCAAGATTCAGCGCCCGGGCCGGATGGATATGGTAGTGGCTTTTTCAAAAGTGCTTGGGCGATTGTGGGGCAGGATGTTATGGAAGCAGTGCAAGAATTCTTTGGAGCAGGTAAGATGCTCAAAGAACTCAATGCTACTTCAATCACTTTAGTGCCCAAAGTGGAGAATCCGGGAAATGCAATTGATTTCAGACCAATTGCATGTTGTAACTCAGTTTACAAATGCATTTCCAAGCTTCTGTGCAATAGAATCAAAGCTGTCCTTCCAAAGCTGATTAATCAAAACCAAAGTGCCTTTGTACAGGGGAGGTCGATAGTGCATAATATCCACATTTCTCAAGATCTCCTCAAAATGTGTAGTAGGAGGAATACCTCATCTAGATGTCTGATGAAAATTGATCTAAGGAAGGCATATGATATGGTGTCTTGGGCATTCATTAGAGGATGGTTAGAAAGCCTCAAGTTTCCCCCTAAATTTGTCAATTGGGTGATGGAATGTATAACAACAACTTCATTCTCTATATCTTTAAATGGCATGCGTGGCAAAATGTTCAAGGGGAATAGGGGCCTAAGGTAGGGCGACCCACTATCACCTCTGATTTTTGTCATTGTAATGGAATATCTATCGAGAAAGCTATTATGGGATGCTTTGGGAGCAGATTTTTAGATTTCATCCCCAGTGTAAAGAACTCAAATTGACCAACCTATGTTTTGCGGATGATCTGCTAGTATTCTGCAAGGGAATTGCTGGGGCAGTGGCAACCATCAAAAGGGCATTGGATCATTTCTCAATGATGTCTGGACTTCATGCCAACCCTAATAAGTCCAACATCATATGTGCAGGAGTTTCTCACTCAACTGAAAGGGAGCTGCAGACTATATCTGGGTTTCAGAAAGGTGAATTTCCAATGAGATATTTGGGTGTTCCTATTGCTGCCACTAAATGGACCAAAATAACTTGTCAAACATTGGTGGACCGCATTACAGCTCGCATAAAATCATGGGCTTCTAGACATTTATCTTATGCTGGAAAAGTATGTTTGATTAATTCTGTGTTATTATCATGTCATGGATATTGGGGGAACATGTTTGTGTTACCAAAATCTGTACTGAGGGCCATCGACAAGTTATGCAGAGAATATCTGTGGAGTGGAAATTTAGGGGGAAGATACACAAAGCTATTATAAATTGGGAAGGAGTGTGCCTGCCTAAAATAGCTGGTGGACTCAATATTAAACAAGCAGAGATATGGAATCGTGCTTTAATCGGGAATCAAATCTGGGACTTGGCTTCGAAGGCGGATAAGTTGTGGGTTAAATGGATCAATGGAGTATATCTGAAGGGTCGGGATTTCTGGGTTTATCAGATAACATCAGACTGTTCGTGGTTTTGGAGAAAGCTCAATAAGATGAAAATGATCTTTATGAATGGATACTGTCATAACAGATGGATAGCTGCAAAAATGGAGAGTATTCAACTAGCTCAGGATATCTCTGGCTGCTGAATCAGTCCAGGAGGTGGGGCTCTTGTGCTGTCACATGGAACCAATTCAATATCCCTAAACACAGCATTATAGCATGGCTGGTCTTCTGGAAAAAACTACTAACTTTTGACAGGATCCAAAACTGGAGTATACATGTGAATAATACGAGGTGTAGATTATGCTCAATGGCAGAGGAGAGCATATCTCATTTATTTTTTGATTGTCTATACACTCAACAAGTCATACAGATGGTTGCGGCGTGGCTTCAGACCCCAACGGGTCCATTTCAATTTAATGCGTGGATCATATGGGTTCAAGCTCTAGCAAGGAGAAAATGTGCTCGGTTTAAGGTCGAGGCAGCTTGTTATGTGGCTGCATTATATCACATTTGGAGAGAACGTAATAGAAGGGTACATGAAGACGATGGTCCTGAACACACACCAAGAGCTCTGTCGATTGCTATACAACAAGAGATGAGATGGAGAGCTACACTATATTGCAGAACACTCAAGTCAAATAGAGATCGAGTCTTCCTAGATCGAATTAGACAGACTTATATGGTCTAGGTTGAGTGGGGTTCAATGTCTTATGATGGTCGATCATTGTAATTAACGTTTGTTACAGCTGCGTAAGTGGTAATAAATTTTTTTCTTACCAAAAAAAAATAATCCAATTAATCTATAATTACTGTCCCAAGGACACGTCGAATTATCGAGTCACAACATTTTTAAAAGAATGTCATGTCCAAATTCACTGAACTCCCAGTCCATCGTTTCTGTCTGTGTTGACTTGAGACGTAACAAATAGATAGATTGGATTACACAATTTCTTACCTTTCTAACAAAGCTCTTAGCCTCTTCATAAGCTTCCCTCAACTTTATTAATATAAGGATTTTTTCAGGTCCAATTCCCGCCCATGTCAAACTCATATAAGCCTGTGGGGTTCTTTTGTAAAACCAATTGAAAATAATGGAACTTAACCCACAAACTTATATAGATGTGGACCTGAAAAATGTGAGAACAAAGCATAATGAGCTTTCAATAAAAAAAATAATGAGGCCAACGTCATTGACATAGATAAAGATTCCAAAATGAGTCATTGGATACAAATCAAGAATTTATTCCTTATGTTCCTTCAGAATTTAAGATCGGCTATGGGAAAAGATAGAAGCAAATATCTATATTATGTTTCTAAATAAATATTAAAAGTGATCATGATACATCAAAAAGAAAAGAACGATGAAATCGAATACAATAATTGTAGATCTGAAATTGATGTTGAAAAATCTAAACTTCGATTGATGAATAGAAAATGAGTAAGTAAAATAACGAACGAATAAACGGTGAATTTAGATCTAAAATCGATGTGAAAAGAGCAATTCAAGAATCCCTTCATTCACTTGCGGCACAAATATTGAAAAAACATCATAAGACGTGGCAATGATAGATAAGAAATGTATACAAAAAACGATGAAAACATACGCCATGAATTTGGCTATGAAAATCAATGAGAAAATTCAAGCATCTTCGATTTCACGGAAAATTGGGTTGCTCGCCCATGACATTGAATTTAGATGAAAACTTTCTATTAGTCGAAAATGAAGAAAGAAACCAAGCATGATTGTAAGCTCTAAGTAGTGGATATAGTCTAAGAAAGATAGCCTAAGAAACAAAAAAACAATCTTTTGGGGAGAATAAAAAAATATGACGGGCGGCGCCGAAACTTTGAGAGTTTAAAAAGAGTCCGCTAGGATTTCTAGGTTATGTAAAAAAACACAATGTATAAAAAACGACGAGTCGACTTAAATACAAATGAACTGCGTGAACACTTTTTACTAATTTAATTTTCTCGGCATAAATAAAATGAAAACAACAATATGCATTGAAGTCATATATCATAGAGAAAGCATATCGTTGATTTCTCTTTATCCGTACCAATAAAAATAAAAAAAGTCAAATCAGGTTTATTAAGTTGAATCGCCGCTTTTTGTACGTTGCATTTCTACAGAAAACCTAAAAACCCTAGTCGATTCTTCACAAACTCTTAAATTTTCAGCGCCAATCGCCATATTCTTTTATTCTCCCCAAAATATTATATTTTGTTTCTCTTAAAATCTCTCTATGACTATATCCATCACTTAGAACTTACAATCATGCTTGGCTTCCTTCCTCATCTTCGACTAAGAAAATACAAAGAACAAACGAAGGCCTACTCCCTTGATTTTAATCTTCTCCTTTTGTCTTATTTAAGAGTTTGGATATGATATAATATGATATATAGATGCATGCAAACAAGTGAAGGCGTTTTTCATATTATATATAGTATCAATGTGCTTGAAATGCGATTAGCATGTGTGGCTTACATATATTTTCGTTCCTAAACTCACTCCATTGACACTCAAGGATCGCAAAGTTGAAATGAACTTTGGATTTTTTTTTTGTTTTTTTGTTTTATATATTTTGTGTCAAATGAGGACTTTATCACAATTGCATTAGCCATTGATTGTTTGTTGGACATGTTTATAAACAATTGGTCTCATTAGCCCAAGTTGCTCTTTATCAAATTTCATTTGGGCTCTTCTTCATCATCTCAAACTCTACTACATAAGAAAGATATCATTTAGAGTGAGAATTGACTTATTTGATCGGAATCGGATGATTTTAAATTACGGATTTGAAAATCATAATTTTAAATTCAAATCCATTGTTTGAAAAATATTGGGATTTCGAAACTCGGATTCAAAATGAAGTTCGAGCTCGAGAAGCTCGTCGAACTCGACTTCTAAAATTTTCTTAAAAAATCAAAAGTACAAGAATAAAAATAAAAATAATAAATAATAAAACAAAAAAGTTCGCAACTCGCTTGGGAGATTTCGAGCACCGACGAGTGAGCTCAAGCTCGACCTCGAGCCGGCTCATTCGCTAGCCCGTAATGAGCTCGAGCCAGCTCATCGAGCTCGCTAGTCATCTCAACTCATCGTTCACCCCCTAACTATTATTATTATTATTATTATTATTGTTACTCATATTATTACTATTATTATTGTTTTTATTGTTATTTACGAAAAGCTCATTGTCAATATTCAGTCCACATTCCAAGAATCATAACAAATACTTCCAGAGCATTGGGAAGCCGTAAAATGGATATTGAGATATCTCAGAGGCACTTCCAAGACGTGTTTGTGTTTTGGCAGCGGAGAGCCTATGCTAGTTGGATACACCGATTTAGACATGGCAGGTGATATTGACTCCAGAAAATCTATTTCAGGTTTTTTGATGACTTTTGCAGGGGGCTGTGTCGTGGTAATTGAAGTTGCAGAAGTGCGTTGCGCTATCCACCACAGAAGCCGAGTACATTGCAATCACGGAGGGTTGCAAGAAGCTTTGTGGACGAAGAAGTTTCTCGAAGAACTTGGTTTACGGCAAGACAAGTACGTTGTTTATAGCGATGAGTGACATCCACCTCTCTAAGAACTCGTCATTCCATTCGAGATCCAAGCATATCGATGTTAGATACCATTGGGTTCGAGATATGCTCTAGTCGAAGCAATTGTATTTTGCGAAAGTACAGACGAGCGAGAATGGATCAGATATGTTGACCGCCGAAGTAGAAGCTCAAGACTTGTCGGCGGAAAGCAGGCTTGCTTGAGCCCACCGTATGAGCCGGAGGGGGAGTTTATTGGATCCGGCCCATACTTATGGGCTAGCCCATGTACATATTATGTGTAAAAAATAGAAGATAGATAGAACACACGCATGCACACGAGAACAAGCAGAAAGGAGAGCAGAGAAAAGAGAAAGAAGAAGAAAGAAAAGGAGGGAGAAGAAAAAGCTTTGATCCGGACTATCCGTTACCCCGATTTTGTCGAAACTTCGGGGGAGACACGCATTGACGTGCTCTACACATCTACCGAGTCAGATTGGTCGATTCCTCACATTTTGGTGGTAATCCGTTTTAACCTTTCTTCGTATATTCGAGCTTGTAGCTCGAGGATTGTTGGTGTCCCGAGTTTGTAACTCGACGTATTGCGTGGTCTCTTGTCGGCGTAGTATTTTCGGTGTGTCGTTGGGTTGTCGTTACCTCGAGACGTTCTTGGAGGTGTTGTCCGTTGTATCCGTACAAGGTTATAATGGATTGTTTCCTTGGATAAGGAGATCGATCCCGTGGTTTTTCCCGTTCGGGTTTTCCACGTTAAAAGTTGTCGTGTTATTTTGATTTCCGTTATTGCGTTGTTTGCCGTTATTTTTGTTCGTGATTTCGACACCCCAACAAGATCTATGATATTATAGCTTTCACGGCATTTGGGATGAGCATGCACGAGTATAGTTATTAACGTTTCAAACGACAACTGTGATGCTGTTGAGTATAAGTTATCTCATAAGAAAATACCTTACTCTTCATATTACATTTATGATAACATTTACAATATTATTATTTAAGATATGTTATATTATTATTTTATAATATAAAAGACTTGCAACTGATGCAAAGCTTTGTCCGTATATCTTAAGAAAATAACAATTGTTTTTGAGGGTCAAATAATAATATTGCTATTTTTTTATACATAGTTAAACTATCTTAATAATTTATACTCCCTCTGTTTCTTAATACATGTCGTTTAAGGATATTACACGCATATTAAGAAATAAAGTAAAATCTCCATTATACCCTTAATTAATTATGTTATCTGATTTAATTTAACAATGCTATTAAAGATAAGGGGTAAAACTGGAAATAATCAATATTGTTTATCTTGAAAACTGTAAAACGACATGTATTTAAGAACAAAAATAAATTCTAAAACGACATCTATTATGGAACAAAGGGAGTATTAATTATACATGATTAATTCCGGTGCATTTGCACGGGCAATAGACTAGTTTAAAATTCATCAAATGGATATGAAAACCAGTATCTACCGGGCCCACAATTTGTTCCACTTAAGGTTTTTTGCTCGTCATTGTCCAATGGGCAAACGAATCTCGTTATCTTAATCATTTACCGGGTTCCTACAATGAACAAATAATCTAAGTACAAAAAATTAATTAAAATATGGAGGTAGGGGGAACATGGAGGTAGGGGGAGTTCGAGTTCTAGTTTCTTTTTCTGATTTTCTCGGTTTTTCAAAAAAAAAATCCACCGCTGCCGGCCTCCTCCTCCACGGCCGCCTTTCGCCTACACCGGATGCCGCTGCCGACCTTCGCTCCACCTCTGCTCGCCGCTTCCGCTCCACCTCCGCTCGCCGCCGTTTCTGCCTCCGCCTGCCGTGCCAACCTCCGCCTTCGCTTTCCCGGGAACGCTGTTTCCCTCCTCCGTGTAAACGTGAGTTGTACAGTTCATCCACTGCCTCGTCTTTATTAATGTAACCATCGACGCCTAATTTAGCCACCGTCTATAAAAAAAAAAATTCCATCAGAGCGCAAACGACCAATTCCTGCGGTATTTGTGAAAACGAGTTAGTTTAAAATAAATAGGAAGAAGACAATATATGGAAACTGGATAGAAAAAATATAGTAAACACAACACTGGCCGATTTTTTTTTTCCGATATTTTATTGATTCACAATTATTTAAAAGCACATTCAACGACTAAAATAAAAGGCAATTTACTATATTTAGCAAAATCACTCGGGATTTAAATTCGATACAAAAGAAAATCTCAACAAACAAATATTCTATAGAATCACCCAAAACCCTATAAAAACCCCTCTTAAGAAGGAAGCCATTGGCTCTATTTCCTCCACAGCTCAAATTCATATAATTTGGGGTTCAATCTAAACCCATCTTTTTCGACAAATCCTTATGATAACTACCAAAGTCACGCTACGACGATGAATAGCAATCTCCACGAATTTCAGCTTGAATCAGCGTTTAATGGGCTAAATATCTCTTCTTCTGATAACCCATTGAGCACTGTCAACAATGGCGACGTGGTCTACACTAAGAACATTTGGACCAACGAATTGCCATCTTCTTCACTGTCTTACTATGATCCTATGATGCCTCACCTCTACTACGATGATCTTGGAAGAGTTATTAGGACAGGCCATGGAAGCTTCGTCGCCAACAATGGTGGTGTGGGGTCCTCTAATGATCTCAGAAGAATTAGTGCTCAATACGCTGCAAACATTTATCACCATCGATCTTTAGCCTACGGAGAGAGCCTCGATAACAGCTCTTTGGCGAATAGGATGGATGCTTTTTATAGGAGCAACTACCGCACTTCGATGAACAGTTTCCAAAACCCTAGGTCGACCTTATCCAGCGATAGAATTTTTCTCGATTCCACGATGCCCATTGATGATTTACGAGGGAGCATTCGAAACATTGCCAGGCGTCGAGAAGGTTGCAATTTCTTGAAGGATAAGATCGAACGTGGAAATAGCGAGGACTTCATCGCTATTTACTCAGAACTGAAGGACCATATCTGCGAGCTCATGACGACGAAGACTTTCGCCCCGAATCTCCTCGAAACGTTCCTCGTAGCTTGCGACGAAGAAAGCTACACCACTTGATCCAAGTGGTTTCTGCTGTCGAACTGAGGCTTGAGGAGATCTGCATTCAAGAACAAGGGTAATACGCGTATCACATTAAACCCTAATTAGCTTCTTTTCATATGACAATTAATTGCGTTCTTTTTTTTACTGGGAAATGCAGCTCTAGGTCTATGCAGATGCTGATAAGCCATACGACGAGCCCTAACCAAAAGCTCCACCTCGTCTCAGTTCTGGCGAGGATTGCAGTTAAGCTGATGAAGAACAACAATGGCCATCATGTGATTGAATGCTGTTTCTCGTTCTTCTCTAAGGAAGACGTCGAGCCAATACTCGACAGCTTATACAATCGCTGCGTTGAGCTTGCGATCGATAACCGTGGTTGCTGCATTCTGCAGAACTGCATCATTCCCTTCGTCGTGGGGACGAACTGCAAGCCCATGATCATCGGAGAGTTGATAGCGAATTCGTGCTTACTCTCAGAAAACCCTTATGGGTACACGAATTACATACATACATATCTTAATTTTTTTAGTTTCTTAATTCTTTTCTTTTCCTTTCTCAGGAACTATGTGGTGCAGCTTATGCTTTCTTACGATCTACTTGCACCGTACGTCCTCAGAGCGCTATCGGGTTCTTACGTTTCAATTTTTTTTTCATAGTAGTCAGGTTGATTATTTTTTCAGTCCTGCAATTTACGAGATTACATTATAGGGACACGGATTTATGGGTGGCGTTTTATAATGCAAAAACTTTTAAGATTAAGCAAATTCGGGACATAATTTAGGGGTTTCGACGTATAATGTCCCTGAATTTCTTGGTTTTGAAACTTACTGTCCATATAATGTCACTCCCTAAATTTTTCCCTCTAAGTTGCAAGGACTGAAAAATTAATTAACCCTTGTTGTTATCTCAAAATCTTGATAAAATATCACGGTTTCGTGAAGTGGGACATTCTGTCAAACGGCGGGCTCGTTCAGGAAATGGCTCACATCGCCAATGGCCGAGATCCCGGGAACGCCGTTTCCCTCCTCCGCGTAAACGTGAGTTGTACAGTTCATCCCCTGCCTCGTCTTTATTAATGTAACCATCGACGCCTAATTTGGCCACCGTCTATAAAAAAAAATTCCATCAGAGCGCAAACGACCAATTCCTGCGGTATTTGTGAAAACGAGTTAGTTTAAAATAAATAGGAAGAAGACAATATATGGAAACTGGATAGAAAAAATATAGTAAACACAACACTGGCCGGTTTTTTTTTCCGATATTTTATTGATTCACAATTATTTAAAAGCACATTCAACGACTAAAATAAAAGGCAATTTACTATATTTAGCAAAATCACTCGGGATTTAAATTCGATACAAAAAAAAATCTCAACAAACAAATATTCTATAGAATCACCCAAAACCCTATAAAAACCCCTCTTAAGAAGGAAGCCATTGGCTCTATTTCCTCCACAGCTCAAATTCATATAATTTGGGGTTCAATCTAAACCCATCTTTTTCGACAAATCCTTATGATAACTACCAAAGTCACGCTACGACGATGAATAGCAATCTCCACGAATTTCAGCTTGAATCAGCGTTTAATGGGCTAAATATCTCTTCTTCTGATAACCCATTGAGCACTGTCAACAATGGCGACGTGGTCTACACTAAGAACATTTGGACCAACGAATTGCCATCTTCTTCACTGTCTTACTATGATCCTATGATGCCTCACCTCTACTACGATGATCTTGGAAGAGTTATTAGGACAGGCCATGGAAGCTTCGTCGCCAACAATGGTGGTGTGGGGTCCTCTAATGATCTCAGAAGAATTAGTGCTCAATACGCTGCAAACATTTATCACCATCGATCTTTAGCCTACGGAGAGAGCCTCGATAACAGCTCTTTGGCGAATAGGATGGATGCTTTTTATAGGAGCAACTACCGCGCTTCGATGAACAGTTTCCAAAACCCTAGGTCGACCTTATCCAGCGATAGAATTTTTCTCGATTCCACGATGCCCATTGATGATTTACGAGGGAGCATTCGAAACATTGCCAGGCGTCGAGAAGGTTGCAATTTCTTGAAGGATAAGATCGAACGTGGAAATAGCGAGGACTTCATCGCTATTTACTCAGAACTGAAGGACCATATCTGCGAGCTCATGACGACGAAGACTTTCGCCCCGAATCTCCTCGAAACGTTCCTCGTAGCTTGCGACGAAGAAAGCTACACCACTTGATCCAAGTGGTTTCTGCTGTCGAACTGAGGCTTGAGGAGATCTGCATTCAAGAACAAGGGTAATACGCGTATCACATTAAACCCTAATTAGCTTCTTTTCATATGACAATTAATTGCGTTCTTTTTTTTACTGGGAAATGCAGCTCTAGGTCTATGCAGATGCTGATAAGCCATACGACGAGCCCTAACCAAAAGCTCCACCTCGTCTCAGTTCTGGCGAGGATTGCAGTTAAGCTGATGAAGAACAACAATGGCCATCATGTGATTGAATGCTGTTTCTCGTTCTTCTCTAAGGAAGACGTCGAGCCAATACTCGACAGCTTATACAATCGCTGCGTTGAGCTTGCGATCGATAACCGTGGTTGCTGCATTCTGCAGAACTGCATCATTCCCTTCGTCGTGGGGACGAACTGCAAGCCCATGATCATCGGAGAGTTGATAGCGAATTCGTGCTTACTCTCAGAAAACCCTTATGGGTACACGAATTACATACATACATATCTTAATTTTTTTAGTTTCTTAATTCTTTTCTTTTCCTTTCTCAGGAACTATGTGGTGCAGCTTATGCTTTCTTACGATCTACTTGCACCGTACGTCCTCAGAGCGCTATCGGGTTCTTACGTTTCAATTTTTTTTTCATAGTAGTCAGGTTGATTATTTTTTCAGTCCTGCAATTTACGAGATTACATTATAGGGACACGGATTTATGGGTGGCGTTTTATAATGCAAAAACTTTTAAGATTAAGCAAATTCGGGACATAATTTAGGGGTTTCGACGTATAATGTCCCTGAATTTCTTGGTTTTGAAACTTACTGTCCATATAATGTCACTCCCTAAATTTTTCCCTCTAAGTTGCAAGGACTGAAAAATTAATTAACCCTTGTTGTTATCTCAAAATCTTGATAAAATATCACGGTTTCGTGAAGTGGGACATTCTGTCAAACGGCGGGCTCGTTCAGGAAATGGCTCACATCGCCAATGGCCGAGATCCCGGGAACGCCGTTTCCCTCCTCCGCGTAAACGTGAGTTGTACAGTTCATCCCCTGCCTCGTCTTTATTAATGTAACCATCGACGCCTAATTTGGCCACCGTCTATAAAAAAAAATTCCATCAGAGCGCAAACGACCAATTCCTGCGGTATTTGTGAAAACGAGTTAGTTTAAAATAAATAGGAAGAAGACAATATATGGAAACTGGATAGAAAAAATATAGTAAACACAACACTGGCAGGTTTTTTTTTCCGATATTTTATTGATTCACAATTATTTAAAAGCACATTCAACGACTAAAATAAAAGGCAATTTACTATATTTAGCAAAATCACTCGGGATTTAAATTCGATACAAAAAAAAATCTCAACAAACAAATATTCTATAGAATCACCCAAAACCCTATAAAAACCCCTCTTAAGAAGGAAGCCATTGGCTCTATTTCCTCCACAGCTCAAATTCATATAATTTGGGGTTCAATCTAAACCCATCTTTTTCGACAAATCCTTATGATAACTACCAAAGTCACGCTACGACGATGAATAGCAATCTCCACGAATTTCAGCTTGAATCAGCGTTTAATGGGCTAAATATCTCTTCTTCTGATAACCCATTGAGCACTGTCAACAATGGCGACGTGGTCTACACTAAGAACATTTGGACCAACGAATTGCCATCTTCTTCACTGTCTTACTATGATCCTATGATGCCTCACCTCTACTACGATGATCTTGGAAGAGTTATTAGGACAGGCCATGGAAGCTTCGTCGCCAACAATGGTGGTGTGGGGTCCTCTAATGATCTCAGAAGAATTAGTGCTCAATACGCTGCAAACATTTATCACCATCGATCTTTAGCCTACGGAGAGAGCCTCGATAACAGCGCTTTGGCGAATAGGATGGATGCTTTTTATAGGAGCAACTACCGCGCTTCGATGAACAGTTTCCAAAACCCTAGGTCGACCTTATCCAGCGATAGAATTTTTCTCGATTCCACGATGCCCATTGATGATTTACGAGGGAGCATTCGAAACATTGCCAGGCGTCGAGAAGGTTGCAATTTCTTGAAGGATAAGATCGAACGTGGAAATAGCGAGGACTTCATCGCTATTTACTCAGAACTGAAGGACCATATCTGCGAGCTCATGACGACGAAGACTTTCGCCCCGAATCTCCTCGAAACGTTCCTCGTAGCTTGCGACGAAGAAAGCTACACCACTTGATCCAAGTGGTTTCTGCTGTCGAACTGAGGCTTGAGGAGATCTGCATTCAAGAACAAGGGTAATACGCGTATCACATTAAACCCTAATTAGCTTCTTTTCATATGACAATTAATTGCGTTCTTTTTTTTACTGGGAAATGCAGCTCTAGGTCTATGCAGATGCTGATAAGCCATACGACGAGCCCTAACCAAAAGCTCCACCTCGTCTCAGTTCTGGCGAGGATTGCAGTTAAGCTGATGAAGAACAACAATGGCCATCATGTGATTGAATGCTGTTTCTCGTTCTTCTCTAAGGAAGACGTCGAGCCAATACTCGACAGCTTATACAATCGCTGCGTTGAGCTTGCGATCGATAACCGTGGTTGCTGCATTCTGCAGAACTGCATCATTCCCTTCGTCGTGGGGACGAACTGCAAGCCCATGATCATCGGAGAGTTGATAGCGAATTCGTGCTTACTCTCAGAAAACCCTTATGGGTACACGAATTACATACATACATATCTTAATTTTTTTAGTTTCTTAATTCTTTTCTTTTCCTTTCTCAGGAACTATGTGGTGCAGCTTATGCTTTCTTACGATCTACTTGCACCGTACGTCCTCAGAGCGCTATCGGGTTCTTACGTTTCAATTTTTTTTTCATAGTAGTCAGGTTGATTATTTTTTCAGTCCTGCAATTTACGAGATTACATTATAGGGACACGGATTTATGGGTGGCGTTTTATAATGCAAAAACTTTTAAGATTAAGCAAATTCGGGACATAATTTAGGGGTTTCGACGTATAATGTCCCTGAATTTCTTGGTTTTGAAACTTACTGTCCATATAATGTCACTCCCTAAATTTTTCCCTCTAAGTTGCAAGGACTGAAAAATTAATTAACCCTTGTTGTTATCTCAAAATCTTGATAAAATATCACGGTTTCGTGAAGTGGGACATTCTGTCAAACGGCGGGCTCGTTCAGGAAATGGCTCACATCGCCAATGGCCGAGATCCCGGGAACGCCGTTTCCCTCCTCCGCGTAAACGTGAGTTGTACAGTTCATCCCCTGCCTCGTCTTTATTAATGTAACCATCGACGCCTAATTTGGCCACCGTCTATAAAAAAAAATTCCATCAGAGCGCAAACGACCAATTCCTGCGGTATTTGTGAAAACGAGTTAGTTTAAAATAAATAGGAAGAAGACAATATATGGAAACTGGATAGAAAAAATATAGTAAACACAACACTGGCCGGTTTTTTTTTCCGATATTTTATTGATTCACAATTATTTAAAAGCACATTCAACGACTAAAATAAAAGGCAATTTACTATATTTAGCAAAATCACTCGGGATTTAAATTCGATACAAAAAAAAATCTCAACAAACAAATATTCTATAGAATCACCCAAAACCCTATAAAAACCCCTCTTAAGAAGGAAGCCATTGGCTCTATTTCCTCCACAGCTCAAATTCATATAATTTGGGGTTCAATCTAAACCCATCTTTTTCGACAAATCCTTATGATAACTACCAAAGTCACGCTACGACGATGAATAGCAATCTCCACGAATTTCAGCTTGAATCAGCGTTTAATGGGCTAAATATCTCTTCTTCTGATAACCCATTGAGCACTGTCAACAATGGCGACGTGGTCTACACTAAGAACATTTGGACCAACGAATTGCCATCTTCTTCACTGTCTTACTATGATCCTATGATGCCTCACCTCTACTACGATGATCTTGGAAGAGTTATTAGGACAGGCCATGGAAGCTTCGTCGCCAACAATGGTGGTGTGGGGTCCTCTAATGATCTCAGAAGAATTAGTGCTCAATACGCTGCAAACATTTATCACCATCGATCTTTAGCCTACGGAGAGAGCCTCGATAACAGCGCTTTGGCGAATAGGATGGATGCTTTTTATAGGAGCAACTACCGCGCTTCGATGAACAGTTTCCAAAACCCTAGGTCGACCTTATCCAGCGATAGAATTTTTCTCGATTCCACGATGCCCATTGATGATTTACGAGGGAGCATTCGAAACATTGCCAGGCGTCGAGAAGGTTGCAATTTCTTGAAGGATAAGATCGAACGTGGAAATAGCGAGGACTTCATCGCTATTTACTCAGAGTTGAAGGACCATATCTGCGAGCTCATGACGACGAAGACTTTCGCCCCGAATCTCCTCGAAACGTTCCTCGTAGCTTGCGACGAAGAAAGGTACACCACTTGATCCAAGTGGTTTCTGCTGTCGAACTGAGGCTTGAGGAGATCTGCATTCAAGAACAAGGGTAATACGCGTATCACATTAAACCCTAATTAGCTTCTTTTCATATGACAATTAATTGCGTTCTTTTTTTTACTGGGAAATGCAGCTCTAGGTCTATGCAGATGCTGATAAGCCATACGACGAGCCCTAACCAAAAGCTCCACCTCGTCTCAGTTCTGGCGAGGATTGCAGTTAAGCTGATGAAGAACAACAATGGCCATCATGTGATTGAATGCTGTTTCTCGTTCTTCTCTAAGGAAGACGTCGAGCCAATACTCGACAGCTTATACAATCGCTGCGTTGAGCTTGCGATCGATAACCGTGGTTGCTGCATTCTGCAGAACTGCATCATTCCCTTCGTCGTGGGGACGAACTGCAAGCCCATGATCATCGGAGAGTTGATAGCGAATTCGTGCTTACTCTCAGAAAACCCTTATGGGTACACGAATTACATACATACATATCTTAATTTTTTTAGTTTCTTAATTCTTTTCTTTTCCTTTCTCAGGAACTATGTGGTGCAGCTTATGCTTTCTTACGATCTACTTGCACCGTACGTCCTCAGAGCGCTATCGGGTTCTTACGTTTCAATTTTTTTTCATATTAGTCAGGTTGATTATTTTTTCAGTCCTGCAATTTACGAGATTACATTATAGGGACACGGATTTATGGGTGGCGTTTTATAATGCAAAAACTTTTAAGATTAAGCAAATTCGGGACATAATTTAGGGGTTTCGACGTATAATGTCCCTGAATTTCTTGGTTTTGAAACTTACTGTCCATATAATGTCACTCCCTAAATTTTTCCCTCTAAGTTGCAAGGACTGAAAAATTAATTAACCCTTGTTGTTATCTCAAAATCTTGATAAAATATCACGGTTTCGTGAAGTGGGACATTCTGTCAAACGGCGGGCTCGTTCAGGAAATGGCTCACATCGCCAATGGCCGAGATCCCGGGAACGCCGTTTCCCTCCTCCGCGTAAACGTGAGTTGTACAGTTCATCCCCTGCCTCGTCTTTATTAATGTAACCATCGACGCCTAATTTGGCCACCGTCTATAAAAAAAAATTCCATCAGAGCGCAAACGACCAATTCCTGCGGTATTTGTGAAAACGAGTTAGTTTAAAATAAATAGGAAGAAGACAATATATGGAAACTGGATAGAAAAAATATAGTAAACACAACACTGGCCGGTTTTTTTTTCCGATATTTTATTGATTCACAATTATTTAAAAGCACATTCAACGACTAAAATAAAAGGCAATTTACTATATTTAGCAAAATCACTCGGGATTTAAATTCGATACAAAAAAAAATCTCAACAAACAAATATTCTATAGAATCACCCAAAACCCTATAAAAACCCCTCTTAAGAAGGAAGCCATTGGCTCTATTTCCTCCACAGCTCAAATTCATATAATTTGGGGTTCAATCTAAACCCATCTTTTTCGACAAATCCTTATGATAACTACCAAAGTCACGCTACGACGATGAATAGCAATCTCCACGAATTTCAGCTTGAATCAGCGTTTAATGGGCTAAATATCTCTTCTTCTGATAACCCATTGAGCACTGTCAACAATGGCGACGTGGTCTACACTAAGAACATTTGGACCAACGAATTGCCATCTTCTTCACTGTCTTACTATGATCCTATGATGCCTCACCTCTACTACGATGATCTTGGAAGAGTTATTAGGACAGGCCATGGAAGCTTCGTCGCCAACAATGGTGGTGTGGGGTCCTCTAATGATCTCAGAAGAATTAGTGCTCAATACGCTGCAAACATTTATCACCATCGATCTTTAGCCTACGGAGAGAGCCTCGATAACAGCGCTTTGGCGAATAGGATGGATGCTTTTTATAGGAGCAACTACCGCGCTTCGATGAACAGTTTCCAAAACCCTAGGTCGACCTTATCCAGCGATAGAATTTTTCTCGATTCCACGATGCCCATTGATGATTTACGAGGGAGCATTCGAAACATTGCCAGGCGTCGAGAAGGTTGCAATTTCTTGAAGGATAAGATCGAACGTGGAAATAGCGAGGACTTCATCGCTATTTACTCAGAGTTGAAGGACCATATCTGCGAGCTCATGACGACGAAGACTTTCGCCCCGAATCTCTTCGAAACGTTCCTCGTAGCTTGCGACGAAGAAAGCTACACCACTTGATCCAAGTGGTTTCTGCTGTCGAACTGAGGCTTGAGGAGATCTGCATTCAAGAACAAGGGTAATACGCGTATCACATTAAACCCTAATTAGCTTCTTTTCATACGACAATTAATTGCGTTCTTTTTTTTACTGGGAAATGCAGCTCTAGGTCTATGCAGATGCTGATAAGCCATACGACGAGCCCTAACCAAAAGCTCCACCTCGTCTCAGTTCTGGCGAGGATTGCAGTTAAGCTGATGAAGAACAACAATGGCCATCATGTGATTGAATGCTGTTTCTCGTTCTTCTCTAAGGAAGACGTCGAGCCAATACTCGACAGCTTATACAATCGCTGCGTTGAGCTTGCGATCGATAACCGTGGTTGCTGCATTCTGCAGAACTGCATCATTCCCTTCGTCGTGGGGACGAACTGCAAGCCCATGATCATCGGAGAGTTGATAGCGAATTCGTGCTTACTCTCAGAAAACCCTTATGGGTACACGAATTACATACATACATATCTTAATTTTTTTAGTTTCTTAATTCTTTTCTTTTCCTTTCTCAGGAACTATGTGGTGCAGCTTATGCTTTCTTACGATCTACTTGCACCGTACGTCCTCAGAGCGCTATCGGGTTCTTACGTTTCAATTTTTTTTTTTCATATTAGTCAGGTTGATTATTTTTTCAGTCCTGCAATTTACGAGATTACATTATAGGGACACGGATTTATGGGTGGCGTTTTATAATGCAAAAACTTTTAAGATTAAGCAAATTCGGGACATAATTTAGGGGTTTCGACGTATAATGTCCCTGAATTTCTTGGTTTTGAAACTTACTGTCCATATAATGTCACTCCCTAAATTTTTCCCTCTAAGTTGCAAGGACTGAAAAATTAATTAACCCTTGTTGTTATCTCAAAATCTTGATAAAATATCACGGTTTCGTGAAGTGGGACATTCTGTCAAACGGCGGGCTCGTTCAGGAAATGGCTCACATCGCCAATGGCCGAGATCCCGGGAACGCCGTTTCCCTCCTCCGCGTAAACGTGAGTTGTACAGTTCATCCCCTGCCTCGTCTTTATTAATGTAACCATCGACGCCTAATTTGGCCACCGTCTATAAAAAAAAATTCCATCAGAGCGCAAACGACCAATTCCTGCGGTATTTGTGAAAACGAGTTAGTTTAAAATAAATAGGAAGAAGACAATATATGGAAACTGGATAGAAAAAATATAGTAAACACAACACTGGCCGGTTTTTTTTCCGATATTTTATTGATTCACAATTATTTAAAAGCACATTCAACGACTAAAATAAAAGGCAATTTACTATATTTAGCAAAATCACTCGGGATTTAAATTCGATACAAAAAAAAATCTCAACAAACAAATATTCTATAGAATCACCCAAAACCCTATAAAAACCCCTCTTAAGAAGGAAGCCATTGGCTCTATTTCCTCCACAGCTCAAATTCATATAATTTGGGGTTCAATCTAAACCCATCTTTTTCGACAAATCCTTATGATAACTACCAAAGTCACGCTACGACGATGAATAGCAATCTCCACGAATTTCAGCTTGAATCAGCGTTTAATGGGCTAAATATCTCTTCTTCTGATAACCCATTGAGCACTGTCAACAATGGCGACGTGGTCTACACTAAGAACATTTGGACCAACGAATTGCCATCTTCTTCACTGTCTTACTATGATCCTATGATGCCTCACCTCTACTACGATGATCTTGGAAGAGTTATTAGGACAGGCCATGGAAGCTTCGTCGCCAACAATGGTGGTGTGGGGTCCTCTAATGATCTCAGAAGAATTAGTGCTCAATACGCTGCAAACATTTATCACCATCGATCTTTAGCCTACGGAGAGAGCCTCGATAACAGCGCTTTGGCGAATAGGATGGATGCTTTTTATAGGAGCAACTACCGCGCTTCGATGAACAGTTTCCAAAACCCTAGGTCGACCTTATCCAGCGATAGAATTTTTCTCGATTCCACGATGCCCATTGATGATTTACGAGGGAGCATTCGAAACATTGCCAGGCGTCGAGAAGGTTGCAATTTCTTGAAGGATAAGATCGAACGTGGAAATAGCGAGGACTTCATCGCTATTTACTCAGAGTTGAAGGACCATATCTGCGAGCTCATGACGACGAAGACTTTCGCCACGAATCTCTTCGAAACGTTCCTCGTAGCTTGCGACGAAGAAAAGCTACACCACTTGATCCAAGTGGTTTCTGCTGTCGAACTGAGGCTTGAGGAGATCTGCATTCAAGAACAAGGGTAATACGCGTATCACATTAAACCCTAATTAGCTTCTTTTCATACGACAATTAATTGCGTTCTTTTTTTTACTGGGAAATGCAGCTCTAGGTCTATGCAGATGCTGATAAGCCATACGACGAGCCCTAACCAAAAGCTCCACCTCGTCTCAGTTCTGGCGAGGATTGCAGTTAAGCTGATGAAGAACAACAATGGCCATCATGTGATTGAATGCTGTTTCTCGTTCTTCTCTAAGGAAGACGTCGAGCCAATACTCGACAGCTTATACAATCGCTGCGTTGAGCTTGCGATCGATAACCGTGGTTGCTGCATTCTGCAGAACTGCATCATTCCCTTCGTCGTGGGGACGAACTGCAAGCCCATGATCATCGGAGAGTTGATAGCGAATTCGTGCTTACTCTCAGAAAACCCTTATGGGTACACGAATTACATACATACATATCTTAATTTTTTTAGTTTCTTAATTCTTTTCTTTTCCTTTCTCAGGAACTATGTGGTGCAGCTTATGCTTTCTTACGATCTACTTGCACCGTACGTCCTCAGAGCGCTATCGGGTTCTTACGTTTCAATTTTTTTTCATATTAGTCAGGTTGATTATTTTTTCAGTCCTGCGATTTACGAGATTACATTATAGGGACACGGATTTATGGGTGGCGTTTTATAATGCAAAAACTTTTAAGATTAAGCAAATTCGGGACATAATTTAGGGGTTTCGACGTATAATGTCCCTGAATTTCTTGGTTTTGAAACTTACTGTCCATATAATGTCACTCCCTAAATTTTTCCCTCTAAGTTGCAAGGACTGAAAAATTAATTAACCCTTGTTGTTATCTCAAAATCTTGATAAAATATCACGGTTTCGTGAAGTGGGACATTCTGTCAAACGGCGGGCTCGTTCAGGAAATGGCTCACATCGCCAATGGCCGAGATCCCGGGAACGCCGTTTCCCTCCTCCGCGTAAACGTGAGTTGTACAGTTCATCCCCTGCCTCGTCTTTATTAATGTAACCATCGACGCCTAATTTGGCCACCGTCTATAAAAAAAAATTCCATCAGAGCGCAAACGACCAATTCCTGCGGTATTTGTGAAAACGAGTTAGTTTAAAATAAATAGGAAGAAGGCAATATATGGAAACTGGATAGAAAAAATATAGTAAACACAACACTGGCCGGTTTTTTTTTCCGATATTTTTTGATTCACAATTATTTAAAAGCACATTCAACGACTAAAATAAAAGGCAATTTACTATATTTAGCAAAATCACTCGGGATTTAAATTCGATACAAAAAAAAATCTCAACAAACAAATATTCTATAGAATCACCCAAAACCCTATAAAAACCCCTCTTAAGAAGGAAGCCATTGGCTCTATTTCCTCCACAGCTCAAATTCATATAATTTGGGGTTCAATCTAAACCCATCTTTTTCGACAAATCCTTATGATAACTACCAAAGTCACGCTACGACGATGAATAGCAATCTCCACGAATTTCAGCTTGAATCAGCGTTTAATGGGCTAAATATCTCTTCTTCTGATAACCCATTGAGCACTGTCAACAATGGCGACGTGGTCTACACTAAGAACATTTGGACCAACGAATTGCCATCTTCTTCACTGTCTTACTATGATCCTATGATGCCTCACCTCTACTACGATGATCTTGGAAGAGTTATTAGGACAGGCCATGGAAGCTTCGTCGCCAACAATGGTGGTGTGGGGTCCTCTAATGATCTCAGAAGAATTAGTGCTCAATACGCTGCAAACATTTATCACCATCGATCTTTAGCCTACGGAGAGAGCCTCGATAACAGCGCTTTGGCGAATAGGATGGATGCTTTTTATAGGAGCAACTACCGCGCTTCGATGAACAGTTTCCAAAACCCTAGGTCGACCTTATCCAGCGATAGAATTTTTCTCGATTCCACGATGCCCATTGATGATTTACGAGGGAGCATTCGAAACATTGCCAGGCGTCGAGAAGGTTGCAATTTCTTGAAGGATAAGATCGAACGTGGAAATAGCGAGGACTTCATCGCTATTTACTCAGAGTTGAAGGACCATATCTGCGAGCTCATGACGACGAAGACTTTCGCCACGAATCTCTTCGAAACGTTCCTCGTAGCTTGCGACGAAGAAAGCTACACCACTTGATCCAAGTGGTTTCTGCTGTCGAACTGAGGCTTGAGGAGATCTGCATTCAAGAACAAGGGTAATACGCGTATCACATTAAACCCTAATTAGCTTCTTTTCATACGACAATTAATTGCGTTCTTTTTTTTACTGGGAAATGCAGCTCTAGGTCTATGCAGATGCTGATAAGCCATACGACGAGCCCTAACCAAAAGCTCCACCTCGTCTCAGTTCTGGCGAGGATTGCAGTTAAGCTGATGAAGAACAACAATGGCCATCATGTGATTGAATGCTGTTTCTCGTTCTTCTCTAAGGAAGACGTCGAGCCAATACTCGACAGCTTATACAATCGCTGCGTTGAGCTTGCGATCGATAACCGTGGTTGCTGCATTCTGCAGAACTGCATCATTCCCTTCGTCGTGGGGACGAACTGCAAGCCCATGATCATCGGAGAGTTGATAGCGAATTCGTGCTTACTCTCAGAAAACCCTTATGGGTACACGAATTACATACATACATATCTTAATTTTTTTAGTTTCTTAATTCTTTTCTTTTCCTTTCTCAGGAACTATGTGGTGCAGCTTATGCTTTCTTACGATCTACTTGCACCGTACGTCCTCAGAGCGCTATCGGGTTCTTACGTTTCAATTTTTTTTTCATATTAGTCAGGTTGATTATTTTTTCAGTCCTGCAATTTACGAGATTACATTATAGGGACACGGATTTATGGGTGGCGTTTTATAATGCAAAAACTTTTAAGATTAAGCAAATTCGGGACATAATTTAGGGGTTTCGACGTATAATGTCCCTGAATTTCTTGGTTTTGAAACTTACTGTCCATATAATGTCACTCCCTAAATTTTTCCCTCTAAGTTGCAAGGACTGAAAAATTAATTAACCCTTGTTGTTATCTCAAAATCTTGATAAAATATCACGGTTTCGTGAAGTGGGACATTCTGTCAAACGGCGGGCTCGTTCAGGAATGGTTCACATCGCCAATGGCCGAGATCCCGGGAACGCCGTTTCCCTCCTCCGCGTAAACGTGAGTTGTACAGTTCATCCCCTGCCTCGTCTTTATTAATGTAACCATCGACGCCTAATTTGGCCACCGTCTATAAAAAAAATTCCATCAGAGCGCAAACGACCAATTCCTGCGGTATTTGTGAAAACGAGTTAGTTTAAAATAAATAGGAAGAAGACAATATATGGAAACTGGATAGAAAAAATATAGTAAACACAACACTGGCCGGTTTTTTTTTTCCGATATTTTATTGATTCACAATTATTTAAAAGCACATTCAACGACTAAAATAAAAGGCAATTTACTATATTTAGCAAAATCACTCGGGATTTAAATTCGATACAAAAAAAAATCTCAACAAACAAATATTCTATAGAATCACCCAAAACCCTATAAAAACCCCTCTTAAGAAGGAAGCCATTGGCTCTATTTCCTCCACAGCTCAAATTCATATAATTTGGGGTTCAATCTAAACCCATCTTTTTCGACAAATCCTTATGATAACTACCAAAGTCACGCTACGACGATGAATAGCAATCTCCACGAATTTCAGCTTGAATCAGCGTTTAATGGGCTAAATATCTCTTCTTCTGATAACCCATTGAGCACTGTCAACAATGGCGACGTGGTCTACACTAAGAACATTTGGACCAACGAATTGCCATCTTCTTCACTGTCTTACTATGATCCTATGATGCCTCACCTCTACTACGATGATCTTGGAAGAGTTATTAGGACAGGCCATGGAAGCTTCGTCGCCAACAATGGTGGTGTGGGGTCCTCTAATGATCTCAGAAGAATTAGTGCTCAATACGCTGCAAACATTTATCACCATCGATCTTTAGCCTACGGAGAGAGCCTCGATAACAGCGCTTTGGCGAATAGGATGGATGCTTTTTATAGGAGCAACTACCGCGCTTCGATGAACAGTTTCCAAAACCCTAGGTCGACCTTATCCAGCGATAGAATTTTTCTCGATTCCACGATGCCCATTGATGATTTACGAGGGAGCATTCGAAACATTGCCAGGCGTCGAGAAGGTTGCAATTTCTTGAAGGATAAGATCGAACGTGGAAATAGCGAGGACTTCATCGCTATTTACTCAGAGTTGAAGGACCATATCTGCGAGCTCATGACGACGAAGACTTTCGCCACGAATCTCTTTGAAACGTTCCTCGTAGCTTGTGACGAAGAAAAGCTACACCACTTGATCCAAGTGGTTTCTGCTGTCGAACTGAGGCTTGAGGAGATCTGCATTCAAGAACAAGGGTAATACGCGTATCACATTAAACCCTAATTAGCTTCTTTTCATACGACAATTAATTGCGTTCTTTTTTTTTACTGGGAAATGCAGTCTAGGTCTATGCAGATGCTGATAAGCCATACGACGAGCCCTAACCAAAAGCTCCACCTCGTCTCAGTTCTGGCGAGGATTGCAGTTAAGCTGATGAAGAACAACAATGGCCATCATGTGATTGAATGATGTTTCTCGTTCTTCTCTAAGGAAGACGTCGAGCCAATACTCGACAGCTTATACAATCGCTGCGTTGAGCTTGCGATCGATAACCGTGGTTGCTGCATTCTGCAGAACTGCATCATTCCCTTCGTCGTGGGGACGAACTGCAAGCCCATGATCATCGGAGAGTTGATAGCGAATTCGTGCTTACTCTCAGAAAACCCTTATGGGTACACGAATTACATACATACATATCTTAATTTTTTTAGTTTCTTAATTCTTTTCTTTTCCTTTCTCAGGAACTATGTGGTGCAGCTTATGCTTTCTTACGATTTACTTGCACCGTACGTCCTCAGAGCGCTATCGGGTTCTTACGTTTCAATTTTTTTTTCATATTAGTCAGGTTGATTATTTTTTCAGTCCTGCGATTTACGAGATTACATTATAGGGACACGGATTTATGGGTGGCGTTTTATAATGCAAAAACTTTTAAGATTAAGCAAATTCGGGACATAATTTAGGGGTTTCGACGTATAATGTCCCTGAATTTCTTGGTTTTGAAACTTACTGTCCATATAATGTCACTCCCTAAATTTTTCCCTCTAAGTTGTAAGGACTGAAAAATTAATTAACCCTTGTTGTTATCTCAAAATCTTATTAAAATATCACGGTTTCGTGAAGTGGGACATTCTGTCAAACGGCGGGCTCGTTCAGGAAATGGCTCACATCGCCAATGGCCGAGATCCCGGGAACGCCGTTTCCCTCCTCCGCGTAAACGTGAATTGTACAGTTCATCCCCTGCCTCGTCTTTATTAATGTAACCATCGACGCCTAATTTGGCCACCGTCTATAAAAAAAAATTCCATCAGAGCGCAAACGACCAATTCCTGCGGTATTTGTGAAAACGAGTTAGTTTAAAATAAATAGGAAGAAGACAATATATGGAAACTGGATAGAAAAAATATAGTAAACACAACACTGGCCGTTTTTTTTCCGATATTTTATTGATTCACAATTATTTAAAAGCACATTCAACGACTAAAATAAAAGGCAATTTACTATATTTAGCAAAATCACTCGGGATTTAAATTCGATACAAAAAAAAATCTCAACAAACAAATATTCTATAGAATCACCCAAAACCCTATAAAAACCCCTCTTAAGAAGGAAGCCATTGGCTCTATTTCCTCCACAGCTCAAATTCATATAATTTGGGGTTCAATCTAAACCCATCTTTTTCGACAAATCCTTATGATAACTACCAAAGTCACGCTACGACGATGAATAGCAATCTCCACGAATTTCAGCTTGAATCAGCGTTTAATGGGCTAAATATCTCTTCTTCTGATAACCCATTGAGCACTGTCAACAATGGCGACGTGGTCTACACTAAGAACATTTGGACCAACGAATTGCCATCTTCTTCACTGTCTTACTATGATCCTATGATGCCTCACCTCTACTACGATGATCTTGGAAGAGTTATTAGGACAGGCCATGGAAGCTTCGTCGCCAACAATGGTGGTGTGGGGTCCTCTAATGATCTCAGAAGAATTAGTGCTCAATACGCTGCAAACATTTATCACCATCGATCTTTAGCCTACGGAGAGAGCCTCGATAACAGCGCTTTGGCGACTAGGATGGATGCTTTTTATAGGAGCAACTACCGCGCTTAGATGAACAGTTTCCAAAACCCTAGGTCGACCTTATCCAGCGACAGAATTTTTCTCGATTCCACGATGCCCATTGATGATTTACGAGGGAGCATTCGAAACATTGCCAGGCGTCGAGAAGGTTGCAATTTCTTGAAGGATAAGATCAAACGTGGAAATAGCGAGGACTTCATCGCTATTTACTCAGAGTTGAAGGACCATATCTGCGAGCTCATGACGACGAAGACTTTCGCCACGAATCTCTTCGAAACGTTCCTCGTAGCTTGCGACGAAGAAAAGCTACACCACTTGATCCAAGTGGTTTCTGCTGTCGAACTGAGGCTTGAGGAGATCTGCATTCAAGAACAAGGGTAATACGCGTATCTCATTAAACCCTAATTAGCTTCTTTTCATACGACAATTAATTGCGTTCTTTTTTTACTGGGAAATGCAGCTCTAGGCTTATGCAGATGCTGATAAGCCATACGACGAGCCCTAACCAAAAGCTCTACCTCGTCTCAGTTCTGGCGAGGATTGCAGTTAAGCTGATGAAGAACAACAATGGCCATCATGTGATTGAATGCTGTTTCTCGTTCTTCTCTAAGGAAGACGTCGAGCCAATACTCGACAGCTTATACAATCGCTGCGTTGAGCTTGCGATCGATAACCGTGGTTGCTGCATTCTGCAGAACTGCATCATTCCCTTCGTCGTGGGGACGAACTGCAAGCCCATGATCATCGGAGAGTTGATATCGAATTCGTGCTTACTCTCAGAAAACCCTTATGGGTACACGAATTACATACATACATATCTTAATTTTTTTAGTTTCTTAATTCTTTTCTTTTCCTTTCTCAGGAACTATGTGGTGCAGCTTATGCTTTCTTACGATCTACTTGCACCGTACGTCCTCAGAGCGCTATCGGGTTCTTACGTTTCAATTTTCTTTTCATATTAGTCAGGTTGATTATTTTTTCAGTCCTGCAATTTACGAGATTACATTATAGGGACACGGATTTATGGGTGGCGTTTTATAATGCAAAAACTTTTAAGATTAAGCAAATTCGGGACATAATTTAGGGGTTTCGACGTATAATGTCCCTGAATTTCTTGGTTTTGAAACTTACTGTCCATATAATGTCACTCCCTAAATTTTTCCCTCTAAGTTGCAAGGACTGAAAAATTAATTAACCCTTGTTGTTATCTCAAAATCTTGATAAAATATCACGGTTTCGTGAAGTGGGACATTCTGTCAAACGGCGGGCTCGTTCAGGAATGGTTCACACGCCAATGGCCGAGATCCCGGGAACGCCGTTTCCCTCCTCCGCGTAAACGTGAGTTGTACAGTTCATCCCCTGCCTCGTCTTTATTAATGTAACCATCGACGCCTAATTTGGCCACCGTCTATAAAAAAAATTCCATCAGAGCGCAAACGACCAATTCCTGCGGTATTTGTGAAAACGAGTTAGTTTAAAATAAATAGGAAGAACGCAATATATGGAAACTGGATAGAAAAAATATAGTAAACACAACACTGGCCGGTTTTTTTTCCCGATATTTTTTTGATTCACAATTATTTAAAAGCACATTCAACGACTAAAATAAAAGGCAACTTACTATATTTAGCAAAATCACTCGGGATTTAAATTCGATACAAAAAAAAATCTCAACAAACAAATATTCTATAGAATCACCCAAAACCCTATAAAAACCCCTCTTAAGAAGGAAGCCATTGGCTCTATTTCCTCCACAGCTCAAATTCATATAATTGGGGTTCAATCTAAACCCATCTTTTTCGACAAATCCTTATGATAACTACCAAAGTCACGCTACGACGATGAATAGCAATCTCCACGAATTTCAGCTTGAATCAGCGTTTAATGGGCTAAATATCTCTTCTTCTGATAACCCATTGAGCACTGTCAACAATGGCGATGTGGTCTACACTAAGAACATTTGGACCAACGAATTGCCATCTTCTTCACTGTCTTACTATGATCCTATGACGCCTCACCTCTACTACGATGATCTTGGAAGAGTTATTAGGACAGGCCATGGAAGCTTCGTCGCCAACAATGGTGGTGTGGGGTCCTCTAATGATCTCAGAAGAATTAGTGCTCAATACGCTGCAAACATTTATCACCATCGATCTTTAGCCTACGGAGAGAGCCTCGATAACAGCGCTTTGGCGACTAGGATGGATGCATTTTATAGGAGCAACTACCGCGCTTCGATGAACAGTTTCCAAAACCCTAGGTCGACCTTATCCAGCGATAGAATTTTTCTCGATTCCACGATGCCCATTGATGATTTACGAGGGAGCATTCGAAACATTGCCAGGCGTCGAGAAGGTTGCAATTTCTTGAAGGATAAGATCAAACGTGGAAATAGCGAGGACTTCATCGCTATTTACTCAGAGTTGAAGGACCATATCTGCGAGCTCATGACGACGAAGACTTTCGCCACGAATCTCTTCGAAACGTTCCTCGTAGCTTGCGACGAAGAAAAGCTACACCACTTGATCCAAGTGGTTTCTGCTGTCGAACTGAGGCTTGAGGAGATCTGCATTCAAGAACAAGGGTAATACGCGTATCACATTAAACCTTAATTAGCTTCTTTTCATACGACAATTAATTGCGTTCTTTTTTTTACTGGGAAATGCAGCTCTAGGCTTATGCAGATGCTGATAAGCCATACGACGAGCCCTAACCAAAAGCTCCACCTCGTCTCAGTTCTGGCGAGGATTGCAGTTAAGCTGATGAAGAACAACAATGGCCATCATGTGATTGAATGCTGTTTCTCGTTCTTCTCTAAGGAAGACGTCGAGCCAATACTCGACAGCTTATACAATCGCTGCGTTGAGCTTGCGATCGATAACCGTGGTTGCTGCATTCTGCAGAACTGCATCATTCCCTTCGTCGTGGGGACGAACTGCAAGCCCATGATCATCGGAGAGTTGATATCGAATTCGTGCTTACTCTCAGAAAACCCTTATGGGTACACGAATTACATACATACATATCTTAATTTTTTTAGTTTCTTAATTCTTTTCTTTTCCTTTCTCAGGAACTATGTGGTGCAGCTTATGCTTTCTTACGATCTACTTGCACCGTACGTCCTCAGAGCGCTATCGGGTTCTTACGTTTCAATTTTCTTTTCATATTAGTCAGGTTGATTATTTTTTCAGTCCTGCAATTTACGAGATTACATTATAGGGACACGGATTTATGGGTGGCGTTTTATAATGCAAAAACTTTTAAGATTAAGCAAATTTGGGACATAATTTAGGGGTTTCGACGTATAATGTCCCTGAATTTCTTGGTTTTGAAACTTACTGTCCATATAATGTCACTCCCTAAATTTTTCCCTCTAAGTTGCAAGGACTGAAAAATTAATTAACCCTTGTTGTTATCTCAAAATCTTGATAAAATATCACGGTTTCGTGAAGTGGGACATTCTGTCAAACGGCGGGCTCGTTCAGGAATGGTTCACATCGCCAATGGCCGAGATCCCGGGAACGCCGTTTCCCTCCTCCGCGTAAACGTGAGTTGTACAGTTCATCCCCTGCCTCGTCTTTATTAATGTAACCATCGACGCCTAATTTGGCCACCGTCTATAAAAAAAAATTCCATCAGAGCGCAAACGACCAATTCCTGCGGTATTTGTGAAAACGAGTTAGTATAAAATAAATAGGAAGAAGGCAATATATGGAAACTGGATAGAAAAAATATAGTAAACACAACACTGGCCGGTTTTTTTTCCCGATATTTTTTTTGATTCACAATTATTTAAAAGCACATTCAACGACTAAAATAAAAGGCAACTTACTATATTTAGCAAAATCACTCGGGATTTAAATTCGATACAAAAAAAAATCTCAACAAACAAATATTCTATAGAATCACCCAAAACCCTATAAAAACCCCTCTTAAGAAGGAAGCCATTGGCTCTATTTCCTCCACAGCTCAAATTCATATAATTTGGGGTTCAATCTAAACCCATCTTTTTCGACAAATCCTTATGATAACTACCAAAGTCACGCTACGACGATGAATAGCAATCTCCACGAATTTCAGCTTGAATCAGCGTTTAATGGGCTAAATATCTCTTCTTCTGATAACCCATTGAGCACTGTCAACAATGGCGATGTGGTCTACACTAAGAACATTTGGACCAACGAATTGCCATCTTCTTCACTGTCTTACTATGATCCTATGACGCCTCACCTCTACTACGATGATCTTGGAAGAGTTATTAGGACAGGCCATGGAAGCTTCGTCGCCAACAATGGTGGTGTGGGGTCCTCTAATGATCTCAGAAGAATTAGTGCTCAATACGCTGCAAACATTTATCACCATCGATCTTTAGCCTACGGAGAGAGCCTCGATAACAGCGCTTTGGCGACTAGGATGGATGCTTTTTATAGGAGCAACTACCGCGCTTCGATGAACAGTTTCCAAAACCCTAGGTCGACCTTATCCAGCGATAGAATTTTTCTCAATTCCACGATGCCCATTGATGATTTACGAGGGAGCATTCGAAACATTGCCAGGCGTCGAGAAGGTTGCAATTTCTTGAAGGATAAGATCAAACGTGGAAATAGCGAGGACTCCATCGCTATTTACTCAGAGTTGAAGGACCATATCTGCGAGCTCATGACGACGAAGACTTTCGCCACGAATCTCTTCGAAACGTTCCTCGTAGCTTGCGACGAATAAAAGCTACACCACTTGATCCAAGTGGTTTCTGCTGTCGAACTGAGGCTTGAGGAGATCTGCATTCAAGAACAAGGGTAATACGCGTATCACATTAAACCCTAATTTGCTTCTTTTCATACGACAATTAATTGCGTTCTTTTTTTTACTGGGAAATGCAGCTCTAGGCTTATGCAGATGCTGATAAGCCATACGACGAGCCCTAACCAAAAGCTCCACCTCGTCTCAGTTCTGGCGAGGATTGCAGTTAAGCTGATGAAAAACAACAATGGCCATCATGTGATTGAATGCTGTTTCTCGTTCTTCTCTAAGGAAGACGTCGAGCCAGTACTCGACAGCTTATACAATCGCTGCGTTGAGCTTGCGATCGATAACCGTGGTTGCTGTATTCTGCAGAACTGCATCATTCCCTTCGTCGTGGGGACGAACTGCAAGCCCATGATCATCGGAGAGTTGATATCGAATTCGTGCTTACTCTCAGAAAACCCTTATGGGTACACAAATTACATACATACATATCTTAATTTTTTTAGTTTCTTAATTCTTTTCTTTTCCTTTCTCAGGAACTATGTGGTGCAGCTTATGCTTTCTTACGATCTACTTGCACCGTACGTCCTCAGAGCGCTATCGGGTTCTTACGTTTCAATTTTCTTTTCATATTAGTCAGGTTGATTATTTTTTCAGTCCTGCAATTTACGAGATTACATTATAGGGACACGGATTTATGGGTGGCGTTTTATAATGCAAAAACTTTTAAGATTAAGCAAATTCGGGACATAATTTAGGGGTTTCGACGTATAATGTCCCTGAATTTCTTGGTTTTGAAACTTACTGTCCATATAATGTCACTCCCTAAATTTTTCCCTCTAAGTTGCAAGGACTGAAAAATTAATTAACCCTTGTTGTTATCTCAAAATCTTGATAAAATATCACGATTTCGTGAAGTGGGACATTCTGTCAAACGGCGGGCTCGTTCAGGAAATGGCTCACATCGCCAATGGCCGAGATCCCGGGAACGCCGTTTCCCTCCTCCGCGTAAACGTGAGTTGTACAGTTCATCCCCTGCCTCGTCTTTATTAATGTAACCATCGACGCCTAATTTGGCCACCGTCTATAAAAAAAAATTCCATCAGAGCGCAAAACGACCAATTCCTGCGGTATTTGTGAAAACGAGTTAGTTTAAAATAAATAGGAAGAAGACAATATATGGAAACTGGATAGAAAAAATATAGTAAACACAACACTGGCCGGTTTTTTTTTTCCGATATTTTATTGGTTCACAATTATTTAAAAGCACATTCAACGACTAAAATAAAAGGCAATTTACTATATTTAGCAAAACCGATTACTGATCAGATTATCCAGATTACTGGATTCCAGCATGGTCAATTCCCTATGCGATACCTGGGAATTCCTATTACCCCCGCAAAGTGGAACAGAAATGTTTGCTAAAATTTGGTTGAAAAGATCACAGCCCGAATTCAAACATGGTCATCTCGAAACTTGTCCTACGCAGGCAGGCTCTGTCTGATTAATTCCGTACTCACAGCTACTCATGGATATTGGGGATCCATTTTTCTACTGCCTAAAGCCGTTTCAAAGGAGGTGGATCGAATCTGCAAGGAATTCTTGTGGGGGGAAAAACCCAAATGGCAAAACTATACCGCTGATGAACTGGGATGCAGTTTGCTGGCCAAAAAAGAAAGGTGGATTGAATCTCAGAAACTGTGGGTTTGGAACGAAGCTCTGGCTGGAAAACAAATCTGGGATATCACTATGGAAGTGAACTCCCTCTGGATCAAGTGGATCCGTGTTGTCTACTTAAAAGGGATTTCTTTCTGGGATTACAGGCCTGCTATGGACGCTTGCTGGTATTGGAAAAAGCTACATCGAGTAAAATGGAAGTTCAAGGATGGGTACAGAGGTAAGGGAATGGCTGATGGCTGTAGATAAATGCTACTCTGTTGCAACTGGATACAATTGGCTTAAAGGAGCTGGTACAAATTTCCCTTATTGCAGAGCTGTGTGGAATAGATATAACATTCCAAAACACTCATTATTGCTATGGTTAATTATACATAAGCGAATATTAACCGTGGATAGACTGAGGAACTGGGGCATCCAGGTGGAAAATTCCCAGTGCTGTATGTGTGGGGAAGCTGATGAATCGATCTCTCACTTATTCCTGGAGTGTGGGTTTAGTCAGCAGTTAACGCAGAAAATTAATGTCTGGCTGAATTTGCGGATTAACCTGCATTCATTCCACAGCCTATGTGCGTGGCTAATGGAAACGGGGAAGAAGCGGCAAGCGCATTATGGGTTAAGTATTGCTTGTTACTCAGCCCTTATCTATCATATATGGGGCGAGAGGAATCGACGAATTCATAAAGCGGGGTATTATACTGTGGATCAGATTTTCCATGGGATCACAAAGGAAATGAGATGGAGGGTTCAAGGTGTGTGTCAGGCGAAATCTGTCATTAACTCTACAATATATAGTCGAATTTGTGAGTTTTCTGGTTAGACGAATGTGGATATAGAAGTAGACTACAGAGATGTAATTTGAAGCCTTTAGCCAGTGGTAAATGAACAATCATTCTACCAAAAAAAAATCATTCGGGATTTAAATTCGATACAAAAAAAATCTCAACAAACAAATATTCTATAGAATCACCCAAAACACTATAAAAACCCCTCTTAAGAAGGAAGCCATTGGCTCTATTTCCTCCACAGCTCAAATTCATATAATTTGGGATTCAATCTAAACCCATCTTTTTCGACAAATCCTTATGATAACTACCAAAGTCACGCTACGATGATGAATAGCAATCTCCACGAATTTCAGCTTGAATCAGCGTTTAATGGGCTAAATATCTCTTCTTCTGATAACCCATTGAGCACTGTCAACAATGGCGACGTGGTCTACACTAAGAACATTTGGACCAACGAATTGCCATCTTCTTCACTGTCTTACTATGATCCTATGACGCCTCACCTCTACTACGATGATCTTGGAAGAGTTATTAGGACAGGCCATGGAAGCTTCGTCGCCAACAATGGTGGTGTGGGGTCCTCTAATGATCTCAAAAGAATTAGTGCTCAATACGCTGCAAACATTTATCACCATCGATCTTTAGCCTACAGAGAGAGCCTCGATAACAGCGCTTTGGCGAATAGGATGGATGCTTTTTATAGGAGCAACTACCGCGCTTCGATGAACAGTTTCCAAAACCCTAGGTCGACCTTATCCAGCGATAGAATTTTTCTCGATTCCACGATGCCCATTGATGATTTACGAGGGAGCATTCGAAACATTGCCAGGCGTCGAGAAGGTTGCAATTTCTTGAAGGATAAGATCGACCGTGGAAATAGCGAGGACTTCATCGCTATTTACTCAGAGTTGAAGGACCATATCTGCGAGCTCATGACGACGAAGACTTTCGCCACGAATCTCTTCGAAACGTTCCTCGTAGCTTGCGACGAAGAAAAGCTACACCACTTGATCCATGTGGTTTCTGCTGTCGAACTGAGGCTTGAGGAGATCTGCATTCAAGAACAAGGGTAATACGCGTATCACATTAAACCCTAATTAGCTTCTTTTCATACGACAATTAATTGCGTTCTTTTTTTACTGGGAAATGCAGCTCTAGGTCTATGCAGATGCTGATAAGCCATACGACGAGCCCTAACCAAAAGCTCCACCTCGTCTCAGTTCTGGCGAGGATTGCAGTTAAGCTGATGAAGAACAACAATGGCCATCATGTGATTGAATGCTGTTTCTCGTTCTTCTCTAAGGAAGACGTCGAGCCAATACTCGACAGCTTATACAATCGCTGCGTTGAGCTTGCGATCGATAACCGTGATTGCTGCATTCTGCAGAACTGCATCATTCCCTTCGTCGTGGGGACGAACTGCAAGCCCATGATGATCGGAGAGTTGATAGCGAATTCGTGCTTACTCTCAGAAAACCCTTATGGGTACACGAATTACATACATACATATCTTAATTTTTTTAGTTTCTTAATTCTTTTCTTTTCCTTTCTCAGGAACTATGTGGTGCAGCTTATGCTTTCTTACGATCTACTTGCACCGTACGTCCTCAGAGCGCTATCGGGTTCTTACGTTTCAATTTTTTTTCATATTAGTCAGGTTGATTATTTTTTCAGTCCTGCAATTTACGAGATTACATGATAGGGACACGGATTTATGGGTGGCGTTTTATAATGCAAAAACTTTTAAGATTAAGCAAATTCGGGACATAATTTAGGGTTTCGACGTATAATGTCCCTGAATTTCTTGGTTTTGAAACTTACTGTCCATATAATGTCACTCCCTAAATTTTTCCCTCTAAGTTGCAAGGACTGAAAAATTAATTAACCCTTGTTGTTATCTCAAAATCTTGATAAAATATCACGGTTTCGTGAAGTGGGACATTCTGTCAAACGGCGGGCTCGTTCAGGAAATGGCTCACATCGCCAATGGCCGAGATCCCGGGAACGCCGTTTCCCTCCTCCGCGTAAACGTGAGTTGTACAGTTCATCCCCTGCCTCGTCTTTATTAATGTAACCATCGACGCCTAATTTGGCCACCGTCTATAAAAAAAAATTCCATCAGAGCGCAAACGACCAATTCCTGCGGTATTTGTGAAAACGAGTTAGTTTAAAATAAATAGGAAGAAGACAATATATGGAAACTGGATAGAAAAAATATAGTAAACACAACACTGGCCGGTTTTTTTTTCCCGATATTTTATTGATTCACAATTATTTAAAAGCACATTCAACGACTAAAATAAAAGGCAATTTACTATATTTAGCAAAATCACTCGGGATTTAAATTCGATACAAAAAAAATCTCAACAAACAAATATTCTATAGAATCACCCAAAACCCTATAAAAACCCCTCTTAAGCAGGAAGCCATTGGCTCTATTTCCTCCACAGCTCAAATTCATATAATTTGGGGTTCAATCTAAACCCATCTTTTTCGACAAATCCTTATGATAACTACCAAAGTCACGCTACGACGATGAATAGCAATCTCCACGAATTTCAGCTTGAATCAGCGTTTAATGGGCTAAATATCTCTTCTTCTGATAACCCATTGAGCACTGTCAACAATGGCGACGTGGTCTACACTAAGAACATTTGGACCAACGAATTGCCATCTTCTTCACTGTCTTACTATGATCCTATGACGCCTCACCTCTACTACGATGATCTTGGAAGAGTTATTAGGACAGGCCATGGAAGCTTCGTCGCCAACAATGGTGGTGTGGGGTCCTCTAATGATCTCAGAAGAATTAGTGCTCAATACGCTGCAAACATTTATCACCATCGATCTTTAGCCTACGGAGAGAGCCTCGATAACAGCGCTTTGGCGAATAGGATGGATGCTTTTTATAGGAGCAACTACCGCGCTTTGATGAACAGTTTCCAAAACCCTATGTCGACCTTATCCAGCGATAGAAGTTTTCTCGATTCCACGATGCCCATTGATGATCTACGAGGGAGCATTCGAAACATTGCCAGGCGTCGAGAAGGTTGCAATTTCTTGAAGGATAAGATCGAACGTGGAAATAGCGAGGACTTCATCGCTATTTACTCAGAGTTGAAGGACCATATCTGCGAGCTCATGACGACGAAGACTTTCGCCACGAATCTCTTCGAAACGTTCCTCGTAGCTTGCGACGAAGAAAAGCTACACCACTTGATCCAAGTGGTTTCTGCTGTCGAACTGAGGCTTGAGGAGATCTGCATTCAAGAACAAGGTAATACGCGTATCACATTAAACCCTAATTAGCTTCTTTTCATACGACAATTAATTGCGTTCTTTTTTTTACTGGGAAATGCAGCTCTAGGTCTATGCAGATGCTGATAAGCCATACGACGAGCCCTAACCAAAAGCTCCACCTCGTCTCAGTTCTGGCGAGGATTGCAGTTAAGCTGATGAAGAACAACAATGGCCATCATGTGATTGAATGCTGTTTCTCGTTCTTCTCTAAGGAAGACGTCGAGCCAATACTCGACAGCTTATACAATCGCTGCGTTGAGCTTGCGATCGATAACCGTGATTGCTGCATTCTGCAGAACTGCATCATTCCCTTCGTCGTGGGGACGAACTGCAAGCCCATGATCATCGGAGAGTTGATAGCGAATTCGTGCTTACTCTCAGAAAACCCTTATGGGTACACGAATTACATACATACATATCTAAATTTTTTTAGTTTCTTAATTCTTTTCTTTTCCTTTCTCATGAACTATGTGTTGCAGCTTATGCTTTCTTACGATCTACTTGCACCGTACGTCCTCAGAGCGCTATCGGGTTCTTACGTTTCAATTTTTTTTCATATTAGTCAGGTTGATTATTATTTCAGTCCTGCAATTTACGAGATTACATTATAGGGACACGAATTTATGGGTGGCGTTTTATAATGCAAAAACTTTTAAGATTAAGCAAATTCGGGACATAATTTAGGGGTTTCGACGTATAATGTCCCTGAATTTCTTGGTTTTGAAACTTACTGTCCATATAATGTCACTCCCTAAATTTTTCCCTCTAAGTTGCAAGGACTGAAAAATTAATTAACCCTTGTTGTTATCTCAAAATCTTGATAAAATATCACGGTTTCGTGAAGTGGGACATTCTGTCAAACGGCGGGCTCGTTCAGGAAATGACTCACATCGCCAATGGCCGAGATCCCGGGAACGCCGTTTCCCTCCTCCGCGACGTGAGTTGTACAGTTCATCCCCTGCCTCGTCTTTATTAATGTAACCATCGACGCCTAATTTGGCCACCGTCTATAAAAAAAAATTCCATCAGAGCGCAAACGACCAATTCCTGCGTTATTGGTGAAAACGAGTTTGTTTAAAATAAATAGGAAGAAGACAATATATGGAAACTGGATAGAAAAAATATAGTAAACACAACACTGGCCGGTTTTTTTATTCCGATATTTTATTGATTCACAATTATTTAAAAGCACATTCAACGACTAAAATAAAAGGCAATTTACTATATTTAGCAAAATCACTCGGGATTTAAATTCGATACAAAAAAAATCTCAACAAACAAATATTCTATAGAATCACCCAAAACCCTATAAAAACCCCTCTTAAGAAGGAAGCCATTGGCTCTATTTCCTCCACAGCTCAAATTCATATAATTTGGGGTTCAATCTAAACCCATCTTTTTCGACAAATCCTTATGATAACTACCAAAGTCACGCTACGACGATGAATAGCAATCTCCACGAATTTCAGCTTGAATCAGCGTTTAATGGGCTAAATATCTCTTCTTCTGATAACCCATTGAGCACTGTCAACAATGGCGACGTGGTCTACACTAAGAACATTTGGACCAACGAATTGCCATCTTCTTCACTGTCTTACTATGATCCTATGACGCCTCACCTCTACTACGATGATCTTGGAAGAGTTATTAGGACAGGCCATGGAAGCTTCGTCGCCAACAATGGTGGTGTGGGGTCCTCTAATGATCTCAGAAGAATTAGTGCTCAATACGCTGCAAACATTTATCACCATCGATCTTTAGCCTACGGAGAGAGCCTCGATAACAGCGCTTTGGCGAATAGGATGGATGCTTTTTATAGGAGCAACTACCGCGCTTCGATGAACAGTTTCCAAAACCCTAGGTCGACCTTATCCAGCGATACAATTTTTCTCGATTCCACGATGCCCATTTATGATTTACGAGGGAGCATTCGAAACATTGCCAGGCGTCGAGAAGGTTGCAATTTCTTGAAGTATAAGACCGAACGTGGAAATAGCGAGGACTTCATCGCTGTTTACTCAGAGTTGAAGGACCATATCTGCGAGCTCATGACGACGAAGACTTTCGCCACGAATCTCTTCGAAACGTTCCTCGTAGCTTGCGACGAAGAAAAGCTACACCACTTGATCAAAGTGGTTTCTGCTGTCGAACTGAGGCTTGCTGAGACCTGCATCCAAGAACAAGGGTAATACGCGTATCACATTAAACCCTAATTAGCTTCTTTTCATACGACAATTAATTGCGTTCTTTTTTTTACTGGGAAATACAGCTCTAGGTCTATGCAGATGCTGATAAGCCATACGACGAGCCCTAACCAAAAGCTCCACCTCGTCTCAGTTCTGGCGAGGATTGCAGTTAAGCTGATGAAGAACAACAATGGCCATCATGTGATTGAATGCTGTTTCTCGTTCTTCTCTAAGGAAGACGTCGAGCCAATACTCGACAGCTTATACAATCGCTGCGTTGAGCTTGCGATCGATAACCGTGGTTGCTGCATTCTGCAGAACTGCATCATTCCCTTCGTCGTGGGGACGAACTGCAAGCCCATGATCATCGGAGAGTTGATAGCGAATTCGTGCTTACTCTCAGAAAACCCTTATGGGTACACGAATTACATACATACATATCTTAATTTTTTTAGTTTCTTAATTCTTTTCTTTTCCTTTCTCAGGAACTATGTGGTGCAGCTTATGCTTTCTTACGATCTACTTGCACCGTACGTCCTCAGAGCGCTATCGGGTTCTTACGTTTCAATTTTTTTTCATATTAGTCAGGTTGATTATTTTTCAGTCCTGCAATTTACGAGATTACATTATAGGGACACGGATTTATGGGTGGCGTTTTATAATGCAAAAACTTTTAAGATTAAGCAAATTCGGGACATAATTTAGGGGTTTCGACGTATAATGTCCCTGAATTTCTTGGTTTTGAAACTTACTGTCCATATAATGTCACTCCCTAAATTTTTCCCTCTAAGTTGCAAGGACTGAAAAATTAATTAACCCTTGTTGTTATCTCAAAATCTTGATAAAATATCACGGTTTCGTGAAGTGGGACATTCTGTCAAACGGCGGGCTCGTTCAGGAAATGGCTCACATCGCCAATGGCCGAGATCCCGGGAACGCCGTTTCCCTCCTCCGCGTAAACGTGAGTTGTACAGTTCATCCCCTGCCTCGTCTTTATTAATGTAACCATCGACGCCTAATTTGGCCACCGTCTATAAAACAAAAATTCCATCAGAGCGCAAACGACCAATTCCTGCGGTATTTGTGAAAACGAGTTAGTTTAAAATAAATAGGAAGAAGACAATATATGGAAACTGGAGAGAAAAAATATAGTAAACACAACACTGGCCGGTTTTTTTTCCGATATTTTATTGATTCACAATTATTTAAAAGCACATTCAACGACTAAAATAAAAGGCAATTTACTATATTTAGCAAAATCACTCGGGATTTAAATTCGATACAAAAAAAAATCTCAACAAACAAATATTCTATAGAATCACCCAAAACCCTATAAAAACCCCTCTTAAGAAGGAAGCCATTGGCTCTATTTCCTCCACAGCTCAAATTCATATAATTTGGGGTTCAATCTAAACCCATCTTTTTCGACAAATCCTTATGATAACTACCAAAGTCACGCTACGACGATGAATAGCAATCTCCACGAATTTCAGCTTGAATCAGCGTTTAATGGGCTAAATATCTCTTCTTCTGATAACCCATTGAGCACTGTCAACAATGGCGACGTGGTCTACACTAAGAACATTTGGACCAACGAATTGCCATCTTCTTCACTGTCTTACTATGATCCGATGATGTCTCACCTCTACTACGATGATCTTGGAAGAGTTATTAGGACAGGCCATGGAAGCTTCGTCGCCAACAATGGTGGTGTGGGGTCCTCTAATGATCTCAGAAGAATTAGTGCTCAATACGCTGCAAACATTTATCACCATCGATCTTTAGCCTACGGAGAGAGCCTCGATAACAGCGCTTTGGCGAATAGGATGGATGCTTTTTATAGGAGCAACTACCGCGCTTCGATGAACAGTTTCCAAAACCCTAGGTCGACCTTATCCAGCGATAGAATTTTTCTCGATTCCACGATGCCCATTGATGATTTACGAGGGAGCATTCGAAACATTGCCAGGCGTCGAGAAGGTTGCAATTTCTTGAAGGATAAGATCGAACGTGGAAATAGCGAGGACTTCATCGCTATTTACTCAGAGTTGAAGGACCATATCTGCGAGCTCATGACGACGAAGACTTTCGCCACGAATCTCTTCGAAACGTTCCTCGTAGCTTGCGACGAAGAAAAGCTACACCACTTGATCCAAGTGGTTTCTGCTGCCGAACTGAGGCTTGAGGAGATCTGCATTCAAGAACAAGGGTAATACGCGTATCACATTAAACCCTAATTAGCTTCTTTTCATACGACAATTAATTGCGTTCTTTTTTTTACTGGGAAATGCATTTCTAGGTCTATGCAGATGCTGGTAAGCCATACGACGAGCCCTAACCAAAAGCTCCACCTCGTCTCAGTTCTGGCGAGGATTGCAGTTAAGCTGATGAAGAACAATGGCCATCATGTGATTGAATGCTGTTTCTCGTTCTTCTCTAAGGAAGACGTCGAGCCAATACTCGACAGCTTACACAATCGCTGCGTTGAGCTTGCGATCGATAACCGTGGTTGCTGCATTCTGCAGAACTGCATCATTCCCTTCGTCGTGGGGACGAACTGCAAGCCCATGATCATCGGAGAGTTGATAGCGAATTCGTGCTTACTCTCAGAAAACCCTTATGGGTACACGAATTACATACATACATATCTTAATTTTTTTAGTTTCTTAATTCTTTTCTTTTCCTTTCTCAGGAACTATGTGGTGCAGCTTATGCTTTCTTACGATCTACTTGCACCGTACGTCCTCAGAGCGCTATCGGGTTCTTACGTTTCAATTTTTTTTTCATATTAGTCAGGTTGATTATTTTTTCAGTCCTGCAATTTAGGAGATTACATTATAGGGACACGGATTTATGGGTGGCGTTTTATAATGCAAAAACTTTTAAGATTAAGCGAATTCGGGACATAATTTAGGGGTTTCGACGTATAATGTCCCTGAATTTCTTGGTTTTGAAACTTACTGTCCATATAATGTCACTCCCTAAATTTTTCGCTCTAAGTGCAAGGACTGAAAAATTAATTAACCCTTGTTGTTATCTCAAAATCTTGATAAAATATCACGGTTTCGTGAAGTGGGACATTCTGTCAAACGGCGGGCTCGTTCAGGAAATGGCTCACATCGCCAATGGCCGAGATCCCGGGAACGCCGTTTCCCTCCTCCGCGTAAACGTGAGTTGTACAGTTCATCCCCTGCCTCGTCTTTATTAATGTAACCATCGACGCCTAATTTGGCCACCGTCTATAAAAAAAAAATTCCACCAGAGCGCAAACGACCAATTCCTGCGGTATTTGTGAAAACGAGTTAGTTTAAAATAAATAGGAAGAAGACAATATATGGAAACTGGAGAGAAAAAATATAGTAAACACAACACTGGCCGGTTTTGTTTCCGATATTTTATTGATTCACAATTATTTAAAAGCACATTCAACGACTAAAATAAAAGGCAATTTACTATATTTAGCAAAATCACTCGGGATTTAAATTCGATACAAAAAAAAAATCTCAACAAACAAATATTCTATAGAATCACCCAAAACCCTATAAAAACCCCTCTTAAGAAGGAAGCCATTGGCTCTATTTCCCCCACAGCTCAAATTCATATAATTTGGGGTTCAATCTAAACCCATCTTTTTCGACAAATCCTTATGATAACTACCAAAGTCACGCTACGACGATGAATAGCAATCTCCATGAATTTCAGCTTGAATAAGCGTTTAATGGGCTAAATATCTCTTCTTCTGATAACCCATTGAGCACTGTTAACAATGGCGACGTGGTCTACACTAAGAACATTTGGACCAACGAATTGCCATCTTCTTCACTGTCTTACTATGATCCGATGATGCCTCACCTCTACTACGATGATCTTGGAAGAGTTATTAGGACAGGCCATGGAAGCTTCGTCGCCAACAATGGTGGTGTGGGGTCCTCTAATGATCTCAGAAGAATTAGTGCTCAATACGCTGCAAACATTTATCACCATCGATCTTTAGCCTACGGAGAGAGCCTCGATAACAGCGCTTTGGCGAATAGGATGGATGCTTTTTATAGGAGCAACTACCGCGCTTCGATGAACAGTTTCCAAAACCCTAGGTCGACCTTATCCAGCGATAGAATTTTTCTCGATTCCACGATGCCCATTGATGATTTACGAGGGAGCATTCGAAACATTGCCAGGCGTCGAGAAGGTTGCAATTTCTTGAAGGATAAGATCGAACGTGGAAATAACGAGGACTTCATCGCTATTTACTCAGAGTTGAAGGACCATATCTGCGAGCTCATGACGACGAAGACTTTCGCCACGAATCTCTTCGAAACGTTCCTCGTAGCTTGCGACGAAGAAAAGCTACACCACTTGATCCAAGTGGTTTCTGCTGCCGAACTGAGGCTTGAGGAGATCTGTATTCAAGAACAAGGGTAATACGCGTATCACATTAAACCCTAATTAGCTTCTTTTCATACGACAATTAATTGCGTTCTTTTTTTTACTGGGAAATGCAGCTCTAGGTCTATGCAGATGCTGATAAGCCATACGACGAGCCCTAACCAAAAGCTCCACCTCGTCTCAGTTCTGGCGAGGATTGCAGTTAAGCTGATGAAGAACAACAATGGCCATCATGTGATTGAATGCTGTTTCTCGTTCTTCTCTAAGGAAGACGTCGAGCCAATACTCGACAGCTTATACAATCGCTGCGTTGAGCTTGCGATCGATAACCGTGGTTGCTGCATTCTGCAGAACTGCATCATTCCCTTCGTCGTGGGGACGAACTGCAAGCCCATGATCATCGGAGAGTTGATAGCGAATTCGTGCTTACTCTCAGAAAACCCTTATGGGTACACGAATTACATACATACATATCTTAATTTTTTTAGTTTCTTAATTCTTTTCTTTTCCTTTCTCAGGAACTATGTGGTGCAGCTTATGCTTTCTTACGATCTACTTGCACCGTACGTCCTCAGAGCGCTATCGGGTTCTTACGTTTCAATTTTTTTTTCATATTAGTCAGGTTGATTAGTTTTCAGTCCTGCAATTTACGAGATTACATTATAGGGACACGAATTTATGGGTGGCGTTTTATAATGCAAAAACTTTTAAGATTAAGCAAATTCGGGACATAATTTAGGGGTTTCGACGTATAATGTCCCTGAATTTCTTGGTTTTGAAACTTACTGTCCATATAATGTCACTGCCTAAATTTTTCCCTCTAAGTTGCAAGGACTGAAAAATTAATTAACCCTTGTTGTTATCTCAAAATCTTGATAAAATATCACGGTTTCGTGAAGTGGGACATTCTGTCAAACGGCGGGCTCGTTCAGGAAATGGCTCACATCGCCAATGGCCGAGATCCCGGGAACGCCGTTTCCCTCCTCCGCGTAAACGTGAGTTGTACAGTTCATCCCCTGCCTCGTCTTTATTAATGTAACCATCGACGCCTAAATTAGCCACCGTCTATAAAAAATTCCATCAAAGCGCAAACGACCAATTCCTGCGGTATTTGTGAAAACGAGTTAGTTTAAAATAAATAGGAAGAAGGCAATATATGGAAACTGGATAGAAAAAATATAGTAAACACAACACTGGCCGGTTTTTTTTTCCGATATTTTATTGATTCACAATTATTTAAAAGCACATTCAACGACTAAAATTAAAGGCAATTTACTATATTTAGCAAAATCACTCGGGATTTAAATTCGATACAAAAAAAAAAATCTCAACAAACAAATATTCTATAGAATCACCCAAACCCCTATAAAAACCCCTCAATGATTTTGCAGCTTAATTTTCTTATGGGTACACGAATTACATACATACATATCTTAATTTTTTTAGTTTCTTAATTCTTTTCTTTTCCTTTCTCAGGAACTATACAGCTTATGCTTTCTTACGATCTACTTGCACCGTACGTCCGCTCGCCGCCGTTTCTGCCTCCGCCTGCCGTGCCAACCTCCGCCTTCGCTTTCCGCGTTCGCAGCCTCCAACCTTTCCACCCGACGCCGCCTGTCGCCGACATCCCCACCCACCGCTCGGCCGTTTGTGTCGGGAGGGTTCTCCTTGGGGAGACACTCTTTTTGGAGTTTTCTCCCCTTTGTAGGAGTTTTCTCCCCCCTCGTGGGAGCCTTTCTCTCCCCTTGTGAGAGCCTATCTCTCCCCTCGTGGGAGTCCCCTTTGGGGTTTTCCCCTTCTTTGGGGCTTTGAGAACGGATACTGTGCTATCACCAGTCATTTACGCAATAGAAATAGTCAGTTACGTTGTTACATTTGGTTATTGCTCTATTATATCTTTATATCCTTTTGGTTATGAATGAAATCCTTGTTTTAAAAAAAAATAATTAAAATAATCAACATTTTCGTCCGAAAGGGATATAATATGTAACATGATCATGTTCGTAACATATTTACAAGATGACCATGGACTTTATGACAGTACACGTAGAACTTCTTCGTTTTCTACCTAAAAAAGTCAATTTTTCATATATTGGTTAGATAAGTTCGAAAAATGTTTGCTATTACAATAAGTGCATGGTCAAATGATATATGCTGGCAAGTATCACGTCCTCAATATTGCCTGTACGTATGTTGTGGTTAGAAGCAAAGATATCTAGAGAGAAAATCATTTGTTCTTTCTTCTATTCATTCTTTTTATTGGTGGGAAGTAGGGGTGAGCAAAATTGGATATCCGATTTTCGGCCGATTTTCGGATATCTAAAAATGATATCCGTATCCGCTCCGGTTTTAATCGGATATCCGCAAATCGGATATCCGGTTTATTCGGATATTAAAATTGTATATCCGCATCCGGTTTTAATAAACTGAAATTATTTTTTTTTAATTGATTGCAACAATATTTCTCCAAAAATTGTATCGTATTCCACACTTGGGAATCCTAAACAGATTTCAAACTGCCTTCTGTAGATTAAATAATCCAAAATAATATGCCAAATAAAAAATCGTTTTGTTTTCTTTTATTTCTTCCATGTTCGAAGTGTTCACGTTAGTTTAGGCAGCATAAGCATAATAAAAAAAATTCTATGGGCTTTCTCCTCATTTTTTTGGTTTTGCGCTGCTTTTCTTTATCCCATGTGACTAATTCTCTTTCTCGTATGGGCCCTTTTTACCCCTTTTATTGCATTGGGCCATTTTTTTAATTTTTTTTCCTATACCTAAAATCGGATACCGGATTTTCGTCAAACGACTATCCGGATCCGATCCGGCTCATTGTTAAATGGATCGGATCCGATCCGGGTTTTTTAACCGGATATCCGGTTTTTCGGATTTTTAAAAGCGGATAGCGGATCGGAATCCGGTTTTTCGGATTTTTTTGCTCACCCCTAGTGGGAAGCATGTGATGAGGTGGTTTTGTCGCATCTAATAATAATAAAGCAATTGCTATAATGGCCCTAAGAAATTGTTACATTGGGAAACGAACTGAAATTGGATCTAATTAACTAATAAAGAATTAAATAAAAGAAAAGAAGGTGAATCTATAGAAAAATACCCAACTGTATAAAAAATTTGCAAGTCAGTACCCATATCAGAAATTTTTTTATATAAGTACCCGATCGACTGTGCGTACCATTTTCTCGGTCTTGATATACCTTTTTATATGTGTATTGCGTACCACGTCACACATTTATATGGTACCTATATACGTTCCATACAGTACTTGCGGCTGACTATATGATGAAACCATTTTCTAGCTGTATTACGTACCAGAATACGTTTCTCTATGGTACCTAAATGTGTGATATGATGTACCTTGCGGCGGGCAGGTACCAATGTGCAAAAAATTTATTCTGGCAGGTACCTGCATATAAAAAATACTGACAGGGTACTGACTTGCTATTTTTTTATATTAATAGGGTATTTTTATGTAAAATCCCAAAAAGAATGAAGGGTTAGGGATGATTGATCAACGTGGTTGTGGAGTAGTCAATTTTCATTTATCGTACCGAGGACAATTACGCAAAAGTCCCACGGGGCCACGAGGTGGTAAAATGCAATAATCTTGGATATATCCTTATTATATTGAATACTATTTCAATTGACTAATGGGGTATTAAAGAAAATGGAAAATTATTGAATTTTTTATTAGGATTGTCAATGGGGCGGGGATCCCCGTCCCCGCGGGGATCCGCCCCGAATAGGACGGGGAATCCCCGCTATTCTACCCCGTGGGGCGGGGACGGGGTAACATTTTTCCCGCGGATATCCCCGCCACGTTCTCCGCCCCGTCCCCGATAATAAAAATATAAATATTATATTCAATTAATATTATTATAAGATAAAAAATATTAAAATATACTTTGAAAATATTAAAATAAAATAAATATGATTAAAATATAGCTTAAATAATATAAATAATATTAAAATATATTTTAAATAATATAAATAATATTAAAATATAGTTTAAATAATATTAAAACAATATAAATTGATTTTTTCTAAAATAGTGACGGGGCGGGGAATCCCCGCGGGACGGGGACGGGGATTGGATCCCCGCCCCGAACCCGCCCCGTTGACAACCCTAGTTTTGATGCTTATTGTGACCAAGAAATTGAGCGGATCGCATGGACTTGTGTCTTGTACCATCTTTTTCGAAGTATGTGGGGCTATTAGAATGTGTGAATTGACATAAGAGGGTTCACAGCTATATATTTCTAAGTCACAAAAAGATGACACTCTGTATTATAAGATAAGCAAGTTATTACCAGAATTGGCAAAGACAAAAGTGCTATTGAGGGGACCTTTATAACACATGGGGCGTGGGGTGTAATTCTTGGTAGTACACCCAACTTATAAGAAAGATTCCTCTTTGCAATTTGTTGCTTGAATAAACATTCAGTTTCTCTTCTTTTTTATTTTCTAAACTTGGATATTGCACGCATATAAAAACCGTATAATGCAAATCTGGAAAAATTTTATTTTTATTCTTTTACCAAAATGCATGATTTTTTTTCTCTACAAATAGAGACTAATATTGATACATTTTGAATCACAATTTCAAATTATCTATTTCTCTATTACATTCTATAATCTATCATAATTACATATTATTTTTCTTCTCCAATGACCAAAGTATCTAAATTTTATATCATATAATGTAATCTATTTTCAAACATTCAAATACTACTAAAAATAATTATAAAATATAAATATTATAGGTTGTGCTGAGTTGTTGATAAAGTACGAAAATTGTTAGGTTGGGTTGAGGTGTAGGTTGTGTATGTGAAGGAGAGCGAAATTAATATTTTATTCTCATGACCGGTTGTGAAAGTCATTGATAATCATAGTCTAAGTATGTATATAGTAACAAAATTGGATCACTGACCACTTTCTTTCTTATTATATACATATTTAGTGACCCAAATTTGTAACTATATACATACTTAGTGACGTAATTGTGTTACTATATACTTACTTAGTGACCTAGTTTTGTAACTAGTGACCCAATTTTGTTATTATATACATACTTAGTGACATAGTTTTGTAACTGACAAACATAGTGACCTAAAATAAAAAAATAGTGTACTTAGCCACCCATTTTTATAATTTTGTCATGCAAATCTATACATTAATGGATACGAGGGACGTACTTTAGTAGATAAGAGAATATTAGTCTAAATTGCACACGCATAGTGCTACATAATATATAAATCATTTATTAAATATTAAATATCAATTACTAAAAATAGAAGGGTAGTGGGTGGTTTCTTATTTTTATTTTATGTTATTATTAATTTGATAAAAATTCCGATTGGTACACCAAATTGAACGGTTTTTAACTCTTGTTGAGCATTAATATAAGAGTACAGTAAAACCTCTATAAATTAATACTCTATAAATTAATAACTTCTCTAAAATACTAAAATCTTCCGGTCCCGACTTGGGCTCTGTAAAAAAATCATCAAATTCGATAAGATAATAAAATAATAATCCTTTATAAATATTAGGTCCAATTAAAACTCTAAGTTAATAATTTGCAATTATAAGTATTATGATTGTTTGCTAAAATATGAATCTATTGTTACTAGTGTTTTCTTAAAATGTAAATTGGATGTCATCCTTAACTTTTTAAGTTGATGTCAAGAGTTTTGATATCCATGAATATATTTATTACGTATATAAAATTGATATTATTTATGCATGAATATATTTAATTAGTTACAAACAAATTGGTTGATGGGTGAAATAAACAATGAAATATATAAGTACTAAAATTGGCTGAATTTAAAAAGTTTCTATTTCAATTAATAAAATATTACTTTATCGATATATTAATATCTAATTAATAAAATTTAGCGGCCCAATGTTATTGATTTAGATGGGTTTACTGTGTGACACAGTACCTTCCTTGTCGCCCATTAGTGTAGTGCCTAGACGTGTTCATCCGGTTACGGTTACGGTTCACGTTTAAACCGCCGATTTACGGTTAGTAAAAATCTCTAACCGTAACCGGACCGTGGTAATCACGGTTACGGTTACGTTTTTGAACCGCCCGAGCCGGTTACGGTTACGATTTGAAACCGCCGGTTTACAGTTGAACAATTTTTTTTGTATATAATTTCTTTTCGTGTAAAAATTTGAAATAAATTGATTTTTAGTAATACTAAAAAAAATTCTTGAAGCTTAAAAATTTATAAAAAAAAAGGTGAATTTATAGAAAAATACCTAATTGGAAATTTTTTTTACACATAACTACCTATGTCAGAAATTTTATAGATAGGTACCCGATTTAATTTTACCAGTTTCTTTAGTCATATCGTACCTTCCTGTGTGTATATTGCGTACTATAACACGTTTATATAGGGTACCTAAATATAGGATACGTCGTACCTACGGGCATGCCTGTGTGTTACATAGGGCGTACCTAAATATAACATACGTCGTACCATTTTCTTATACAGGGTACCCAAATGTGTTGAGATAGGGTACCCAAATGTGTTGTTTGGTGTACTTTCGGGGATCGGGTACATATGTGCAAAAACTTTATTCTGTTAGGTACTTACATATAAAAATCCTGACTGGGTACTAAATTATAAGTTTTTTCCAAATAGGTACTTATGTGTAAAAACCCCTAAAAAAATAGAACTTCACTATTTGAAAAAAAATACACCAATAATAAAAAAAATATGATCATCGTCTAATAATTCTTCACTTCTATAATATTCGAAGAACACTCATCGTAAGGATCTCTGTTTAATGCTTAATTTATCGCTCGATCAAGTTATATAATATAAGGATCAATGTTGTTATCATTGAACAAAACAAAAAAGAAACTAAAAAAACGATGGTTAGTAAATTAACGTTGGTTAATGGCTACCTTAATAAGAAAATTAAACTTAAAATATTAATCCTGGTTAAACCGCCGGTTATAACCGCCGGTTTACGGTTATAGAAATGGATAACCGTAACCGAACCGTTGTAAATGACGGTTTGGTTACGATTTGAACCATAACAGTTGACCACGGTTAACCGAACTGTTGACCGCCGGTTCGGTTATGGTTTTTCAAACCGTTTGAACACCTCTAGTAGTGACTATTAAGGATAGACAAGATAAATTAAAGCAACTGCGAGGCTGAGAATTAAATAGAGGTCAAATTTTATTTCAGGCCCCTTTATAGTTTAAATTAAGTGTTCAGTCCCTTTCAGTGTGATAATTAGTTTAAAGGACCCAGTTTTTCTGAAGTTTAGGGGACCAAAACTATGTTTTGACGAAAATACCCTTAATAAAGGGTTTTATGCAAAAGTATTTTACGTCAGTTTTCTGTTACACAGTAATAATATAATGTTATTTTAGAAAACTTAAGTGTTACAGTGTTATTATGTTACTTCGTGGCTGTGAAATGTTATCGACATAATTTTATTTTCATTTTTGGATTATCGAACTCCTTTTTTTCACTCAAACGAGAACCAAAATTTTGAATATCCCTTCAACTAACCAATTTTGATGTGTCATGTAGGATTTATTCAAATATTGTAGAATTAAGATATAAGATTTGTAAGGATCGTTTAAAACCGTGTAGCAATATCAAGAGACGTTACTTCATTACTCATATATGGTATCTATAAAGTGGTATAAAATCACTTTGTTTTGTTTTTCATAAGTAATGATGTGGTATTTTGCATAAGATCTGTTTGGATAATTTTTGGCATCGAACTGTTTTTACTACATAACATCGAAGCGTTACTTATATTATCTGAAGTGGTACTAAAAGTACAGAAAATGTTACTACATAAACAATAAAAGTTACTCTGTTTCCATCATGTGGTATTACAGTCACAAACCTATTTTGCTTATTAATGTGTTACCCTAACCTAAATATTAAATCCTAAGCCATAAACCCTAAACCTTAAACCATAAACCCTATTCCTCCTTGCCTTACTTGGATATTACATGTGTTATTTACTGGTGACGAGTCATTATTATTTTCCAAGACATGTGGTATTATTGTTCCATGAACTGTTACCCAGAAAGCATGAAGCGTCATCCAATAACCATTAATGTGTTACTGTAAACCCTAAATCCTAAACCCTAAAATCCTAAATCATAAACACTAAACACTAAACCCTAAACCATAAATCATATTCCTCTTTCTCTTTACTTGAGTATTACATGTGTTATTAACTGGTGACGAGTCGTTATTATTTTCTCATCATATGTTCGTTTTGCGGAAACATTTGTTATAAACTTCCAGATATGTGGTATTATTGTTCCATTAACTGTTACCAACAAAGCATGAAATTTTATCCAGTAACCATTTTTTATCCAGCATGAATTGTGTCAAATTTTGGCATTTGTTTGGAAACTTGTTATCAGATCATTTAGGTATCCAGACGTAAATTTTGGCATATGTCACGGTTAAATATGTCTTTTCGCACCATTTTTTGGTCTGACCTCTGAATTTTTCGAAAGCTGATCCTTAATACTAAAGCCACTGTAATGGAGCTTGAACCCAAAAATAAACATGTTAATGGGACCTGAAATTGAATTAACCCTTCAATCAATCACACCGTAGATTATATAGATAGAGCTAACAGTAACCTTTCAGGGACCATCATAAATGAATGAATAACAAAACAAACAAGATTACAAAACACAACACACAGCTATTCATTCTTTTTCTTCATTTAATTCATTTTAATTATGTGATCGGAGAAAGCAAGACAGGAAACTGAAATGCATTGGAACTCTACAAAATTTCAACTGCTCTGTTACTTTATATTTTTAACCTTCCCACTTGCTCATGGGATTATTCATATAATATTCACAAGAGATCATCTATATCTATCAATTATATTTATCATCACTCAATTGAATTCAAAAAGAAGAGGAAGAAAGACAGTTGAATAAAAACAAGTGAACGAGGGTTGCAGTGAAGCAGAGCACTGATAGATTTTACCTCACAAGCACACGTGAAGTCAATCATCAGAGGCCCAAAGTCTTCTCTTCTAGGTACGACTATTGTCTTCTCTTCTGTCACGGTAATAGAAAAGCTGTCGGTAGGATAAATAACCATTTAAATGAAGCAAAAATAAATAAATAAATGTGAGGAATATTGTGCAAGTAACAGCAGAAAAGGCAACAAAATCGAGGGCCTCGTGCAACTCTGGACAATTGACTTTATGTCACACATTAAATGTTGTCCAAACTTAGCCATTCCACCATCCCATTCCGTTCTTGAAATGCAGAAGATATATAAAATAAAATTGAGTCAGTATGCCAACTTTCGATTTTGGGTCACTATGTTTGCCAATTACAAAACTCGGTCAGTAAGTATGTATATAGTAACAAAAATGGGTCAGTGACCTCTTTTTTCTTATTATATGCATACTTAGTGACCCAAATTTGTAACTATGACACCTAGTTTTGTAACTAGTGACCCAATTTTCCTCTTTTTTCTTATTATATGCATATTTAGTGACCCAAATTTGTAACTATATACATACTTAGTGACCTAGTTTTGTAACTAATGATCCAACTTTGTTACTACAGACATACTTAGTTGACCTAATTTTGTTACTGGCAAACATAGTGACTAAAAATGGTATACTTAATGATCTATTTTTATAATTTTGCCTAAAATCGATGGATGATTAACCAACCAAACTCAATGTGGTCACACACACAAACACACAGCGTCAAATCCCTCTCCAAGGATCTTCTCGAGGATGCACATTTCTCTTACAAGTCATTTTCCCAAAAACCCACCTTTTATCCCACAATATGACAACCCATCAACGATCAAACCCCAATCAACAAAGTAATTGAAAGTTACTAGACAAAAAATACTGTTTTTTTTTTTGTCAAATACACTTCTTTAACATAATTATCTACAATAGGGATGAGGTACTATTGGAACATGTATATTTCCTATGTCCGTAGGCAGCTATTACTGTCAATAAGAGTCAAATGTGTAATAAACCGAACAATTCACCAACATCTTGCGCTATTACAGTATTACTATCATGCAAGCACCATGCCATTCGAACAACTTCAGCCACATATGTTAAAAAAATTTCACATCTTGGGTCTGATGCAATATAGTTGTTACTATGGGATGGGACGAGACGAGAGAATGTATTATGTCATAATCTCGCATTTAATCCACATCTTTACTCATACGTCCAGACTGAGTCATTTATTTAAGCACCAATTATCAAGAATTGAGAAAAAATATTCAGAAAGTATAAAAATTAGTGATGTCTATGTACCTGCAGCATTAGTCTCTTCACATGGGGTAGAACTGGAACAAGAATGTCTTTATGCATACATGTGTTGAGGCATATCTGTCAAATTTAAGGTACCTTCTTTTTTTTTTTTAAATACGAGTTGCAAAGATATTTAAGATGCAATCATAAATCATGTTTAGTGGATGCCATAACCTAGCTAGCAAAAGTGTTCATTTCTCTCTTATTTTTTTTCATTAAGAGCCAACCCCCACCACCCTTGTTCACAAGGCTACACTAACTAACAGATGACCATGAAATTTGATACATTACAATATAACAGTCCAAAAGTCAAATTTCACGAGAACTGCAACCTACATGTTCTAGGCTCAATCCTATTATAGGATGCAGAAAACGACCTCTGAGATTTGGTAAAAGGAAGGATCACTCTCCATCTTCCTTAAATGACTTTTCTTCATAACATGCATAGAAACAATCTTTCCCATCATTAATGGTAAATTCAAACAACGTCCTCAAGCTACTTTTTGTCACTTTCCAATTTACATGCGTGTGAATTACAACTACTAAGTCTATGGGTCTTGGTTTCCAATAGGGTGGAGTCCATGTGCTCATTTGTATTGCCAATAATTCTAACATGATTTAAATGGCATATTTCTTCCCAACACTTTCTCAAAAAGGATAAACAAATAAGCCGGACAACTACAAATGGAAAAACTAGCTATTGTGACGCACATACCTGTAAAGCAACTTCAACTAAAGACGCACCACCTAATTCAAATTTCCAGCCAGAAGAACGTTATTTCCAACTATAATTCGTGACACAACTCCAAAAAGAAAATATATCAAGTAGTATTTTTTATGCACGTACAAAATCTTGCTACTTATCCGTTTGCCGTCTATTATTTTTTAGTATATGCTTAAAGCCTCTCTCTCTCTCTCTAGCTCTACCAATTGTTAACTAGCGATTTTGACGCAAACACCTGTACCATCACTTTGTTCTCTCCTCCATTGTTTGTTGGTTGAGTACATTGGGTCTACTTAACGCACCCGCACGAGCTCATCTCATGACCAATTGACCATCATCAGTAAAGATTTGACCACATCCCATCTATCTCTCCCTCTCTTTCTCTCTCTCTCTCTCTCGCTCGGTCTAATATATCTTCAGTAAGTTTTCAGGGAGGACTTTAAAGAATGGATGCCTTAGCTGTTATATTAGGTGTGCTTTGGGGACTATGCATCTTTTTCACTGCTTTACTTCGATGGAATGAAGTTTGGTACAAGAAAAAAGGATTACCTCCAGGTACAATGGGATGGCCTGTCTTTGGGGAAACCACAGAGTTCCTACGACAAGGCCCAGGCTTCATGAAAAGCAAAAGATCAAGGTGTCTTATTAAAATAAAACCTTTACACGCATACGTTGTCTTTCATCATCTCTAGTCAATCAGCATAGGCAAAGAAGAAACAACTATGTCAGTAATTAAAACATTAAAACACGCAGAAAAAGCTTTCTTACTTTTGCTTACGGGCATGTTTAAGCGCACAACCGAGATTCATGACTCTTAACAATGCAACAGGTATGGGAGGTTTTTCAAATCACACATTCTGGGCTGTCCTACAATTGTGTCAATGGATGCAGAGGTTAACAGATACATCCTAGTCAATGAGGCAAAAGGTCTCATACCTGGATATCCTCAGTCGATGTTGGACATCTTAGGTAACCGCAACATTGCAGCTGTACATGGTGAAGCTCATAAGCACACGAGGGGAGCTTTGCTTTCTCTTATCAGACCCGCCATGATCAAAGACCAACTCTTGCCCAAAATCGATGATTTCATGAGATTCCATCTCAGTGCTTGGGATCACAGAATCATTGACATTCAAGAGAAAACGAAAGAGGTATGTTGATGTAAAGAAAACGCTAGATTTTATCCCAAATATGTTTAATGAAATCCCATGTTCTAAAATTTTACATCCCATGTTCAGATGGCGTTTCTGTCATCGTTGAGGCAAATAGCAAGTAATGAAGCTAGCTCAATATCTCACGCCTTCATGCCTGAATTCTTTAAACTAGTATTGGGAACTCTTTCGCTTCCTTTTAACCTTCCCAGAACGAACTATCGCCGTGGATTTCAGGTAAATTTCGAAAACATAATAAACTAAACTTAAACAAACCAGGGCATGTAAACTGACAGATCAAAATATTCACAGGCAAGGCAGAAGATTACAAGCTTGTTGAGAAAGCTAGTAGAAGAGAGAAGAGCTTGTAAGGACAAGAATCAACAAGACATGCTTGGCCAATTATTAAATGACGAGAACAAATATAAGCTGAGTGATGAGGAGATGATCGACCTTATCATCACTATCTTATATTCAGGATATGAGACTGTATCAACTACATCAATGATGGCGGTTAAGTACCTTCATGATCATCCCAGAATTCTTCAGGAATTAAGGGTCAGTCTCAGAGTTGCTTAATATTTTGATTTTACAACTGAGTTTTTCCACTATAACTTCCTTTTTTATCTGCAGAAAGAACATATGGCAATAAGAGAGACGAAAAAGCCAGAGGATCCCCTTACTTATAATGAATACAAATCAATGCATTTCACACGAGCGGTAACTAAGCTTCTCTTACACGAATAAATCACTTCCTGAACATTATACAAACCTAACCCGTGTAGAAATATATTCTGATGGCAGGTCATATATGAGACATCGAGATTGGCTACCATAGTGAATGGAGTTTTGAGGAAAACAACCAGAGATATGGAAATTAATGGTCTGTTCTAAATAATCTTCTACTTTGTTTTGCAGACTATAACATAAAAAATATAACAAAACGGCTAATTTGTAGGCAGTAAACTGATCATCTATCAATATGGATCCTATTAAAGATCCACATGGATATGAAAAGATACAATGTTGTAACGTCATAACAGTATAAACTACACCCGGAACTTTAAACTACAACCCATGTATAGTTGCTGATCCATTTCTTATGCGGTTTTCAGGGTACATAATCCCAAGGGGATGGAGGATTTACGTTTACACGAGGGAGGTCAATTACGACCCGCATCTTTATCCCGACCCGTTAACCTTCAACCCATGGAGATGGCTGGTGAGTAATCCCCACCCCGATAACCAGACAAGACACTATATGTACTACAATGCATGGTGATTTAGATTACAGTTAAAGAGAAAAAGGAAAAGAAGAGGACTATTCTGGACTAGCGAATGAAATCACTACTAACCTTAACCGCATTGGCATGATGCAGGGCGAGGGCCTCGAAAACCATCACCAATTCTTGATTTTCGGAGGCGGCACGAGGCAATGTCCAGGAAAAGAACTCGGTTTGGCGGAAATTTCGACATTCCTTCACTATTTTGTGACAAGATACAAATGGGAAGAAGTAGAAGGCAACAAGCTGATGAAATTTCCGAGAGTCGAAGCACCAAATGGACTCCGAATTAGGGTTTCAGTGAATTAATTCCACAAATAAATTATACATATGACCCCCAAAAAAACAGAATTAACCACTGTAGCCAGAGGAGCAACGATTTTGAATGTACAACTATATCTTTCAGCTAACGTATGCTTCAGAGAAGTTAAACTGTTACAGAATCTCTGTCCCACGTCAGAAAATTAATATCACCCGGCTCAATATATATCTCAAAGAGGCAAACACCCAAATCACAATCATTCTCCGATTCAAATGAAGTAAATTCCCATATGTTTACAAAAACTAACTAAGAATCGATAAACTCGACGAAGTGACGTCCTATTGAACAGCTCAAAATCGTCTAGAATAGAAGCTCGAGAGAATTACATAAATGATGGTATTTTGAGAATGGCTTTTTAATTAAAATAGGGTTATTTTAACCAAAATTAGCTAAAATAGGGCTACTTCGACAGAAATTAATAAAATCGAGCGAAACGTGGTTATTAATAGCGACGCCGCATCCATTGCCCGCGACGATGACGTGGCAACGACGATGGGCTTCGCGCAGGCCTGATCGGGCCCGATATTTGAAAATCGGGCCTGATCGGGTCCGATATTTGAAAATCGGGCCTGACTTTTTAAATTAAAATTGCCTGGGCCGATCGTTGGCCCAGTAAATAGGCCATCGCGCTTATTAGGCGCGACGTCGCGGTTAATGGCCGCGACGACGTGCTTAATAAAGGCCGAGCTCTTCTTCTTCCTCCCCATTTCTCATCTTCTCCTCCCCACCGATTCCGGCGATTTACAGCGGCGAACGACGGCGGCCAACACCACGTGATAGATCCATTCTTCCTCGTCATCGTCGATTAAGCTTTTTTTGGGTATGAAACTCCTAATTTGTTTAAATCTTGATTTTGATGTTTCGTTAAATTTCGTCGAATTCTTGCGTTTAAGTTTGTGTTTTTGGTATAATATGTGCTTTACATATTGTGGGTTGTTTAATAGATTGATATAACACACTAATTTTACATAATTGATTCGATTTAGAAATTTCCCCTAATTTCGAAACCTAATTTTGAAATTAGGGTTTCTAGGTTATTTGATTCGTTTGTTAGTACATGAGTCAATTTATGTGTTTGTTTATTGTTTTTTGTTGCGATATTGACTTTGAAACGCTAATTTAGGATGGATACGAACGAATATTACGGTCCGATCGATAGATCACTTTTGATATTCCAGGATAGTCATCGTTGTAACGATGTACTATCCAACGCTGATGGTGCCCTCGACACACCTTTGACCGTTAGGGGTTTGGAGAGTGTCGTCTGGGGTAAGCTTTCACGACCGGTGCGGTTGCACGGTCATGTTCTGGAGAGGTTGGATACTATGTCCTTCTACGGCGTGTATAGTTGTGGATCTCAGAAGTTAGATCCACACTTGATCACGGCCCTCGTAGAGAGGTGGAGGAAGGAGACGCATACGTTCCACTTGCCTGTGGGTGAGGCCACCGTCACCCTTGAGGAAGTCGGTGTGCTGTGGGGACTCCCCGTTGATGGTCACTCGGTCAGTGGTGTTATCCAGCACAAGACGCAGGATCAGTGGCTCGATTACTTGGAGGAGCTGACTGGTTACAGACCTGCTGTGGGGGCGTACACCGGGACGAAGGTGTCGCTGAGGAAATTTGCAGACTGGCTAGAAGCCAACGAGATCGATGATCACAGCTCAGATTATGAGGTCGATCAGCGGGCACGTGCATATGCGCTATTACTCATGGGATCGGTTTTGTTCCCCGACTCCAGCGGCAGCTCGACGTCCATGACCTTACTCCCGTTGCTCGAAGACATAGACGCCGTGCACACGTACAGTTGGGGCAGTGCCGTGCTGGCTTTCTTGTACAGAGAGCTATGTACTCGTGTCAGCGTCAGAAGATGAACATCGGTGGAGCTCTACGGTTGCTTCAGGTGCGTTAGTTTGTGTAATTGAATTGTCTTGAGGTGTATACATACTAATTTAAATTTTGTGTAGGTATGGGCATGGATTCGTATATTACCTGTGCAGCCCGTTATTATCCGTCCGCGAGTTCGGATGATGCCCACCGAAGAAGATGGAATTCAATTGCCCATGCCGCCACATGCTGCGAGGTAGGGTATTTTTTATTAAATATTTAATATATTTAATATATATTCTGTTTTTTATTTAATATATTTTACGTAGTTTTTACTAAAATATTTAATATTTTGTTCCTAAAATTTTATATTAATAGATATTTCTTGAATGTTAAAAGTATTTATTTTTTTAATATATTTTATATTTAAATATTTATATTTTTTTGATTTCAGGTGGAATGCGCTTTTCGATCATACGACATCGACGCACTCGAATTTGCGTGCGATTCGTGAGTCGATCGATAGCATGTCTTGGGAGCAGTTCGTCTGGGCACCCTACGACGATCAAGCACCAGAGGTTAGGGCGTTGAGAGCCGACTCTCGACCAGCATGCGTTCGATCTTCGTGTCCACTCATCTTCTATAACATCGTTGAGTGTCATTATCCCGATCGCGTGCTACGACAGTTCGGGATGGTTCAGTCCGTCCCGCAACGTCCGAGACAGCTCGACGTCGATCTTCATCGACACAGTACACATAATATTGCGGGAAGGGATTGGAGGGCCTTCCACGAGCAGTACGAAGCCTTGTGGGTGTCTCGCTACGAGAGGATAGTCGGTGCGATGGAGATAGTTGGTGGCGCGCAGTGCACTCCAGATTACTATCCATGGTACTCCAAAAAAATTTTCGGTTTGAAGACTGCTCGCAGTGTCCAGTTACAATCGTCGTTGTGGTTGCATCTCACGCTCCATGCAGTTCTGTTACTTTCGGTCACGTGGTACTCACGTCTAACAACCCTCAAATGGTAATCGTTAACAGCACATTTTAATTGTTCTTTGCTATTAAACGTCATACCTACGTAAAATGCGGGATCGTCCGTGTCGTAAAAATGACCACCAGTTTCGTCAGCTTCTGTGGGAGCCATTTGATAAGAGGTGTTAAACGGCACCGACTGGTATAATGCTCTATTCTCTTCTAGCTCACTTGGCATTGGTTCATCGTCATTTTCATCATCGGCATTTGCGGGATCTGGCAAATCGTCTAGTGCCCCACCCTCGTCATCGGCTTCAGAGTCACTGACGTCATCTTGGACGGCGTCGTGATCGATCTCAGGCTGCACCACCGTCGAACTAATAGGAACGCAACGGCTGCTCGAAGGTTATCTTCGTCAGGGGAAAACGAAATATTCGTCAATCCTTCAGTAACTGAAGCAATGTCAGGAATCGAAAAGCTCGGCGCGGGATTCGTGTACTCATCGGGAGGATATACGTTGCGCTCAGACTGAACGATCTCGGTTGCCTCGACAAAGACCTCGATGTAATCGAGCTCGTTGTCGGGATCCAAGAAGTATGCCAGGTCGGCATCACTAGACAATAGCAGGAGATTATGATACAGTTGTGAGTGTTGATAGTATTCGTTCTTCGCACGAACGATTAAAAAGAAAGCATTGCTGTCGATAGAAGTCATGTCGTACAGCATACTAAGAAATTGCTCGAAATTGGTATCGCGACGAATTCGTCGATAACCGATGGGTTGAAGACTATACTGTATGGTGTTTGATCCGTGTATGATTTCACCGCCATAATAAACAACTATTTGAATTTTTCTAGACACCATATTGGATATGTATGAAATTTTATGAATTGATAATCGAAAATCGAGCGGCTTTAAATAGGGGAAAAAGCCGCATTTATTAAAGGCGACGTCGCGGGCAATAGCCGCGACGACGCGTCCATTAACAGCGACGGTGACCCATTATCGTATGGGCCGTCGTTAGTGGGTCGTTAGTGGGTCGTTAGTGGGTATAGTGGTGGGTTTAGTGGCCGTTACTGTGTCTAGGTCAATCGTCGCGTTTATTAAACGCGACGTCGCGTCCAATAACTGCGACGCGGGCCACATGCGGGCCCAGCCGGGCCCACCTGTATTTTCGCGATGGTTATTAATTTCCACGTCATCGTCGCTACCAATAGATGCGGCGTCGCGTCTAATAGCCGCGTTTCACTCGATTTTATTAATTTCCACCAAATTAACCCTATTTTATCGAATTTGGGTTAAAAAAAACCCTATTTTAATTAAAAGCCCGAGTGAGAATAGAATTACAAAACTAGTTGAGTTTTAAACCTATTACAAAACTAATCAGCTTTTTTAATTATAACTATTTTTATTTTCATTTTAACCACGAAAGTACTTAGAATTACAAATTTTCACTATCGTTATCTTCAAATAGCACAACATTTGTTAATAATTAAAACTTTACCCAAACTTTTAACTCAAATATATTAAAACTATCTTACTTATAGAAATAATCAAAAGAAAAATAAAATTACGTGGCGTGATCGTGACCTACTTCTCCCACGTGAGTTCGATATCTAGAGCTGTCAAAACGGCCATCAAGGGCAGGGCGGCCCTTAGCCCGCCATAGCCCGCCTTGGGCGGGGCGGGCGCGGGTAAGCCCGTCGTTTGGCAGGCCTGGAAATTGAAGGCCCACCCTGCCCAAATTAAAAAAAATTCAAAAAAATAAAGAAAAAACAATGAAAATTAAATATTGAAGCTCGAAATTAATAATCTAATCTCATAACAATAATTTATTTATATTATTAAACTTGAGTAAATTAAAAATCGGAGCTAAATAATATTAACATATACCTATATAATTTATTTATATATCAAAATTTAATAAAAAAATATCATACTTGAGCCAGCCAGGAATTATAATATGATATTTTTTATTACATATTAATATATAATAAATTATATAGGTATGTTAGTATTTTTTTCAATTTTTAACAGGTCTAGATATCGAACTCACGTGTGAGGAGTAGGTCACGATCAAGGCAAGTAATTTTGTTTTCCTTTTGATAATTTCTTTAAGTAATCTATTTTTAATATGTTTGAATTAAATTGGGGTAAAAATTTAATTATTAACAAGTGATGTGCTATTTGAAGATAACAATAGTGAAATTTGTAATTTTAAGTACTTTTGTGGTTAAAAATAAAAATAAAAATAGTTAGAATTAGAAAAGTTGATTAGTTTTGTAATAGGTTTAAAAACTCAAATAGTTTTGTATTTCATTCTCAAAATAACATCGTTTGCCATAGAAGCTCAATAGCTCATCTCAGCTGAAATTTGGTCAAAGAAAATTCGAAAAATCGTTGACCGATTGTACTCCAACTTAGACTCATGACTTGGTTTTAGCCTATGAGCTCGAGTCGGAGTTTAACTCGAAATTGTTATATTTAAATTTTTATCATTAAAAAATTATGAAATAAGGGAAATTTAATAAGAAAGTCAAATTAGTTCTTTGTTAGAATTTTGTTATATAAAAAGTTTGTTAGAATAGAATTTTGTTATGTATAGATACTTAATAGAATAAATTTTTTATGCAAAGTTACCCATTTGACTAAAGGTATATCATATTAGAACTTTGGGTACCATAGAAAAACGTATTTTGGTACATAATACATTGAAATAACGCATGTCATGCTTACCGAGATATCACACATATTTGCGAATAGATACCACATACATAAACACGTGATATGATTTGTAATATACCTATAAAATGATACGTAAACAATAAAATGGTAATAGTAACCAAATAGATAGATATATATATATATGTAAAAAGTTTATTCTACTAGGTACCTATGTATAAAAATTTTCTGATATGGTACTGAACTGATAATTTTTTTATTCTTTTGGATATTTAAGTATAGATACACCTTAAAATTAACTATTGTAGTTAATATTTCAGATTTGTTCAATTTCATAACTCGACACGTCCACATATCCCTAATTACGTCCACTACATAATTTACTTCATGTTATGATAGTATTAAGGATGATGACGATGATTGCGAGTTGTTTTTGCAGTTAAAAAAACGTTGATGAGAATCTATTGTGCTGACAATTTAAGCATCTCTTGCAAAGATTGTATTGTCTTGATCTTCTTCGCCATGAAATATATATTGTGCCCCTTGATATTTAAAAAACATTTCAGTCCATTCTAATTAAAATTTTCTTTCTTCATGCGATCACATCAACACTTTATGACCCATGGATTTATATAATAAATTACAACATTTAATGCCCCCAAGAGGTGCATTTTTAATTAGTGAGATGGCTACGTTACTCGACCTATAATAACTCGCAATTTTCGAGTTTCTGCATATCTCTTCTTAGCTAGCGACGGCGACTCTTCTATGCGACCCTTCTTCTCTCGGACATATGGTAAAATGCACCACATTTATGCAATATTTAAAGTTAAATTCTTGATCGACAATGATGGGTTTTCTTGTTCATGTATTTTTAGTAACAGGTAAACCCTAACCTTCAGTAATTCAACCTGCAAATCTCGAAAATCCGATAAATCACATTGGGACAGGTAATTATGTTAATGATTCGTTCGAAATATTTGGTAGCGAAAGAGAATTATGATTCGATATAATGATCTTCCCAAAGCCCTCGAGTCCTCAACTTTGACCACTAAGTCAAGGCATCATTCCATACGTTTTTTTTTTCAATCATAACAAGACATATTGAAGATCGGATAATCGATTTTTTTTCTTACCAACAAATACCATGAGTAGACATGTTACATATGTCTTAGATTACTCGATTTGCCTACTTTTTTTTCTCCGGGGTTCACCTTGCAATTAAGAATGATAGTCTACCAAATCAAGCATCTTTTGAAATCCCAACATAGGATCTTCCATTACCTAATTGACGTACAAAAAATATTATTTATCAATGGTACATATTACCTATATTTGGCATAATGCACAATATAAAAATAAGGTTTGCCCAATAACATTAAATTCCTTGGCATTCTAAAAATACGACTATGAGTCGACGCGTCCGCAAGGTGGGCTCGTTTTCTTTAACGTATTTTAATCACCACTAGACTTATTGGTGTATCAAGAAGCTATTTTAAGTATATAAAAAAAAACTGCATAAATTACCCTAATATATCCAACTTCTAATTAAAAAGGAGATTTTATTTCCTAAAGTTAAAACTTAGTTAATCAAGGAGTCGTACAACTCCATTCAGCATAGCACGAGGATCCCAAAAATACTTGTTAGGACAACATTGGCCGAAACATTAGCAACACTTGTCGGATTCTCAATAGAAAGATATAATTTGTTAAACTAAGTATCAGAATATTTACCTAGTGTATGTACATTGATTATGAGATCAGCAATAACTCAGTTAATGTGTCTAACAATGACATTCTGAAAGGGACATAGTGAGATAAAGAGGAGATTGCATATTCGTTTATATAAAGGGGCAGATTTAGTTTAGGTTGCCTGTCATAAGAACCTGGAGACACAGTAAACCTGCAATAAAATTATATATAGTTGATTAACTAGTTAAGAAGAAATTACACAGAAAAATGTCGAGCTGGGGAGCTTATTACACTGAGCAAAGCTGGAGAAAGGGACCTTGGGCACCTGAAGAAGACAAGCTTCTTATTGAGTATGTAAATATGCATGGAGAACGTAGATGGAGCTCTGTCTCTAAGCTTACAGGTATATCATTATATATACATACATATATGTTCCATGATTAGAGGAACATATTTGCTTTTTGTGATATATATATATATATATATATATATATATATATATATACATTATATAAGCAGGTCTGAAGAGAAGTGGTAAGAGTAGCAGATTGAGGTGGGTGAATTACTTAAGGCCCGGCCTGAAAAAAGGCAACATAACGCCACAGGAGGAAGGGATCATCATTGAACTTCATGCACTTTCGGGAAACAAGTAATATATTCATATATATATATATATATATATATATATATATATATATATATATATAGATAAACGTTTCTCATACATCACATGTAGGGTTTCTTTTTTTTTTCGTATATGAAAATCAATTTGTGTTGTTGTTATTATTATTGCATAAGGTGGTCCACCATAGCAAGGTACTTGCCGGGAAGAACAGACAACGAGATAAAGAACTATTGGAGAACGCACTTCAAAAAGAGATCAAAGCCTATTAGCAAAAGCCATGCGAATAAACATGAAGTAATAATTCAAGCAGAAAATGGAAGTAACGACGTTGTTAATGAGACGTGTGATAGACAAGATTTGGGCAAGCGAGGGGTGGGACCCAACATGGAAATTTGTAATAATAATCATAATAATAGTAGTAATGATCAGTTCTTGCCTGGTAATATGTCTTATAATCAAGATCATGCATACAGTGGATATACCTTGTCTAATTTTCTAGGGGTGGATGACGACTTATGGGGCGGGTTATGCGGCTATGAATAAGGATAATATCGTTCTGTTAACGTTAATCTATGGAGATATGTAATATGAAGATGAACAAAGCTAGAGGTCACAAACTGTATTAGTTATTTCCTTGTTACTATATATATGTTCGTACAGCCTATTTAGAGAATTCGTAGTTGAGGAATCACTTGTGATGTGTGCATTGCATTATCTTAGTATATAAAAAAGCATTTTTATTCCCTTCCGAAAAAAAAAAATGCATTTTTATTTGCTTGATTTAACTTTATTTTTCTTGTAGCAACTAACAATCAGTATGTAAAGGATTTCTTGTCTATGTGGCTGTATGATACCGAATACGGAATCGAATTTCTCAGTTCGGTATTCGGTTTTTACTGAATATTTTCGGTAAATTCGGTTTTTACCGAAATAACCGAATTTCCGATGAAAAAGTAAAAAAAATAATTTCTGTAATATTTAAATCAATATATATATATATAATTTAATATAATTATATTTATATTTTCAATATAATATATTTTAATTTAAAAATTTCGGTAATTCGGTATACCGAAATTACCGAACCAAAAATTCTATACCGAACCGAAATACCGAAAATTTTAAACCTATGTACCGAATACCGAACTGAATTTTTCGGTTCGGTTCGGTTTTGTACCGAATTTTCGGTATTTCGGTTTGTTCGGTCGGTATACCGAACTACGAACACCCCTAGCTGTATTAGCATGAACTTTATTTATACAGACGTAGTGGGTAGCTAATTAAAATAGGTGGTTAAAATTACAAACTATAATAGCATAGTGAGACTTGAATATTAATCATCAAATCAAAGTAAAAAGTTATCATTAGGGAGAACGACATTTTTAGTCCCTAATGTTTGAGGCATGGGCGTTTTGGGTCCCCATGTTTCGAGGTGATACTTTTAGTCCCCAATGTAACCGATTTGGGACGGTTTTGATCCTCCGATTAACATAATCACTAATTTAGATGAAATTTAACACATTAGAGCACATGATCTCCTTTAACTTGACTTAACACCTCATGACTCATCATCTTCTTCAACTAAAACGCACTTGAGCATCATTATGTATTACTTTGAACTCATTTTTAAGGTTGTCGATCATTTCCTAAATGTGATGTATAATGATGTTTATGTGCGTGTAAATCGAAAAAGAAGATATGTTATGAGATTTTACGTCGAGTAAAAGGAGATCATGGGCTCTTACGTGTTAAATTTTGTCCAAGCGATTAAATTAATTGACGGACCAAAATCGTCCAAAATCGGTGACATTGGGGACTAAAAGTGTCACATCGGAACATGAGGGACCAGAAATGCACATGCCTCAAACATTGGGGACTAAAAATATCGTTTGCCCTTCTCCTTACGACGACGAAGATAACATTTATCTAAGAAGTGGTTTGGTTGGTATTTACAGTGTTAGGAATATTTTGTAGCATCCTTTGATTTATGTAATCTTGGGTTTATTTAGTGGGTTGTCCAAGCGACTAAATTAATTGACGGACCAGAATCGTCCAAAATCGGTAACATTGGGGACTAAAAGTGTCACATCGGAACATGAGGGACCAGAAATGCACATGCCTCAAACATTGGGGACTAAAAATATCGTTTGCCCTTCTCCTTACGACGACGAAGATAACATTTATGTAACAAGTGGTTTGGTTGGTATTTACAGTGTTAGGAATATTTTGTAGCATCCTTTGATTTATGTAATCTTGGGTTTATTTAGTGGGTTGTAGTAGTTTGGGGAGACTTATGATATTTGTTGATAGTTTTGTATTGGGTTTTAATATACCAAATAGTTGTGGTATATAAAGCCCCATTTACCCTAATTAGGGTTTTATCAAAAGAATTAGAAAGGTAAGCCACCTTGTACTTTTCCTTAGAAAAACACACACTAACACGCACTCAAGGTGTTCTTCACGTTTTACACATTCAAACATTTCTTTTGATCCTTGTTTGGTAATATAAGGGCCAACAAGTGGTATCAGAGCCTAACGCGGATCAATATCTTCCATTTGAATCCAGTTTTGCTTGATTCCGACGTGATTTGAAGAAGTTTTTGGCTTGAAAACCATTTTCAATATTTTCTATGTTTTTGGGTGTTTTTAATTCGTTTTCAATGATTTTTGACCCCTAAAACGTTAGAAAACTACTATTGAGTGTATTTATGTTCTTGCACGTCGATTTCAGTCAAGTTTGAGTAGGATTTGAGCAAAAACGAATCCAAAACTCTGGGTTTTTACTGAACTGTCATCAGTATCGATAGAACAGTACTTTTTAGTTTGAAGGTTTCGACCGAAACTCACTTAGAAAAGCTTCGATTGATTTGAGTTTCGGGCAATTTCTCTTCAATTTCACAGTTTCGCCGATACATTTCTCGGCGAAAGTCAATCGATTAGAGTCTTGAGGCAATTATCCGCTAATTTCACAGTTTCGATCGAGACAACTCTCGGCGAAAGTCAAATCCATCTCGCCCGAAACGCTACAGTATCCAATTTCAAGCTTCGATCAATACAATTCTCGGCGAAAGCCAATCGATATCGCCCGAAACGCTACAGTGCCCAATTTCGCAGTTTCGATCGATACAATTCTCGGTGAGAGTCCAATCTATTTCGCCCGAAAGTCTACAATACCAATTTCGATCGATTTGCTCAGTTTCGCCCGATTCATATCTCGGCGAAAGTCCAAATTATTTACTGCTTCGTCCAAATTAGTCAAATTCAATCTTAGTCAATGGAAACAAATCCAATTTGGACCAAGATCGCCCGAAACCTTCTCATTCCTATCGACCGAAACTATTTCTTTTTCAAATCAAAATCTAAATCCCTATTTCGATCGAAACTAACCTTATCCAAATTTTAACCCCTCTTTCGATCGAAACTCACATTTTCAAATCTTAACTCAATTTGAATTGCTCAATTCTCAACACTTAGGACCATTTGCCGAGTTTGTGTCCAAATCTTACTAGAATCGATCAAGCATTCAAATTAAGTAGAACAAATTTCTCGATCTCACATAACACCAATCGTTCCATCTTCGAGCAGTACACTAAACTCACTAAATTCTTATATTGCGACTGAATTCATTAAGTGAATTTACCCACTTAGACTCAACACTAGAAATTATTCAAACTTGACTATATCTCATTCAAAACTAAAGCGTTTCATTTCGCAGATATATCACGCATTAACGATCATTACCAAACACAATCGTGGACGGTCTTGCTATATCTGACAACCGTGCACCATTACTAAGATGGGGAGAGTACGGCATATGGAAGTAACGATTCATCAATTTCATAGAAATCAAGGATGCAGACCCCGCAAACGACATGCTTTCCTCCATTTTTGAAGGACCTGCTCAATTTTGGACCATCATCCCTGCTCAACCCGATGCAGTTCCTGCAATTCCAGAGAGGAGAACTCCTAAGGACCCTAGTCGATACAACGATACTGAGAGAGCACGAGCCAGAGCAGACAAGCTTGCCCGACATATGTGCTTCAGGCTCTACCAAATGATGTCTACAAGCAAGTCGATGCAATGGTCACTGCAAAGGAAATTTGGGATGAAGTCTGCAAGATGATGGTTGGAACAGAAGTTAGTAATTTGTCTAAGAAGTCCAGCATCCTTACTGCCTATGACTCCTTCAAAGCTAAGGAGGGGGAAGAACTTCGAGATGTTTACCTTCGCTTCTTGACCATCATCAATGAGATGGGAAAGATCAACATCCAGCGCTCCAATCTCGAACACAACATCAAGTTCCTTTCCACACTTCAACCTGAGTGAGGACAAATTGCAGTTCTGGTTAAGCAACAGAACAAAGATCTGGACGCTATGGATATTCACTCCCTACACAATAATCTCTCACAATACTCGCAGTATGCCAAAGAAATCAAGAACGAAGGAAAACCAAACGTCGACATGGAACCAATTGCACTCGTGACTTCTAAGTCAAGCAACAGGAGCTCGAGGACTTCTAAAGGAAAGCAGGTCGTACAATCTGACACCTATGACAACGCCGAATCTGACCAAGAATCTGAGGACGAACTTGAATCCATCAGAAAGAAACTGGCAATGATCTCAGATACGGTCAATAAGATGAGCGCCAAGAAATCATCTTCTTCCTTCAATAAACAACGAACCTCGGGCGGGAAACAGAAGTGCATTGCCCCTGAAGAGGCTGAAACTAAGAAATCTGAAGTAATGAAGAAGTGCTTCAACTGTGGCAAGCCGGGTCACTTTGCTTCTGAATGCTTCAGACCCAAGAAGAAAAACACTGAATACTACGAGAAAAAATTTCAGCTCTCACAGCGCAAGGAAGCGGGAATTGTCTTGGTGGCTGAGGAAGAGGAATGGCTGGAGGACACATCAGACGAGGAGGAAGAAGAAATGGCCTTCATGGTGAAAAGCATCGAGGATGACTCCGACGAGGATGAGCCAGCCATGGGATCAGACAGGACAGATGTCTCTTCATCCGACCTGGAGTTATACGCTCCATCCCTAAATGATTTCGTTAAACTTGAACGTAGGATAACCGAACTCTCCATGCATCGTAAAGATTACTCAGAGCTCCAAAGCAATTTCGACCAAAATTATGCCTTGTTAAACAAACAACAGGAAGAGATAGCTATTCTTAATGAATCCTTGATCTTGTCTAAAACTAAAGTAAAGACTTTAGAAGATCTTATAGAAAACAAGGAAATACAAATTAGCGATATGAGTAGAAGATTGAAAGACAGCGAAGAAGAACGAGCAAACGTATTGTCTCAATACGAACTAATCACAAACGAACGTGTTCGTCTATACAAGAAAGTCAAAGAGCTAGAGGACATTAACACCAAAAGAGGTCAATCTGAACGAACCGTCTTTCTTAGTCAACCTAAAGATGTAGAATTTTATGATCCCCGCGAAGGTTTAGGATTTGAACCCACCACTAACCCTGAAACAGAGAAAGTACTCTCACTGTACAACATTAAACGTTTTGGGTTAAGCATTGAACAATTGAGGCCCTTCGTAAGGTCAAGAGAGGTGACTGAAACTGACGAACAGAAACGGAGGAACAAAGAATGGGCTCAAATCATGTTGACTACAACGAACTCAATAATAGCTACAAAACTAGAGAGATAACACTCTCTGATGATTACATGTCACCATTTGGACCCGAAGACGCTGACGAACAGGCTAAACCTATTTATTCTTTTATCTATATTCCAGAGATTATACGCAAAATAGGTTCCTTGACAGCCTCCCTAGAGTCAGAAAAGAAAGTTCACGAAGAAGAAAGAACTGTTTTGTTGAGCAAAATTTATACTCTCGAGAACTTTCCTGACGCTTTCAAACCTTCCACCTCCAAACCTGTCCCTGAATCCTCTACATATAAATGCAAGCAAACCACAAAGGAAATTCCTTCATCTCACACTAACTTTGTATCACATGTACCCACAGACAAAAGGCGTGAGATCTAAGGAAGCGAAGAAGGTTCGAGCTGGCTTAGCAAAGAAGACAACTATCCCTGATAAGAAGAAGAGACACTCCAACTTTTCTTCGCATGTTTCAAAATCTTTTACATTTCCAAAAGTGACTTCGTGTAATGTCGCAGAACGTGATTCGTTATTTCATTCCCTAAAATCAAAATTCTGTCATGTAAACAATGATTTACTTTCCCATCCTCATGACAGTCATTTCAACAAAAGCGCTTCCACGTTGCATAGCACTCGTTCTAAGGACATATCTCCTACGCCGTCCAATCATACTATTAAATCTAAAGTAAAGCAACACACCACTTCCAAGACAAGCCGAACAAGAAATTAAGTCAAAAACAGTTTTGGATTCCGAAATCTCAACTGCATCCTATAGGAAATCATCACGCTTGGATTCTTAAACTAGCTATCCAACAATCTAGCAAAGAATTTTATCTAGCAACGAACAAGAAAGCTACTAAACCTGCTATCAAAAGGGAACCCATCTATAAATGGGTGCCAAAACTTACTTGATTCTTTTTGCAGGTCCGTCATGTGTGGTACTTAGATTCAGGTTGCTCCTCACACATGACTGGAAACAAAGAGCTGTTGAGCAACTTCTCTGAAGGATTTCTCGGGAAGGTCTACTTCGGAAACGGCCAATCTGCATCCATGATAGGAACAGGTGATCTCATCCATGACAGGCTGACTATCAAAGGAGTGTCCTACGTCGAAGGACTGAGCTACAATTTATTCAGCATAGGACGTTTCTGTGACAAAGGTTACAAGGTGAACTTTGAGACCAACAAATGTAGTGTCACAGATAACAATGGAAGAGAGCTACTCACTGGCCACAAGAAGATGAATCTCTACTCCATTGACCTCAAGACTGTCCGACCGACATGCCTTATCTCTCGAGCCTCTCTACATCAGAATGATCTCTGGCATCAGCGACTTTCCCATTTCAATTTCAAAGACCTTAACAAACTGCGATCAGAAAACTTGGTCAAAGGACTTCCCTCGTTTAGATATCACAAAGAGCATCTTTGCTCGGCTTGTGAACTGGGAAAGATAAGGAAGGCATCCCACCGGACCAAACACATAGCCTCAACTTCCAAACCTCTCGAGCTCATTCATATGGATCTGTGTGGACCCATGCGGACTCAGACCATTAATGGGCGAAAATATGTGTTGGTTATTGTGGATGATTTCTCACGCTACACATGGACCAAATTTCTGAGAACCAAGGACGAAACGCCAGGTCTAATCATTGAGTTTATCAAAACCGCTCAAAACCTCTACCAACTAAGTGTACAAATCATCATAACTGACAACGGGACAGAATTCAAGAACAAAAAACTCAGCGACTTCTATGCATCACTTGGAATCACCCAACAGTTCGCAGCGGCAAAAACTCCTCAACAGAATGGTGTAGTCGAGCGCAAAAACAGAACCTTAACTGAAGCAACTCGTACACTCCTCATTCATTCTGGATTACCACACTTCTTGTGGGCCGAAGCAATGAACACGGCGTGCTTCACTCAAAATCGTGGCTCCCTTCACAAGAGGTTTAATAGGACTCCCTACGAGTTGATAAATCGAAGAGTGCCAGATGTCTCTTTCCTGAGAGTCTTTGGATGCAAGTGCTATGTAGCAAACGATCGTGAAGATAGAGGCAAACTCGACCCAAAAGCATTTGAAGGGACATTAGTGGGATACTCAACAACTTCAAAAGCCTATCGAGTATATCTCAAGGAGAAAAGGTCTGTGATGGAAAGCATTAACGTAACGTTTGATGAAGTAGACCGAGTAGTTTCTGTACAAATCAGTCCAGAACCAGGACTTCTACGAGAATTGACAAAGATCAACCAAGTACATCCTCAGTGGGGGAAACTTCAAAATCAAACACTTTGAGCGACATGGAACTCGATCTCTTACTCGAGGATCTCTTTTCTAAGCCGACGCCAACCACTGCTCCAACAAACTCTATAGCACCAGAAAATAATAATCATGCAGAGACTAGCAATGACAATTCCCCTCCAACAATGGAAAATCTTCACCTTGATGACAACAGTGAATCTCCTACCGATACTGAGATTATCTCTAGCTCAGCCACTGAAACTCCTCAGCCGTCGGGTTCAACAATAGAAATCTCTTCAGGAGAGTCAGTAATACCTCAACCTGGAGAAGAAACGGAACATCCGACTGATCAGAGTGAAGAAGCAATACACGATACAAATGCAGCTGGATCATCCCAACCGAGTACAAGAAAGGGGACCCCGAGCACACCCAAGCTCACAAATAATTGGGGACCCCTCAACTGGTGTAACCACTCGAGCATCAACAATAAATGAAAGCCTCTACTAATGCTTTCTCAGTCAAAAGGAGCCCAGCAAAGTAGCTGAAGCACTTGCCGACCCTGACTGGATAATCGCAATGCAGGAGGAAATCAATCAGTTTGAGAGGTTAAAAGTCTGGAATCTAGTACCTAGACCAGCTGGGAAAACAATCATAGGGACTAAATGGGTGTTTAAGAACAAAAAGGACGAGCAAGGAGTTGTTATCCGGAATAAAGCAAGGCTGGTGGCAAAAGGTTACAATCAACAGGAAGGAATCGACTATGATGAAACATATGCCCCAGTCGCAAGAATTGAAGCCATCAGGATCTTCTTAGCTTTCGCTGCGCACAAGAACTTCACAGTCTACCAGATGGATGTCAAAACTGCATTCCTTAAAGGAATCCTAAAAGAAGAAGTTTTTGTATCACAACCTGAAGGTTTTATAAACGAACAACTTCCAAACCACGTCTACAGACTCGATAAAGCTCTCTATGGACTTAAACAAGCTCCCAGAACCTGGTACGAGGTCCTCTCAGATTTTTTCATCTCCTCTAGCTTCACAAAAGAGAAGATCGATACAACTCTCTTTATCAAGAAGGACGGCTCAGACATTATGTTAGTACAGATTTACGTCGACGACATCATATTCGGGTCGACGGACTCAAGAATGTGCAGGAACTTTGGGGATCTCATGAAGCAGAAATTTGAAATGAGCATGATAGGCGAACTAAGCTTTTTCTTAGGGCTTCAGGTTAAGCAGCTTCACGATGGAATCTTCATCAGTCAGTCCAAGTACATTCACGACATACTCAAGAAGTACAACTTGGACAACTCAAATGCTGCCAACACTCCCATTTCTACCTCATGCAAACTTGATGCAGATCCATCAGGAAAATCTGTTAACAAGACGACTTATCGAGGCATGATCGGATCCTTACTCTATCTTACGTCCAGTCGGCCTGACATCATGTTCGCCACATGCCTCTATGCTCGCTTCCAAGCTGATCCAAAGGAGTCTCACTTGCTCGCGGTCAAGAGAATTTTCAAATACCTCAAGGGAACACCAAACCTAGGTCTTGGTACCCGATGGAGTCAAGCTTCGACCTCATAGGATACACTGACGCTGATTACGCAGGATGCAAACTGGACAGAAAGAGTACTTCTGGAGCCGCTCAACTTCTTGGGGGTAAACTCGTAAGCTGGTCGTCTCGAAATCAAAATTGTGTCTCAACTTCGACAGCAGAGGCAGAATATGTTGCTGCTGCGAGTTGCTGCTCACAAATTTTGTGGATGAGAACCCAGCTGCGAGATTTTGGCATAACGTTGAATCATATCCCAATTTTTAGTGACTCCAAAAGTGCTATAGCTATAACAAGTAATCCAGTACACCATTCACGCACAAAACATATAGACATTAGATATCACATCAAGGAACATGTGGAACAAGGTACAATCGAAATGCATTTTGTTCACACAGATCTTCAACTTGCCAACCTATTCACTAAGGCATTGGATGAAAAGCGATTCCAATTCTTGGTATCTAGGTTAGGCATGTTGAACCATTAGACATGATTGATAAACGCCATAGTATTTATTTGGGGTATAATAGAACTTTAGCAATGAATTTATGCATTTATTCGCCATATTTACACTTATGCTTATGTTAAAGGAGCCTAGGACGAGTTTCGGGCGAAACGGAGCAAAAACGAGGCAAAATGGTGCAAAAATAAAGAACACTGCCATGTGTCACGGCCGTGACACCCCATGCACGTGGCCGTGACACCCACCAGAGGCCGAACATGAGACACTGACCATGGTCACGGCCGTGACGGACCTTGCACCAGACCGTGACACTCGGCAGAGAGTCAGGACGGAGACACTGCCCTTGGTCACGGCCGTGACACTTATTGCACGTGGCCGTGCCACTCGGTAGAGAGCATATCAAGTTGAGTCAGCCTTGGTCACGGCCGTGACGGCCCATGTCCCAGGCCGTGACCGTCACCGGAATCGCTATAAAAAGTCCAAATTCGACCCAGAAAGGGCACAACTCACCAGAGATCAATTCCCAACCATCCAGAGACGAAATTAGGGCGAAAAGAACAGAAAATCCCGTCCCGGAGCGCAAGAGACGGATCAACGAAGAATTCATGTCGAATTAACGAAGAACGAAGACCTTTCAACGAGATCACCTCAGATTCATCAGTAGGAAAGATCATGAGTTCTTCATCTTTATCTTTTAATTCTTTAGTTGTTTTTCCTTCAATTATGAGTAGCTAAATCCCCGTTGTGTTTGGGATTAGATGAACGCTATGATATTTCGTAGTTAAGACATATATTATCGTGACTTTGTGTTTTTGACTATTTATCGTTCTATGAATATGTTTCGTTGCTTTAATATGTCTATGTGTTAAAGTGATTGTGTGGAAAAACGTTTAGGGCGACAGCTAAACAACGTTTAGGCCATTCATAGAAGATAGGATTCGAGTATAGGGCGAAAGCAAATACTCGATCCTCGCCGTTAGTAATTATTGAATTTTAGATCCCCGCGAGCGTTTAAGGCTGCAGCAAATTCGCGAGCGGGTAGGAAATTACTGCGATTTAGTCTTAAGCACCTAGGAGCAAAATTTTACTGTCTTAGCCGATAATACCTAGCGGGATTCGAATCCCAAGCACGTCTTGATCATCTGAAAACTTTCGCATCAGTTAGTCGCGTTCTTTGAATTTCTGGTTGATTTAGGAGCGATCTGTTAGGTTAAGTCGTCAAACAATTTGCGTACTTTATTTAGGCTAAATATCGAGTCGATAGGTCGTTACTAGTACTTGATTTATTCCTCGTGTTCGATACTCGTTTACTCACTTTACTGCACTACAAACGATAGGTCCACTGCCTATCGCACGTCGGTGATAGTAATTAGGTATACGTTTTATTTATCACTTGTCGCACTTTCCATTCACACACCACGTGTCGATCAAGTTTTTGGCGCCGTTGTCGGGGAATAAATTGATATTAGGAACACTGTAGTTCGGTATTTTAGCCACTTTTATTTTGACGTTTTCTTTGTTTTTACTATTTGCGTTATTTGTGTTATTTGCGTTAGTTGTTTTCCTGCATCGTTATTGATTTCGTATTCTTATTCGACGTATTTGTTTACTTCTTTGCTAATTTTTGTTTCTCACTCATTGAAGGTACGATTCAGCGGTGAATGACCCGAAGCCATCCATTGGGCCCCATCGTTGTCGCAGACCCGGATTTCGAACGAAAGTTGCGAAGGAAGCTTAAGTACGATATCGAAGGAGCATCCACTAGCTCTCAGGACCGCTTAGTTAGCTATTCAGAGGATAGTTCGCAGGAATCCATCCAAAATTCACGTGTAGAGGCAGCCGTAGATAGCCCATACACAGAAGTAGACATGGCGGACCACCGAGTGCCCGTCCATAACATTCCCGATGAGGAACCATCACTTCAGGACCTCCTCAAGAACGCCGCGCTAGGCGGTACGGAGTCGGCGATTGTCATACCGCCGATCGAGAACAACAATTTTGAATTGAAGCACTTATGGCTTCAGATGATTTTCCAGACGGCCCAGTTCGAGGGAAACCCCGATGACGACCCTTACTCCCATCTGAAGGCGTTTCTGACGGTGACCGACACCATCAAGATCAACGGTGTCCCGGGCGATGCAATCAAGCTGATGCTGTTCCCGTTCTCGCTCAAGTTCAGGGCGAGAGACTGGTTGGATATGTTGCCGCCCAGATCGATCACTACCTGGGAGGAGATGCGAGCCGCCTTCATCAACCACTACTTCCCACTCACAAAGGTGTTAAGATTGAAGACGGAGATTTCTCTGTTCCATCAGAAGGATTCCAAAAACTTGTATGAGGTGGGGAGCGTTACAAGGCGCTACTGAAGAGGTGCCCACAGCACGAGATGTCGAAGGCAGCCCAGATCAATCGATTCCACGAGGGGCTCAATGATCAGACGGTCCATATGTTAGACGGAGCCGCAGGAGGAGGGCTCGTGAAGCTCAACGCCACCGACGCGTGGAATTTGATTGAGGACTACTCGAGGAACAGTTTCATGAGGGGCAATGCCCGGATGAAGACACCCGGTGTGTTCGGAGTTAGCGAGGAGACGGCCACTAGTGCCAAGATCGAGGCGCTCCAGCAACAAATTGCCTCGACGAACTCCCAGTTGCAGACAGTGTTTGGTGCACTACTTCCCAAGTCCGGACAGACTCAGCCCCTGAACGCCGTAGCCACCACCACACCGACACAGCACACGACTTACGAAGGTGGCCAGCGAAGTTACCAGCCCCGAGCGCATCCAAACCTGGCGTACGAGAATCAGAACCATCAGGGCCAAGGACCACCAGGATTTCAGCCCAGATCGTCCGGATTCCAAAACGGGCCACCACGACAGTACCAGAATGCGCCCGCGGGAGGATCCGACGACATGAGGGAGATGAAGGACATGATGAAGACGCTTCTCACGAATTTCAGTAGCACCACTGCAGCCCACGAAAGCCGAATGACGAAGATGGAGGAGTACATGGAGGTGAATGACTTGCGTGCTCAGAACACGGACGCCTCGCTCAAGAAACTGGAGCAACAGATGGGCCAGATGGCGAAGCAGCTGGCGGGGCGCACTCAGGGATTGCTCCCGAGCTACACCGAGCCGAATCCCAAGGAGTACTGCAAGGCGCTGACGCTGAGGAATGGGCGAGAGTTGCAAGAAGTGCCCGCCAAGAAGAAGGCCAAGGAGAACATCAGCTTCGAGAGCCACGACGAGCCCGAAGTAGAGGAGACCAGAGGCGACGACGTCGAGAAGGCCGAAGCTGAGAAGGAGAAGGTCGAGCCCGAGAAGGAAAAGGTGACAGAGATCCAGCGGCCACCGGTGAAACCATACCAGCCGAAGATCCCGTATCCGGCCCGACTGAAAAAGGACAAGAATGAGGCGCAGTTTGGTAAATTTATGGGTATGTGTAAGGAGTTGCATATTAACTTACCTTTTGTTGAAGGTATTACGCAGATGCCCGGCTTCGCCAAGTTCTTGAAGGACTTGCTGACGAACAGAAGGAAGCTCGAACACGTCTCCACCGTCTGCCTACGAGGAGAGGGCTCGGCGATTCTCCAAAGCAAGATCCCGAAGAAGCTTAAGGATCCAGGGAGTTTTACTATTCCCTGTCTTATAGGAGATTTAGTGATTGAGCGTGCGTTAGCTGATCTAGGCGCTAGTATTAATCTCATGCCATATTCTATGTTTAAGCGCTTAGGTCTAGGTGAACCACGACCCACTAGGATGAGCCTCCAATTAGCTGATAGGTCATTAAAGTACCCTCGAGGTGTTATCGAGGATGTCCTAGTCAAGGTCGATAAATTTGTGATCCCTGCTGATTTCGTTATTTTAGATATGGAGGAAGACGAAAATGTTCCCTTGATCTTAGGTAGACCGTTCTTAGCGACGGGGGAGACCATGATAGACGTTAGGAATGGGACATTGACCTTGACAGTAGACGGCGAGAAAGTTACTTTTAATATGGCCGACTCGATGAAAAAGAGTAGCGAGCAAGATGATAAATGTTACTTTCTAGACGTATTTGACCGCGACTTTCTCCTTTCCGTGCAAGGTCTGTCACAGGTCGATGATCACGACATGCACACACTTATGGCGATCGATGAGTGTGGGGAGGAAGTCGACGAGCCCGTAATAGCCATCGACAAGAGCAGCGAAGAGGACAAGGAAAAGAGCTCGGTCAAGGAGCCACCGGTCCTGGAATTGAAGCCGCTGCCCGAACATCTCGAGTACGCGTTCCTTAGCAGCAATGGAGGGCTGCCGGTCATCATCTCGTCGAGCCTCGACGACGGACAGAAAGGCCAGCTCTTAGACGTGTTGAAGGCGCACAAGAAGGCTTTGGCGTGGAAGATATCCGACATAAGGGGTATCAATCCAAGCTACTGCACGCACAAGATCCTCATGGAGGATAACTTCAAGCCGGTCGCTCAACGTCAAAGGCGCCTCAATCCCAACATGAAGGACGTTGTCAAGAAGGAGGTGATCAAGTTACTAGACGCGGGGATGATCTACCCCATTTCAGACAGCGCATGGGTCAGCCCTGTCCAAGTGGTCCCAAAGAAGGGAGGCATGACGGTCGTCACCAACGACAAGAACGAACTGATCCCGATGAGAACGGTGACTGGGTGGCGCGTCTGCATTGACTACAGGAAGTTGAATGATGCGACGAGAAAGGATCACTTTCCTTTACCATTTATTGATCAGATGTTAGAAAAGTTAGCCGGTCACTCATTTTATTGTTTCCTTGATGGTTTGTCAGGTTATCTACAGATTCCCATAGCACCTGAGGACCGGGAGAAGACCACTTTTACGTGCCCGTTCGGAACGTTTGCATACCGAAGGATGCCGTTCGGCATGCAATGCCCCAGCCACCTTCCAGCGATGCATGATGGCCATATTCGACGAATTGGTAGGTGAGGTAATGGAGGTATTTATTGACGATTTTTCTGTTTTCGGGTCGTCGTTTGATGCATGCTTATCGAATCTGAAGCTCGTACTCGCACGATGCGAAGAGACGAACTTGGCACTTAATTGAGAAAAGTGCCACTTCATGGTTCGAGAGGGTATAGTTCTCGGTCACAAGATCTTCTCTAAAGGGATCGAAGTTGACCGGGCTAAGTTAGAAACTATAGAAAAATTGCCTGTTCCCTCGAACGTGAAGTCGATTAGAAGCTTTCTAGGACATGCGGGGTTTTATCGTAGGTTTATTAAAGATTTTTCTAAGATCGCGAGACCCATGTCTAGGTTGCTAGAAAAAGATGCCCCGTTTGAATTTAATAACGAGTGTCTGCATGCTTTTAATTTGCTTAAGGAGCGTTTAGTCGCAACACCTATTATGGTAGCCCCTGATTGGGGGCTGCCCTTTGAACTAATGTGCGATGCTAGTGACTATGTAGTTGGGGCCGTGCTAGGGCAGCGTAAGGACTACCACTTCAGGCCGATATACTGCGCGAGTAAGACGCTAGACGCAGCCCAGGCCAATTACACGACCACCGAAAAGGAGCTGTTGGCCGTCGTCTTTGCTTTCGACAAGTTCAGGTCATATCTGATCCTATCTAAAGTTATTGTTTTTACTGACCACTCTGCTCTTAAGTACTTGTTAGCAAAGCCCGATGCCAAGCCACGGCTAATTAGGTAGATCCTGCTACTGGAAGAGTTCGACATAGAGATCCGCGACAAGAAGGGTGCGGAGAACCTGGCGGCTGATCATCTCTCTCGACTAGAGGAGTCCGAGATATACCATAAGGACGAAAGGGCGATACACGATCGGTTCCCAGACGAGCGCCTTTACTCGATACATGTGGTAAGTGAAGACACTCCCTGGTTTGCAGATTACGCTAACTATCTTGTTGCGAAGGTCCTACCAAAGGAGTACACGAGTCAGCAAAAGAAGAAATTCTTTTATGATTTGAGATACTACGTTTGGGAAGACCCGTATCTTTTCAGGCGATGTGCAGACCAGGTGATACGGCGATGCGTGGCGGCCCCAGAATCGACGCAAATCCTTAGACATTGCCACAACGGACCGACGGGAGGGCACTATGCAGCAAACTGTACCGCTCAGAAGGTGTTGGAGAGCGGATTCTACTGGCCGACGATCTTCAAGGACGCCCAAAGGTACGTTGACACTTGTGATCAGTGTCAGCGCGCAGGTAATCTCTCGAAACGCGACGAAATGCCCCAGAACTTCATCTTAGTGTGTGAAATTTTCGATGTATGGGGTATAGATTTTTTGGGTCCATTTCCTAGCTCGTACAACAATAAGTACATCCTAGTCGCTGTCGATTATGTTTCTAAGTGGGCCGAGGCGCAAGCCTTACCCACGAATGATGCTAGGGTAGTCGTTAGATTTTTGCGAGCATTGTTTTCACGTTTCGGGGCACCTAGAGGCATTATTAGTGATAGAGGCACTCACTTTTGAAACACCCAGTTTGCACGCACACTAGAACGCTACGGTGTTAGACACAGCCTATCCACCCCGTACCACCCCCAAGCTAATGGCCAAGTCGAAGTAGTGAACCGTGAGTTGAAAAGCATCCTAGAAAAGACCATAGAAGGAAACCGTAGGGAATGGGCAAATAAGTTGAATGATGCACTTTGGGCATATAGAACTGCATATAAGACTCCCATAGGGACTACACCATATAGATTAGTCTATGGAAAGCATGTCATCTTCCCGTAGAAATAGAGCATAAGGCATATTGGGCTATCAAGTCCTTGAATCTTGATTTGGGGAACGCCGGCGGAAAGCGGCAACTCCAAATCAACGAGTTAGAAGAGTGGCGTTTATCGGCTTACGATAACGCTCGCATGTACAAGGAACGTTCTAAAGCCTATCACAATAAGAAAATTAGGCAAAGGCGAGAGTTTCAGGAGGGGGACCAAGTCCTTCTTTTTAACTCTCGACTTAGGCTTTTTCCTGGCAAGCTTAGATCACGCTGGTCAGGACCGTTCACTGTCACCCATGTTTTCCCTTACGGTACTGTTGAGATTTCAGGTATGGAGCAGGGAACTTTTAAGGTGAACGGCCATAGGTTGAAGCATTATCACGCAGGCGAGGAAGACGTGACCGAGAAGGAAGTGCTATACCTGGACTTCCAGACGTGAGCGAACAGAAAGACGTCCGGCTAACGACGGTAAAGTAAGCGCTTCTTGGGAGGCAACCCAGGTATTTTCATTTACGTCTTAGGCAATACCTTAGTCAAAAAAAAAAATGCAGTCACGGCCAACTGCTTAAGCATTCACGGCCGTGACGTGCATGCAAATGAATACTGCCATCAGTAACGGCCAGAGGCTTAAGACGTCACGGCCGTGACCAAGAGGGATCTCATATGGAGCTTTCTGCCCCATGTCACGGCCAACTGCTTAAGCCGTCACGGCCGTGACGTCCACCAGAGGTCCCCTCTGCCTCAGGTCACGGCCAACGGCTTAAGCCGTCACGGCCGTGATCACTTTGAAAAAAAAAATATATTATCTCGACTTGGTCACGGCCAATGACGCGGACGTCACGGCCGTGACGACTGACAGAGGCAACACTGCCTCGCGTCACGGCCGCGTGACCCATGCGTCACGGCCGTGACACATGCGAATTTAAAGGCAAAAATTGCCTTTCTTCCCCTCTTATTCCCCTTTCTTCTCCTCTCTCTCTCTCTCTCTCTCTCTCTCTCTCTCTCTCTCTCTCTCTCTCTCTCTCTCTCTATCGCGATTTCCTCTTTCAAAACCACCACCACCACCTAAAAACACCACCCTCCACCACCTACCTCCGCCGTGCGCCACCCCCAAATCCGATTACCTTCATTCCTAACGCAAGTAAGCTTCCAAGGTATGAATACATTCTTACCCGAGTTAATTACGATTTTTGGGATCTCATCAAACTTGTTGATTCTGGATATGAACATGCTTTTATTTGTTTATTACATGATATAATTACTATGGGCATGCTTAATTCGTTGCTTTGAACTACAAATTTTCTAATTCTATGACGAAGAACCCTAATTTTCAAAATTTGGGATTTTCGATTTTGGGTGTAAGTGGTTGTGTCTCTTGCTCTTTTATTGATAGATACATGCTATGAACTCTTTGAGTGTGCTTAATTACATGAATTCGTGGTTCAATTGGGGGGATTTTACGATGAACCCTAATTTCAAAAATTGGGGATTTCTGGAATTATTTGGTGAATCCGTTGTGTGATTATGTTAATTAGCCTCGATTCATAATATTATATTTTTGGGTACATTAGCTTGTTCAATTTCGGACTTAGATTGAGTGATTTCGGTTGCACGCTACGTGTTCGACAAAATGCCTCTTTGAACTTGCCTTTGTCGCTATTTTGGACGAGTCGGCCAACTTGCATTTAATTGTTATTTCGTCGAGCTCACATTTTTCTTTCAGGTACTATGGGTAAAAGCCGCTCCTCAGCCTCGCGTGACCCCGCCTCGCGTTCGCCCGTTCGTCAAATAAGACGCGGGCCCCCGCCGACAATGCTAGAAGCCATGGGTCAGTTCACTGATGAGGCCCAGACGGCACGATACACCAGGCTGAAGGGAATGGAGTTCATAGCCATGGACCAAATCGACCATGAGACGCTGGCAAAGCACCACATCGACCAGCAGGTCGCCCAGTACTTATCACTCAGTGGGTGGAACACATTCCTGGGCATCGACGCACCGGCGTACAAGGAACTCACCCTGGAGTTCCTTGCCACGTTCTCCTACGACGAATACGGCGACAGCAAAATCCGATTCTGGGCGTTCAACGAAGAGCGGATAGTGAAGGACGACAACCTGTGCCATGCACTTGGAGTACCACGGCCACACCTACACCAACCCTACGCGACTTACTTTGATCAACCGGGCGGACGACAGGGTTGCTGGGCTGACATCGCTCGACCTGGCGAGCCGGCATACAGCGCAAAGACGTCGAAGGCGTCTGCGCTGAGAACCCCAGGGCTGCACTATATTCACCGCCTCCTGACGACCTCGCTGACACCGAGGGGCGACTCGCACGGAGCAGTCACCCTCCGCGATTTATTTTACCTGGCCAAGCTACAGCGAGGCGAACGGGTCCATTTGGGGATGGCGGTGGCCCACGCCTTCAGCGCTCAGGCGGAAGCAAGACGCAATGGGAAGATCGCTATAGGACCACTCATCACCAAGGTGATCAAGGGATTAGGCTACTGACCAGAGAATGCGCCCGAGATGGAGATTGTAGGCGGGCGCCACCCCGTGAACGAGGAGGTATTAGTGAAGATGAAGATGCTCGTGAAGGCGCCCACCTGGACTCGCGCCAACAAGGTGTACATCTGGCACGAGATGTATCGTGGCCAGACCGACCACGGAGTCGTCCCCGATGACCAGCTCTACCTCGAGGGTCCCCACCCAGTGGAGACAGACACGACGACTACAGGGCCCTCCTACTCATCCGGCTACCACCACGGCGAGTCATCCGGCGTCGCCCGCTTCGCGTCTTCAGCAGACATAAAAGCGCTGAGCCAGGATATGATGCGAATGAACGCCGACGCGCTGCAGCGGGACGAAGATGCCCGGCGATACAGCGAAGAGACTCGGCGCCGACAGGAAGAGTACGAGCGCCAGAACGAAGAAGCCCACCACAGGTACGATGCAGAACTTGAGCGCTATAACCAGGCCCTCCAAGCCATGGACACAGCACTCAAGTATTCACAGCAGTCGATGGCCTTCCTTCGCCCGCGGCCACCATCGCCGCAGCCACCGCAGCCACCACCTTAGGGATTTGTTTCTCCTTTTACTTTTTATTGACATTTCGTGTTTGAGTGGTCGCGTGTGTTTTCAATTTATTTCCACCTTTACCGCTTATAACTATGTTTATAGTTAATCTATGACTACTCTCTATTTATGTCTACTTATCTCTTTAGCTAGCACCAGGATACGCCTAACGGATCACAACGTATAACGGCTTACAACACGACCCTCACGTGCGAAATAAACGACTAAGTCACGACCACGGCAGGGGAGTCCCGTTCTTTTTAAACTCTTTTTCCTTCCCTTTTACCCTTTTACCCTTTTTACGTTGGGGACAACGTCTGACTTAAGTGTGGGGAGGGGAATTTAGTTTGAGAACTTACGTGAAATTTTTTAAAATTTTTATGACGTGTCCGTGAGTCGTTGAGTTCGTTGGAAAGTCATAAATTACTGAATCAGGCATGATTGTTTGCGCCTATCTCGAGTTGGTCTGCACTCTATGAAATTCTGTGAGCAATTAGGATATGCATGACTGATTGAATCTTATCTGCCTGAATAGATATAGCACTGCTTTGAAAGACCGTACACATAACCCTTTGTCATTGTGAGAGTTTGAGCCTGGCGAGCTTATGCTCATATTTCTTGGTTATGTGACGTGCCTAGTCTATATCTCTCTAGAACTTGCTTGTCTGATGCGTGTTGAAACTGTTTGGGTGCGTTAGTGTGAAAATGATGAGGGCATTAGGAATTAAGTCCAGTGTCAAATTTTCCTTACCATAACTAAGCCTCTTAGTAGCCACTTTGAGCCTGAGCCGATTCGTTGCTTACCCCGTATGTTATGAAATGCCCCTGACCCGAATAAGCCTCCAGAGATTTTATGAACCTGAATTGATTAGAATAGAGCAGAAGTCGAATTTGAGAGTTACTGTTCAGTGTATGATTTGATGTTCTTCTCTGCTATTCGAGAAATGACTCGTCCCTGACTTGACCATTTTCTGAAATGACCCGATCCCTTTCATAAGCATGCTCATAACCCTTTGGCAAGATATAGGTTTCGGTAATAAGTATCCTTAGGTACACGGCATTCGCTGTGACGATGTATTCTATGCGATCAAAGCTGAACCTTGATGTTTTTAGGGAATAAGGGCAGTGCATAAAAGTAGAGAGTAACTAAGGTGAAAGGGCAGAAAATGAAAGGAAACTGAGTCGAGAGGGTCGGGCAGAAAAGTCTAGGATTTAAGAGCGAGAACGTCGAGTCTTATGTTGGGACGTGTGACTGTCTGTTGATTATGCTATGTTCTTTGATACTATTCGCTTGCATGCCCTAGCTCTAAGATTACGTGACCATTACATGCTTATCGTTTTATGACTATGTGACCCATGTCCACCCGAAGAGACCCTCGGATTTATGCTTGCCACTTTAGATAGTAGAAATGCGATTAGCTTGCGAGCTTATGGTAGGGGTTGGACTAGTGCACGAATTGAGCGACTCATCATATGCTAGCCTATACACTTGAGTGAATTGAGTGAAGCCTTGTGAGGTATAGGTCTCGATTTGCAGCGCTAGGGAAGCTCATGATTGATAAGTGCAGGTCATTAGTGTAATGTCCGTGATTGTTTGCTTGATTTCGTATCGTGCTTTCTATGCTTTGATGATAAATTGCAAACAATCGTGCCGTTATCCTGATTGGATGCCTTTTCTGAACTCTAATTTACTTGAGGACAAGCAAATGCTTAAGTGTTGGGAGGTTTGATAAACGTATTTCAATGCGTTTATCATAGTATTTATTTGGGGTATAATAGAACTTTAGCAATGAATTTATGCATTTATTCGCCATGTTTACACTTATGCTTATGTTAAAGGAGCCTAGGACGAGTTTCGGGCGAAACGGAGCAAAAATGAGGCAAAACGGTGCAAAAATGAAGAACACTGCCATGTGTCACGGCCGTGACACCCCATGCACGTGGCCGTGACACCCACCAGAGGCCGAACATGAGACACTGACCATGGTCACGGCCGTGACGGACCTTGCACCAGACCGTGACACTCGGCAGAGAGTCAGGACGGAGACACTGCCCTTGGTCACGGCCGTGACACTTATTGCACGTGGCCGTGACACTCGGCAGAGAGCATATCAAGTTGCGTCAGCCTTGGTCACGGCCGTGACGGCCCATGTCCCAGGCCGTGACCGTCACGGGAATCGCTATAAAAAGCCCAAATTCGACCCAGAAAGGGCACAACTCACCAGAGATCAATTCACAACCATCCAGAGACGAAATTAGGGCGAAAAGAACAGAAAATCCCGTCCCGGAGCGCAAGAGACGGATCAACGAAGAATTCACGCCGAATTAACGAAGAACGAAGATCTTTCCACGAGATCACCTCAGATTCATCAGTAGGAAAGATCATGAGTTCTTCATCTTTATCTTTTAATTCTTTAGTTGTTTTTCCTTCAATTATGAGTAGCTAAATCCCCATTGTGTTTGGGATTAGATGAACGCTAGGATATTTCGTAGTTAAGACATATATTATCGTGACTTTGTGTTTTTGACTATTTATCGTTCTATGAATATGTTACGTTGCTTTAATATGTCTATGTGTTAAAGTGATTGTGTGGAAAAACGTTTAGGGCGACAGCTAAACAACGTTTAGGCCATTCATAGAAGATAGGATTCGAGGGCGAAAGCAGATACTCGATCCTCGCCGTTAGTAATTATTGAATTTTAGATCCCTGCGAGCGTTTAGGGCGACAGCAAATTCGCGAGCGGGTAGGAAATTACTGCGATTTAGTCTTAAGCACCTAGGAGCAATTTTACTATCTTAACCGATAATACCTAGCGGGATTCGAATCCCAAGCACGTATTTATCATCTTAAAACTTTCGCATCAGTTAGTCGCGTTCTTTGAATTTCTGGTTGATTTAGGAGCGATCTGTTAGGTTAAGTCGTCAAACAATTTGCGTACTTTATTTAGGCTAAATATCGAGTCGATAGGTCATTACTAGTACTTGATTTATTCCTTGTGTTCGATACTCGTTTACTCACTTTACTGCACTACAAACGATAGGTCCACTGCCTATCGCACGTCGGTGATAGTAATTAGGTATACGTTTTATTTATCACTTGTCGCACTTTCCATTCACACACCACGTGTCGATCAATGATCGATTGTCCCTACATGAACCTGATATTGTGTAAATAGGTCACTTAATTTTCTTTCTCTATATGCTTTTCATATGAATGTAAAAAATTCCACTATCGTATCTAGGGGGAGTTCAATAAAAACTCTATGCATGGTTCTAGGGGGAGTGTTTGAAAATTATGCACTAATCTAGGGGGAGTCATTGAACACTTTGCACAAATTGAGGGGGAGTTTTTCATGATCTTTTACCAAATTTCACTTTCAAAATTGCTTTAAGGGTTAAACTTATAAAATAATAATTTCTATAACCTTAAAACAAATTTTCTCGACGAAACTCAAAATTTGATCGAAACTGAATTTTCAATTAATTCAAAACCTTTCTCGGCGAAACTACATATCGCCCGAAACTCCTTCAAATTGATTTGATAAATCGCACAAATTGCGTTTCGATCGAAACTGAATTTTAATTACCTTTATCATTTTCTCGGCGAAACCGACTTTCGCCCGAAACTCGTTTCAATTGAAATTGAAAATTTGTCTAAATCATTTTATAAGATTATCGGCGAAACTGAAATCCTTTATAAGATACACGGCGAAACTAAATCAAATCGATCGAAACTCAAAATTAACCCTTTGTAATTTCTCGGCGAAACTGAGTTTCGATCGAAACCCAACTTATACATATAGCGTTTCGCCCGAAACACTGTTCTTCTTCATCGATTTTCAAAATTCACTTTCAAAACCCTCACAGTCGTCGCCCACAAATCGCGTCACAGAGCACTCAAACTCGATTTTTTCACGATTTTCGCAGCACCAACAGCATATTTGGTAAGGATAAACGCATTATCTACAGATTTTAACTAACAGTATTCTCGTTTTGCAGATCGCGCAGATTAAGGTTAAGTGGGTTCGTGCGACTCGAGCTTCAATCGTGTTTCCATTTAGTTCTAACTTTGCCAGAAACTAAAACCCAGATTCAATTTCCCATTAAAATCGATTGATATCGATAATCTTTACTTCTATAGGTTTCAATGAACAATTTGAGCGATTTCTTTTTACTTTCGGTCGAAACTGAACTTTAACATTTTAAAATTGATTTCAACTGTTTGATTTTGACTTTCGACCGAAACTGTCTACATTGCATCTGACTTTCGATCGACTTTCGATCGAAAGTATCTAATACAATTTCATTTTGATTCAATTGGCTAATTTAGGAGTTTCGATCGAAACTGGTTTTTACCAATTTAAATTAATTTCAATTGCTTAATTTCAATTGAATCCGACTTTCGATCGAAACTGACTTGAATTTCACTTTCGCCGAACGTTTCTAAATTAAATCTGATTTTTAGATCGAAAGTGAATTGAATCTGACTTTCGGCCGAAACTGACTCCAAACTAAAAATTGATTAATTGCATTCCACTGTCGCCCGAAACCAATTTCCGAATTCAATTATACTTTGATTCTATCGCACAATTCCGGACTTTCGGTCGACACTTGGACATTACAAATTTTAAACTGATTTCACTTATTGAACTTAGACTTTTGGTCGAAACTCCCTAAATTGATTTTACTATACCAAGTTTTGCCGGGTGATTCAATCAATTCTCCATTTTTGTTCCTATCGACGAAATTTCTCTAAGTCCTATCATGTGAACATTATATATGCCGAAATTTCTCTAAGTCCTATCATGTGAACATTGTGTCATCAAAATTTCCAAAATTTCTAAGTTAACATGATTGGTTCTCACTAATCCCTTGCTCTCATCTTACAGATATACTAAAATGGTGCGACTGTTAGATGAGATCTTCGCTACTAAGGACTGGGCACAGAGGACACCCAACAACGTCCAACTTGATTTTGACACCACCTCGTGCCCAGATCCTATCATTATCAAAATCCTAGCAAACCACCTCTAAAAATTGCCCTAAACATCACCGAGGTAGTCCCTGAAGTATATGTGCAACAATTCTGGTCCACCCTTCAAAAACCAACCAATAACCCAAGAATAACCCGTCTTTCAGCCATAATTGACAACACCATAGTTGTCTTTACCCCGTCCATTCTTCGTTCCATACTAAACCTACCACACTCACTCCTATATGATCCCCATCCCTCCAACGACGACCTAATCAGGGACTTCCTACTCATGGGGCACAAACCTAACGCCCAAAATTCTATTCACCTCCCTGACTTCAATGCCAAAGACATCCCTGCACCTTGGAGGACCCTATTCCTAATAGTGAACAAGTGCCTCTCACCAAAGCACTCAGGGTCCGACAAGTGCAACCGGAACATAATGATCATCTTCCATGGGATAGTCTTCAACAAGAACTACGACGTCGCCCAACTAATCTGGACGGACCTCCTTGACCAACTTCGAAGACGAGGTCTTGGATCCACGAAGCCGGTGCTCCCATACCTACGGTGGCTACCTGTCATCGTCCAACATTTCGTGGATCTTCATCCCGAAATCGAGCGCCGACCCAGAGATGAAGGCTACAAATCTCCGAAGCTCATCAAGATACAATCTACAAAAAGCAAACTCGATCAGGGGGCCATGATCATCCCAGACTATCTAACTCAACTCCTCGATCCAAATGAGCCGGAGCTCCTCAAATACCTACGAGCCAACAACCTTGATGACATTCTCGTGGTTCAACACATCCCAGTTGAACCTAACCCAGGGACAAGCCAATGCCCACAGCCAAATGTAGGTCTAGGAAGCTCTTCATCCCCTACTCCAAAACAAAAGAGAAAATCAAAAGGGGGTGATAGAGGCGTCCAACAGGAACGGCGTACAAAGCAAAAACACGACCGTAATCCTCAGTCCACCAGTCCACAAACAAGCCGGACCGAGCCCGTAGGTAAAGGGGATGACTTTGTCTTCCCCCCAATAGCAGTCGCGACATCTGGTCCAATCGCGCAAACTACCCTCCCTGGCCACTCAATCATCTCCCAACAGATGATTGTTTCACATACTCACGAGGTGCCACGTCACTCATCACCACCTCGCTCGGAGGAGGTTGATGTAACAAGCAATCATCAGCCTCAGACTGCACCTTCTTTGATCACGTCTAGTCTAGTGCCCTCACCATCCATAATTTTTCCACTTTCTAGGACACTACCATTACTTTCTGCACCTCTAGATCTTAGTGATCTAGACAGAACGCTCCATGATGTCTCCGTACTAGAGTCTAGTACGGAACAGAGCGGAAGACCCAACGTAGTGGACATCACTGCAGTTACGACCTTGGGCCATCAATCTGAGCCTGTCTCAGCTTTGATGTCAACGATGAGCCTAAGTGGCCTCGGTCTTTCAAGCCCTGTGCAAACAGGCGGCACATCAGTAGCCTCCACTGATGTTGTGACGACGGAACGTCTTAGTGACTCCGTCAGGTTATTTTCCCCATTCGTGATGGAGGCAAGGCTGGAAGATCGCCTGGCTAAGCTCAGAAGGATACTCGAGCAGCAAAAAGAAGAAGAGTACGAAGTTCAAGAGAAATACGAAAAGCTGATCGAGACCATCTCTGCGAAGATTTCCTTTCGAAGAAGGTTACGTTCGCTTGAGTACTTCTTAGGGCTCAGGAAATCTCCATACCATGTGCAGAAACCCAAGAAGAAGACAACTTCAAGGACGCCAAAGCAAAAAGGATGCAAAGTGGGAGATTGTTAGGAATATTTTGTAGCATCCTTGATTTATGTAATCTTGGGTTTATTTAGTGGGTTGTAGTATGGGGAGACTTATGATATTTGTTGATAGTTTTGTATTGGGCTTTAATATATCAAATAGTTGTGGTATATAAAGCCTCATTTACCCTAATTAGGGTTTTATCAAAAGAATTAGAAAGGTAAGCCACCTTGTACTTTTCCTTAGAAAAACACACACTAACACGCACTCAAGGTGTTCTTCACGTTTTACACATTCAAACCTTTCTTTTGATCCTTGTTTGGTAATATAAGGGCCAACATACAACGATTAACGTTTCATTATGAAGATGACGAAGGTTATTTTTCGAGAATTAAAATGCGATATGTATGTGTACAATTATTAGATTTAAGAGAATTTAGAAGAGTTCTTATTTGAGCGTTAGGCAGTTTCTATTGGGATGAAGTGAAGTTTTATATCCTACCGAAAGCGTAAGTAATAGGAGTGGCGCCGTTGCCGGGGAAGGTGGTGTCTATTGATTTACTTCTATTTTTAATTCGATTTTTTTTCTAGTATATGCCCCGATCTTCTCGAACAGGTATACTATATTCGATCCATAAATCGAGAGGACCGCGGGGGCCAATCGAAAGGCAAAAAGGCAGAAGGATTCGACTATAGCAATATCCAGCATGGAATCGGAACAGGAATTTTCTGCAAGCGACATGGAGAAAACCGAACAACAACTGCCACTCCGTCTTACTTTGAGGAATATGGCTACGCCTGATGTTAATCAACGGCCACTTTGCATTGAATTTCCTATTCTTCAAACACCTTACGTTGAGGGATATGGCTACGCCTGATGTTAATCAGGATCCGCACAAGCACTTAAAGGAGTTTCACGTGGTTTGCTCAAGCATGAAGCCAAACGGGGTCACGGAAGATCAGATAAGTCTTCGTGCATTTCCGTTCTCGCTGGTGGATCATGCAAAAGACTGGTTATACTACTTACCATCAGGTTCAATTACTACGTGGGCCGAACTTAAGAAACAATTCCTTGCAAAATTTTTCCCTGCATCTTGTGCCGCGAACATTCGTAAGGAAATCTACAGGATTCGACAACGGACCAGAGAAACTCTGCACGAATATTGGGAAAGATTCACGCGGTTGTGCGCAAGCTGTTCATATCACCAAATTTCAGAATTAGCGCTTATCTAATATTTCTACGCCGGCCTGCTACCGATTGAGAGAAACATGATTGACGCAGCAAGTGAAGGAGCGCTGGTCGATAAAACGGCAGACGAGGCTCGTCGGCTTATCTCAAGCATGGCTACAAATGCGCAGCAATTTGGAACACGTGAAGACGTAGGCCAACAAAGGATGAACGAGTTAAATACTCTCGTTTGAGCAAAAAACTAGATTAGCTAACGTCTCTTGTAGAAAAACTTGTGATTGGGAAAACAAGTCAGGTAAAGGCTTATGGTATATGTACATTTGCTGGACATGCAACATCACATCACTTTGATCCCAGCGGGCAGGCCAATGCAATTGGAGGGTACACATGACCATCTCAAAAATGCTATAATCCATACTCGAGTCAATACAATCCCGGATGGCGTGACCACCAAAATCCGAGTTACGAAAATCGACCGCCGGGTTTCATGCAGCAAGCACCAAGACCACCAAATCCTCCTCAACAAGCCGCACCATCAAAGCCAGGCATGTCTTTGGAAGATATTGTTAAGGATTTAGCAACTAGTACTGCCATTTTTCAACAGGAAACTCGATCGAGCATTAACGAAACGCGCTCGAACGTGCAAAATTTAGAAAGGCAAGTATCACAGTTGGCTACACAATTGAGTCAAAAACAGACTGAAAATGGAAAATTGCCAGCCCAAGTCGAGATCAACCCAAGAGAAAGTGTAAGCATAATGACTCTTCAGAACGGAAAGGGGGTAGGACCAACAACTCATGACGAGGACCCCAAAAACTCCTAGTGTTGATAAGCAAAAAGACAAAGGAAAGAAGGTAAGTAAAACTCTAATATCGATAAACCTAATATTGTTATTCCTCCACCTTTTTTCTGGAAGGTTTGCTTGGGTAAAACAAGAAGAAGAGGAAAAGAGTATAATGGAGACCGTCAGCAAATTCGAAATAAGCATCCCACTCTTAGATGTTATCAAGAAAATTCCACGCTATGCGAAATTTTTGAAAGAAATGTGTTCGAAAAAAGGAAACATAAGGCCTAAGGCAAAATTCTCGTAAATGGTAAGGTTTCAGCTGCTCTTCAACGAAAACATCCCCAAACATGTAAGGACCCAGGTATGTTTGCTATCTCGTTTACTATAGGGACGAGAAAAATAAATAATGCCATGTTAGATTTAGGAGCTTCTATCAATGTTATGCCATTATCGTTGTTCAACGAGATGAGTATGGGACCTCTTAAGTGGACTGATATTTGTATCAATTAGCAAATAGGTCCATTATTTGAGGGTTGGTTGAAGATGTATTGGTAAAATGTGGTGAATTTATTTTTCCAGCTGATTTTTACATAGTAGACACGAGTGATGATCATGCACTTGATTCTGCTGTAATTTTATTAGGAAGATCATTCATGAAAACGGCAAAAACAAAGATTGACGTTTCAGGAACTCTCTACTTTTGAGTTTGATGGTGAAAAACTTATTATGAATGTATTTGATGCTATGAAATATCATGATGAACCCGAGTCTGTTAGTATGATTGATGCGTTTGTTCGAGATGATTTTGAGCGTAATTTCACTAACGACACGCTCGACTTTGTGATTAAGAATAGCAAGAATAGCAAAACAGAAAAAGATTTGCATTTTGAAGTGGACGAAGATATCAGAAACACACTCATGACATTACACGCACTTCCAGAAGTTCACCATCAATCAGATAAAAACACTTTTTCATTACATATTCCTAACGCAAAAATTGTTCCTTCTATAGAATAGGCACCTACATTGGAGTTGAAGGATCTACCAAAACATCTCAAGTACTGCTATTTGGGAGATGAAGAAACTTTGCCAGTCATTATTGCAAATGACTTGTCCACCACCCAAAAGGAGAAACTGATACGCGTTTTGAAGGAATACGAGAGCGCGATAGGATGGACTTTGGCTGACATCAAGGCAATAAGTCCCTTGATATGCATGCACATGATCCTACTTGAGCCAGATTCTAAGCCGATACGGGAACAACAACGCAAACTCAATCCGGCCATGAAAGAGGTAGTTATGAAAGAAATTATTAAATTATTAGATATGAGGATAATATTTCCAATATCAGACAATCAATGGGTAAGTCCAGCTCATGTTGTTCCTAAAAAATCTGGGTTCTCACTTGTGAAAAATGATAAGAATGAATTGGTACCAATGAAATTACAGACGGATTGGCGCATGTGCATTGATTTTCGTAAGTTAAATGTGGCCACCGGAAGGATCATTTTCCACTACCTTTCATTGATCAAATGCTAGAAAGACTGGCAGGTAAGTATTTCTTTTGTTTCCTCGATGAATTTTCTGGTTATTATCAAATTGTCGTAGCACCCGTGGATCAAGAGAAAACTACTTTCACATGTCCCCTTGGTATGTTTGCATATCGTCGCATGCCTTTTGGTTTATGTAATGCTCCTGCTACATTTCAGCGACGCATGATGAGTATATTTTCTGATTTGATCGAAACATGCATTGAAATATTCATGGATGATTTTACTGTTTATGGAGATTCATTTGATCATTGCCTTGAAAATCTAGTCAAAGTTCTCAAACGATGCATTGATAAAAATCTTGTGCTTAGCTATGAAAATTGCCATTTTATGGTTAAAGAAGGAATAGTTCTAGGCCATGTAGTTTTGTCTCGAGGAATTGAAGTAGACAAGGCTAAGGTCGATTTGATCTCTAATTTCCATACCCCACTAATGTTCGAGAAATTCGAAGTTTTCTTGGTAATGCAGGTTTTTACAAGAGATTTATTGATTTTTCAAAAATCGCTCAACCGATGTCAAGATTGCTTCAGATTGACATATCGTTCAATTTCGGGGACGAGTGCAAAGAGGCGTTTAATAAGTTAAAGCTATTACTCACTACTGCACCTATTATTCCACCTCCAAATTGGGAGCTGTCGTTCGAACTTATGTGTGATGAGCAAAATGCCGTAAGGGCTGTACTTGGACAAAAAAAAAGGAAGAAAAAGCCACATCATCTATTATGCCTCGAAAACTCTCGATTCGGCTCAGTGCAATTATACAACTGAAAAAGAAGTCCTGTCTATTGTGTTTGCTTTTGATAAGTTTAGGTCTTATTATTGGGATCTAAAGTTATTGTTTATTATGACCATGCTGCTCTTAAATGTCTATTATCGAAAAATGAGTCTAGACCACGCCTGATTCGATGGATCCTTTTGCTTCAAGAATTTGATTGGGAAATCATAGACCGAAAAGGTGTGGACAACTCTGTAGCATACCACTTGAGTCGCTTTATTCGTGACGAAGAGCCACAGCCAAATTCTGAAACGTTTCCAGATGAGCAACTATTTCGCCTTCAAGGTAAGGAATATCACGAACCTTGGTTTGCCGATATAGTTAATTACTTGGTAAGTGGCTTGTTGCCTCCATATTTGAGTTCTTCAAGGAGAAATAAAATTAAAAGCGACTCTAAATATTAATGCGAGGTCAGCCATATATGTGGAAAATTGTTTCGGATCAAATTATTCGCATGTGTGTTGCAAATGATGAAATTAATGATATACTCGCTCATTGTCATACATATGCTTGTGGAGGACACTTTGGACCTAAGCGAACTGCTAGAAAAATTTTAGATTGTGGATTCTATTGAGAAACTATTTTTAAAGATGCTTATTTATTTTGCAAGAGTTGTCCTAATTGTCAAAGAACGGGTACAATCTCTTTTAGAGATGAGAAGCCACAAATCCTATTTTAATTTGTGAAATATTCGATGTATGGGGAATGGATTTTATGGGACCTTTTCCAAGCTCGTTTGGCTTTCTTTATATCTTGGTTGCCGTTGATTATGCGTCGAAGTGGGTAGAAGCAAAGGCTACCCGAACTAATGATTCTAAAGTTGTTGTAGGATTTCTTAAGACAAATATCTTTAGTAGGTTCGGAGTTCCCCGTGCAATTATGAGCGACCAAATTAGTCACCTTATTCACTAAACACGAGTATAGCGATAGTAGGGATCGTCTCCACAGGGAACATGGCTGATTTATTCTAATTTCAAACTCTACCAATAATAATAATAACTATAATAATAATAATAATAACAACAAGAATAATAATAAGGATAATAATAATGATAATAATAGTAGTAGTAGTAGTAATAGTAATAGTATTAACAATAATAACGATAATAATAATAGTAATAATATTAATAATAATAATATTAAGGGGGGTTTTGATGATAAAGTTTTTAGCGCAATAGTGAACGAGAAAAAATATCAAAACTAACAATGATAGAATAATAGTCGAAGGAATTATTGTCCACCTAGATTTATTTAACTGGTCATCGATTTATAAAAATATTATATCCACACAAGCATAATCGGTTATAGTTATCGATGAACGCCTAACAACCAATTTTTTCTTACTTTTTTGGTAATTAAGAGACGCTCTATAATTACTTCCCTAATCGAAAAATAATATCCGCGACGCCCTGCAAGATTTAAAGTTCCGACAGCGTTAAATACGAAAAAGACCCGATTATTGACTAATAAACTCGGACGCCGATTTATTAAAATCAACTAATTTAAACTCACAATATAACTTACACTTACCGTTGGTAGAGAGGTTTAATATTGTTTACTACTTATTAGAACACACAAACAATTACAGATTTGATGTTCTAATTAGCTACGGAATCGCCTAGATTAATTAAACATTGGCCACTATTTTATCGAACTAAGCTCATCGACAAAATTAATTCAAAGCTAAATGAATACTTATGCTTTCAAAAGTAGACTCGTTTAATCTCACAGTTCCAACAGAACTAGGCTTCGAATAATTCTTTGACTATGGAAATTAGCCGCATATTAACTAAAACACAACTAAATTAATTAATACTAATGACATCGAAATAGACAGAAGTACGCTTGCGTTATTGTGAATTCAGTTTTGTGAAATAAGCGATTTGATCGATGAAAACAGAGGTGAACGAACGTGAAGGTATTCTAATGATGAGTTGACGATTGTAATATAAAGAAACAAGCTTGATTAAAATCCTTAAACAAAAGGAATAAAAGATACTCAAATGATTACCAACATCACGAAGCATCTGGGAAACAAGAGAAAGCTGAACAGATAAACTTTGCTACAACTCACGATCGATCTCTATAACTTCATCTCTGCTCTCTTCCTCAATTTCTTTATGGTTTCTCACATAAATTCATCACTTAGGCTTGATATTTTATTTCTTCTCTCTCGTTCAAACTCTCTGTGATGCTCTTAATACAAAAATATAAAAATAAAAGTACTAATATAAACATCCCTTTTCGTGGCTCTCTCTGTTACGCTATATATCCTTCTCGTCGTTTTCTTTTTGGTGAGTTTAGCTCTATTTAAAGAACTCCTTGAAGCACATTAGACAAATTTCTCAGTTATGAGCGTGCTTGCGCAGTCTCTTTTCATTGCCTTGAGCTGTAGGCTTGGAGCTTGAGCCGTTTGTTGATGTGAGATGTTTGCCTATCTTCTTCTTGCAGTCGTCAATAGTTTGTCTTCGATCGTGATTGCTTGCTTGAGCTTTTCCTTTGAGCTTGTTGATTTTATCCTAATAGTTTAATGATTGGCTTTATCTTCAACATGTAACGTGTACCTTGGCCAAGCAACCAATAATTGAGCAGCTTACTTTCTCCTGTGGGTCCTGTCATTCTTTCAGTTTACCTAGATTCATGAAGTTATAGTAGTAAAGCAGTACATAGATGTGTTGGCCAACGATACTTGAGCATGATACCATTGAGGCACGCATTTTTGTAATCTCACGGTGGAAGCACTCATGCGCAAATACGGAGTCCATCATCAATTAGCCACTACTTATCACCCACAATCAAACGGACAAGCTGAAGTTTCAAATAGGGAGGTTAAGAGTATTTGGAAAAACCCGTAAACCCTAATCGTAAGGACTGAAGCTTGCGATTAGACGATACTTTGGGCGTACAGTACCGCTTTTAAAGCACCAATCGGAATGTCGCCTTATCGCCTGGTTTCGGTAAGATGTGTCATTTACCTGTTGAAATTGAACATCGTGCTTTTTGGGCAGTGAAACAGTGTAACATGGATGCCACAAAAATCGGTGAGGAGCGAAAATTTCAGCTACAGGAGCTTGAATAGATTCGTCTCGAAGCATACGACAATGCTAGAATGTACAAGGAGCGCACGAAGAATTTTCATGACAAACTCCTACATAAAAAGGAATTCATGGTAGGTCAAAAAGTTCTCCTCTACAATTCAGGGTTGAAATTCATGCCAGGTAAACTTAAATCTTGTTGGATGGGACCATACATTGTTAAAAATATTTTCCCAAATGTTGTTATGCCCCTTTTGGATTTCGGATTTCGATTAATCCCCAAATCTTCCGTTTGGCAACGCCTCGATTTGGATTTCGATTTCATTCAAATCCGTGGGGAAATCCAAACTTTTATAATTCGTCGGATTTGAAATTCTGTGTCGAATGGTCCGTTTTCGAAATCCAAAGCTGAGCACGTAACGAGGTTTTCGTAAATGATGATAATAATAATAGTGTAACAATAATAGTATAATATAAATAATAATAATTAAAAAATAAATAATAATAATAAAAATAATAATAATTAGGAGGTGAACGAAGAGTCGAGACGATTCGCAAGCTTGATGAGCCGACTCGAGCTCGTCACGGTTTCGCGAGTGAGCCGGCTCGTGCTCGAGCTCACTCATGGGTGCTCAAAACCTTGCAGCCGGCTCACGAGCTTGTTTTTTATTATTCATGATATTTATTTTATTTTGTACTTTTTAAAATTATTTTAGAAAAGTTAGAAATCGAGTTCAACGAGCTTCACGAGCTCGAGTCGAGCTGTGTTTGAAATCCGAATTCGAAATCCTAACGTTTTTCAAACAATGAATTTGGATTTGAAATTACGATTTTGAAATTCATAATTTAAAATCAAGCGATTTCGTTCAAATACGCGAATCCAAACGCACTCTTATTAAAATTGAGAACATATCTTCTAACACGTGTTTCAAGGTAAATGGTCATAGGCTTAAAACTTATTTTGAGAATGATTTTATGGCTTGTTTGGAAGAGATCAAGCGGCGCCCACCCGTTTATGCATGACATCGAAGAACGGAACGTCTAGCCAAAGACGTTAAAGAAAAGCGCTCATTGGGAGGCAACTCAATATTATCCCATTTTATTTTGTTATTGCAATATTTCGTTTTATATATGTTTTCAATGATGATTAAGTATGTTTGCTAGCGGCTACGTATGCTACAAGATCTCACTGGGCTCGAGTAAAATATCACCTCGCTCGGAATTTCTCAACAACTCCATCACTTTCGGGGAAGTTTTATTTTCACTATCACTTTTGTTGCTCCCTTCACCTATACTCTGAATTATTAAAATGAAAATGAGGGTGGAAATCTATAGATTATTTAGCTACTATTTTCATTAGAATTCTACATTGAGGACAATGCAGAGTTTAGGTGTGGGGGGATTTCTCATGTTAGTTGATGAATACATATCTTGTCTCGAGTAAACCGATGTCCATTAACTAGAACATGAGAGAAACAATTAGGAATAAGTATTTAGTATTGACGATTATTCCTTTTCTTCAATTGATTTAAAGACTGAATGCGCAAGAGTCGACACAAAGCCTACTCAAATATGTGAGAATTGAGCCTTGAAAAAAAAGGTGATATCTTTATACTCAATTTTTTACGAGTGCGTCACATATGTTTCGAACATTATAGAACTTGCTCTATTATACATGTTGATATCGTTGGCGGCTTTCTGTGTAAAAAAGTGATTAAGGCACTTAGGATTAAGCCACTGGACTCACATTGACCCTACCTTTGCTATTATCCGCTTAGTGAGCCAACTTGATCCTGAGCCTTATTTTTTCTAGTTGAATTTAAGTCACTATATTTACCTTATATATCATTTTGCCTTTCTTTTCAACCATTGTCGGATTGGATGAGTTATTAATTGCGTAGATTCCATGACCTCGAGATTGATAAGTTGAGAATGCGTCTAGATACTTGTTATTTCCTATAGTTATAGCTGAAACAAAAAGCATAGAAAAAAAAAGCGCAAAGAAAAATATATTTCAAAAAAAATTGAAAAAAAAAATAAATGAAGAAAAAAATCATAAAAGAACAAATCATATGAGGCGCTGTCAGTTTTTGTCAGTATTGAGGAACTTTGAGTTGTCTTGAATATGAAACTGTAGCATGTAAGTATGATCATTGAGATTCTCATGTAGTCGTGCGTCATGGATAGTCGTGGGACTTAGCGATTAAATAATCATCTAGTTTGATAATTTTAACCTACTTTCCCACAATCCTACCTAATCCCTAAGCCCCATTACAACCCAAAGAAAGACCTTCTTGATTTGTACACTAAGGTCACTATGTGAATACAATGTGATATGTTAGCAAGCTTATGGTAATAACATTTCATAATGTTGATTTGAGCGTATACACATATATCCCATAAACACTTTGAGCGCATTGAGAGAATCCATATGAGAGTTGTTGATTGTTTTGTGCATTTAGGTTTTGGGCACTCAATGGTATCATGTTCAAGTATCGTTGGCCAACACATCTATGTACTGCTTTACTACTATAACTTCATGTATCTAGGTAAATTAAAAGAATGAGGGGACCCACAGGAGAAAGTAAGCTGCTCAATTATTGGTTGCTTGGCCAAGGTACACGTTACATGTTGAAGATAAAGCCAATTATTAAACTATTAGGATAAAATCAACAACCTCAAAGGAAAAGCTCAAGCAAGCAATCACGATCGAAGACAAACTATTGACGGCTGCAAGAAGAAGATAAGCAAACATCTCACATCAACAAACGGCTCAAGCTCCAAGCGCACAGCTCAAGGCAATGAAAAGTGACTGCGCACGCACGCTCATGACTGAGAAATTTGTCTACTGTGCTTCGAGGAGTTCTTTAAATAGAGCTAAACTCATCAAATAGAAAACGACGAGAAGGATATAGAGCGTAACAGAGAGAGCCACGAAAAGGGATGTTTATATTGGTACTTTTATCTTTATATTTTTGTATTAAGAGCGTCACAGAGAGTTTGAGTGAAAGAGAAGAAATAAATATCGAGCCTAAGTGATGAATTTATGTGAGAAACCATAAAGAAATTGAAGAGAGCAGAGATGAAGTTATAGAGATCGATCGTGAGTTCTAGTGTAGCAAAGTTTATCTGTTCAGCTTTCTCTTGTTTCTCAGATGCTTCGTGATTTTCGTAGTCATTTGAGTATCTTTTATTCCTTTTATTTAATGATTTTAACTAAGCACTGTTAGGTCCAAATTTTATCCAACTTAGATCGAATCGATTGATAATCTTTAGAAATTTAGATTTAACATAGAAGATTACCTAGTTGAAAGCTTACGAGAGAAGAAACGTTGAAGGCAAGTATTTTGGCGCTAATTCTTCTCCCCAAAATTCTCGATTCTTTTCTCCAAATCTGAAATCATACAAAGCGCACTCATAAGTTTCTTAGGAGGTCACTTATATATACCATCTATTGTGGTATATCTACATAAGTAGTCCTATAATATGACTAATTACAATTCAGTCCAAGACTACTAATTTGCATAGCAAGACACAATAACTATATTGATTGAATACAATAAAATAGTTCCAACAATCTCCCGCTTTGTATTCAATTTCCAATATAGCGCAGGTTATCTTCGTCTTGCAAATGGAAAGAGTCCTCGAGTCCTCGAAATCTCCTCTTTAGAATATCTTCAAGCTCACCCGGTCTTCTAGGCCGTAAGATTACGAAGTATTCTGGCCGGATTTAGAAATTCCGCATTCCATTTCTCCCGTTGAAAGCACACAAAACTCGAAACTCCCCCTATTTGGGTCAACCTTGTGTTGAGATCGTTGAGTCCGATGTGAGGTTTGGAGAGGTGGACACAGTTGGCAACTTCGGTCATTGATGCAGTGGACACGGTTGGAAACTTCAGTCCTTGATGATGCTTGAGTCACGTGTCTTTCGGTCCTCGGTCCTTGCTTCTTCTTCCGGAAGCAAGGGGCTCGAGAAAGTCGAGGAGAGGGCTCGGGGTTTAGCCATCTTCTCCGTTTCGCCAGATTCGCTTTCTCCGAATGAAAGTTGTCTGGTTCGCCCTCGAAGAAGCGTCTCTAGTTCCAGAAGAAGGTAGGCCGTCTCTTTATTTGATTTTTTTTAAGTTGTACCGAGCTTACTTTGAATGTGGCATTGTGTTGTGAGATAGCCCGGTTTCAAAGTGGTACGCGCGGCGGAATTTGGTGGGTGGACCGACCGATTATGTATGCATAACCCCTTCTCCCCCTCATGGTGAATCGTGTTAACGATATCGGCATGTTAATTTGGAGGTAGAAAAGGACATACAAAAAAAGGTCGGTGGGTAATAACGGGACGGAGCCACAAAGGCAATCCGTCGAAATGAGTACCGGGGCCACATAGGCATCCTGTTGACATCAACTAGGAGCAAAGCTCGTATAAGATGGCCGAAACCGTTGTTGCTTTGATGTTGCAACGGACTTCCTTCCGATCCTCGATGCATGTCTTTTAAAAGGAACATGTCTACGGAAGTTCTAACGTAATCACAAAGATTAGGTGTATTAAAAAGTGTATGTGTTCTAAAAATTTGAAAATTTTGGGGAGTGCGGACACACTAGACGCGAGTGATCATTAAAAGCGTGGTACGGGGAGGAATACCACTTAGTTCTATCTCCCGTTTCCGAGTGAAGCGGTGATAGCATACGTGGTTCCCCGTGGTTTATGAAACACCTATCTTTTAAGAGATAGACGAGTGGATAAGGCTCGATTGTGCATGCGCCGTTGGACCTAATGCGACGACTTCTACCCGGGAGCTAATTAAAATTAGCACATGTACCTATGGGGTTGAGTCCGAAAATTATGTGAGATAAGGGAGTAATGTACCTTCAAAGACTTCTTAGGCATCATCGAAATAGTGTTGCTTGGTGTGTTCGGATGATGAGCGGTGGAAAATTGAATTGTCTCAAATGCTCAAACGCGTTCCGAGGTTAGGATCAAGTCGGACTAGATTGAACCATTTTCGGGGTACGTGAGAAGTGTTGCTCTAGTTGAATTAACAAGCTGGGTCGGTCGATGAAAATACGGATTATTTGATCTTCACTTAGATCGTCACCGTCGTCTTTGGAAAATTTTGTCCGTTTGAAAGCTCCAGATTCTTCGCGTAAGTCCATCTTCGGATGTGAGAGAATAAATTTGGGAAGCTTACGAAATTGAAAGTTATTTATTTTTTTATCTTTTTGTTCCTTTTCCCGTTTTTTCTTCTTGTTTTTCATTTTTAATTCATTTTTTTTTGTTTGTTTTTTTTGTTTTTTTTTTGAATCATCATCAACAAATAGTAAAAATCAAAGATTGGTCTCACAAAGTTGAACTTTGTAACTACTCAATCTAGAAATCAACAATATGAAAGCATATAAGTAATCCGAGGCAAGAAAAATTTTCTCTTTTTTTTCTCTTTTTTTCTTTTTTTTTTATATCTCCGCTTTTTTATCTCCCTTTTTTTTTCCTTTTTTTTCAAGTTATTTTTATCTCCTTTTTTTATTATATCTCCCCTTTTATATATATATACGTGTATATTATTAGTATAGTAGTATTATATTTATATCTCCCAAAAATATGCTTCGAAAATAAATTTTCACCTCCTAGAAATTTGCGTAGTTAGTTTGACGAATATTAAGAATCTCGTTCCCTTAAATCGCTCGTTGTAAGTTTTTTCCCCTTCAAGATAAAATTTGTGCTTCCAAAAAAAATATAAAGGTTGCTCCTCAGTAAACTAACGAGTAGCTCCCCCTCAATTAAAGCTCATTTGAAAGTATTAATTGAAAAATGATATTTATCGTATTCGTTCGTAATAGGCATTTGAAAATTTTAACACCATTTAAAGCGATGAAATGCATATCGTAAATGTATCATTTGAAAAGTTTTGAAAGAAGATAGGTATATTCCCTTTTTTTTCGACGAAACTCATATGCATATGTAAATTTGAAATATACCTCGTTGAAGCTCAGGTGTAGTAGCTGACGCCTCATCCCTTTATCGTGTACGTGGAGCCACTACGTCGAATTCCATACATGAGGGAAATCTGCAAAACTATCGGGACTTTGGTACCCATTGTAATATGGGTCCTCCCTTATTAGCAGAAAATGAGTTATGCGCAAATCGTGTAAAATTAGATTGTGATCCTATGCCGGTCGATGAATTAGCCTTAGGAATCCAATGTTGACTAGGACTCTGCGATTTGATATCCAATGTAGGAATCCATTTGTGCATGACTTTACACGGATATGAAAATTCAGCTTTTGAGAATGTGCTCCTAGGATGTGTATTTTTAAAGATCTTCTCATTGCCCAGTCTTAATAAATGATTTTCGGATTTGACTTTGACTGGATACTTCAGGTAAGAATATGAGCAAATAGAATGATAAGCATGTAAACAAGATGATCATATTTCCTACATGGAGAATGCACATTTTTCACATAATGATTATAAGAATTCGAAAATTATTTCAAGTCTAGGCTTTTTAAGTGAAAAATTAGTAGAATCATTTGAAACACACGATGAAGTTTGTGCGCTAGAACTTGAATTATTTTCGTGAAAATTTTTCTTTTTGGAGGAAGAGAGCCACTTTCAAAATTTGTGCTTCTAAAATTGATAGGCTTTAATGAACATGTAGAAGTAACGGCTTTAAAAATTGGAGTATATGATCTATTGGCGCTCAAAGGCTCTTTTTCTTTCTTAACCTGCGTTAAGATTAACTTTTCTTGTGAGGAAGCTTTGAGTAGATATTTCTCATAAAAGCGCATTATTTTCTGCTTCAAACTTCTTTCTTGACGTTTCTAATATAGAATTTAAATCCTCTATTTTCTCAAGAATATGAGGTATATCGATGGAAGGAGAATTTTCAGAATGACGAGATTTTGCGTCTTAGAAGTTACAAGAAGATTTTCTAACTTTTTAATCTTAGAATAGAGCTTCTTTCGTTCTTCACATAAGAAACCATAGTTAGCTTGAGCAGTGCTCTTTTCGATTTCACAGGCATTTAAACTCTTGGTCAGTTCACTAATTTAAGTATTACAATTTTCTAATTGAGATTCTAGACCAGTGATCTTAGAGTTGGCATTTGTTAATCTACAATTGAGTCTAGCTTTCTCGTCGAGGTTCCTAACCAAACAATTGTAGTTATTTTTTAGCCTGGCTTCTAATTCCTTAATTTTTGAGCTATGCGTCTCTAACTGTGGCGTCTTAGTCTCACTAATTTTCAAGCTCTTAGTTAGTTCATCTATTTTCGCATTAGAGCTTCTAAGTTCTAATTCGAGACTAGCTATTTTTTTCTCAGACAGAGATATTTTTTCTTCTAACTCTTTTGTACTTTTCTGCTCATTTTTCATGTTAGCATACCTAGTTTGTAAGGATTCAACATGTTAAACAATGTAGAGTTAGGAATTGATACTTCCTTGTAAGATGGGTTAGTTTCATCTTCGTGGTGTGCCATCAAAGCCAAGTACGTTTGTTGCTCGGAGTTTGTAGTCTCTTGCTTCTTTGAGCGTGATCTGGTCTTTGTGGACTTCTTTAACTCCTTCTCAGTTATTCGTAGTTGATGCCCCAACTCCTTCAGTTGTTCATCAAAGTCGGAGCCAGTCTCGCCGGACGAGTAATCGAGTAGGTGTCCATTTTTTTTAAAATTTTGGTTGGATATTTTGATCGTTAACGTGTTTTAATGATTTGGATATTTTTTAATACTGACTAAAATATTTGACTTTTAAAGTTTCAGTTTCGAAAAGATTTTTGTTTTTAAAGTTCGACTTCAAAAATTAATAGTATATACCAAAAGCTTTTTCTATAATGTGCCAATTTGAAGGTTACTGTTTTCGATCGAAAAAAAAATTATTAATTTTTTTTAATGTCAATATAAGGCACTGTTTACGATCGAAAATAATTCTCGATTAAAAGTTTTTCGAGTGAAGATGTAGAGCACTGTTTTCGATTGTTATGTTTTTCGATGAGGTACTGTTTTTAGAAAATAGTTTTGAATTCAAACAGTCATGTATAGATTTTTTATCGTACAAGTTTTGCGATCGTAAAACTAGTTTTCGTTGACTGATTACGTTGACCGCAAAAGAATTTTAGACTTTTACTCGAAAAGCTTGACTTTAAGTGTAATTTGATAAAACGTCGTCGTTTTGAGATTTTAATATATAAATCTTTAAAATCAAGTTTTCGATCGCAAAAGATTTTGAGGGCGAAAAACAAGTTTTGCGACGAAGAATCACGTAAATGGGTAAGAATTCAATGAAATTGAAAGTTTTGGGGTTAAATTGAAAATTTTGGACTAGATCAGAACTTTCAGGACTTAATTGAAAACTATATGGGCGGAAATATAACTAGAGGGACTAAAATAGTATTTCTGGGACTTGAAATTCAATTTGCCCTGCAATTGTATTTTCTATCTGTATGTGAACGAGCGAAGAAGACGAAGCTGTATTTCACGATCGAAAAAATTTCAAGACAACAGATTTTGCGATCATAAACCTTTCTCGAACCGATTTTCGAGCGTTGACCAATGTTTCTCGTGTTGAACAGATTTTTCGATGGTTAAACAGAATTGTTTTTCGCTGTTGCACGATGAACAGAGGTGAGCACCCAAGCTGACGCCAAGAAGACGATGGCAGATTTCTCGATCGAAAAAAAATTCAGAACGATTTATCGATCGAAAACCTTTCTCGAACAGATTTTGCGAGCGTTAATCGATTTCTCGATTGAAAAACAGAAATTTTTATCGATGAAGAATGCGAAACAGAGATGACACAGACAGTCAAACAGAGATGTACGATTGCAAACCAAAACAGAGAAATCTCAATCAAAACACAAAATCGTTCAAATTCAGCCTGGGTTATTGATCGGAATCAAGCACTTAGCATGAACGAACAATCAATTTAGCACACTCGAAGCAAAATCAATCGAATTTTTTATAAAAATCAGATTAGGAACGCTAAGAACACTTCAGCTCAGATTTCCAAAATTCGCTCAAAAGTAAGTTTCGATTGATCAGATTTTAGCACAGTGACGTTAGAAACACTAGATCGAACCGCAATAACAGCAAGTCCTGGCAAAAATTTGAAGAATCGTCCCAAAAAAATATTGCCGTGTTCAAAATCTGGAAAATAAATTTTCTGCAATTTTCGATTCTCAAAATTCGATCAAACTACGTTTCGATCAATCAGAGTTCAGCTCAGACTAGTCTAAAACAGTTGATCGAAACCTAAAAACAGCCGACTAGATCAGATTTTGAAGAATCAGCTTGAAGTTTGAAGAACGATGCGAAGAACAAAAAAAATCGATCACTTTTCCAAATTCGCAGAAAAGTTGGTTCGATCAATCAGAAATGATCTTAGATCAACGAGAAACACGTAATCGAACCTCAATAGAAGCAAATCAAGTCGAATTAAGAAAAAACAGATCGAAGTTTGTCGAAGAACAGTGCGCTGGAGAAACAAAATCAGTTTCGAAGAATAGAAAAATCAGCATCCTAACACGCTCAGCACTTATACCAATTGTTAAGGTCCTCAATTATCAACTCTATCAATCATAGGCTTCAATCCTAACCAATTCGACTAGAATGATTATCATTAAGATTCGATCGAAAAACTTAGTTGAAGAACCCTAGAGATAATTTTGATTAGTGAGAGAAAATACTTGATGTTTCTCTCTCTAGAAAATAGATTGGCAGCCTTTCCGATAAATTGATTGATTTTCTCTATTAAGCACAATGTGTGTACAAGTATTTATACCAACGTACTTGGTATAGTACAATTTAAGTCCTAATCTAAGGACAAATACAAATAAAGCCCCTAATTACAAGGACAACTAATAAAATCTAAGCACAATTACAAATGGTATTCGACAAGCTTGTTTCTTTATAATACAATCGTCAACTCATCATTAGAATACCTTCACGTTCGTTCACCTCTGCTTTCATGGGTCAAATCGCTTATTTCACAAAGCTGAATTTCACAATATCGCAAGTGTACTTGTGTCTATTTCGATGTTATTAGTATTAATTAATTTAGTTGCGTTTTAATTAATATGTATAGCGGCTAATTTCCATAGTCGAAGGATTATTCGAAGCCTAGTTCTGTTGATGTGAGATTAAGCGAGCCTACTTTTGAAAACGTAAATATTCATTTAGCTATGAATTAATTTTATCGATGAGCTTAGGTCGACTAAATAGTGGCCAGTGTTTAATTAATCTAGGCGAATCCGTAGCTAATTATAACAGCAAATCCGTAATTGTTTGTGTTCTAATAAGTAGCAAACAATATTAAACTTCTCTACCTACGGTAAGTGTACGTTATATTGTGAGTTTAAATTATTTGGTTCTAATAAACCAGCGTCCAAGTTTATTAGTCAATAATCGGGTCATTTTTGTATTTAACGCCGTCGGAACTTTAAATCTTGCAGGGTGTCGTGGATATTATTTTTCGATTAGGAAAGTAATTATAGAGCGTCTCTTAATTACCAAAAAAGTAATAAAAGATTGGTTATTAGGCGTTCGTCGATAACTATAACCGATTATGCTTGTGTGGACATAATATTTTTATAAATCGATGATCTGTTAAATAAGTCTAGGTGGACAATAATTCATTCGACTATTATATAATCATTGTTAGTTTCGATATTTTTTCTCGTTCACTATTGCGCTAAAAATTTTATCATCAAACCCCCTCCCCCCATATAATTACTATTATTACTATTATCATTATTATTATCCTTGCTATTCTTAATACTATTATTACTACTACTACTATTATTATTATCATTATTAGTATCCTTATTATTATTATTATTCTTATTATTGGTCAAGTTTGTAATTAGAAATAAATCAGACATTTTTCCTGTTGAGACGATCCTATTATCGTTATACTCGTGTTTAGTGAATAAGGTTAATTTATTTTTTGGCTGTTTTCGATGCAATAAACGAAAAAGAAAAACGCAATTTCCTGTTATCAATCAACGACATTCTTTTATCCTTAAATTGTGAAAATTAAATAAATACGTAACCGTCTTCGCACCCGATAGATATCAGTGTAACTCCAAAAGTAAAGCCTAATAAAGACGGCATGCCGATGAAATAGTTCATGGATTTCCCTATAAAACAAGATTATTATTACAGAAATATATCAAACTCCACATATGCCATTAATCTCGTAAACCAACATTCATTCATACGCCATAATGATATTACTACAAAAAAGACGTTACATTTACAACAGACCCTTATTTGGATAATCACGAAAGCTTCAATGCATAAATGTGACCGTGATGTATGAAACCCACCATTTTATGCCTCCTACTTCAACTTATTTCAAATTTATCTAATCATAGAAATCCATTTAAAACCAATCTTTGTTCACACATACAAAAGGTATCCATCTTTTCATTTAAATCAACACCATCTCCTGGGATTACTATAAGCCCTTTCCATCTTTTCTCTTTTCCCCCTATAATATCATCAAATCCTCAAGTGAAAATTTTCTTTTTTACATAGAAAATCAGGAAAAAAAATGAAGAAACCGTTCGCCGCAATCGTTATTCTACTCCGAGCATTGACGATATTCACAAATTCGGCCAATAATAAATATGCGCCGGCGTTGTACGTTTTCGGCGACTCGATATTCGACAGCGGTAACAACAATCTATTGCCGACCTTAGCGAGGGCCGACTTCACTCCTTACGGCATAGATTTCCTCAGCGGGCCCACAGGGAGGTTCACTAATGGAAAAACCGTCCCAGATTTCATAGGTATGTACTTATCGTGAAATACTAAGATTTTAATTTTATGACCACCTTAATATTTCTTTATCTTCTAATGATCTATATTTATATATATGCACACACAGCTGAGTTTCTTGGATTGCCATATGCACCTCCATACTTGATAAGTAGATTTCTTGAACCTAAGGAGACGACGGGCGTCAATTTTGCCTCGGGATCTTGCGGGATTCTTGCAGAGACTGGAAGCTATCTGGTATCTGTCATAATTGAATAAACATTTTATCCAAAAGCTTAAGCTTTTCATAAGGAATGCTTCATTTTTTTTAAATTTATATTATTATATTTCCAGCAAGTATCTTATTTTTTTTATTATCTAGTATTCACGTTTAGTCTGATTCTTTATTTATTTCAGCCTTAGATGTGTAATTTTTTTTCCATTTAAAATGGCTATGGTCGTAAGGATTCATTCGTATCGAAGACGAGTCTCAGAGTTCTGATATCAAGATGTATGACCACTTCGCATAAAAATATTAAACTTAGAAGGAGTGTCACATTTTTTTAAAATTTCACATGTTATATTTCTCTATCAATTTTTTTTTCTTTTTTCCCCTTACTTCTTGCATGATGATCAACTTGTTCATGCATGCATGCTTTTGTCTCACTCAGGGAAAGTGCCTGAGTTTGGCTGAGCAGGTCGATTTCTTCGAGCAAATAGTGCGGGAAGAACTACCTAAACACTACGGAAAACCCGACGAGCTTTCCGATTATTTGGCAAAATCGCTCGTGATCGTATCCATCGGAAGCAACGACTACATAAACAATTACCTCGAAAAGGAACTGTACAACACAAGCCGACGCTACAGTCCCGAGTCTTTCGCCCGGCTCCTCAACGACAACCTTTCCACGCAACTTCAGGTACTAAAAAGCAAGCTTACTTATTTTTTTTTTAGTCCTACATAGTGTGGGTTGTGGCATTCCAAGGATACCTGAATTAGGGAGTGACGATTTTAGTACAGTAGGCTTCAAATTATAATGATTTGTTAATTTACGAACAACAAGTTTTAAACTTAGCAATATGAGAACAGTTAACGCCAGAATTTTGAAACTTACCGTCCTCAAATTACTTATACTAGTAATTTGGCACACTCTATGTGTGTGCCACACATATTGAACGTGGGTTAGTTTTCTTTTATTTTGTTTTTATAATCATTTTTAATTGTAGATAAATAAGATATAAAACTGAATTACAGTTTCTCCATGAACGTGACTTTTCCCCTATTAATAATTAATAAATATAATGTAATGAAACTTGTCAATTTATTATTGGTTGATTCTTCAAATTTACACACCAAATTAGAAACGAATTTGACGGTTTGTATCGACGCCTGAGCGTTTATATAATAGTATAGATAATAAAACTCATTTTCATCAAATTGTAACTTTAATTTGGGTGTCCTCAGATTACGATTTCGAAAATTATTGTCTGAAAATTGTCAGACAGTAACTCAGACGTCCCTAAAGCCATGCTTCCAAATACACACGAATTAAAAAAAGGCTAAAAAGTAATAAACAGGGTATTATGGCATAGACAAAAAATAATTAAGACCTAGGTGTTTTTGGCTTTTACTTGCAATGCAGAGATTGTACTACTTGGGTGCAAGAAAAGTGATCATGTTTGAAATAGGGCCGATCGGGTGCATACCATCGATCACAAGACGTTTCAAGCACCACGGACAGTGCGCCGAGGACATAAACGCGCTCGCGGTGACTTTCAACGACGAGCTAGCCTTAACGCTTAACAACCTAACAAATTCGCTCAAAGGCTCGAGCTTCATCCTCGGTCACGCTCATTGGCTCGGCTACGACGCAGTTGTCCACCCATCGAATTACGGTAAAACAAATAAAAATCGATACATTCGATGTTAGAAAGGGATCATTCCTAAAACCAATTGGTGATAAGAGGAGAAAACCTCATATATATACAGTGACTTGAAGAGCTTGAATCATCCGATATGGGGCAATGCCTAATTAGAATCTCAACATTCGGAAAAAAAAAGGCATGACCGTCGATTGATTATTAATGTTTTTTTTTTTCTTGAGGTTTGGGTGACTCGACTAATCCGTGCTGCGTGGCGTGGTTCAACGGTACGTCGGCTTGCATTCCCGAGCTTTGGGCGCTGACCTGTCCCGAGCCGAACAAGCACTATTTCTTCGACGGCTATCATCTTACGGAAGCTGTGTATGGCATAATTGCGAAGCGCTGTTTCGATGGTTCTACGGTGTGTGTTCCTAAGAACATCAAAGATCTGCTTATGGCGCCATGAGAGCTCTACTTCTGTTGCAGAGGTTGCAAGAATTTATGCAGACTTCGGTGGTTTTAGTTCAATACACGTTAACGTTGGGAACCATAATGTACAGCAAATATATTACACCAAATCATCATACATAGTTATTGCAGTAGCGGCAATGCTTATACAGCAAACAATGGGGGCATGAGAAAGAAGTAAGTGATTACAATCTCAGACACTCAACATAAAATTGAGTAGAGAGTTTGGAAAGAGACATGTAGTGAGACAAGACACATATCAAGTGAATCAAATCACTCTTTTGAAAATTTTCAGATAAAATAATTAAAAATCGAGCAGATTTCGTTGGCCCGATGATCATCATCATTCCCGTCGAGAAGGGCCGTTCTTGAACAAAGCATACGCATCGCTGTATATAGCGATCACGTTAGAGAAGACGGCCAAAGCGACCATGAATAGCGCCAAGAACCTGTCCCCCTTCGTCGCTATTCCATAACGATCCCTACTCGAGGCAATTTGAAAAAAGAGAATAAAAAAATTCAGCGACAATTTCGCGCCATTCAGACAGCGTTTGGCACGCAGTATTTCGGATAGGAAAAGAAAAGAAAACGCGAGAAAGTACAACAGTCGAATGCCAAAGTACCACTGTTCGATGCGCCGGCTTACTCGCGCTTTCAGCACACAAATTCCCCATACCAAACGCAACCTCTTATGGTGCGTGAAGTTGGTATGCAGAATTCGAAGCGGAAAAGAAAAGAAAAATTGCAATACGTTACGCTTCGTGCGTCGTACCAATACACTTTTCCTTTTCTTCTCTGCGTGCCAAACGCACTCTTAGGGCAATAAAATCGACGGAGAAGAGAGCAAAATCAAACAACGCACCTAAGAGTCACAGCAGCAGGCAAGATGAACCCTATGAGAACCGCCGCGGTGGCGCCCGTGAACTGAAACGCGTCCCAAATGCTCGGTATGAAATTCGCGCCCAGAAACACGACGGAGATGAGCCCCGCGCTCAAAGACCCGAACCTCAATCCGTCGAGGGCCAACGGGCCCGACGAAGGGAACAAAAGCCCGTCCAAGTTGAGCCTCAGTGGGAAAAAAACGACGGGAAAAACGAGCATCAAGTGGGCCGCATAGCTTATCCTAACCGCATCGTTGAGGAACGAACCGAAAGGTATTCCGAGGTCCAAAGAGAAGTTTGCCAGCACGTCGTCGTTCGTCGCGTCGCCGAACAAAAGGTAGCCGAAGACGCTCGTCATTACGTACACGGTCGAGCACAGTGCGAGGGACGTCCTCACCACGGGCCTTATCTGGGCCCCGTCCTCGAGCTCGTTGTCTATAGAGTGGACTGTAATAAAATCGACCAAAATTCTTTTTCGGACAACTTTCGAATGAAATTTAGGGAGGTGATATTATGGAGACAACGAATTTAGGAGGTGGCGTCATACGGGCAGTAACTTTCAAAATTAAGCAGCTTAGGGACATTATACGAATGGAACCGTAGATTTTTTTCTCAATTTCTTAATTGAAAGTTATTATCCGTATAATGTCATCCCCTGAATTACATGAAATAATTATTACCGTTGTAGTGGCAGATGTATGCGGTCACAAGGACGGGAACGACAGTGAAGAGATTTAGGAAAGAAGTGAGGCCGTTGACGTTTGGAAGCAACCTCGGCATGAGAACGGTCCCATCGAATATCTTAAAGAGTGTTATCCCGACTGTAATGACGAGGAAGACGACTGCCAATCCAACTGATAAAGCAGATGTGTACCTCAAAGAATCTGCGAGGAACAATGGCCAACAATTTAAAACCTTGAAAAATTCACAATTTCATCAACTGAAACGAGAGATGCATCAACTAGGCTGTGTTTGGATCGAGGAATGTGGTGAGGAAAAGAAAGCTGAAGAGAAAACTATTCTCACTAGCATTTCATTTCCTTTCCTCACAACTTGGTGACGAAATTGATCTTCCATGGCTTAAGCTTTAAACTTAGTTTACATTATCTTTTTTTTCCTCATCTATTCCTCTAATCAACCAAACATAAAGATCAGTTTTTTTTTTCGTTTTCTATTTGTCTTTCGTTTCCTCACTAAATTCCTTAAACCAAACACGCCCTACAGTCGACACTCGGCACTGAATGCTAATCTAATCAAATAATAAAGGGACCCAAACAAAAAAAGGCTCACCGATTCGCTTCAAGCTAGCCAACGGAGCGAAGATCAAAAGAGTGGTCAATAGCAAGACAAAGAATCGCCCGTTCCACCATTGTTGTCCGAACCAACCTTCAAGAACGCCGGCGTGATGAATTCCCTCGGAAGTAGTCCCAGAAAGCACATCGCCTGAGACAACCAATTGAAGAACATAAGACATGGAAACTTTTTTTCGTTCGGTGTAATACAACAAATTCGAAGGTACCTATGATGATCATATACACGACGAGCACGCCAACGTTGTTGACCAAAACGCAGAGCTGAATGAGCATCCTTCCGTACTTACCGAAAGCATCTTCCATGAGCCCAGCGTAAGAAACAGACTTTGAAGTTCTGCTGAACCTCAGCAAGAATTCGACGGAAGCTTCGGTTAGGAAGGCCATTAGGATTATCACGGCGATCCCTAGGAAGAGTCCCAAGGCCTTCATAGTCGCCGGAAGGGCCATGATTCCGGCGCCGACGATGGTGGTGGAGAGGTTGAACACGGCGCCGCTGAAGGAACCTCCGTCGAACTCGTCGACGGTGGTGGCGGATTCTTCTCCTCCGCCGTGCTTCTTGGTGGCGGTGGTGGGCAGTAGTGGGGTTTTGTCGTCGATGGCTGGCTTTTTTTGGGTCTTCTTTGAGTTTCGTTCTTTCGTGGGCTTGGTGGCGCTCGAAGTAGTAGTCATTCTCGGCGGAGGCTTTTGGGTTTCCTTTGCCGGCGGCGGCGATTGAGAATCTGCAGAGATGTGTGACCGTTTTCAGACAAGCAATATATTTTTGATAAAAGCACGTGCCAAATTTCAGAAGGAAGGAAGAAATCTCCAAATAAATTGAATCTTGGGAATGAATGGGGAAAACAGCTGTCGTACCCAGAAGCAAGAATCGAACACTTAATTCCGTCAGAAAAAACCCCTAAATCAAACGAAAACAAGAAAAAGGTGGGCTTTTTCTGATTTATTGTTTAAGGCAAGCAAGCTGGGAAAATGGGACTTTCTAAAGATGAAGATGGACGACTTCATAAATGGAAAGTAAAGAAAAGGAGATTCTTCACGCAACGTTTTTCATTAATATGAATAAGATAACGACAATTATAATGACGAGGGCTTAAATAAAAATCAAATCTTCGATTATTGGTCGAAGCTAACGCTGCTCCGAGCTGTTAAAGAAACAGTTTATTCAATTCAATTCAATTCAAGTTGCCTCTTTTAATTGATTAATTCATTTGTGAACGAATTGCTATTGCGACCGTGGAACGACGACCACATGTGTCGTTCTCATTGGACATTTTTCCCCCTTACAAGTTGTTCAATTTGATTGTATTTTTATTTTATCAGCATAATATTATTCATCAGAATCAAACATTTAGGAAGAAAAAGAAACAAATAAGCATGCAAAATAATCAATAAATCTACATCGAAAGAGAGTCACATGCGAAGTTTCTCCCACCATATAACCTTACCCCTAAAGACAAAGGCACCCATCCCTTTCTATCTCAACTTGGACACAAGTTTATATGCTTTTTCCAGACACGGTTAATCTTCAACAACAAAATGTGAAATTTCAATTATTATTAAGAATTGACTTTCAATAGCCATCTCAATGCCACAACAGAAGAGGCGTGTGAAGGACATGACATGAGTTGGGCAAAATATACACTCCGATTGAAAATAAGTAATTTAAATGAGATGTTTTTCCACCTACCAAACATCCGACTAGAAAACAGAATGTGGGACCTTAAAATGCAAAATTTAATCGCGCAACTAAATATATATTAGGCCAGCTAAGAGTACAACGTTAAAAAAGCATGCAAGTCGCCATATTATTTTACACTATACTTGTGGAGTTCGTGCTGACACGTGTAATAAAAATAATATCGAGGAAAGTCATTAGCTCGTTCTAACCCCGAATCATTCACCATTACTCAATTGGTTCCTAAAGTTAAAATGAATAAATTATACATTCAAAGTAATGCCAAGAATTGGCTTGGAGCTTTCACCCTAATTTTCAACGAATTGGAGTCTCAACTTCACCAACAACAAAAGAAAAAAGTGCCACAACAAAGTTGCAACACAGCCTTTATCCAACAAATTGTTCAACAAGATAGTTACTTTTCCATATATCAAAGGTAGAGACAGAAAAGCATTCGATATAGTAACCGATATTATTACTTAAAACTTACTCTACACTCATTACATTACAGTGCTTCCACCATCAGACATCAAAGATGCAGCAGCAGCAGAAGCTGTGGGAACAACCCCAGTCGATACGCCAGGCTTGGAAAGGTGTAGCAACCTAAAAATACAAAAACATAATCCAATCAATCCAATAAAGTCATCATGAGATCATTACACTTTCAAGAATTACTATGTTGCTCACGGTGCAAGGTATTCGCATAAAGATGAAACTGCTGCGACAACTTCAGGGTAATTCTCCGACGATGCCATGGCAGACACTTCGACGAGCTGTAGGCCAGGCGTTAGAGGCACGGCATCGTCTGTCGCGTGAAGCTTAGGCATTTTGTTGATCGAAGACACAGTCATCGTTATGTGGGCACCTCTGTAGAAACGGAATGAGCTGCCCACTCTAAGCAGCTCGTGGTCTAATTTGTAGCTGAGGGCATAGAGGAAACGGAGGATTTTCTTGCTAACTTTGCCCTCGTCCATGGGCCTCACGAGAACAGAGAGCTGCTCAGCACCAGCGCCGCGCATCGCTCCACCGATGTGTCGCATTGTCCTGATATTACAGAAGCGTTCTTGTTTGCATGCTACATTCCAATGTGCGATCGATCGAAAGGTGAAAGAAAGAACGAAGATGAATGAGTGGGACTAAAGTCTAACCATGTGGGTTCAGCCTGCTCAAGATCACAAAGAAGTCTGACTTCTGATGTTACCAACCCTAAATTCAAAGTAAACTCATGTAAAATAGGCCAATTTTTCACGACAATGGTTCATATCAAATTGTAAGTCACCAATCTACTAATTAGAATAAACTGAATGTTAAATATCGATACCAAGATTCGGGCTATTTTTGAGACAGAGCTCATGAACCCTCAAACTCTCACGATGAGCGCCAGTAAGTCCTTGAACGAGAATCTCCAGTGCCTCAACATGCTTTATCACAGGGAATGATACAAACAAGGTTATTAATGTAATCGAAGAAACAGCTGCACAAGATTTTCTCGGGTACGATGAAGCAGAAATGACGGAAAACTACCATACGAAATCTACAAATCATACCGAGCAAAATCATAACAAGCGACGATCATGATGCAGAAGTCCGAAAATTAACCATACTTTTCAGCTGAAAATTAACTATTATATCTCGGTGATCATCACAAAGAACTTTGCTAACTCACCGAAGTCTCAATGATGCCTTGAACCACGCACTCCATAAAATTCGTCAGATGGGGGTTTTTGCAATGCAATGCAATGCAAGTGCTGAATTGGGATTTTAGTATTTAAAGTAACTCGTCATTGTAATGGGCTTTAAAAGGGCTTTTAATAGGCTTCAGAAGTTATTGGGCTTGGACTACATTTAGCCCATCTAACAATGCCAAATTTTAGTTTTTTTTCTATTTGACTATTATTTATCGGGTATCCACACATAAATACCTATTGAATAAAAACTTACAGAGTCAGAAATTTTTTACAGACAGGTACCCGATTTAATTTGTACCAGTCTCTTCAATCATGCCGCCCCTTCCTGTATTTGTATTGCGTACCATAACACGTTGATATAGGGTACCATAACACATAAATAGGGCGTATCAAAATTTGCTAATACGGCGTACCATTTTCTAAACGTATTACGTATCACAATACGTTGATATAGGGTATCCAAATGTGTTGTATGGCGTACCTGCAGCGAATCGAGTACCTATCTGCAAAAAAATTATTCTGTTTGGTACCTACATATAAAAAATGCTGACATGATACTAAATTACAAGTTTTTTTACAGGAGGGGTATTTATTTGTGAAGATCCCTTAATTTATTGCAGACTGAATTTCCAAAATTATATTTTTTTTGATTACCCACCGGTTTCCGGATTGCCCCGACTAATCCGATTCGCCCCGCGTCGCGTACCTGGTAACGACATGTGAGGCTCCCAAAGAGAGTGCTGCATACACAAGGATTCGAGCCCGAGACCTTGCTTAAGCGATACCAAGTTCTTACCACTTGGACCAACCCCCGTTGGTTTCCAAAATTATATTATTAGGCTATTATGATGTCTTGTAAAATAATAAATTATTATAAAAAGGGAGTAGGAAAATGCATTATATAATTTTTTAGTGAAGAAATATACATACCTGTTTTGGTAAAATCATGATATCGAATGTATTTTTAGATAAAATTTAGTACTATATTTATGTTGTAGTTTAAATTTTAAAGAACTCAACTAAAACAATTAACGAAGCTGAAATTGATAATATATTTCAAAATTGGAAAAAGAAAAAAAAAATGAGATTACAACTTAAAGAGAAAAAAAAAAGAAAAAAAAAAACCTCAAACTAATTCTCTATAGTTCATCAAACTCTTGTACGCTGACCTTCGAGTGGTTGCAGCACATTACATGATGAAGATCCGTTCAAAGGCTTACTACTAACTATACTAGCGAACAGTTCTTACAAACTAATCAAGAAATTCGTTGACTTTTTCATCTTCCGACCAAAATCACGCACCGCCACCCATTCCTCCGTCACCTCGGACCAGAGAGCTCAATCGCCTGCGCCAGCAGCGAAGAGTCGTCGGTGAGATCCGAGTACCTTTCCGACGACGAAAGCTCCTGCGCCGCAGTCCTAACCTTCTGGTGGTGCGACGACGACGAAGAAGAAGGCTCGACCCTCACCGCCGCCGCCTCCCACCTCTCTACGAGGCCGTCCCCTTCCAACATCCTCACCACCTCCGACATCCGCGGCCTCACGCCGGGGAGATACTGCGTGCAAAGCAGCGCCACCTGTACCATCTCCTCGAGCTCTATCCCATCGTAGGCCCCATTCAAATCCCTATCCACGAGCTCGCCCAGCCTCTCCTCGCGGCGGAGCTCCTTCACCCAGTCGAGGACGGCGCCGCCCTTCTGCCCCGCCGGCTTCCCCAGCTGCAGCGCCCTCTGGCCGGTGATCAGCTCAAGCAGCAAAATCCCAAACCCGAAAACGTCGGTCTTCTCCGACGACTGGCCCGTGGATAGGTACTCCGGCGCGATGTGGCCAACCGTGCCGCGTACGGCGGTGGTCACGTGCGAGTCCTGGTGGTCCAAAAGCTTCGCCAGCCCAAAGTCTCCCACCACCGCCTCGCAGTCGTCGTCGAGGAGTATGTTCGCCGCCTTGACGTCTCTGTGAATGATCTTCGGGTCGCACTGCTCGTGGAGGTAAAGAAGCCCACGCGCCGCCCCTATGGCGATTCTCTTCCTCGTACTCCAATCCAAGGTGGGCTTCGCTGCAATAACGAAGGTGGGGCCCACGTCATAAAGATTCAATTTTAAACCTAGGGTTTTTGCTTTACGGCGGCAAAAAAAAAAAAAAAAACGCGGCGCACGCGAACCTTTGAGCCGCGAGGCGACGCTCCCATTGGACATGTAAGGGTAGACGAGGAGCTTCTCCGTGGGAGTTACGCAGAATCCGTACAGCCTGAGGAGGTGGCGGTGGACGGCCAAGCTGATCATCTCCACCTCCGTCTGAAACTGGCGGTCGCCGCCTCCGGCGGCGGAGCCGTCTTTCAGCCGCTTGACGGCGACCCATGTGCCGTCTTGGAGGTGGCCCTTGTATACGTTGCCGAACCCACCTTTTCCCAGGATGTTTTTGCTGCTGAAGTTGTTCGTGGCGATTTGAAGCTCTCTTAAAGCGAACTGTCTTAGGTTTCCCAGGGAGATTTCCTCGTTCTGGCGATCTATGGAGTTTTCGAAGCAGTTTTGAGAGATCATTACAGTAATGGGACTTGAGATTTGTGTGAAATCTACTGCTTCGTTCACTGACCATTTACGTCGACGAAAGTTGGTTTCTTTTGCTTCTTCCTTCTCCAGGCGAAGAATCCGAGCCCAGCGCTTAGGAAACAGAGTAGGCCGAGGCTTGCGATTAACGCAAGGACGAGCTTTCGATGCTTCGATTTGTCGGATATATCTGCTGCAAATTATCGAGGAAAAAAGAGGTAAATTAAGACAGCAAAGCCATGGAAGTAGTTTGATGATGTTCAATTCATAGATAGTTAGTTCTCTTACATTGTGAAGTGGTGTTTAAGGACATGGACATAGGCATCAGCGATGATGAGCTTGACGTACACTGTGTTTCTGTCCCACTATTACATATCAGAGGATTCCCAATTATACTGCAAAAAAAAATTGCAAGAAAAATTGATGAACATCATCTGCCAAGAAAATGCTGAATCAAGAATTGGCTTTGACATATTATATCTTTACTTGAATGCCTTGGAGAGGAATCTAGGAACAGGGCCACTCAAGTTGTTGTAAGATAAATCCCTGTATTTTGACAGAAATAGGGCAAGAACTTCATCGATTTTCTAAGGCCATCTCTAACCGAAAAACATATGCAGTAAATATCACTTCAAACAGTAATTCTTGTCCAACCATTAAACCCATTTTCAAACTCAAAAGAATATTCTGATAATATTCTTTTACACACCAAATTTACAACTTTTCAATATTACCAACGTATTTTACAACTTTACAAATTAGACAATAATTACGCCAAAAAATTAAACAATGATATTATTTTAAATTAAATAAAATATTATTATTAGTACAATAATATTATTTTAATGTACAATAATATTATTTTAAATTCAATAATATTATTCGTACACTAATATTATTTTAAAATCAATATTAAAAGTAAATGATAAAACATTTAATAAAGACAATTATATATTATTGTGAGAAGTGAAATTTAATTAGTTTTTAGCTAGTATAATGGTGAAATTTAATTAGTTTTTTAGCTACTATAATGGCACTAAAGCTAATTATTAGCTTTAAGGGGCTTATTTGTAAGAGTTGAAAAATTCTCAGTACATGAACAGTGCAAACCGAAATTTGGGTCAAAGGGGAGAAAATCACATATTCCTATTTTAGGTATAGGAATTGGTGTCCATTGGGTCATATTTTTGTGTTTTTACTGGATAATAAGTCTCCATTGGAGATGGCCTAACGTGGGAAAGATACGCTATTGTGAAGAAAGAGAACTCACACAAAGGACATTTGAGTCATGTTAGCTAGTGATTCTGGGATTTCTCCAGATAAGCTGTTGTTGTTGAGCCTCCTAAGGATCATTTATTATTATTATTATTACAGCTGAGATTAGTTAGCCTTATAATCCAATTTAAGGAAACTCATAATAGTTAAAAAATTCTTACATATGTTGGAGACCATTAAGATGGCCTAAAGAGGGAGGAATGGCGCCGCTGAAGAAATTATCAGAAAGATCGAGCGTTTGAAGCTTCGATAGCCTCCCAAGTTCGCCTGGGATTGGCCCTGTTATATTATTGTTCTGCAATAATCTGGGAAAAACAGAAATCCCATTTGTCAAAAACCTAGCTTTTCCGAAATGTAATAATAATAATATCATGTTCTTTGAGCTTACATTATATGAAGATTTGTCAAGTTCCCAATGCTTGGAGAAAGTGTCCCAGACAAGTTCTGGCTTGGAGTTCCTCTGCAGATAACATTTCTAATTAAATCAAACATCATCTTGAGACCAAAAAACAAAAAACGAAGCTAGATTAAATAGAAAGTAATAATGTTATTACAGGCCAATAACAAGACTCTCAGAAGAACATGTGACCATTGTCCAACTACATGGATCAACTGCATCGCCATCCCAGTTATCAAGAACGCCATGAGGGTCTCTCAAAGAAGCTTTGATGCTCATTAGAGCTTGCACTGAAATTAAGAAAAAAACTACAGAGATAAGTACGCTTATTACTTCACTTCAAGATTGGAATAGGACTCGTAAGATGACGTTTTTACCTTCAAAGTTTACACCTTTGGGAGATAGTAGAGGAGCTGCGTAGCTTAAAAGCGATAGAAACATGATAGAACAAAGGATAGCTCTCCTCTCTCTTCTCATTGCCATTGATGAGAGTAATAAAAAAAGCATGAAAGAACAGGGAAGATGCTGTTGGGAAGCAGAAAGAAGAAAAAGGGTATAAAGATTGTGCCTTCCTTTTGCTTGAGATATTGATGAAAGCTTATTCAAAATACTGTGAAGTGCTTGCTATGTTTTCTTTTCTTTTTCTTTCCGAGCAATAATTTCATAGAACAGGGGACAATCCTTCTCAATTTGCTTATGTCAGGTCCAAGAATAAGTTTATTTTTTTTAATACATTCTTTTTTTCTTTTTTAAGGGTCTTTAAACATAAATACCTATCTGATTAAAACTTCTAATTTAGTACCATGCCAGGATTTTTTATATGTAGGTACCTAATAGAATAAATTTTTTGCAGATAGGTACCCGATCCGCCGCAGGTACGCCATACAATACATTCGGGTATCCTATATCAACACATTTTGGTACTATATATAGAAAATGATACGCCGTATTAGCACATTTAGGTACGCTCTATTTAAAACATATGTACGTCGTACGAACACATTTAGGTACCCTATGTCAACATATTAAGGTACGCCATCCACAGGAAGATACGGCATGACTGAAGAAACTGGTAAAAATTAAATCGGGTACCTATTTGTAAAATTTTCTGACATGAGTACCTATGTATAAAAAAATTTATTCAATTAGATATTTATATGTAGATATCCGCTTTTTTAAATCTAATATTGTGCTGTGTGCAAAGGAAATTAGCATGCCCTGTCATGGGTCAGTGAGCTTTGTCCAGGAAACCATTATTTTATCTATCTAAAAAAAGTTAAATCAAAGATGGGATATATATTCTACTATACATAACACAAACAGAAACTTGAAAAGAAAAATGGGAATTTCAAGATTTTATATCATTCTTTAGTAGTTAGTACTGCTGATTTTGATTCGGACAAAAATAAGGAAGTATGAATGTGCCATGTAATACCCACACAAGAAACGCTAAAGTTGTGGGTTAGTTAGTACAGAATAATCTGTCATTATCCTCGCGTATTTTCATGTAATGATCATATTTTTTTATTATTATTTTGAAATAATTATTTTGTGTGTGTGTGTGTTGTGTGTAAGTAACGTTTTTGAAGGGGGCAGAGAGGGAATCCAACATTCCTTGAGTGCGGCCATTCAACAAAAGTCCCAAAATGTGGAAAATAACAAATCATGAATGTGAGAATCTCAATAAAGTGGTTTTCTTTTTTTCCTTTTTCTTTTTTAATGGAATTATTTGATCATAGATAGTGGTTTCGGTGACCTTCCCACTTACCATAAGTCCTATCAATTAATATTTAAGCAAGATTTTACCTTTAGACCACGAGGATGAGTATCTTTGTTGGCTGGCAATATAGTTCACTCACGCATGCATGATTATTTAATAAACATAAAAGTTAATTATTATAGTATAGTGGATAGTACATTTTTTTCGTCATAGGAAAAATGCTTTTCTCTCTCGCTTTTACGTAGGAGTAGGATGGCAATGGGCGGGTTCGGGGCTGGTAATGGACATACCGTCCCCATACCAAATTCTCGTTATTAATATCATCCCCACTAATTCACCGCTTGTGATGAATTGGTTCGGGGATGGGTAATCACCGTTTGGGGATCGGGTTCCCCGTAGGGAATTCGGGTTCCCCATATTCATGTATATCCAATAAATTAATTTTGTTTGCAACAAAAAACACAACCTAAGTAATATAGACAGATTAATATGTAAAATTAGAGTATAAAAAACAGAAAATAATATGTAATTGAAATATTCGTGTATTGTGAAGAATATATATTGAAAGTAGAAATTTTTTCTTCTTTTAAATATGATCCTGAATATAAAAGGATGGTCTTTGAGAATTCTTGATTCAAATTAGTTTTTCAATATATTTATTAGTAAATCGAATCGGGGAATGGTGAATCACCATTTGATTCAAACGGGGCCGGGTTCGGGGCGGGGAGGGGTGAGAAACATGATTACCATCCCCATCTCGTCCCCGCTCTTTCACCAACGGGGAATCACCGTCAACTCCCCATCCCCATTTTGACCGGGAATTCCCCGTCCCAATAGCACCGGGTCCAACGGGGATGGTTCACAGTGGGAATTTTGCCATCCCTACTTTTACGAAAGAAAACTGCCCATTGCACGCGGTGTTTGCTTTTGTTAAATCATACATTCTTTTTTTCCATCTAGGAAAAAAAAATGGAAAATTTTTAAGCACTACTTTAGCATAATAGATCGGTCCATCTAAAGAAGTATTATGATTACTAGGAAGCCAAGCAAGCATACATTAGTCGCGTCATTGTGTTGAATAATTATAAAAATATATCACTAACGTCAACAAATATAGGTATATGATAAACTAATAATGCTAGTGACCCATAGTGATTAACAAAATTAAAATGTTGGACATCATACGGTGCATGCGATTTTTGACTTCTTTTGTTCGAAAAATTATCGAACATCCAAATTTATTTGAAATTAGTGCCATAGGCCATAGTGATCCTTACATCAAGTATAGCAAGCCAAATAATATGATTTAGGAAACATAATGCAGCGTGATAGTAAAGTTAGTTTCAAGTGTGTATATAGAGCACTAATTATAGGATAAAGTAAAAAATAAAGACGTGATTGATGCGAGCTTAGGACACAATAATTGAATCTTGTCAAAAAGTAAGTTTGAAGTTTCTTTTTTTTTTTTCTAAAAAGAAAAGCCCAAAACCTAGGACAAGAAACAATGGAGGTGTTAGAAATACGGATTAACGGTTTTGGTGATCGACGCAACTGACTAATAATGTGAAAACCGGAGATCTAAAGCATCATCTATACTAAGGATTAAAAGCGGTATATATGTGACCGGACTGGGCAAGCACGAAAGACTATGACCAATACCGATTGAAGATACCGGTCTTGAAAAAGGATTCAGGAAAGCATGACAGTACGCTATACCGGACAAATGACAGATTGGACATTCGAGATAAGTGCATGCTGAAACAAAAAGGAAATTTCAGACATTCAATGCAATACTGCGATTCCAGAGTATAGACAAGGTCAACTAACGCAAATAAGGAATAAAGCAAAGTGACAGGATAGACTGCAGCTGAAACTGGACAGACCCATTTTGGGAAAGTCAATTAATGCACTGATCAGAGTGAAGAGTCTATCTCACAACGGTTTGAATTTCAAACCTCAAGCATAAAAGGAGAGATACAAGAAGAAGACCATGCACTTCACTGAACTTAAACAATCTTACGACTTTGAAATCTCACCCTCAAAAAGACGACAGTTGAGCTAGTTTCAAGAACTGTGGTGAGAGCACAAAAGTAAGAGTGAAGTCCAAAGACAATTATTTTCTGATCTAAGTTTATAGTTATCATTTCCGACGGACTGTAATAAGCTGTTGAAGTAGGTGGATTGTTGTAAACAACTGCCTAGGGATTCACTAGATTTGAGCTGTGTTTCAGCTGAGTAGGTTGTACAAGGTTGTATAACTGAAAATCTAGTAAACCTTCCTTGCGAGGAAGAAGGGGAGACGTAGGAGATTTTAACTCCGAACTTCCAGAAACAAACCGGTCTCATACATACACACACACACTTACTCATTACATATCGGTTTCAACCTCTCAGTATTACTTTCCGCACTTATACTGACTGGTCACTGATTGAGTACCTGTCCTTGAATAGACAAACCGAAAAAGAGACAAGCGTTTATTCACCCCCCTCTAAACGCGTAAACCGATCCTAACAGGAGGACATAAATGTCGGATTATAAAGAGAAAAATAAAACGGGGAAATTGACGCAACATAAAGAAAATAATATCATCCCAATATCATAGCAGCATTATTTTTTCGGACATGTTGGATTTTGAACACAGAGCTATAGCTGGTCATATTGTCTTCTTTCACACGTTTGAGCCCACCATACGTATAAAACAAAGGGACCAAACAAATAAATCCAAAGTCCATCGCCTTGATATTTCACTTTCTTCTTCAAAAGATTTTATTGGAATATTGTTTTCATGGACGACGATATACAGATTAGCATTATTCGATTGTTGTTTGATCAGTCACATTTGTAATTTCTAACGTATTCTCAGCATTTAAATTTTACCTTTTTTTCTATTTTTATTTTCTTGAACTCATCTAATGGTCCCCATTTTTGCAGAAGCTACTAATCATCACAGCTTGATTGCACTTTGTCACTTATATGATAATTTTTTTTTTAAAATTAAGGTACTGCTTTTTGCTGTCACTTGTTTTCTTTAATGTGCAAATTTCAAAGGCAAGCATCACATATGAGTCGAGCAAAAGCTTACAAAACAGAATGTAAAAATTTGTTATGATTCATTGAATATGAACTGAATAATGACAATGAGTAAAAAAAAAACCCTTAAATGTTATCTTTATTCTTTCTTATGTAGAGTTTGAGAATCTGAGATGATGAAGAAGAGCCTAAATGAAATTTGATAAAGAGTAACTTGGGCTAATGAGACCAATTGTTTATAAACATGTCCAACAAACAATGAATGGCTAATGCAATTGCGATAAAGTCTTCATTACACAAAATATATAAAAAAAAAATAAAAAAATTCCAAAGTTCATTTCAACTTTGCGATCCTTGAGTGTAGCAATGGAGTGAGTTTAGGAACGAAAATATATGTAAGCCACACATGCTAATCGCATTTCAAGCATATTGATACTATATATAAGATGAAAAACGCCTTCCCTTGCATGCATCTATATATCATATTATATCATATCCAAACTCTTAAATAAGACAAAAGGAGAAGATTAAAATCAAGGGAGTAGGCCTTCGTTTGTTCTTTGTATTTTCTTAGTCGAAGATGAGGAATGAAGCCAAGCATGATTGTAAGTTCTAAGTGATGGATATAGTCATAGAGAGATTTTCAGAGAAACAAAAAATAATATTTTGGGATAATAAAAGAATACAGCGAGTGGCGCTGAACATGTAAGGGTTTGTGAAGAGTCGGCTAGGATTTTTAGGTTTTTCTGTGAAAATGCAGCATACCAAAAGCGGCGATTCGACTTAAATACAACCTACATTCGACTTTATTTTATTTTATTTTATTGGTAAGGATAAAGAGAAATCAAGGATATGCTTATATGATATATGACTTCAAAGCATATTGTTGGTTTCTCTTTATTTATGACGGAAAAATTAGTAAAAAATGTTCACGTAGTTAAGTTATATTTAAGTCGACTCGTCGTTTTTTATACATTTCGTTTTCACAGGAAACCTAGAAACCCTAGCGGACTCTTTATAAACTCTCAAAGTTTCAGCGCTGCCCGTTGTATTCTTTCATTCTCCCCAAAAGATTGTTTTTTTGTTTCTTTGGCAATCTCTCGTAGACTATATCCACCACTTGGAGCTTACAATCATGCTTGGTTTCTTTTTTCATTTTCGACTAACAGAAAGTTTTCGTCGAAAATTCAATGTTCATGGCGAGCAACCCAATTTCTCCGTTAACTCGAGATGCTTAAATTTCCTATCATTTTTCTCGCTGATTTTCAGAGCCAAGGTATGTTTTCAACGTTTTTTATATACATTCATAGCATTGCTACGTCTTATGATGTTTTTTCAATGTTTGTGCCGCAAGTGAATGAAGGGATTCTTGAATCATGCCCCTTTTCACATCGATTTCAAATCTAGATTCACCATTTATTCCTTCGTTATTTTACTCACTCATTATCTATTCATCAATCGTAGATTTTGTTACACCAATTTCACATCTACAAGTGTTGTACTCGATTTCATCCTTAAATAATATTTCGTATTAAATCTTTTCTTTTTGATGTATCAGGATCACTTTTAATATTTATGTAGCAATATAAGAGATATATTTGCTTCTATTTTTTCCCATAGCCAGTCTTTAATATTCTTAAGGAACATAAGGAATAAATTCTTGATTTGTATCCTAATGACTCATTTGAAATCTTTATCCATGTCAATGATGTTGGCCTTATTATAATTTTTTTTTTTTGAAAGCTCATTATGCTTTGTTTCTCACAATTTTCAGGTCTACATCTATGTAAGCTTGTAGGCTAACTTATACTAATTTCAATTGGTTTTAGGAAAAAAAAGCTTATATGGGTTTGGGCCTGGGTGGAATTGGGCCTGAAAAAATTCATACATTAATGAAGTTGAGCGAGGCTTATGAAGAGGCTAAGAGCTTTGTTAGATACTCCAATCGATCTATTTGTTACGTCTCAAGTCAAAAGAGACTTGATAGACTAGGAATTCAACGAATATGGACACATGACATTCTTTTAAAAATGTTGTGATTCGGTAATTCGACGTGTCCTTGGGACACTAATTACTGATTTGCTTAGAACCATTTTGGGAATTTGATTATATGTTTGTTAATAATTTTGAAGAAGTAAAAAGGTAGTTGATCTAGCTAGTCTGGGATTAAAATCATAAATAAGTTGTTTGTTGTGAGACAATTCGTGGGCCCAGTGGGATAATAACAGGCTCAAATGCTTAAGTGGGTGTCATCAAATAGTGGGCCCAATGGATACTAAAGATTTCGCACAACGACTTTTATGAAATTATCTTTATTTGTAATGCGACACTACTTAATTATATATATAATATATCTGCGAAATATAAATGCATATTCTTAATCAGGGTAATGGTAATTGAAATTAATATATAATGCGGTGGCCAATAATGAAATAATAACAAGTAATAAATGTAGTTAGTATATCACAAGTATATATTGTACGGAAGGAAAATAAACACAAATAAAGAAGTACACCTATATAATATATATGCAGATTATATATATTATATATTATATATTATATATATATATATATATATCATTAAACAGCTTCATCTTCATGAGTGGACTTAATTATCATTTGTATTTGTTGTCGGAAAATAATCTATTAAGGGAAGGCATGATTTGCGGCGGCCTTGTCCGAAGGAATTTCCGAAGGCTGTGTTCTGCATATTTTTCGCCTTCTTCGTAATTCTCGAGAACCGCCGCCGTTCTATGTGCTTTATTAATTCTGCGACGACACATTAACAAAAATTATGGTGAAATTTGAGGGTTTCTTCACAATAAATAGCTATAGAAATATAATTTTACTAACTATATATATGGGGAATTCTATATGCACCCCCTAAAATTCTATTTACACCCCCTATTTATTACCACTCTCTATTTATTACACAACATATTTGTTATCACAATCAATTTATTAGTGATTTCTTCAACTTTAAAAACCATCATTTCGATCCCATCTTAAGAATCCAATATTATCTATTATCATACTCCCTCCGATTTTATTTACATGTCGTTTTAGATCTTTAATTTTGTTTCTAATTAGTTGTCGTTTTACAGATTTCAATACAGATATTTATCATATTTCCAGTTTTACCCTTTTAAATATTATTAAATAGAATATAGTAAATAGTCTTAAGCAATTAATTAGGGGTTTATTAGACATTTTATTCTATTTCTTAATATGAGTGGAAAAACCTTAAACGACACCTAAAAAAAAATCGGAGGGAGTATCATGCCATTATTGGTTTGTCAAGGAATAGATTATGTTATTCTATAACTTCTCAAAATATAAAGAAAGTTTATATTACAAATTAAAAGTCAGTGTTTAAATATATTAACCCTTAGACAATGATTTATATTTTGTATTTATTTTAATAGATTAGAACTTTTTTGTTAAAAAATTAACTACCAACAAACGTTGTGTTTGCTATTTGTACTCTATAGGTAGTAATAAGATTTTCCATTAAGCAATTTGTCTTAGGCAATCGTAATGTATTACTAAAAAAAAAAAGAAAGAACATTAACAATATCACAACTATAAAGGTGAGCCTCAAGAAAGTAAATATAAGTTTGTTGCTTGCGATAAACAAAGGTGAGCATGCCGTAGCCGTTGCATATTACATTAAAAGCGAGAAAATTGAATAAGAAAACAAATCTAGTCAAAAGATTTTCAGTAATGAGTAATGGCACAGAGTGGTGTTTTTCCTATGTAAGAAAACATTTCGAAAGTACTGAGGTTTTCGACTTAATACAAACAACCTTCACTTCACAAGATGATGACCAGACTATTGGAAATTGGGCTCAAACAATAATGGCCTACATATTTCCCACTCCAAGAAAATTAAGAAGGAAAAAGAAAAATTGCTATGTATTTTCTTTTTATACTGGACATAATTATATAGACCGAGTATGTAAAAAATATCATCGTATTGGGATTTTTCTTGTTCCAATCGTCATTGGATTTTATTAAGCTAAAAAATTGGGTATAAAGTAAAAGAAATGGTCCAAAAGCATGTAGACGAACACATGATTTTTCTATTTATGAAATTGAGTCCTACCCTAAGCAAGAAGCCTCGTACAAGGAGAGAATTGTTCTATGCGTTTCTCATAGGAAAGACTTCTGATGGGATAATCAATATAATGTCGATGATTACAACGTTAATTCTGATCCGATATAAAATGGTGAAGCGTAACTCAGTCACTAATAATATCAAGAGAATAGCCGAAAAGACAAAGGAGAAAGTGTTACAAGGTAGATTGTAAGAGGTGTGGAAAGTATTCTTGGGGAGGGTGTGGAAAACACTTGGTGACAATTTGCGCTAGCATTGATCTAGGGAAGCATTGCATGTGTAAATCATGGCTTGGTGTAGTTATTACTCAAGAATCTTCACAATCTTCATCTTCAACCTCAACCACCAAAGGTATATACTTACACATATAAGTTCATCTACATATATACATATGTTTAAAATAAAAAATATATCTTGGCCGTTTTTCTAAGTTTCGAATTTGTAGAGACCTCGACGACGAATTCTTGAAGCCACGTTTGATCGGACGTAATAAAGGTTACAATTCGCTTAACAAAACGAATTGTTGAAATTAGGGTTTAGATTCATCTATTTGTGTGGAGGTGTGGCTCGTGTGGATATTGGTGTCAACATTCCGTTGACCAGCCAAGTGCGTTGTGTTGCATCAATAATACTACACTGCTAGTGTTTTGCAGTTTTCTTCTATTATTTAAACCTTAAATAATTCTACGCTGCTATTGTTTTGAAGTTTTTATTGTCATTTACCGTCGGGTTTTTCTAGTTATTTAAAGCCTAGAGTACTACACTGCCAAGTTTATGACATTCGTTCGGTTGCAAACGTAATTTAAGGTTTAGGGTTTAGGGTACGATAACTAGGGTTTAGAGCTAAAAAATTATGACCCTAGATACTAAATTTAATGACAACAAAAGCCCTCAATCAATTTTAAGAAATTCGGTTGCATGTGCATGTAATTTGGACCATCTCCAACCGCAAAACGCATTCTCAAACTCAAACACATTCTCAATCTCAAAATGCAGTAATTCTTCTCTAATTGTTAAACCCATTCATAAACTCAAAAGACTATTTTGTAATATTCACTTCCACACCAATTTTTCTATCTACATATTTACAACTTTACAAATTAGACAACAAATATTAATTTAGATTTAATCGGAAAAAATTAATTAAATTAATAAAAAATATATTTATACATATAAAAAGCATCGAAAAAGAGAGTAACACTGATTTGAGCACGTCTGCGAAATATTTTTTTCTGGGTTTTAAATGGTATCTAATTAGAAAGGACTTTTATGCTATATAAAACAAATTAAAGGATTATTATGTATTTTAAAAATTAGAGACGCAAAAAGTAGTGTTAACTTGCATATATGCGTTTAATTAGGAGAGAGCAATCACAAATCCATTTTGGTTTTTTTTTGGGTTTTACGGTTCGATTGGAGATGCCCCTTAGATTTAGTTCTATTCGAATCACTAAATTTGAATAAGAAATTTAAGTAAAAATTCGAGTTCAAACTAAATTCGAATTACTTATCTGAATTCCAGTTTTTCTTAACCGAATTCGAATCTAATTCAAATTCAAGATTTCGAATAATTAAATCTAATAACGTAATTGAACATCAAGTTCTCTCGATCTGACGAACCCAAAATGAAACTTAGACAGAAATGGCGAGTTTAGATATCTGTTTTGTTGCTTGATTTTGTTTCGGTTTGTTTCCTGGCTGAAATCATCTGTCTCACAACTCCTATCATTTTCTGTCCCACTTTTACAGTTTATATAAAAATGATTCTTATGATTATTGAAAAATACCTTGGACGCCCTTACCTTTGAAGGTCACTTACCCTGACGTCCTTACCTTTGGAGGTCATTCGCTTGAAGGTCACTTACCTTAGACGTCCTTATCTCTGCAGGTCATTTGTCTTAGGATGATTTGGCTTCCTATGTCCCTTCAGCCTCTATGCCGCCTCGACCACCTCAGCCGCATGGGCCGCCTCGATCGAATCTTGTTCATTCACTGTTCGCCTTGCTTTGAGCTTAGAAATTTGAAGGGCCGAGGGCATTGAAGGTTTCGGGTGGACCTCCGACGAGTAGTTGCATTTTTCCGTCAAATGTTTTACCGTGGGAAATCCCAAGGTAACAGACGTAAAAATGCATTTTTACAGGGTTGATGAGGAGATATATATGACACTCCCGCCAGGCCATTAGCTTGAAAATCACCACGAGAAACTTGTATGAAAATTAAAGAAATCAATTTATGGCTTAAAACAATCTCCAAGGGCTTGGTATTCAAAACTAAGCCATGCGCTTCTTGACAAAGATTTTTCAAAAAGCTCAACAGATACATCCATGTTTGTCAAGACTACATATAAAAAATATTGACTTGTATATGTGTATGCTATTATATTAACAGGAAACAACATCGATGAGATTAATAAAATAAGAAAATCTAGAAAGAAAATTCAGATATCAAAGATCTTAGACTACTAAGTTACTTTTTGGGAATAGAAATTGCTCATTCTTCGAAAAGACTTTTTTCTATCTCAAAGAAAATACGTAAGATCTCCTACAAGAAATCGAAAAAACGGGAGGCGAACTATCAAAAACTCCCATGGAAGTCAACAAAAAACTAAATTCTGAAGATGGAGAACCCTTAAAAAATATACACCACTTTTAAAGACTAGTAGGAAAACTCATCAGCCTAACAGTTACACGACCTGGCATTTCTTATGTTGTTAGTTGTATTAGCCAGTTTATGCAGGCCCCAAAGACTACTCATCTTGAAGCCATTGATCGTATCTTAAAGTACCTCAAGGGCAACCCAGGCCAAGAGATTTGGATGAGGAAAACCGGAGCATACGACGTGGTTGGCTACACAGATACAGGTTGGGCTGAAAGTTTTTGACAGAAGATCTACCACCGGCTTAGTCACGTGAAGACGCAAGAAACAAAGTGTCGTAGCAAGGTTAAGTGCTGAAGCAGAATACAGAGAGCTATGTCATCAACAGCTAGCGAACTCGTCTGGATAAGACACCTCTTGGAAGACTTGAAGATCAAGAATAATCGATCGATGATCATGTTATGTGACAATCAAGTTGCATGACATATTGCGACGAACCCCGTCTTTCATGAACGAGGTAGACTGTCATTTTGCCCGAGAAAAGGTGCAGAGTCGGGAGATAAAAATTCATTTCATCACATGCAAAGAACAACTAGCTATTATCTTCACCAAAGCAGTTGATACTCGACAATTCGAAGACATTTACCAAGTTGGGTTCAATAGACTTATTCAAGCCCAACTTGAGCGGAAGTGTTGAAGATCAAAAGATGGAAGGAGGAAAATATCATAATCTATCTGACCTACCTTATACGGACCAAGATAAAAAGATGCAAGGATTATGCAATCAATTTCATCAACGAGTCAATGGTATACATTAGGAAAATATAACCAATTACCACAAAATCAACACAATGGCTACTTGCCATTTTCGATGTACTAGAATCATTATATATAGGGCCATGTAAACATTCAAATGATAATAGAAATCGATCAATAAAAACACTTAACCCTTTTCTACAGTATGTTATGCTCCTTTTCATGCCCTAAACCAGTTTTACTTATTCAATAGATACGGAACATAAAATCAGCTGAGATTTTGTCGAACATAAGATTAGATATCTTACTATATGCCATACGAGTAGTGATTTAATAGGGAATTGCTATTTGTCGCCCCCTTTTTACTTGTTACCGCCCCCTAAAGGGCTGCATTTTGCCCTTATGTTATTTAAAGTAATTTAAATAAAATAAAGTATAATAAACATTAAAAATTTCTATTTAAAATCCTTTACCACACAACACTTTACAAATTATACATCCAAATCAGACAAAAAAACAGAGAAAATTCAAATCGCAATGGATCGGCGACAAGGACAGGGAAAGGGAAAGGGGGTGTTCTCACGACTGGTAAGCAAATTGTCGTAAAAGTCATTCGTACGTAGATAGATTGTCGAAAACGGGTCGGAATAGGCTGAAAAACGGCCGATCGAAGGTAAATTAGGGCCGAAACTCGGCACGACCGAAACACAATTTCGGTCGGCCAAGTGACAGCCGAAACACGATTTCGGCGGTAATAGTAGCGGCCGAAATCTTGCTTCGGTCGTGACTTGGCCGACCGAAATTGTGATTCGGTCGCGCAAGAGCCGACCGAAATCACGTTTCGGTCGGCTCTGGTCCGGCCGAATTTGTTTTTCGGTCGGATCTGAGACGGCCGAAATCACGTTTCGGTCGGCTCTGTTCCGGCCGAAATTGTCGATCGGCTCTCTTTTTTTTTAAAATAAATATCTAATTGCAGGCCAAGGGTGGAAAGTCCCTACTCGGAGGGAGCAGCAGATCCCCCCCGTTGGAGGGATCTGGAGAGCGTCACACGAGGACGCGCGGCGTTGATGCATCCATTCGTAGAGAACGTGAGGAGGAGAGGCGGCAGTGAGCGGTTGCTTCTCATTCCGTATATGCGGATTACGATCCGCATGCGGATAATGACGTGCCCTACGATGCAGCATCGTTTCAGTCATCCGACGACGATGTGATACCGGCCTCCTCAGGTAATTTCCTTCTCCAATATAAACTGACTTGCGATGTCATGTCTTAATATACGTAAAAAAAATAAATTTATTTTTGGGTTATTCGTAAAAAATGAAATAGGGAGCAAGCGCTCCAGGGTCGTAAATGATGATTCCTGGAGGGTGCAGGGGCCACAGCGCGGTGGTCCAGAAAATGGCGGGTGATCCCTAGTTATCTGGGGCACATCGCGCCCCGCATCTGGATGGGTGAGGAGGAGAGGCCCCTACTGAAGTGCGAGCAGCGGGCGTTAGTGCTTCGATCGGTTAAGCAGTAGTACTCCCAATTCCCGCCGGAGACGCAGAGCCAGATCGATGGCACGGGGCTTAGGCACCTCACAGATGCCATGGTGGGTCACTTGGACCAGCCTCTTCTGTGCGCTTTTGTGGAGCGCTGGCAGCCCGACACGAACACCTTCCACATGCCATTCGGGGAGATGACGATCATGCTCCATGACGTCGAGCAGATCCTGGGTATCCCGATCGACGGGGCGACGGTATCGGGCACCCCATACGTCGGCGATGGGCAGATCGCGGCGAGGGAGATTATGGGCGTCTCCGAAGACGTGCTCAGGGGTTCTTGGAGAGGCAGTGGGGTTGCGTCGAATGACGTGATGCAGAGGATGCGGGGGGTCGGCTGGCGGGGTTTCAGGCCATCGCCGATCGTGAGTGTCCTCCAGAAGTCGTGCAAGCATTCTGCAGCAACTAGGTAGTTGTTGTCGACACATTGCTGAAGCTCGCATGCACATGGGAGCTGGTGCGTACGTCGTACCACACATCCGCACGCGGAGTAAACCTCATCCGACAACTCTTTGGCACGCCTCAACTCAGTTCCCATTATCGATATTGCATGGTGTGAAACTCTATACAATATCGTGTGGAATGGAAATCCTGAGCTCCCATTAATTCGTTTCGAGCGGGACTCCTCCAGTGCCTGGAAGTCAACATAAAAAATATTAGATAGGGATTTCGTCCAACACGTAATAATAATTAATTTACCTTTCTGATGCGATTCAGTTGGTTATGAATCTGCTCGTGCACCTTGACCCACACGGTGTCAAGAGACCCAGTGGCCGAGTTCAGCCATTGCTTCAGCTCGCTGTGAGCACTCTCCACACGACATGTAGTGGTGTTCCCGAAATGAAGCACATGGTTCGTCCAAGCTTTGGCGAACTTCTCCTTATGCACCAACCATGTCTGCTCAACGTACTCGACGATAGCGGAGTCACCTTTCCAACGCAGACGCATGTCACTCACGGCCTGCTCGTATTCGTCTATTGTCGGAGCTTCCATGATGCTTTCCAGGCCTTATGCGTGAAGTGCGCTGCGGTCTTTTTGTTCTTTCCCCTAATCCAATAAACTTTGTTCTCCACTTCTTTATAGATATGCCACGTGCACAACAGATGGTGAGAATGCGGAAATACCATCTGTATGGGTCGAAGAAGGCCCAACTCACGATCAGTCATAATCGCCGAAGGGTAGACACCTGGCCCTAGAATATCCCGAAGAGACTGCAACATCCACCCATAACTTCTCTCCGTCTCGTCCTCCATAACGGCAAACCCACACAGGAGGTTGTGATTACAGGGAGTCATCCCTATAATCTCAACTAGAGGCATCTTATACGTATTGGTCTTGTACGTAGAGTCAATCCCAATAAAGTACGGAGACGTCCTCATCAGTGCCAGTGAGTCTGGGTGTGCGAGAAAAACATGTGTCAGCGCATTAGTCTCCTCGTCTCCCAGGGCTTGAACATAATATCCGGTCTGATTCGCCTGGTGCATCAACTGGCTCACCACGTCTCGGCCCACAGAGTAATCCTTCTTCAAACGATCTCTATAATTATATATATGTTGGATCGTCACGTTATCTTCTGCGTGTCGAGCCCTCATAGCTGCGAGGATATGAGCTGGTTTGGCTTGCGCAGCAGTCATTTCCTCTACGATCTTCCTTGCCTGGCTGCTTAACCCACTCGTCTGGCGGTGTCCCTCGGGATACTGTATCAGAGGGTGATTGTGCATGGATTTCTCAGGTGGGCCCGTACGAATGTACCATTCCCTAGTAACTGGATCCTCCTGGGCTATGAGTAGAAACGGACACCTGCACTTGTTAGACTTCGATCGCCTCTCCAATTCATCCTCGTTGCCTCTATAACGTTCTCCACGAGAACATCTAATCAATTTTTTCGTACCGCATTTTTTATGCGACGAAATAATCACCTCGAAACCAAAAGCAATAGCGACGCCTTTCGCCCAGTTAATGGCTTCCACGCCGGTCGGAAATCGTCCTCCTTGGCGGAAATGCTCACTGTAATTTACCCCATCGCCGACAAAATCCTCCAGGACGCTGGACATCCCTCTCGTCGTCTGAAAAAAAATTTAAGCAGCCAAACTGAAATTTTGCCCATTTGCAGAGGCGGCCGAACTGACATTTCGGCCGTTTCCGCTCCGGCCAAAACAGAAATTCGGCCCCCACAGCTCCGGCCGAAACACAATTTCGGCCCCCACAGGAGCGGCCGAACAGTGATTTTGGCCTTTCTGTGCAGGGCCGAATTTTTTTTTCGGCCCCCACATGGTGCGGCCGAAATTATGTTTCGGTCGGTCCTGTGGCGGCCGAAATTGTGTTTCGGCTGAGCCGAAATTTCGAAGGTGATCGAATGGATGTTCGATAATTCATGTAATACCCGAGCCCCGTAAGTGATCTGGCCAATAAATTTTCATACATATTATGTGTTTATGTGATTACATAATACGTGTTTTACAGCCTTATGTGTGTTATCCGAGAAACTTGTGTGAAAATATTAGGACTTAGGGAAATTTGGGTAACATTTAGATGTAGGTGAGACTTTAGAAATCTCGGTGAAAATAAGTGATTAGTGTAAAATAAATTTCGACCGATTGTAGTGTTAGGATTTCAATATTCAAGTAACACTTGAAAACTAGTTTTGGCGGAGTTCATTACTTGTGAAGTTAAGCTTTCGGGTAAGTATTAAACTTTCGTCGATTAAATAAAACGCAAACAAGTTAGAAACGTCGGATTGTAAATTGTAATATGATCCTTTGTTAATCAGTTGAGACCAAAGTCGGACAATTTTAGTGTGGAAATTCGTACCAAATTAATTTAGAATATATTCAATAAAAACCTTCGAGTGATATTGGACTATTGGGTCAAAGAGGTTGGATTTATATCAACCAACGAGACTTTGCTTAACACATGAGGAAAAGTAAATTAGTCACCTAGTTGTCAATTCTAAGCACAAATTTCCAAGTTCTAACACTTATCAAGTAGATCCAAAGATAATAAGTAAAACCCTTATAAGACACAAAAGTAAGAAGAAATCCTTACAAACGTGAAAAAAGGAGATCAAAGAAAATTCTATCAACTAAAGGAAATTCTTAACAGCTTGAACTTCGAGCTTAGGGTAAGTGGAAATATTATTTATAACTTATAAGTTCGTTCATGACCTATATGCTAGATAATTTGTTGAATTAATACAACCTATATGAAAATTTTGAGTATGGAATATGTGGAAGAAAACCCTTATTTCTGGATTTAAACTCATACTAACATCATTTGCTTAGGGTTTGTGTGTATACAGGTATAAAATTCGTGGTAAAGAGTTCAGTTTTGGAATAGGGGGATTAGTTTTCGGGTAGTTAAGTTCAAATTCTAGAGTCTCTAGCTTTGACTATAAGAGTTAGATAAAATTAACAATTCCAGGTAGATGATATACGGATAGGTTGAATATAGGATGGACTTGGGGAAAGCCTCAGGTGGAAAGCAATTTTAGGTACTTAATGGCTTTCGATTCCTTTCAGTAAAATGAACCTTCGAGCAATAGTTAGTATGGATACTTATTAATTCATATGTTCTTGAGTATTCTTGAGTGTAAACTTTCGTGCCTAGGATGTAGGAATAATATTTAATATTCATTATGACTAAGGGAAAACTTTAGTATGAATTTAATCTATGGAATAAGAGTATCGGCGAAGTTGAATTAAGAGTAAAACAAATCGGGCGATTTGTATTTTATATGAACTATCGGCGAAAGTGAGTTTCAAATGAAAATAAATCGGTCGAATGAATTTAAAGAAAAGGACTTTCATTGTATAAGATAGGGATTACTTGCAAGAATCGATCGAAACTAGGGAAATTATGTGACTTTCGCCGAGGTGTTCTATTTAAATTATTAGTTGACCGATGCTGACCATTATGTGTATATACTTTCGACCAAATATAGAAATTCAGGTATCGGGCGATAATGTGTTTCGCCGAGGTTTTCTATTTAATTTATGATTAACTCGATTTTGACCATTGTATGAGTTTCGGGCGAATCAGCCTTATATAAGAGGAGTTTCGCCGTGTTATGTAAACTAATTAAGATTCGACCGATTTTCAGTTGTAACAGGGAATTTGAATTATGATCGGGCGACTCGACGTAAACATGGGACTTTCGCCGTGTTGTATAAAATATTAATTTATTAGATGGTCGGCGATACTACTATTAATCGAAACTCATATTGCCCTAATCTTGACCAATCGGGTGTTGACCTAATTTAGACTATTGATCGGACAATTTAAGGTTTTAAAATATTATGTTACAAACCGAGAGTATTTTTGAGCAAATTAGTGTAGTCAAACCAATTTATTTCGAAACAGTCGTCTAGCTTAGATATTATACTGACACTTTAATATTTTTATTTAAGGGTCGAAAATAGAAATTTCCCGGAGCAGTAAATTTATTTAGCTTGGACGACAGGTAAGTGGGAATTTCAACTACAACACATAATTTATTTGTATGTGCTTGAATTACGTGACTATGTGCTTGGGTGTTTATATTATTACGTGAATTATTTGACATGTTTCTGCATGGTAAGTGCTTACGATATTAATTCACCATGCATATTCATGTGCATGTACGAGACATTTGGGGTTTATGTGAGATGAGCATGCACAGTATTTATCGCCTGAGGGCGAATATATTTGCCGATATAGGCATTTGATGTCGACTCGCATTTGAGTCAGGGCTACTTCTATGGCACCATGACGGCGTGGTGCGTCGTCGAGTATATTTTATATTTATTTGGGCTGATGCCCTGATAGCGGAGGGATGCGACCTGGAGGGTGCGACCTGGGAAGGAGCGACCTAGGGGGAAACCATAGCGTAGGCTAACCAGCGTAGGCTACCAGCGTGGGCTACCGCACGACAGAGGGGACGACCTGGGAGGGTGCGACCTAGGGAAACCTAGCGTAGGCTACCCAGCGTAGGTCGCTACCACGTTTATCCGTGTTGGATTAGAGCTCTTTATGGTGCATAGCAAGTTAGCCGAGGGCCCTGAGAGATATGAGATTGAGTTTGAGTTACGAGGTGTGAGATACATTGGCGCGGATGCCTTTGCGGGGTTTTCACGTTCACGACATTGCATATTCCTACTTACTGAGCTTTATAGCTCACCCCTTACTTTATGTGTTGTAGGTATGCGCGCCCATGGTATGTGATCGCTTTTTGATGGCAAGGCTTACCTTTTGAAGCTTCCAGCGACTTTTGAGGGTGGTGTGTACATGGATGCGACCCGTGTGGCCGGGCGTTAAAGTTCTCTTTTGCTGCGCACTTATACACTTCCCATGTATATAGGGTTGGAACAATATTTTGAGTATGTATATAATGAATTCCTTTACATAAAAGGAAAATTTTAATACGCATTTTCGCGTATTGCTTACTTTATATTAATATTTAGTCACGTAAGATAACATTAGAAAGGTTAGTAGATGGCGGGGCGCCACAATTCATCTACGTACGAACGAATTTTACGAGAATTTGCGTACCAGTCGTGCCAATAGACCCTTTCCTTTGCCCTGTCCCTTTACCCTGTTGTCGATCCATTGCGATTATAGTTTTTTTTTTGTTATGTTTGAGTCTGATTTGAATGTATGATTGCGATATGGAAACTGTTGTATGAAAAATGACTTTAAATAGAAATTTATATTCAAAAGGGCAAAATGATCTTTTTTCAGCCTTTAGAGGGCGGTGACTAGGAAAAAGGGGGCGGTGAATAGTAATCCAGGATTTAATATGTATATCGTAATCTCTGATAATTTAGTCATTGAACTTTCGATTAACTTGGTTATGACTAGTCTCCAAATCACACCTGATCATAACATCCCTTTCCATATTTTTTATTTTCTTAGCGAATTTCTATTTAGTGTTTCTGAAACAATTAATTGCACAAGCGTACGTGTATTACGAAATAGCATAATGTTAATTGCCTTGGCGACCATAAGGTGAAGGGTGCTAACACCCCTTTTGGGTTGAAAAAACCTTGAAATTTGCAAAATTAATTTACCCATTCTTTTATAGAGCTTTTTTGATAAAACTAAAGGTCAACAAATGTAATTAAATTAGGGATGTGCAACTTCAGTGAGAATTACGGTGACCATGTTAGTATTGATTTATAATGACGTCTACCCGAATTCAGAGATTTCTTGATATTAAATTTATTCTATGCGTGGTGACTTTATATGATAAATGGATAAAGTGAGGAATAATAGTTGAAAATTAATCTTAGATTAAGTTCACAAGTCATTTCATAAAGAAAATACATTTATGGTGGGTATTTTATATATTATATAATTCTATATTGAGAGTAGGGGTGGTAAACAGGTCGGGTTGGGTCACCTTCGGGTTCAGCCCGTTTAATGAACGGGTTGAAACTCTCAACCCTGACCTGACCTGTTTACTTAAACAGGTCGAAAAATCAAACCCAAACCCAACCTGCTTTAACCCTAACCCAACCCGCCAACCCGCCAACCCGTTTATAATTATAAAAAAAAAAAGAAAAAACAACAAAATTGGCAGAATTATAATCCAAATTAAACAAAAAAAAAGAGAACTAATGCAACTTTTTTTCTAAAAACATCATGTGTGAGCGTAAGAGTGGATAAAGAATTAGGGTTAATCCTTTTATTTTATTTCTATTAATAATAATTTAATAATATATATTATTCGGGTTAAATGGGTTGATTTCGGGTTGAAAATCCGAACCCTAACCTTACCCACTTAATAACTGGGTTGGGTTCGGGTTTACCCATTTACGTAAACAGGTCAAAAATACTAACCCGAACCTGCTATTTTCGGGTGCAGTTCGTGTCGGATTGGCGGGTCGGATCGATTTTTAACAGCCCTAATTGAGAGAGATAGGCCATTTCCATCAAAAAGGAGTTTCTTTTAAACAATATGTGAAATGAACCTTCAAGGAAGACGACAATCGTATAAGTTTATATTACTTGAGCCAATTAATGTCATATTTGAAAAAAAATAGTATATTTTGGTTCTTAAAACCCAACCTATATGCAAACTATTAAATAGAAAATCGATATATCAAATCGATGATTAATTAATCAAAGATCCTGTATATCCATATTATATTGTCGTAGACAGCAATAGCTATTACACCAATATATATATATATAAATATATATATATATATATATATATATATCTACATATTCACTGCAAAAAAGAAAAAAGTATATCGACCGAAATCTTCACGGCAACTTCGTCGGCTTATTTTCTGACGGATATTTGCGAGTTGGTCGATAACAATTTCTACGGAGATTACGTTGAAAACAACATGGAATTTTATTTTTATTTTTAGTTTTATTTATTTAGGAGTATTCGATGGATGCTCCCTCGAAATGTTTTGTTTTTTATTTTTATTTCAATTTGTTTAAATATGTACGACGGGTCCGTCGAAAAGTATTTATATAGTTTCTTTTGTTTTTTTATTTTCTTTCATTCTTATATCGATTTAACAGAGTTTCGCCGAATACTATCTGTATCGAGATTTTAAGTGAAACGATGTTTTCAAACTTTGGAAATAGTAAATAACTTCCCATTTACGGCTCGTTGTCCGAGAAACTAAACACGTAGCATGATTTTGTTACACATGTTGCAGATTTACTTTTATTTCATTTATCACACTTCTTTTCATTTTTCATTTATTTGTATTTCTCCTCCTCTCACGATTCCTTTTCCTCCATGATCAATTCAACTAGATGACTAAGAGCGAGCATCTTCAAACATTCGTTCCAGAAAATAAGGAAGTGAAAGGTTGGTGGCATCTCAATTCTTCCTTTTTTTTTTGCACAGCTTTCTTTAGTTGCAGCTTATCATCTCTACTGGTAGCGAAAGATTAAAGCAAAAGTTTGGATATTTATTTTTTTAGTTGTTTTTCTTCTTAACGATGACGCAGGGCAGGCTAAGGTCGAGATGCGAAGCTGTGTGCAAGGTTTTGAAGTCGTCAGAGTTTCGAGGTTCGTACGCCGCTTCGAGCTGTGCTATTCGAAAGTCGTCGGAGTTGTGAGGATTGGAAGTTGCAGATTTGAGTTGCCGTTGGAGATGCTTTTGGAACTGTGAGGTTGGCCGCGTCGGAGTTGTAGATCTGAGCTGCCTTTGGAACTGTGAGGTTGGCCGCATCGGAGCTGCAATGCTGCTACTATGAATTTCGGTCCGCCGATGTCTCTGGCTACCGGATTTTTTTGCAATTTTTTTAAATTTTTTTACTCGACGAGAATCCTGTTGATTTATTAAAAATTATAAAAAAGAAATTTCATTTTTGTTAGCGGAATTGCCGATCTAAAATCCTTTGAAAATGAAATTCGACGAAAGTTTCCACGCACCAAATAGGTAAATATCCATGGATTTTACCAACGAAAAATCCGTCAAGTTTTCGTTTTTCAACTATACACCAACGGAATCGTCCGTCGAATATTTAGAATTCTTTTTTGTGATTCTAGAACGAGTCACGATACAGTCTTATTCAAGACGAATGTAATGTGCGTCTTTAGTCAAATAATTTAACGCAATCAGCCAACTATGTTTCTTTTGAAATCCAGGATCTTAATTAATTCATCTTACGGACGACTAGGAGAGAAAATGAGAATTCCTATCAGAGAGTTTAATGCAATTGCATAGTAAAAATAGCGGTACAGAGTCGTAGATATGAGTTTAGGGTTTAGGGTTTAGGGTTTAGGACTTAGGGTTTAGGGTTTAGTACGATCTCGAGTTTTTTTTAGTAAAAAGATAAACAAAATAAATAAATTCAATTATGGTGGGCATTTCATACATTATAAATTGCTAGAGAGAGAGAGAGATGTTTTCTTCAAAAAGAGTTTCCTTTAAATGACATGAGTTATGAAGCTTGAGAAAGATGCAGATAGCATAAGTTACATAATTTGAGTCTTATTGTCGATTCGAAACAAATAGTATCTTTTGGTCTTCCAAACCATATTTATGTGCAAATTGAAAGCGATAAATCAATTTGAAGATCAATTAATCACAAACCCTAGATTTTAAAACCATGTTGTCGTAGCTAGTCATATATATTACACCAATATATATATATATATAAAAAATTCTAGAATAAATCTATACGACATGATCGTATTCAAAACAAATTTAATAAACAATCAAAGATTTTAAGCAATCAGTTAACCATATTCCTTTTTTAATGATCTTCGATTATGTCATCCAAGATCTTAAAAGAATTTAATGCAATTGCATTTTAAATCGCAATGATTATATTTCTGCGGGAGATTGATTAGGAAATCATTGAAAATTTAAGAGACAGAAATTTGAATTTATTCCATATTATCAACAGCCTAGACCAGTTATCAAATCAAGTCTATCAGAATTTTTTACAGCAGTAGACTAGCAAGAAACAAAAACATACTTACCGATTTCCTTTACCTCAAGTTTGAGGAGGAAAATCCTCGTTTTCAATTTCCTATCTTCATTTCCCCATTCTTCTTATTCGTCATCAGGTTTAGGGTGGTCTTGAGCCCCGCCTACAATTTCACGTTTTCCCCTTCGTTCTTCTCCGCCATCAATTTCTTCGTCCCTCTTTTCTTTATTGACTCCTCTGTCGTCGTCTCCTTTCTTGGCTTCTGGATCATTATCTTCTGGCTCTTGTTCCCCATTATTGCTCTCAGCAGCGTGGCCGTCATTCTCACTCTCATCCATAGTTCCCAATGTTTCTGGGAAGAATTTGAAAATATATCTCAGCCTGTGAAACGTCAACGCTTGGATTTTAGCCACGCCACATCTTATCCCGCCGTGAACTGCGGCGGCAATTGCAGTAATGTTTACTGAGAGGAAAGAAACAAATCAAAATAGAAAAAACAAAGTTAGCCAATGTTTTTTAAAAAAAATCGCATACCTTGAATCTTTTTTAGTACAGTTTTGGAAAATCGAAAAACTGATTGACGGAACATTTCGTCTTGATTTAGTTCGTGAAATGTTTTTTTTTGGTAGAATGAATTTTAATTTACCACAGTCCCAATATTCAGTTACATCATCTTTTGCACAAACCTATACTTGTTAAAACTAATATGGATACTTACAAACTCGCTGGTAAAGAATATTTCGTTCAGCGTTCTTTCTTTGGAAACAACCTCGAATCCGGATCTTGATTTCCTTCGCTAGCTGATCAAACAACTGTGGTTCTGTCCTCTCCACGCCCCCATGGTATCTCCCATTCCTCTCAGCCCAAAGATGGTACAGTATGGCTGTAATTACAGACACACTAATGCGAGCCTTCACAGTCTTCTTTCTTCCCATACAGGCCAACCGGTTCCTTAGCTCCTCAAAGGTCACAATCCTTTCACTTAAATCCAGCCATCCTTTTACTCTCTGGAACACTTCTTGACTGTATTTACATTCCAGATTAAATGATCAATCGATTCCTCCGAGTCTTCGCACAGCTTGCATCTTGTGTCATGTATCACCAAGCCCCATTGCAGCAACCTATCTATAGTTAGTAAGCTTCTGTGGATGATTAGCCAGCTCAGAAACGAGTGCTTAGGGACATTGTATCTGTTCCAAATGGCACTGCAGCAAGGGAAATCCTCATGCACTCCCTTAAGCCATTCATATCCCGATTCAACAGTGTACCTTCCATCTGAGGATGGTTGCCATTTTCCCTCCTTATATCCCTCTTGGAACAGACTTTTCACTCGGTTGATCTTCTTCCAAAACCAGCACACGTTCGGCCCAGCCTGATACTCCCAGAAGCTATTCCCCTTTAAATACACTACGTTTATCCACTTAATCCACAGTGAGTCCCCATCTAATGCAATATCCCAGATTTGCTTCCCAATTAAAGCAATGTTCCATGTCACACAGTCTCTGAGATTAAGTCCACCATGTCTTTTCTGGCAGCAAACTTGTTTCCACCCAACCAACGCTTTATATTTACCATTCTCTTTTTTGCCCCATAAGAACTCCCTACATATTCTATCCACTTCCTTCGATACTGCTTTAGGCAGCAGGAATATAGCCCCCCCAGTAGCCATGTGTGGCCAATAAAACTGAGTTAACTAGGCATAATCTCCCAGCGTAGGATAAGTTCTTCGTTGCCCAACAATGCACTCGAGAATTGATTTTTTCCACCAATATGTCTGTATGGTCCATTTGGTTGGGGAAACCGGCACCCCTAAATACCTCATTGGATACTGCCTCATTGTAAATCCAGTAATCCTCTGAATGTCCTCTTTCTCCTGCTGTGACATTCCAGCTAAGTATAAGCTCGACTTTTGAGCATTAGCCTCCAGACCAGCCGTGTATTTGAAGTGCTCCAAAGCTTCTGCAATCACCTGGACTGTTCCACTCCTGCCTTTACAGAAAATCATTAGGTCGTCCGCGAAACAAAGGTTGACCAGCCCAATGCTCTTGCATAATGGGTGGAATCTAAATCGGGGATCTTTCGCTGCCCGCTTTAATTTCCTAGATAGATATTCCATGGTAAGTACAAATAGCAGGGGGAAATAGGGTCCCCCTGCCTCAGCCCTCTCTCGCCTTTGATGTGTCCACCTTGTGTCCCATTGAAGGAGATAGTATACGACACCGTTGTGATGCATTCCATCAACCAGCCCACATACTTCGAGGGGAACTTCAGGAGACACAGCCAATTCCTCAGAAAATCCCAGTCAACCGTGTCATACGCCTTCTTGATATCCACTTTCATGAGGACTCTAGCTGATGCATTTCTTCTGTTGTATAACCGGAGTAAGTCTTGACATAGCAGAATATTCTGGACTATGGATCTCCCCTCCACAAACGCACTTTGGTTACCATGAACCAGTTTTGGCAAGAGTGGTTTCAGTCGTGTGCATAACAGTTTTGATATGCATTTATACACTGTATTACAACACGATATGGGCCTGAAGTCCTGGCCAAAGTTAGGATTATCAACCTTTGGAATGAGGCACAAGACTGTACCATTCAGTTTGGGCACCATTTTCCCTGTCTCAAAAAACTCCCCTATGGCTGCAGTGACTTGATCTCCTACAATCCTCCAGGCTGACTGAAAAAACCACTTCCATACCCGTCAGGACCAGGGGCAACATCCTTATGAATACCCTTCATGGCTTCATAAATTTCTTCCTTGGTAAAAGGTTGAATGAGTTTTATCTGCTCCTCCACAGATAAGGTGTAACCTTCCTCTGCAACCCTGGGATCTCTCCCATTATCCAAGAGAGTGGTCCCATCTGCGGCAGTAATAGATAAAATCCTATTCTGGTAAGCTCTGGTCTTGATTGCTGCATGGAAGTATGATGTATTCTGGTCCCCTTTTTCTAACCATCTTACCTTAGCTTTCTGCCTCAGGAATTTCTCACAAGCCTCACTAAGGAATCTGAGTTCCAGTCTGAGCCTCTCTTCTTTCTCCAGTAGTTCCCTGTTCAGCAGATCACTCTGCACAATCTGTTGGCAGTCCTCAAGTTTTTGTCTAGCTATCTCTGTGCTATTGATAATGTTAGCAAATAGTTCTCTGTTTTGCTCCTTCAAAGGATTCCTCAGATTACTCAGATTCTGACTGAGTGATTTCATAGCATTCCCAGGGTATGGCCTCCAATGCTCCTCCACTGTGGTCCCGAAAGTTGAGCAAGACTCCACATGTTGAAGTACTTGAAGGGTCTCTTCAGTTTCTGATGTGAATGTCCGCTCCTTAACACAACGGGCGTATGGTCTGAAAACCTTCAGGTAGGAAGACAGCATAATGATCAAAGAATTTAGTTATCCATTTCTCATTTGCGAAGGCCCAACCAATTCTGCTCCAGACTCTCCTTTCAGCACTTTGTTTATTTGACCAAGTGAACTTACTACCACTTCTTCTAATTTCCACTAGTTGATTCTGTTCAGTACATGCCCTGAACTCAGTAAACTCCTTATTATGTACGGCTGATCCTCCAACTCTATCCTGAAAACCTCTAATATTATTAAAGTCCCCCCACAACAACCAAGGCTCCTTCATACTACTCCCAATCTGGTTGATGGACTCCCATAGATTGCCACGTTTCTATTGCTCATTGTGCCCATATACCACAATAAGATAGGAAATAAACCTCCCATCTTGTGAAGCTCTGAAGTGCATATGTTGCTCTGATGATCCCAACAGATCCAATTTAGAGGCACCCCTCCACAAAACCAATATTCTGCCATTTGGGTGATTATTTAAGTTGTGACTGAAATTCCACCCACAGAACACTCTCTGCATCACCTCCCTCACATTCCTCTCCTTTAATTTGGTTTCTAACATACACATGATCTCAAGACCATGTTTATTGCAGAAGAGAGCTAGCTCTCTCTGCTTTGCGGGGCCATTTAGGCCCCTCACATTCCACATTGCGCAGCTATCCATGACCTATGTCATGGACCCTCTGCTTGGAAGGGTTTGAAATATGGTCTGTCCCTTTGCCAGTTCCCTCATGTTGAACTAGATCTGCCCAATAAGCTCTACTAGTCACTCTGCTCCTGTTGCCTCAGCTTCTTTTGTATCACTTTCCTCCTTCCCTTCCTTCTCAGTTATTTAGCTATGCACTTGTGTCACCTCGCCCGCACCAGTAGCAGGGTGCTGCACCTGTGTCTCCTGATACGGTTTGGCTTGAGTCTGCTGCCAGCTTCTCTTGGTTTCCTGCTTGCAAACATCCTCCTCGTGCCCATATTTCCTGCATTTATTACACATGATAGGCTTTCATTCATATGTGACTCGTTGTTCCATTAGTTGCCCACGCTCATTCAGGAATTGAATAATGTCTGGCAGAGGAGTATTCAGATCCACTTCCACCATCACTCTTGCATAGTGAATTCTTTCTTTCTTCCTAGTATAATCATCCGTCATAATAGGCCGACCAATTAAGCTAGAAAGCTTGCTCAGAGTTCTCATTCCCCAGTATTTGAGTTCTAGTTCCGGCAGTTGTACCCATATGGGTACACTCTCCACCCCAATTTTGCTCAATTGCGTGTGCTCAGACCACGGCGTGAGAATCATAGGCTTCCTATCGAAATGAATGATCTCAGTCTGTAGTACTGTTGGTCCGAGATTTCACCAACAATACGACTTCGGACGGATTAAACACGCCTAAAGATTGAGATTTAGGTTAGGGCGTGTGGGCTTGGTGGTGTTCTTGAGGAGACTCTCTCACTCTAACATATGTTTATTTTCTTAACACACACAAGCACACCTAACTATGTGTTAGGGTTTTAGTATTTATACCACAAGTTGGTATATAATACTTGGGCCCTTTTGTAAGCCCATTACAAAATAACTAAGAACTAACCCAACTAAGAACTAGCCCAAAGTTTTAATAAAGCTAACCAACAAAGATAATATAATGAAATTGAACACTACAAAATATTTCCTAACAATCTCCCCCTTAGTGTTCAATCTTCAGTTCAGCGCGGGATATCTTTGTTGGGCATATTGGAGATCTCGATTCCTAGCAAACTTCCCCTACAAGGGATATCTCCTCTTCTTGCGGAGGCATTGATGACTCGGCTAGGACTCACTTGTTAAAATTCTCCAATCTTCTTGTTCTTGGCGCCGGATTTGTTGTCTTCGAATGGAAGTTGTCTAGTTCGGCCTCGAAGATGACTCGTCTGGCTCCAGAAGAAGGTAGGCGTGGGGCGTAAAAAATGTGCCAAGGCTCTATTGAAATGTGACTTTCAAGAGTAGGGAGCCCGGTCTTCAGAGTGGTCAGCGCAGTGGTGGCGGAATGTGGTGGATGAGATGTGCCATGGCTCCTTCGAGTGTTCCATTATGAACATAATAGCTTGGCACATAAGAATGTGCGCGGAGGTAGTGGAAGCCTCCGGCGGGGCGTAGTTGGTGGAGGTGGCGTGGATGATGGTTGCTGCTGATGCTGCTGTACGATCTTCAACTCATTTCTTCTCCTTTACTCCCCCTTGAGATGATCTCCGTCTTCGGGATCGTCACATCGTCCGTGGGACGAGTCTGCCTCTGGTGTTGCTGGTGGTGATGATGGTGTGGTGTGGTGTTGAGTGAGGCAATCAAGTGGGATTCTCAGGAGTAGCAGCATTTGGCTTTCCTCAAAGTTCATTTCGAAACTTGGAAGAGGCGGAGCAGCATGTGGTGGCGTAAGCGTAGGCGTGGTGGAGTGGTGTCGGTGATGGGACCTTTTCCTTCATAGATCCTCGTTGAGCACGGCATGGAATGTGTAAGTTCCTCGCTGATTGCTATGAGTCGGGGCTCCATCACGAACGGGGTAACTAACCAGACGGGGGTCACAAAGACGCTCCGTCGTCACAACATCGAAACATGTGTCCGATGGGCCGCCTGTTTGCACAGGACAAAAAGAACTGGAGAGCCACAAAGGCTTTCCGTTCGCACGGACGATGAGACAAGCTCGTATCCGTGGCCCATCGACAGTTGTGGTGAGGGTGGCTGTCGTGGGTCTTCCGCTCTCGGTCACAAGGACGTCATCAAGCGTTCGGGCAAGTTCACGAAGAACCTGCGGTGCGTAAAGAGTGTTTGTGTCCTAGAAAGTGGAAAATTTCGGTGGGTGAGGACACTAGACTCAACGTGGGTGGAAGAGGTGCAGTGAGAGGCGGGGCACTGCATATTCAACATCAACCGTCTCCAAGTGGGGCGGTGATGGCTAACGTGGTTCCTCTTGTGCGAAATGAAACAGCTATCTGCGAAAGGATAGCTGAGTGGTTGGGAGGGTTAATTGCGCGGTTGGACCAGATGCCGCGACTTCTACTCGGGAAACGAGCGAGTCGTCTCCTGTACCTATGGGCGAGGTCCGGGTTGTGGTGAGATATGACAGAGGAGTGTGATCATGTCGTCGTTGGTTCGCAACTCCTGCAAGCGACTTACGTCATCCGGAGATCGTTGATTGGATCTTTGCGTGGAGGAGGATGTCGCGCGACCTAGACCTAGACTAGAGAGGCTAGGGTAGGCTCGTTCCTGGGTTAGGATCAGGGGGTTTCACTGATCCATGGGAACTATGGTGGCGTGGCATGATCGCGTTGAAAGGCGACCACGAGTGATGTCGACGAGGATGGCCCAAAACTGTTGATCAGACACTTCTGAGACTCGTCAGGTGGTGGTGGTGGTGAGGGCATAAAGAGGATCACGGTGGCTTAGGACGTCTCCATGTAGCGCACCATGGTGGAATGGATGGCAGTGGGTGGACGGTGGAGTCTGGTACATGAGACCCACATCGCCTAAGCATCGAGATTAGATGGCGCGCCCACTGATGGTTGGTTGAACTCTTGTCAACCCTTCTTTATGGGTCCGGGTTCTGCATGGATTTGTACAGAAGTCATGATGATTGCTCGCTTCTCTGACATCCCTTCATGCACGTGGAGCAACCCGTGTAACGTGCATGATGGGGTTGGTTGCTCGCAGTGCATACCGGTCATGAATGTGGAGCAACCCATGTACCATTCATGCCGGGGGTGTGAAATTGGCATTTGGAAATTCCGCTCCGAAAAGTTTGGGGGTGACCTAAACTTTTTCTATAATGTGCCAATACCGTCCTAGGTCGATCGTTGGGTACGGTGATCGTTGCCGCGTTTTGGATTTGCCTTCAAAAATTTCACAAAAACGTCGTCTATACCGAAAATTTTGGCCCAGAAAAATTTATTTCGAAAAATTTTAAAAGTGTAAAATAGACAAAGTCCAAAGGCCTTAGAAAATTTTTCTCTATCCAATGATATAAATTTTCCTTGGGCTTAGAAAAAAAAATTTCCTTCCTTTTTTTTTTTTTTTGCTCCTTAAAACCTTATTTAATCCGAGGGGGGGCCAGAAATTTTGGTGGTGAAAAACGTTCAAGTGTAATTTTAAAGAGTGATTTTTGCAAGATTTGAAGCTAAAAGGTGTGTTTGGATCAAGTTTAAAGGTTGGGTGCAAATTTCTCGGGGGGTGCGAAAAATGGTGTGAAAATGTGCGAAAAATGTTATCCCGAGAAATTTCGTTGTGAGAGTGAGTCGCGAAAATAAGGAAATTTCGCATTCACAGTGAATTTTCGCATATAGCACGGAAATTTCGCATTCAGAGGAAATTTTCGCATGTACTGAAAATTTTCGCATGTCGAGAGAAAATTCACATTTGAAGTAAAATTTCGCATGTATAAAAGTTTCGCATGTATAGAAATTTTCGCATGTATAAAAATTTCGCATGTCGAGAGAAAATTCACATTTAAAGTAAAATTTCGCATGTATAGAAATTTTCTCAGGTATGAAGCTTTCGGGGTTTGGAAATTTCTCAGGTTGAAAAACTTTCTCAGGTGGAAGTTAGTTCAGATGAAATTTTCTCAGGTTGAGAATTTTTCGAAGTGTAAATTTTCTCAGTTGAAAATTTCTCGGATTTGAGAAATTTCTCAGTTTTGAATATTTTTGCAGTTTTGAAAATTTAATCAGTTTAAGAAAATTTCTCGGATTAAAAAATTTCTCAGTTTTGCAAAATTTCTCGGATTTGAAAAAAAATTTCTCAGTTTTGCAAAACTTTCTCGGGCAGTGAAAGTTTCTCGGGTTGATAAAATTTCTCGGGCAGTGAAAGTTTCTCGGCCAGCGAAATTTTCTCGGCTAAGAATTTTCTCGGGTAAGAAAATTTCTCGGCCAGCGAAATTTTCTCGGCTAAGAATTTTCTCGGCTAAGAATTTTCTCGGGTAAGCATGGGCAGCGCGACTTTTACCAGAAAAATGGCTCGTTTTCGCTCAAATCTCACTCAAAATCGACGGAACTTGTTCCAAAACTTCAGAAAAACATTCCTAAACACATAATCAACCTTTGGGATGTCTAAAAACAACAAATCGAGGTCGAAATCGCCCAAAAACTGAAAGTGACGAAAATAATTTTTCAAGCAATTTTTCACTCAAATCTTGCTTAAAACACGCAAATCCGGTCGCGTTGGGCTCTGATACCAATTGTTGGTCCGAGATTTCACCAACAATACGACTTCGGACGGATTAAACACGCCTAAAGATTGAGATTTAGGTTAGGGCGTGTGGGCTTGGTGGTGTTCTTGAGGAGACTCTCTCACTCTAACATATGTTTATTTTCTTAACACACACAAGCACACCTAACTATGTGTTAGGGTTTTAGTATTTATACCACAAGTTGGTATATAATACTTGGGCCCTTGTGTAAGCCCATTACAAAATAACTAAGAACTAACCCAACTAAGAACTAGCCCAAAGTTTTAATAAAGCTAACCAACAAAGATAATATAATGAAATTGAACACTACAAAATATTTCCTAACAAGTACCTTATCCCGTCTCTCTACAGAGTCAAATCGCGCCAAGAACAATCCTTGCCTCACTTGCCAAACATTAATCAGATCTAGTTTTTCCCATTTCCGCTTGAGGAAACCAGCCATAACATTGTAAGGAGGATTCGAGCCTAATACATAGCAAAGCAGCGCAGATTCCCAATGCTCAATCTCATCCTTAATCTCCTCTTCCTCAATTACACCGATTTTCATCCCCTGCTCAGCCCTCGGGGCCACATATTCCAACCGATTGTCCGGATCCTTAATCAGATTGATGCTGAATTTCTGCCATGGATTATCCTCAGGTTCCTTCCTCTCTTTCCTCACAGTGCCTTGTCGCAGCGATTTTTGACCCGACGATTCCTCCAGCGTCGGCCAGCTCTTCGCTATCGCAGGATCCGCCTCCAATAGGTTCAGCGATTTTTTAGCCAATGGAACAGTACTTTTCACCGAAGAAATTTCTGCAACCCTAGGTTCCTCCTGCTGATCCGATTTCCCTATCAAATTCCGATTATTCGATTTACCAGTCAATCTCGTGTCAGTAGAGTGCGGCGGCGTTTCCACAACCGGCGCCGTCCTCTGTTTCGTGGATTTTCTCTGTTTCGTGAAATGTTTCGTCTTGATTGACGGAACATTTTGTCTATATTTTTCAAACTTATTATGAGAGGATTTTCTCTCTTTCAATTTTCCAAGATGAGGGTTTCAAACTGATTATTAAAGATTTTTCAAACTGATTATTGAAGGCAAACTAAATCAAGACGAAATGTTCCGTCAATCAGTCTTTCGATTTTCCAAAACTGTACTAAAAATGATTGAAGGTATGCGATTTTATTTTTTTTAAAAAAAATTGGCGAACTTTGTTTTTTCTATTTTGATTTGTTTTTCCTCTCAGTAAACAATATGGAAATTGCCGCCACAGTTCACGGTGGGATAAGACGTGGCGTGGCTAAAATCCAAGCGTCGACGTTTCACAGGCTGAGAGATATTTCAAATTCTTCCCAGAAACATTGGGAACTATGGGTCAGAGTGAGAATGACCACCACGCTGCTGAGATCAATAACGGGGAACAGGAGCCAGAAGATGATGTTGCAGAAGCCAAGAAAGGAGACGACGACAGAGGAGTCAAGAAAGAAGAAAAGGACGAATAAATTGCTGGCGGAGAAGAACGAAGGGGAAAAAAGTGAAATTGTCGGCGTGGATCAAGACCGCCCTAAACCTGAAGACGAAGAAGAACAATGGGGAAATGAAGATGGGAAATCGAAAACAAGGGTTTTTCTCCTCAAACTTGAGGTAAAGGAAATCAGTAAGTATATTGCTGTTTCTTGCTAGTCTGCTGCTGTAAAAGAATTCTGATAGACTTGATTTAATAATTGGTGTATAAGGTTGTTGATTATATGGAATAAATTCAAATTTCTTTCTCTTGGATTTTCAATGTTTTCCTAATCCATCTCGTGCAGAAATATGTAACTTTCCTAATCATTGCGATTTAAAATGCAATTTGCATTAATTTTTTTAAGATCTTGGATGACATAATCGAAGATCCTTCAAAAGGAATATGGTTTACTGATTGCATTAAATCTTTGATTGGAATGTTTATAAATTGTTTGAATACGATCGTGTCGTATAGATTTGTTCTAGAGTTTTATACGAGGGAGCACCCGTTGATGTGGCACCTCGTGCCACTTCAATTTCAACATCACACATCGACATCTAAGGTTATGTCGTCTTTACACCTTCTAGGTGCCATTAATCGACATTTCGGATGCTGATGTGACAAATTGACGCGATACATTTCGTTGACACGTAAAATTTTATGTAAGGCGTCAATATGTCACATCAGCATCCAAAATGTCGATTAATGGCACCTAGAAGGTGTTAACTAACGGCACAACCTTAAATGTCGTTGAGGGATATTGAAATGGCACGAATCGGTGCCACATCAATAGGTGCCCACATAAGGTGCGCACCATAAAATTCCTTTATATATATATATATATATATATATATATATAAGTAGCTACAACAACATGGTTTTAAAATCCGGTGTCTGTGATTAATTGATCTTCGAATTGATTTATCACTTTCAATTTGCACATAAATACGGTTTTAAGGACCAAAAGATACTATTTGTTTCGAATTGGACACTAAGACTCAAATTATGTAACTTATGCGACTATCTACATCTTTCTCGAGTTTCATTACTCATGTCATTTAAAGGAAACTCTTTTGGAAGAAAACATCTCTCTCTGTCTAGCAATATACAATTCATGAACCATAATTGAATTTTCATTAATTTTTATTTATTTTATTTATCTTTTTACTAAAAAACTCGAGATTGACGAACTTCGCGAGAGTGATTCCAAAAAATGAGCCGAGCTCGGCTTTATTTAAACTCATATCTACGACTCGTCCGTAAAATGAATTAATTAAGATACTGGATTTGAAAAGAAATATGGTTGGATGATTGCGTTAAATTCTTTGATTAAAGACGCATATTACATTCGTTTCGAATACGACTGTATCGTGATTCATTCTAGAATCACAACAAAAATATTCTAATAGTTGACGGACGATTCGTTAAACTCGACAGATTTTTCGTTGGTATAATCCATGGATATTTACCTCGTCGCGAAAAAATGTTGGTGGAAATATTCATCAAATTTCATTTTCAACGGATTTTAGATCGGCAATTCCGCAGATAAAACTGAAATTTATTTTTCTAAAATAAAAGTAATTATAATAACGGTAATCTATAAAAAAATACCCAATTGAATAAATTTTTTACACATAACTACTCATGTCAGAAAATTTTACAGATAGGTACCGGGTTTAATTTTACCAGTTCTTTAGTCATGTCGTACCTTCTTGTGTGTATATTGCGTACCATAACACGTTGATATAGGGTACCTAAGTATAGCATACGTCGTACCTCCGGCATGCCTGCGTGTTACATAGGGCGTACCTAAATATAACATACGTCGTACCATTTTCTATTATGTAGGGTACCCAAATGTGTTGAGGTAGGGTACCAAAATGTGTTGTATGATGTACTTTCGGGGATCGGGTACCTATGTGCAAAAAATTTATTCTGTTAGGTACCTATATATAAAAAAATCTTGATTGGGTACTAAATTACAAGTTTTTTTCTAAATAGGTACTTATGTGTAAAAACCCCTTATAATAAATCAACGGGATTCCCGTCGAATTAAAAAAATTAAAAAAAGAAAAGAAATTCAGGCAGCCAGAGACATCGGCACACTGAAATTCATTTTAGCAGCCTTGCACCTCCGATGCGGCCGACCTCACAGTTCCAAAGGCAGCTCAGATCTACAACTCCGACGCGGCCAACCTCACAGTTCCAAAAGCATCTCTGACGGCAACTCAAATCTACAGCAGAGTCTCGTATCTCCCACGACTTCCAATACTCGCAACTCCGACGACTTCCGATAGCACAGCTCGAAGCGGCATCCGAACCTCGAACTCCGACGACTTCAAAACCTCGCACACAGTTTCGACCTTAGCCTGCCCTGTCACCATTAAGAAAATAAACAACTAACAAAACAAAACCTCCCCACTATTGCTTGAATCTTTCGCTGCCAGTCGAGAATGATAAGCTGCTACTAAAGAAAGCTATGCAGAAAAAAAGGAAGAATTGAGACGTCACCAACCTTTCGCTTTCTTATTTTATGGACTGAAGGTTTGAAGATGATCGCTCTTAGTCATCTAGCTGAATTGATCATGGAGAAAAAGGAATCGTGAGAGGAGGAAAAATATAAATAAATGAGAAATGAAAATACAAAGCGTGATAAGTGAAATAAAAGTAAAACTGCAACGTGTGTAATAAAATCATGCTGCTTGTTTAGTTTCTCGGACAACGTGCAGTAAATGGGAAGTTATTTACTATTCCCGAAGTTTGAAAACATCGTTTCACTTGAATATATCGATACAAATAGTATTCGATGAAACTCTGTCAAATACATTTAAGAACGAAAGACACACCTAACTATTTGTTAGAGTTTTAGTATTTATATAACATGTTGGTATATAATACTTGGGCCATTGTAAGCCCATTACAATAATAAGCTCGCTAGGCTCTACAAACATTAAAGCCAATAAATTTAAGACTAAGTTAACTAATTTAATTAAACACAATAAATTAATTCCTAACAATCTCCCCTTTGTGTTCAATTTACAATTGAGCGCTGATTATCTTCGTCTTGTCTTTTGTGGTGATCCCCTAGAAGAGCACACAAAGTTGCATTAGCGGAAGCGTGTGCGTGCGCATTCTTCTTCAACTATCTCCTCTTTTATCTTGTCTTGTGGCATCTTCTTTATGAGATTTCCAAGCTTACCCTATATTGAACTTCTCTTCTCTAAAGGTATTCGAAGTTGCTTGTCGTGTTTTCTCTTTTTATGTTTGATCTCTCGATTTGTGACACAACTCTCCTACATTTGTTCAACCTTGTGTTGGAATTGAGAAGTTCTCTTTAGATTCGTCGAGGGGGGCTTAGTGCCTAGACCGCCTAGGCGAGGCGGGGCCTTGGCGGTTTCTAGTCGGAACGGTCTTTATCTTTTTTTCTTTTATTTTATATATCAAATATGCAAAAATTGTACCAAAGTAAATGCAAATCGGATCTATTTTCTAATAATGATGTCATTCACAACAATGCAACAAAAACATAGTATAAAAATAGCTTTTTAAAATGATGTTGGACGAAGTTATCCTAATTTTTTAGTTTATATATGTTTTTTTATTTAATATTTTTGCCACATATAACATACTTTCTTAGTTAAATAAAAAATATTTATATGTTTTAATAGATTCTCTTTGTTAAGTATTTAATGAATGCCCAATAAATAAATATATCTATCTATTTTTTATTTTTTTACCAAATGAGCTATTGGTATAATAATTTAATTTTAATCATGCTGTGTGAAGGCTGAAAAGCACGCCTAGTGAATACTGCCACTGTCCCACACCGATTAGATCTACAATTGCAGCTGAAGTATGTGCTAATATATATATATATATATATATATATATGCATAACAAGTTGATATTGCTTCATGCCCTAGCCCCAGATTGGGCTTATAATGGGCCTTTTAAGGTTTAAATTTTTTTGGTGGGCTTTAACGGGCTTTAATAATGGCCGACTAATCGGCCGAATAGTCCAATTTTTGGCCAATTAGTACGTTTAGTCGGCCGATTAGCCACTTTGACGACTAGTTGGCCGATTAGGCCATATTCGCTGCGGTAGGTGGCCGACTAGCGCCTAGGCGGGCGCCTAGACCGAATTTTACAACACTGCTAGGAAGCCAAGCATGCATACATTAGTCGCGTCATTGTGTTGAATAATTATAAAAATATATCACTAACCAAAAATAGGTATATGATAAACTAAAAGTGTTATTGACCCATATTGAGCTCCAAGGATGGAACCTCGCGGTCTGAAGCTGATGAAGCCATCAAATAAATGGAACAGTGTTCTTTTACTTGCGCGCATTCTTTATTTATGTCGCATTACTTTTAAATTTCTGTTTTACGTTTCTTAGATAAGTAATGACGCCGTGCTAAAGAAGCGTTTCTATAAGTGATTCAGCGCTTCTATGAATGGAGTGTTAATTAGTTAACGGTCATTTTTCTTTTCCTTCGTGTATAAAACCTTTAGTCTGTATCATTGCCTCTTTAATTAATAAAATTTACAATTCTATTTACCTCCTCTCCTCAAACAATCAAGATTCAATTTTGTGAGAAGTTTTCTTGAGCAACGTCATTCGAAATTAAAAACCCTAAATCATCCCTCGAAACTTGTCATTCAAATGGAAGATTCTCAGTCACAAACAACGCCGAGCACAATGGGCGCAACTCAGATTAATGATCCCTATTTTCTTAGCAATAGCAACACCTCAGGCCAGCTGCTCGTCCAAGAACAGTTGATTGGAGACAACTACACCACATGGAGCCGAGCCATGATGATAGCCCTCATCGGCAGAAACAAAGAAGGATTCATAAACGGGGACCTTAAATCTCCAGGAGAAGCTGATCAGAACAAACTGACATCTTGGAAGAGAAACAATAATACTGTGATCTCTTGGATCCTCATTTCAATCTCGAAGAAATCTCTTCTAGTGTTTTGTACAACTCCACGACAAAGAAGTATGGGATGACCTTCAAGAACGGTTTGGACAATCAAATAAGCCACGAGTTTTCCATCTCAAGAAAGAACTGATCAACCTTGAGCAAGGGACTAGCAGCATTGGTGTATACTTTACCAGGTTAAAAACTCTCTGAACTGACCAACTATCAACCTGCTTGTCCGTACACATGTGGAGGAATCAAAGCCATGAAAGATTACCTAAATGAGGAATATGTTCTCACCTTCTTAATGGGATTAAACAGAGTATTCAGTCTGTTGGTCCAACAAGAGTATTCAGTCTCTTGGTCCAAACAAGAGAGACAGTGTTTAATGATGACTGGGCTGAGCAAGCCTGGTGATGATCCACAAAGCAGCATGGCTATGATGACTACTAATAGCAACCAAGAAATAACCAAGAAAGCTGCTACACACTGTGTTAAGAAGGGACACACGGTTGAAACCTGCTACCTGATTCATGGCTTCCCACCTGGATTCAGACAAGGACCAAGATATAAGGGAGCCTGAGTGAATCAACTGGGAGTGGAAGGACCAACAGGGAAGTTTACTCATGGAAGTGATCAAGATTTCCCCAAGAACAGCCACACAGAGGACTCTCTGGTCCAAGTTCAGCTAACCTCTTCTCGGCTGCAGAGCCTAAAAAACCTGTTGAAACAGCATACCATCAACTCACCACCAGACAATGAGGTGTCCATCAGCCAAGCAAATAGGCATTCTGGTATGTGTTTGTCTTTTAATCTGCCTAATATTGACAGCAAGGAATTTGGCCATTAGATTATGGAGCAACCAAACATGTTTGTCGTAACTTAGCTTTCTAGCATGACTTATATGAAATATAGAAGAATCTAATGTTATACTGCCTGACAACACAATCATCAACGCCAGTAAGGCAGGTCCTGTTAGACTTAACCAATACATCACTTTAACTGAAGTACTTTACATCCCTCAATTCCATTTTAATATGTTGTCTGTGAGCTTCTTGGCAAAGGAGAAGAATTACAGATTTCTCTTTGAAGCTCACGGTTTTGTGATTCAGGATGCTTCCCTGAGAGTGATTGGCAAGGGTAGGCTGAGAGACTGTTCTTCATATAAGCCAATGCCAACTGCAGCATTTCCTGTCATAATCATGTTTTTCTAAATAAGCTATCTGTTGAACTTTGGCACCACAGAGTGGGCCATCCCTCTAGCAAAATTCTACATGTATTGAGATCTTCTTTGAACAGTCTTGAGGATAGGGTAGATTCTTGGTGTAAAATTTGTCCTATTGCTAAACAAAAGAGACTCTCTTTTCCTAGCAATAATAGAAGAGTCTGCTCATCCTTTGATTTATTGCATTGTGATGTTTGGGGTCCGTTTTATGTACCTTCCTACCTAGGACATAGATACTTTCTCACTGTGGTTGATGATCACACAAGGCTCACATGGGTTTTCCTACTTAAACATAAGTCAGAAGTACCTTCTTGCCTCACTTATTTGCTTAACATAATTGAGACTCGGTTCAATGCCAAGGTTAAGGTTAATGACTGACAATGCACAAGAATTCAAGCTTGACTAGGGGTGGTTCGGTACGGTATACCGTTCCAAAACTGTGATACCGTATACAGTATCGAAATTTCGGTATCCAAAAAAATCATACCAATACCATACCAAAATTTCGGTATACCTTAAATTTCGATACGGTATCATACCGAAATTTCGTTATGGTATCGGTATCATACCTTCTATACCATTCACACGGAGGGTTTTTTTACCATGCGTGTCTCGTGACTCGTTAATTCGTTGTTTTGGAATTTTTAATCAATTCAAACTCCTTAGGCCCCAATAAGATAGATTATTAATACCAAATTTTTCAAACTAAAAAGATTTTCTAACCTTAAATAATTTACATATTTTAGCTAGTCTACTCAGTAAGACAAAAAACTTTACATAACCACAAAATACAACTTTATATACAGATTAATTAGAATAAAGCGGCTATATTTAAAAAATTAGTGAAGATTAACAAAAAGTAATTGCATTGCATCTTCACACTTTCAAAAATCATGAAAAGAAACATTGAAAAGGCAAAAATTAAACGTTACTTGAGTTACATAAGTAAAATATTGTGGGCCTAATATTAGAAAGTTGTGTATAAGTTAATAATTTATGGGCTAAATAAGTTTATGAAGATCCTTAATTTTTCATTTTATATTTTTTGAAATAATATAATATATATAGGTGTGTATATATATGTATAAAATATATTAAAAATTTTAGGATTTCGGTATTCGGTATAATCGGTATACCTAATTTCAAAAACTTTCATACCATTACCGTACCGAAAATTTTCGGTACGGTATCATACTTACCAAAAATTTCGGTATACCAAAATTTTTGATATTTTCGATACGATTCGATACGATAAGGATGGTGTTTCGGTATTTTGGTATTTTTCCCCAACCCTAAGCTTGACAATATGCTCAGACAGAGGGGTATCATACACCATTGGTCATGTGTCCAAAGCCCTCAGCAAAATTCCATTGTAGAGGGGAAGCACCGACATCTCCTAAATGTAGCTCGGTCCCTGTTCGTCCAATCTGCAGTGCCCATTGATTTTTGGTAACAATGCATCCTCACTGCCACCTACCTGATCAACAGGACTCCCTCAGTCATTCTGGACTACAAGAGCTCCTTTGAATTGTTATATAATAAACCTGCTAACTATAACATCCTTCGCAGTTTTGGCTCTCTGTTTCAGTTCAACCTTGGCAGCAGGAAGGAAAAAGTTCGACCCTCGAGCAAGAGAATGCATCTTTCTGGGGTACCCCAATGGAGTAAAAGGCTACAAGTCGATGGACCTAAGTACAAGGGATGTGTTTGTCTCCAGGGAAGTCAGGTTTGAGGAGAACATTTTCCCTTTAAACAGACAAAGAACATCTCAGTCCAAGAAGATCATTTCCCTACATCAGTACTACCTAGGCCCTGCAATGATGAGTCACATGCTGAGGACATATTAGGAGCACCCGAAGATTCTGTCAATGATCCCCTTCCTACAGCACAGCAAGAACCTGTTCCGTCCTCCCAAGTGCAGGAATAGGAGGCTGCTGTAGGACCTGATACACAACAGGAACCAGATGTATAGAGGAGGCTTAATAGGCAACAGAAGAGGCCCACATACCTGAAGGATTATCGTTGTGGCAGCCTTGTTACTCGAAAGGAATTGTATCATTTATCTGAAGTTCTCACCTACCAGAACTTTTCTAATGATTACCAAGCTCTCACATGCAGAGTCTCCATGGCAAATAAGCCAAGAAACTGTTCAGAGGCTTCCAGATTACAGGAATGGACAAGCGCTATGATTGCAGAATTCACAGCTCTTGAAAGCAATCACACCTGGGACATTGTTTCCCTACCAGCAGGGAAAAAATCTGTAGGCTGCAGATGGGTGTACAAGCTTAAATTAAATTCTAATGGCCAAGTTGAGAAGCACAAAGCTCGCCTAGTAGCTAAGGGCTACCACCAAATGGAAGAAGGAGTGGACTATATAGACTTTTTCCCTTGTGCCAAGCCCAGCACCACCAAAATTGTCCTGTCCCTAGCAGCCAAACAACAATGGCATCTTGTGCAGCTTGATGTTGATAATGCCTTTCTCAGTGGAGAACTGACCGAGGAGGTGTTCATGGACCTGCCCCAAGGTTTCCATACCAACCGTCCAAGAACAGATCCAGGCAGAATGGTGTGTAAGCTCCAGAAAGCCATCTATGGGCTGAAACAATCTTCCAGACAATGGAACAAAAAGTTCACCGAGGCAGTGGAGAAGTTTGGATTCTCTCAAACCCAATCCGATCACAAGCTGTTTGTCAAGGGTAAAGGTGACAAGCTACTCATTTTGCTTGTGTATGTCGATGACATTGTCATTGCAGGTCCCTCACTTGAAGAAATTCAGAAGGCCAAGGACTTCCTCAGGCATCTACATCTCTCAAAAACAGTACACCAGCTCTTAGAAGACACTGGCTACCTGGGATCCAAGCCCCTCTCGACACCCATGAATCCTTGCAGTAAACTATCAGCAGAACATGGAGAATTGCTCCCCGAGGCATTTCAGTAAAGAAGGTTGATTGGCCGGATGCTTATATGACCTTCACCAGGCCAGATATCACCTTCATCGTCCATATGTTGAGCCAATACATTGCAGCTCCCCGGACTGGACATTTCGCGACGGTGCATCACCTTCTCAGGTATTTTAAAGGTACCTCTGGACAAGGTGTATTTATGAGTTCCTCTCCTAATTTGCAGGTGAAGGCCTTTTCTGTAGCACCCGGGTTCCCCGTAAGTCTTTAGGGCCAATAAATTAGCAAAAATATGATTTTGTGCTTTACGTGCATTGTATGATTTACGTGCATTAATGCGACTTATGTGCCTTAAGTGCTTGTGAGACCTAGACGTCTCGTGGAAATTTATTCGGGTCACCTGACACCCGAATTTATTAGAATTTCGAAAATAGACCAAGAAAAGACTAGGCTATGTGTAAAGTGGTAAAGTTAAGTCTCAATTGGCCAAGAATTGAAAAATTAGGCCCAACAAGGACCAAAAGGGAAGGTTGGGACAAATACCCCTAAATCAAGGGATATTTTGTTACTTAGGCTTGAGCCAATTAAATCCCACTTAGAGAATAGTTTCAAGTCCACAAACCCTTAGTCATTTACCAACGTGATAACGAGCAAGAAAGGTGAAGGAGCCGAGAGCCAAAATCAAACCAAGAGCACTCCCACTAGCTAAGGATTTCGAGATTTGTAAGTAAAAATATCCCCCTCAAGCTTTTAAATTTCGTACCCTAGCTAGGGTTGTAAGTATTAATGGCATTAATGGCAAGTAGTTGGGGGAAGAATTTCGAAGAAGCCCTAAATGCATAAACTAAGCCGTAATAGAGTCTCGATTTAATGAAATCAGTGTTAGAAGCTATTTCACGTGCAACTGTGAACTTAGATAATCTGTTATAAGAGGAAGCACACGATTTAGGCAACAAGAAGGGATGAAATGCAGAAGTTTCGACTGGAAATTTGGGGAAGAAAGAAGTTTCGATGGGATGAACACTTTCGATCGAAAGTGAGAAATATGTTTCAATTGAAAGAGGAAAATTAATTTTAGGGTTTCGAGCGATAGGACTCATGAATCTAAGTTCTAAATTGAATTAATTTTGAATAGTAAATCCAATAAGTGGTGAGTTTCGATCGAAACTCAACCCCAATCCATGCAATCGATCGAAAGTGGCCAAACACTTTGCATGGTTTCGATCGAAACCTACATGACGTCAATGATGACACAAGACACGGCGAAACACTATCTCAATTGGAATTGGAATCGAGCGAAACCCTAGAATCAATTGAAATTAGCTAGTTAAATAGGGTTTCGACCGAAAGAGATCTCGGCGAAACTCCTCAATGTACATGCAACGTCGGGCGAAACTAACACTTGATAATCATTAATCAAAATCAGGAATTGAGCAAGTGAGTTTCGACCGAATGAAATCTCGGCGAAACTCGCATTGCGTCGAGTGAAACCAATTCATGATAGTTGCCAAATTGAATTGAGGATTGAATGGAACAAGTTTCGATCGAAAGTAGTTGATAAGAAGGGCTTTCGATCGAAAGGAATTGGAGGACAAGATTCGGGCGAAAGCCATACAAAAATAGGAATTCAATGGGATGAAATTAATCGGGCGAAACTAGGGTTTAGGATATATCAATTTTGCTAAATTGAATTGGGCGAGACCTTGCAATCGATTGACTTTCGCCGAGCTTAACATGTAAGAATTGAAATATTATAAGTTAGAAATTTCCTAAGGATCGAGACTTAGGTGGAATTGAGCCAATTGTTGCTTCGATCGAAACCCAACCCTAAAATTAACACACTTTCGCCGAGACACATATGATTTAGAACAAATTAATTCTAACATGACTTAGCATAGAAATCAAATGACTTGGGAAATTTAATAAGGCAAATCAATTGACTTGGAGTCTAGGGAATTGATACAAGTCCAAATAAGTAGCGTAACGGAAATTAATTATGTTGACAAGTTAACTAAGGAAACAATGTACTAACACTCCAATGATATTATGTTTAAAGGTCGTACGTTCGGAGCTAACGGGGAGGATACTAATTACCGTCGGACGACAGGTAAGTAGAAGTCCAACTACGACACACAACTTGATTTACGTGCCTAATTTGTGTGATTACGTGCTTATGTGGTTTCATGACTTCGTAAATTGATTTAAGTATTTAAATGTGGTAAACCTATGTTGCATTTACTTGCATCTGCATATGCATACTCACGTGCACACACGAACTCGTGAGGAAGGGTCGTGGGATTGAGTGTGCGTAATGATGTGTCGCTTGTACGCGACGAGGACTTGCCGATGTGGGCAAGTGTGTCGGCTCGTAGTTGAGTCAGGGGCTGTCTACTATGCTACCAGGGCGGCGTTTTAGCGTCGTCGTACTATTATTTTAGATATATATATTGATATCCTGTGGATAGGATTTGGGCATGGCCCGTGGCGGTAAGGTGCGACCTGGAGGGTGCGACCTGAGGGTGTAAGCGACACGGGGTGGAACCCTGGTGTAGGCTACCTCAGCGTGGGCTACCAGCGTGAGCGACCGCCGGACAGTCGGGGACGACCGGGATTTATATGGCGACTTAGGGGAACGATGTGCATCCTAGGGTTTGGCCATCCGACGTGGACCGCTGTCGTGTTGTCCCTGAGGGACGTGAGCTCTTGTGGTGCATAGTGAGATTAGCCGAGGGCCCAGAGTGACATTAGTCTGAGGATGTTGGTACGATTGTGATATGCATCGGCGCGGTTCGCCTTTGCGAGTGCTATATGCATCGGCGTGGATTGCCTTTGCGAGTGTTATATGCATCGGCGCGGATTGCCGTTGCGGGGGAGTGACACGTGCACACATGCATGATTTCTGCTTACTGAGCCTCGGTGGCTCATTCCTTACGTTGTGTGTTGTAGGCACCGGCGATCACGGTACGTGACCGTGTTTTGAAGGCAAGGCCAACCTTTTGGAGCTTCGTGCTACTTTTGGGGTGGACGTGTGTATGTGGATGACGACCTGTGAGGCCGGGCGCATAGGAGCTCTTGCTGTGCCGACACACCTTCGCCGTTGTAGTTAGACCACGTCTGGAACTTGATGTTCGACATGCATTCTTTTGTCTTGTATAGAACTATGTTCCACTTCGTAAATGGAAAATGAAAAATTTGTACGCGTTTTCGGTGCACTTCTTTACTTTCAAACTCGTTAGGCACGTAGAAGTGCGCTAGGTTAGGCGGTTAGGAAGTCGGGGCGTCACAGGGTGGTATCAGAGCTTCGGTCACAGGTTCTGTAGACTGTCCACACACACACACCCAAAAGAGCGGAAGCGGCCTTGCGAGTAAGTGTTAAGTCTATGTGAATTTCTATGTTGTTTAATTTATTGGCCATAGGACAATCAGGATAGGGTATAAAGATGGTAAGAACGAGAGGAGAGTCGAGTGGTGGCGACGATCAGAACAGGGGAAACACGGCCCCTCCCGACAATCGGGATGCAACGATTTTCCAGCTAACGGAATTAGTCCGTCAGCAGTCGGCGCAGATCCAACAACTGATCCAACAGAATACTGCTAATGCTGGGCCAGCTCAGGCGGAAAGGACTGAGGTGGTGGGGGAACGATTCCGAAGGTTGAACCCACCGACCTTCGAGGACACAGCTGATTCGACAGCGGCTGAAGACTGGTTAAGGACTCTCGAGAGCATGTTCGTCTATAGCAGGGTTCCGGAGGCGGAGAAAGCCCTCTGTGCTGCGTTCCTACTACGAGGGAGCGCAGGACACTGGTGGGACACCATCATGGTGTTGGAGAACCCCGCTACAATGAGCTGGGAAAGATTCAAGGAATTGTTCAGGGGCAAGTACCTCACCGCCCCGATTCGAGCACAGCGCCTGAATGAATTCATCAATCTCAGGCAGGGACCCATGACGGTGGCCGAATACATAAGGAAGTTTGAGCAGCTGTCCAGGTTCGCTGCTCACATGATCAGCACGGAAGCTCTTAAAGTCGAACGCTTTCTGGAAGGATTGAAGCCCGAGCTCTACAGGGATGTGAGCATGGCGGGAATACAGGGAGCTACTTACTCTCAAGTAGCAGAGAGAGCTATGGTTGCTGAACAGGCGGAAGCCAGGATCTTGAGGGCACAAGAAGCCAAACGCAAGTTTGCGCAAATGCAAGGAGCGCAATGGAGCGGAGGAGACCAGAAACGGCAGTTCGTGCCTAAAGGAGGCAAAAAGAAATTTCAGAACCGGCCTCCTCAACAGCCTCAGGGGACGATGAACAGACCCCCAAATCCAAACCAGAACCAGGGAGCAGCGCAGGGCCCATATTGCCAGAGGTGCGGGAAAAGGCACTTTGGGAACTGCAACATGCAAGTCAACACCTGCTTTAGATGTGGGAAGCCGGGCCACTTTGTGAGACAGTGCCCGGAGGGTGCTTCGGGAAATCAGACCGGGAGTCAGGCAGGACCTCAAATGGTGCCAGCTCGGGTGTACACCATCACATCCGAGGAAGCAGAGAACAATCCGGAGGTGGTAGCAGGTACCCTACTGGTCCACCAAACTCCCACGTGCATTCTAGTAGATTCCGGGGCGACCCACTCGTTTGCGTCTGTGAAGTATGTGATGAAACTCGGGGTAACACCTGAGCGAGTAGATTATGAGTATAGCGTAGCAATTCCAAGCGGGGCACCAACTAGGACTAGTCAAATGTTAAGAAATTGCCCAATCCTAGTCGATAATAGGGAATTACCTGTAGACCTGATAGTCATCCCGATGGACGACTACGAGGTGATCCTCGGGATGGACTGGCTCTCGAAGTACGGAGCAGTGATAGACTGTAACCGTAAAGTGGTTACGTTCAGTTTAGAAGGGGAGGAACCTCTAACCTTTAAGGGGACAACGAAGAGGAGAGGCCCTCCGAGAATATCAGCCTTAAAAGCTCAGCGATTAGTCAACTCAGGATGCGAGGCATACCTGGTGTTCGCGCTGAAGGCAGAAGAGAATGCCCCCACGAAACTCGAAGACGTACCCGTGATTGAGGAATTCTCCGACGTATTCCCGGAGGACTTGCCGGGATTACCCCCAGACAGAGAAATTGAGTTCACGATTGACCTGGTGCCGGGAGCAGCACCAGTGTCCAAGGCTCCATATCGCTTAGCGCCAACCGAATTAAAGGAGTTGAAGGAACAAATAGATGAACTCCTACAGAAAGGATTCATTCAGACCAGCTTTTCTCCCTGGGGTGCGCCAGTCCTTTTCGTACGAAAGAAGGACGGCTCGATGAGATTGTGTATAGACTACAGGGAGTTGAACAAGCTGACGATCAGGAACAAGTATCCACTACCCCGAATAGACGACCTCTTCGACCAATTACAAGGCGCCACAGTATTTTCTAAGATCGATTTGAGGTCGGGCTACCATCAACTGAAAATCCGCAAGGAGGACGTTCCCAAAACGGCGTTCAGTACCAGATACGGGCACTTCGAATTCCTAGTAATGCCCTTTGGACTGACGAACGCACCGGCGGCCTTCATGGACCTAATGAACCGGGTGTTCGAAGCCTATCTAGACAAGTTCGTGATCGTGTTCATAGATGACATCCTCGTCTACTCCAAGACGAAGGAGGAGCACGAACAACACCTACGAGTAGTACTCGGAGTATTGAGGGAAAAGCAGTTGTACGCCAAGTATAAGAAGTGTGAATTTTGGCTGGATCAAGTAGCGTTCTTGGGGCACATCGTCTCGGGAGCGGGAATCTCGGTGGACCCAAGCAAGATAGAAGCAATTAGTGACTGGCCGCAGCCGACTAACGTAACGGAAGTACGGAGCTTCCTAGGCTTAGCAGGCTACTATAGGAAATTCATCAAGGATTTCTCTAGAATCGCTTCTACGCTGACAAGGTTGACTAAGAAGAACACGCCTTTTCTATGGAACGAGGAGTGCGAACGAAGCTTCCAAGAACTGAAAAAGCGGCTTACTACAGCCCCAGTGCTGACAATACCCACGGGAACAGGAGGGTTCTCAGTGTATAGCGATGCCTCGAAGAACGGGTTAGGATGCGTACTGATGCAGAACGGTAACGTGGTGGCTTACGCCTCACGACAACTAAAGGAGTACGAAAAGAACTACCCTACACACGACTTGGAGCTAGCTGCGGTGGTTTTCGCTCTCAAGATTTGGAGGCACTACTTGTATGGAGAGAGATGCGAAATCTACACCGACCACAAGAGTTTAAAGTATTTCTTCACTCAGAAAGAACTCAATATGAGACAAAGACGGTGGCTGGAATTGGTGAAAGACTATGATTGTGTGATCAACTACCACCCAGGGAAGGCGAACGTGGTAGCTGATGCTCTAAGCCGGAAATCAGTAAGCGCGGAACTTCAACGGCTCGACGTGGAAGTCGTACCATTGGGAGAAGTCGAGGTGAAGCTAGCAGCTCTGACTCTGCGACCAACGCTACTGGAGCAGATCAAAAAGGCACAGGAAAACGACGAGTTTTACCTGAAGACCAAGGGAATGCAGACTGAACAGTCGACGACGGATTTCGCATTTCGGGACGATGAAAGCTTATACTACAAGAGTAGATTGTACGTTCCGAACGACGCGGATCTTAGACGAGTCATAATGACGGAAGCACATACCACGCCATATTCGATACATCCAGGGGCTACGAAGCTATATAGGGATCTAAGGACTAACTACTGGTGGCCGGGAATGAAAAAGGACGTAGCGACGTTCGTGAGCCAATGCCTCACTTGCCAGCAAATTAAGGCAGAACACCAACGGCCGGCTGGGACACTACAACCTTTACCAATCCCAGAGTGGAAATGGGACAATATAACGATGGATTTCGTGAGCGGATTGCCAAGGAACGCGAAAGGACACGATGCAATTTGGGTAATTGTAGATCGACTTACGAAATCTGCCCATTTCCTGCCGATAAGTACAACATTTACCATGGAGCGGTATGCAGAATTATACATCCAAGAGATAGTAAGACTCCATGGGACACCCTTAACGATAGTTTCAGACCGCGATTCACGGTTTCTATCTAAATTCTGGACAAGTTTACAAAAGGCCATGGGGACGAAGTTGGCATTTAGTACAGCATATCATCCACAAACGGACGGCCAATCCGAGCGGACGATCCAAACACTGGAAGATATGCTACGAGCTTGCGTACTTGATTTCAAAGGCAACTGGAGCAAGTATCTTCCACTTGTAGAATTCTCGTACAATAATAGCTACCAAGCTACCATTGGAATGGCTCCGTATGAAGCCTTGTACGGACGGAAGTGCAGGTCCCCAGTGCATTGGGATGAAGTCGGTGAACGGGCGATGTTAGGCCCAGACATGATACGGGAAATGACGGAAATTATCACGCAGATCCGAGAAAGAATGCGCACGGCGCAGAGTAGACAGAAGAGTTATGCGGATCGGAGACGTAGACCGCTAGAATTCGAAGTGAATGATTGGGTCTTTGTGAAAGTGTCACCGATGAGAGGAGTCAAAAGGTTCGGAAAGAAGGGAAAACTAAGTCCGAGATACATCGGTCCCTTCAAGATAATAAAGAGAGTTGGTGAAGTGGCATACCAACTAGAACTACCAGCCTCGTTGTCACAAGTACACGATGTATTCCATGTTTCCACATTGCGGAAGTATATCGCTGACCCAAGCCACGTGATGGTAAATGACTCACTGCACCAACACTTGAAACCAGACCTGAGTTATGAAGAAATTCCCGTGGAAATATTGATGCATGAGACGAAGAGGCTTAGGAACAAAGAGATTCCTCTAGTAAAAGTTCTGTGGCGGAATCAGTCAGTAGAGGAAGCCACATGGGAACGTGAGGATGAGATGAAAACCCGCTATCCTGAATTGTTCCGAACGGGCTGATTTCGGGGGCGAAATCCTCCTTAAGGGGGGGAGGATGTAGCACCCGGGTTCCCCGTAAGTCTTTAGGGCCAATAAATTAGCAAAAATATGATTTTGTGCTTTACGTGCATTGTATGATTTACGTGCATTAATGCGACTTATGTGCCTTAAGTGCTTGTGAGACCTAGACGTCTCGTGGAAATTTATTCGGGTCACCTGACACCCGAATTTATTAGAATTTCGAAAATAGACCAAGAAAAGACTAGGCTATGTGTAAAGTGGTAAAGTTAAGTCTCAATTGGCCAAGAATTGAAAAATTAGGCCCAACAAGGACCAAAAGGGGAAGGTTGGGACAAATACCCCTAAATCAAGGGATATTTTGTTACTTAGGCTTGAGCCAATTAAATCCCACTTAGAGAATAGTTTCAAGTCCACAAACCCTTAGTCATTTACCAACGTGATAACGAGCAAGAAAGGTGAAGGAGCCGAGAGCCAAAATCAAACCAAGAGCACTCCCACTAGCTAAGGATTTCGAGATTTGTAAGTAAAAATATCCCCCTCAAGCTTTTAAATTTCGTACCCTAGCTAGGGTTGTAAGTATTAATGGCATTAATGGCAAGTAGTTGGGGGAAGAATTTCGAAGAAGCCCTAAATGCATAAACTAAGCCGTAATAGAGTCCCGATTTAATGAAATCAGTGTTAGAAGCTATTTCACGTGCAACTGTGAACTTAGATAATCTGTTATAAGAGGAAGCACACGATTTAGGCAACAAGAAGGGATGAAATGCAGAAGTTTCGACAGGAAATTTGGGGAAGAAAGAAGTTTCGATGGGATGAACACTTTCGATCGAAAGTGAGAAATATGTTTCAATTGAAAGAGGAAAATTAATTTTAGGGTTTCGAGCGATAGGACTCATGAATCTAAGTTCTAAATTGAATTAATTTTGAATAGTAAATCCAATAAGTGGTGAGTTTCGATCGAAACTCAACCCCAATCCATGCAATCGATCGAAAGTGGCCAAACACTTTGCATGGTTTCGATCGAAACCTACATGACGTCAATGATGACACAAGACACGGCGAAACACTATCTCAATTGGAATTGGAATCGAGCGAAACCCTAGAATCAATTGAAATTAGCTAGTTAAATAGGGTTTCGACCGAAAGAGATCTCGGCGAAACTCCTCAATGTACATGCAACGTCGGGCGAAACTAACACTTGATAATCATTAATCAAAATCAGGAATTGAGCAAGTGAGTTTCGACCGAATGAAATCTCGGCGAAACTCGCATTGCGTCGAGTGAAACCAATTCATGATAGTTGCCAAATTGAATTGAGGATTGAATGGAACAAGTTTCGATCGAAAGTAGTTGATAAGAAGGGCTTTCGATCGAAAGGAATTGGAGGACAAGATTCGGGCGAAAGCCATACAAAAATAGGAATTCAATGGGATGAAATTAATCGGGCGAAACTAGGGTTTAGGATATATCAATTTTGCTAAATTGAATTGGGCGAGACCTTGCAATCGATTGACTTTCGCCGAGCTTAACATGTAAGAATTGAAATATTATAAGTTAGAAATTTCCTAAGGATCGAGACTTAGGTGGAATTGAGCCAATTGTTGCTTCGATCGAAACCCAACCCTAAAATTAACACACTTTCGCCGAGACACATATGATTTAGAACAAATTAATTCTAACATGACTTAGCATAGAAATCAAATGACTTGGGAAATTTAATAAGGCAAATCAATTGACTTGGAGTCTAGGGAATTGATACAAGTCCAAATAAGTAGCGTAACGGAAATTAATTATGTTGACAAGTTAACTAAGGAAACAATGTACTAACACTCCAATGATATTATGTTTAAAGGTCGTACGTTCGGAGCTAACGGGGAGGATACTAATTACCGTCGGACGACAGGTAAGTAGAAGTCCAACTACGACACACAACTTGATTTACGTGCCTAATTTGTGTGATTACGTGCTTATGTGGTTTCATGACTTCGTAAATTGATTTAAGTATTTAAATGTGGTAAACCTATGTTGCATTTACTTGCATCTGCATATGCATACTCACGTGCACACACGAACTCGTGAGGAAGGGTCGTGGGATTGAGTGTGCGTAATGATGTGTCGCTTGTACGCGACGAGGACTTGCCGATGTGGGCAAGTGTGTCGGCTCGTAGTTGAGTCAGGGGCTGTCTACTATGCTACCAGGGCGGCGTTTTAGCGTCGTCGTACTATTATTTTAGATATATATATTGATATCCTGTGGATAGGATTTGGGCATGGCCCGTGGCGGTAAGGTGCGACCTGGAGGGTGCGACCTGAGGGTGTAAGCGACACGGGGTGGAACCCTGGTGTAGGCTACCTCAGCGTGGGCTACCAGCGTGAGCGACCGCCGGACAGTCGGGGACGACCGGGATTTATATGGCGACTTAGGGGAACGATGTGCATCCTAGGGTTTGGCCATCCGACGTGGACCGCTGTCGTGTTGTCCCTGAGGGACGTGAGCTCTTGTGGTGCATAGTGAGATTAGCCGAGGGCCCAGAGTGACATTAGTCTGAGGATGTTGGTACGATTGTGATATGCATCGGCGCGGTTCGCCTTTGCGAGTGCTATATGCATCGGCGTGGATTGCCTTTGCGAGTGTTATATGCATCGGCGCGGATTGCCGTTGCGGGGGAGTGACACGTGCACACATGCACGATTTCTACTTACTGAGCCTCGGTGGCTCATTCCTTACGTTGTGTGTTGTAGGCACCGGCGATCACGGTACGTGACCGTGTTTTGAAGGCAAGGCCAACCTTTTGGAGCTTCGTGCTACTTTTGGGGTGGACGTGTGTGTGTGGATGACGACCTGTGAGGCCGGGCGCATAGGAGCTCTTGCTGTGCCGACACACCTTCGCCGTTGTAGTTAGACCACGTCTGGAACTTGATGTTCGACATGCATTCTTTTGTCTTGTATAGAACTATGTTCCACTTCGTAAATGGAAAATGAAAAATTTGTACGCGTTTTCGGTGCACTTCTTTACTTTCAAACTCGTTAGTCACGTAGAAGTGCGCTAGGTTAGGCGGTTAGGAAGTCGGGGCGTCACATTTTCCAATGCTGATTGGGCAAACGGCCAAGACTCAAGAAAGTCAGTGACTGGATACTGTACTTTCCTCGGGGCTCCCTCATCACTTGGAAGGCCAAGAAACAGCCCACCGTGTCACGCTCTTCTACAGAAGCAGAGTATCGATCTCTAGGCTCTGCTGTGAGTGAAATTCTCTGGATCACGCAACTATTGGAGGAACTACAGCTGCCTAATTCACAGATTCCTTCCATCTAATGTGATAATCAGTCAACGCTTGGCTTCCAATCCTATGTTCCACGAGCGGTCGAAACACATCGAAATCGACTGCCACTTTATCCGACATCACGTTCTCAACGGCACAGTACGCCTCTTACCAGTTTCTTCTGAGAATCAAGTTGCTGATTTGCTCACTAAGCCTCTCACCGGGCCTCTATTACAGTAAGCTTTACTCTAGATGGGTGTTCGAAACCTCTATCATCCATCTTGCGGGGGGCTATTGAGCTGCAAGGCTGGAACAGTGTTCTTTTACTTGCGCGCGTTCTTTATTTAAGTCGTATTACTTTTAAATTTCTGTTTTACGTTTCTCAGATAAGTAATGACGTCGTGTTAAAGAAGCATTTCTATAAGTGATTCAGCACTTCTATGAATGGAGTCGGTTAATTAGTTAACAGTCATTTTTCTTTACCTTCGTGTATAGAACCTGTATCATTCCCTCTTTAATGAATAAAAGGTTTACTCTATTTACCTCCTCTCCTCAAACAATCAAGATTCAATTTTGATAACTGTAGACCATTTTGGTCCAAATGATTATGAGAGTTTTGATTATTCCAAGTAATTATGTAATTTGGGGGTACAAATTAGAAAACTCGATATGCATGTTGTGTGATGTTTAAGTATGTGAAAATGTTCGATGAAGCGCTTAAATGTGATTAAACTGTTAAGAAAATCGAATATGTGTGATCTTGTGCTTAACTTGAATTTTTATGTGATCACCTTGTTATGAACGTTTTCGTATGAATGGAATCTCATTGCGTGCTATATATGAAAAATATATTATGCTGAGTGATATGTGAACTGTCTGCGAGAATAAGTTATTTTAGGAAAGAATATCATTTGATCACCCGGATATGAATGTGTATATATGGAAAAGATATTTGATTGAGCTGAAAACGTGATTGAGTTATTTTAGGAAGGAATGTCGATGTGATCACCCGGATATGAATGACTATGCTGTATATATGGAAAAGATATTCTGATTAAGTGCTTACATGTGATTGATCTATTTTAGGAAAGAATATCAATGATATATCCGTTGAGTGCGATATTATTTGACTCTTAAATCAGTGAATCATGATCTATCTTTCCTTATGCGACTTAGGATTTATATTTTGGAAAGTGATTAATTGATTGGGCTGATATCTGGTAAGATGCTGATTGAGTCTATTTATGGAATGTGCTGAAATCGGATGAGATCACCATAAATGGAAAGTATGCTTTGCATTATACTTAGTAAATCAAATCTTTCTCTGTGCAAATTGGCTATCATATTTTGGGAAAGTAATCAGTTGATTGAGCTTACCATTGATAATATGCTAAGTGGAATTATATATGGAATATGCTGACTAACGGATGAGATTACAGTGGAATGAAAGTTAATCTGTGGTATTTATTCTTGGCATGATTCTTTGAGGTAATGCACGTGATTATTGAGCTTCTTGCATATTCTGTGCTTAACTTTCTTTGTGAAGTGAAGAAGCTATTCGTGGTCTATATAGAAGAAAACACTTCACGTCAATGGGTACCGAACACACAAGCAAACGAATCCCTTAGAGTGCGTTTGGTTGGGTGTATTAGGGCGGATTAGGGGGTATAGGATTAAGTAATGCGATGTTTGGTTGGCGGGTTTATTTAAAGATGAGGTTTAATTAATAACCCCTTAATACCCCTTTTAAAGTATTAATTAAAGGAGTCTCTACCCCTCCCTTTATTTAATCCCACCTTATTAACCATTTTATTTTAAATTTTATTTAAGTTTTTTCTTCTAATGATAACGTCCCCCCCCCCTCTCTCTCTCTCTCTCCTCTCTCTCCCCCTCTCTCTCGCCTTCACTCTCTATATTTATCTCTCTCCCCCTCCCTCTCTCCCCTCTCTCATCTCTCTCTCTCTCTCTCTCTCTCTCTCTCTCTCCCCCACTCTCTCTACCGGAATTTTTTAATTAGGGTAGATTTGTAATTGTATTTATTTAAACCCAATACTATCTAAACCCATATACCAAACATGTCAGACATCATTACATAATCCCATCAACCAAACACCCCAAAAAACTCATACCCTCCATTATATAAACCCAACTAAAACTAATACCTTCTAAATTCATTCGTAGTTTGTGTTGAGCTTACACTTGCGAAATCTGTACCCTTTGAGCGATCTTTAGTAACACCCTACCCTAAACCCTTGTCTTCGGACGTGTCGTGTCTGCGGACGCGTTGAACACACAAAGGAGCACGGTTGGAGTCTTTCGCACGTGGAGGGACGAATTTGGTGGATTCGGTGGCCCTTCGGTAGCAAGCTGCATCCAGTCGGGGAATTGGTTTCCTGGGTTAACGACGTGGATCGAAACTTGGGGTGCGACAGCCTAGGTGGAGGTCTAGTTCCCAAAGTGCTTCGGTTGTGTAAGGATCAATCATTTTGTAACCATAACCGGTAATACCTAGTGATTGATTGGAACTCTTGGGGAGATCACACCCCAAGGACAGGATTAAACCCCACTTGGGGATATAACCTGCATAAAAATCTCGTCTCACTTTACTTTATGCTATTTACTTTTCTGTGAGACAAACCCGGAACGCGCGCTAATAACTAGGTGATATTGTTGAAACGATTTCTGAAAATAACGTGATATTTTGAAATAGGGTTAGGGAGATAACTTTGATACTCGTACTGCTTTCTGGGAAACAACATACTCTGCAAATATCTTCTTAAAGAAAAGTATTTTTCAAATAAGAACAAGCCAAAATTTTTATAGCCTAATTCACCCCCTCTTAGGCATATTTTACACTTCAATAACCCCTAATAATTAAAAATTAAAAATGGTAGACATCGTACCCATACGGACATACGATTTGTGACTTCTTTTGTTCGAAAAATTATCGAACATCCAAATTTATTTGAAGTTACTGCCATAGTGTATTAGTGATCCCACTTTATTATATCAAGTATAGCAAGCCCAAATAATATGATTTAGGAAACATAATGCAGCATGATAAAAGTTAGTTTAAGTTTGTGTATAGTGCAGTAATTATATGATTAAGTAAAAAATAAAAACATGATTGATGCGAGCTTAGGACACAATAATTGAATCGTGTCAAAAAGTAAGTTTGAAGTTTCTTTTTTTTTTCTCTAAAAAGAAAAGCCCAAAACCTAGGACAAGAAACAATGGAGGACATAAATGTCGGATAATAAAGAGAAAAATAAAACGGGGAAATTGACGCAACATAAAGAAAATAATATCATCCCAATATCATAGTAGCATTATTTTTTCGGACATGATGGATATTGAACACAGAGCTATAGCTGGTCATATATTGTCTTCTTTCACACGTTTGAACCCACCATACGTATAAAACAAAGGGACCAAACAAATAAATCCAAAGTCCATCGCCTTGATATTTCACTTTCTTCTTCAAAAGATTTTATTGGAATATTGTTTTCATGGACGACGATATACAGATTAGCATTATTCGATTGTTGTTTGATCAGTCACATTTGTAATTTCTAACGTATTCTCAGCATTTAAATTTTACCTTTTTTTCTATTTTTTATTTTCTTGAACTCGTCTAATGGTCCCCATTTTTGCAGAAGCTACTAATCATCACAACTTGATTGCACTTTGTCACTTATATGATAATTTTTTTTAAAAAATTAAGGTACTGCTTTTTGCTGTCACTTGTTTTCTTTAATGTGCAAATTTCAAAGGCAAGCATCACATATGAGTCGAGCAAAAGCTTACAAAACAGAATGTAAAAATTTGTTATGATTCATTGAATATGAACTGAATAATGACAATGAGTAAAAAAAAAAAAAACCCTTAAATGTTATCTTTATTCTTTCTTATGTAGAGTTTGAGAATCTGAGATGATGAAGAAGAGCCCAAATGAAATTTGATAAAGAGTAACTTGGGCTAATGAGACCAATTGTTTATAAACATGTCCAACAAACAATGAATGGCTAATGCAATTGCGATAAAGTCTTCATTACACAAAATATATAAAAAAATAAAAAAATTCCAAAGTTCATTTCAACTTTGCGATCCTTGAGTGTAGCAATGGAGTGAGTTTAGGAACGAAAATATATGTAAGCCACACATGCTAATCGCATTCAAGCATATTGATACTATATATAAGATGAAAAACGCCTTCCCTTGCATGCATCTATATATCATATTATATCATATCCAAACTCTTAAATAAGACAAAAGGAGAAGATTAAAATCAAGGGAGTAGGCCTTCGTTTGTTCTTTGTATTTTCTTAGTCGAAGATGAGGAATGAAGCCAAGCATGATTGTAAGTTCTAAGTGATGGATATAGTCATTGAGAGATTTTCAGAGAAACAAAAAATAATATTTTGGGATAACAAAAGAATACAGCCAATGGCGCTGAAAATGTAAGGGTTTGTGAAGAGTCGGCTAGGGTTTTTAGGTTTTCTGTGAAAATGCAGCATACCAAAAGCGGCGATTCGACTTAAATACAACCTAAATTCGACTTTATTTTATTTTATTTTATTGGTAAGGATAAAGAGAAATCAAGGATATGCTTACTATATGATATATGACTTCAAAGCATATTGTTGGTTTCTCTTTAATTATGACGGAAAAATTAGTAAAAAAAGTTCACGCAGTTAAGTTGTATTTAAGTCGACTCGTCGTTTTTAATACATTGTGTTTTCACAGAAAACCTAGAAACCCTAGCGGACTCTTTATAAACTCTCAAAGTTTCAGCGCCGCCCGTTGTATTCTTTCATTCTCCCCAAAATATTGTTTTTTTGTTTATTTGGCAATCTCTCGTAGACTATATCCACCACTTGGAGCTTACAATCATGCTTGGTTTCTTTTTTCATTTTCGACCGGACGAGATCATCTGTCCCCATACATGTCTCAAATGGGTGTACCCACTAAATAAAATAAATAAATATATATTAGATAGTGATAGAGATGATATTCACATGTAAATAGGGAGAGAGAAAACCGACAATCTGTTCATCTTTGATTTATCACTGCAATAGTTTCGTTAGGGCTTCTATCCAAGAGAATTCAATTTCTTGCCCCGATTGCAGCAGCGGCTTCGTCGAACAGTTAGCTCACACGCCCCGTGAACGATCGCCAATACGACGCCGTCTCCCCATGTACAGCAGTCAGACCTTGACCGCCGACTCGGGTCTCCGTTCAACCCCGTGCGTCCTGCGTGGTTCCCAAAACGAAACCGGCGGAGGAGACCTTTGCCGGCTACGACGACGGTGTGGGGTCGGGTTTGAGGCCTTTGCCGGCTACGATGTCTGAATTTTTATTAGGGTCTAGGTTCGATCGATTGCTTGATCAGTTGTCTCAAATTGAGTGTAATCCCCCTGCTTCGAAAGCTGCGATTGAATCTATGCCCACCGTCGAGATAATCGAAGAGCATATAGACAGCGATTACACACATTGTGCGGTGTGTAAAGAGGTGTGGACTGAGGCCAGAGAGATGCCGTGTAAGCATTTATACCACCAAGACTGCATCTTGCCATGGCTCTCTTTAAGAAACTCGTCCCGTCTGTAGGCACGAATTGACTTTCGAGAATGAGAGCGAAGGGAATATCAGAGGGGTGAGGGAAAAAGACGAGACAATTGGAATGAACATAATTTTTTCTTTTTAATTTTAATTTGCAAAATTCAATTTACATGTCATCAATTTAATTAAGTAATGGGTACACACAGTGAGACATCTATTGGGACAGGTGATCTCGTTCGATTTTCGACTAACAGAAAGTTTTCGTCGAAAATTCAATGTTCATGGCGAGCAACCCAATTTCTCCGTGAAATCGAAGATGCTTAAATTTCCTATCTCGCTGATTTTCAGAGCCAAGGTATGTTTTCATCGTTTTTTATATACATTTCATATCTATCATTGCTACGTCTTATAATGTTTTTTCAATATTTGTTTCGCAAGTGAATGAAGGGATTCTTGAATCATGCCCCTTTTCACATCGATTTCAAATCTTGATTCACCATTTATTCCTTCGTTATTTTACTCACTCATTATCTATTCATCAATCGAAATTTAGATTTTGTTACACAAATTTAGATCTACAATTGTTGTACTCGATTTCATCCTAATATAATATTTCGTATTAAACCTTTTCTTTTTAATGTATCAGGATCACTTTTAATATTTATGTAGCAATATAATAGAGATATTTGCTTCTACTTTTTCCCATAGCCAATCTTTAATATTCTTAAGGAACATAAGGAATAAATTCTTGATTTGTATCCTAATGACTCATTTGGAATCTTTAACAATGTCAATGATGTTGGCCTTATTATAATATTTTTTTATTGAAAGCTCATTATGCTTTGTTTCTCACATATTTTCAGGTCTACATTTATATAAGCTTGTGGGCTAACCTATACTATTTTCAATTGGTTTTAGGGAAAAAAGCTTATATGGGTTTGGGCCTGGGGTGGAATTGAGCCTGAAAAAATCCCTACATTAATGAAGTTGAGCGAGGCTTATGAAGAGGCTAAGAGCTTTGTTAGATAATCCAATCGATCTATTTGTTACGTCTCAAGTCAAAAGAAACTTGATAGACTAGGAATTCCGCGAATATGGACACATGACAGTCTTTTAGAAGTGTTGTGATTCGATAATTCGACGCGTCCTTGGGACACTAATTATTGATTGCTTAGAACCAATTTTCGGGATTTGACTATATGTTTGTTAATAATTTTGAAGAAATATAAAAGTAGTCGATCTACCTGGTCTTCGATTAAAATCATAAATAAGTTGTTTGTTGTGAGACAATTCGTGGGCCCAGTGGGATAATAACAGGCTCAAATGCTTAAGTGGGTGTCATCAAATAGTGGGCCCAATGGATACTAAAGATTTCGCACAACGACTTTTATGAAATTATCTTTATTTGTAATGCGACACTACTTAATTATATATATAATATATCTGCGAAATATAAATGCATATTCTTAATCAGGGTAATGGTAATTGAAATTAATATATAATGCGGTGGCCAATAATGAAATAATAACAAGTAATAAATGTAGTTAGTATATCACAAGTATATATTGTACGGAAGGAAAATAAACACAAATAAAGAAGTACACCTATATAATATCTATGTATATATATATATAATATATATATATATCATTAAACAGCTTCATCTTCATGAGTGGACTTAATTATCATTTGTATTTGTTGTCGGAAAAGAATCTATTAAGGGAAGGCATGATTTGTGGCGGCCTTGTCCGAAGGAATTTCCGAAGGCTGTGTTCTGCATATTTTTCGCCTTCTTCGTAATTCTGGAGAACCGCCGTCGTTCTATGTGCTTTATTAAATCTGCTGCAATATTATTAACAAAAATTATGGTGAAATTTGAGGGTTTCTTCACTATAAATAGCTATAGAAATATAAATATTACTAACTATATATGGGGAATTCTATATGCACCCCTTAAAATTCTATTTACACCCCCTATTTATTATCGCCCTCTATTTATTACACAACATATTTTTTATCACAGTCAATTTATTAGTGATTTCTTCAACTTTCAAAACCATCATTTCGATCCCATCCCATCTTAAGAATCCAATATTATCTATTATTAGATTAGATAGTATTGAGACTCATGCCATTATTGGTTTGGTCAAGGAATAGATTATGTTATTCTATAAATTACAAATTACAAGTCAGTGTTTAAATATATTGACCCTTAGACAATGGTTTATATTTTGTATTTATTTTAATAGATTAGTACGTTTTTTTTCTTAAAAAATTAACTACCAACGTTGTGTTTGTTTTGTCACACTCTATAGGTATTAATAATATTTTCCATTAAGCAATTTATCTTAGGCAATCGTAATGTATAAACTAAAAAAAAATGAAAGAACATCAACAATATCACAACTATAAATATTTTACTGAATGTTTAATATTAAGTAAAGATGAGAACTTGTCATATTATTACGTGAAAATCTAATTTTATGAGGGCTCATTCCATACCGACTATCATGCCCGAAGAATTTATTGTCTTATATGAAATGTACTAGAAAATAAATATAAAACTATGCACTCTAATTATACTACGGATGGCGTATATTAGATATTTAACATTAATAGTTAGCTAATAGCTACTATTTCAATATTTATTCAACTCATCTGTTTATGGTAAAAAGAAATATTATATTATATTTTTATAAAAATAGTTATCAGTATTGATTAATATTAGATATTAATATTTTTACAGTTAATGTAATTAGATTAATTTAACATGGTAGTATTGGAACGAGTGGGTCCCACGGGAAGAATTTAATGTCATTAGCACTATTACTATGAATTCAACGAGTTAATGAAGAGAAGTTATCGAAAATAATGCAAGAAAAATGCCCAAGTGTGAGCATCAGACAAAAGCAGAATAAGAAGGAGGCTTCGACTGCTTAAAGGAAACAGAATCTGATAGTTTTAGATGACTTGGCGCGTTTTTATCTGAAGATGCGATTCACTTATAGAATCGTAACTGGTGTTGGCGCTTTATGAGTGAACCACTAATGGAATCGTTGATGGTGTTGGCGACTTCAGCTCAAGTGGTGAAAGTATTTGGCGCCAACTGAAGGATATAAAACGTGGAGTGCTGATTATCCATTTTTTATTCTGTTTTCATTTTTCAATCATTCTTCTTTTCTCTGCGATTTTTCTTCAGTAGATCTTCTTGAATCTTTTTGATTTTGTAATCGAACCTATCGTCGATTAGTGAATACGCTCAGCGTCGTGGATGTAGGATCTGTTCATGATCCGAACCACGTAAAATCGATTGTTTACACATACACCAATTTACACTTTCTTTCATGGTATCAGAGTAGAATTGCCAGCTGCGATCAAATTCAAATCAATTGCGTTAAATTCAACTCATCTTAAGCTAGATCATGGAGACAGAAGTAGTGCAATCGAGCACAATTACAGCCGCCCAGACGAATGATCCATTCTTCTTGGATACCAACGACACTTCAGGGAACTTCCTCGTGCACGAACGCCTCAATGGGGATAATTACGCAACATGGAGTCGAGCTATGATGATAGCTTTGATTGGAAGAAACAAGGAGGGATTCGTTAATGGTGATCTTCAAGCACCAGAGGCAGCAGATAAGGAGAAACTTGCAGCTTGGAAAAGGAACAATAATGTTGTCATCTCTTGGATTTTAAACGCAGTTTCAAAAGAAATTTCAGCAAGCATCCTCTACAGCTCGTTAGCAAGAGACGTTTGGGTGGATCTTCAGGAGAGGTTTGGCAAACAAATAAGCCGAGGGTGTTCCAGTTGAAGAGAGAATTTGTCAATCTTGCGCAAGGTAGTGATAGTATTGCAGTTTACTATACGAAGCTCAAAACTTTGTGGGATGAACTAGCTAGCTATCTGCCAAGGTGTCAATGTGTTTGTGGGGGAATGAAGCTGATGAAAACCCAACTTGATGAGGACTATGTGATGGTTTTCTTGATGGGACTCAATGATTCCTACTCACAGCTCAGGGGCCAAATACTCATCATATGGATCCACTCCCCTCAATTAACAGAGTATTTTCTCTCTTGGCACAAGAGGAAAAGCAGAGATCGATGGTGCTAGGTCCTGTCAGAATTAGTGATGATCAGATGAACAACTTGGCCATGTTAGCTGCCAAGAATGATCATGGTCTGGGAAGGAAGCCATACTTTGGGCAGAAAAAGGACTCCTTGAAGCCCACTTGCACACATTGCAATAAGAAACACACCATTGAAAGTTGCTACCAGCTGCATGGATATCCACCTGGATTTAGGCAGAATCAGAAGCACAAGACATCAAGAGTAGTCAGCAATTGATCTGGGGCAAGGCTCAGCACAGCAAGGCTCCATGATGAGAAGCCAAGATTCATCAGCTGGTAATGCAATGGTCTAGCTACAGCTTACACCACTGCAGTTGCAGAGCTTGAGGTCATTGATAAGCCAATCTGACATCTCTCAAGGCTCAGAAGTATGGGATCCATTCAGCGGACAGGTAAAATGACAGGTATCTGCCTATCTTTTAACCTTCCTGAAAATAGCAGTAGATGGATACTAGATTCAGGGGCTACCATGCATGTTTCAGGCAATAGGGAGTTACTTTATGACCTGCATAGAATTGATAAGTCTAGAATAATTTTGCCAGACAACACTGAAATAGAGGTTGATCATGCAAGCTCTGTCAAACTGAATCAGCACATAACTCTCACCGATGTACTACTAGTGCCTAAGTTCCATTTTAACTTGATCTCTGTGAGCTCACTGATCACTGATTATCCCTGCAAAGTTATCTTCGAAACTGATTCATTCTTGATACAGGACCATTCACAGAAAGTGATTGGCAAGGGTAAAAAGGGAAGCTGGTCTTTACATCTTCAAAACAGCAGCAGTTTGTAAAGAACCTGATAACAGTCATGATGTTTCTGATGTTTCTGTTTTTCTGAATAGATTGTCAGCAGAGTTGTTTGTAAAGGCTAGACTTGTTGCCAAGGGGTATGACCAACGGGAAGGAGTAGATTACATCGACACATTCGCTCATGTGGCAAAACCTAGCACAATTAAGATAATTTTGTGCTTAGCAGCAAAGTGCAAGTGGAATTTGGTGGAAATGGATGTAAGTAACGCGTTTCTCAATGGGGAGTTAGATGAGGAAGTATACATGGATCTCCTTCAAGGTCTCTACACCAACTATGACAGAACAGGGAAGAGCAAGCTAGTGTGCAAGTTACACAGATCAATATACGGATTGAAACAAGCATCTCGACAATGGAACAAGAAGTTCACTAATGCTGTGATGGAATTTGGATTCAGACAAACACAGTCTGATCACACGTTGTTTCTGAAAGGAGAGGGAGCTCAGCTGCTCATTCTCTTAGTTTATGTCGACATAATTTTAGCTAGTCCATCAGTTCAGGCCATTGATGAGGCAAAGAGTTTCCTCAGCTCCTGTTTTAAAATCAAGGACCTCGGTGAGCTGAAATACTTTCTAGGTGTGGAGGTTGCAAGAAGCGAGAAGGGGATATATCTATCACAGAAACAATACACATTACAAGTGCTGGAAGACTCGGGATATACAGGCGCCAAACCAGTGGGGACACCTATGAGTCCAACTCAATCAATCACAGAAGAAGATGGTGAACTACTAGAGGATCCATTTCAGTATAGAAGGCTGATAGGGAGGCTGTTGTACCTAACTTTTACTAGACCAGACATTGCATTCTCGGTACATAAGTTGAGCCAATACATGTCTATGCCTCGGACCAGTCACTTGGCAGCAGCACATCATTTGTTGAGATATCTGAAAGGTTTCCAGGTCAGGACGTTCTTTTGAATTCAGAACAGAATTTTGAGCTGAAAGCTTTCTCAGACGCTGACTGGGCAGCATGCAAAGACACAAGAAAATCAGTAACCGGCTATTTCACGTTCTTGGGAAATGCCTTGATAACATGGAAAGTTAAGAGGCAAGCAACAGTCTCAAGATCATCTACGAAGCAGAATACAGGGTCCTAGCAGCAGTAGTTGCTGAAGTTCTTTGGATCAAGAATCTGCTAGGTGAGATGGATGTCTTAGTAAATCAGATTCCAGTCATATTTTGTGACAATCTATCAGCTCTCAAACTGGCATCAAATCCTAAGTTTCATGAGCGGTCAAAGCATATTGAAATTGATTGTCACTTCATCCGACATCATGTGGCAAAAGGGGTGACCAAACTTCTACCCATTCGATCAGAATTGCAGCTAGCTGATGTGTTTACTAAGCCATTGTCAGCCCCAATCTTGCGAGAACTTTTGGTCAAGATGTCAGTACTAAATCTGTACCTTCCATCTGGGGGGGGGGGTATCGAAAATAATGCAAGAAAAATGCCCAAGTGTGAGCATCAGACAAAAGCAGAATGAAGGAGGAGGCTTCGACTGCTTAAAGGAAACAGAATTTGATAGTTTTAAATGACTTGGCGCGTTTTTATTTGAAGATGCGATTCACTTATAGAATCGTAAACTGGTGTTGGCGCTTTATGAGTGAACCACTAATGGAATCGTTGATGGTGTTGGCGACTTCAGCTCAAGTGGTGAAAGTATTTGGCACCAACTGAAGGATATAAAACGTGGAGTGCTGATTATCCATTTTTATTCTGTTTTCATTTTTCAATCATTCTTCTTTTCTCTGCGATTTTTCTTCATAATATCTTCTTGAATCTTCTTGATTTTGTAATCGAACCTATCGTCGATTAGTGAATACGCTCAGCGTCGTGGATGTAGGATCTGCTCATGATCCGAACCGCGTAAAATCGATTGTTTACACACACGCCAATTTACACTTTCTTTCAGAAGTTATTCAATTTTATTTATGTTGAATAAAATGTACGAAAAAAGAATTAATATAAATAACTTTTACAAATTCCAAAGTTATTTTCACCCGGTCTCAATAGCAACACCCTATATATATAACTATAGTGATGTGTATTTACCTGACATCAGGATTGAGGAAACATTCCTAGTAACCTGAAACACGCACATCGAAGTCACGAAGCTCATTGCAGCTACTAAAGGATATACCTAAAGAAAAAATAAAATAAAAAGAATCAAATAATAATAATATATTATTATTATTATAAATTTTTAAATTTGATTTGAATACTACAATGAAGCCACTAACTATATCAATTATTTAATTTCATACCTCTGGTTTCATCCAACGGCCCATCTTACTAGCTATTTTATCTGAGTTGTGTGTTATAAACTTTCTATTGTATATCACTATGTGAAAATGTCTACCCAGTTTCTTTGCATATTTAAACTTGTCGAGGTTGAATAGTATACATCATGAAATCGTCGGATAATTTGCTTAGAACATGTTATTTTTATTTTTGAAGACGTATAGATGTATTTCAGTGTGTTGGATAGTAATTAGTTTTTGACCTTCGACATGAATAATACAATGTGCTCTTTCTTCCTCTGCCTCTAGTTTTATCCTTATTAAATAAATTCGATTTAATCGTATATTTTTCTTCTGAATATTCAAACACGCTACTCGCTAGGCAGTTGGTATATGACAGGCGTAGTCAATAACAATTAAATATATGTCGGTCAACATAGGAAATGCTTTTGCAATCCGATAAACTGATACGAGCAAAAAGGATATTGCATATTTTCCTTAATAATATATGAAAGGCCTTGAGGCCTCATACCATTATCTCAAAACCTCCATCGGCTAATTAAAATTATTGTATATAAGATATTGATATAATATCTTATATAATTAAAAAAACATAGGTGTACTCGTATATTGTCATGTGTGCCATAATAATTCATTGTAATAAATTAATAAATAACATAATAAAAATTTGAAAAACTACCCACTATTACACATGTCATCCCACCCCACACCGACTTATCCACTATAAATTTTATATTAATATAAAATAGGTAACACCGTGCATTGCACGGATAATAAACTAGTTTATATATATTGGAAGGTGTGACTATGATGTGTGAATAAACAAGATGAGTTAGGGTTAGGTTTGATACATGGTTCTAGCTAGCTATCAACATGTATGAATGGTAATAAATTTTCAACTTCTAGAATTGCATGCAGCGTATTCAGTTTTCTAGTACTTGGTCTTGACGCAACCCCAATTAGTACAAGATTCAATTTTGAAGGATTGTAGTAATATTGATTGGGCTTGCTGTACTAATAATAATAACAATAACCTATATAATCGGACCAAAGCTATTAAGCTTTAGGCCCAATATAATTCATTCCTAAATAAATTAAATTAAAACTGAAAAAATAAAAAAACGCCGTTGCCGGGGATCGAACCCGGGTCACCCGCGTGACAGGCGGGAATACTCACCACTATACTACAACGACTTGTGTACCTATCGAACGATATAAAAATATTTATATCGTTCTACTCGGGATTTGAAATAAAGATATGTATACTTTATTCTCGATCTTTGCTTAGTGTAGTAATGGTATTGAGTTGTGAGTTCTTTGGTTCGTTTTTGAAGTTTCTCTCTACGCACGTTTTCCAAATTAAAGAACGAAGACTCTAACTCATGCTTTGTATCTTTTCATTCTGTTGATGTTGAGCTTTCAACAGAAGCAATGTTGGGGTAACATTCTTGTCAACATCTGTTGCTGAGAATGTTCCCTATCTCAGTTTTATCTTTCATGCCCAAAACTAATTTTATTTATGACGTGGCATTTTTCTAGTATTTTGCAGGATATGGATAAGAGCTAGAACGATTCAAACCGTGTGGAAAGCGTGTGGATGAGCTACAACGAAAATATGAAATGAGCATACTAAAAATAGGAGACTTGGAGCTTAAGTGAAGACCAAGCCCTTGGAACTGACCAAGTCGACCTCAAACGATCACTAACTGTACAACCTCACTTAGTGGACGTTAGTGGACGTTATGGGCTGTCACCAAGTTGTTGAAGAAGGGTCTTACAAGTCGAAGACCTATATAAGTCGAAGGACTTAACCATTTGAAGATACGACGAACAACGAGCGAGATTCGAGCAAGCATTATCTTTCAAGAGAGTTTTTCCTTTTAGTTTAGCTTTTCAGAGATCGGAAGATCTTGTAGTTTTTTTCAGAATCCTTTTAGATTCGTAGATTTTGCTAGGCTATTTTAACTATCCTTTTTGATAGTTTGTAATCCATCTTTATAGTGGATTTTTGCACCTTGAGGCACGCAGCAAGTTATTTGACTTGCTGCACAAAATCATCTCTTGTGTCCGTTTCAGTTCGTCGCTAAGTTATCATCATTTCCGCTGTGAGTTTCTAAGTGAGTGTGAGTGTTAGCCCAACATCACGTCCAACATCAGTTTATAGCTTAGGGTATTTTACATCCATTGTGACGGGACCCCCATCAAAGTCGTATCAGAGCCTACGCTTGACGTTACTAAGCGCTGAAGATCATCAACAATGGATATTTCAAGTTCAAACTACATCGGCAAAGTCCCTGTTTTAGACGGCTCCAATTACGCCTATTGGAAGGTTTGAGTTCGGCAGTGCATCAAGTCCATTGACGTGCATGCGTGGGAGTCCGTGCTCAATGGTTATACGACTCCAAAAATAGCTCCTGATGATGATGGAGAATTCTACGAAAAACCGATCACTGAATGGAGTCTTCAAGAGAGAAATGCGGCCGAGTTCAACGATAAAGCCCTTAATGCCATCTTCTCGTCGGTGGACATCTTTATGTTCAAGATTATACAAAATTGTACCACGGCAAAGGATGCATGGGATTTACTTCAGAGATACTGTGAAGGCGATGCGAGTGTGAAGCAGACGCGACTAAGGCTACTCCTCAACCAATTTGAAAATCTCAGAATGAAGGATGATGAGGATGTTACCACGTACTTCGGCAAAATTATGACTATCTCAAGCGAATGCGCCAGTCTTGGAGAGCCGCTAGCAAATAAGGTATTAATTTCTAAAGCAATCCGTACACTAAATCCTAAGTTTAATATGGAGGTAGCTGCGGTCGAGAAAGCCCACAACTTGTCCATGTTGGATCTCAACACCTGGATAAACATCATGAAGAACTACGAGACCATCTCGAAGTACAACAAAGAGCGGCTCGAGGCAAAAGTCTTGCCTTAGTCAGTCAGCCATTCAAGGAGCAAACTGAGGTTGACCCCAATGTTGAGGATGACATGGCTATGATAGTGAAGAAATTCACTAAGTTTCTCCAGAAGAGGAATGCTGGGCAGAATGTTGGTACAACATTTAAGAAGGGCCAGAATGTCAAAGGAGAACCAACTTCTGCTCCTCCGTTCATCAAGCGCAAACCAGATGGAAAGAAGAAAAATATTAACTATGAATCGGTTAGATGCTATGAATGTCAAGGATGGGGCCATTTTGCCAACGAATGTGCCAACACACTTCGGAAATGCGGGAAATCGCTTTGGGTGGACCTATCCGATGATGAAGATGAAGAGCAATCTCCAACACAACCCATGCAATCATCAGTGACGATCCAGTCATTCTCTGATGGAGAACACGAAGAGCATCAGCAAATTGGCTTCACTGCGGTAACCGATGTTGAGCCAACATCTGACTCAACATCTGGAAACATCTCATTTTTTATTATGATGACTCAAACTGTTTTGATGAGTTTTCGAGTTCTGATGATGCAGATGAAGGTACTGAATGCTGCGAAGACGTACAGATGAAGGAAGCCCTTGAGTTAATGGCCGCTCAATACGAGATAGAGAAGGCTAAAAATTTGCAACTCAAAGCCGCGGTGAAAGTTCTAACCGAGGAGAATGAGAAGAATGATAAACTTATCGAAAGCTTGGTGGAAGGAATGAACAAAATGGAAGCCGTACTGACACGAAAGGACAAAGAAATTGACAAGCTCCAAAAGCGAGTCGACGAAGCCGAAGAGACCTTTACGAAAATGAACAATGGTAAATCAACCCTTGATGATGTATTGTCTTTTGGTATCTTTGATAAGCAAGGCCTAGGTTTTAGTTCTCAGCCCGTATGTGATGATTCAAGGCCCGTATACCATGCTCGACCTAAGATCGTTTTTGTTAAACCACATGCCACGAGTGATCGATCTTAGTGAGAATGTGATTGTCGATACGGGTGCTAAGCATGCTACTAAGAGTAAGGATAGCCCGTATGTGTGTCATCATTGTAAGCAAACTGGTCACTTAAAACCATTTTGCTGGAAATTGAAGAGGGAGATTTCTGTAAAGAAGTCGATGTCGACCGAAATGTCACCTAACATCCCGCTCAACATTGAGAAATCAGTGTTGAAAGGAGTGTCTGGAGAAAATTCAGCTGGCTCATCTTCAAATTCTAGTAAACAGAATGCTGTTATATCGACTAAGAAAGTTTGGCTCGAGAAATCTGGTCATAAATGCAATGTAGTGTATACCTCTTTGCGAGCTAACGTGACAGGTTCATGGTACTTCGATAGCGGGTGTTCCCGACACATGACGGGTACCAAGGATTATCTCAGTGATTATATGCCTTTGAGGAGTGGATCTGTGACGTTCGGAGGAGGTGCTAAAGGACGATTCTCGGCCGAGGTAGACTCAACGTGGCCAACTTTCCCAAGTTAAGCAATGTACTTCATGTTGACGGGCTCGTTGCGAACCTAATAAGCATAAGTCAACTCTGTGATGACGACCTTGAGGTAAGGTTTAATAAAGAGTGTTGTGAAGTTTTTAACAGCAATTCTGTGCGAGCGATGGCAGGTAAAAGATCGAGTGATAACTGCTACCTAGTCGGCGACAAAACCGGTGTGAAGGACGTGTGCCAACTATCAAAAGCCGAGGACGATGTGGTTCTATGGCATTTCAAATTGGGTCACGCCAACTACAGAACCTTGGAGCAACTTATCAAGCATGATACGATCAGAGGCATCCCAAAACTGAAGGAGTTTGGTAAGGTAGTTTGTGAATCGTGCGTGAAGGGTAAGCAAACGCATGTTAGTCATAATGTTGACCAACAAGCTGCCCAACATTTTAAAACTGCTCACTGTGTTCAATTGATTCACATGGATTTGATGGGTCCGATGGAGGTAGATAGTATAGGAGGTAGGAAATATGCTTATGTGCTCGTGGATGACTTTTTTAGATGTGCATGGATATTTTTTCTTAGGGAAAAATCTGAGTCTTTCGATTTTTTCAAGAATTTTTGTGCGATGATTAGAAATAATTTCAGTGCATCTATCTTTCGTATTAGGTCTGATCATGGTAGAGAGTTCGAAAATCAGTACTTTGATGAGTTTTGTGATAAGAAAGGCATTGTGCATGAGTATTCATCTCCTAAGACGCCTCAACAAAATGGGGTGGCCGAAAGGAAGAATATGACTTTACAAGAAATGGCTCGTGTTATGTCACTTTCTAGGAATATTTCTAAGCGTTTTTGGGCTGAAGCATTGCATACTGCTTGTCACATATCGAATCGAGTGTTCTTTAGGCATGGTACTAAGAAAACGTCTTACGAGTTATTAAATGGAAAGAAGCCTACGGTTAAATATTTTCATGTCTTTGGATGTTTTTGCTACATGTTGAATGATCGTGAATATTTGACCAAGTTTGATTCGAAAAGTGATAAGTGTATTTTTCTAGGATACTCGTCTAATAGTCGTGCTTATCGAGTATATAACTTGCGCATGAGGTCCGTTCAGGAGTCAGTAAATATTGTGTTTGATGATGCTACTGATCTTAGCAAAATGTCTCCTCAAGTTGATATTTCAGATTCAATACAAGCTGTCGACGAACCAGAGGAAACTGCGGATGACAATATTGAGCCAACATTGGACTCAACATCTGAGGCAGAACAGAACACTGAGGTTGGTCCCAGTGAAGTGCGACGAGATCCGCCTGCTAAGATCCAGAAAGATCATCTCACTGACCTTATTATTGGAGACGTAAACGAAGGAAGAAAGACCAGAGACAAACCATGCAAAGATTACAAGTCTATGGTAAGAAACGTATGCATGAACACGGTATACGCTGAGGTACGTTTCAATTGCTTTGTTTCTGAGGTAGAACCTAAGAATGTCCTTGAAGCTCTCAAGGATAATTTTTGGATAAATGCAATGCAAGAGGAACTCTTGCAATTCGAGAAAAACCAAGTGTGGTCATTAGTTCCACGGCCGAAAGACATTAATGTCATAGGCACTAAGTGGATATTCAAGAACAAATCTGATGAACTTGGTAGGGTTGTTAGAAACAAGGCACGTTTAGTAGCTCAGGGTTATACTCAAGTAGAAGGGATAGACTTTGATGAGACGTTTGCGCCTGTTGCTAGGTTAGAATCGATTAGGCTCTTGTTAGCTATAGCATGTTGGCTTAACATCACTTTACATCAAATGGATGTTAAGGGTGCTTTTTTGAATGGGTATATTGATAAGGAAATCTATGTCGAACAGCCTAAAGGGTTCGAAGATCCCCATTATCCTAACCATGTTTTTAAGCTGCAGAAAGCGTTATATGGACTGAAGCAAGCGCCTCGAGCTTGGTACGCACGGTTAGCAACATTCTTACTTGAGTTTGGTTTCACACGAGGTGAGGCAGACCGAACTCTTTTTGTTAAAAGGGTCGGGTCTGATATTTTGATTGCTCAAGTATATGTTGATGATATTTTTTTGGCTCGAGCTCACAGTCTTTACTAGATCGTTTGTGCAGGCGATGAACACCACGTTCGAGATGAGCATGATTGGAAAGCTAATGAGTTTTTGGGGTTGCAGATTAAGCAGAACAGCGACGGGATCTTTATGTCCCAAGAGAAGTACGCAAAGAACACAGTCAAGAAGTTCGGGCTGGACACTGTCAAGGTAATGAAAACGCCCATGGGGTCTACGCAAAAGGTAAGTAAAGACGATGTTGGGCAGAATGTTGACCCAACATTGTATCGATCTATGATTGGCAGCTTATTATATCTATCTACGAGTAGACCTGACATCATGTATAGTGTTTGCGTATGTGCTAGGTATCAGTCTGAACCTAAAGTGACTCATCTTAATGCTGTTAAGCGAATTCTTCGTTATGTGAGTGGATCGTGTAGCTTAGGACTATGGTTTTCCAAAAATACTAACATGAGTCTTGTAGGCTATAGCGATGCTGATTGGGCAGGCGACGAAGATGATCGCAAGAGTACAAGTGGGGGCTGTTTCTTCCTAGGTAATAATCTAGTTGCATGGTACAGTAAGAAACAGAATTGTGTGTGTTTATCTACTCTTGAGTCTGAGTATGTTGCTGCGGGTAGTTGCTGTACGCAATTAATGTGGTTAAATAGCATGTTGTGTGACTATGGTTTAGAGTGCGAGTCAGTCCTCATGTATTGTGATAACCTTAGTGCCATCAACATATCTAAGAACCCTATCCAGCATTCACGTACGAAGCATATAGATATAAGACATCATTTTCTGAGAAATATGGTTGAGAAAGAGTTAGTCCGCATTGAGCATATAGACACTAAGCATCAGCTAGCAGACATTTTCACGAAAGCATTGGATTCTGAAAGGTTCTCGGACCTGAAGAAATCCATATGTTTGCACATGTTAGTTTAAATGTTGGTCCAACATTTGGATCAGCATAGCATATGTCGAATTTGATGGTTACTACTTTAATGTTTGGTTAAATATTCTGTTCTGTTTTCCTGTGACATGACTCGATTCTTCTTGATTGGTCCCTGAATTAACCCAATCCCTTTTTAAAGGCCGTTGGTAATACGTCCCTAGGTACACGGCATTCGCTGTGAGATGTACTCTTTGCGACTAAAAACCAATCCTTATTGCGTATAAGCATGCTCATAAACTCTCAGCTAGATATAGGTTTTTGGTAATAAGATTCTCGGTACACGGCATTCGCGGTGACGATGTATACTATGCGACAAACGGCCTAACCTTGAGGCTGAGGGTATAAGGGCAGTGCATAAATTTCTTGGATATTTGAGGTGAAAGGGTAGAAATAAGGGAACTGATTTTGAGAAGAATTGAGCAGATAAGTCTAGGATTACGGAACTAGGATGTTGAGTCAAATGTTAGGGCAACATGTGTGACTGTCAGTTTGATATAGCTATATTTTGTGCTTTCGTTTTATTTGCGTCTGTCTTTAGTACTGCATTTGTTAGTCTTTTGTGTCTTGTTAGAAATCTCTCAGAGTTGCATTAGAATCCGCGAAGAACAGCTCATTACATTTGTCTCTAAATGGTCATCGAAGTCGCTCTAATGGTTAGTATTTCTTGATTCTACCTTGACTTTTGACTTGGTTGTCTTTTTGGTAGAATCATGGTCTTAACTGCTCCTACATATTCGCATGATTGAGTATTCAAACTGCTTTTGTGTGCTCGAATGATGAATGAGTCAATTTACTATTAGCTTAATACTTTGAAAATCATAACTTAGCTTCATCTTATCCAGTTTATGCTATTTTTCTCTTGTGCTCAACGGTTATGTTTTAGTTCACTAATCACACGTCTTCCCCCATTATCTGATTTGACAGTTCTTATTTGCGACCGTTGTGATTAAATATAGAGGACATAAACTGATTTGAAAGCACTATTCACACACTCCACTTGATTAAATCGAAACCTCTCTCTATAATTCCTCTCTGCTATTCACGATCTTGTTCTAAGGTTTCCATATTGTCCAAATCTTTGATCTTTAGTCCCCAAATTCAGTGTGCAAAATGTCGACCTCTCCTGTTAATCCTAATGTTGACCCAACATCTGGAGCTAACCCTGCTTTTCCAGTCCCGATTGAAGTTATTCCAGGTCCGAGAGATATTGTGGTGTACACGGGACCATTTCAACCTCTGCGACCTATGAGAATCGACCCAAACCGCCACAGGACCGTCGGAGCCACATCAAGCCAATGCCGAAGCACCACAGACGGATTCGGCTGCAAACCCTGAGACAGAGGCTTCAATTCCCGCCGAAAATCGCGAAGATAACCTCGATAATCTGCCTTTGAGTGCTCGTTTTCAACGACCTCAGAAACGGCAAAGAAGCCCTTTGCCTGAGACGAACCCCAACACTGCTACGAAGATGCGCAAGGGTTCCTCCTCAAAGGCCAAGACTACGTCAAAGAAGAAGCAAAGCAAACCCCAGGCCCATGCTCCCATGCCAAAGAAGCGCCGAAGTGGCCGGATTAGACGCTCACTGAACCCCACTTCAAACGCCGACGCCCTTATCACTCTTTCCAGTGACTCGGTGGATACAATCGTCGACTCCGTCACTCTTTCCAGAAACGCCTTCCTCTGTCTCGGAGTCCTTCACAGCCTCAGACAAAGCAGAGAGCAACGACGAGGACAAGGCTGATCTTGCTGAGACTCTGGAGTCTTTGAGAAAAAGGTTGGAGAAGCGCGCAGGGAAAAGGCCCATGGACAGTGATGAACAACCATATAAGAGGGCAACGACTGAAAGCTCACCCCTGCCAGCCTCAAGTCACCGTGCCATCTCCCCAGTTCCAGTCACCAATGAAGATGTTGGGTCTGATGTTGACCTAACATTGGAGGATTCAGACTGGGAGGCTCCACTGCCCGACCGAAAGTTCTACCGCACAGCCAATGAGGAGCTGTGGGATTCCCTGAGTCAGAGACTCTTGAGGGTAGAAAGGGTGGCGGACGAAGGGAGTTTTAGGAAGCACGGTGTCATGCAATTCTTGGAGTCAAGACACTTGGGTAGAATGGTGGAGGAACTAGGGACGTACTGTGATTCTGTCGTCTGCGAGGTATATGCGAACCTTTTCTTTAACGTAGCTGAAATAAGTTCTAGGAAGTATGGGAAAGTCTTTTTAAGGGGGAGGCTTTATGATTTTTCATCTCGGGCTATCAATGAGTTTCTTGGTACGCCTGAGGTTGATATGTGTTGTGAATATGACAACAATGAAGTGGTTAGATTCATAACGGGAGGGGGAGTGTCTGTGTGGAAAGGAAACTGTGCGAGCACTAACTTCTTTATACTCAGTGTTGTTTAAGATTGGAGTGTTTAATTGGCTGCCTACCTTAAATGAGACACGAGTGACTGAGCAAATGGCTCATCTTCTGTACGCACTTGGGCGCAATCTGCCGCTGAACTGGGGAGAGATCATCCTCAAGCATATGTCTAATCAAGCGGAGCGGGTTAGCAAAGGGATCCTGCCGTATCCTTCGATCATCTATGGAGTGATGATTCAAGGAGGCTTTCAACCCACTCGAAAAGATAAAGTAGTCACGCAGAGGATGCCATATGCCATCCAGCCCAGCCATCTTGCAGGACCTGATAAGATTATAGATCTTCCATGGCGCACCCCAGAGCAAATTGAGCACGATGATGACCATAATGTTGGGTCAACATCTCTGGCAGAACAGGCCGTCCGAGTTCTTGACGAATCCATAGCAGCCTTGGTCGCTCAAAGAGATGCCCTGAAGAGATTCATTTCTTCCCAAAAAGGGGGAGAAAGGGCAGAAGCAGCAAGAACTGAGGAGCCTAGAGCTGAAGAGCCGAGAGCTGAGGAGCAAGTTGGGACGAGCGGAGCAAGGACGGGGGGAGAGCAAGGAGCAAGGACGGGGGGAGAGCAAGGAGCTCAGGAAGCTGAAAATCAAGGAGGAGAAGGAGAGGAAGCTAGAGCAGCCGTGGAAGAAGAAGTGGAAGAATTGATCGACAGTCTAAACCTTTAGACGTCGATGTTTGTGCATGCGCGTTTTGTTCTTTGTTTGCATGCCCGCTTTCTTATCTTCGTGTGTGCATTTTATTTTGGACCATGTCTATTTTTTTTGCAGTTGTTTTTCAGGACCTCTAAAGGCGCTGTACTATTTTAGTACTTTGAATAGTTTTAGTACTATTCTGTATTTGCGTCTAACTCTAACCATTTTTTTTGGTAGAGTGGATTTTGCCTTCAGGGGGAGTTTCGCTAAGGCTAACTTCTGCATTGGTTTTGGGAAGAAAGATAAAAAGGGGGAGATTGTTGATGTTGAGCTTTCAACAGAAGCAATGTTGGGGTAACATTCTAGTCAACATCTGTTGGCCGAGAATGTTCCCTATCTCAGTTTTATCTTTCATGCCCAAAACTAATTTTATTTATGACGTGACATTTTTCTAGTATTTTGCAGGATATGGATAAGAGCTAGAACGGTTCAAACCGTGTGGAAAGCGTGTGGATGAGCTACAACGAAAATAGGAAAGGAGCATACTAAAAATAGGAGACTGGGAGCTTAAGTGAAGACCAAGCCCTTGGAACTGACCAAGTCGACCTCAAACGATCACTAACTGTCCAACCTCACTTAGTGGACGTTAGTGGACGTTATGGGCTGTCACCAAGTCGTTGAAGAAGGGTCTTACAAGTCGAAGACCTATATAAGTCGAAGGACTTAACCATTTGAAGATACGACGAACAACGAGCGAGATTTCGAGCGAGCATTATCTTTCAAGAGAGTTTTTCCTTTTAGTGTAGCTTTTCAGAGATCGGAAGATCTTGTAGTTTTTTTCAGAATCCTTTTAGATTCGTATATTTCGCTAGGCTATTTTAACTATCCTTTTTGATAGTTTGTAATCCATCTTTATAGTGGATTTTTGCGCCTTGAGGCACGCAGCAAGTTATTTGACTTGCTGCACAAAATCATCTCTTGTGTCCGTTTCAGTTCGTCGCTAAGTTATCATCATTTCCGCTGTGAGTTTCTAAGTGAGTGTGAGTGTTAGCCCAACATCACGTCCAACATCAGTTTATAACTTAGGGTATTTTACATCCATTGTGACGGGACCCCCATCACATTCTTTTGTTTCGAACTCTATATTGGATCTTGGGATTTCATTTGACACGCTCACTATTGTATGCCACTGTACAGTTCCTTGTAGATTTATTCAACATATAATTAATGTTTATGTCTTTAAAGATACATCAAGTGTCCCAAGGATAAGTAGTTTAAGTTATCTCCATGTAGAACTTTCACTTTAGTGTAGAAATTGACTATTAGAGCATGTCTAACGGGTACTTTATTTTTGTGTAAAACACAAAAATAAAGTATGTCTTTACTGGGACTCTATATCTAGCACTAATATTGTGTTGATTAGTAGAGATACTCTAGATGTAGAGACACACAATATTCAACACAAAAATTGTAATGTTCTTTCTATTATAAAATTTATTTAATAAAAATACTTTAATTATATTTAAATATTTGATATTCTTATAAGAATAAAAATAAAAATAATGTTAATTTATTTTTATTTATTTATAGTTTTGTTTTAATTTAATAAAATTATAATTAAATAATATGCTAAGTTTATAAGTTTTAATTATTATAAAATATAAAGTTTAATATAGGAATTTGATTTTTAGAGTGGAAATAGAGTTAATGGGTTGGAGTGAAACTTAGTATAGAAATTATAGTTTATGGGTTAGAGTAAAAGCACTGTAGCAGCTATAACATTGTGCAGACTTAACTACGCTGCGGGTTGGATGCTCTTAGCTTGGTTGAAAGTGGGTATCGTCAATTTCCAACGATGAGATTTCGGACTAAATTAAGGACATCGTAACTACGATATGCATAAAGTAAAATAGAAAAAAGTTACACCAAGTGAAACTGTAATATTATGTCCATATAGAGTTTGCCATGAAGGGAGTTAAACTGAACTCTGAAGTATAAAAAAGATATAGGACTCTAGTATCACAAAGATTGGACCCTTTTTAGTTTGAAAAGTCGTGGAGTTGGATCAAATTTTCACATTTATGGATTCGTATTTATTTATTACCAACTACTTTCTTGCAAAGAGGAAGACCATCACATCACATCTCGAGGAACTATAGCTGATGGTACTTTTACCATTTTTTGCTATATTGTTGGTGAAAAACTCTAATGAAAAATCAAAAGTAAATAATTAAAGAGAAGCAATAGGATAGTATTGTGGTGATATAACCACCGACGTAACATTTAGTGTCATGAAATGCGGAGATTAGTTAGTTCATTAGAAGTGCAACTAAATCGCATTTTCGTTTAATGCCCCATGTTAAGTTTCATTTAGCTTTTAGGACCCAGTCAGAAATTTCATAGTTTTAAGGATCCGATTTGCGCAGAAACAGTTTATTATTCTGCAATACCACATCATTGTTCTTTAGTACCACTTCATGGATCTGCAGTACCACTCAGTGTTCTGTAGTACCACTTCAAAATGCTGAAATAACAGAAAACGATCATTTGATACCAGTTCATATACACTGTGTAACATTTTCGTACTTTTAGGTCCTTATCTCTAAATTTTATCAAAATTGGGTCCTTAAACTATTTTTTTCCGACGAGGCCCTGCACACTAAATTAAAACCCTGATTGGGGTGTGAAACTCAATTGGCTTTTTTAATTAAATAATTATAAAAAGTCAACCATTAATAAAATAAACAACAATTGAAAACCATTAATAAAATAACGAAATTCGTAAGATGGTAATACGAGTTACAAACTCGTATTCCCAGAATACGATATACGCAGGCCCGCTGACATGGCACTTAACGTAACTCGTAAAATGATGATACGAGGTAGTAACTCGTATAATTATAATACGAGATACTTAATGCCCGACCAACCTGCATGCCCATGCATCGTGTCTGCAATAATTTGCGTAACTCGTAATATGATCATACGAGTTACGTGAATTATTGCAATAATACATGTAACTCGTATGTTGTTATTACGAGTTAAGTGAATATTGCAATAATTCACGTAGCTCGTATGATATATTACGAATTAAGTTTCTATATATACTACCTTATCGATTTTGTTTTTAACATAACACAAACTACCAATTTTCTTTAACATAACACAAATAGTGGTGTCGAGTCGCGTACAAGTCATAGATATTTCGGCGGCGAAATAATTCAATCATCTGATTCTACCATCAAATATAGTATCCATCCTATTGGGTATAGGCGAATTCGTCGCAACTTTTCCGAGTTTATATCGTTGTTATTCGAAATTACGGGTGCTGATAGCAGTCGTTGTTCGTTGATTGTCCATGCGAGAAATGAATACTTTCAACATTCCCGCCACTTTCATCAGCTACTCCAAATCTCCAACTACAACGGTTTACAATTTTTCATACATCCCGATTCGGAGAACAATTGTGTTGAGGTTTTTGTTGAAATAGTTGAAAATTCAAACTTTGATTTGAACGAAGAGCCTCATCGGAATTTTGAGGAGCGGCGTGAGTTCCTGTGTTTGAAGTTGGTTCTTCGAGTTATTCAATGTTCGAATTTTCCCGACATTGTCTCAGTTACGGCAGGGTTCAGCAATGATTCTCTGGAGATGCCAACGCTTGTTGTTCCATTCAATATGCCAGAATCCGTGTCAGAACCCGTGCCAAATTTCGTGCCTGAACCCGAGAAAGATGTTGATGTTAGTGATTCGGAAGCGGACGATGAGGATCCACTGTCCGAGTTACCCGATCCCAACGAGGACGACGAGAACAACGACGACGATGCGCCAGATGATACCACTCCGCTCGATTCTACTGCTCCAACGCTGTTTCAATCCGTCCCATTTTTCCAAACGTACCAAATGCCACCTCCTGGTGGTGACATCTACGGTTCTTACGGGGACCCTATGTTTTGTCGAGGTATGGTTTTCCCAACTAAAAAACATTTACAACGTGCCGTCGAGGATTTTTCGATCAGGGTTGCTAGATGCGAGTATCACGTCAAGCAGAGCAGCAGTACACGTTGGAGTGTTCAATGTGATCACACGAATGATTGCCCTTGGAGACTGAGGGCATCCTTCAAGCCAAAAAAACGTTACTGGTCTGTTACAAAATTTGAAGGACCGCACACTTGCTATATGACTGAGCTGGCGAGCTGCTCACACACCGTAATATCTCTCGAAATATTATTGCTGATTTGTTGGTTGGAACCGTAAAAATCGATCCGCAGTTCCTGCCCAAAAATGTCCAACAACTCGTGCAAGATAAATATAGCTACGAAATTTTGTATATTCAAGCTTGGCATGGTTTGAAAAGAGCTATGGAAAATGTTTACGGTACGTGGGAAGAGTCTGTTACCAAACTCCCAATATTTATGAAGGCGTTGCGGCATTACAATCCAGGGACAATCTGAAGTGGCTGCATTTACAGAGAGTGAGACCTGGACACTTCCAACTAGGGTATGTTTTTTGGGCTTTTAAACCGAGCATCGATGGCTTCAAACATTGTCGAAAGGTTGTTTGTGTCGATGACACGCATTTATACTCCAACTATAAACACAAATTACTGATTGCTACGTCGCTGGACGCTAACCAAAACGTCTTTCCCCTGGCGATTGCTACTCCACGTCACGCGCTTGCCAGCGTGGATAAGTAACTCGTATAGAGATTATAGGAGTTACTTAACTCGTATTCTTATCATACGAAATTCTTTATTTTATTAATGTTTTTCATTTGTTGTTTATTTTATTAATGTTTGATTTTTTTAATTATTTAATTAAAAAGCCAATTCAATTTGCCGAAAAAAATAATACAGACTTATGGTCAACTTAGGACTCCTATTAAATTCATACTCTCAAGTCTCAACTCATTTTTAGCACTGATGATAACGTATTGTTTGGTCAAAAAGCTCGTGCAATTGTGAGATGTGACGTGTGTTTTTATTCGCCCATATAAAAATAATTAGGGAAAATTAAATTTTTTCTTCGATAAAAGAGACCACGTTATTATGGGTCGAGGCATGTGAGGTTGCACATGGGCAATAATGACGAACTAAACCAATTAAATCATAATCTATTTTCGTTAATTAGTATTTCAATGTCATCGTAGCTCATCCCACGCAAATTTAAAAATGTTATTTTGTTAATGATGTATAAAAGTCTGGCTTAGATTATTATACAGACAATATTAACATGCATTTTCGTCCAACGTGTTTAGTGATGTCTCTAATCGTCGAGACACTCCAACTCAAGACTTGAGACAAGTTAACAATCGAACAAGAAAATAATAAAGAAAAGGTACTTCGTAAAAAGACAATATAGCAAAACTAGCATCTTCTTTTCAAATGCATGGTTGTAAAGGATAACAAATGTCCCCTTTTCCTACATCTCCTTTTTTTTCTGCCGTACATTACCCCGCGAAAAAATATATCTAAAATAGAGTATATAGCTGATAATATACCCCACTTATCCGTCTTTTAAACCCTATACGTGGCCATTTTGCTTTGGAAGGTAATTTAAATCTTTGAAGTATGTGTGTATCAAGAAATATTAATTGCGAATAACTTGCGTAGATTGTGGATCAAATGGGGGAAGTGAATAAATATGGGGAAAAAAAGGATTATTTGTAGGGTAATTTTATTTAATTTATCTCAACGATTTTCCGCATTAAATGTGATACGGAACATCAGGAACTGAATTATGGCAAAGAAGTAGTGGTTATTGACTTATTTCCGTGCATTGAACTTCCAAGTAAGGTTGCTTCGAATTCAAAATAAAGTTGTAACTAAAATAAAATCAAATAAAATGGTTATAATCCAAGTACTAACACCATGCAAGAGAAAGTTCTCACATACACATGTATATATGGAGGTTAGTTTGCTTCTCTCTTTCATTTATTGTTGTTGTAAGAAAAGAGACCTTAGTCCTAACTTCACCAGATTGAATGAATGTCACAACTATAGCCTTTATTTAGAAACTGATATCTTCAAAAACAAATTTTCAACAGTAAAAAAATTTATAAAGAAAACATACGAGACGTAGATAGCTTAACTATAATAATAGACTAAAAATTCCGAAAAGAGAAAATAAATAAAAAAAGGTCAAAACTGATACGCACGATTTCAGCTTTGAGACAACCAACGGTAGGTCCTACGAGGTAACAAGATTCACCCTGATGAATATATAAAATAAAATTAAAATACTAAAAAAAGTACATAAATTTAAAGTCCTTCCATAAATCAGAAACCTACCTAGCGAACAAATTTCAAAGTACTACATTCAATTCAAAGATAAACAACACAAAGCAAATTATATCGAAGAAGGCACAACAAACTAACTATGTTCCATAGCTCAACCTTAATCATCTTCATAGTCATCTTCTTCGCCATACTTCCAAGAAATGCCGGGTCATCGTCTTCTTCGCTGGAGTTCAGAGAAGCCCCAAAGTTCTACAATTCCCCAAACTGCCCTTCCGTCATCACCGCCGCCGCCAACCGCCGCGTCTCATGTAGTAATAACAACAATCTCAGCGCCGCCGCCGTAAACGTGGCGATGACCCTCGACGCCGCCTACCTCCGCGGCTCCATGGCGTCGATCTCCTCCGTCCTACGGCACTCTTCTTGCCCTGAGAACGTATTCTTCCACTTCATCACCGCGAAGAACAACGTGAAAAACCTCGAAAACGTCATACTCAGCTCCTTCCCTTACCTGCAATTCCAAATATACCCCTTCGACGACTCCGCCGTCGCCGGACTGATTTCCACGTCCATCAGATCGGCGCTCGACTGCCCACTAAACTACGCAAGAAACTACCTGGCCGACGTAATCCCTCCCTGCGTCGGAAAAGTGGTCTACTTGGACTCAGATCTGATCCTCGTCGACGACATTGCGAAGCTCGCCGCCACCCCTCTCACAAACGGCGCCGTCCTCGCCGCGCCGGAGTACTGCGGGGCCAACTTCACGGCGTACTTCACGCCGACGTTCTGGGCGAGCCCCACGCTCTCGCTGACGTTCGCCAACAGAAGGCCGTGCTACTTCAACACCGGCGTGATGGTCGTCGACCTTTCGCGGTGGAGGGACGGCGGATACACGGCGAAGATCGCCGAGTGGATGGAATTGCAGAAGAGGATGAGGATATACGAGCTGGGCTCGCTGCCGCCTTTCCTCCTCGTTTTCGCCGGAGATATAGCTCCGGTGGACCACCGGTGGAACCAGCACGGCCTCGGCGGCGATAACTTCCGAGGGCTTTGCCGGGATTTGCATCCCGGGCCGGTGAGCCTCTTGCATTGGAGTGGGAAAGGTAAGCCATGGGTGAGAATCGATGATGATAGGCCTTGTCCGTTGGATGCTTTGTGGGCCCCATATGATCTTTTGAAGACGGCGAATGTTCTTGAATCTTGACCTTTGATTTCAATGACGATTGTCATAAGTCATAGGTGTGTATATATATATATATATATATATATGTACTTACGTTACAATGTGTATGTATTGATTATCACATCATTTATTCAGTTCAGTTTTGTGATTTTTGTTTTTGATTTTTCAGGGAGATCATAAGATCAGAGGAACACAAGGGAGATTTAGAGATCTAATTATTGAGATCCTAACTCTATTGTGTTTGCGGATATATATCGGTATGTGTATTATACATACATACATATATACACTGCCGGCAAGTAAGAATTGTCCGTTCGTTACAACATAGGTTCAAAGGAAAAAGGCGAATTGTTTACAGTTTTACTTTATGTAGTTTACTCATGATTCATGAAGCAGTATGATGAGATGAGATTATATATGTAAACTGATGATGATTAGCATTGGAACTTTTGTCGGCGGTACTTTTTGTAACTTTGTAAAGAAACACTCGATACAAGGGAAAAACAAGAATTTACTTAGCTTTTCTCTAAAAAAGATCTTGACTCAGCTGTTGGTTATTGCGTCATACTATTGCCTGAAATTAGATATGTATACAATAAATATAGTTCTATTTAATTTTTTGGCTTATTTGTCATAATTATTATTAAGGTATTTATGTGTAGATGTCACTTATTATTATTATGATTATTATTATTATTTATTATGAATATTATGAAATAATATTAAGATGTGGATGTTTTTGTATTGTTATTGAGTTATTGATATTTGGAGGTATTGTATTGAATGTTGTAAAAATTAGATATGTATTAATTGATAGATGATGTGTATAATTATAATAAATGTTGTAAATTTTAGGTGTAATAGTGAATTTGTAGTAGTATAAATATGTGATTTGGGGTTGTGTAAATTGTAAGAAAAAATATTAATAAAGAAGTTATTATCTCTCTAATACTACTATAATCGTAATTAATAAAATACGTAATCATTATAATATTTTATAACACGTTATCAGCACGAGGCTCTAACCAACCGAGGTTCGCCGACTTCATCACTCGAGCACGTGTTCCGACCATTTGAATTTCGCTGACGTCATCACGCCACGGTATAATATAAACATTTTATTTTCATATCTTACAACACAAAAAGCCCGCTAGCTCTCGCGGTAACCCCCACAAACTTGTGGCGTGAGCACCAGATTTCGAATCCTAGCTGGGCCGTTGACTTTTAATATTATGCCATTTTATTTTTTTGACTTTTTACTTTATCACAATAAGGTTAATTTTATTTACGCTTCGAACTATTTTTCTTAACCAATTGTTTATTCTGTGATAGTAAACTGTCGAATCTTCAAAAGCTTGATATTGTTGCTCTGGATATCACTGGCAAGAACTATTTGTCATGGATTTTGAATGCCGATATCCACCTTGAATCGAAAGGCCTTGGAAATACTATACAAGCTGGTAATACGGCATCGAGCCAAGACAAGGCCAAGGCCATGATATTTCTCCGTCACCACCTTCATGAAAGTCTAAAGGTGGAATATCTCACTGTGAAAGATCCACTTGTTTTGTGGACAAATCTAAAAGAAAGGTACGACCATCAGAGGACTGTGATCCTACTAAATGTCCAATATGAATGGACAAACTTACGGTTCCAAGATTATAAATCTGTAAGTGATTATAATTCTGCTATGTTCAGAATTACTTCTCAATTAAGATTGTGTGGACAGAAAGTTACAGAAGCAAGTATGATGGAGAAAACGTTCACCACATTCCATGCAACGAATTTGTTGTTACAACAACAATATCGTGAAAAGGGTTTTAAGAAATATTCAGAATTAATTTCTTGTCTCCTCATTGCTGAACAAAATAATGAGTTATTATTGAAGAACCATCAGTCACGACCAACGGGCTCTGCTCCCATTCCGGAAGTCAATATGAACACTTATCAAAGTGAACGAGGCAATAGCTTTCGCGGTCGTGGCAGGTATAATAATCGAGGTCGTGGAGGTGGTCGTGGTCGTGGCCGAGGTCGTGGCCGTAGCCGACAGCATTATGGTAATTATGATAATTTTCATCAGAAAAGGAAAAATGAAAACAAAGAGGAAATCGGCGAACAATCAAAAAGGCGATTCGATGAACCATGTTCTCGTTGTGGTATGAAAGGTCATTATGCTCGTACTTGTCGTGTGGCAAAACATCTTGTTGAGCTATATCAAAAATCGCTTGAAAAAGGGAAGAAAGTTGAGACAAACTTTGTCCAAGATGAGGGAGGTTCTAATCTCAACCTCGATGATATTCCCCACATGAATCTTGAAGATTTTCTCGTCGATCATAATGAATAAAAGACCTAATATTGTGTATCGTATTGATATTTTATGAACGTGTGCTGTTTATGTATTATCCTGAATATTATGTACGCATGTGTGCTGTATTATCATGAATTTTATAATTAATAATTAATGTGTTTTATTATTTCCTTGAGGGATGAACACACGTGGAGATATATGTCTTGTGGACAGCGCAACAACTCACACAATACTCACGGATAAGAAATATTTCATCCGATTGATTACTCAAGAAGCAAATGTTAATACTATTTCGGGTATTACAAAATTGATTGAAGGCTCTGGAAGAGCAAATATCTTATTATCCGGAGGAACAAAATTGCATATTGAAAATGCATTATATTCTTCGAAGTCTCATAGAAACTTATTGAGTTTTAAAGACATCCGTAAAAACGGATATCATATTGAGACTTCAAAAGAAGGTGATAATGCCTTCAAATCACAAATGTGATTTTAAATAAAAAATGTGTTATGGAAAAATTGTCCGCATTATCTTCCGGGTTATACTATGCGTATATTAATACGATTGAGTCGAATTTTATAAACAATGATTTATTTGTGGTGTGGCATGACCGGCTAGGCCATCCCGGTTCAACTATGATGCGAAAAATAATTGAGAACTCATGCGGACACACTTTAAAAAATAAGAAGATTATTCAATCCAATGAGTTATCATGTGATGCTTGCTCGAAAGAAAAATTAATCGTTAGACCATCACGGGTAAAATTGAAGAATGAATCTATTACGTTTTTAGAACGTATTCAAGGCGATATTTGTGGACCAATTCATCCATCATGTGGTCCATTTAGATACTTCATAGTTTTAATTGATGCATCAACTAAATGGTCACATGTATCACTATTATCAACACGCAATGTTGCGTTTTCTAGACTGCTTGCTCAGTTAATTCGATTACGAGCACACTTTCCTGATTATCCAATTAAGAAAATACGTCTTGACAATGCTGGTGAATTCACCTCTAAAGCATTTAATGAATATTGTTTGTCTATTGGGATTGATGTTGAACATCCCGTAGCTCATGTGCATACTCAAAATGGACTTGCGGAATCATTAATAAAAAGATTACAATTAATAGCAAGACCATTACTAATGAAGTCGAAGCTTCCCTTATCATGTTGGGGATATGCTATTTTGCATGCAGCATCACTTATTCGCATTCGACCCACAAGTTATCATAATGTTTCCCCATTACAAATGGTTTTCGGTCAGGAACCAGATATTTCCCATCTGAGAATTTTTGGATGTGCAGTATATGTCCCAATTGCTCCACCACAACGCACTAAAATGGGACCTCAAAGACTATTGGGAATATATGTTGGATTTGAATCTAAGTCAATACTAAAATATTTAGAACCATTGACAGGAGATTTATTTACGGCTCGATTTGCCGACTGTCATTTTGATGAATCAAAATTTCCAACATTAGGGGAAGATAAAGAAAATAAACAGCTGATTAAAGATATTAGTTGGAATGAATATCATTGGCTCATTTTGATCCTCGTACAAAAGAATGTGAACTTGAAGTTCAAAAGATAATTCATTTACAAAATTTAGCAAATCAATTGCCAGACAGTTTTACTGACCAGAAAAAGGTGACTAAATCGCATATACCAGCTGTTAATGCTCCTGTCAGAATTGATACTTCTATTGATATTTCTAATAATAAAATTGAGCCGAAATCACAGTTGAAACGTGGTATGCCCTCGGGATCCTAAGACAAGAATCCTCGTAAAAGAAAAGGAGCAAATAAAATAGATGGTCAAATCGAAGACACGTTAACTATAAGAGAGTCCATGGGCATAAATAAATCTGATCAGGTACCTGAAAGTTGTGAAAATATTGAAAATGAAGAGATCTCAATAAATTATGCCCATAATGGAATAAGATGGAACCGAGGTGAAGTCAACGTTGACGATGTTTTCTCATTTAATGTAGCGCTACATGAGATTAATGAAAATGAGGATCATGAACCAAAATCTATAAATGAATGTCGACAAAGAAGTGATTGGCCAAAATGGAAAGATGCAATTGAGACAGAATTAAAATCACTTGAGAAACGAAAAGTATTCGGATCCGTGGTCCGTATTCCAGAAAATGTAAAGCCAGTTGGATATAGATGGGTTTTCATTAGAAAGAAAAATGAAAACGGTGAATTGTGAGATACAAAGCACGGCTTGTTGCTCAAGGCTTCTCACAAAGACCTGGCATTGATTATGAAGAGACTTATTCTCCTGTGGTGGATGCAACAACTTTTCGTTATCTAATTAGTCTGGCAGTACGTGAAAGGCTCGATATGCATCTTATGGATGTTGTCACTGCGTACTTGTATGGAACACTCGATAGTGACATATACATGAAACTCCCTGAGGGATTTCGTTTGCCTGAAAATTCAGGATCTCGAAATGAGTACTCAATAAAGCTGAATAAATCGCTCTACGGATTGAAACAATCAGGGCGCATGTGGTATAATCGTTTAAGTGATTATTTACTAAAAGAGGGGTATAAAAATGATCAAACATGCCCTTGTATCTTCATGAGAAGAAGTGGAAATGAATTTGTCATCATTGCTGTTTATGTTGATGATTTAAATATTATTGGAACTCATCAAGAGTTAACTAAAGCTATTACATGTTTGAACGAGAATTCGAAATGAAAGATCTCGGAAGAACGAAATTTTGCCTCGGACTACAAATTGAATATTTAAGCAATGGCATATTTGTCCATCAAGAGACGTATACAAAGAAGATCTTGAAAAGATTTTATATGGACAAAGCACATCCATTAACTACCCCAATGATAGTACGATCTCTTGATGTGAATAAAGATCCGTTCAGACCATGCGGTGATAATGAAGAAATACTTGGTGCTGAAGTTCCATATCTTAGTGCTATTGGAGCATTAATGTATCTTACAAGTCATACTAGACCAGATATATCATTTGCAGTAAATTTATTGGCAAGATATAGTTCTTCACCAACTAGACGACATTGGAATGGGATCAAACAAATATTCTGTTATCTTCAAGGAACTACGGATGCGGGATTATTTTATTCGAATGATTCACAATCAAGTTTAGTTGGATATGCAGATGCGGGATTTCTATCTGATCCGCATAATGGACGATCGCAAACAGGTTACTTATTTACACATGGAGGTACAGCTATTTCATGGCGATCGGTTAAACAAACCTTAATTGCTACTTCTTCAAATCATGCTGAAATATTAGCGATTCACGAGGCTAGTCGAGAATGTGTTTGGTTAAGATCTATTATTCAACACATTCAAGACACTTGTGGACTATCTATTGAGAAATTACCTTCTACAACATTATTTGAAGATAATACAGCATGTATAGCTCAATTAAAAGAAGGTTACATCAAAGGTGATAGAACAAAACACATATCACCAAAATTTTTCTTTACGCATGAACTTCAGAAAAATGGTGATATTGATGTACAACAAGTTCGATCAAGTGAAAATCTTGCTGACCTATTTACTAAGGCACTTCCTCCAAGAATTTTTGAAAATTTGGTATATTCAATTGGAGTCCGAAAACTTAGAGATCTTAAAGGATATTCTCATCAGGGGGAGTAAATACGCGTTGCACTCTTTTTTCCTTCACTATGGTTTTTCCCACTGGGTTTTCCTAGTAAGGTTTTTAATGAGGCAACAACTAAAAAGCGTATCTAAAGAATGATGTACTCTTTTTCCTTCGTTAGGTTTTTATCCCACTGGGTTTTTCCTAATAAGGTTTTAACGAGGCATATTCTTTGAAAAACATCCAAGGGGGAGTATTATGAATAATATGAAATAATATTAAGATGTGGATGTTTTTGTATTGTTATTGAGTTATTGATATTTGGAGGTATTGTATTGAATGTTGTAAAAATTAGATGTGTATTAATTGATAGATGATGTGTATAATTATAATAAATGTTGTAAATTTTAGGTGTAATAGTGAATTTGTAGTAGTATAAATATGTGATTTGGGGTTGTGTAAATTGTAAGAAAAAAGTATTAATAAAGAAGTTATTATCTCTCTAGTTATCTCTCTAATACTACTATAATCATAATTAATAAAATACGTAATCATTATAATATTTTATAACATTATTATTATATAATTTAGATATTTTAGTGTATGAGGGCCTGACCCGAGGCTAGTATAGAAAATTCCATGATGTTTGTCTCGGGTCTCATCTGACTATCGGGTGGTATGTCATCTTTATTCATGAAAGAACATTTTTTTTTCAACGTATCTAATCTGAAATAGTTGTGATTGAAAGTTTTATTATATGAAATTTATGATATTAATGGCGTTTGAAAGGAAATATATTTTAGCTAGCCTACCCTAAGACTATCTTTATCAACGACTTTGACAACGGGTCATGATAATAAAATATTATTTTCTCTCTCATCCACATCCATAACTTACACCTCAACCCAACCTAAATAATTTTCAACTTTATCAACAACCCAATAATACCCATAATATTTATATTTTATAATTATTTTAAGTCGTTTTCTAATGTTTGAAAAATAGATTACATTATATGATATAAAATTTATATACTTTGGCCATTGGAGGAAAAATAATATGAATTATGATAGACTATAGAATGTGATATAGAATAGATAATTTGAAATTATGATTCAAAATGTATCAATATTAGTCCCTATTTGTAGAGAAAAATTATATATTTCGGTAAAAAAATAAAAAATAAATTTTAAAAGATAATTAAGTGTATCATAAAAATACATAAAAACATATATAAAACTGTGCACAACCGGTTGTGACCCAGGTTGGTACATCAACCTGTTGTGGGTTGCGTCACAACCGGTTGCGGGAATTATTAATTTTTTTTTGGTTTATTTAAATTGATTATACTCCACAACCGGTTGTGGAGGTTATCAATAAATTACAGAACGAATGGAAGCGTCGGCAAGGCGACTTGAAAAAAGAAGTTATATTTAATTACAATTCAAGTACTATACTCTGCGCTATGTGTATTATTTTTAGTTTGTATATGTATTATATGACGCCAAAAGTAGACGTGCACATTTGAAAATTATAATGAGCACATGGGCAACAAGAATTAGGCCATATATCTAAATCAATTATTAACCGACGCCTTTATTATTAGCATCATTTTCATCTCGTTAGACCATCACCAATGGAGACCCATTTTCCAACTCAAACACAAAAATTGCTCCAATGGATACCAATACCCATTCCCAAAATGGGTTTCAGCAATTTCTCTGACAAAAAAAACGCATCTTTGCGTTCAAACTGTTCACAGGTTGCAAATATTGCATATTGTTTTAACAACTACAAAGTGACCCTACTAAAATTAGTAATTATTATTCTGATTTACTACTCACCAAAAAACGCTTCGTTGTTCTTCCTGATTTTACCCTTCGTTACAATCGTTTCTTTCAGACCTATCTCACTCTGGCTGGATGTTACCTCTGTCCAGCTCCAGGATCTAAAGGAACAAAAGTACTTGTTTGCTGTTTAGTTGATTCAACGTTGCCTCTGATGACGAAATTGCCTCATGAATACTCATTGACAAGTACCGATCGGTCCATTAAGAGCGAATTAGAGCAGATTGTAACTCAAGGCAGGGAAAATGAGGATAAATTTGCTTCAGACGCTTCGTAGTTGGTGATGAGATGGTGGCCAAGGTTCGTCAAATGGATGATGCTGATTGGGTATATCTATCAGAACGGAGCAAGAAATCGGAGATTCTCGTTCACATATTTAATTAGCGGATACCTATTATAGTTTAATTGTTGCTTTTTATTAAATTTTCTCGATCAAATATAAAATAATATATAGTCTAATTCGTAAAACTGTAAAACATGTGGGTCGTACCGAATTAAGTAAAAATTAGTGTGTAAGTGAATATTATAAAATAAGTCTTTTGAGTTTGAGAATGGGTTTAACGGTTGGAGAAGAATTACTGCATTATGAGTTTGAGAATGAGTTTGGGTTTGAGAATGCGTTTTTCGGTTGGAGATGGCCTTAGAACTTAGGAGAAGGCCCATGACCATGTAACTATAATTAGTTTTTTTTTTTGGGAAAAACATAACTTAAAGAGAAATTAAGTTTTATGTATGGTTGATTGACAAAAGAACGAATGACTATCTATACTCTTATACAAAGAGCCTAGGGGATATAATATATCAATTTAATTTGTTTTTTACAATTTATCCTTAGTTGCTTAAATACAATTCTATCCTTAACATTTAAATACTTTACAAGTTTATCCTTAAATCAATTTCTTTTTTGTTAAATAACTTGATTAATAATATAAACTTGGTCGATTTATGATGTTAAAGTTAATCATCACACACCAATATACACACATATGAATATTCTAAGTTAAAATGTACTCCTCGAAGATACAATATCATAAAAAATGTTAGCAATGGATAATTTTAGACAAATTTCTGAAATAGCTTATAACCTCCAAATTCGGCTAGGAACCAACCATTCAGGGGTAATGAAAAATATTAGAGCCTCACTTCATTCCAAAACCAGGAGCCCGTTTGGTAGGACGGATGGTTTTAGATGGTAATAATTTTAGTTGGTTTATATAATGGAGGATGTTTTTTGAAGTGTTTGGTTGATAGGTAAGTAATGATGTCTGACATGTTTGATATATGGCTTTATATGGTATTATGTTTAAATAAATACAATTACAAATACCGTTTTTTATTTAAAAGATTCGATAGAGATAGTGTGCGAGAGAGAAGGAGAGACAGAGGAAGGGAGAGAGAGAGTGGGGAGGGAGAAAGAGAGAGAGACGGCGGGCGAGAGAGCGGGCGGGAAAGAGAGCAGGAGAGAGAGAGAGAGAGAGAGAGAGAGAGAGAGAGAGAGAGAGAGAGAGAGAGAGAGGGCGGGAGAGAGAGAAGGGGAGAGGGGGGAGAGGGGGAGAGAGAGGCCGGGAGAGAGAGAGAGATAGAGAGAGAGAAGGGGGAGAGAGAGGGGGAGAGAGAGGGCGGGAGAGAGAGATAGAGAGAGAAGGGGAGAGGAGAGAGAGAGAGAGAGAGAGAGAGAGAGAGAGAGATTTATTAAGAAAAGACAAGATTAAATAAAGATGATTAATAATAAGGTGGGATTAAATAAAGGGAGAAACTCCTTTAATTAATACCCTATCGGGGATATTAACAAAATCCCATGTTTAAATAAACCCTCCAACCAAACGTTGCATTCACTAAATCCTATACATACTCCCTAATCCCCCCTAATACCCCAACCAAACACACTCTAAAGGAATCAATTTATGGTAAACTAAGATTTTTCACTTGTCGTACCTAGGGATGGCTGGGGCGGGGATTCCCCGTCCCCATGGGGATCCACCACCCCAAACGGGGCGGGGACTCCCCGAGTTTTTATCCCCGTGGGGCGGGGACAGGGAAAGATTTTTCCCCGCGGGGATCCCCGCCACGTTCCCCGCCCCGCCCCGCCTTCTATATATATTATAATATATATAATATTAAATTATAATTTAAATAATATTAAAATAAATTAAATATAGATTAAATAATATTAAATTAATACAAATAATATATAAAAATATAATTATTATATAATATTTATAACGAAAATATAATTAAATTTATATATTATATTTAAATATTAGTTTTTTTAAAAAAAATTGAATCCCGCGGGGAATCCGATCCCCGCGGGGATCCGGCGGGGATGGGGACGGGGACAATTTTGTCCCCGAAAGCCTCGCGGGCCGGGGACGGGGATTAGGTCCCCTCCCCCGCCCCACCCCGTTGCCAACACTAATCGTACCTTCTTGATCAAAGGCTAATGATACCGATGTAATAAACTCTTTAACGTACCAAAATGAAGTTTTCTTTATCATAGTAATTTCCCCATCTTTGAGCTTAAAAACGGCACCTTTCTGAAGTATATCGACACCTTCAAGAAATTCATTGAGTATCATAAAATCTTGCATCTCTTGAATGTCAGAATCTTGAGCTTTTAAAGCGTCGAACTCAAACTCCAATTCGCCCGTCTTAAGCTTCTTCATAAAGTTGATGAGAAAAACGTCGTTCAAGTCCATCACATCGACCCGAATATTTGGGTCTAGGGTTCTAAGCCCATCTTCGATCAAAGCCTTATATTCTTCGAATCTCTTTGTGATTTTTTTTGCAGATTCAAGGGCTTGTTCATCATTATCATCCTCTCCAATTTGAAAACAAGCACTTGCTTCGAATTTTGTGGGCAACGATTTATACGTTTCTCCGCCCGCTATTACCTTTGGCGAAAAACTTCCCTCGATTAAACAATCAATGGCACCTTTCTTCATTTGAAGTGGGATAGTTGCGATCTTCATGTGCTTGTTCTTGAAGAACAAGGGAACAAGTTTTCGAAGTTTGCTCCATTTATCCATTATCTGCGTGGCAAATATTCATACATTAAAAAAGAAGGGTTATTTTAGATAACCCTAATGGAAAATCACCAAAGTTCAGCACCGAATTTAACAAAGAAATCAAGAAGTACCTAATGCTAACTCATTTATTAGCCGATCAACTCAATAGAGACATACGATGAATTAACATAGTGTTTATGCATATTATTAGGAGTGATGAAAAGGGAGAAAATAAATAAACCGGCCTTGAATGGAGAAGATTCAAGCGAACAAGCAAGTATTGAGAGAAGCTCGAATATAACCCTATTAGCAAAAGTTTTTGATATTGAATATATGGGGATGGTAAAAGATTTAATCTTAGATCTTTCTTTCTTGAGCGAAAAGAAAGGATGAGGCTTTAATTCTAAAACGTAAAATAAGTCAATTACGCAAAAATAATCGGAAAAATAATCGCAGGTTGTGTCATCGTAATTCACAAAACGCAAGATATCCATTCTCTGAATTTATCAAAACAGAACAGAGATTAATGCGTTCCGCTTCAAGAATTTAATTTGGGAATCGAATGAATATCCCGTTGCCTCATCTATCTATTGAGAGCATGCTTAGTAACTGCTCTCCCAATTTGACGTGTCAATTTTGACACATAATTTATAATTTAGTCGTTTAAATTTTAATTGATTTTAAATAAATCCTCATAAATTATTTTTCTGATTTACATATTTCAAATATTCCTTTTAGAATTAATCATAATATCATATATTAAATATAAAAAAATTTCAACTATAAACGAAACTATATATTATAAGTATTATGAGTTGGGCACATCCGCACATGCACACACATTCGAGTGTGCCTCACATACTAGTTTGTATTAAAACTATTGGACAGATTTGTAGTTGTAAAAATCGTTTTAGAGCAATTACGTAAAATAAATATAATTACAAACAGTAATAAAAATAAGTCGTTTCAGTCATAGGTAGTATTTAAATAGAACGGAAATAAAGAATGCTACGACTTGATTTACGTTGTTACTTCATTAAAGTGAATATCCATTTTTTTGCAAACAGTTATAAATCGTGATTTAAAATTTTTATGAAGATAAAATACAGTTAAAATATGTAATTTTGGGCCGTTATTCAAAATAGATAATGCCCACTTATAAGATGGTCCGTCAATAATAAAAGAAAAAACCCCATTTGAAATTAGAGTTTTGTTTATCATCATCCTCCTCGAACTTGACTGTATAATAAGCATCTTGAGCATTTAAGTTTAGAACTGCTTCGATTTGAATGAAAACATCAGCAAATAAAGCTGTAGTTCTCAAACATGTCAACTTAACAAAATTTCAGACAAATGAGGTAAAAAAACTCATATACATCGAAACACAAAATGATATCAAAACACCAAGTTCCACCATTTTCTACTGTTCTTTGATGGATTTAAGGGAGGATCAAAGAATTACAAAGAAAAGCACAATGTCAATCAAATGGGTTCTCCTCCATAAAAAAAATAAAAATTGAGTGCACTATCCCAAATCCAAAAGAGCATAAAATGCTAATCTTGCATGACCAAATAGCCTTCTAATAATTATTCGCCCCGTTTTGCTTATTAAAAAGCTAACCAATAGCAAGAAAAAGAAAAAAGAAAGGGAATTTCCATGTCAATTGATCCTAGTAATTTTCCCATTTTTAAGCTTGAAAACAGCACCTTTCTGCATTATATCAACACCCCAATTCCATTGACTACCATCCAATCGTGCATTTCTTCGATGTCTCGATATTTAGCCTTCGAAAAAGCTTCGATCTTGAACTCCAATTCGCAAGTAGAATTCCTATTAATCTTCTTCATCCAATTGAGTAGAAAAACGTCGTTGAAGTCCATCACTTCGACACGAGTATATGGGCCAAGACTTCTAAGCCCATCTTCGATCGAAGATTTGCATTCCTTGTACCTCGTTCTGGCCCGCCTAGCTGCTTCAAGGACAATTTTGGAATTATCACTGGTAGTTGCATCTTCGAGTTTTTTAGGTAAGTAAATTCTTCCCTCGAATTTATTCGCCGGTTTTCCAATTTCTACCGCGAATTTCAAATCGACGGTCGTCGCCTTTGCCGAATCTGCTTTGAAAAAAGTTCGGCGTAAATCATCATAGAATCACTCTTGGAGAATAAGGGAACGAGTTTTCGAAGTTTGCTCCATTTATCCATTATTATCTGCAGAGAATAAATCATACGTTTAGGGGGTGTTTGTTTCAGGTGATCCAACATTACGGTGATACGCACATCACGGTGATGTGGGTATCACCGTAATGTTGGATCAAGGTGGTATGTCATCAGTGTGTTTGTTTTCAGGTGATATTTCATTTTGCAGATCAACGTGATATTAAAGTATTCTGTTTGTTTAATCACTGCAATGTGTAGGATGACGTTGTATAAATGTCAAATTTGACCCTATACATATGACTTAAATAATGTGTTAATTTTTTTAAGGTGATATTTTATGTGATATTCATTAATATATTAAAATATACATTTAATTTATAAGCATTATTTGTATTTATACTTTTTCTAAATATAAGTTTTAATATTTTGAATAACAGAAATATTTTTAAGATTTAATTATGTTAATCATGTAATTATATTTATAATGGCATATAAAGTAATAATGTTGAAATATGAGGGTTATTCTCGTCCATTAAAAAGTTAGATTACATCATCACCGTGATGTTGGTCACCTAGGTTTTTTTGGGGTGATCTGAAATATGAAATATCACCCATTTTCAACACCTAGGTGATCCATCATTCCGGTGATGACTCATCACCTAGACTAAACAAACACAGTGATAAGTGGTAAACGAGAGGATCACAGTATTATTTTGGAAGACCATCCCAAAACAAACACCCCCTTAGTCAATTCAAAGCGATTATCCTAAGATTAATTAGCTAAGTCATCATAAAAATGAGTAAATTGATCAATACATAAAAGGGTTTTCTGTAGATAACCTACGTCTCATTGCAAAACCACCAAAATTCAGCGTCAAATTTCAAATAAAACAAACAAAGAAGCAAGCAAATAGCATCGTTATAAAGCAATAAATTAACCCTAATAACTATATGATAACTGCAGAAGGTACTATATTAGCAAACGGCACGAACTGCAATGAAGACCGGACAGTACCCATTTTGGGTAAAAGAGCATTTAATGCACTGTCCGGTGAGAGGAGCTATCTCACAACGATCTTCTTCAACAATCCCAGCTATAAATAGCAGAGAAGAGGCATGAAGACCCTCACGACACTTTATCACGAGAAATCAAATCGAGAGATCAAGCTCAAAGCTCAAAGCGAAGGAAGAAAACCTAGGTGTTGTCCTCACTGTACTGTTAAGTAAGTGAGTTTTCTCAAGGGTCTGTAAAAAGCTCTTGAAAGGGACGGACTGTAAAAAACTGTCTAGCTGTGGTGTCTAGGAGTTTAGTTAGCAAGTATAGCCGGGGGTTATACATGTGAGTCTAGCTAAGAAGGTTATACGACGAGGGTTGTATCGAAACCAAATCTTCTAGAATAGCCTTTCTTGCGGGAAATGGGAGACGTAGGAAATGTTTTTTGCTCCGAACTTCCATAAGAAATCGCTGTGCTTTTCACAAACAATCTCACACACAGCACACTGCGCAACCAGTTTCAGTCACCACTGACCGGTCATACTTCCGCACAAGTCGCATTCAGAATATCAAGCACCGGTATCTACCCTTAACCGGTTAAGAACCGAAAAAGAGCGAAAAATAGCGAGTGTTTATTCACCCCCCTCTAAACACGCTAACCGATCCTAACAAGTGGTATCAGAGCGGGTTGCTTGATATTCACCATGGCATCCTCCAGCAAGTAGGGGTGTTCAAGTGGGTTACTTTTCGGTGTTCGGATTATTCGGTTTGGGTTATTCAGTTTTTTGACAATTGAGACAACCACCCACAAACCGAACCAAAACCAATTAACTATTTGGTTATCGGGTTATTCGGTTTTCGGGTTAAGTGGCTTAATTATGTAAAAAATCAATTAACAAGCTTGCTACTCAATTATAAAGAACATCGTACGTGAGTCTTCAATGTCCACAATCCACGAACAATATTACATAATGACAAACAACATTCATACTACACGAGTATTCGAAAACACAAAGCATCCTTCACTTTCAACAAAATCCTCCCATCCTACAAAATGTTACAAGTGCATCATATTACAAGTGCAATATCAATAACAAAAATCAAAGGTAATATGAGTTATATGATCAATAACAACTGAAAAACTTACTTACCACTTGAATGAAAGAAAACTTCTCCAATCTTCATTTCAACTTGCCATCCTCCAATTCTGTTAGAAACAAGAAAGATAATCACATTAACAAATAAACTATATTTCAAAAAGTGACAAAACACAAACTTTTAAATCACCTTCTTCTAACTGTTGAATATAATCACAATTTTCTTCATTTTCTTCCACGGTGGAGTTTGAACCAAACCAATCTTGGCAACAAACAAGTGCTTGAACCACCCTAGGAGTTAAGAGCTCCTAAATGCATCAAAGACCCTTCAACTTGTACTAAAAACAGATTCAGAAGCAACGATAGATATTGGAATTGCCAAAACATCTCGAGCCATCAAGGATAAAATAGGAAACCTTGGACTGTTAACCTTCCACCAATCCAATATATCAAAACCATCAGATTCTTCCTCAACTTCCTCTTTTAAATACTTATCCAATTCAGATTTTGATTCCATCGTACCACTCTCTTTTTTTCTCCTTTTCATCTCCATCCGAAATTTATCTTTCAAAACTTTTGATGGTTGCATGGCTACCGGTGAATTTCTTGTCCCAACGACGCGGTTGAAGATGTAGTGTAAATGATGCATTGAGAGGAGCAACAATGGGAGGGGCATGAATTTTCACGTAATCCGCAAATATCTCATAAACAGCATCTTTAACTAAAGTAAGCATACTCGGGCCCTCTATTTTTCCATAAACATCACTGGACATAATCTCCATGTATGCAAACTTATTCCTCGGATCAAGCAAGGAGGCAACAAAGACAAGCATATTAAATTTGTCAATCTTTCCATAATACTTGTCGAACTTAACCTTCATCAATTCAGCCATGTCAACAAGATTAAAATCATCACTTTCATTGAGACACTTCTTCAAAAGCACATCAGTACAAGTGATATCATCTAAGAAAGAATGAGTAGTCACATATTTTGTCCCTGAAACCTTCAAAGTTAACTAATAAAAATGAGAAAGAAAACCAGCCAATTTTCTTACCTTTTCCCAATCAGCCACAATTGGCACCCCGGTCTTTTGCAAATCATCTCTAAAATCTGACTGCTCCATAGTATATCTTCTGAACGCCCTTTCATAAACCTGAGCTGTTTCCAACATCAAATAGGTGGAGTTCCACCTTGTAGGGACATCTAGAACTAGATTCTTGGTGCTAGAACACTTCACAATTTCCGCAAATTGTTTAAACTTCTTAATTCGCTGTGGAGATTGTTTGACATACTTAACAGTAGCCCTAACACATTCAAAAGACGTCCTAATAGAACTTAAACCATCTTTAACAATTAGATTCATGATATGTGCAACACAATGAGTATGCAACCACTTTCCTCCCAAGATACACTTATCATAACGCTCAAATTGTGATCTCAAATACGCAACAGCAACATCATTCGCACTAGCATTATCGACAGTAATAGTAAAGACATTATCAATTCCCCAATCAACCGAACACAACTCAATTGCCTTTCAATGTCGTTTCCCCTATGACTCGATATAGGCTTAAAATTCAGCACTTTCTTTTGCAACTTCTAATTGTTATCCCCAAAATGAGCAGTAAGACGCATATAGTTAATTTTTTGTATAGACGTCCAAGTGTCCGTGGTCAAACAAACCTTACCAATATTTCCTTTAATTTGAGCCATCTCTTTTTTCTTTTCTTCCAAATAAAAACCGTAACCATCCCTAGCCACAGTCACCCTAGAAGGAAATTGAAATGAAGGTTGACAAGCACTAACAAAATGCCTAAACCCTTTTCCATCCACTAATTTGAACGGAAGCTCATCCACGATGGTCATCTGTGATAGTGCCTTCCTAACTGCTAGCTGGTCAAATTTTCAAGCAACTAAATCAGCTTTTCCATCATCTCCCCCATCTCTAAGAGCTAATTAAGTTTGATTATCAGATTTATTCCCAGACTATGAAACACATACTTTCAGATGGCCTAAAAGAGTGCTAGTTCCACGTGTTCTAGTTGAAGAAAAATACTCTCTTCCACAATATCGGCGTTTACTTTACTCCTCACCACTCTCACCCGCAAATGAAGTGAAATGTGCTCATACCTTCGATCTTTTCTTCGAAGCTCGAGTTTTCTTTGGATTTTCCTCGACCGAAATTTCACTTTGTTGTCTGTCCATGTCCATGTCTTTGTCCCCCGCCTCCACAATATCGTGTTCTGACATCCTTCGTTCTATGGTGCGACTTTGCTCTTCGACGTAAGCCAAAAAGGAAACCGTGATAGGTGATGGTTTCAGTTGGTTGTGATAGATGGTGGCAGCAAGCCAAAAAGGAAATGGTGTTGCTGTTGTGTGATGTTGGTGATGGACGATGGTCTGGGAATGGGATCGATGCCCTAGGCCTAGTTAGTGTTATTTTATATTTTACGTATAATAATATAATATATATACATGGGCTAATTCGATGCCCTAGGCACATTAGTATTATTTTAATAAGTATATCATATTAGTATATATACTATACATGGGCTAATTCGGGTTTCGGGCGGGCTCCGAATTTTTTTACCTGGCCCAAAACGCGAACCATTCCCCAATTTAATAAATCGGGTCCCCCATTTAACCCGCCCATTTACCCAAAGACCAAACCAATTGATCTGAATTCGAAACGGGTCGGGGGGATTAATTGGGTCACCCAATTAATGAACACCCCTACCAGCAAGCTGCCAATGTTCAGTAGAGAAAACTTCCTCGAATGGAAGATAAGAATACTAACTCATCTCTGCGCTCAAGACGACGAGATGATCGATGTGATAAACACGGGTCCTTTCGTGTTTAAGAAAAAGAATCCTCGTCGTGATGCCGACCATCCCAACGAGCCGGAAGAAATTTCGAAGGAAAGGAGCGAGCTAACGACGAAGGAAAGAAAGAAGGAAACCTCGACAAAACTTGCCAAAGACACTCTATTCAAGACATTGGACGTGAGCATCTTCAGGCAAGTCATAACGTGCTCAACCGCTAAGGAGGTGTTGGCCAAGCTGGCCAAGCTTTGCCAGATCTGCGAAGGAAACGCAGAGACAAAGGAGAACAAGCTCGTCGTAGCTGTCCAAAAATACGACACCATAAGAATGAAGCCAGGGGAGACCATGGTAGATTTCGAGGAGCAGTTCTGCTCCAACATCAACGACCTCTCTGTGTTGGAAAGAGAGATCGAGAACAGGGACATGGCTATTAGAGACATGAAAGCTTTCCCGCGAGAATGGGACGTCAAGACTATGGCCATACGAGAGTCGAAAGACCTAAACAAATTAATGCTACATGATCTTTTTGCATATTTGAAGGCCTATGAGTTCGAGCTCCAGATGAGACTGAGGAAATAACAACAGTTCAGCCGGTAAAGCCTTGGCGGTGGCGGAAACCTCCACCTCAAAGGATACCGAAGAGATGAGTGAAGAGGCGATGGCTCTCGTCATCAAGAGATTCGGAGACTCATGAAGAGAACTCCGAATAAGCCATCACGAGGCACTGATAAAAATGAAGATTCTAACGTGTGCTATCATTGTCTCAGGAAAGGGCATTTTATCGCGGACTGTCCTAAAAAGAAGAAGGAATCGGTCAAAAGGAAATCCCATGCACTGGTGGCATGGAAAAACAAGTCCAAATGGGAGGATACCGATTCGGAAGAGTCAAGCTCAGAAGAGGAGCATGAAAGCGGGGAAGAACTCGCATGTCTGGTGGAAGATCACACGACTCAGAACGACGACGAGTCAGCTTCTGAGTTCACCTACGAAGAGCTACTTGACGCTCTTCAATACATGGCTGACGAATACTGTAAGCTTTATGAAAAGCTGAAAGTAGTTGAAAAGGGCAAGGCACCGGTACAGGAGGATACCGGTCCTCTAGTTGAGAAAATCACTCAACTTGAGGAAGAGAACTAGAGGCTAAAGGAGGCAGCCGAACAAAAGAGCTCAGAGAACTAGAAGCTGTCTGCGATAGTCCAGTTATGGACTAAGTCGTTTGAGACGCTCTACTGCCTTCAAGGAACGTTGAAGGACGCCAATGACCGGACCGGCCTTGAGTATATGGAGCAGGCAAACACTGAGGAGGCATCAACATCATATCAGCCGCCTACCTCATCTAAGATAATAAACTTTGTTCGCCCTTTCCAACTATAACCCTAGCCCAGTCTCTCTTGAAAACTGCTCCAGAAAAACTGGATTGGGATATGTAGATAATAATAAACCACCAGTCCCTCACAAAAAGAAGATACTGCAACCAGTAAGGGGGAATACTACTCAAATATACAATAACAATAATAACGTCCCACAGAGAAGGGACCCCCCAACAACAGAAGGGAAACGCTTACCCTAATAATAATAGTAAATTGGAGTCCCATAGATACAGGAATCCAAGATACCGGTCACAGAATAGACATAGAAATAGTAAAAATAATAACTATAAATACCTACGCGACCCGATAACCGGTAGATATGCTAGGTAATCCAAGTTTGGATTCCTAAGAGTCTAATCCCTGACTGGATCCAAGTCTATATGGGTACCAAAGATTATAGCTGCTCTTGCAGGAACTCAAGCGGTTCAGCTGGTTTCTAGACAGCGGTTGTTGTAGGCACATGACCGGAGAAAGAAGGCTTCTCACGAGATCAAACCATGTGCCAAAATGACCATCACCTTCAGCGATAACGGCAAAGGTGAGACCATAGGTAAGGGTAAGACTACCTATAGTAACTTAACCCTTAGAAACGTATACTTAGTTAGAAATCTACATTGTAGCCTAAAAAGGGTCAGTCAACTAAGTGATACCGGATATGAAGTCAGTTTAAACACGATAAATGCCTTGTTAAAACCAAGAAGGTAAAACTGTACTTACCGGACGAAGAACCAATGGCACCTACACAATTAACTGGAATGAGCAGACTGCCCACACTCCAACGTGTTTGGTAGCCGGTGAGTCCAGAGGTTGGCTATGGTGTAAAAGACTAAATCACTTAAACTTTAAGATCATATCAATCTTAAGTAAGAATAACCTAGTTGGAGGTTTACCGAAACTAACATATGTTAAAGAATAAAATCTGTTCAGCATGTGAGCTAGGTAAACAGATTAGATCAACCTTTAAGAGTAAATGAAACCTATTGTTAGACCAGTGTCTAGGTCTATTACATATGGATTTATTTGGTCCAGTTTCGGTAACCAGCTTAGGGGAACTAGGTACACGTTAGTGGTAGTCGATGACTACTCTAGGTTCACTTTGGTAATATTTTTAAAGACTAAAGATCAAACCTCAGATGAGCTAATAAAGTTCTTCAAAAGAGTTGAAAATGAAAAGAACAATAGGATAAGAACAATCAGGAGTGACCGAGGAACTGAATTCCTCAATTTTACGCTAACCTCCTATCTTGAGACCATGGCCAACGTCATGTGTTATCTGTTGCCAGGACACCCCAGCAAAATGGGGTCGCTGAAAGAAGAAATCGGACGCTAAATGTAGCAGCACAAACCATGCTGGAAGATGCGGACATCTCACAAAAATTCTGGGCAGAAGCTATCAACACTGCCTGTTATATGCAAAATCGGTCGATGATATGCAAAAATCACGGAAAGACGCCCAATGAGATCTGGACTAGAAACATCCCCACCATTGGCTATTTCAAGACCTTTGGGAGCAAATGTTACATCCACGACAATGGGAAAATCATCTAGCTACCGTCGACAACCGAGCTGACAAAGGCTTCTTCTTGGGATATTCAGCAGTCAGCAGAGCGTACCGGGTGTTCAATTGCAAAAGCCTGAGCATAGAAGAATCTCCGAACGTGGTGTTTGAAGAAACTCAACATGAGAACAACACCCCACGGAACATCAATCGGCTTAGCAATCAACTGGAAATTCAGAACTTGGATGATTCCAGTAAAGATGATGAACCGCTGAGCAAACCCAATCAACCAGAAGTTGAAGTGACAGGAGTTCCAAATGAGCAGACATTGCAAGAAGCCCCAGCTCAACAAGAACCACCGGTGACTGAGGTAGAAGCTCAGACTGGAATCATACCAGAAGATTCAACAGAATTAGTCAACCCTAGGGCTGGGGAAATATATCGAAATACCGAAATACCGTCGTTATCGTATCGAATCGTATCGAAAATATCGAAAATTTTGGTATACCGAAGTTTTTGGTAAGGTATGATACCGTACCGAAAATTTTCGGTACGGTAATGGTATGAAAGTTTTCAAAATTAGGTATACCGATTATACCGAATACCGAAATTCTAAAATTTTTAATATATTATATATATATATATATACACACCTATATATATTATATTATTTCAAAAATATAAAATGAAAAATTAAGGATCTTCATAAACGTATTTAGCCCATAAATTATTAAGTTATACACAACTTTCTAATATTAGGCCCATCATATTTGACTTATGTAACTCAAGTAACGTTTATTTTTTGCCTTTTTAATGTTTTTTCATGATTTTTGAAAGCGTGAAGATGCAATGCAATTACTTTTTGTTAATCTTCACTAATTCTTTTAATATAGCCGCTTCGTTCTAATTAATCTGTATATAAAGTTGTATTTTGTGGTTATGTAAAGTCTTTTGTCTTACTAAGACTAGCTAAAATATGTAAATTATTTAAGGATAAAAAATCTTTTTATTTTGAAAAATTTGGTATTAATAGTCTATCTTATTGGGGCCTAAGGAGTTTGAATTGATTAAAAATTCCAAAACAACGAATTAACGAGTCACGAGACATGCATGGTAAAAAATCCTCCGTATGAATGGTATAGAAGGTATGATACCGATACCATACCGAAATTTCGGTATGATACCGTATCGAAATTTAAGGTATACCGGAATTTTGGTATGGTATTGGTATGATTTTTTTGGATACCGAAATTTCGGTACGGTATATGGTATCACAGTTTTGGTACGGTATACCGTACCGAACCACCCCTAGTCAACCCTCAGGAGGAAGATCAATCTGAGGGGGAATCCATCAAGTGGAATCGAACCAAACTCAACCATCCTAAGAGGCTAATCATCGGCGATCCCAGTGCACCGATGAAGACCAGGCACCAATCCAATCCCAACTTGTTCATCCATGCCTTCATCTCTCAAGTGCAACCATCTAAAGTTGAGGAAGCACTACAGGACAGTGACTGGTTTGCAGCTATGCAGGAAAAGCTTAACCAATTCGAAAGAAGCGACGTTTGGCTGCTTGTTCCAAGACCAACTCAGACAGTAATTGGAACAAAGTGGCTGTTCAAGAACAAGTTGAATGAAGATGGTCAAGTAGTGAGGAACAAAGCAAGACTAGTAGCTCAGGGATACCGGCAAGAGGAAGGGATTGATTATGACGAGACCTTCGCATTGGTAGCCAGATTGGAGGCAATCCGAATTTTTCTAGCCTACGCTGCATAAGACTTCAAGGTATATCAGATGGATGTCAAGAGTGCGTTTCTGAACGGACGCATCTCATGAGAAGTCTACGTGGCTCAACCACCCGATTTAGCCAGCCACGAGTTCCCAGACCATGTGTACCGGTTGAAGAAAGCTCTCTATGGGCTCAAACAGGCACCTAGGGCCTGGTATGAGACCTTGTCCAAATTCCTAACCAACAATGGATTTTCTATTGGCAGTGTGGACAAGACACTGTTCCGATATACGAAGGAAGAAGATCTACTCACGTACAAATCTATGTCGATGATATCATCTTCGGTTCAACCAATTCGAAGTTATGCAAGAGGTTCTCCAAGCTGATGCAAGACCAATTCGAGATGAGTATGATGGGCGAACTGACGTTCTTTCTAGGACTGCAAGTGAAGCAGCTGGAAAACGGAACCTTTATCAACCAGGCAAAATATACCAATGAGCTACTAAAGAGGTTCGAAATGGAGAACTGCTCAGACGCATCCACACCAATGAGCGCGTCCATCGAGCTTGACAAGGATGAAGGGGGAACAATGGTGGATGTCACGAAGTACCGGGGACATCATGTACAGTGTAGGTCTCTGCGCTCGATTCCAGTCAGACCCCAAGGAGAGCCATTACACTGCAGTCAAAAGGATACTGAAGTACCTGAAGGGAACAGTCAACGTCGGATTATGGTATCCTAAGGATTCCAGTTTATCCTTACATGACTTTACGAACGCAGATTATGCAGGTTGCAAGATAGACCGGAGAAGCACAACTGGAACATGTCAGTTCCTTAGTGACCGGTTAATCTTATGGTTTGGCAAGAAGCAAACCTCCATCGCGACCTCTACAGCGGAAGCAGAGTACTTAGCAGCTGGGAGTTGTTGCTCACAGATCCTATGGATCCAACATCATCTGGCGGATTACGGAGTGAAGGAATCAAACACGGCAATCTTCCGCGACAACGCGAGTGCTATTGCAATCACGCAGAACCTGGTCTTCCACTCTAGGACGAAGCATATAGAGATCAGACATCACTTCATCGGAGACCATGTACTTAGGAAGGAGCTCAGACTGGAGCACATATTCAACAGACCGACAGGTGGCGGATATCTTCACCAAACCGCTACCCGAAGCTAAGTTCACCTTCTTTCGAAATGCTATAGGACTATTAGATGTATTGAAGATATAAATGTGCCTAAGAGGAGGGTGAATTAGGCTTATAAAAATTATGTTTCTTCTTTTCTCAAAAACTTAAGATGTAGTGACTTAGGTATGCCTACTAATGCTTATGACGTGTATGCCTGATATATCCTAATAACGTCCGATGTGTGTCGGGTCTGTCTCACAACGAAAAGGAATGTAAATAAATGCGAGAAAGGATTTTTATAGAGGTTATATCCCCAACTGGGTTTACTCCTCTCCTTGGGATTTGCTTCCCAAGAGTTTAACCAATCACTATAATGCATCGTAGTTGGATACAAAACTGATTGATTACCCCAATACACAACCGAAACAAGTCGAACACTAGCTACACTAGGTAACCACACGCCGAGTTTCGTTCCTCGGAATCTCCTGATCCCGACAGAGACAGCTCGCTACCGAAGGGCCCCCGGAACTCGTCATTCCATTCACGTGTGCGTAAACGTCGACCTTGCCTCCTTGGTATTGCTCACGTCCGAAGACAGAATGTATGGTGGGATGATGGAATAACTCAGTACATTCAGTACTTCGCAAGTGATTGCTCAGGTAGGCAGAAAGCTATCGCAAATGAAGGCTCAGGAATATCTTATGAATGTTTCTGCTCAACACTCTCGTAGTAGTAGGTTCGCAAATTATAAGTTCGAAATTATGAAGTGTAGCATGTATATAAACCTTTTCAATCAGCACTTCACATGGAAAGTCACATCACATAATAATCATCAAATCAAGCATATTTTCCATGCAAATTTCGAGAGTTAATATGCCATGTAGATCATGCTCATAATCAACGTTCACAACGGTCATTTAGCTCATTAATGCATGATCATATTCCATATAAAAGCTCAGATTCGTTATCAAGGCATATTCAATCATTTCGACATATATTTACCATATCAGCACTTTCCATATGTGATTCCTTGCTATCTGTTTCTAGAATAAATCAGTCCGGATTTACTTTCCAAGTATAGCACACGGGATAGCAACACATCAATGCATTTTCCATGTTTAGCACATAATATCCAATCAACATATTTACCATGTTTAGCGCACAATTCATATCACAGCATTTATATCACGAATTAATATGCCATAGCAGAACTTTCCATATATCAGAGATTCCAACTTATTTCAGCACATACCATATATTATTGCATTTTATCCAAGAAGTCAATTAATCAATTCTTTCCTAAATAAAATATCCTAATAAGTATAGGAAAAGATATCAACTTAATACTGCACATTAAATTCAGTGGAAACATGCAAAAATCGCATATGTGATTTTCGTCCAGGAATAAACAAGTATCAACGGATATCACTTTCCATATATAAACAGCATATTTTCCATATATAGCTCAGTAGGATATCTCATGCGTAATTTCCATTAATAGCACAAAACGATATATCCTATCACATGGGCTGTCTATAACATGCGATCACATAGTCTCATCAACAAATCACAAATATGCGGATCATATATTCCACAATTTAATCAATTTAAGCTCATATGTAGTGCATGGTCGAATATTATTATGAACTTACACATTATATTGATCACAAATCGAATTGCTCAATTTATAGACCTAACGTCTTCAACTGGGATAACTCATCCTCCATAGCAGCGACCCAAGATATATCGTCTAGAGCTTTATGGACCGTCTTTGGTTCCATCAATGAGAGCAGTACATCATGGGATTCCTCCGTATCCTGATTTCGTGCAGTAGCTCGAGTTTTGATTCAAGATGTGATATTCCCTATCACTTGATCTGTTGGATGACTGGAAGCATGTTTCCATTTTCTGCGTTGCTGCTCATCAGCTTCTGGTTCCAGTGTTTCAACATTTTTGTATTTTGGAATATCCTCCTCACTGTCTTTAGTATCCCGCACAAGGCAAATCTATACCTTCCTCATCAGTAGCATCTGAGTTAGGTATCTCATCAAAAGTAACATGTATAGATTCATGAACAGTCAACTTCCTTTTATTATAAACACGATATGCCTTAGACTGAAGACTGTAACCAAGGAGTATCCCTTCATCTATCTTAGAGTCAAATTTTCCTCTCTTATCTCTATCATTCAAGATAAAACATTTACATCCAAACACACGAAAGTAGCTTATATTTGGAATTATACCATGCCAGACTTCATAAGATGTTTTCTTTAATATCAGCCTAAGAAACACGCAATTTGACACATAACAGGCTGTACTAACAGCTTCCGCCCAGAACTGTTTAGGAATATCATACTCATGAACATAGATCTAGCCATTTCCTGTAACACCTTATTTTCCCGTTCAACTACACCGTTCTGTTGGGCAGTTATAGGAGCAGAGAAGTTATGACTATATCCATATTGATCACAGAATGGTGCAAATGATTTGCTATCAAATTCCAATCCGTTATCAATACGTATCCTACACAGATTCATTTCATTTTCATTTTCTAGTTTTGCACTAATGATGCAAAGCTATCTAGTGCCTCATTCTTATGTGCAAGACATATCACCATGTATACCTGAAGTAGTCATCAATGATGACAAAAGCATATCTTTTCGCAGAGACATCGTCTGAACAAGACCAAAAAGGTCGAGATGTTGCAGTTCCAGAGGTCTGGATGTGGATATCACATTCTTTGTACGATGTCTTGGTCTGCTTGCCCATTTGACATGCCTTGCATGTTTTGTCATTGACGAACTTTATGTCAGGAACACCTCGTACCAGTGTGTTGTTTGTAATGTGAGATAGTAGTTCTATGTTAGCATGTCCTAGGCGTCTGTGCCATAACCAGGTGTTGTCCTGTGTAACTGCTAAGCACTTGACATTCTGGTCAGTGATATCATCAAGAGTAAATACAGTAAATATTTCTATCCCTAGATGCACTAAATAACATTTTACTATCATTTCTAACAATGCACTTATCATTTTCAAAGGTTATCGTATGAACTTTATCACATATTTGATAATGCTAATGAGATTATGTTTTAGATTCTTAGCTAACCATACGTCATCTATAGTAGTACGTAAAGGGTTACCGATAGTTCCAACCCCAATAATCTTAGCTTTTGTGTTGTCGGCGTAAGAGACATATCCTCCGTCATACGCTTTCACCGACACAAACTTACTGATATCACATATCATATGGTGGGAACACCCACTGTCGAGGTACCACTTGTTTTTCTTGTTGGATTTTCTTCTTCGTACCTGCATGAATCAGTTCTTTTCTGAGGTGCCCAACTTTGATTGGGTCATAAACGGTTAGTAGCAAAATAACTTCTGTTAACAAGTGATATATCATGTGTCACAGACTGTGATCTCTCAAACACAAGTTGTCCAGTGTTAGATACTTCAGAAACTTTCTTTGGCCTCCAGACATATCTAGATTTATCAGCTCTCTTCAAAAAACAGGGTTAGCATAATGACCGTGACGGCCGTATGAAAAACATTTAGGCTTCCTAACATTTTGAGGAGGTGCAGCTTGTTCATGTGTCGTGGAATATCCTATCCCTGATTTTCCAACATTTCTAGGAATACTAAGTAACATATCAAGATTTTGTTTTCCTTCAAGAAGTCTATCAACAGTACGTGATTTTTGTTCAAGAGATTCCAAGAACAAACATGTCTCTAGATATATCATTATTTTGCTTTCTAAGATCTTCACAATAACACAAGGCTTTTTCTTCCTTAAGGGTTTCTAGTTCGGCTCTTAATCGTTCGTTCTCTAGATCTATTTGATGCTTTTCTCTAGCTATGTCATCTCTTTGTCTAACCAGACTCTTTACTTGTGAGTTGAGCGACTTAATCTTCCTTTCTGCATTTTGAATTATCTCGAACATCTCTTCTTTTTCATCTACTTAAGGGACTGAGGAAGCGTTATCATGAGATTCATCTTGCCTAGCATATAATTCATTTAGAAACATTATTTTCTTAATAGTAGATGAAGAAGATACCTGATCATCATCATCGGCCATGTAGGCAAGATCTTCCTCTTCTTCACTTCCGGCCTCTTCCCAGTTGGTGACCATGGCTTTCTGCTTTTTTGCCTTTTTATCACCGTTCTCCATCGGGCAGTTTGAGGTGAAGTGGCCTGGCTTGTTGCACTTGAAGCATTTCTGAACATTGTTCCCGGATGACAATATTCCCTTGTTCCGGGTTGGAACTTAGAGTTTCCTTTGAACTTTCTTCTCAGCCGAAATTTTTCGAACTTCCTGGTCGGCATGGCGATCTGTTCTAGTATGTCTTCCTCATCTTTATCCTCAGAATCGTTCTCTTGTTCTGTATTGAAGGCAATGTTTGGTTGGTTTCGGACTGATGGTTTCTCTTTGATGGAGATCTGAGTCATCTCGTAGGTGGTCAAAGATCCGATCAGTTCTGAGATGGAAAGTTCGTCCAAGTCCTTCGCTTCGTAGATGGCAGTTACTTTGGGATTCCATTCTCTTGGAAGAGATCTCAGGATTTTCGCAATTTCTCTCCGTCTGGTATTTTCTTTCCCAACGAGAACATTTGATTGATGCGTACATGTGACTTATAGTTTCGTTGTCCTCCATTTTGAACAGCTCATATTAGTGAGTTAAGAGGGTTATTCTTTCTTGTACAACTCGAGTGGTTCCTTCATGTGTTACTTGAAGCATATGCCACATATCTTTGGCAGATTCACAGGAACTCACACGATTGTATTCTTCTCTTGTAAGCGCGCATTCGATCATGTTCTTTCCCTTGGCATTCAAGGAGATTCCTCGATTGTCTGTTGCATCGAAGTCAGCACATTTCTTTGGAGTTCCAACCGCCTTCTTTGGAGCGTGCGGTCCAGTTGTGATGATATCCCACAAATCATAGTCAGCGGCAAGCAGGAATTCCTTCATCCGCTTTTTCCATAAAGCATAGTTGGTTCCATCGAAGAGTGTTGGCCTGGAATGGGACGACCTTCTGCAAAAACATCAAAACTCGAAGAAGCCATTAGATCTTTAACTCAGGCTTGTTAGGCCCGTCGTTTGAGTAACCCGCGCTGATACCAGATGAAGATATAATTGTGCCTAAGAGGGGGTGAATTAGGCTTATAAAAATTATGCTTATTCTTTTCTCAAAAACTTAAGATGTGATGACTTAGATATGCCTACTAATGATTATGACGTGTATGCCTGATATATCCTGATAACGTCGGATGTATGTCGGGTCTGTCTCAAAGCGAAAAGAAAATAACTGTAGAGTAAATGCGAGACAGGATTTTTATAGAGGTTATATCCCCAACTGGGTTTACTCCTCTCCTTGTGATTTGCTTCCCAAGAGTTTAACCAATCACTATAATGCACCGTAGCTGGATACAAAACTGATTGATTAGCCCAATACACAAGCGAAACAAGTCGAACACTAGCCACACTAGGTTACCACACGCCGAGTTTCGTTCCTCGGAATCTCCTGATCCCGACAGAGACAGCTCGCTACCGAAAGGCCCCCGGAACTCGTCATTCCCTTCACGTGTGCGTAAATGTTGACCTTGCCTCCTTGGTATTGCTCACGTCCGAAGACAGAATGTATGGTGGGATGATGGAATAACTCAGTACGTTTAGTACTTCGCAAGTGATCGCTCAGGTAAGCAGAAAGCTATCGCAAATGAAGGCTCAGGAATATCTTATGAATGTTTCTGCTCAACACTCGTAGTAGTAGGTTCGCAAATTCTAAGTTCGAAATTATGAAGTGTAGCATGTATATAAACCTTTTCAATCAGCACTTCACATGGAAAGTCACATCACATAATAATCATCAAATCAAGCATATTTTCCATGCAAATTTCGAGAGTTAACATGCCATGTAGATCATGCGCATAATCAACGTTAACAACGGTCATTTAGCTCATTAATGCATGATCATATTGCATATAAAAGCTCAGATTCGTTATCAAGGCATATTCAATCATTTCGACATATATTTACCATATCAGCACTTTCCATATGTGATTCCTTGCTATCTGTTTCTAGAATAAATCAATCCGGATTTATTCCGAGTATAGCACACGAGATCGCAACACATCAATGCATTTTCCATGTTTAGCACATAATATCCAATCAACATATTTACCATGTTTAGCGCACAATTCATATCACAGCATTTATATCACGAATTAATATGCCATAGCAGAACTTTTCATATATCAGAGATTCCAACCTATTTCAGCACATACCATATATTATTGCATTTTATCCAAAAAGTCAGTTAATCAATTCTTTCCTAAATATACTATCCTAATAAGTATAGGGAAAGATATTAACTTAATACTGCACATTAAATTCAGTGAAAGCATACAAAAATCGCATATGTGATTTTCGTCCAGGAATAAACAAGTATCAACGAATATCACTTTCCATATATAAACAACATATTTTCCATATATAGCTCAATAGGATATCTCATGCGTAAAAGGGGGAGACTTTCTAGGATAGCCTTGGTATTTTCCATATATTTTCTAGGATAGCCTTTCTTGCGGGAAAGGGGGAGACTTAGGAGAACTTTTTTGCTCCGAACTTCCATAACAAATCGTTGTGCTTTTCACAAACTATCTCACACACAGCACACTGCGCAACCGGTTTCAGTCACCACTGACCGGTCACACTTCCGCACAAGTCGCACTCAGAATATCAAGCACCGGTATCTAACCTTAACCGATTAAGAACCGAAAAAGAGCGAAAAACAGCGAGTGTTTATTCACCCTCTAAACACGCTAACCGATCCTAACAATAATTCAACCGTAATAGAGCGGATTTTCACTAGGGGCCAATTAAGCAAGTATGTGAAACCCTATGCGGAAATAAATGTTTGATATATATTAGCATTAAGGACGGTGTTAAAAGATTTCATCTTTATTTCTTTCTTGAACGAAAAGAAAGCATGAGGCCCATAAGTATTTGTTTTCGATTTTAAAAAGTAAATAAGTCAAGTTACGAAAAAAATGAACGGGAAAGGAAAGGATTTAATTTAAATTTAACACAAAGATCGAAATAATTAAAAGAAAGAAATGTAAGATCATAGGTTATCATAAGAAACAAGACCTATTAATTGAATTTTCCCAAAATATAACAGTGATTAAAGCGTTTCGTTTCAAGAATTTCATGTTCGGAATCGGATGATTGTTTAGTTCCCTCCTTTGTATTAAAATCATTTGACGATTTTAAAATAATTATACTCTTTTATTAGGGGCCTGGGTTGGACTTTGGTGCGGCAACTAAGATTAATAATAATATTAAATTGAAAGAAAGCCACACGATATATGACATTATCAATATCACCTATCAATTTTTAGTTAATTATTTATTCGTTGTCTCTCTCTTCCCTTATTTTCTCCCTCTTCTCTCTAACCTAACCCTAACACCCCCGAACCGCCGCCACCTTCCCCCTCCTCCCCTCCCCCCTCCTCCATTAATGGAGGTAGGGGAACATGGAGGTAGGGGAGCCCATATTTTGCTGTTTTTGTTTTTTGAAAAAATAAATAAATCTAACCCACGTTGCTATCACCACCATCTCCCACCGGAATCCACCGTCACCACCGTTGGGCTCAGAGCACTAGATAGCGGCTTGGGTAGGGGATGAGCAGAAAACGGAGGCTGTTGTTTCTACGTGAAAATCGCCTTAGTCGACGAGTACGTAAAAGGGTGACAGACTGTGCGAGCAAGGTGTCCGACGATATGACTGAGAGGGACATGGTTCTTGAAACGTGTTGATCTTGAGGTTTCCTCAGTCGCCACCGTCATCTGCTGCCGCCGCCAACGTCAGCCGTGGTCTACCGCCGAGGTCGGTCGAGGGGTGCTGTGGTCAGCTGCCGTGTGGTTTCTCCTCGGGGAAGTTGGCTCCTTTGTGGAGTCTTCTTCCCTTCGTAGGAGTTTTCCTCCCCTTCGTGGGAGTTTCTCCTCCCTTCGTGGGAGTTTCTTTCCTCCCTTTGTGGAGTCGCCTTCGGGGTTTCTTTTCCCCTTTTTGGGGTTTGAGAACGGATATTGTGCTATCACCGGACATTTACGCAATAGAAATAGTCAATTATGTTTTAACATTTTGGTTATTGTTCTGTTGTATCTTTGTATCCATTTGGATCTTTGAAATGAAATCCTACTTTCAAAAAAAAAAATTAGTTAATTATTCTTTTACAATTAATATGAGACTAGAAATAGTTCTACTAGACTCTTCGTTCCTTTTTATTGGACTGAAAAATTGGCCCATGATGTTGACTATGAGAAAATTTCTCATACAGAGGTAATCATATTACTTGAATTTAAAGATTTAAAATGGTTTGACGAACCTTGGACTATAATGTCTAGATATCTAGAAAGAGCATCATATGCTGCCACGTTTTATAAAAATCGTGATAACTATGAAAATATTCTTAAATCCACAGGAACATGTGATTTTGATCATTTTACTACGGGAAATTCTCAAAGTGCTTTGGAAAAAGGTTATACCTTTAGTAAAATCATTTTCAAGCAAATTATTTCGCCTGAAAAATGGGCTATTCACCCTTTAAAGGATAGAGAATATTTTCATCCTGAGTTAAAAACTCTAATTAAATTTAATTACTATGATTATATCGACGCTTTTTATAAAGTGTTTTTATACCAGAATGAAAATAAGAAACATTCTTGGTGGATTAAGATTTGTGCGGATGTTTATAAGTCCGAAATCCCTAATTGGTTTTATCAATGGTGGCTTTCTTATGGAGCCTCAATTGAAATTCTTAAAGAACCCTTTTTTGGATTATATCAAGAATGGGTTAAAATTTCTCCAAATTTAATTGAAGCAGAGCATAAACATGAATGTATTGAAGGAATGGCTTCTTTACATTTTTATACTGAATTCAGTATTCCATGGTTTGGAGATGGACTCCAGAAGTGGGTTATACCCAACAAAAAATTCCATGTCTTAAACGAAATTTTTATATAAAATTTTCGAAAAAAATGATAAGAAAGACTGCTACTGGTGAATATGAAAGCCAGCAGACGATTGATAAAATCGAGGAGAAAATTTCTCAGTATGAGGAGATGATTAATAATCATCAACAAAGAGAACCCCCAAGTCCTTTTGAAATAATTTCAAGAAGGATGAATATTCAAAAGGGAAAAATGAAGACTGAAGAAATTGTTCAGGCTTATTTTGACCTAATGAAAAAAGATATTCACAAAAATCTTGGCATTGAAGCCTCGGTGGATTTCTCAATGGAGACTTCGTCAAAAGATGAAGATTTTTGTCTTGGTGGAGAAGGACAAGATCCGGAAGATCCGGATAATATTTTGGTGGATGATGCAATCGATCTCATTAAGGATACGATTACCAAGAAAATCCAAGAAAACGATAAGAAGAAATGATGCCTTACTTTATCCTTTTCCTAAAGTAAGGATCATTACGAAGACTTTCAAGACAAAGTTGATAACTTTAATAAAGCAACGCTCTACATTCAAAGATGGTGGACAGCTCATAAAGCAAGAGTTGAAGAAAATTCTTTGGCAAATTATTAATGTTTACTATGTCTTTACTTTTCTGTCTATAAAAATGGTTTTTAGCAATTTGCAATGTACGCATCATCTTATGCACTCTCTCTCTCTCTCTCTCTCTCTCCCTCCATTTCTGGCCTAACAGCTTCTGGGCGCTCTGGCCTAACAGCTCCTCGGGCGCTCTGGCCTGACAGCTTCTGGGCGCTCTGGCCTGACAGCTTCCGGGCGCTCTGGCCTGACAGCTTCCGGGCGCTCTGGCCTGACAGCTTCTCGGGCGCTCTGGCCTGACAGCTTCTCGGGCGCTCTGGCCTGACAGCTTCTCTGGCGCTCTAGCATGACAGCTCCTAGGGCGCTCTGGCCTGACAGCTTCTAAGGCGCTCTTTTCTGGGGATATTTTTGGAGGGAAAATATGTTCCTGCTTTTGTAGTCAACGTCTTTTTTACCCACGAATATTTTACGGGTGAAACCCGAGGGCAACAATAGTCCCCCCCACAAATAGTCCAAAAGAGTGTAGTGATTTTGGACGTAGTAAATAATATATTCGAGTTTGGGAGAAAAAAGATCTTGTCTCGCAAAGATTTTTGTCGTGGCATATCCGTGGACCCTTGACCTCTTGTTACTCGATCGTGTTTACTCGGGCGTGTACCTAAGCAATTTAATTCGTTCAATCGATATCTTTCGTTCATCTGGAGGTTCAAGGTTCACCTCGTTCATCGAGAATTTAAGACTCTCTCCCCCTTCAACGAGAGTTTGGGATTTTTTGCCTCACTCATTGAGGACTTAGGAATTTTCGCGCCTCATTCATCGAGGACTTGCCTCACTCACCGAGGACTTAATAATTTTGCCTCATTCATCGAGGGCTTAGGAAGTTCGGGAATTTTCATGCCTCATTCATTGAGGACTTTAGGGATTTTCGTGCCTCATTCATCGAGGACTTAGAAATTTTTTGCCTCATTCATCGAGGACTTAAGAATTTTCGTGCCTCATTCATCGAGGACTTTTCGTCGTTTTCGATCGAACCTCGTTTGGAGATTTTCTTCACCTTCTCGGGTGATCGGACCTCATCCGAGGACTTTATCATCCCTAATTCAATTAGGGTCTTCTCGGGCCTCTCTTGAGGACTTTATCATCCCTAATTCAATTAGGGTCTTGTCGGGCCTCATCCGAGGACTTTTTTCACTCATTCGAGCAATCAGGCCTCATCCGAGGACTTTTTCACCCCTAATTCAATCAGGGTCTTGTCGGGCCTCATCCGAGGACTTTCTCATCCCTAATTCAATCAGGGTCTTGTCGGGCCTCATCCAAGGACTTTTTCATCCCTAATTCAATCAGGGTCTTGTCGGGCCTCATCCGAGGACTTTCTCATCCCTAATTCAATCAGGGTCTTGTCGGGCCTCATCCGAGGACTTTTTCACTCATTCGAGCGATCGGGCCTCATCCGAGGACTTTTTCATCCCTAATTCAATCAGGGTCTTGTCGATTTGCGTCTTACTCGGTGGTTTGTTCCCCGAGAGGAATGAAAGATCACTCGTTTGATAGGATTTTTCGTTTGCGCCTTGTTTAAAGTGAATTGCCGACTCGAACTCGACGTTGATCTGTTATCAATGTTTAAAGTAATATATCATATTAAGTATTATGTACATTCAGATTGCATGTCGTGTTGTCCCCGCTTCTCCTAGTCGGCGAATCGTGCTGGCTGCGAGTTTAGGTGTTCTGTGGCGTGATGGTATTCCACCTTGTTGCTCGAGGTGGTCTTGGAGGGAGTTTGAGGGCGAGTCTGGTGATGTCTCGGCATTTCTTGATTGTGATAATTCGGTTGAGAGGTACGACCACAAACACGAACTCTTCTACTCGGCCCGACGTATTTTTTTATCCTCAAGGTGGGGCGAAACATCCGTTCGACCTCAAGACCTCGAAGAGCTTGTCCTCATGACCTCGAAATTTTATTTTATATCATCACATAATATTACCTCATCAATAAATAGCATAGTCGATAATTCCCGAGCACGATATCAGCATCCAAGATAGCAAACATCGTCACAATTTTCGAGATATCATTACGAGTGTTAATATCAGCTTTTGCCTATCTCATGTCACATATAAATATTAATCGGCCCAAGCAAATATCAACGGCTCCGATAGTAACTTGCCCCACATAAGTTTAGAAGTTTCACATAGATACTGTTAAGCCTAAGTACAGTCGAGCAGTCCAAATGATAATTGACCCACATATAACAAACAGTCCCATAGTAACACTCTAAATAACATTCCAAAACCAAAAAGTCTCGTCAATTATGAATCTTACTCGCATGTTTCAATGCTTCAAATGGTCGGTCCTAATGTAAATGACAGAGATGGTCCCATAGTTTTATAATCTCACGTCTACCCACGTAAATTAACCTGAACTTACAGTCGGGTCCTAAGTCGCGGCAACGGCCGATCTTCCACCGTTGATGGAGGAGTGGTCATGTTTGTCGCAATCATAGCGACAATCATCGCCTCATGGTGCATCTACTCAATCATTTCCGACTTCTGTTTGTTTTCTCTATTTTTAGTCGAGCTCCGTAGTTCCTCGAACGGATCGCCGTCTAGTCGGGCTCGAGAAGCCTGGTTCATGGAGAAGATAAAGTAAATGCATGAATATCACATAGTTGATACCTTCGGTGAGGCGTGGATCATGTCGATCTGTCCGATTCTTCGAGATAGTTGGGTTAAGATCTTGTGTTGGTGATGTGACTTCGACCATCGATTTCTGCGGTTGTAACTAGTGTTGAATTTTTCGACGCCAGCAGGTTATTAATCTTCGATGGTGGTCGTGTTGATTTACTCGACAACTGACGGGACCTTGATCGTGACTTGCCCCTTTGCCTGACTTCTTTCCTAGACTGCTTGGGTGTCCCTTCCAGACAGTTGTTCGGGATGCTGCTCATCTGCTCTTGCCAGGCAGTTGTTCGGGATGTTGGTTGGCTGCTCTTGCCAGGTAGCTGTTCGGGATGGTGTTGGCTGCTCTTGCCAAGCATCTGGTCGGGATGCTGCTGGCTGCTCTTGCTAGGCAGCTGGTTGGGATGCTGCTGGGCTGCTCTTGCCAGACAGCTGGTCGGGATGTTGTTGGCTGCTCTTGCCAGGCATCTGTTCGGGATGGTGTTGGCTGCTCTTGCCAAGCATCTGGTCGGGATGCTGCTGGCTGCTCTTGCTAGGCAGCTGGTTGGGATGCTGCTGGGCTGTTCTTGCCAGCTGGTCGGGATGTTGTTGGCTGCTCTTGCCAAGCAACTGTTCGGGATGGTGTTGGCTGCTCTTGCCAAGCATCTGGTCGGGATGCTGCTGGCTGCTCTTGCTAGGCAGCTGGTTGGGATGCTGCTGGGCTGCTCTTGTCAGACAGCTGGTCGGGAAGTTGTTGGCTGCTCTTGCCAGGCAGCTGGTCGGGAAGTTGTTGGCTGCTCTTGCCAGGCATCTGTTCGGGATGGTGCTGGCTGCTCTTGCCAAGCATCTGGTCGGGATGCTGCTGGCTGCTCTTGCTAGGCAGCTGGTTGGGATGCTGCTGGGCTGCTCTTGCCAGACAGCTGGTCGGGAAGTTGTTGGCTGCTCTTGCCCGGCATCTGGTCGGGAAGTTGTTGGCTGCTCTTGCCAGGCATCTGTTCGGGATGGTGCTGGCTGCTCTTGCCAGGCAGCTGGTTGGGATGCTACTGCTCTTGCCAGACAGCTGGTCGGGATGTTGTTCTTGCTAGGCAGTCGCTCTTGCATGGCTGCTCTTGCCAGACAGTTGGGATGTTGCTCTTGCTAGGCAGCCGCGCTCTTGCTAGGCAGTCGCTCTTGCCTGACTGCTCTTGCCAGACAGCTGGGATGTTGCTCTTGCTAGGCAGCCGCTCTTGCCTGGCTGCTCTTCTCAGACAGCTGTTCGTGATGCTGACTAGCTTCTCTTGCCAGACAGCTGCTCTTGCCGAGCTGTTCTTCCCCAGGTCGAATTAACAGCTTGCCTGCATAAGCCTTCAATTGCTGTCGGCTGGCTCAGCAGTCAGCACTGAACTTTTCTTCGCCGCAAGCACCTCTTCTATCGGTGGTGAACGAGGGTCGTTTGCGGAATCCACCATGTTATCACTGATATATCTTCCCACAGACGGCGCCAATTGATGTGGACCGCGTAAAACGCCTTCTTACAACGACTTCTTGGAGCGGCTTCTCTTGGTCCAATCGATCTCCTTCGTCGAACCTAACACTCAAAGTACAATAGAAAACAGGTTAGAGGGGTGCCGGAGTGGTTCCGGCGACGCCCCTCCGACGCTCAAGTCAGTTTTCGGGTGAAGATAGGTGCTCTAGGCTTGTAATTCAATTTTTGGTTTCAGAATGCGTACCTGGGAAATGATTCAACCACCTCTATTTATACTGACCTCAGTTCGTCTCGCCTTGACCTTGTCTTTCACCCTGGTCCGCCTTTTTTCGCGAACCTCATGTTGCAACGTGGTCTTCCCCACGTTCTCACGTTCTCCTTCCACTCCTTCCCTCTTCCTTGCTTCAGTTTTCTTTCAGACTTCTTCTTCCTGTCCAGGAACTGCCCTGCTCGGGCCTCGGCCCTTCCCTCGGCTCGTTCTTGCCTTCAGCTTTCTGGTGGGCGTTCGGGTGCTCCTGCGTTGGGGCTGTTCGGGCATTCTTTTCTGCAGTAGAGCTGCTCGGGCACCATTCCTGACAGCCCGATGGAGCTGCTCGGGCGCTCTGGCCTGACAGCTCCTCGGGCGCTCTGGCCTAACAGCTTCTAGGGCGCTCTGGCCTGACAGTTTCTCGGGCGCTCTGGCCTGACAGCTCCTCGGGCGCTCTGGCCTGACAGCTTCTAGGGCGCTCTGGTCTGACAGCTTCTGGGCGCTCTGGCCTAACAGCTCCTCGGGCGCTCTGGCCTGACAGCTCCTCGGGCGCTCTGGCCTGACAGCTCCTCGAGCGCTCTGGCCTGACAGCTTCTCGGGCGCTCTCGCCTGACAGCTTCCGGGCGCTCTGCCCTGATAGCTTCTGGGCGCTCTGGCCTGACAGCTCCTCGGGCGCTCTGGCCTGACAGCTCCTCGGGCGCTCTGGCCTGACAGCTTCCGGGCGCTCTGCCCTGATAGCTTCTGGGCGCTCTGGCCTGACAGCTTCTCGAGCGCTCTGGCCTGACAGCTTCTCGGGCGCTCTGGCCTGACAGCTTCTCGGGCGCTCTAGCCTGACAGCTTCTCAGGCGCTCTGGCCTGACAGCTCCTAGGGCGCTCTGGCCTGACAGCTCTAAGGCGCTCTTTTCTAGGGATATTTTTGGAGGGAAAATATGTTCCTGCTTTTGTAGTCAACGTCTTTTTTACCCGCGAATATTTTACGGGTGAAACCCGAGGGCAACACCATCTAAAGGATGCAAGGGTTTTACACCTAAGATTTTGGAGAAGAGTTCTGATATTTTCAGAATTGTCAGACCATCGGCCTGTGAAGTGTTCAATGATGTTTACACATAATGTATAAACAACATTATCAACCTGTTGACCATTTTCTTCTTTAATGGTTTGGTAAATATCGTCTTTTTCATGTTGAGATAAATAATTATCCCACCATCCTTTTAACTGACCAGTAAGGCCAGCGACGATCATCTTTGCAACAGCTTTATCATTATTTTGATTAGCTTTGCAAATTGTACTATACATAAGCATTCTATGTATCATATTATAAATTTGTCTTTCGGTATAACCGTCTAAATTCCATTCGTAAATACTTCTACCGCTATACGAATCATAAATTCTTGTTCTTGAACAAGATATCTTGAGGAGTAGGCCTAGGGTAATAATATTTACTTTGAGTTGGCCTATCTGCATATTTTATATGCTTTAATTTATTAATTTCTTCATTAAATGTGTTTTGAATATCCTGAATATTATCAAAATTTTCCATTCGATTTTCAAATTCTTCACTTAAAGTATTAAGCTTTAAATCTTTAAGTTTTTCTTCAAGTAAACTTTCAATATGAGAAATCGATTTTAATTTAAAATCAATAATCTCAGGAGGAGGCTGAATGCTTGGAGAAGCAATATCGACGTTTTCAATTTTAGCTTTATCTTTTAAAAGATAATTTTTTATTTCTTTTACTGAAGACGAAATTTCTTCAATATTTTTCTTCAATAATGAAATTTGTTCTCCTAAAACAATAACATACATATTTCTATAATTTTGTTGTTTTAAAAGACAATTAATATGACTTATAGTCATAGTGAGCGTATCGTTTTCATATAATTTTTTAAAAGCATTAAAATATCTTATTTCATTTTCTTTTTCCACTTGGAAACTGTTTGAGGAGGGTAGACTGAATTTAAATTTTTCCCCGTCGAAAGTTTATAATTTCTTTCAAGAACCGAAATCATGTTTTTAAAATATTTTTCTAAAAACCAAGGAATAAAAGGTAACATTTCATTCCTTTTTGACAAATCATTATAAAATTCATCTTGGAAAATAATTTTTATCTTCTTTATTAAAATTTCCAAAAAACCATTTTCTGAAAAGTTCCCATTTGGGTAAATTAAATTCCTGATTAATTTTCTTTCTTGCCGAAGATCCCGGACTAAAATCAATTTTTGGTTTTAAATCCATTAAACATGAAAATCCATTTCTGACTCGGTTATTTCCTCGTCTTGATTTTTGAAAACACCGTGAACAATATTATCAGAATTAATTCTTAATTCTTCTACTTTATTTTGAGAATAATCAGTAGAGGTTGATTCTCTAATTTGAGAAGTCGAAACTCTAGAATGAGATCTTATCAGATAATCACATGGTGATATATGATAATGAGAAGAAGCTGATCTTGTCATTCTAGATCTAGGAGTTCTAATAGATCTTTGATTTTGTTCGAATTGTATTTGAACAGATCCATCAGTTGTTTGTATTATTTGAGTAAGATTGTTTTTAATTTTGGGTTGAGGAGGCAAAGCTCTTTCGATTATCCAATTTTCAGGAAATTGTATTTCTTCCCATTTTATAGATCTTCGAGTTGTAATATTAGATTTACTAAAATTAGTTTCTATTAAAATAGTTTCGCTAATAGATTTATCAACAATTTTACACTGAGGATTCAGTGTATATAAAGGCTTATAATAAATTCTATAACAGATACATATAACTTCCGAACCTGGAGCATAATTATATCCGTGAGTTTTGACATTTAATGTCAAGGCATCCAATATATTGACATCAGTCAATGATAATTGGAGATTTGGGTAAACATTAAAATAAACTGGGCCATGAGCCAAGCTAGACTGAATTATTCCCATAAGGGATTGTTTCCAGTCGAGATTTCTACCATCTCTAAGAGCTGCTATAAAGCTCTCTGGTAAACCTTCTAAAGTCAAAGGCTTAAATGCAACCTGTACTAACCCGATAGAATAAACTTATGGTTTATTCGATATTTTTCTAAGTCTTTATTACTTAGAAGTCTAATAATCATCTCTTCGTTATTAAGAGAGATAGTTTCTTCGGTAGTTTTGACTACCTGTTTCAAGCCTAATTTCTCGAAAGTTCCTAATTCATAGATTATTTTATAATCTATCTTAGGAATTGTCCAACGATTTAATTTATCTAAATCTTGAGAAATATCATACTCCTCTTCAATACTGTTTTAACAGTATCTTTTCGTCTCATCAAATTTAACATTTGAAAAAGACCTTTAAACTACACCTCAACTTCTTAATAACTCCACCATGGCTCTGATACCATACTGAAAGGATCTTTACAAAATTAAAAAAAATTAAACCAAAAAGTGATGATTGATACATAATAAAAACAACTTATAGAACCTCGATAATGATACACGGACTTTGTTTAACCATTTTAGTCCAATCGGACCTGAGGTAGTCAAGCCGTATAAATTGTATATACAGTACGAGGTACATCAACTGATGGCCGACACACAAAACGTCTTAATATAAAAAGTAGTTTCCATATGTATGTTATACAAATTACAATTCGCATGAAAGTTCCAATTAACTGTCAATCATTCGCGACTAGCAACAGCAAGTGCTTTGAATGAAATTATTTTATTCATATTGAATGTGAAATCACGAATTATCAGCGATTGATAATATAAGCATTTATGATTATTCATTTCATGGTTGATTGACAAAAATGAATGAGTATGAATATGATTAATTATAAACATGCAGGAATACCTACCTTATCTCCTTTGCCTAAATGGTCCTCCGCATACCGATTTTAAATTTATTATCACACACAAACACACAAATTATTAATAATCCTACTCAAATAATTCAAACGTCTGATGGTACTGTTCAAATACAATTTGAACAAAATCAAAGACCAACAATTCCTAAGTCTAGGATGTCTAGATCAGCTTCCTCTCATTATCATATATCACCATGTGATTATATGATAAGATCACCCTCTAGAGCTTCGACCTCCCAAATTAGGGAATCAACTTCTAGTGATTACCTGCAAAATAGGGTAGAAGAATTAAGAATTAATTCTGATAATATAGTTCATGGAGTTTCTAAAAATAAAGACGAGGAAATAACCGAGTCAGAAATGGACTTTTGTGTTTAATGGATTTAAATCAAAAAATTGATTTTAGTCCGGGTTCTCCGGCAAGAAAAGAGATTCAACAAGAATTTAATTTACCCAAATGGGAACTCTTTCGAAAATGGTTTTTTGAAAGTTTTAATAATGAAGATAAAATTATTATCCAAAATAAATTTTATACTGATTTGTCAAAACGAAATGAAAAATTACCTTTTATTCCTTGGTTTTTGACAAATTATTTTAAAATATGATTTTAGTTATTGAAAGAAGTTATAAACTTTCAACAGGGAAAAATATGAAGTCAATCTATCCTCCTCAAAGTAGTTTTCAAATTGAAAAGGATAATGAGATTCGATATTATAATGCTTTTCAAAAATTATTTGAAAACGAAACTCTTACTGTTACTATAAACCATATAAATAGTCTTTTAAAACAACAAAACTATACGAATATGTATGTTATTGTTTTAGGAGAACAAATTTCTTTATTAAAGAAAAATATAGAAGAAATATTTTCCTCTATAAGAGATATAAAAAATTATCTTTTAATAAATAAAGATAAAGATATAAATGAAATTAAAACAGCTAATATAGCTTCTCCCAGTATTCAACCTCCTCCAGAGATTGTTGATTTTAAATCGATTTCTCGTATTGAAGATATGATTGAGAAAAAATTAAAAAATTTGAAACTTAATACTTTAAGTGAAGAATTTGAAAATCAACTTGAAAATTCGGATAATATACATAACACTTTTAATGAGGAAATAAATAAATTAAGAAATTCGTCAAAATTTGCTAGTAAACCAATTCAAACTAAATATTATTACCCTAGACCAACTCCTCAAGATGTTCTAATAGAAGAACATGATCTTACTATTAATAATTCATATAATGGTCATTGTATCTATGAATGGAACCTAGATGGTTATACTGAAAGACAAACTTTTGGTATGGTTCATAGAATGATGATGTATAGTACAGTTTGTAAAACTCAAGGTAATACCGATAAAACTATTGCTCAAATGCTTGTTGCTGGCTTTACTGGTCAGTTGAAAGGTTGGTGGGATAATTATTTATCTCAACAAGACCGAGAAAATATTTTCCTTACTGTAAAGGAGGAAAATAATACAATTATTGAAAACGCTGTTTATACACTATGTATAAACATTGTTGAACATTTTACAGGCCGATGGTCTGATAATTCTGAGAATGTTAGGACTTTGCTCCAAAATCTTCCCTCTTACATCATTTAGATGGTATAAAGATACATTTCTTAGCCGTGTTATGGAACTTCCTGAGTCAAATAGTACTCATTGGAAATCCAAATTTATAGATGGTCTTCCTTTCTTATTTGCCGAAAGGATTAAGAAAACACTTAGAAATGGTGAATCTAGTATAGATTATAATTCTTATACTTATGGCAGATTAATTGGAACTTGTATACAAGAAGGTTTAGCTTTATGTAATGAAATAAAGCTTAACAAACAACTTAAGAGACATTCTCTTGACGAGAAAAAACAATTAGGAGAATTCTGTAGCCAATTTGGTTTAGAAAATCCCTCTACGAGCAAACCTCGTAAAGAGTATAAACCTAAAAAATACCCTCCTAAACAATATGAAAAAAGGAAATATCGGAAATCTAAACGAAGAGAACAAAAATTCTCAAAAGACAACAAAAATAATCAAAATAGAAATAAATTTCCTCCAATTATTTGTCGCAAATGCGGAAAAATTGGTCATAAAGCATCAACTTGTTGGACTAAAAAGAAAATTAATAATTTGAATATTGATAATGATTTAAAAGAAACATTATCAAAAATTCTGTTAGAATCAGACAGTGAAATTTCTTCGAGTGATGAAAACAATTTTATCGAAGATATTTCATCGTCAGAATCTGAAGAATGTCAAAATTGTCAAAAAGGACAATCTTGTTTTAAAAATATTGAAAGCTCAGAATCTGAATCTGAAGAAAATTTATATCAAATCATATCTCAATTTCAAGAATTAGAATTAAATGTTCTTGATAATAATCTTTTAGAAATATTAAAAGAAACAGATGACCCAGATTTAAAAAATCATATAATCAAAAGATTAATTCAAAAAGAGGAAGAAACTTCAAAAGAAGTTATTCCTAAAGTATCTAAATCTGAACCTTATAGCATGTCAGAAGTAATGAGATTACTTCGTAATAAGCATCAATTAAACAAAAATGAATCAGTTATTAATATTAAAGATTTAACAACGGAAATCTCGAATTTAAAAAATGAAATAAAAAGCTTAAAATTAAGTCATATTGATTTAGAAAGAAGATTTTCTAAATTAGAAAAAGGAAAAGAAATCATTAGTGAATTTGAAATTAATGAAAAATTTGCTAGTACTTCTAAAAATATTGAAGAAGACAACTTCCTTTCTACATTAGAAGTTATTACTTCTCAAAAATGGTTGGTGAAAATATCACTACTTATTGACGGGAATTTTCAAAAAAATCTTATAGCTTTAACTGATAGCGGAGCAGACTTAAACTGTATTCAGGAAGGAATAATTCCTACCCAATATTTTCATAAAACAACTCATTCTCTTAGCTCTGCAAGCGGAGAAAAACTTCAAATTAATTATAAAATCCCTAAGGCTTTTATTTGTAAAAATAAGGTCTGTATTCCTACTTCATTCTTGTTAGTCAAGAATATTACAAACCAAGTAATCCTTGGTACTCCGTTCCTTAGGAAAATATTTCCTATTCAAAATATAAATGAATATGGATTTAAAGGTAACTTCGAAAATAAAGAAGTTTACTTTGAATTCATTACTGAACCTTTTTCGAGAATTCTTAATGAAATTAAGGATTCTATTCTTATTAAAGCAAAAGAAAAACAGGTAAATTACCTTAAGCATGAAATTAATATACTTACGATTGAAGATAAACTTCAAAATCCTAAGTTACAAGAAAAAATTAAATTATTGCATAATGAATTCACGTTACAAATATGTAACGATCTTCCTAATGCTTTTTGGAATAGAAAAAAGCATATAGTTTCTTTACCTTATGAAGATGATTTTAGTGAGAAAAATATTCCCACTAAAGCTCGTCCTTGTCAAATGAATTCTGAACTGTTAGAATTATGTAAAAAAGAAATAGCTTCTCTTTTACAGAAAGGGTTAATAAAACCCTCAAAATCGCCTTGGTCATGTACAGCCTTTTATGTCAATAATGCGGCAGAAAATGAAAGGGGAGTACCTAGGTTAGTTATTAATTATAAACCTCTAAATAAAGTTTTAAAATGGATTAGGTATCCTATTCCGAATAAAAAAGATCTTTTAGATAGATTATTTAATGCCATTATATTTTCAAAATTTGATTTAAAATCAGGTTTTTGGCAAATTCAAGTTGCTGAAAAAGATAGATACAAAACTGCTTTTACAGTCCCAATTGGACAATTTGAATGGAACGTAATGCCTTTTGGTTTGAAAAACGCTCCTTCTGAATTTCAAAATATAATGAATGACATATTTATTCCTTATAGTAATTTTATTATCGTTTATATTGATGATATTTTGATCTTTTCAAAAGATATCGAAACACATTTTAAACATCTTGATATATTTAAGAAAATTGTTATTCAAAATGGATTGGTTATATCAAGTCCAAAAATGGTTTTATTCCAGACCAAAATAAGATTTTTAGGTCATAATATTGAAAAGGGAAAAATTAATCCGATTAATAGAAGTATTGAGTTTGCATCAAAATTTCCAGATCAAATTTTAGATAAAACTCAGCTTCAAAGATTTTTAGGGAGTCTTAGTTATATTTCTCCTTATTATAAAAATCTTGCTATAGATACATCTATTTTATATGATAGATTAAAAAAGATTCCTTGTCAGTGGACAGATAGTCACACTGAAGTAATAAAAAAAATTAAAAATAAGGTTACGCATTTACCTTGTTTAATGCTTGCTAATTCTAACTGGCAAAAAATTATTGAAACTGATGCTTCTGACTTAGGTTTCGGAGGAATTTTAAAACAAATCTCTCCAGAAGATAAGAAATAATATTTAGTTAGATTCCATTCGGGGAAATGGAATAATGCTCAGAAAAATTATGCTACTATAGCTAGAGAGGTACTTGCTATAGTCAAATGTGTTCTTAAATTTCAGGATGATTTATATAATCAAAAGTTTTTAATAAAAACAGATTGTCAAGCTGCAAAATTTATGTTTATGAAAGATTTCAAGCATGATGTTTCAAAACAAATGTTTGCAAGATGGCAAGCCCATTTAGCTCCATTTGATTTTGAAATAATTTATAAAAAAGGAAGTGATAACAGCCTTCCAGATTTTCTTACACGAGAATTTATTCAATGAATAATTTTGCAGGTATGTCCCAATATGGGAAAAACTATCCCTCTAATAGAGGTGGTAGAGGTGGTAGGCCTCCTATTGTTCAACATGGCAATAGGAAATTATTCAGAGAGAATCTCTCTTCGTCTTCGAGCAACATGAGTGTTCAAGATCAACAGATGTACAAAGAATTCCTTAAATATAAGGAACAAAAAACTCAAGAAGGTACGACTTCTTATGCTAAAATAGTAGCAGATGATGAAGTCGAGGATCAAGAATTTATTTATGAAGAAAATTCTCATAAAGAAATCATACTTTTCTTAACTGAAAATGACTTAAAATGGAAAGATCAACCATGGACCTTAATGGAAAGGTATCTTGATACAGCATCATATGCTGGAGGATATTATAAAAACAGAATGAACTATGAAAATATTCTTAAGTTCACAGAATCTTGTGAATTTGATCATTTTGTTACCGGAAATCAGAAGGTTTATAACTTCAGCAAGATTATTATTAAGAGGATTATATCCCCTGAAGCTTGGGCGATTCACCCAATGAAGGATAGAGAATATTTCCATCAAGAATTAAAAGTTACAGTTAAGTTCAATTATTGGGATTATATCCAAGCTTTTCATAGAGTTTTCTTATACGAAAATGTCAAAAGAAAACACTCTTGGTGGATCAAGATATGTACTGATGTGTACAAGCAGGAAATTCCTACTTGGTTTTATAATTGGTGGTTATCATATGGAGCCACAGTTAATATTCTGAAAGAACCGTTCTCAGAATTATATACTGAGTGGGTTAAAGTTTCGCCAGCTCTTATAGAGGCTCAACATAATAATAAATGGATTGAAGGAATGGCTTCAATGCATTTTTATATTGAGTACAGTATCCCATGGATATGGAAATGGGTTCCAGAAGTTGGTCATAACCAACAGAATATACCTTGTCTTTGGAGAACTTTTTATACAAAGTTCTGGAAGAAAATGATCCGAATTGACGGACAGGGAGAATACGAAGGACAACAAACAATTGTTAAAATCAAAGAAAAAATTGCTTATTATAAGGAACAAATTGAAAAGAGACAGCAAAGGGAATCTCCTAGTCCATTCGAAGTCCTTTCTAGAAGACTAAATATTCAGAAAGGAAAAATGACTAAAGAAGAAATTCTGATTGAATATATGGAAGAAATAAAGAAGGATATCGGAAAGAATTTTGGAATTGATATTTCCGATGTGACTATGGGGACTTCATCAAAAGATGAAGATTTTTGTCAAGATGCTCAAGACCCCTTTGACGATGATGATTTATTATCATTTGAAGACGCTATCAATAATATCACCGAAGAATCCTTTAAAGGATGAAAGGAAAAGACAAGGAATGACGAAAGAATGACAAGGCATCCACTAGGCCGGCTAAAAATTTAGCATGGCGACAACATAATTTTCTACTTTTATAAAGTAAATGGCCGACAAGAGGAATCAAGAACAAGAACAATGGCTAGCTGTGGAATTATAATTCCTTACTGCTCTTTTGTCTTTTTACTTTTTGTGTGTCTTTAAATATGGCCTTTCGCCATAAGTTATGTACGCAGTTTTTACTTTGCACTCTTGTACTCTCTCTCTCTCTCTCTCCTTGTAAAATACGTTGAAGAAATAAAAGTTCTGGTTTGCATCTACTTCTTCTCTTTCAAGTAAGTTTCTATCTCTATTATAATTTTGTTTGATCAAGCCTTAATGGAAGGCTAAACTTAAACGTTAAACTACACCAAGATGCCTTAATATCTAAATCATGGTTTTTTATCGTATATATATATATATTATGTATTAATATGATGTAAATCTTTTAAAATCTGATTGAAGGAATTAAATTTTGAATAAAGGTTGTAATGAAATTTGATTTTGATTAATTCGGTGTCGGCTCTTGGCAAAGCCCGTGTTGCCGAATGATAGGCGTTTGAGGGCGATGGCTGTTACCGATTGAATTAATTGAATGAAAAATTTTATTATGTAAAACTCCTTGTATTCGATGATTTAATTCTAAAGATCACAAAAATAATTTTGTTTTCGGATTAATGGTATATAGGCTGGACTACCTTGGGTCCGAACGGGATCAAACTGTTTACAGCTTGATAACTGGACTAATAAGTTTAACAACGCCACGTACCATTTTTCATCTTTTTGTAATATATTTTTCAAATTTTTGTAAAAAGATCCTTAGTATGGTATCAGAGCACCCTGGAAAGTATCGTCTGATTAAATTAATTTAAAATCTCGAGTTATTTATGATGTATACGCTCCACTGTTAATTATTTTATTCGTTCGGTATCATTCTTACTTAAAAACTAATATAATTCGTAAGAATAATTCAGGTTTACAGGCAATATATTAATATATATCTACAATTAAATTGTTGAAAATTTATTTAATACCAACTGGCAAGCATTGACTTTTTATTTGAGGCAGGCTTCACTTGTCTTTTATATATAATATCTTTATTCTATGTAATTATATCGTATCGTGCATATTCGTAAAAAAATAAATAATTTAAACATAAACATTGATCATTTTACGATAAAAAATACGTCTGTCTACTAAGGGTGTCCACAACAATAACACACCCATAATAATATATGGATTCGTTGAGGAATATTTTCAACTCACCTATTTCAACAATAATTAAATGAACGCCCCATATAAATTTGATTTTATATCTATTGTGTGTGTGATGATCATCATCACCTCACCCTCGAGCTTAGGGCATATGTCTGTCATTGTCCATGGACAGCCTGTCATATTATGTCATATTATAGGACACGTGTCGTTATCTAAGGGCAGTGGGTCCTACTTGGACCACATAATCCAGGTGGACGCAGCCAACCTTTGCCGGCCAGCGCCACCGCACACAGGTTTTCCTTTCCTATGCCTTTCTTACAATGATTTTTATTTTTGATAAAGGAATTTGATATATATAGATCCGGAATCTACATATAAATACCCAATAGCAAACAAAAAGCCACTTAGGTACCTTGTCAGACATATTTTATAGCTAGGTACCCACTTGAATAAAATTTTACACTTAGGTACCTAATCACCTAAGATTACCAAAATACCCTTATTTCTTTTCTCTTTTCAGTTTTTTTGTCTGCAAAATTTGAGCTCCATCCCCTTCGACGAATTTCCGTCTTGCCGTTCACCTCCTTCCGCTCGTTCCGGCACCGGACAACGATTGACGAGCCTCTTGAAAGTTGGGTTCTTGATTTTGGGTCTTGATTTTGTCAAGTAAGCTTTTCTTTTGCAAAGGGTTTGGTTAGTCGATTTCACGAGTTTGTTCAAGGTTTAGCCCAAATCCGGGAGCTCAATGCGCTCCAAGAGCTCGATATAAGGGTGTAATGTTAGGATTTGGTAGTTATTGAAGCTAATCCATCGAGATTTTGGTTTTTTTTAGAAATGTTACGACGTACCATTTGTTATGTATCTTACGTACCATTGTTTGTTGTTTTACCGTACCTAAATATATTATGCGATACAGTCCGATTGGACATTTATGTTATGCAGTATCTTTGTGTATTTATTTACGTACCAAGTAACATGTCTATATGGTACCAAAATGTCCTGTTATGGAGTACCAATCTAAACTATACAACGTACCATTTATAAAGGTGGTCGAATATCGATTCTCGGCATGCCAGTTTGGTACTGTAATGTATGCAAACATGGTACCCTAATAAATGCAAATTTGGTACCATAATATATGCCAATTTGTTACTGTAATATATGCTAACATGGTACTGTAATATATGCAAATTTGGTACTGTGACATATGCAAATTTGGTACCGTAATATATGCCAATTTGTTACTGTAATATATGCCAACATGGTACTGTAATATATGCAAATTTGGTATTGTAACATATGTAAATTTGATACCGTAACATATGCAAACATGGTACCTAATATATGCACAAATGATACTGTAATATATGCCAATTTGGTACCGTCATATATGCGAATATGGTACCGTAATATATGTCAATTTGCTACTGTAATATATGCAAATTTCGTAATACATGCGAACGTGGTACCCTAATATATGCCAATTTGGTATTGTACTATATTTAAATTTGGTACCGTAATATATGCGAACGTGGTACCGTAATGTATGCAAATTTAGTACTGTAATATATGGCAGTTTGGTACCGTAATATATGCGAACATGGTACCGTAATGTAAGCAAATTCGCTACTGTAATATATGCTCATTTGGTACTATAACATATGCGAGTTTGGTATCGTAATATATGCCAACATGGTACTGTAACATATGCTCAGTTTGGTACCATAATATATGTACACATGGTCCGTAATATATGCCAATATGGTACTGTAATATATGCCAGTTCGGTACGGTAATATATGGACAAATGGTACTGTAATGTAGGCAAATAAGGTACACTAAACATGCCACGGAGGGTACTGTATCGTTCCAGAAATAGGTACCGTACAAATTAAAGTAAGTTCCATTTAAGACTTGGGTATTTTCGACAGAAATGAAGCATTTCAAAATATGTTGATGTGCAAAAAGAAAGGGACAATATCTGACGTTTTCTGTCATGAATGGACAGACTTATGACGTTTTTCTGTCATGAGTGGACAGCTCTTCTGACGTAATAGGTATTACATCAAATAAGACAGCATCTGACATGTCGTTGGCTTTAGTAAAATGTTTGATGTCTTATGTAATTTTAGGTACTACAACCGTGTCCGAAATGGTACGCCTAAAACAAAAAAATAGATACTCCAACAAAGCAATGTAAGGTACGGCATCTCTTAAATATATGGTACGGTATACTAGGGTTAGTATTTTTTGAGTTCGTACGAATTAATTTTTCATCTGGAACCACCCTAAAACACTAATATAGAGTATTATTTACGTTTCAGATCAAATTAGGTGCATTATGCCTTACAAGCATGAATTAAATCTTCCAACTCCAACATTCATTAGAATATAAGGATAGAAGCAAGAACATCTTACAACTTAATTTGATCTACTTGATCTTAAATTAGGTAAGTCCTACATGTGCAAAATTTTATTTATTTTTTAGTCATTTTATTATTGTTAGGTATTGTCAAAATCACGCAGAACAACACGACTCGCTTAGGAATCGATTTATTTTCGATTGTGCAACACATGGTACGGTATACAATATATTAGGGTACGTTATATGTATACATAATGATACGGTGAAGCTGCAGATTATGGTACGGTAATTGTAAATGATAAGGTACATTAAAGTACAAGATAAGGTACCTTATTGTACAACAGACAAGGTACTTCATATATTATGTTTATGGTACGATATATATATATATATATATATACACTCAGTGGTACTATTAACCTGCATATTAAAGTATTATGTATGTAAAAGTTCTGGTACATATCAAAGACTAGGTACTTCATATCTTCTGTTTATAGTACGCCATATATGTACATAATGGTACGATTAAGCTGCATATTTGGTACTCTGTATGTAAAAGACGTGGTACGGTAATATACAAGACAAGGTTCTTCATGTCTTCTGTTTTGGTACTGTATATTTGTACCTAATGGTACGGTTAAGCTGCATATTATGGTACTCTGTGTGTAAAAGAATAGATACGACAATATAAAACCTATGGTACTGCATAATAGACGGACAGATTTACAGAACTACACAACAAGCGAACAATACTGAGTCATGAACAAAATCCAAACAGTCTCAAGGTCTCATCCCAAACTCAAAAGAAGTTAACCTACATAAACAAAGTCTCCAAACAGTCTCACATCAATTCAAGTAACTTAACCAAACAGATCAAGCATACAATTGTGCTCGTCACGTAAAATGCAAGCAGCCATTGAAGCACGATACACTATAACGCTTTATCAATGCCACAATTCGAGCAAACGAATGTGACATCTTAAGCATATCTACAAAAGTGAAACGGAGACCTTCTTATAGCTTCTTTTTGATCTGGGGTCATGCTACCCTCCAAATTGCTTATGGTAGATCAAAACAGCGCAGGATGGCACCTTGAAGACAGCTCAGATCTGTTCCGCGGAGGCATTTCTGCAAAAAATCTACTGTCCAAAAGAAATACCATTTTATTCACACAAGGGGTACCAATTTGCCCAAACAGAGGGTACCAAAAGCAGTGATAATGTAGTACCAAAACAAATTGACCCCAAACCAGTTAACAAGCAGTACCATTTTATTCACACAAGGGGTACCAATTTGCCCAAACTGGGGGTACCAAATTCAGTGATTATGTAGTACCAAAATAAATAGACCTCATTTGTAAAAACCAGTTAACAAGCAGTACCAATTTATTCACACAAGGGGTACCACTTTGCCAAACAGAGGGTACCAAATGCTGTTATAATGTAGTACCAAAACAAATTGACCCCATTAGAACAAATCAAAATCAACCCATTCCAAAAAAAATCCAAATCGGCAACAGTTAATCCACCCATCCGAAAATACAAGCACAAAAAACCCCTAATCGAACAACAAATCGATGTTATTCCAAAAACAAGCAACCATTGTTACGAACATTAACCGAAAATGCTTAAACCCAACGATTAATGGCAAAATCAAACTAGATACGAGCCTATTGAGGACGGAAATACTGCGACGAAATGCGACGACGTACGGTATTACTGCGAATGACTTACCTACCGATTTCAGAAGGGGAATACCACGACGAACGAGTGGACAGACGACGCTGAATCTGAAGCAACAACGAACACGACTCATTTCTGGGATTAAATCTGCGATTTGGGTTTGGGAGAGTGAGAACTTTTTTCTTTAGGAATGAACGAACGTGAATAAGAAAACACGTAAAAGATGTAATAAAGTTGTTTTAGCAGGGGTAAATCCGTCAGTTAGGTACCTATTAGTAAAATAAAATTCAACTAGGTACCTAGATTAAAAATGAATCTGACAAGGGACTGATCTGTCTTATTTTTATTGATGTAGGTATTTAAGTGTTGAATCTCCTATATATATATATATATATATAATATATATATGCATACATATATTTAAAGAATCAAATTGAGCCATATGCCTTGAGAATTGTTGGTCCCTTTTAAATTAATATAGCGATCAGACTCGGAGACCATTAAAGGACGCTATCAGTTCTCTCCTAGAATATGAAACAAATTCCCGGACACCTACTAATAAAAAGAAAAATAGGAATGATTTTGTGCAAAGATTATGTTATTGAAGAAAACTTTCGAGTCTTATCACTTCAATGAAATAAACTTCATAAAATTTTATTATTCTATAGCCTGTAACACACACATAGGTATATATATCATCGCACATCATTCTAATCATATACGAATCAGCAAATTGCATTTTTCTATGTGTGCCCGCGCAACATCATCATATACTACTGTAGACGTTGTCGTGAATAATATTTTCGTTAACTATATTTTATTTTAATTTCAACTTTTCCAACCATTGCGGGAGAAGACTGAATTATCAAGCATCCATCATGGGCTTAATATCAACAAAAAACAATTGAAGTTTTTTTTTTCTAGGATAAATCCAAAATCAAAATAAAACATTTAAATATCACATTCGAACAGTTTAGAAGTTCGTCTGTTAATGCCTTGCATCAGTTGGTGAAAGGTACGGTAACATTTCTTTTTCAACCATAATCTTTGTAAGAAATTTTTTATTTACCCAATGATAAGAATTGAACACTGCTTTGTAATCGTGATAGCATGACTAGCAATCACTTCATTATATATATTATATATAGGTATATCTTTTGTAAATTGATCTCTTTCAATAAGCAATTATAATGCCTTTATTTACTTTTATTGGCTTTGTCTTCTTTTCATTTATCGACAGTGCTTCTAAATATATTCTCGGCGGCGAGATTACATGGACCTTTTAGGATTGGTTACGTGTTTAGAGGGGGTGAATAAACACTCGCTCTTTTTCGATTCTTAACCGGTTAATGTTAGATATCGGTGCTTGCTATTTATGTATGTGACTTGTGCGGAAGCAAACCGGTCAGTTTGAACCAAGACCGAATATGGGATGTGATTTGTGTGTGTGTTTGCGAAAGACAATTTCTGGAAGTTCGGAGCCGAAAATCTCCTTCGTCTCCCCTTCTTCCCCGCAAGGAAGGCACCACTAGAAGACTTGGTTTACAATCCCTATTGCACAACCTTCTTAGCTAGACTAACACAGTACAACCCACACGGCTATATTCAGTAACTAAATTCCTAGACACCACTTAGACAACTTTTTACAGTCCGTCTACTTTCAAAAGCTTTTTACAGTCACTTAGAACAACTCACTCACTAACCGAATCGGTCAAAATGCAGCGAGGACAACACCTAAACACTTCTTGCTTAATCGCTTGTGGATTTGAACTATTTCTCTCATTCCTTGATTTCAAAGATGTTGAAGTGCGTTCTTCATCTTGCCTCTCTCCTTTTTATAGTTTTAGTTGATGTAGAAGGCCATTGTGAGATAGTTCTTTGTACCGGACAGAGCTTTTAATGACTTTCACCAAATTGGGTTGTCCATTCTTTGCAGTAGTTGCCCTGTGCATTTTGCTTTATTCCTTATTTGGCTTAGTTTGACTTCAACTTGGCTCTTGCTGTCAGCCTTGAATTAAATGCTTGTCAGAAGTCTTCAACTTGCCTGCTCTTGCGATGAAATTGAATCTTAATCCACCGTGGCATATCCGGTATCTGCATTCCGGTCTTCAGTGACCTTCTGATAGCATTCTTGACCCCGTTGCTGATTGCATTTGTCGAACTGCTGTCTGGTATCCGGTTTCACCTGTGTCTAACCGGTATACTTAATTAAGTTAAGTTCAATCACCAAAACTGTTAATCTGAATTCTTTAAATTCACAATTCCATAACAGACCTCATGGCTCTCCTTACGCAGTACTCTATTGAAGACCATTTTATGAACTAATATAACATTTTCTCATACTTCTGACAATGCACAATAAATTTGAATTTATAACCCTACAACTAGTTCATATGTCGAGAGTATCTCGTTCAAGTTTTCGCCCTTAAAATCAAATTCATTCTGTTGAGAATTTCTGTCCCACATCGGTAAACTAATATCACCCGGCTCAGTATATAAATCAAAGAGGCCTCTCCACCTAATACCAATTGGTTTTAGGTTGGAACCCTCAATTTAACATGGTACCAGAGCCCTAGATCATTGGATCTGTGTGTATCTGGCTAGAATTCCTAGCGTCTGTTAAGATCTCGATTTTTCGGAATTACTTTTGTTGCTTTCCATAAATCTGAAAGTATTGATCGAATCATGGTTAAAACTTCTATTGTCGTTTGTCATATCTGTAGTTTTTTTCTCTTGGATGTGATGTTCTATGTTACTCAAGCTTTTATGCTCGTGTTGTCCTTTGGCTTGTTTTTGGTTTGTTTCAATGGACATTGGCGATGTATCTGAGCGCACACAGTTTCTTTGCCATTTGCTTTTCTTGAGCATGTCCTCTGTTTTCTCACCAGATTTGAGTTTTCACTAAACATTTTCATTGTTTAAAACTGCACACCGTTTCTTGCTCCTTCTTGTATGTGGTGCTTTGCATGTTTACTACGGAATGTGATATATCTCATAGTTCTATTGTGGTTCTGGCATTCTCTTTGATAAATTCAAGTACCTTGAAAATTCTTCATCTGTCAAAAAAAAAATTATGATAAACTTTCTGTTAAAATTTACGACATCATTGCCTATTCGTCATTGTTGTTTTGCTCTATTCTATCTTGCAGTTACTGAAAGAATCGAGATATTTACTGTCATTGATTGCTTTGTTTCTTGAATATGTTTGGTGTCTGGCTTGCTTATTTCATTCTTCTCTTTGGCTGCTGTTCTCAAGATCCCGTTGTCCTTTACTCTTTTCTCTTCTTTTAGAATCTGTTGGCGACTATCGTCGCTTATTTGATTATGAAATTCTGAAAATCTAGACCGTTTAATTTTGCATTCTTTGTTTGTTGTCAGTTTTTTCCATCGGCCAATTTGTTTTTTCATTTGGCTCCTTTATGAATGTGTTTTTTCTTTCATGTGAGGCTATTGAGCTATGTGATGTAATCAATAATTACCACGTTTATGAATTGAGTTTCACGTGGGATTGTGAGTTCTTCCATACTTGTCAAGTGACGGCACTACATGATTAGGGCGGGCTTGTTTGATTTTAGCAGCTTCGTGATTTAAGAAGTTGTTCACTTTGCTTCATTAACAATGATATGTTGTTTGAAGGTTGATTCGAGATGGTGTGAATCCCCAAATCAGCAAGGCTAAGATCGAAGAGGAGACCATCGAGTATCACGGCATATCACTCCCCTTGCTCTCTTCGAACGCATCGCGAACTCGGGTTTGCCACTAAGCTCATGACAGCCCGCAGCGCAGGACATTGTTCTCCACACTACGGTGAATTCGTTCCTTTACCTTGTTCTGTTTTTGCTATGCTACTTGGTGACATCCTTGTCACAATCGTTGTTTATGTGTTATTTGCAGCTATTCCCGTACATTCACTGTTGTGCTATCTTCATGCATTTGCTGCCACTATTATATCCTAGGTGCTATCATTCTTGATATTGCCTTTGTTAACCAATATAAGGTTTCTTGACCCTATCTGTGCAAATTTTTGCATTAGGGTTTTTATGCTTTTAACATCAGAATTTATATGATGTTCTGTGATCCTAGCTGTGCATTGCATAGGATTTTCTGCTTTTGACCCTTGCTGTGCAAAGTTAATGCATTAGGGTTTCTACTTTTGACATCAGAATTTTTATGATGTGTTGTGATCCTAGCTGTGCAAATTATTGCATTAGGATTTTCTGTTAGTGCCCTAGCTTTGCATAGTTATTGCATTAGGATTTGTACTCTTTGACATCTAAAGTTATCTGATGTTTTGTGATCACAGCTGTGCAAGGTATTGCATTAGGATTTCTGCTTTTGCCCCCTGCTTTGCAAAGTTATGTTGGGGTTTCTTTTTTTTTTTTTAGCCTTTGAATTGATCAGAGGTTTATTCACCCTTATGCAAAGTTATCGCATAATTGGGGTTTTCTGCTCGTTAACCTTGAAATAATCTGTTTTTTCTTGTGTTGAGCTATATTGCTTTGATTTAGTGTCTGCAAAGCTCTTGATTTTGCTTGTGACGCTACTTATATCCTTGGTCTACAAAGCTATCGTAGTCTTAAGGTTTCTGCTTCATAAGCTTGTGAAAATTGATATTTTCTTGTATTGATTTGAAGCTTTTATGTGAAGTTATTAACTTATGATGTTATCATGCTTTTAGCACAGGTTATTTGCTTATGACAGTCCTAGTGGACGAAGTTACTGTGCACTTAGGCTTTTAATCATGATGTCTACATTTGCATAGATATGAAAAGTGGATTGTCTCGTCTACATTTGCGTGGATGAATCTTTCATTTGCCATTTATAGCTGAAGTCCTGACGGACTTTCGGTGATATTGTTCTACTATTTTCATTCTTATATTCCGCTGCAATTTTTTTCTAAACTGCATGTACATCATGTGCATCTGAAGCTTGAGAGCTTGATTTATTTGCTCAAAGAAGGCTCAGGTTGGAGAACATTGCGTGGATGGATTATGGATAATGCATGCAATGTTGAATAATCACTGTCATTTCATGCCAATGCTTGCACTCCCTTGGATCTTTTTATGATAATAAGGGTGACTTGTAAATGTCATACAGTCGCACTTTCGGCCGAATATTGTTGACAAATGCTTTCAACATAGCATAAAGTATATATATGTATATATCTTCATTAGAAGATTACGAAGTTTGTCTTGCAGGAAAAATTGAATGCTCGGTGTATTGGCGCTAAGAAGTGACGGGGGGTGTTAAAAGAAGTATAGGCCTGTACATTCTTGGGCCAAAACCAATTCTATGTGGGCTTTTGAATTTATTACTGAGCCCACTAGAATTATTCAAAGCCAAATTGTAGAAGCTTCTTATAATGCCTCTCATGAAGTCTTAGAGAATAGAGAGTTAATTCCAAAAAAATAATACGAACACTTTTTCCTTCTGCGATGCCATCTTCCTTGTGAAGAACCCTAGATTTCCTCATTCGAATAAGAGGCGCTCTGAAGATTCTGCAATCCAATCTATGGTTCATATCTTGAAGCAGTGTCTCAATATTTCATGGCAGATACGTATTCTTCTGCAATCCAATCTATGTTCTATCTACGTCTTTCTTACTCTGTACTGTAAAATCTGTGATCATCAATAAAGGGTTTAGTTGTTGGTCCTGGATGTAGGATTCCTCCAAAGAATCCGAACCACGAATAATCTGTGTTCAAGATTTTTCTTCTTTCTTGTTAGTTTAATCTTCATCGTTGAAGATTGATTTCAATTTTTAACATGGTGGTATTAGGTTGGAACCCTCAATTTAACATGGTATCAGAGCGGGTTCGATCTGCGTGTTATTGCGCATATTTCACTCACCGTCACCCGATTTCATATGTCCACGTGTTAGGCTTTGAATCATGCCACACATGAGGGGGCGTGTTGAGAATTTCTGTCCCACATCGGGAAATTAATATCACCCGGCTCAGTATATAAATCAAAGAGGCCTCTCCACCTAATACCAATTGGTTTTAGGTTGGAACCCTCAATTTAACACTTTCATTCAAAATATATATATATATATATATATTTGTTGAAGAATAAGAAAGATCTCAGAATATTTTCATCATTGATCTCTTACCATTCTCGGCCTCAGCTAATCAAGGCAATGATCACCGCTTACCTAATCGAGATAGCATCAAAGAGGGCAAAGATCAAGGCATTATCCTATCATTAATTCAATTAATGTATAATAGGAAATTGGATGATATCACTAATTAGTCTCCAACGGCTATTATAGAAGATTGCTTGTATAAGAATAGTTGATATCAGCCTGCAATGTACACTGCGATACATAGAAAATATACGAAAAGTCCTTTGTTCATCCTATGAATTTCAACATGGTATCAGAGCTTTGAAGCTCCAAACCAAACCACGCCAACAATCACACAATAAAACAAAGCGGCTAACATGGCCGACCCAAAACCTACCACAGACCCAAACTTCTCGAGGCTAACCTTCATTCTGCTAAATGAAAAAAACTACGTAAACTGGCAGCAACGTCCCTGGTGAAACTACGCAACAACCAAAGGTTGATGACAGCACCTGGGTGATGATCAACAATCAAGTTATGGCTGGATTATTGAACTCTGGAGCCCAGTATCGCTGAGCTTTTTCTTGCATCGACGAGCGCCCACGATATGTGGAATTCAATTACGGCTATGTACGGAAAAATGAAGAATTTTGCTCATGTTTTTCAACTGAAGAATGAAATCGCACAGTTACGAAAACAACCAACTCAATCGTTTCAGTATGCACTTCAGGATAATGAAGGCCAAGTGGGACGAGCTTGATATTTACCAACCCCACACGAAAGAGGCAAAAACACTCAAGGAAAGAAGGGAGCAAGACAGAGTATTCCAACTATTCGCGAGTCTGGATTCATCCTACGAACAAGTTCGAACTCAGATTCTCATTGGGACAGAGTTACCTACAGTCGAAGATGTCGTAGCCACGATTGAGTCGGAGGAGTCCCGGTGGAAGGCGATGACCTCGGACCCGCTCCTCTCATCGGAAAATCAAGCCCTGACCGCCAAAGGGGGAAACCCTAAATCTCGGCCGGAGACAAAAGGAGCACCAAGCAAACCCCGATGCGATAATTGCAAGAAAGAAGGACACAGTCGAGATGGGTGCTGGTTCCTCCACCCTCATCTCCGACCGAAACGTGACGGAAGGAACGGCGGACCTAAGGATCGTGATCGAGGGTTTCATGGGTTAATCGCTCAAGGAGATGACGCAGATAGAAAAGGAGAAGAATGGGCCCAGAGAGAGAAATGGCTTAATGATCGATTAAGGGAAATGTGGGCTGAATCCAATACAAGACCCAATCAATTTATGGTGGGGCTTCTGGACCTATTGCAGACTCTTCCAAGGCCCAATGGTCAGAAAATGGTCCAACAGATCGCTTCGGGCCAGGCCCAACCTATCATTCCACCAGTCATTTTTCGGGCCACCTCAAACCAGGTAAACACAGCACAGGTATTTATCAACCTTTTATTGGCATGATTAATACACCAATTTAAATCATTCACGTGATTTTTGGGTAGTTGATTCTGGTGCGTCTGATCATATGACATGCAATCCAAATAATATCGAAAATTCTATCAACCCAAAGCCATGCAATTTGTGACGGTTGCTAATGGTAACAAAATACCAATTGAAAAAATTGGAACCTCCAAATTATTCTCAAAAAGTCTTCAAAACACACTCTACCTACCAAAATTAACCTCAAATCTTCTATCAGTAGGACAAATTACCAATGTAATTTTCTCACCAAACAAAGTAATTTTTCATGACCGGATCACAGGGAACCTGATTGGTGAGGGATGGCTAAAAAATGGGCTCTATATAGTAGAAACCAACCCTAAGTCTTCAAGAGCAAATAATGTGATGCATCAACGAATGGGGCATCCTTCTGATAAGATTCTTAGAAAATTATTTCCATTTACTTCTATTGTTCATGCGATGTATGCAAATTCTCTAAACAAACGCGACTGCCTTTTTCAAAATCTATGAATAAAACTAATAAGATATTTGAATTAGTACACTCAGATGTTTGGGGACCTGCTCCTGTAGATTCCTACAACAACTTTAAATATTTTGTAACTTTTATTGATGATTACTCTAGAACAACCTGGCTTTATCTCTTAAGAAATAAATCTAAGGTTCTTTCAAAGTTTCAAGAATTTTCAAACTTTATTGAAAACCAATACAACTCTAAAATTAAAATTCTTAGAACTGATAATGGGACCGAATATGTTAATACAAATTTCCTTGAATTAATAAAAATCAAAGGTATATTACACCAAACTACTTGTATAAATACTCCAGAACAAAATGGGGTATCCGAACGAAAAAATAGACATTTGCTAGAAATAACAAGATGTCTACTATTTCAATCAAATGTACCAAAACAATATTGGTCAGATGCAGTTCTAACTGCAGCATACCTAATCAACAGACTCCCAAGTGCTCAGCTAGAGTACAGAAGTCCCTTAGAAATCTTATTAAAAAGAAAACCCAACATCGAACATCTAAGAATATTCGGATGTACATGTTTCGTTCATATAAAACGACACGACAAACTTGATACCCATTCCATTAAGACTATCTTCTTAGGATACTCCTCACAGAAAAAAGGATATAAATGTTATGACCCCAAGAAACGAAAATTATATATTTCTAGAGACGTAATATTCGTCGAAAATAAACCTTATTACTCAAACCAAGTACATGACAACACAAATCATGAAGAACAATATATTATACCACTACTAGAACTCTCAAGACCATCAATAAACGATCAGAACCATGAAACAAACGAATTAGAAGAACTTAATCCAACTGAAGAACAAATTCATGAAACCAATGGAACACCTGAATTTCACTCAGGGGGAGAAACAATAGAACCCCAAAACTTGGGACGTTCCACAAGAAACATTCGACCACCAGAAAGACTAAAAGACTTCGTGCCAAATCAAGTTACTTATCCAATACAAGACTACATATCTTACGACAAAGTTTCACCCTCATACTACGCATTTTTAAGTAACATTGCACATGAATGTGAACCTAACAATTTTGAAGAAGCAAAAATCTGAATGGCGTAAGGCTATGAAGGAAGAATTAGAAGCCCTCGAAAAAAATCAAACATGGCAAATCACTTCTCTTCCAACTAACAAAAAACCAGTTGGTTGTAAATGGGTATATAAAATTAAATACAATAGTGATGGAACCATTGACGATTCAAAGCATGACTGGTGGCAAAGGGGTTCACTCAGACTCAAGGAATAGACTATAAGGAGACTTTTGCACCAGTCGCTAAAATGAACACAGTGAGAATTCTTCTATCTGTAGCAGTCAACGCGAGATGGAGTCTCTCACAGATGGATGTCAAAAATGCATTCTTACAAGGAGATCTGAATGAGGAGATATACATGAATCTCCCACCAGGCTATCAACCTGAAAACTCTCATCAGAAACTTGTATGTAAATTAAATAAGTCAATATATGGGTTGAAACAATCCCCAAGAGCATGGTACTCAAAATTGAGTCATGCACTTCTTAACTACGATTTTACAAAGAGTTCAGCGGACTCGTCTATGTTTGTAAGAACAACTAATCAAATCATTGTAGTTGTACTTATTTATGTGGATGACATTATAATAACAGGAAACAACAAATATGAGATTGATAAAGTTAAAGAATATCTCAAGAGTAAATTCGATATCAAAAATCTCGAACAACTTAAATTCGATATCAAAAATCTCGATAAACCAAAAATTTCAAAGGCTGGTAGGGAAACTTATTTATTTAACAGTTACACGACCTGACATATCATTTGCTGTTAGTTGTGTTAGTCAGTTTATGCAGGCTCCCTTGACCAGTCACTTTGAGGCCGTTGAACGTATTCTAAGGTATCTCAAGGGAAATCTAGGGCGAGGGATCTGGATGAAAAGAAACAGTGCTCATGACGTGATTGGATACTCAGACGCAGATTGGGCAGGAAGCTTTGATAGAAGATCCACAACGGGATACTGTACATTCGTGGGAGGCAACCTGGTCACGTGGAAAAGCAAAAAACAAAAGGTTGTAGCAAAATCGAGCGTAGAAGCGGAATACAACTACAGCAAGCGAGCTTGTATGGATAAGACAGCTCTTACAAGACTTGAAGATCGAAAGCAATCAACCAATGATGATGTATTGTGACAACCAAGCCGCACGACACATCGCAACAAATCCTCACGAGCGAACAAGCACATTGATGTGGATTGTCACTTTATTCGAGAAAAAGTGCAGAGCAAAGAAATAGAAACGCCATTTGTGAGCAGCAAAGAGCAATTGGCCGACATCTTCACCAAAGCCGTGGATGCTCGTTCCTTCGAAGACATACTTGCCAAGTTGGGCTTAATTAATTTATTTAAGCCCGACTTGAGGGGGAGTGTTGAAGAATAAGAAAGATCTCAGAATATTTTCATCAAGGATCTCTTACCATTCTCGGCCTCAGCTAATCAAGGCAATGATCATCACTTACCTAATCGAGATAGCATCAAAGAGGGCAAAGATCAAGGCATTATCCTATCATTAATTCAATTAATGTATAATAGGAAATTGGATGATATCACTAATTAGTCTCCAACGGCTATTATAGAAGATTGCTTGTATAAGAATAGTTGATATCAGCCTGCAATGTACACTGCGATGCATAGAAAACATATGAAAAGTCCTTTGTTCATCCTATGAATTTCAACAATATTGTTACACAAGAACTTTGAAAAGGCAAAGTTCAAAGAGATCATACATATCATAGCTGCTAAGTGAAAAAAAAAAAAAAAAAACCCTCAAGTGGGATTGTGGTCACGGAACAATAAAGCGAGTTATCTGCATTCGTTGTTCACTAAAGCAATAAGAAAAAGGCGAGGCATCTTTTATTTCTTTCTTTTCTTTTCTTAAAAAAAAAAACAGTTATAAAAAAGCGAAGAAGAAAAGGAATAATTTTGTTATATGACAAATATCATTCATGAATAAATAGAATCACTCATCCAATTGTCAACTATATTTCGATGCCTTAGTTACAACTGCATACATATATTGATATAACACGATGAACGCTATAGAAGTTTTTTTTTTTTTGCATAGCTAGTGTGTGTGTGTGGATATAGTGTGTGGCTTAGTTTAATAATAGAGTTATTGCGTTTAGCCTTGACGATGACTCCCAAATCCCAATATATACATTCTTGGGGGCTATTTACAACCTTAGCAATAATAACATATTATTTCGTTTTCGATTCTTCATGGACCGTTTGACTTTCACTGTGGGGATTGTATATATACCTTTGTTTTGCTATATTATATTTCACTTTCACAGTGTATTTCTAATAGTAAAATTGCCATCTAATGTGGATTAAATATTTCCTTGGATATACTTTCATATCTTCGACAAAATAATATAAATTGTGTTATATTTGAAACCAAACTAACTTTAAAGTTCTTGAAACAAACTAGCTACACACACGATCGTTCAAACCGTCTTTTTTTCCAACCATAACTGTCACATTTATGTTCTATGTCTACCATTTCTTTGCTAAATGAAAATATCAGAAAAGGAATCATGTGCCATATTTATATCTCAAACATGTGCTGACTACGACATTTGAAGGATGAGTGGATGACCCTTATTTATTTTTTTTTTTTTTGACAGATTTCATTTCATCAATCCAATAAAAACCCCAATATTCTTATCACTTTGTGCAAGTATAAGACAAATGATTTATTATTATTGTTTTTTTTTCACTCTTAGTCATTTTCAATACACATGGTCTTTAAATGTATATAGTTCCCTCCAAACATTTATGATAATTTATAAAATCGACATTCCTATTAATGCTACATTTTTAAATGTTTCATTTGTTTTCTGTTACCCTTAATCCATTTTCGTGCCTGAAAACAACGGCAAGATCATGGAATTAAATAAACCTCTACAAAAGAGAATATTAATTAGTTGAATCCAAATGTCGAGAAAGGTCCTTTAGAAATTTCCAAGTTTAGAAAATAATGACGATTGGGCAATGAATCAGTTATGCGATTCTTTCATATCCAAAGCACAAGAATACAAAAAAACATAAGAACATTGCCAAGAAACTCCAAACCTAATTCTCTCATGTGACCGTTTTACTTATTTAGTAGGTATTTATGTGTCCTATCTACCTTTTCTTGCTACAATTTCTTGTCACACTATCAATTTATAGAAAACCCCAAAAAATTAGAACTCCACTCATTTTCCATGGCGTCCCCAGAGCATATAATTAGATGTTAAAATTGTTTTCAGTCTAGATGAAAAAGTTGGAGATTCAAGCTTTAATTTTGCTCGGTTAGTCGACCAAGAGATTATATTCACCCCAATTATTTATTCTCAATTTCTAAAATAAGTAACTATTGAGTTTGAGCTTAACATATAATTTTCGAGCTCGAACACGAGCTTCGTTATAGGATTTAAAATAGGAAGGGAAAATGGTAAACCATGTAACTTGATATAATGACTTCGTCCTCAAGTCGTTTATATATAAAAACATATATATATATAATATATTATATATATATATATAAATATTGTTATTATTTTCCAATAAAATAAGTGTAGACGCCGGACCCACATAAATTTGGTGGATTCAATGCCACACAGAGCACGCAAGGATATGAAGATATATATTGCCATTTTAAAATTTAATATGAGCGAGCTCTAGTTAATTGTCACATCATGTAGCAATTATTAAATTTGAAATTTGCTAATTCTTTTTTCGTGATGTGATTGCAAGGATAACATCATCGTATTGATGTTACAATAATTTTAGGGAGACTTGCTCTTTTTTTAAAGGAAGACTTTGCTAATACAATACACACCTTTCTGCCCTCAGTAACACAAAGAAAATATCTGGTTCGATCTATTATTGCGAAAGATAGGCGATGGATAATCATATTGAAGAAATTAATAATGCATTTGCTTGCAATTTTTCACTTGGAGAGGCACGAGATAGCAATACCTGACATTGTCTATCTATTTAGCCAAGACCCGAAAGCATATTATCAGAGACATTCATAGTAGTATTTAAGAGCAAAAAGCTTTCAGAAAAAGTTTATAGGTTTCCAAATTTGAAGTGTTTCTATTTGGTAATTATGTATTAGTAACAACCAACAAAACATAGCCATGCATAAAGCACACAGTCAACATGCTTCGCAAAATGTAAATTAGTTTTAGTTCTACAGCAATGAAATACGACTACAGCATATGCAGAATTTATATAAAATGAAGGACGAATTCACAAAATTTTTTAGAGATAAGGTGAAACTAATCATATTAACTAATAATACATAATTAAATATCTTATGTCTTACATCAATGACTTCAAGTATCTGTACACATTCTTCAGATCCTAAAAACCTAGAAACCACTACGTCATATACAATATATATTGTAAAATATAAGCATAGTAGCATGCTAACATTTACGAAAGGGGCAGCCTCGTCATTTCACTTCTATAGGAAAAACTTATTTTACAGCTTTTGTCAAAGTGTGGAAAAGAACAAGATGTAATATATATCGCAGATGAGGTAAATACACAAGATGCAAGAGAAACAGCGACCTTCTCCTCTCTCTCTCTCTCTCTCTCTCTCTCTCTCTCTCTCTCTCTCTAATTATTTTTATAAGGAGAAAAGATAGAAAGACACCTTTATGTAATAAAAAGCACCACTTGTTTTCTTGTTTCTTCTCTCTCTCTACTCTACGGAGAAGGCGATTGCAAAGAACAACAGCAGCACTCTCACTGAACGATGAGCCTCAGAAATAGCAGACAAAGCTGAGAGAGATAAGAAGAAAGAATTCAAAAAAACAAAAAAAAATCTCATCAATCAAAAGCGTGTGCTTTGATTTCTCTTGAGGTATTATATTAATCTTTTATTTATACGTTTTTCCTTTCTCAAAATCCCCTCAGAAGAAGAAAACGATGTCTGAAGGGCTTTGTTCCTTTTCCAACCTGCAAACTGTAAGAAGTATCTATGTATACCACACATATACATATATGTGTGTGTCTGTGTGAACGGCAATAAAGAGTACCTTAAGAAAAACTAACTTGATGCTTCTTTCACTTTCTATATTAACTGTCTTATTAATTAGTCTCATAAAGCACAACTACTGAAGAAGGTGCTGTAGGTGAAGAAGACAAAAACAAGTAACCATCTTTTTTGCTTCAACCCCAAACAAAGATCGATCAGTTAGGGAGAGTTTGATGATGATGAAGAAGGAGAAAACGACATAGGAACAGTGATACCAACAACTACTACGACCCCTTCATTATTTCATCAATTTTCTTCATCATTTCTTCTTCCATGTCGTCGTCCCAAGATTACCATCATCAACAAAGTCTCTTCACCTTCTCCAACAATGGATTCGATAGATCTTCCCAGCAGCAAGAACAACAACAAATCGGCCATGTAGCCCAACAGATTCGAAGGCACAAATTAAGAGTCGTCGGCCAAGGGTTTGATGAAGAAGAAGAAGAAGAAGAAGCTTCCCCAGCTTACGAAACTGAAGCAGGTAATAATATGCTCTCAGAGATGTTTCATTTCCAGCAAGGACAAGCCACGGAGCTGTTAGAAAATCAGATACTCATTCAGAACTTCCGTAATAACAACAACGCTTTGGTGGATTCCAAGAATGTCGTAGTAAATGGCGCTTTTGCCGCAGCAGAAGATTCAGCAGCAGCCATGCAGCTTTTTCTCATGAACCCATCACATCATCAGCTTCGTCATCGTCATCATCAGAACAGCCACCAAAGGTCTCCGCCGTCGGCCTCTACGGTGGCTCCGGCAACTCCTTCCACCCTCCACATGCTCCTTCCCGGCGGAGGGTCTTTTGGTCAGTACCCTTTGACCGCAGTCCACGATAATAATCAGATTATTCAGACAGGATTATCTGTGGTGGAGGGACAAGAGCTTTCTCTATCTCTGTCTTCGTCGATCGAAGCTGCTAAGGCTGAGGAGTTTAGTAGGAATATGAGCGAAGATGGGATGTTGTTTTTCGGGCCAAACTCAACTGATCATCATCATCATCTTCGTCATTACCAGCAAAGTCAGTTCAAGAATTTGCAAGGCCAGATGCAGCAATCTTCGTCGCCTTCACCTTCTGCTAATTATTCGACGATTAATGTCTTGAGAAACTCGAGGTATGCTAAAGCTGCGCAAGAGTTGTTGGAAGAGTTTTGCAGCGTGGGTAGTAGGGGACAGTTGAAGAAGAAGAAGAAGAAGACGCTCAGAAACAACAATGGCAGTAAGGATGAAAACCCTAGTTCGAACCAAGGAGGTGGTAATAGTAATGGTGGTAATTCATCTTCTTCTTCAAAAGATCTTCCTCATTTGTCTGCTACGGACAGGCTTGAACATCAGAGAAGAAAGGTCAAACTATTGTCTATGCTTGACGAGGTACATATTATTATCTCTCATCGTAGATAATAACTCTCATGATAACTACATGTCTCCCTCTATTTAGTACTAAAGTCATTAACCGATATTTAAGATGTTTTGATTATTCGAGTTGCGATGATACTATAGGTTGATTAATTAGCCGGGCCGTGAAGAAATAATTGAGCGATTTTTAGAAAGGAAAAAAAAAACATTTTCCACATACTGCCTAATAGGTCATTATCTATGACGATTTGATTAGTGGGGTATATCACAATTAGGTTAATTTTTTTATTCGGACAAAAGAAAAGGAGTGCTCAACCACACCTTTCCATGTTGAGTTCTCACGCCAGATAATCCCTTCCATCGACTTTGGAAGGTGGTATTAATCAATCAGCACGCCAATGATTTAATCATTTCTTCGTCCAAGAATTTTATTTTGTGTGTTTTATTTCAAATTTTTCTTTTCTAAATGAGACAGTGTTGTATCCCTTCTCCCCTCACACAAGACTATTAACCTCTACACAAAACCCCACAAAACAAATGATCAGTTAATAATTAAAAACCTAATCTTTTTCCTTTTTTCTTTAGGTGGATCGAAGGTACACTCACTACTGCGAGCAAATGCAAATGGTTGTGAATTCCTTCGACACAGTGATGGGCTATGGTGCGGCGGCGCCGTACACTTGCCTAGCACAGAAAGCCATGTCTCGCCACTTTAGGTGCTTGAAAGAAGCCATTGAAGCTCAGTTAAAGCACAGCTGTAAGCTCTTAGGGGACAAAGACGCAGCCACGGCGGGCGTCACCAAGGGAGAAACGCCGAGGCTGAAAATCTTAGAGCAGAGCTTAAGACAACAAAGATCCTTTCATCAAATGGGAGTCATGGAGCAAGAAGCTTGGAGACCACAAAGAGGTTTGCCCGAGAGATCTGTCAACATTTTGAGAGCTTGGCTTTTCGAACATTTTCTAAACCCGTAAGCTCTCTCTCTCTCTCTCTCGCTCGTTTTTTGCTACGGATTATTAGGTTTATTAGGCGTTCTTGTATTGAAAGGAAGGGTCTTTTTAATCGAGAAATGAATCATTATTGCAGAATTCTGTGTTAAGACAATCTTTTTCCTTCAATCCTATTTTTTGTTTTGGCTTTATTCTTTGGGTCGTCGTCATCATGCATGCTTCAGTGTTTTGACAAACTTTTTATTACATCTTTATCTCTTTTTGTTTATTCCCTTTTTTCTTTCTCACTGCTTGCGTTGTGATCGTCGATTAAAGTTGCTGGTATTATAGTTGCAGTAAGCCTGTCCCTTTTTTTTTGTTTTGAGATAAGATAAAAGCTGAAAAAAGAAAAGCAAGCAATTTCGTCATTACATTCATGCTATGCCTATGTCCATGTGTATTAACTTTTTTCTCCTGGCATTATCAAGTCTTACGATAGCAGGTAATATAATCCAGGATGACCTACTCATTTGAAATTAATAGTACTTCGTCCCAAAACATTTTATAAATTTTACTAAATCGGGCGTCCCACATCTTTTGTACATTTCCTTGTTTAGCACATAAACTATCACAAACAACCAATATAATAATATTAAATATTCTTAAAAGACGTGTCAAAATATACACTTTTTACCTTTTAATTGTACTATATTATTAAAATATTCAATTTCGTAATTCCTGGGGCCAACGAGTACAAAAAAAAAGGTACCAGCTAGGTCTAGTTAGTGTTGCTTAATTAAGAATACTAACTGTTACATATATGCTTTTGACAATATATTTTTTCTACAGCATCTTCGTCCTTCTATAATACTGTGGCCTTTTTCTGGGTCTATCTCTAGGCTCCCTAGGTTGTTAACTATTTAACAATAAATAGACACTGCATTATATTACATAACATATTCCAAAAACTTACATCATATTCTAGTGTCACTAGGTTAGGCATCTTTATTTCATAAAATAGGAAAACTTTCGTCATTCCAAAATATATATAACCACCAGCAACAGTACCCCATCATTTTTCAATCTTCTTTTCCCTCCAAATGAGTACCATTACTTTTCATGAAAATTTGAAGTTTTAGGGCCAACTATGATTCTGCATCTTTCTAAGTATATAATCAGCCATCATCACTGATCTCTGCTTAGATTGCCAAAAGCCCCATGCAGAGAGGCAATACTGTGTATAAATAAATGATGTCACTGAACCAAAGCATGCATAAAGCTTTCGTGTCACTTTATATTATATTCTGGGCTAGTAGTTTTTTATCATGAATATAATGTCCTATTCTTGTAATTTATGGTCCATGTTTTCAGTTACCCAAGCGACGCAGATAAGCATCTCTTGTCTCGACAGACGGGTTTATCAAGAAACCAGGTATTTCAACTCGTTCATATATATATATATATATATATATATATATATATATAAATATATAATTATATATTATATATATAATATATATTAGTTTTATAAATACTTAAATGCCTTTTTTCTTAATTTCTTAAGAAATATGGGCAAATGCTGTTAATTTTCTGCGTGGGATTATTTATTGTGAGTGGAGTGTGTAAGAAGAGCCAAACACTGGGGTTTTTAGGGTCCCCTACCTTTTTGTATTTTTCTTTCCTATGTATTCTCTCTCACTTCAGAAGACACAAATTCCGAATCAGAGAGAAACCCGCTGCTTAGATTGTAAGAACAAGGACAAAGTACAGATAGAGAGAGAAAGACACACGAAAGTTTGCAGGCCTTCACTCTCTCTCTCTCTCTCTCTCTCTCTCTCTCTCTCTCTCCTGTACGACGCAGTTAATGATGTAGTTTAACGGGTAAAAACTTACCTTGTTCGTCATCTGGCTTTAGGTGTACTTAGTTCGTGGTCTATGGGAAAGAGAGTAATATTATAGGAAAGAAATCTATCTATCTATCAATCTATCTATCTATCTATCTATCTAAATGCCTATAGCCTTTTAGCTAAACAGCTATCCCTAACCTTAAATCATCCGATTTCCGATACTTTCTACTTTCTGACTACATTTGAAGATTACTTTCCTCAACTGAGCAATCGACCCATTATTGCACTAATGTGACACCCTTGTTTAACTTCCTTGCCCTAATATACATCCATAGCTACATTAAGATGATTTGTGCCACTACAATCTTTATTAATGCATGACATTTGTGAGTTAATTCCTCTATGTAATAATAATATAAATTTTCTAGGTGTCAAATTGGTTCATCAATGCTAGGGTCCGCCTGTGGAAACCCATGGTCGAAGAGATGTACCAACAAGAAGCCAAAGAAGAAGGAGCTGCAGCTTCTGAATCTGCTTATGACGATCAAAATAAAAACAACAACAACAACAACAACAACAACTGTAATAGTCTGCTTGAGAGGGACCAGTTAAGCAGCAGTAGCAACTCACAGACTCCGAGAAATGGCGATATGGATCCTGTTATGGCCAATGCAAGGACTACTGCTATTCATCCTCGAGAAGACGACCTTTCTTCGCTAATTGCAGTTGTTAATAGCGGTAATAACGTCGCTATAGCATCATCCTCTTCATTACCGCATTATGATGATGAAGTAGGGGCGAAAGCGTCATTTCAAGGGAATGATCGGGGTAGGTTTATAAGGTTTGGAGCGACGAGTTCTGGCGACGTATCGCTTACCCTAGGGCTACGTCATGCGGAAATTTGCCAAAACAGATGAAGGTAGGTAATAACAACAACAACATTGATAATTGTAATACTCCTTTCTCACTCAGGGAATTTGGGGGATGGTGATTGTGGTTAAATAGTTGATATATAGCTATAGTACACCACCATGAGATATATATACGTGATGACCATGGTTGAAATAAGGGTTTTCACGTTATTGTGTTGTGGGTTTCAAATGTGTTTTCTTTTTTTTTTTGCTAGATTTCTTATATGATTGGAATGTAGAACATAAAAAATGTCGATGCTAGTAAGGATTTTTCTTAAAGGGTTTGAGTTGAAATTTTATAGTTGAACTTCATTACCATTAATATATGATCATCAACACTTGTGAAAAAAATTAGTGATTTGAGTCCGAATGGTTTTTTTTTTTTTTTTTAATTATAGTAGCTTACAAATCCTATTGGCACTTATTTCATATGATACTTTCCATATCTCAAACAATTCGAAGCTACCTAATTAACAATATTCAAAATTATGTCAGGCTGCATACATACTACGTACATAGTATATTTGTCATGTTCAATTCGTACGATTGTTTAATCTGTTGATATACATTCAATTCTTCGAATTTAATCCTTCAACTGCAAAAGATTGTATGCATTAAATGAATAACTTTTATGCATAGAAGTTAGCTAATGGATCAAATCATTACATCAAATTTATGGTAACAATAACTTCTTGGATGGTCCCAATCTTGAATTAGGCCACACTTGTTCGATTCTTCGTGCCCATGGCTTATTTTGTATATTTATTTATTTTTGCAGTTTCCAAAGCGAATATTTTTCAGCCTACGTTGAACAATATTTAGTTGCAGCCCAGCCCAAAAGCATTTTCTTTAACTAAAGGGACTCCCAAAAATAAATAGCATTTTCTTCAACTAGGTGGGGCCTGGGCTTTTTAAATTAAATAATGCAGAAAAAAATAATAATTAATTAAATAGGGTCGTTTTTGAAATAATTAACAAAATAGGGTAGATCGCGTTTAATACCCGCGTCGTCGCACCAATTGGGCGCGACGTCGCTACCATTAGGAGCGATGCTCCTTTCACTTTTCTTTTTTGTTTTTATTTGAGTCGCCCCTTATGGGCGACAACCTCTTTTTGTTTTTTTTTTTTTACTTATTTTATATTTATTAATAATATAATCCACCAAATCATTAAATCGTCGTTATTTCACGTGATTTACATTATAAAAATCAATAAACGCATCTAAATTATTGTTTGTTTCACGACGATTAAAATGATATGCATATCTTATATTTTTCGATATTCAAATATATTTTTATTTTTATGAATAAAAAATACTTAAATTGGAATAAATTAAATAATTTCCAATATTCGAAAATATAAGATACGTATATCATTTTAATCGTCGTGAAACAAACAATAAATTAGATGCGTTTATTGATTTTTATTATGATCACATGAGCATCACCCCTGATCCAATTTCTAAATGAGTGTCGCCCCTCATCGTTATTTCACACTATTCTAAATGTGTGTCGCCCCTCATCCTCCAATCACCAAAGAAAGGCCAAAACACTAAAATCATTTACAAAAAAAAAAAGAAATATATTCTCCTAACCAATTCCCTTAACTACCCTTAATTAATTACTCGGGGATCGCACTCAATCTCGCCGCCGCCCTCCCCTCCCTCTCCTCCTCCTCCTATCACCGCCAGCGCCGCCGCCACCACCATCACCCATCGCCTTCTTCTCGCCGGACAACAAGGCCGCACCGCCGCCGCACACGCAGTTCTTATCGCTGCTTTTGCTCAGGGCCGAACTTGTCTTAACCGCCAATGCAGCCATTTCCTCGGCTTCGAGCCGCCGCCGGAGCCGACTCAATGGCAGGGCGAAGTACAGCTGTCCCGGACGAAGCTCCTCGTCATCGTTCTGATGGTTTCGATGCGAGCGACAGGAGCAAAGACTTCTTGGTAGTCAAAACCAGCTCGTTGCTCGAAACCTTTTGCGACGAGCCTTCCTTTTTATAACGGCTCATATTGGACTTATTTTGGATAGATTAGGTTGGCTTATTTATTAGTTCGAGGCCTTTGAATGGGCTGGTATGAGCATAAACTTAGGCTCGGAAGGGGTGACTTTGTCTTGTAATAATAGGCATGTCCGAGGGAGAGTCGGCCTAATAATAAGGCTACGGGGACAATAAGCAGTTGGGCCCTGCCCTGCCCTAATAATTGTCGGCCTAATGATTCCACTCTGGGCATGTTAATAAGATCTGGCCTGGTAATTGGTATGCGCTAGCACGAGTTAAATCAATTTCTTATCGATAGGCTTGGCAAATCAGTGGGTCTGCGCTGCCCTTAGGATTTGTCAGATTGGATTGGCGTGCGTTATACTATTCACACCCCTTCTAACATCCCAAACACTTCAAAATTCTTTATTAATTAATCACATGATTAAACAGTAACAATTTATTTTCCAGAAATTAGCAATATTAATTGCATTGATTAATCAAACATATTCGCTAATTTATGTTATCCAAATGGACATTGCTATGATATTTAAATATTTTTCACTGTACCACCGCTATATTAATAATCCCTATAGTTTTATATTAACTGTTAATATAAAATTTATCAGTATTAATCCCCGATTTTGCAGGATCCGATATGTTTAAAAAACTAAAATATTCCTTTTACTTATTATAATATATAAAAATCACGTTTCAAATAATGTTTAAATATTGGCTTTGATTTATATATCATACTATTAATAGTATTTTAAAGAAATTAAAAACTAAATACTTTTTCAATTGAATATATATTCTTTATAATAGTCTATTGCCTTTTTGATGTTTCAACTATGCAATATTTATAATTAAACAAATTTTTTTCAAAGTAAAGTATAAAATTAAATAGTTATTAACTTTAAAAATCCCTTTTTGAATTGGTAAGTATTTATTTATTGTTGACTTTACATAGATTATTAACATTAAAACTCTTTTTTAGGATGTAGAATTAGTAAGTAGTTAATGCTCTACATATTGATTAAGGTGAATAGAAAAAAGTGGGTGCCAGTGGAGTTACCCTAATTTGAATTGGCTGGACACAACATGACCAACTTAATTGGACCAACATTATATGATTATCAATTACCACGAGCTGAGTTTTGCACTGCAAATGACATTATTTTTCATTGGAAGTGTGCTATAAAAAATCTGCCGAAAAGGCAAGAAAACATCAACAATACAAAAGCCAAACATGCTCATTTGTGGTGTTTGAGAAAGTTTGTGGTGTTTGTGAAGAGAAAGTTTGGTGTTGAGCTACCTACTTCATTTGTCGTTAGTCTACTATTATCTTAGATGCATGCAACTCACAATGAACACATCATTAACTATTTGGAGTAAGACTTCCAATCAATTAAGTAGTGCATAAAAAGAAATAATATAATAGGAAACTTTTTTTCATCCACGTCAGTCGATCCTAGTAATTTTTCCATCTTGGAGCTTGAAAACGGCATCTTTCTGCAGTATATCGACGTCGTCGTCGTCAATACCATTGAGTATGATGCAATCACGCATCTCTTGGACGTCTGCTTCTTCGACTTTCGAGCCGAGCTTGAACTCCAATGCGTGCGTACTCCTCTTTTTCATGTTCTTCATCCATTTGATTAGATACAAGTCATTGATGTCCATCAATTCGACCCGAGTAAGTGGACCGAGGCCTCTCAGCCCACTGTCGATCGAAGCCTTGCATTCTTCAAATCTCTTTGTCACCCTCTTCGCCGCTTCTTCAAAGGCTTTGGGATTATAATTATGACTACCCTTGAAATAGTCTTCCTTAGGAAAATGAAACTTCCCTTCGAATTTAACCTTTGGCACTTCGAGGGTTTCTCCGCCTATAGCTATCTTTGGTCTCAAGCATCCCTCGAGGCTCAAACTCTCAAGTTGAACTAGGGAATAACCGATCTTCATAGATCCATTCTTAATGTACAAGGGAACTAGTCTTCGAAGTTTGCCCCATTTATCCATAATTATCTGCCTCAATTTCAATATAAAACCATACGTCAGTCAAATATACGCTTCCAAGTTTATTCATGCACGGTATACCAACAACAACAACGATAATATTAATACCTAGGTTTACTACATTCACGAACAAGAATTGCGTCGAATTTCAAATAAAATAAAAACATCCCAATTCGAACCAATGCCGAATGTTATGTTATCGTAGCTGCTACTTTAATATCCAGGATTAATTACTATTAGCCAATCAAACAGCGAATTAAAGCATAAGAAAAAATCATCACAGGCTTAATAGGAATTACAACACGATCAACTCATCTAAAGTGACATACGATGAATTAAGATGTATATTATTAAGGGGCGATAAAGAGGGATAAAATAATTCAACCGGAACCTGACTGGAGAAGATCTTCAAAAGCGGACAAACAAAGTGTTGGGAGAGATCTCGAAAATTATGTAAACCCTCTGAGAAAATTTGATATTTATACGCATGGACAATATTTTCATCTTATAGGTCTTTCTTGAACGGAAAGTAAGGGTGAGGCCCGATTATATTTGTTTTCAATTTTTTTAAATGTAGAATAAGTCAGTTAAAAAAAAAAAAATAAAGAAAATAAATTGAAAAATAAAATTTTTTAACAGGATCCAGAAGGAAAGAAAAAATAAGACTCGAAGGTGTCACTATTAGCCGCGGGCCCCTTCCCCCGCCCCGTTAAAGTGGCCGCGCGGGCCGCGAGCTTTGGCAGGGAGGGGCCTGCGGGCCGCGGGCAGCCCCGCCAAAAAATAATATATATAATTATATTAATAAGATTTATAAATAGATTATCTTGATTTTGATTATTTTTTAGTTTTTTAATAACATAATAATATTAAAAAAGTTTATTAAATTAGATATATTTTACTAGTTGAATTCTTTATTTTTTTTTTTTATTTTTCCTATTTTTCTATTATTTTTATCTATTATTTATTCTTTTTTTTTTCTTCTCATTTTTCCTTTTTTTATTTATTATTTTACTGTAATTGTTTTTTAAAAAATTGGCGTGCTAAGCTCGCCAGGCCCGCTACCCCCGCAGGCGGGCAGGCCTTCATTTTCCAGGCCCACCAGTAGGCGGGCTTTGGCGGGCTACGGACCGGCCCGCCAGCCGGCCCGTTTTGACAGCTCTAGTCACTACACACAATTCACATGATGCAGTCCTTAAATTTGCCACAGAAAAACGTAGGTTAATGCGTTTCATTTCAAAAATTTCATTGAATCTCTCATTCCGCCAATTGTATTAAAATCTTTCGGCGATTTGCACTTGTAAGGAGACAATTATGTAAAATAATTATAAGTAATAATAAATGTTGGGAATCAGTACCAAAATTCGAATATTCGGTGCTAGGATCGATGGGAACAAGTTGGAAATCGACCGGAGACGAGACGGAGCAAACGCGCACCGAAATGAGCCCGCAGACGAGGCTCACGGCCACGTGCAGGAAGGGTCATGCCCGTGACCTCCTTGTCGCGGCTGTGAAGGCTCCTTCGCCTGGCCGTGACGCACGACAGAGAAGATGCGGAAGCCTACAATCTACACGGCCGTGAAGCTTGCCTTCCGAGGCCGTGAAGTCCGACTGGGAGCTATTCTGAGGCGCGAAGGTCTCTCGAAGATGTTAAAGATACACAATAATTTCAAATATCACTTCTATATTTAGCTTGTCATTCATCTTTAGGAAAATATATGATTTAGATAGTCATTGTATATTGTCCATACTTGTAACGATCTTATCTAGTCCTTCTACCACTGTATATAAACTGTACTGGGGAGTCAATGAATTACAGAAGATTTTTCTACAACCTACTATTCCTGTATGGTATCAGAGACACAAGAAGCACCAAATGCTCTCTTAACCGATTCTACATGGCGTCCTCAATTCAAGACACTCATATTGTATCATTCAACGCCCCATCTCATCTTCCCACTAAACTACCTCAATCCAATTTCTCAGTCTGGAGAACCCAACTTCACTCAGCACTAGTTGGCTATGATTTACTTGGCTACATCAGTGGTACATTCCCAGACCTACATCAACAATACCCGACCCAAAGCCACCAAAATCCTCCAAAACCTAGATTCACACTCTAGTACAGACAAGATCCCACAAAAGAAGAATGGGACCGTCTCTGTGTTCTATTTGCTAACAATTCTCGCACTCGCGTTGTATCCCTCAAAGAAAAACTTCATAACACGCACAATAACAGAGTATATGGAAGATGTCAGAGCCACTGCCGATGCCCTAGCCATAGCCGGCAAACCCATCAATGAAGATGACTTCATTATACATGTTATTGCCGGCATTGGATCAGATTTTGCTCCTGTCGCTGCTGCTGCCCGCATGCGTGATACTCCAAGCTCCTTCGATGAATTGTTTGATGAGCTCGAGGTTTTCGAACGGGAAAACAGATCCAAAACTGAGATAGATCCATCCATCACCCTCACAACAGCTAATTGTGTCACCACTCACTCAAATCAAAATCGGACATGGAACCCACGCCCCAACCACAACTCCAATCGCCCCACCTGTAACGATGCATAGAAACCAAATCTCATTCACCTCTAACAACCGATCCGGTTGGATTCGCCTCGTCCCAATGAACCTCCACACTCATCTGCGACTTTCTACAATTATTGTGAGATACCAGGTCATCAAACTCATGAATGTCGTAAACTCGCCATATTCCTTCGCCACAATATGTGCAGGTCAACTCTACACCAGGTGATCAAATATCTCAGCCTACTATCAATATGACATCTCTTCGCGGACCGCCATCTCAACAATGGTTATTTGACACCGGGGCATCTCACCATGTTACTGGCGATGTAAACAATCTCAATCAATTCTCACATTACGGTGGTCCAGATGAGCTCAATATCAGTGATGGTTCAAGTTTGCGAATATCTCACATTGGAAACACCAAAATCACTCATAATAACACTTCATTTGAGTTGGATAATGTTCTTTGTGCGCCATTGATTCAGACCAACCTCGTCTCTGTTTCTAAATTTTGCCAACCAAATAATGTCTCACTTGAATTTTTCTTCTTCATTTTCATGTCAAGGATCTGCGCACAAGGTGCGAAAATGCTTCACGGGGAGAACATTAATGGTGTCCATTGCATTCCCAGTTCCATAAATCCTCAAGTCCGTCACACCACAAAATCTCAACTTGACGAGTGGCACACGTTTAGGTCATCCAACTCCCACTATAATTCGTGCAGTTTTTAACTCAAGTGATTTGAAGTTTAGAAGTTTAAGTTGTTAGACTCGCAATTTCACTGTCCTTCTTGTGCCTTGTATAAAAGTCATAAATTGCCTTTTTCTGAAAACTCTCTTCACAGCTCAAAACATCTTGAATTACTTTACAGTGGTGTTTAGGGTCCTACTAGTACCTCACTTGATGGTTTTCGTTATTATCTAATATTCGTCAATCACTTTAGCAATATATCTAGCTTTATCCCATGAAAAAAAGTCGGATGTTGCTGTTTTATTTCCTCAATTTAAGCTATTAGTAGAAAGTTATTTTCATCACCCAATTATCTCTATCTACACAGATAATGGTGGCGAATATCTTTCCATCGCACCCATTTTAAACTCATATGGTATCTCACATTTTAAAACGCCACCTTACACACCTGAACATAATGGAACATCAGAAAGACGTCATCGCCACATCGTCGACACAGGTCTAGCTCTTCTTCATACTGCCTCCCTTCCTATCCCATAATGGTCATATGCGTTACAGTTGTTTACCTGACCAATCGCCTCCCAACCACTGTTCTCAACTTTCAGTCACCATTGTCATTCGAACAGACAATGGAACTGAGTTCAAGAACAGACGTCTCAGTGAATTTTACCATAAACTTGGGATAAGTCAACAATTCTCAGCCGCAAAAACACCTCAACAAAATGGGGTCGTTGAAAGGAAAAATCGAACCATAGTGGAAGCAGCACGGACAATGCTGATTCATTTCGGACTCCCACACTTTCTATGGACTGAAGCAGTCAATACCGCTTGTTTTACTCAAAACAGGACGATGGTTCACAAAAGGTTCAACAAGACTCTGTACGAGATTGTGAATAATAGAGTACCCAACATCTCATTCCTTAAAGTCTTCGGGTGCAAGTGCTTTGTGGCGAACGACCGAGAGCAACGTGCCAAGTTTGACCCTAAAGCATTCGAAGCGACTTTCGTCGGGTATTCTTCAACCTCGAAAGCGTACTGAGTATATATCAAGTCCAACCAAACAATCAAAGAAAGCTACAATGTCACTTTCCACGAAGTGGTGGAGATGGATTCTGGTCAAGCCAGTCCAGGACCCGTGCTTAACCAGATGGCTCCTGCACACCTCAGTTCAGGACCCGTATTCAACCAGATAGCTTCTGAATATAACAGTTCAGAACCTGTTTTCACTGGTGTGTTGGCACAAAACCAACAGAAGATGGCAACAACTTTGAAATCAAAGTCAGAAGAAGCATTACGACTCGCATTAGACGATCTGGACTCTCTCTTCGAGCCCGTATATCGATCACACACTGCTACACCTATAGTGGATTCTCCACCAGACGAGACCGATGTACCTAGTCCTTCTCAAGTCCCTACATCACCCGATTCAGATTTGCCTCAGAATAACGAAGAACCTACAATGGTTACTGAGGATGAATCATCAGAGACGATCGTTCCAAGTGCAGAAGTGGAACTTCCTCAAATAATTGAACAATCGGAGATAATTGGAAATCTTGAACCACAACTGGCTGACGTATCTTCCTCAGCCCTGCCGCATGAGCAAAAGTGGACTAGTTCCCATCCGGTTGATCAGATAATTGGCGATCTTTCGAGCGGAGTAAGGACACGACGTCAGCTCAATCTTTTCAGCTGCTTCTTAAGCCAAAATGAGCCTACTAAAGTAGCAGACGCACTACGAGACCCGGATTGGATAATTGCGATGCAAGAAGAAATTCATCAATTCGAACGTCTTCAAGTGTGGACCTTAGTACCCCGTCCACATGGGAAAACAATTATCGGAACCAAATGGGTATTCAAGAATAAGAAGAATGAAGATGGTGAAGTGATCAGGAACAAAGCAAGGCTAGTTGCGAAGGGCTACAATCAACAGGAAGGCATCGACTACGACGAGACATATGCTCCTGTTTCCCGAATCGAAGCTATCCGCCTTCTGGCTTATGCGGTTCACAAAGACTTCAAAGTCTATTAGATGGATGTTAAGACCGCCTTTCTCAACGGCGTGTTGAAAGAGGAAGTCTACGTCGCTCAGCCGGAAGGCTTCGTTGATCAAGAACATCCCGATCACGTCTATCGATTGGACAAAGCTCTCTATGAACTAAAACAAGCCCCACGTGCTTGGTACGATGTCTTGAGTGAATTCCTCGTGAAGTCTGGATTCATACGAGGAGCGATAGACACAACCCTCTTCAGCAAATGGCAAGACAAAGATCTGATGGTCGTTCAAGTATATGTCGACGACATCATCGTCGGATCAACTAATCCGCGGCTTTGCACGAAGTTCGGGATCTAATGAAAAGCAAGTTCGAGATGAGTCACATGGGAGAGATGCAGTTCTTCTTAGGACTACAAGTCAGGCAACTCGAAGATGGGATTTTTATCAGTCAGACAAAATACATCAAGGATATTCTGAAGAAATTCCATCAAGATCAGAGCAAGCCTCTTAGCACTCCTATGTCACCAAGCTGCAAGTTGGATGCCGATCCCTCTGGAAAGCCGGTCGACGTCACACTATATCGCAGTATCATTGGATCTCTTCTCTACCTCACTTCGAGCCGGCCAGACATCATGTTTGCCACGTGCTTATGTGCCCGGTTTTCAAGCCGATCCCAAAGAATCCCATATGCTCGCGGTCAAAAGGATTCTACGTTACCTTAAGGGAACTTCTACCCTCGGACTATGCTATCCAAAGGGTACGAACTTCAATCTTATCGGCTATACTGACGCTGATTATTAGGCTTGTCAATGGGGCGGTGATTTCCCGTCCCCGCGGGGATCCGCCCCGAATGGGGCGGGGAATTCCCGAATTTTAATCCCTGCGGGGCGGGGATGGGGAATTTTTTGTCCCCGTAGGCGGGGACGGGGCGGGGACGGGGATCATTGTCCCTGCCCCGCGGGGATCCCCGCCGCGTTCCCCGCCATTAATATTATTTAACTAAAATGTTTTATAGCTTAAGTTAATAACTAAATAATATTTTTTAGACATAGTTTATATTATAAGTTTAAAAAAATATTTTTTTACACATTTTTTACTATTATAATATAAATAACATTTAATATATAATATAAATAATGAATTCAATTTATATTATAATGAAAATATATATATTTTTTTTTAAAAATAAATTCGGGGGGACGGGGAATCCCCGCGGGGGCGGGGACCCGGCGGGGATGGGGATGGGGACGATTTTTTCCCCGTTTAGTTCGCGGGGACGGGGATAGGGATTCCCCGTCGACACGGGGACGGGGATGGGGACCTAATCCCCGCCCCACCCCGTTGACATCCCTACTGATTGTGCAGGTTGCCGAATGGACAGGAAAAGCACGACCGGTGGCGCTCAATTTCTAGGCGAAAAGCTGGTCTGTTGGTCATCCAAAAAGCAGAACTGTGTGTCAACTTCGACGGCCAAAGCGGAATTACGTGGCTGCCGCCAGTTGTTGCTCCCAGATGCTGTGGATGCGGACTCAGCTTCGCGACTATGGGTACAATTTAAATAATATACCCATATATAGTGATAGTCAAAGTGTCATCGCTATTACTTGCAAGCCTGTTCATCACTCACACACAAAACACATAGACATTGGATATCATTTTATCAAAGATCATGTAGAAAAAGGCACCATAGATATGTATTTCGTTAACACGGAGTACCAACTAGCTGACAGTTTCACCAAGGCATTGGATGAAAAGCGATTTCAATTCCTTGTCGGAAAATTAGGCATGTTGAATCTTCCATAATATGTGCTTTACTTGATCTTCTGTGCTACTAAATGTTCTATGTTATGTGTTTTCTTGGCTTATATGCCTTATCTTGCGTGAATTTAATAAATAAATAAAAAAACATTTTTTTAATACATATAAAAATACTATACATATACCTATAATATAGGGGGATGAAGAAATTCTTTAGGATGCTTTGATCTAAAGTCACTTAGAATTTTACCCCGACATGCGATCGATTTAATTGCTTAATTTTGTCAGTCTAAGTCGCATTCTTGTGTCTAAAGGTCATTAGGTTGCTCCACTAGACACAAAGCCACTATACATATGAGGATTCAAGCCTTGTTATATTTTTCTTTCTTTGGATCTATTTCTCGAATGAGTCGCACATCAATTGCTTGTCTTAACTAGTGATACTTGGCTTCATATTCACCTTGCCTTAGATCGTTAGGAAAATGATAAGGGCGCTTAGGTTATTCCTCACTCGGCCTTATAAAGTTTTTTCCCTCACATTAGCCCTTAGTCATCCACCTTCTCTGATGCCCTTTTCTTAATTTGAATCCCATTACTAGCCTTCAACCATATTATATACTCTTCGGATGGTTGTTCAAATGAGAAAAGGAGGGGGAGAAATTAAGGAGGATGACAACAAAAGAAGGCATTGCTCAACGCGCAATTAGACCAAAGGATCCTGCCTTCCGACTATTTTTTAGAAGGTGGCATGGATCCTGCTGTGAACTTCTCCAACGATAATCTCGTACGCTCGTCAGAACGACTGGAAAGAGGAGCACCACGAAGTGAACTTCTCCAACGATAATCCGATCTTATATCGGGAAACGAGAAGAGGAGCGCAGCCTTGGGTACGAATTCTACAACCGTGAACTTCTCCAAAAAAGGATAATCTCTGAAATCTCTCTAGGGATTAAGAGAAGAGGAGCACGGTATCGGCCCGAGAACCAACAAAGAAGAACTTCGCCTACGATAATCTCCTATAGCCTCGTGGAGAAGTGGAGCTTCAGCTTGAGCATAGCGTAAAAAAGGATAGTTCGTAAAAGAAAAAGAGGGAGAAAAGATTGAAAAACAGGAGATGCAAAAGGAGACGGACGTAGAAATGGAAGAGGACGGAGAGATAAACTCACTTTCCTCTAAATTCCTTCCCTTCTAAGTCCTAACCAAACTAAATCCTTACAGCCCTTTGATTCCAATCGACGGTCTCTCGCTTAGGTGAAATGATTAAAAATGCCTCGACCACAGGTACATTGACTTAAAATTGCTTGTGTTGACTTGAGTGATATAAATATAAAAAATCCCAAGTTAGAAAATAATTGAGTGCTAGAGCGAACCTGGTGAGAGTTGTCGAAATGGACCAGTCTATGAACTTAGGACTTTAGTTTGACGACATGACTTGACAACATTTTCTTCTTTCAAATGTCTCGTAAAATTTTAGGCGTGACGATTGATCGAAGCAAAATAATCTGACCCCATACTATAATAATAGTAATATGAAAAAAGAAATAATTTTCGCACATTTTGACATGAAATGTTATATTTTCATATGCTTTGAATTGACTAAATGCGAATTTATGTTATTATCGCACATTCTAAATGCAATGTTAGATTGCATTAGTACTGAATTGTTTAAATGCGATAAATTTTTTATTACTCTTAACCTCACACAATATTATAGGTACATGTTTTCAGGGACCATATATATGTGCCTAATGAGTAAATTTGTGTGTTATATGCTCGCGACTTGAATTGACTTCATATGCTTGCATACTTAGCAATGTTTTAAAACGTGTGTCGCGCACTGCGTCGCGTTTTTGTTCCAATAGCGCGTAGCGTAAACAGCGTAGCGTATTGCGTGAGTATTTCGAGCCAGCCAATTTTAGCTAAAAAATTAATGAAATTAAGCACACATCTTTACATATACTATTTGTATATTGGTATCTTCCCAATTACTAATTAAAAATAATTTAAATATCCAAATCTAACAATTAAAAAGATAAATATATATTATCAAAGTTTCATGTACATCATATTTAAATGTTATTTTTTATATCTAAATCAGTATCACGAGCTTTGAGCCGTCATTCAAAAATATTGAAAAAATAACTACTAAAAATTTGACGAATCTAGAAGATGTAATCTTTTAAAAATAATTTTAATGGATATAAAAAATATATGCATGTCATTTTGATCGTTGATAAACAACGAATAAATTAGACAAATTTACTTATTTTTATCACATAAATTACATTAAATAATTGATTTTTTATGATTTTGTGGAATTAATAATAAGTTATAAAAAATTGAAAACATAAACAATAAATGTGTCACGTCTTTCATTCAAGTACATTAGCATAGCCAATCTCTCTCCCATGTCATAATACAATACTGTAATGTTCCGTACGCATTTTATTTTACGCATCATAGCGTTTGAGAGAAAATTTACGCAATTTCGCGCGTCAACGCGCGCTACAGACCGCCTTTTAAAACACTGATACTTAGTCAATTCCTGCGCATTATTTGAAGGGGAGCAGATATAAAAATCGTGCATTAGCTCCAAATATTCTTGACGTTTTTCTCTAAGCGTTTCAGATTTCTTCAAACAAAATTACGGAGCAAGACGTCGACACTACAAGGAAAGGAGCTAGTCACAAGACCAAATATTTCATGCCTAAAATAATTGTTGATTAACTCCATTATTTCTAACGTCCTCTTTCTAAGTGGTACAGATTTTTTAATTTCTGCCAAGGGAGCTAGACGTTACTACAAGGAAAATACAGGGAGTTAATTGCATTTATTTTACTTCTAAGGGGGAACCTTACAATGTGATTTTACTCGAAATAGGGGTTAGTCTGAAAATTTTAGAAGTACTTACTATCGAGAAGCTAGATAGAAGACTTAATTCACGATCATAAGTTTCTCGATCGTAAACAGTGTTGGAAACGATTTTGATTGGCCACGATAATTTGCGATCGAAAAATTTGAATTGAGAAGCAATTTTCGAATCAAAAATTTCTCGAGCGCAAATAGTAATGGGCCTGATCCATTTAATCGCAAAACGTCAAATCGGAAACCCAATATTGAATTACAGCGAGTAAATAAAAGTTCACTGTCTTGTCAGTCGAAAAACTTTTTCTCACGCAACCCTAATCGCAAAAAATCTCTCTCGCGAAAAACTTTCACAGAAAGCTTAAATTTCTCAAAAATCTTTCGATTTTCAACACCAAACTGTCTGTTTAAGGTAGAAATGAGATTCTTTTGACATTTGCATATGATTTACCTTCATTCACATCTGCATTTTGAAGTTTTTTGCATGTTTAGACTTAGATTTTCGACTGTTCTTCAAAACTGAGAAAAACCGTAACTATTTTATAGTGTTTGCGGCTTGATTTTGAAATTTATCTGAGTTTAATGCCTGCACTTAAGATAGTTTCGATATGCTCTATGAATCTGGTAGAATGAATCATCGGAAAATCTGCATCTTCGACTGTAATTTGAGTTTTGATGAAACTGGGTATTGGAATGTTTAAAGCCATTGAAGAACTTTGTCGATCGCAAATAGTCTTAATTAAATTTCGATTTAATTAAGATACTGTTTGTGTCAAATTAGTTCTCGATTGATAAAATTCTGATTTAGTCGCTAAGATAGAAGATTTTGACCGAAAAATTATTTACCATCGAGAAATCTAATTAGGATTTTCTGTGAGAGAAAAACTTAAGCACTGAATAGTCAATTTAGATGCAAATTTTATCGAGCGCAAAACTTACTATCGCAAAATTGAATTTTCGATTTAATCCCATTTCGGTCGCAAAAAATTAGCAGCGAAAAAATTGATTTTTCAACGCATAATTTTTCGATCGTAAAATTCGCCGCTTAGGACTTAATTGATTGAAAAATTTCTCGACGGTTGACTTAGTCTTTCGATGACTTATTTCTCGATAGAAATATATCACAGCGAAGAAAATTTTTCTTACAATCGAAAATCACATACCGCTCGACAAATTTCAAATCGAAAATTTTATTCAATTGAAGAAAATTTCTCGACGGTAAATTTACCTGAGAAATAATTTCTCGATCGTAAATTTACACGGAATTTTTCTCGATCGTAAAATTGACCAACTACAGTCTCGATTTCAACTTCAACACTTAGAAATTTTTTTTTCTCTAAGTCTTTTACACTGTAACGTACATTAGCGAATAAAATTTCTCGATCGAAAAATTACACGGAGACATTACAATTGAAATCAATGCAAGGAAATCAATTTGAAAACCAATTTTATCGAGCGAAAAATTTCTCAGCATGAACAGTGACATTTTCCACGCTGAAACACTTAGAAAAATTTCGAACTTTTTTCACGCATTACATCTTTATCTCGAAATTACCATCATGCCATTACATTTTTTTAAATCAAGAATCCTATATGCATATCATACGATTTCAATTCAAAATTCATCAAACATGTCAATGACTTGTTAAAATATTATAGTTTGATGAAATTAAATTCAATTTCGACTAAAATCAAATTTATAAACTAATGAACTTTTATATCTCTTATTTTTCAGATGGATCGCTATCCCACGTATAATCACATATACGAGAAGACATTATACCTCAATGTCCACGACACGAACTTCCAACTAGACCTGACCACCTTTCGGTGTCCAGATGATATAATCGTGTCCATCCTGCAAGGCCACCCACTATGGCACGCACTAACTGTGACGGCATCAGTGCCGATGGTCTACCTCCAGCAGTTGTGGGGGATGATCAAGGGCATCGTTTTGGATGGGGCATACCATTTCACCACGGTTGTAGGGACGAGGCACATCTTCATGGGCAAGAACGAGCTCAGAGCCCTACTTGACCTCCCTCACAGCCAAAACTACGATCCCCTCCCATCCGATGAAGAACTGGTGGCTGATTTCCTCCAGATGGGGTACCGTCCGCCGCTCACCAAGCTCACTCAGGTCCAGAGCAACGGTATTCCTCACCCTTGGAAGACATTGTTCGGGATTGTGAACAAGTGTCTATCCGTGAAGCACGCCGGCTTCGACAAGGGCAACGGCCACATCCTCTGGATATTTCACGGAGTCGTGTTCTCGCGGAATACGATTTCGCCCAGCTGATCTGGAATGACCTCGCAGAACAGATCAGACAAAAGGAGAACAAACGGTCCAAGAACGTGCCGTACGCGAGATGGTTCTTCGTCATCATCCGCCACCACATGGAGATGTACGAGCAGAACATTCCTCGCCTGCCTGCTGGAGGAAACTATCAGCCACCCCGGCTCAAATTCTTTCACAACCCAAGGCTGGTAGACCTTGCTCAGCCTTCAATGGCCATACCTCTCAACCTTCTTCGGCTCGCTGACCCCACAGGAGCTGAATATCAGAGATACTGCCGGGAACATCACCTGATCGAGGAAATGATTAGAGGGCCCCCGACAGATGTACACATGAGCCCTCCCCAACCGCAACATCATCAAAGCCCTGACGACGCGATGATAGATGTTGTCGCTCAGGAGCTTCAACAGGAGTCTCCATTGGTCGAAGAGCCAAAGCCCGACGTAGATGATACCCTGATAGACGTCATGGCTACTGAGATGGCGCTCGAGGCTCCTGCACATGACTTTTAAGTGGAAGTGCCCGTACATGTTGGCGTGCTCGAAGAAACCTTTGAGGAGGTTCTTCAACAAGAAGCACAGCCCGAAGCAGAAATGTGGCAAAGCTCTCTTCCACCGGTGACAGATCAGGCACTGGAGGACGTCCATCGAGACCTCACTCCTCACACGGCCACCCCGTCTGACACGGAGTTTGACGAGGAAATAGGCCTGATAAGGAGGACTCCCAGGAGACTTAGCATTCAACTGGAGTCCCTCTTCCCAGCCGTCACCAATGCACCAGTACTACGCTGACCACATCGACAAGTGTTGCTGGCACTTCTTCGCTCAAACTTGAGCCGCAACAACATCTCGTGGTGTCTGGTTCGCAGGCGCAACCCGAGCCTGCAACAATGCCCTTAGAGCCGAATCTTCAAGATTCGACTCAAGGATTGGGTGGAAGTCTCATACAGTCACAACCTCAAGTGACTGTGAGCCAACCTGAAGAGTCGGTGTCTACTCAAGGGTTGATAAGAGGCGACATTAGTCGTCCTGGTCCATCCAAGGAGGCGTCCGCACCCTTTGTGACGAACGAGCAGTTCCAGGCCGCTCTCTCTGCTGCTGTATAGTATATGGAAGACAAAATCACGGAGAGAGTACTCCAGGCAATCGAGACATCCCGAAGAGATACCGGGAAAGCACCTGTCTCTGAAAGCACCTCGTCACAACCCAACCTCACACCTCCACAACCCACACCCACCGACCCTCTACAACACTCTTCCATTATAATCAACCCATACACTATCCCAATCACCGAGCTCCATGACATCCTTCTGGCCCGCCTCATCGGTCTTACCATACGGTCGCCTCAGGAAGAGTCCCTCTATAGGCGACTGGTAGACCATCCTGAGCCATCTACCCAATCATGCCGAGGCCAAAGCTCCCACTCCCGGCGCAGACATGAGGATCCTGACGATCAGGACCATCATGAGGGGCAGAAGAGGCCGAGGACATCTACAACTGGCCAAGGACAAAGCTCGGGCGCTACGCAGACAAGCGCTGGAGCTGGTGAAACCCATACACAAACCCACCAAACCCATACACAAACCCATCAAACCCAAACTACCCACACCACGCACCGCACCGCCCACATCGAACCACCAACCTTTCACCTCAGGACGCCTCCGCCCACACCACCGATTAGGGGTGGGCGTCGGGTCGGATAGTTGGGTATCGGGTAATTCGGGTTCGGGTTCGGGTTAAGATTTTCACTACCCGAACCCGACCCGATCTACGGCGAGTACCCGCTTGTCGGGTATATATCGGGTTCGGGTACCGACGTCGGATACCCGATTTTGAATAGAAAAAATATTACTAAAATATTATGACGTATCAAAATATCCATGTCATATATTAAATGTCTCTTATAGTATTTGCATGTTTTATTTCAATAAATATAATATATACATATTATTTGTATGTTTATTTATAGAATGTTGAGAATATACTTTAAATTTTTATAAATATTTATGCATTGATAATAAAATATCACTTGTTAATTATGCAAAAAAAAAGAAGAAATTAATCGAAATATTATTTAAAACTTTAACACCACTCACGTTAAATATTGATATCTAGATATGTAATTATATTTTTTTTATGTTTATGTATAAAGACTAATATATTTTTTAAAATATAATTAGTCGGGTACCCGAATAACCCGATCGGATAGTAAACTACTACCCGGTACCCCACCCGATTAATAATTATCGGGTATCGGTTACCCGATACCCGACAAATAACCCGAATTACCCGAACCCAATCGGATTCGGGTAAAACCCGAATACCCGAACCCGAACGCCCACCCCTACCACCGATCTACTCATGCCCCTTGCTTCCGGAAGAAGAAGCAAGTGCTGCGATGCTTGTAGCTCTAGCAGCTACCCAAGCCACTCCCTCCGTCGCTCCAGACCAACCGGGACCCTCTGGACATGGTGTCAATCCACACGAGGTCCTAGACAAGTATATCTTCAAAGGACAGTGGATGACCCATTCCATGCCCGAGGAGCATCAAAGATGACGGCTTCACGACGTTCGGCGCTTTTTACAACAAGCATCTATAGACCTCGTGATCATAGAAGACGACGAGCTTCAGGAAGGTGAAGACTACGAGCGAGATATCCCAAGGCTACCAGAATTAATCGCTCAACAGGCGGTTCCCTCTCCAAGGCTAACGCCAGGGACCGTTCGGATCGACACGCCATGGGAGAACATCCGTATAGAAATTCCCTTCCTAGAAGAAGTTCGTGAGAACATTTGGAGGTCTCCGGATAGAGTTAAGAAGCCGAACGCGTTCGAGCTTAGAGGGATCTCTCATTAGGATCAGCAGAAGAGGATGACCTACCTCTGGATGCTGACCAAACTAGGACCTGATGTTAGGCTGGGGATGACTAAGGCACAAGCCAAGAGCCATTATAAGAGTCTCTCTCCAATAAGCCAACTACTCAGCGTCTACTGTGACAAAGGAGGACTTCCAACACCTCATTACACAATTGAGCGCGTAGATAGAACTCGAGAAGATCACATTTAATTGTGCTTGATATTACTAGTTGTCCTTGTAATTAGGGGCGTTTTGTATAGTAGTCCTTAGATTAGGACTAGTTTGATATTTATATCAAGTTTGTTTGGTATAAATACATGTACATCAATTGAGCTTAACAGAGAAAGTTTTGAAGATTGATCCGAAAGGCTTGCAATTCAATTTCTAGAGAGAGAAACAACAGTAACTTTCTCACTCTAATTCTCTCTCTCGTTCTTCAAATGAGTTTTTCGATCGAATCTTATTGATTATCATTATCGTCGAATTACTTTGAATTCTTACCTAGGACCTTTGAGTTGTTAATCGTAGGACCTAACAAGCACTCATCGACGTCGGTAATGGTAAACTCATCTTACAAATAGGGGATGAAAAAGTAGTATTTGATGTTTATAAATCAATGAAACACCCCACTGATGATGATTCATGCTCGTTTCTTGATAGTATTGACTCATGCGCTTTTGAGTATTTTAAGGCTTTCAGGAACAAAGATGAGTTGGAAGCATGCTTAACAGGAGAAAATATCGATAACGAAAATGAGTTGGAGTATATCGTGGCGAGTCTAGAGGCGAATACACATCACCGAAAGTCATTTAAATCAAAATTTGAAGAACTCGATCGGACAATGGGACCACAACCACGACCATCAATCGGGGATCCTCCGACTCTAGAATTAAAGCCATTGCCTAGTCATCTTAAATATGTTTATCTTGGCACCACTGACACTTTACCTGTAATTATTTCTTCCTTATTGACAAGTCTCATGGAAGAAAAGCTATTGAGAGTGCTAAGGGAACACAAGCGGGCATTCGCATGGAAAGTTGCCGATATAAGAGGAGTAAGTCCGACCATTTGCATGCACAAGATTTTGATGGAGGACTCATACAAGCCTGTCGTACAACCACAGAGGCGTTTAAACCCAACTATGCAAGAAGTTGTGAAGAATGAGGTAATCAAGCTTTTGGACGCAGTTATTATTTATCCTATCTCCGATAGCGCATGGGTTAGTCCGACGAAAGTTGTACCTAGAAAGGGAGGTATAACTGTAACTAAAAATAATTCAAATGAATTAATTCCCAATATGACAGTTACGGGATGGCGTGTATGCATAGATTATAGAAAATTAAATGATGCCACACGTAAAGATCACTTTCCACTTCCCTTTATTGATCAAATGCTAGAAAGAAATAGCTGGACATGAATTTTATTGTTTCCTAGATGGCTATTCAGGGTATAATCAGATTTCTATGGCACCTGAGGATCACGAAAAAACCACTTTTACCTGCCCTTACGGTACCTTTGCGTATAGACGTATGCCATTTGGATTATGTAATGCCCCAGCTACATTTGAATAATGCATGCTTGCTATTTTCCATGATGTAGTTGAGAAATTTATGGAGATCTTCATGGATGATTTTTCTGTGTTTGGATCTACGTTCAATACATGTCTCGATAATTTAGATTTTGTTCTTAAACGTTGTGAAGAGACTAACCTTGTTTTGAATTGGGAGAAGTGTCATTTTATGGTACAGGAAGGCATAGTTCTTGGCCACAAGGTATCGCACAAGGAATTGAGGTGGATCGAGCGAAGGTCGATGTAATTGAACAACTGCCACCACCCACGTCGGTGAAGGCGGTTAGGAGCTTTTTGGGATACGCAGGATTCTACCGACGCTTCATAAAAGATTTTTCGAAAATAGCTAAGCCATTATCAAACTTACTCGTTAAAGGTGTTGTTTTTGACTTTACAAATGGGTGTCTACAAGCCTTTTGCACTTTAAAGGAAAAATTCACCACGACACCAGTGATGGTTGCACCGAATTGGACTTTGCCGTTTATATTGATGTGCGACGCTAGTGATGGTGCGGTAGGTGCTGTTCTTGGACAACGCAAGGATAAAATATTTCAGGCCATTTACTATGCTTGCAAGACTTTGGACGATGCACAGAGAAATTATGCTACCACTGAAAAAGAGCTACTAGCTGTGGTATTTGCCGTAGATAAATTTCATTCATATCACTTAGATACCTATTTGCTAAAAAAGATGCTAAGCCCATGTTGATTCTTGGATTTTATTGCTTCAAGAATTCGACTTAGAGATACGTGATAAGAAAGGTGTCGAAAATGTGATAACTGATCATTTATCTAGGCTAGAAAATTCACATGAGCAGGATAAGGAATTACCTATTGACGAGCGCTTTCCTGATGAACAATTGTATGCATTACTCGACATGTCTTTACCTTGGTATGCGGATTTTGCAAATTATGCCGCTACAGGTGATATTTCGTCAGGTTTGTCTTTTCATCAGAAAAAGAAATTTCTTTATGATGCAAAGCATTATCTGTGGGACGATCCATTTTTGTACAAAATTTGCTCCGATCAAGTAATCCGACGATGTATTCCGGCTGAAGAGGTAAATTCTGTCTTAACCCATTGTCATTCTGGTTTAACGGGTGGACACCACGGGCCAACAAAAACTGCATTTGCTTCAGTTAGGTTTGTTCTGGCCTAATTTATTCAAAAATGGTCATGCTTATGTGGCTTCTTGTGACCGTTGTCAGCGTACTGGTGGTATTTCTAGAAAACATGAGATGCCTTTAAATATTATGCTAGAAGGTGAACTATTTGATGTTTGGGGTATTGACTTTATGAGACCGTTTCCTACTTCATGCTCTAATAAATATATTCTCGTTGCAGTAGATTATGTGTCTAAGTGGGTCGAGTCTGAAGCATGTAGAACAAATGATGCACGAGCAGTTATTCGCTTCCTTAAGAAAAATATCTTTACTCGCTTTGGTACACCGCGTGCAATAATTAGTTATGGGGGTACTCATTTATGCAATAAGTTATTTGCTAATTTATTGTCGAAATATGGTGTTAAGCATAAAGTGTCTACCCCGTACCATCCTCAAACCAGTGGACAGGTAGAAGTTTCTAATAGGGAACTTAAGCAAATTTTAGAAAAGACAGTGAATGCCTCTAGGAAAGATTGGTCTTTGGAGCTAGATGATGCATTATGGGCATATCGACTGCATTTAAAACACATATAGGAACTTCACCTTTTAAATTAGTTTATGGAAAAGCGTGCCATTTGCCTGTTGAGCTAGAACATCGTGCATATTGGGCTGTTAAGAAACTTAACTTTGACTCTATCAAGGCAGGTAAAAACAGGTTACTCCAGCTGAATGAGATGGAAGAATTTTGCCAAAATGCATACGAGAAAGCAAAATTGTACAAAGAGCGAACGAAAAAAATACCATGATAAGAGAATTGCACAAAGAGATTTTAAAGTTGGAGATCGTGTCCTACTATTCAACTCGCGGCTGCACCTATTTCCTGGAAAATTAAAGAGTAAATGGACAGGGCCATACGTAGTGGAGAAAGTATTCCCATTTGGAGCTGTGCATATCCTCATAAGTGGGAAGGATTCTTATAAGGTTAACGGACAACGCCTGAAATTATACGACGACGGGAGTCTTGGAGAAGAAACTTCAATAGTTCTTGAAGAATCCCGAAATACTAATACTACTGCTTTGAGTTGTTCTGTATCTTTCAGGGATACCTTGTCTGGAGAAAATACCAGCGAGCTGAAGGACCTCCAGCACACCGAAGCAAGTTCACATACCGGTCTACCTTGATCGGTTTGACAGTCGAGCTATCGACTACAAAAGAGCGGTTTTGGGGAGGCAACCCAAGTACTATCTACGCAATTTTTTTTCATATTAAAATCTTATATCTATTGCATCGTATTTTAAGTGTGTTTTGCTTTTGAGTTTATTTTCACAAATTCGTACCACGGTGCCGTCTAGTTATGTTTCTCGCAGGCTCATAGTCAGTTTGGGGGTGGTTTGTTCGCAGCTCGATCTATGAAGGAACTGTTAGGATATTCAATTGATTGTGTCAATAGTTTAAGTCTTAGGATTTATTTTGTAATTATCCTTTAGCTTAGACTTAGGACTATAATGTAATTATTTTATATTTAGTGATTGGGCCTTAATATACCTAGGGTTAATGTGGTATATAAGGTTTTACCAACTCACTTTTGAAGGTAATCAAAGATAAAAGGCTTATCCAAATTTTTCACACAATACACACACTCAAAGGTGAGAATACTCCCTTTTCATTCCATTAAAGCCTCTTTGATTCCTTGTTTGGTGCAATCGGGACCAACAAGTGGTATCAGAGCAAACGTGGATCGATCTGCATTGATTTGAATCCAGTTTCGTTCGATTCCGAGAAAGATCAAAGGTGATTTTGGGCAAAATATTACTTTCGGCCATTTTGAACTCGGTTTGGGGTTTTGATGCTGCGTTTTTGTGTTTAAAACCTTTCCCCAGATCGATTCTATACCTAAAATGTTTTTAGAACACTTTTGGATCAGTTTTTGGATCAGTTTTAACGAGTTTTGAGCAAGATCGAAGCAAACGTTTTTCAGAAAAAGTCATTTCGGCCATTCTCTGTTTTTAGTCGATTTGATCTATTTTTTGTTGTTTTTAGCTCACAAATCGGTCGATTATGTGTTTAGGAAAGAATTTCTGAAGTTTAGGATCAAGTTTGAGCGATTTTGGCTGAGATTTGAGCAAGAACGAGACGATTTTCTGGCGAAACGCGTGTAAGCAACGGAACAGTGAAACCTTGTTCTTGCCCGCGAAACTTCTTGCTGAATCGTTCAAGTCCGCGAAAATTTCAAATCCGCGAAATTTTTTTTCCGAGAATTTTTAAACCGCGAAAATTTCACTTTCACGGCACTTTTCGCAACTGCCTACTTTCAAAATCTGAGAAACTTTCAACTGCGAAATTTGCTTACTCTTCATAATCCGAGAAATTCCATATCCAAGAGAGCTTACTCCGCGAATTTCATGAGCCGCGAAATTTCTCAGCCGAGAACTTTTTGAAATTTTTATATATCCGAGAAATTTTTCAAAACCAAGAAAAACTTGCAAATCCGCGAAATTTCATCTGAGAAAGTTTTCCAAAACCACGACTCTTTCAAATCCGAGAAAATTTCCTAACTGAGATTTTTTTTTCTTGCGAAATTTTATAACTTGCGAGATTTTCTTGCGAAGCTTTAAAATTCTCAACTGAGAATCTTCCTCACATGCGAAATTTTAAAATCCGAGAAATTTTCCACTGAGAATTTTTCTCTACTTCCGAGAATTTCTCTTTAAAACTCACAAACATCGAAATTTCTCAACACATAATTTCTCGGATAACTCTTCGTATAAACACGTCCTTTCAAACCGCGAATTTTTTTTTTCTCTAACGTGTTAAGTCTTTTTCTCGTGTTGAAATCTTCTTGGGTTAAATTTTTCTCAAAACTTATTTAAGATTTGATCCTTACACTTTAGTCCTATCACCCTAGACCACTTTTGACATAAAATATTATCCCGCCTCAAAAATCGTTTTCAAATTTCTAGAACTTCTCCTAATTTCAAGATATATCTTCTCTTCATACATTATCGACCATCACACACGCTCACTTAGTTCTAAGAAATTCTTTAAACAATTTTTTTTCTTTTTCTTCTCAAAACTCTACTCGTTAAACTCATATTTCTCATTTCGTTCGTTACTAACTCTCTTATCTATTTAAGATCAAAACCACGGACGATTCGACTGCACCAACCATGTCTACCACGAATGACATCTCAACAGTGGGCTCCGACACCAGGCCACCTATGCTGCGACAAGGCGACTACAGCATATGGACAAACCGGTTCCTCACATTCATCAGGAACAAAGGCGCACCACTCTCTCAATACCTACTGGACTCCATCTTCAATGGTCCAGCACAATTCTGGACGATCATCCCTGCACAGCCAAACGCAAACCCTCCCATGGATGAACGCCGCACTCCAAGAGGTCCCATCAATGAGGATGAAGAGGCTCGCGTACAGGCCGACGAGACTGCAAAAGGATACCTCTTCCAGGCTATGGGCAACGAAGTCTACGCTCACATCGAGTGCTGCACAACTGCTAAGGAAATATGGGATGAACTCGTAGAAATTATGGCAGGCACAACTGAGAGTGCTCAGGGGAGGAAATCAGCATGTCTCTCACAGTATGAACATTTCCAAGCCTATGAAGGAGAGGAGCTGCGTGACACATATCTCCGTTACTTGAAGGTCATCAATGAACTCAAGAAAGCCAGGATCTCGAGGGACAAATTCGACATCAACAACCGCTTCCTTGGTAGCCTCAAACCACATTGGGGAAATGCAACTGTTATGATGATTCAGAGTAAGGACCTCTCCAACACCTCCATTCATGCTCTCTACGACAGCCTATCTGCCTATGCTCCATACGTGCAACCTCAGTCTAACAACACTCGAGTCGATCCGCTGGCTCTCCTCTCAAACAAGACTACCGAACGATCTTCCATCTCTAAGGTCAAACAGAACAAAGGGAAGGTACCAGCTGTTGTATCTGATGCCTCTTCAGGCTCCGAAGCTGATACAGAATCGGATGAAGATGTTCGTGATCTACGCAAACAACTGGCAATGCTCACAAAGATGGTCACAAAGAAGATCGGGAAAAAATCTTCATCCTCCTCCAATCGCCAAAGGACCTTTAGCGGCAGCAAAAAGACCACTCCCACGGAAGAATCAAAGCCGATAAAGAAAGAGGAGGACTCAGCACCTCAAAAGTCTGTGAAGTGCTTTCGATGTGGAAAGACAGGCCACTTTGCCAAGGAATGCCACGCCCCACGCGTGAAGGACTCAGGCTACTACGACCGTAAGGCCAGAATGACCCGCAAAATGGAAAGTGGCAAAGTTCTGCTTACTGAAGAAGCTGAATGGGTGAACGACACTTCAGAAGACGAGGAGCCTCAGGATGAAGATTGCTGCATGGCAAGGCTGGTCGAACATGACGAGGACGAGGAGATGGGTCACACCGGTGAAAACACAGCTAAGACTCCTACCAACGCTGAGTCTGAGGTACGAATCTCGCAACTCGATGATGTGTTTAGTCACCGACCCACCATTAAGAACCCCACCGTAGACGCTAAGGTTTATGATGAACTTAGGCTAAAATTTGAAAACAACTATGCATTACTTAGTTTAAAAATAGAAGAGCTTGCTTGTGCAAACGAACGTCTAATGGCCTCCGAAGCGTTAGTCAAACGTCTGCAAAGCAAGAATAAGCAAAATGAGAATAAGGTGAAGGAAACCACACTGGCCATCAGTTCATGTGAAACATCTCGTCTCTTAACTGCATCCCAATATGAACTACTTACCAAGGAAAGAGTTAGGCTGTACCGAAAGGTGAAAGAACTTGAAGAGCAACTTCACCTTAGAAACGAAAACTCACGCATCTTATGCCTATTGAACCAACCAGTGGAAACAGAATTCTACAACGCCCGGGGGGGGATCGGACTGTCAATATCTCGCATGAACAATCACAAAACCCCCAAAATACTTAACTCTTTTCACAAACCCTTTCAACTTCCCGAGAAAATTCAAAAATTTCGCATCCTCCCCATCGAAAATTTCTCAACCTCTCGCATCGTCGTCGTCAATCTGCCTTCATAATCCGTTTTTCTGCGTACTCCGTCGTTGCAATTCAGTTTTTCGGTATGAATACACCCCACCCCAATAAACCAATTCCCTTTCGTTTTATCATGTTTTTGCCCCGTTTTTTAAATTCTTAAGTTTAAGATTATTATTTTCTCGGCTTCGATTCGGCCGCGTGATACGATTTTTGTGTTTAAAACTCCCAAATATGTATTGCCCGTCCAATTTCGAGTCGAATGAGTCCAGTTTATCACATTTTGGTTAAGATTGGAGTGGTTCCAAGGCAAAAATCATCGCGTCGTCTCGTTCACTTTCGCACTATGTTCTTCACCGAGAAAATTTCTTCCGAGAAAATATTTTAACGATAGATTTTCGCTGCTACAGTGAGTGAAGTCCCGCGAAATTTTTATCAGAGAAATTCTTTACGTTAAAATTTCGCTGCTACAGTACGTGAAGTCCCGCGAAAGTTTTATCCGAGAATTTTTTTTTGTTAAAATTTCGCTGCTACAGTGAGTCATGCCCCGCGAAATGTTCATACCCTTTACTTCATATCACATCTTACGCAGCTTCACTATTTCGCGGCTACAGTGACTCAATAATTTCTCAACCCATGAACTTCAATTTTTCTCGGATCCGTGTTGATCAAATTCTTTCGCAGCTTCAAGTGGTTCAACAATTTCTCAACCCATGCGTCATTTTTTCTTTCGCGGATCACGCAACTTTCTCAACCTGAGAAAATTGTCAATCCGAGAAACTTTATCTCTTATCAAACTGAGAAATTTCAAACCGAGAAATTTTATCACCTGAGCAAATTTTCTTCAAAGTTTTCTCACCCCGCGAAACTTTCATACCACTTGAGAAAATTCAAAACCTGCGAAATTTTTGCTAATTTGGAAATTTCTCTACTTGCGAAACTTTAATACCATTTGAGAAAATGTTTTAACTGCGAAATGTTTGGACAACTTAGAAAATTTTTCTCTGCATGCGAAAATCAGAATGCTCACTTATGAAAATTCCTCAACTTGCCTATGTGTTATAACCTGCGAAATTTTACACTACATGTGAAAATTTTCTCTCCGCTACAAAATTTTTCCTATGTACCAAAATTTTCTCATATCACATGACCATCATAAAATCTTAACAATTTTTATTTCAAAAGGACTCTAAGTTACCTTTAATTTTAATTTTATTTTTATCTTTCCGATTTTGGGTTCTTTTTATTTTTCGTTTTTATTGTTTCACCTACGACTTACTTATATCCATCTTCTTGCGATTTAGTCCGTACTAATCATGCTACAATTACTGTCGAGCACATATATGACCAACACAAATCAAGAAGCACTTGAAGCACTTGAGGCTGCAGCAATCCAAAGGGACGTCGTTCGCATCGAGCTCAATACGATAACATTCGTTCCACCGATCGAGCAGGTCTTCCCAACAAGTCGATGGGCTGCCTTGATGCCAAACAATCACATGGTGGACTTGGACAACTTTCGGTGCGATGCCCCTGTCATCATAGAGATCCTCAAAGGGCATCCCCTCCGACACGCCCTCACGCATGGCGAGCCAGAAGCCCAAGTCTATCTCCAACAGTTCTGGCACACATTGCAGATTACTGGACAGCGCCACACCGCTTCAGCAATGTCCGCCGAAATCGATCAAGAAATCGTGGTCCTCACTCGCAAGATTGTCCAAGATGTACTTCAACTGCCAGTCTATTCACCTTACGAACCACTTCCGATGCACGAACAACTCATCGAAGACATCGACAGATTGGGCTATCAACCTGAAAACAAGAAGAAACAAGGCCCACTCGTTCTCAGCGAAGTCACCACACGCAACCTACCTCAACTCTGGCAGACTCTGTACCTCCTACTGAACAAATGCATGTCAGGCAAGCATGCTGGCCAGGACCGCGGGAACCACCAAATTCTTACCATCCTAACCGGCATCGCACACAACCACAAGTACAACTACACTGAGATCATCTGGATGGATCTTCTCTCTATGATTCAACGTCGCGATCGGGAAATCGCCAAGGACTTCAAGAACCGCTTCGTCCCTTACATGCGATGGTTCCCAGCGCTCATCAAACACTTCCGCATGTTCTCCACCCGCATCCGCATCCGCCCGGCGAGTGAACACTTCGTGATCCCCGTTGTCGAGAAGTTCGCCAAGAAAAACACTACGGCGAAAGATCGACACGCTATGATCATCCCGGACAAAGTACTTGCCTATGCCGACCCGACAAATCCGCACGTTCGAGAATATCTCGCCTCCACCGCTTCATTCCGCCCGCACGTTCGAGAATATCTCGCCTCCACCGCTTTATTCCGCGAGAGTCCACTACACACTGTCCCTACGGAGCAGATCAACCCCACTGCTTCTAACCCCGGGACTAGCCAAAACCCAACCTCCACTACTAAAAAGTCATCGAGTCGCGCCGCATCCTCTTCCACCCGCGTACCGAAAAATCGGTCACGCGAGGATGACGTAAGCTGCACCACGGAGCGTCGATTAAAACAGAAAAACGATCGACCTCCTCAGTCACAAACAAGCCGAGCCCAACCCATAGGTGCAGGGGGTGATGTGTTCACCATGCAAACAACCCCACCAATCCACTTATCTTCCTCTCAACAGGAAGATACTTCATTCCACGAGGAGCTACGTATGCCATCGACATCCCACTTGGAGATAGTCGATGTTGAAACAAGCAGTCCTCCGCCTCAGACTGCATCCTCTTCAATCACATCGAGTATTGTGCCCTCACTCTCCACACTTCCATATGTTCCTAGGACACATACACATTCTACTGCACAACAGAGTCTCCGTGATTCTGTCAGAACGCTCGGTGATGTCTCTGTGACTGAGAGTGGAAGACCTAGCACGGCCAACGTCACCACAATCGTGAGCCTAGGCCATCAATCGATTGAGTCAGTCTCATCGATGATGCCAACGAGAAGTCTTAGTGACCCCATCTTTTCCCGTCCTGTGCAAACGGACGGCCGATTGGTTCTCTTTTCCGACTCGGTGTCAGTTGGAATTCTTCGTGACTCCAACTTGTTAGACTTACCCCGTTTCGTCACCGAGACCGCGCTAGAGGCTCGCCTTCAAGAGTTTGCAAAGACTCTTGAGGCATCCATCCTAGATAAAGTCTATGCGGGTCTCGAGGCGTCCACCTGCGACAAAGGCAAAGGTGTGGCCCCGGAGATGCCACCACCAACATAACCTGTGGACGTCGAAGCTGTTCTCGCCTCCATTTCCGCAAAGGAGCTCTTTTACACCCTCCGAGCCCGACTCGAATCAATGACGGTACTAGACGAGGAGGAACATCATGACTCAGCCAATGACTTGCCGGGCTCAAGGCGAGTCTAGTGGGATCAGACGCGACGATCAAGACGATGATCATGATCGACGCGAGGGGGAGAATAGGCAGCAAGGGCAATCTCAAGGACTTGAGCAATCTACGCAACCTTCCTCCTCTAGACCTGAAACGACACCCGCGACAGAAACCTCACACCCCACCAGCCAAAAATTCCACCCCATTAACCCCGAGTCACTAGCCAAGTCACTCTCACCACCACCTACTGTAACCGTCTCCGAAACTCTAATCGTCACATCGACATTAGAGACCACCACCGCACCTTCTCCACCCACCTTTTCCGGACCTCTAACTGTCACATCGACATTAGAGGCCACCACTACATCTACGCCACCCGACACCCAAATTATCCTCGCCAAAACCCTCACCTCAACCGAGCCCCCAGAATCTCCACCACAACCATCTTCCTCATCCTCACCCCGACTATCCCCACAATCCACAACCTCCTCCGACGCAACACCCTCGCCACTAAACAGCCGTACCCCTCTCAATACCGACCCCAACGTGGCTCCCGAGGACTTCTACTGCGCAGAACGAGATCGAAGCCTACATCTTCAACGATGAATGGCTTTACACTCCCGTCGACGTAGTAGCAGCCAGGAAGTTGATGGAGAATGCTCGACGTCTGCTAAAGAAAGTATCGCTTACGCTGATCAATACTGTAGACAACGAGAACGGGGAGGAGTACGGCGCTGAACCCGCCGAGCTCGAGAACATCCTACGGTTTCAAGCACAGCAAGCTGAGGCTCCTGCTGCTCAACTGGATGTGCCCACTGCGGATAAACCGGAAGCACCGTGGGAAAACAAGAAGATCACCGTACCCTTCCAAGAAGAGATTAGGAAGAGAATCTGGCGGCGCAAGGAGCAGATCATCACGGTCTTCGATGAATACGAGCTGATGGATATCGAAAACTGGAGCGAGGAGAAGAAGAAGCTCTACCGATGGAGTCTTCTTTGCCGCAAGTGCACAAAGCGGACGCTGTCCGATGAGGAGAACATCGTGCTTGAGATGAATCGGGCTCCCATCTGCAAAGTCACTAGCATTCGCCCGGAGTCGAAAGGACGTGTCCACTATCCAGTGTTCACGGTAATGAGGCGAGATGAGAGCTACAGTAAAGTGAGTGAGGCAGACTTCAAGTTTTTGCGCCTGGGTGATCTGTACAGCATGCTGGATTCCATGAAGCAGTTCAGACTCATCACCATAGGTTCTGGACATCTCGTACAGAACCGGTCACTATGGGCTACGTGGCTCTCAAGCGGCACATGCTCCGACAGGTGAGATTCTTCGCCTCCCATGATCTGCAGATGGCGGTGGAGCACAACCTAAAAAAGGTGAACCTGACTCGCCCATCTTTCAAGAATGCGGACGACTATCGAGAGGGCGATGTGATCGACGGAGATGATCCGACGGTCGCCTATTCGAACTACAAGGGAAAGATGAGGCTACTACGCTGCTCTGAAGTGGCAAAGTTCTCGGATGGGACACTCACCCTCATTCAGGACAAGCTCATGAGGATTTGCCGCATCCTTTCGGAAGAAGACCCACACTGCCGATCCAAATTCGCGAAGTTCATTGACGCTATAGCTGATCGAATCGTTCTTCGAAGGAATCTCCGCGCCTTCGAGTTCAAGCTAGGCCTTCGCGGAACACACACTCGCTGATCCACCATTAATACGCCCAAGATCCAAGACTCCCAACAATTGACAGAAAGGGGGAGATTGTTAGGATATTTAATAGATTGTGTCATTAGTTTACGTCTTTGGGTTATCTATTGTAATTATCCTTTTGGTTTGGGCTTTGGACTAGATTGTAATTAGATTAATCATTTGTGTTTGGGCCTTAATATACCTAGGTCTAATGTGGTATATAAGGTTTTTCCAGCACAATTTTCGAGGTAATCAAAGATTAAAAGGCAAACCCTAATTTTCATACAATACACGCACTTGATGGTGAGATCCTCTCCCTTTTCATCCCATCTAAGCCTCTTTGATTCCTTGTGGTGCAATACGGACCAAAAATTTGGATTTGATTGGAATGTTTTGGTTGATTGGGGATTGATTGTTAGGGGGTGATTTAAAATTTAAAAAAAAATGATCATGGGCGACGCACTCTGACAATGAATGGTCGCCTATGACATTCATATATTAAAAAAACAATTGATCATGGGTGACACACTGTTCGGCAGCATGCGTCGCCCATGATCAATTTTTTCAAATATTTTTTAATTAAATCTTAGGCAATGCATTTTGCCGAAATGTGCGTCGCCCATGATCATTTTTTAATTTTTTTTTTTGATTTAGCTCATGGGCGACGCATTTTTGGACAGAGTGCGTTGCCTATACTATATCGTGGGCGACGGTTGCCATAAGTACGATTATTGACGACGGTGATCTGGGCGACGGCTAGAAACCGTCGCATATGCTCTATAACAACAGTCGCCCCATGTGCTTTAATGCACTAGTGATTGATATACCCGACAACCAAAGGGATGAAAGTTATCAAAATTTGGAGCAGTTGAGAATAACAACTCAAATGGTTTATGACATACACGCCGCTGCTGAATGCCTCGACCCAAAACGTCATAGGAGTATGAGAATGAAAAAGCATCGCAAGACCCGTTTCAGTAGCATGCCTATGTTTTCGTTCTGCCCGTCCATTTTGCGATGGAGTATACGGACAAGAAAAAATGTGATGAACGCTCGAATCACGAAAAAATTTATGCACTATTGTTAGTAAAATCAGTTCCTCCATCACTGTGAAAAATCTTAATACGACGAGAAAACTGGTTTTCAGCAGACGTAGTAACTGAATCAATATGTCATAAAAGTCAGACTTTTGTCTCAACGGATAAAACCACGTGAATCTGGAGAAGTCATCCATGAAAATAACATAATATCGAAAACCAGAATCAGAACTAACAGGTTCAGGCCCCCACAGATCACAATGAACAATATCCAAAACAGAAGATGCTCGTTTATCATCTAAAATGAACGGCAATATTTTATTTTTAGCTTTTTCACAAGAGTCACAAATGACAGGTTTGAGTAATAAAGCAGTAATAGATATGCTCCAAACTTTATTTAAATATGAAATTGCTTCATAAGAAACGTGACCAAGGCGGGAATGCCGTAATTCGAATGACGCCTTAGGAGTACGAGTTGCCACCAATGCCCGATGAGGAATATCCAATCTGTAAAGTCCATTACTGCGTCTTCCTTGTGCTATTATGTGCCGGCTGACCCGATGCTGAATCGTAAAATGATTATCAGTAAAAATTACATCTACCGGTAAATCCATGGTTAACTTGCTTACAGACATCAAATTTTGGTGAGTCCGGGAACAACCAGTACGCCAGATAACGTGTTGGTCCCTTTTAATCCAACAATACTAATCTAGGACGATTTACCACGCTAATAACGAAGATTTAAAGCTTGTGCGTGGGGTGGATTAGTGTAGAAGATGAATGCTTTGAAAATGCTTTGTTTACTATTCCACACACACGCACTCACACATACTACACCAAAAACACACACCCTAATGAATTAGGGTTTGGGGGTATATATACCACATGAGTTGGTATATTATACCCCTAGTAACTAAGAACTAGAATATTACAAACTAGCCCAAAGTTAATTAAGTACAAACCAACTAAGATAAACACATTGAAATTGAACACTATAAAATATTCCTAACAATCTCCCCCTTAGTGTTCAATCTTCAATTCAGCACGAGTTATCTTTGTTGGGCACATGGAGAATCTCTCGAGTCCTAGCAATCTCCCCCTTGCCCCCCCTGCAAAGGCTATCTCCTCTTCTTGTGGAGGATTTGAATGCACTTTCAGCTAGAACTCTCTTGTCTTGACGCTATACGTTGTAGATCGGACGTATGCTGTGATCCACGCCCCGATATTCGTTTCTTGATTATGTCGCAGATCTTTGAAATTTTGTTTGCATCTTGTCCTTGTCTTTTTCCGTTGTCTTTTTCCGTATTTTGAAGTCGTCAAGTCTTCTCCAATCTTCTTCTTCTCAGCGCCAGATTCGTCTTCGTCGAAGGAAGTTGTCTGGTTCGGCCTCGAGGAAGCTTCTCTGGCTCTAGAAGAAGGTGAGCGTGGGGTGTCTTTTAACATGTGCCAAAGCTCATTTGGAACGTGACATTGTAGGTTCCTGTGGAGTTCGGCTTCATCGTGGTAAGTGCGGCGGAATATTGATGGTGAGCGTGGGATGTGTTCTAAAATGTGCCAGGGCTCCTTCTGAATCTTCTGAATTGACGTTTGAGTGCAGGAGAGCCCGGCTTCATCGTGGTAAGCGCGGCGGAAATGATGGGTGGTCCGACCTGTTTGTTTCTACGTATCCCCTTCTCCCCCTCATGGCGATTCGTGTTAACGAGATCGGCATGCTTGTATAGGAGTCGAGAAAATATACAAACGACAGGTCGGTGCGGGTAATAACCAGACGGAGCCACTAAGGAATCCGTCGACACGAGTTCAGAGTTAAACTCTGAGACGCGGCCTGTGAGAACAGGGCTTAGAACCGGAGCCACATAGGCGTTCCGTTAACATCAATCCAGGAGCGTAGCTCACAGATGATGGCCTGAAGCCGTTGTTGTTTTGATGTTGCAACGGTAGGACTTTCTTCCGATCATTGAAGCATGTCTTAGATGACATGTCTACGGAAGTTCAGATCTGGTCACAAAGTCCAGATGAGAAAAGGTGTATGTGTCCTAAAAACAATATAAAACTTCTAGGAAGTGAGGACACCTAGACTCGATGTGTTCAAGAAAGTTCAGTGGTGTGGGGCTAACTACCACTTAATTCAATATCTCCCGCTTCCAAGTGAAGCGGTGATAGCATATGTGGCTCCCCGTGATTTGATGAACCATCGGTCTTTTGGGAGATCGATGAGTGGGTAAGGCTCGGTTGTGCATGCGCCATTGGACCAAATGAGGCGACTTCTACCCGGGAGCTGATAAAAATCAGCTCCTGCACCTATATGGGATGGCCCGAAAATTTTGTGAGTTGAGGATTTTTTTTTTTTTTTGTATCTTCCGTTCTTCGGTATTGTCAAGAATTGCCAAATGGGAATGTGGCTTATGGACTATCTTCACTAACACTTGGCTACGTTCCGGGGTTAGGTTCGGTTTGGTCTGACTGAACCATGGGAACCTAGAATCCATGCGTCCGTCAATTTTGGTGAGTGCTGCTTCATCAGCAAGTCGGAGCAGGGTGGTTGAGATTATCTTTGTGTTTGTGTATGGATGTCATGCCTTTTGTAATTCTTGAACTCTCGAGGGTCGAGTTTTCAAGTGAGGTCCGTCTTGGGAGGTGGAAGCGTCTGAGAGGGTTTTTCTTTCTTTTCCCCCTTTCTTTTTTTGCTTTTCTTTTCCTTTTTTTTTTTTTTTTGTTTTTCCTCTTTTTTTTTTATTTATGTATACATATATATATATATATTATCGTAATAGTAGTAGATAAGTAGTATCATAGTAATAATAGATATAGGAATATGTATACGTATATGTATATAGGTTGAAGTTTCTCCCCCTCAAATCGTGCACCTATGATGTGCTCCCCCTAAAAATGTACTCTCCCCTCACAAATATGGAGTGATACTCCCCCTCAATGCATGCACGTTTAAACATGTAAGTTCTCTCCCAATTAAACAAGCGTGAACGTATTTATCTATTTTCAGATCAGATGCAAACTAAAGAATTATTGTTCTTTAAAAATGCATTAGAATGTACGTTTTTCGCTATTTTAACACTTAAAATAGGTATTTTAACGATTCAGCTTATATGCATACGTGAATGTTTAAGCTTGTAGTTCTTTAAGATATATGCAGTTAAAATGTACCTATCATGGGGTATTAGACATTTCAGCACATATGCATGCGAAAATTTAACATTTAAAGTACATTTGAGGCATGCATGTTTATAATGTACCCTATTGTTTTCAAAGTAGGTATATTGTCTTTTGAGCTCAAAATGCATGCCAAGTTTCTTATGGGATGCATATAGAATTTACCTACGTAGTTGCTCGCATCGCTTACCAGTCGTGTATGTGGAGCAACCCAAGATACCATACACGCTGGGATGTTTGGCTGCCCTCTTCGCATACCAGTCATGGGTGTGGAGCAGCTCTCTTAGTACCTACCCATGCTGGGAATCTGCAAAAACTTTATCGGGACTTAGGTACCCATTTTTGGATGGGTCCTCCCTTGTTAGCAGAAAACAAGTTAAGCAATTTTGGTTCAGATATTGATCCTAAATCATCCTTTAAAGTCCTATCCAATTTGATTTGTGATTTAGGAATCCAGGTTTGGTGAACCTTAGAGGGAAATGACAATTCAGTGCCAGTGAACGTGTGCCTAGGTCTAGAAGATCTAAAGATTTTCTCCCTAGCCAGTCGCAGAAGGTGTCTTTCAGACTTAATCTGAACTGGATATTGCATGTAAGCATACGAGCATAAAGCATTATAAGCATCAGTAACAGGAGAACTGGTATACCTACGACAGTAACGCACGTTGCACATTTCCCTTTTGATAGGAATGGGAGAGGAAAGATCTTGAACATTTTCGACTTTAATTTTCGAAGATAATATTGATTTTCCTTTCTCCTTCCTTATTTTTATTTGTTCCTTAGCTATTTTTAGCGCTTTGCTTTTACTTAACGTTTCAGCTTCAGTCAAAATTGACTTAGAATGATTAGTAAAAGCTTTCTCAGTTTTAGGAACAATGATGCTTGTTTTAGATTTTGTTTTATTTACATGTTTCGAGGAAGATGTATTACTTGACAAATTATTGGAAACAGATAAAGACGGGGAATTTTTTAGATATAAAATCTCCTTTAAAAGCTTTTCCTTTTCAGCGCCAAAACCTATCCTTTCAGAGTCCAAAGTATCCTGTAAATCTTTCAATTTACGAAGAGTCTCTGGAGTATCACATAGGGTAGGTTTTTTATCATGTAAATTATTTTCCCCGTTAGGAATTAAGTTAGAAGGAGAGTTTTGACCTGCTGGACCTATATTCGAAATAACATTCTCCAATCGTTTAATCTTAGAGTAAAGCATACGTTGTTCCTCTAAGACAGTCTCATATTTTGATAAGACTTCATTTCGCTCAGCTTCGCAAGAATGTAAATTTTTAGTCATCTCGCAGACCCTATTTTCACTATCTTCTAACTTAATTCCTAAGCTAATTATATTTGACCTTGCGTTTGTCAAATCTTCATTAGCATAAGCTAGGCTTTCTTGTTGCTTGAGCAACACGGTGTAATTATTAGCAAGTCTTACTTCTAATTCCTCAATTTTCCTAGCTTGAGCATCCATATTAATTAATATAATATTTAGTTGAAAATAGAAATTGGCTTTTAAAATTTCAGTGACGAAAAGTTTGGTTTACTCGAAAAGTATCGTGAAGTATCGAAGAAAGTCGGCGTCGAAATTTTTTTTTTTTTTTTGCGTGTACCGAAAAATTTTGTGATGATTTCGAAAACTTCGAGAAAATGACCAAAACTTTTTCTATAATTTGCCAATGCGTCCTAATTAGATTATTAGATAATTGATCGTTGACACGTTTGTGGATTTGCTTTCAAAAATTTGACAGAAAAGCAGTCTACACCGAAAAATTTTTGGATCGGAAGGAAAATTATAAACGGGCGTTAGAATTGACTATGCCCGTTGGACTCAGAATGCTCTTCTCATCAAATGATGAAAAAATAATTTTCCTCAAAAAGTGTTAGTTTATTATTATTTTTTTTTTTTTGAAACTTAAAATATTTTTATTCAAGGGGTCCAATAGTTTTGGTGATTGAAAACGTTTATGTGTGATTTTGAAGAGTGAGTTTGGATCGTTGCAGATGAGTTTCGGCCGATACTCAGTTTCGCCGAGTAAAATTTTAATTTCAAAGAAATGCTCAGTTTCGATCGATTGTGGGTTTCGGGCGATTTGATGAGAAATTATTGAGTTTCGGGCGAAGCACTATATATAGGATGAGTTTCGATCGAAACTGGTTTCGGGCGATACTCAGTTTCGCCGAGAAATGTATCGGGCGAAACTAGTAATTGGTACTGTAGCCTTTCGATCGAAACTGGTTTCGGGAAATTCTAAGTTTCGCCGTGTAAAATTTTAAAATGATTGAGGTAAATTTTTAGTTTCGATCGAAACGAGTTTCGGGCGAAAGTCAGTTTCGCCGAGAGAATTATGAAATGATTTAAAATGCAGTTTCGATCGATTCAAATAAGTTTCGGGCGATTGGATCAATTGGGCGACTGTTCAAATGCGGTGAAAGACAAAATCAATCAAAATCAGATCGATTGGACTTTCGCCGAGAAGTCTATCGGGCGAAACTATGAAATTGGTGAGAGAGAACTCAAAATTCAAATCGATTGAGGCTACTCACAATGGGTTTCGATCGAAACCTTCAAACTCAAAAGTATTGTTCTATCGGGAACAGTTCAGTAAAAGAAAAACAGATTTCCAGACTCGATTTCTACCTAAATCTCACTCAAATGAACTGAAAAATGTTGGGTAATCACTTCAAATCACTCGAAAACAACCTAATTAGCTCTTGAGCTTGCAAAATCAGTAAAATCAACTCAAAAATTCAAGAACAAGGCAGAATTCGAAACTGAAAAATAAACCCAAAAATTTCAGAAACTTGCTCAAATCCAAACGTGTTTCGCTCTGATACCACTTGTTGGTCCCTTTTAATCCAACAATACTAATCTAGGACGATTTACCACGCTAATAACGAAGATTTAAAGCTTGTGCGTGGGGTGGATTAGTGTAGAAGATGAATGCTTTGAAAATGCTTTGTTTACTATTCCACACACACGCACTCACACATACTACACCAAAAACACACACCCTAATGAATTAGGGTTTGGGGGTATATATACCACATGAGTTGGTATATTATACCCCTAGTAACTAAGAACTAGAATATTACAAACTAGCCCAAAGTTAATTAAGTACAAACCAACTAAGATAAACACATTGAAATTGAACACTATAAAATATTCCTAACATAACGTAATAGAGGAATTCAAACGACAACATCCAATATGAGAAATAGGCAACAATGCACCATTACAGACAACAACCGAATCCAAACCTGTGTATGGCAAAGTAGAATCCAAGTGAGTTGTATCCAGAGTCATATGCAACGATGCACCTGTGTCTCATCAGAAGTTGAATGATCTGAAATGTTGCATGTGACGCCCGGGGCCGATGAGGGCGGGGAGTGATCGCCGGTGCCAGAGAGGTGCACGGACAAGGAGCGGCTCCTAGCAGGCTTCTAGGCGAAGGGTTACGTGAACGAACCGATCCGACACCCGAATGAGAGGGGATCCTGAGACTGACAATGTATGGGCGTGTCAGGCTAAGAATCATATAAGGGAATTGATAGTACTACTCATATCAGCAAGGTCGACCTACCTTTTCGGGAGTCCATCTATAGAAACTCCAAAGTTAAGCGTGCTTGACTTGGGGCAATCTAGGGATGGGTGACCCCCTGGGAAGTTTCTCAGGGTGCGTGTGAGCGAGTGCACGAAGCACGCTAAAAGGTTAAATGGTGGTACAGTGGGGCTAGACTATCAGTCGGAGTGTGGTGGGCCCAACCCCATTGGTCCCGGTAGGGACCGATGCTATAGTGACACCCGGTATGGGACGGGTCGTTACATTGCATGCCATAGAGAAGGCTTCAGCTATATTGGGCGACTGAACAGCAATGTTACGATTGAACCAATCAGGACAAACAGATGCATAATGGCCATTTGCCCGACAAATCTGACAATGAGGTTGGTGCCTCTGACCATTACTATGACGTCCGTTCTTACCACGACCACAAGAGTTATTATTTGAGGGCGTACGAGAAGTACGAGTGATGTCGGGATGGTCGCGATAAGGGCAGCTTGATCTGGGATAGATGGCTCCATGGCTTGTTGAAACATTTCACAAGCTTCAGCGTTGTTTTGCAGGTCAGTGAACGAGGGTAAAGGCGACATGGCCATCTATGTAGCTGAAAAACTAGAAAAAGCCGGACCCAAACCTTTCAAGAACAAGTGAATTTTGTCTGTATCTTCAAGATGGCACCCAATTGCTGATAATTGATCACAAACGAGGTTGAATGAATGGCCGAATTCTGCGACGGATCTATCGCCTTTCTTAATCGTCTGGAGTTGACCTTTGAGACGAAACTCAGGAGCTTTGGATTGATGGCTGAAGTGACTCTCCAAAGCTAGCCAAACAGATCGAGTGGGGGTACATCCGACTACGACGAACATGGCTTCCTCGATTAACGAAGAGAAGATATGACTCACCAACCTACTATCATCGACATGCCATGTCTTAAAGGAGTGATAACAGGCGTTGGGTCTGACGTAGTCGCGACAGCTTCTATGATGGGCTCGGCTAATGTGATTTGTCGTGTTGGAGGCCGTCTTATGAGATGAATTTCCTTGTCTGACTCAGTGTCTGACGGGATAGCCGTATGAGGAGATGGATCATGTGTTGCCTCCTCATGGGCTTGGGCTGTCACTTGAGACTCTCGAAGTGAGCTGGGCTCCGTTTCGGCCTCGAGCGGTGCTTCGTTCGTAGGAACCTCCTTAATTGGTTCCTGAAGCACTGTTACAATAACTGGGACTTCTTCTTCGAGTGCTTGTTGTGGAGCCTCGAGTTCCAACTCTTGTGCCACTGTATCAATCAACATGGCATCTGGATCAGGTAGTTGAGCTTCTTGAGTTGGAGGCTCCTGTTCAAGCTCCTGGGCCACTTGATCTATCAATTAGGCCTCAGGGCTGTGGTGTTGTTGTTGAGGGCTCACTGTGAAGTCTGACAGGGCCCTCAAATCATCTGCTCCATGAGATGGTTTTCCCGATAGCACATGTCATACGTGTCTCCCGTGGGGTCGGCGAGACAAGCAGCTCGAATGGGATCGACATCGATGGCTGATCAAGATTCGTGAGTCTGATGTGGTGAAAGAATTTGAGCCGGGGTGGTTGGTAGTTCCCTCATGGAGGTAGACGGGGGATCTTCTCGTGAATCCCCATGAGTTGTCTGATGATGACCGAGAACCACCTAGCATACGACACATTATAGGATCGCTTGTTCTCCTTCTGTCTGATCTGCTCTGCAAGATCATTCCAGATCAGCTGGGTGAAATCGTCGGGAGAACGCGATGCCATGGAAGATGCGAAGTATATGCCGTTGCCTTTGTCAAACCCGATGTGCTTTGGTGACAGACACTTGTTGATGATCCCAAAAAGCGTCTTCCATGGATGATGGAAGCTGTTGCTCTGTACTTGCGCTAGTCTGACGAGCGGCGGTCAGCATCCTATCTGTAAGAAATCCTGCACCATTTCCGCATCCGTTGGCAAAGGGTCGTAGTTGGGGCTGAAAGCTAGGTCCAAGACGAGGCCAAAATCATCCTTGCTGAAGCTGATGTGCCTCGTCCCGATCATCGTGGTGAATCGGTAGGTGCCATCGACTATGTGACTCATTATTCTTCCCCAAAACTATTGGAGGTAGACCATTGGCAATGATGCTGTCACCGTGAGTGCGTGCCAGAGGGGATGACCTTATAGTATTGACACCATGATCTCGTCCGGGCACCGAAAGGTGGTCAGGTCGAGCTGGAAATTGGTGTCAGGTACACTGAGGTACAAATTGTGGTCGTAGATGTGGTCATATGCTGGGTAGTTAGCCATCTGAAATAGAATTATAGAAACAAAGCATTAGTTCAAAAATTTAAATTGAGTCGAAATTTGATTAAATCAAACCATAATAGTCTATCGATTCATAGCAAGTTTGATGAAATTTTGGAATTTGAAATGTGTTTGTAGCACATATGTTATTCAAAGTGAATATTAAAGACATGATGAAATTTTGACATTCATACATAAGGCATAAGGTTCTGTCGAAAATGTTCTAAGTGTTGAACACCACTATTCACTCCGTGTAATTTTTCCGAAAATTTGATTTTCAATTTGAATTTCCTAAGTGCTGATGTCCGAAGAAAGTATCCGATTAAATTTTCGATCGAAAATTTTCTTCGCTAGATTCGAAGTGTTTAACTGTTAAGGTATTGTTGCCGATCAATTTTACGATCGAGAAAGATTTCTGAGGTAAACTTACTATCGAAATTTTTTCTCGAGTGAATAAAATTTTTCGTTTTGAAATTTGTCGAGCGATGACTAATTTTCGACCCTAACTGAGGTTTTCACTGCGAGATTTGTCGATCGAGAAACTAGTCAACGAAAGACTAAGTCAATCGCTGAGAAAATTAACGATCGAACAAAATCATCGCTGCGTATTCAACTATCGAGAAAGTTAGCGTCGAAAAATCGAATTTGTCGCCACTAAAATTTGTGATCGAAATAAAATGAAATCAAAAATTCTATTTTCGATAGTAAGTTTTGCGCTCGGATAAATTGCATCCTTTTAACTAGTCCACTCGTTAAAATTAGAATTCTCGATGGTAAGTAATTATTCGATCTACGTTGTCTAACTTGTCGACTAAGTCAAAATTTTAGCGATCGAAAAGTTTACGATACAAACAATATCTTAATTAGATCGGAATTCAACTAAGACTGATTGCGATCAAAAATGTTCTTCGACAGCTTCAAACGTTCAAAACCCAATTTTTGTCGAACCTTAGATTTCAATTCTTAGACGCAGATATCGAAAATTCCTACTCTCAGAATGATCGAAAACACCTAAAGACGATAAAACAAACTCTAACCAGATAAACACATCTAAAGGTCTTAGATTTCTGGAAGTCGCATAAGGGTTTTCAAACAGTTTATAGAGAAATTGATCAACAAATCAAGCGAATAATCACACAATGCAGATGATAATGGAGATTAAAGACACACAAACACCTAACAGAAGTCGAATCTACCTCAGAAAGACAGTAATCAGTTGAAAATCAAACAGATAGTTTGATAGATGTTCCTCTTTCTGATGAGTCTTTCGCGAGCTAAAAATTTTCGACTGTTGAATTTTGTGATTGAGGATTTTTCAATTTGAGTTTTATGCGTGCGATAAAGCTTTTCGACTGCCAAAAGTTACTTCGTTTTAATGGGAGGGTTAGACATTTTGGGTTCGCAGATTAGACAGGACCATTTTTAATTTTCGCTCGAGAATCTTAGATGGAAAATTTCATTTGATCCCGATTTAATTTTCGCTTGAAAAGCTGGCAGCGAAAATTACCATTTGGTCCCATTTTGATTTTTGCTCGAGACAATGCAATCGAAAATTACTAATTTCATCCAATTTCTCAATTGTAGGTCTTCCTATGTTTTCAGAGTAACCCTATTTCAATTAAAACCACATTTTGTCTCCCCTATGACATCTGATTTTCGACAAATCTGCATTACTTAGAGCTAAAAGTCCAAAATGTTAGAGTTTATCAACAAGTAATTTTAACAAGGCTCCCCCTGAAGTTTTTGTATCAATGCTGCAAGCTCCAAAATGTGAAAATTGTGAAGTCCTCTCATTGAGGTGTGGTGTAGCAAGAAATCAGAATCGAAAATATCTGCAACACTTAGAGGAAAACATAAAAAATATTTGTAACTGCTCCCCCTCAAATAGTGCACCTTAATTGATTTAAGCATTCAAACTAGTAAATCAATCTAAGTAGCAAACATTCGAAACACGCAATTTGATCAATTTATCTTAGATACATGGTCCCCTAATCATGTAATCAAACTTATGCGCGAGGTATGCGCAAGAACAAATATTCGCATTTATTCAATTCAGCGAATATGCAAAAATAAAATTGCATGTCAAAATGTGCGAATTCTTAAAAAAAAATTATTTTTATTAAATAGGTTAAAAATATAGAAAACATATATATGTATATATATTTATTAATATGTATATTATACTTTTATTTTTGAAATTTCTTATGTATACGAATATTATTAATAGTATGGGATCAAATTATTTTGCTTCGATCAACGTCACGCCTAAAATTTCACAAGACACGTGAAAAGATCATATGCCGTCAACTCATGTCGACAAACTAAAAGTCCTAAGTTCATAGAATGATCCATTTCGACAACTCTCACTAGGTTTGCTCTAGCGCTCAATTATTTTTACCTTGGGCTTTTATATTTATATCACTCAAGTCAACACAAGTAAATTTAAGTCAATATACCTGTGATCGAGACGCTTTTAATCATTTCACCTAAGCAAAAGAACGTTGATTTGGTATCAAAGGGACTTTAAAGTATTTTAATTTGGCTGTTGACTTAGAAGGGAAAATAATTTGGGAATTGGGCTTAGAGTCCTCGTCTTTCTTTTCCTTAGTCTTTCTCCTTCATCGGCATTTCTCTTTTCGTGTCTTCTTTTGTCATTTTCATCCTTTTTATTTTTCATGTCTGTCTACACTTGCTCAGAAGCCCCGCTTCTATACAAGGCTAAGAGATTATCTAAGGCGAAGTTCTTTTTGTTGGTTCTCGTGCCGATATCGTGCTCCTTTTCTCTTAATCATTAAAAAGATTTAAGAGATTATCAATTTAAAGAAGTTCACAGTTATGGAATTCGAACCCAAGGCTGTGCCCCTCTTCTCGTTTCCCGATATAAGATCGGATTATCATTGGAGAAGTTCACTTCATGGTGCTCCTCCTTCCAGCCGTTCCGACGAGCATACGAGATTATCGATGGAGAAGTTCACAGCAAGATCCATGCCCCCTTCTAATGATTTCTGAAAGATCTCAATAATTGGGAGGACAGGTTTTTGCAGTGCTTTTTGTGCGTTGAGCATTCCTCGTGTGCGTTTTTACCTTCTTTTGTCATCTTTTTATTTGTCGTATCTTTTCCTCCCATTCCATTTCTCGATTGAACATCCCACCGAAGACTTAGATAGTCGGTTGAAGGCTTGAAGGGGTTTCAATTGAAGAAAAGGTATTCGGAGAAGGCACAAAATGGATGACTAAAGGCTATGTTAAAGGAGCGAAATGTTTATTTGGCCAAGTGAGGAATTTCCTAAGGGCCCTAATCATTTTCCTAACGTTCTAATGCAAGGCGAGTATGAGGCCAAGAATCGCTAGTTAAGACAAGCAATTGATGTGTGACTCGCTCAAGAGTAAATTCGAAAAAAATAAGAACGCTAGAATCCTCACTTATTAAAGTGGCTTTGTGTCTAGTGGAGCGAACTAATGACCTTTAGACACAAGAACGCGACTTATACTGACAAAATTAAGCAATTAACCAGTCGCATGTCAGGGAAATCTAGACGTGACCAGATCGAGCATACCTAAAGATATCGTCATTCCCCTAATATTATAAGTATATGTATAATATTTTTGGAATTTATAGATTTATGTAGGTATTATTTTTGTTTTAAGTATCACGCAAAAAATAGAAATTAAGTACGGAAAACACAGAATAGAGCATTTGAAAGCACATAGGAGCACGTAAAGCACATATTACGGAAGATTCAACATGCCTAGACAAGGAATTGGAACTGTTTTTCGTCCAATGCCTTGGTGAAAATGTCCGCTAGTTGATATTCCGTGTTCACAAAATACATATCAGTTGTGCCTTTTTTCTACGTGATCTTTAATAAAGTGATATCGTATGTCTATGTGTTTAGTGTGTGAATGGTGAACATGATTACACGTTATGGCAATGGCACTTTGACTATCACTATATATGGGTATATTATTTAAATTGTACCATAGTCGCGAAGCTGAGTCCGCATCCAAAGCATTTGCGAGCAACAATTGGCGGCCGCGATGTATTCCACGTCAACCGTCGATGTTGAAACGCAATTCTGCTTCTTGGATGACCAGCAGACCAGCTTTTGGCCTAAAAATTGAGCGCCACCGAACGTTCTCTTCCTATCCATTCGGCAACCTGCATAATCAGCATCAGTATAGCCAACTAATTTGAAATTTGTTCCTTTTGGATACCATAGTCCTAAAGTTGAGGTGCCCTTGAGGTAGCGCAAAATCCTCTAGACCGCGAGCATGTGGCATTCTTTGGGGTCGGCTTGGAAACGGGCGCAGAGGCAAGTGGCAAACATGATGTCCGGCCGGCTTGAGGTGAGATATAGAAGAGACCCGATGATGCTACGATGGAGTGTGATGTGGACCGCGTTTCCAGTGGGATCGGCATCCAACATGCAGCTTGTTGACATAGGAGTGCTGAGAGGCTTGCTCTGATCTTAATGGAATTTCTTCAGAATATCTTTGATATATTTCGTCTGACTGATGAATATCCCATCATCGAGCTGCCGGACTTGAAGTCCTAAGAAGAATTGCATCTCTCCCATGTGACTCATCTCAAACTTGGTCTTGATTAAATCTCCAAATCTATTGCAAAGCCGTGGATTCGTTGATCCGAAGATGACGTCTTCTACGTAAATTTTGACGACCATCAATCTTTGTCTTACCATTTGATGAAGAGTGTCGTTTTGATCGTTCCTTGGATCAATCCAGGCTTCACGAGGAATTCGCTCAAGACATCATACCAAGCACGTGGGGCTTGTTTTAATCCGTAGAGAGATTTGTCCAATCGATAGACATGATCTGGGTGTTCTTGATCAACAAAGCCTTCTGACTGAGCGACATAGACTTCCTCCTTTAACACGCCGTTGAGAAAGGCGGTCTTAACGTCCATTTGGTAGACTTTGAAGTCTTTATGGGCACCATAAGGCAAGAAAAGGCAGATGACTTCGATTCGGGCAACAGGAGCATACGTATCGTTCTAGTCAATGCCTTCCTGTTGATTGTAGCCTTTCGCCCCCAATCTGCTTTATCCTGATCACTTCTCCATCTTCATCCTTCTTGTTTTTAAACACCCATTTCGTCCTGGTGATAGTTTTCCAAAGTGGACGGGGTACTAATGTCCACACTGGAGACGTTCGAATTGGTTGACCTCATCTTGCATAGCTATCACTCAATCCATATCTTTGAGTGCATCTGCTACCTCTGTTGGCTCGTTTTGACTTAAGAAGCAACTGAATAGTCCTTTCTGATATCTTCTCCTTACTCCACTCAAAGGATCACCAATTATCTTATCAGCTGGATGTGCTCGAGTCCACTTGCGCTCATGAGGCAAAGCCAAAGTTGAGGCATCAGCCATTTGTGGAGCGGGATCTCCAATTATCTGAGGTTGTATGTCTGATTGAGAAATTCAATTTCTACACTTGAAGAGAGTGACTCTGATGATATTTTCTCAACTTCCACATTTGGAGTAGCCATAGTCAGTGGTAATTCTGAATCGGGTGGGGTAGATACTGTCGAAGTACTTGGTACATTGGCGTCCTTATTTGGGAGTTCCAACATAGGTGTGGTAATTTGGTTGGACGGCCGATATAGAAGCTCGAAGAGCGAATCCAAGTCGTCGAGAGCTAGTTGTAAAGCTTCTTCTGACGTTGAAATCTGTGATGTTGCCGTTCTCTGTTGGTCTTGTGCAACCACACCAGTGAGCACGGGTTCTGAACAGTCTTATTCAGAAGACATCTGCTTAAGCACGGGTCCTGAACTAAGGTGCTCAGGAGCCATTTCTGCCGCTTCTTGGAAAGTGACATTATAGCTTTCCTTGATTGTTCGGTTGGACTTGATGTATACTCTGTACGCTTTCGAAGTTGAAGAATACCCGACAAAAGTGGCTTCGAATGCTTTAGGGTCGAACTTTGCTCGTTGCTCTCTATCGTTTGCCACAAAGCACTTGCACCCGAAGACCTTGAAGAAGAAAATATTGGGTACTCGCTTGTTAATTATCTCGTACGGAGTCTTGTCAAAGTGCCTATTAACGACCGTCATGTTTTGAGTGAAACAGGCGGTATTTACTGCTTCAGCCCAAAGGAAATGTGGAAGGCCGGACTGAATGAGCATCATATGTGCGGCTTCCACTAAGGTTCTGTTCTTTCTTTCAACGACTCCATTCTGTTGAGGAGTCTTGGCGGCTGAGAATTGCTGACCAATCCCAAGTTGCTGACCAGTCCCAAGTTTTGATAAAAGTCACTGAGGTATTTGTTCTTGAACTCAGTACCGTTGTCTGCTTGGATGACTTGGATAGTCTGTTGCAGTAAGTTCTGAGTAGAGTTCACAAAATTTACAATCAAGTCCCCTGTCTCATCCTAAGTTTGGAGGAATTTTGTCCATGCGTAGCGAGAGAAATCATCAATGATAACTAGTACATACTTTCGTTCGTTGATATTCTGTGTTTGCATTGGTCCACAGAAGTCCATGTGTAATAGTTCCAGAGGACGTGAAGTATAGGCAACCAGCTTAACATGATGAGAAGCTGGCTTCATTTTTCCTAGTTGACACGCCGAACATTGATGCTCTTTCTGAAACGGAATAATAAGTAGACCGTGATCCAAATTTTCCATTGAAAGCCGTTAAAGAGCCTTAATATTGAGATGAGACAGACGTTGATGCGACAAGTTGTTCCTCTGAATTGTAATCTGGGAGATGAGGCACATAGCTGTCGAGGTCCATACGGGCGTTAAGTTGATCATGTAAAGATTTGATTTCCGATGTCCTTGGAGGAGTTCTTTGTCCGACTGTCCAAGATTTAGCACCGTTCAGCAAGGAAGACCACCTGCAATCCTTTATCGTAGAACTGGCCTATGCTGAACAAGTTATGGTGGAGACCTTCGACGTAGGAGACATCCTTTATAGTCAGATTCTCCAGAATGATATCCCCAAGTCCTAGAATAGGGGCTGAGTCATTGTTCTCGAATCTGACTTTTCCATTCGGCCGGTCTTGGGAGTTGCTCAGCAGCTTTTGGTTTCCCGTCATCCGTGTGGAGCAACCCGAGTCAAGGTACCACACATGATGGATCTGCAAAAACAATTACAGTGCTTTAGGTACCCACTTATCTCTCAGATTAGCAGATGTCGTCTTAGGTTCAGATATAGTTCCTAAATTATCACTGTTAGAGACTTTAGCAACCCCAGCCATCTTCGGAGAAGTTGATTTGGGTTTGCCTTTTGTAGAAGACTTGGCCTTTTCGGTGTTCGTCTTCTTAGGCGGAGATTTAGGGACCCATTTGGGTTGAACCATGTAGGGAAGATGAATTTCATCACGGGCAAATGCACGAGTAGGCTTGAGCGTGGAAAAGATCTTTTCATTTGATAATCTTCTAAGGTGCTTGGGGGATTGGATCTTCACAGGATACCTTAGATGAGAATAGGAATGAATGGTGCCATATGCTTTCTTAATGGCTGGATCTTGTTTCCTACGGGTCATCCTAGATGCATTTGTCTTAGAATGAGGGATTGGAATTGTAGATGAAGAGCCTATGTCAAAGTTGGTGCTTCTAAAGGTGGTAGGCTTTAAGGAACAAGTAGAAGCAATTATTTTGAGATAAGAAACGACTCTTTTATTTCTACGAGTGTCTTTTAATTTACAGAAGGAGGTGGTAAATTTGGAATTTTGACATCTAGAGACTCCTTTATTTCTAAGCTAGACACTCTCGCCTCTGGTTTCGCTAGCTCCTTGAATATGCTCCCTGTAGACCTAGTGAAAATAGGGTTAGAGATAATATTTTTAAGTACCCTATTCTTAGATATTTGTTCTTTGGAAGACGATTTTTCTTTTTTCACGCGTTTCATAATGATAGATTCCTTTGAGGGTGATCCGTGAGAAATGGATTTTGAGATGGAGGAAGCTTTGAGATTTTCCATCTCTTTTAACAACTTCTTTTCAGCTTCAAAATTCGCACTTTACTTTTCTAATGAAGCACTTAACTCTTCTATTTTTCCTAACAATAGGGTGTAAATAGAGAGAATTTTCAGAATGGTGAGGTTGTGCTTCCTCAGTTGTAGAATGATCTTCGGGAATATAAATTGAATCAAAGCTCCAGCCCTTGGGTTAGACCCTCGTTTTGCCACTTTGGTTCAGTTCGGTGTAAGAAAAGGGGATTTCAGTCCTTGTCTTCGCTTTTCTCTTGGCTTCTTCTAACACGTCGGTTTCTTTTGCACCAGTAAAATCCATAATAGCCGTTAGTCCTAGACCCATGTACTTGACATCGTAAAGTTATTTGCAGTCAACTTTAGTCAAGCAACGTGGATTCTCAAAGCCTAAACCATACTTGTAATCATAGAATTCTATGTCCATGGGTTGGTTTAAGAATATCGTTTGTTCGGTTTGTCCCCTCTTTACAATAAGATCGTCTAGTTTCTTAACTTTTGCGTATAGCTTCTTATGTTTTCCTCCTTGGAGAGCAAAATTATTTTCCACCATTAATTTGGCGGCTTTCAAGATCTTTCGTAAGTTCACAAAACTTAGCATTAGATCCATCTAATCGGGCTTCTAGGTTGGTGACCTTAGTTGTTGCATTTGTTATCCTACAATTGAGGCTGGCTTTCTCGTTGAGATTCCTAACCAAGTAATTATAGTTATTCTCAAGCCTGTCTTCTAATTCTTTTACTGTCGAACTGTGCTTCTCTAAGGGACTATACTTACTCTGCTAATAATGGGTCTCTTAGATAATTCTTCTATTTTGACATTAGAGCTCTTAAGTTCCGCCTCGAGACTAGCTATCATTTCCTGAGACTTAGTTAATTTCTTCTCTACTTTCTTTACGCTTTTCTGCTCAAGTTTCATGTTAGTGTATGCTAGTTGATACGATTCTAACATGGTCAATAATGTGGAAGGAGGATCTACCTCTTGTGATGAGGTGGATGCGTTGTCGTCATCCGTCTGATTTGAGCTTTTGGCGTCAGTGTTGTCGTCTAGGCGGGCCATGAGGGCGAGATTATCTTCTTCAGAACTTGACGTGTCCTCGAGCCAGTTGTCCTGTTCTACCATGGGAGCTACTCTAGCTTCCTTCTGCTTTGTGAGTTGAAGCTTCTTGGAGTAGTAGTTGTCATCTCTCTTCTTTGGGAGAGTGCACTCTCTGGCATAATGACCTGGTTTGCCGCAGTTAAAGCACTTGTTCGGCTATTTGGCTTTCTTGACTTCGGAGGTCTCGGGTGCACGCTCTTTGTTCTTTGAGTTTGAGGTTCGAAGTCCGTTGGTTGATGATGATGACTTCTTCTTGAAATATTGTTTGTTCCTCATTTTTCCAATTAGAACCAACTGCTTTCCCAGCGCTTTCATATTTGGCTCAATGTCTGAGTCTGATTCGTCTTCCGACTCTGAAGGGGTAGGAGGCCTAATGATCTTCTCTTTCCTTGACTTTGAACTCCACTTATCTGAGACTAGAGCAACTGTGTCTTCGTTCAGCTTGCCCTTCTGCTCATTCTGAATCTCGCTTACATCTTTCTCGTACTGTGCGAGATTGCCGAACATGGCATGGATATCCACCTCCTCAAGGTGTTTGTTTTGTCTGATTTGAGTGGATATCTTCTTCCATTCCGAGGGAAGAGAGGATAGAAATCGAATGTTGGTTTTCATATTCGTCTTGGTGATTTCTATTTTCCTCATCTCATTCAGAAGTGTGAGATATAGAGATCATGTAGGCTCTTCTCCTCAGGTTTTGCTCTAAAAGAGTCGTAAGTCGTGAGAATGTTTGGCTTCTTGCTTTGATGCCTACTTCTGTTCTTTGCATCATCTTGTGCAGTTCATCCCACATCCCCTAAGCCATTGGAAGGGTATCGATCTGTCGATAGATGTCGTTTGGGATGCCCTGCATTAGAGTGTTCTTAGCTATCAGGTCAGCCTTTGCTCTAACTCTTTCCTCCTCTGTGCATTCCCTAGGCTCTTTGAGTCGCCTAGAGGCAGGAATTGGAGGATTGGCTGTGTTGTCGCCGGGTACACATACCCAGAACTAAGCTGGACCTTGCTCAAGTGACAAGAGAAGGTTGTCGGTCTGGTCCTTTAACTCGATGAAATTTAGAAAGTAGCTTCATCATATAGTGTATTCGCCTCTTTTAAGGATCGGACGACGGTTCTCATTTTCCAGTGTATAAGCATCCATGATTTTTGTAGTAGAGTTGATTAAGGATCTTCATTTATTGTTTTGAGGATTTGATTTGATTCAGCTTCACAAGTGACAAATTTGTTAGTAGCGTTTGATTCAGAAGCAGTTCGAGAATTATTTCTGATTCAATCTTTAAAGTTTGATCAAAAATAATTTCATCGAGATAGAATGTAATTGTTACTATTCTCGTGCGAGAAATTCTTTCAACGAAAAATTTTACGAGCGAAATAAATTGTTTAAAATCTTTCGGTCGAGAAAATTTCTGGATCGTGAATTTATCTCGGTCGCAAAGAAACAGTACATTTAGTAAGTTTCTCGCTGAGTCAAAATCAATCCGTTGACTGAAACGTTTCTCGAAGGCAAATGATTTTCGCTTGGTCAAACTAAGAAGTCTGACCGAAAATGTTTCTCGAGAGAAAATTACATGTGCAAAGTCAAAATAGATCTCGTCGAAAAAGATTTTTGCTGATTAATGTTCGAGAAATTTTTCTAGTAAAGTCGCTCTGGACGACTTTAGCACTGACTTAGTATTCTGAATCGAGAAACATTTTCGCGCAGATTTTTTGATCGAGAAATAAAACTGATCGAGAACCTAGCGAGAAAAATTGAAATAACGCAAATAGTCACAGAATACGATCAACACTGATTCAAGCAAAAACAACGAATTAGACAGTAAAATTGCAGGTAATTGCTCGAATTCAACTACAGAATACGCATGAACAGACAATTAAACACGTCATGATGCAAAATATATCGAATTTTAGCAAAACCAGTACGTGTTCAGGTAGTTCTTCACGCGAACAGTGACTTCACAAATTCAATCAAATCAGCTTAGTTGATGTTCTAAACGCTACCGATCTAATCACAAACGATTTATAGCACCTAAGCGAGCACAGAAACATCAAAATCAAGTCAATTAAGCACAGAATTAAGGATATCCGATCGAATTCAACTTTCGCGCCAAAACTGTTCTTCGAGCGAAAACAGTTTCAGAATTAAAATTCGATCAGATTCTAACAATTTTCGATTGAAAACAGAACGAATCTGCTCTGATACCACTTTTAGTCCTCGATTATCAACTCGTATGATCCTAGACTTCAATACTAAGTAATTCGACTAGAATGATTGACATTAAGATTCGATCGCAAAACTAAATTGAAGAACGCTAGAGAGAATTTCGATTAGTGAGAGAAAATACTTGTTGTTTATCTCTCTAGAAATTGGATTGGCAGCCCTTCGGATCAGTTGACTAATTTTCTCTATTAAGCACAATGTTTACACTAGTATTTATACCAAACAAACTTGGTATAAATACAAGTTAAGTCCTAATCTAAGGACAAATACAAATAAAGCCCCTAATTACAAGGACAACTAATGAAATCAAAGCACAACTAAAATGTATGTTCTACACCTATTAATACTATTTAGGATTTGTCAAAAATAGATTGAGGTGGTGGGAGAAAAATCCTCCCACCTCTCCCTTTACCAAGTCTTCGTTTTACGAATTAATGAATTCAAAATTCAAACATTAAATTTAATTAATTAAATATCCAATATCTTAAGTAATTAAAATACTATATTTACTATAAACATATAATATCCAATAGAAATGTATTTAATAATTTTCGAAATTTTATCTAATAAAATTCGAAACTTATATATATCCGATATATATTTTATTTAATTCCAAATTAAATAATGTTATTTCTCTAAATAATAAAGATTAAAATCTAATTTAAATCATATCTAAATATTAAATATCCAGTATTATATTCAAAATATCTCGTGAGGTGAAAAGACCATATTACCCCTCACATGTCAAACTTAGTATGTCGGCCGATCAGGGTTTTGGCCAAGACCCAAACCCTAATGTATCAATCTAGGACCTATCCTTGTCTCTCTCTGATAGTGACGTTGTGCCGGTTGCCCTTTTTAAGCCCGACTCTCTTGGTTTGTCTCAACCGGCCTAGGAGGTATCCAGGAGTTCAGTATTCATCTAGCCAGCCCCGTGGTACCGAACAGATCCCAAGTTGAGTACGAATTTGATCTAATCATAATCCACGAACCGACTGTAGATTTCCGTCATGCGTATAAACCCTTTACGTTTGTCCCGATCGAGTGAAAGTCACCATTGGCAAACTTACAGAACCCGACTCTATGTCGTTTATGTAGGTGAAAATACCTAAACTGTCCTCCACAACTATCGTGAGTCGGTTATATTCTCTGGCCAGAGACTTGGATAAATTCCCGCACATTAAACTTGCCCTAGAACATCAACCTCGAATTAATCGATACCGTAAATCCCGCTCCGCGGTTCAACCGACAATTTCATTGAAAAGTCAAGACCGCATTTCGTCGCTGACCCATGCCACCGGCAAGACGGGCCTAGCAAACTGTCAAGACTTCAAGTCCAAGGTTCACGCAGACTACTACAGTCAATCGATCGATCAAGGACAATCCAGCGTGTGATCGTTCGATTACGAGTCAGTGTCCAAATACAGATAATCCCCTGATTCATCTTGTATCATTTTCACGGGCTCCCACTTCTCAAGTGAACACTTGGCACAACCGTATTGGAGCCATCGACAAACATGTTGAAGATATAAAAGTGCCTAAGAGGGGGGGGGGGGGTGAATTAGGCCTATAGAAATTTTTGCTTCTTTTCACAATTTCTAGGTGTAGTGACTTGGATATGCCTATTTATGCTTTTGACGTGTATGCCTGATATATCCTAGTTCGTCGGATGTGTTTCGAGTCTGTCTCACTGTGATAAGGAAATAACTGAAAAGTAAATGCGAGACAGGATTTTTATAGAGGTTATATCCCCAACTGGGGTTTACTCCTCTCCTTGGGGTTAGCTCCCCAAGAGTTTAACCAATCACTATAATGCACCGTAGCTGGATACAAAACTGATTGGTTAGCCCAATACACAACCGAAACAAGTCGAACACTAGCAACTACTAGGTTACCACACGTCGAGTTTCGTTCCTCGGAATCTCCTTGATCCCGACAGATACAGCTCGCTACCGAAGGGCCCCCGGACTTGTCCTTCCCTTCACGTGTGCGTAAACGTCGACCTTGCCTCCTTGGTATTGCTCACGTCCGAAGACAACACGTCCGAAGACAGAATGTATGGCAGGAGGTTGGAATATCAAGGTGAATCACTCGCTCAGTGATGGATATGCAAGTTAAAGCTCAGGTGGGCAGAAAGCTATCGCAAGTGGAAACTCAGGAATCTCTTAGTATCTTTCTGCTCAATTTTCTCTCGTACGCTTATATTCGTAGGTTCGCAAAATCTAAGTGTCTTCGAGAGTCTGAAGTGCAGTCATATATAATCCTTTTCAAATAGCACTTCACATGGAAAATCATATCAAACAATAATTACCAAATCAAGCATAGTTTCCATGCAACTTTCGAGTCAATCATACCATATAAATCATGCTTTTAACAAATCTTCACAACGGTCATATAGCACATTTAAAGCATAATTATTTTCCATATAAAGGCTCAATTTCGTTCTCATGCACATTTAATCACTTCGCATATATTTACCATATCAGAACTTTCCATAAGTGATTCCCTGCTATCTGTTTCTGGTATAAATCAATCAAGACTAATTTTCCAAACATAGCACATGAGATAGCATCACATCAGCACGTTTTCCATGTACAGCTCATAGCATTTAATCAATATATTTACCATGTTTAGCACACAAATCAGATCGGAGCATACTTAATTCGATTTATCACAACATGGCAGAACTTTCCTTATATCAGAGATCACACCCGTTATAGCACACCATATAAGAGCACCTTATCCATAAGGTTAATCAAATCAAATCTTTCCTAATTATAATATTCTAATCATCATAAGGAAAGATATCAACTCAATATATCGCATTTAATTCAGTGCAAAGCAAGCAAGGATCATACATATGATTTTCGTCCAGGAATAAACTAGTATCAACGGATATATCACTTTCCTTATATAAACAGCATATTTTCCATATATAGCTCAGTAGGATATCTCTTGCATTATTTCCATATATAGCACAGAACTATATATTCTATCTCATGGAATGTTTATAACATGCGATCACCTAGTTCCATCAAATCATCACAGAATCACACGCAATTCAAATATTCAACACTTAATCGATTTTATAGCTCATAAACAATGCATGGTTGAATATTATCATGAACTTAGACATTTTATTTGTCCCAAATCGAATTGCTTATTTTATAGACCTAATGTCATTACAATTACATCGTTCATCAAAACTCTCTAACATATACGGACCAAAAAGGTCAACATTCTCCCCCTTTTTGATGATGACATGTAATTGATACAGCACGGAAGCAAGTAAGCATATTCGATAATGCAAGTCCTAGCGCATATGTCTAAGTGTTCCATAATCACAAAGCAGAGCATATGATATTTCCTAATCGCATATGATACATATTTGCTCCCCCTGCCTAAGTGCAGTTATCTCTATGACATGCAAAGATATATCGTGAACTAATTTTGCTCCCCCTGCCTAAGTGCGGATATATCCTGTCATTTTCTATGTTATATCCTGAGTGTTAAAATTTTGAAATTACCCGTGAGTGTGCTCCTCCTGCCTAAGTGCGCATTTTCCAAGCATGAGTCAAGCAATCACATAGTCATCGCAGCAGGCACTTAGCACTTATCAAGAGATCTCACATAAGTCAATTTGCACAGTTAAGTATCAGAGTATCACTATATCAGCGCATAAGATCAGATAGCGCAGTATAAGATCAAACAGATATATCCAAAGATCAAATCAAAACTATTAAGCATTAGAGATATATCATAAAAGCAAATATTATAAAGATTAGGGTTCAACCAACTTCCCTACCTACCACCAAAACACTTAGACGCTTAACGCCTAAACCTAAACACTTACCTTACTACTCCCCCTTCATTATCAAAAAGGCGGGAGGGATCCTAAAACTGAACTGACAAAACGGAATATCCTAATATCAACTAGGAGCAGAAATGGAACAGGGGCAGCCTACTGGCTTGAGGAGGTGTCAGAATCGGCGGGTTTAGGAAGGGACTTCTTAATCAGCTTGGAGAGCTTGGACAGTTTCAGCGATAGCTCGGTATATTGCTCTTTGAGCTTACGGAAGCGCTTCTGATTATCAGCCTTGATATCGGAGATATCGCGGCGCAACACGGATATTCCAGCCTTCCCTACACTCAGCTCATCCTCGTAGTCCTCGTCGTCGTCGCTCTTCACCTTTGCTTTTCCTTTTGCAGCCGACCTTTCTGAGCGCTATCAACGGACCTACCTTCCTTTTCCTTGAACCAACCTTGGCTCTTTGTGTAGTGAATACCCATCCGCTTCAAGGTCACTTGGTCCACGTTGTGGACAGATCTATCTTCCCAGCCAGGTGGCAGAATAATGCCCTCGCACTCAAACAAGTGAGTGAGCAACATGCCATAAGGCAGAGCCTTATCTCTGCTTTCGAAGGAGTGGATCATGTGCTTCATGATGACATATCCTAAGTTGAACTTGAGGTTCTGGGATACCATGTAGACCGCAAAGGTACTCATGAAGTTCATCGTCGTCGAGTGGCCGCCGCTACCAATTTTGGCACTCCAGAGATTCATGTTGAGTAGTTTGTGCAGGAAGAAGTAGTCGATAGGGAGTTGGTTCAGTGCTTCACCGTCAGAGAATCGAGGTTTCGTGCGGTTATTCCAGAGTGTATGAAGGACATTACCGAGATCAAACTCATCAGCGTGGCACCAGTCATTCATATCATAGTGCCGAAGGCCCTCATCAGCAACTCCCAGCATAGCATTCATCTTCTGAGTGGTCCACTCGATCTTATGGCCGAGAACATAGGAACGGATGTTGACATGCCCTTCGAACTCGTCGTAGTCGAGATTTGCATAGAACAGTTTGACTACTTCAGGGAAGTAGGGTGTGTTGAGACTGAGGAATTGTTCCCATCCAAACTCCTTAAGCCAGGTGATTACGTTCCCAGGGGCAACTTGTCGAAGGCAACTCCGCGACCACGAGCGATATCTCTTTTGATGAAGCTTTTGTAGGTGGTGCGGTTACTTTCTGCCAGAAAAAGCATTTCAACTGGGATCTCACTTGGTTTGGACAGATCGATAGGCGGTATGGCAGAGGGTTTTGAACTTGATGGCGGAGGTGGCGAGGTTTTTTCAAGTGGTGAGGGCTGTTTTTCAGGAGACTTTGGCGGAGGTGAGGTTGGTTTCTGGGTTTCGATTGGAGTTGGGGATCGCGGGGGCGATTTTTGGGTATCCTCAGGAACTTCTTCAGGAATTTCGGAGCTTGAGGCAGATTTTTCTGGTTCGGGCGTCTTGGATTTCTTGGTTTTCTTCTTCTTCTTTGCAGTTTTGGAAGGGGTTGGGATCTTTTCAGAAGGTGGCTTTGGATCGGGTTTCGCGAGCAGAAGGCGAGGCTTGTTTTGGTGATTTGGAAGGTGAGTTGAGTGGGGTTTCATCTGTATCGGTCATGGGTTCCTTACGTTTGCGGCTTGATGATTCAGGGTTGACAGCTTTGGATCCGGAAGTTCTGGCCATTTTCAGAGATTAGGGTTTGAGGAAGTTTGGAGAGGATGATGAATCACGAAGAAAGGGACGGTTTTGGATCTTTAAGAAGGAGAGAGAGAGTCGGTTTATTTTGGAAAAGATAAGAAATGGAATTCAAAATTTGAAATTCGAAATTTTGAAAGGAAAGTAATAAACTGTCAGAGATATCGGATTGATTTGACGGGATCTCATAATTATGGAAGGGATTTGACTGGATGAATAGGAATATACTTTGAATAATGAGTTTCCTGAAGTAACTGAACGGCTGGAAAGATATTTACGAGTTCCTTCCTAAAATAACCTTATCATATCAAAGAACAGATCCAGGAGATCGGATATTCCTAAAATAAACTAGATGGCTGAAGGAATGTCTATCTACGAATTTCTTCCTAAAATACGAGAATCCCTCAAGGGGAAAATCTATAAGATTCACGGAAATATTCTAAAGGCTAAATGAATATCTTAAGGTAGAGTTACTATGAGTTTCTATCTAAAATAGAATAACCTAGAATAAATGATAGAATTAGGCAGATTTACTAACCTTATTAAGCTCGAGGGTTCCCAATCGATCACGGATGTCGCAGAATCTTGCCTCTATTAGGGGTTTAGTGAAGATATCAGCGAGCTGATCATTTGTTCCTACGAATTCCACACTGATATTCCCCTTCTGAACATGGTCTCGTATAAAATGATGTTTAACCTCAATATGCTTAGTACGAGAATGATGCACGGGATTCTTAGTAATACTAATTGCACTAGTGCTATCACACAGAATAGGAATTTTGTCATAACTTAGCCCGAAATCACTAAGGGTTTGTTTCATCCAAAGAACCTGTTGACAACAATTTCCTAAGGCCATATATTCAGCTTCGGTTGTGGAGAGGGCGACAGCATTTTGCTTTCTACTAGACCAAGTTACCAAGGAATTCCCAAGTAATTGGCAAGTTCCACTGGTACTTTTCCTATCTTCCCTACAGCCGGCATAGTCGGCGTCGGAATATCCCATTAATAGGAAGTCATCCGTATAAGAGTACCACAGACCAAGATTGACAGTACCCTTGATATATTTAAGTATCCGCTTGACTGCGGTCAAGTGAGATTCCCTAGGGTCAGACTGATATCTCGAACACATACCAACAGCAAACATGATATCAGGGCGACTAGCAGTTAAGTAAAGAAGACTTCCGATCATACCTCGATATTGTGTTTGATCAACCGGTGTACCTGATTCATCAATGTCCATTTTGGTGGTCTGATGCATAGGGGTGGAAATTGCTTTGGAATCACTCATCCCGAATTTAGTCAGCAATTCCCTGCTGTATTTTGTCTGGGATACGAAGGTTTGCTTTATTTGCAACCCGAGGAAGTAGTTCAGCTCACCCATTAAGCTCATCTCAAATTCCTTCTGCATAGACTTAGAAAATTCCTCGCAGAGAAGGATATTAGTACTTCCAAATATGATATCATCAACGTAAATTTGGACCAGAATCATGTGATCACCTTCATACTTAATAAACAGCGTGTTATCAATAGTTCCAGTCGAAAATCTTATGTCAATCAGAAAGTTACTTAGCCTTTCATACCATGCCCTAGGAGCCTGCTTTAAGCCATATAATGCTTTATTTAATTTAAAAACATGATTTGGAAAATCTTCCCTAGCAAAACCCGGAGGTTGTTCTACATAGACTTCCTCATTTATAAAACCATTTAAAAAAGCACTTTTTACGTCCATTTGAAAAAGTTTAAAACGTTTAAAGCATGCATATGCAAGTAAAACACGTATAGATTCTAATCTAGCTAGCGGAGCAAAAGTTTCATCGAAATCAATACCTTCCTCCTGGGAATAACCTTTTGCAACTAATCTCGCTTTGTTTCTTATGACATTACCATGTTCGTCGAGTTTGTTGCGGAAGACCCATTTGGTTCCTATGATGGATTTTTCTTCCGGTCTCTCTACGAGTGTCCACAACTTGCTCTTTTCAAACTGAGATAGCTCATCTTCCATGGCAGAGACCCATGATATATCATCTAGAGCTTCATGGACTGTCTTTGGTTCCATCATTGAGAGCAGTACATCATGAGATTCCTCTGTATCTTGATTTCGTACAGTTGCTCGAGTTTTGATTCCAGATCTGATATTTCCTATTACTTGATCTGTTGGATGACTGGAAGCATGTTTCCATTTTCTAGGTTGCAGCTCCCCAGCTTCTGGTTCCACTGTTTCAACATTTTCATCTTTAGGAATATCTTCCTCACTGTCTTTAATATCCTGCAATTCTGCACAAGGCAAATCTATACCTTCCTCATCAGTAGCATCTGCGTTAGGCATCTCATCAAAAGTAACATGTATGGATTCCTGAACAGTCAGCTTTCTTTTATTGTAAACACGATATGCCTTAGACGTAAGACTGTAACCAAGGAATATCCCTTCATCAACCTTAGAGTCAGATTTTCCTCTCTTATCTATATCGTTCAAGATAAAACATTTACATCCGAACACATGAAAGTAACCTATATTTGGAGTTCTACCATGCCAGATTTCATAAGAAGTCTTCTTTAATATCGGCCTAAGGAAGACACGGTTAGACACGTAACAAGCCGTACTAACGGCTTTCGCCCAGAACTGTTTAGGAATATCATACTCATGTAACATAGATCTAGCCATTACCTGTAATACCCTGTTTTTACGTTCAACAACACCGTTCTGTTGGGGAGTTATAGGAGCAGAGAAATTATGACTATATCCATACTGATCACAGAATGATGCAAACGACTTACTATCAAATTCCAGCCCGTTATCACTTCGTATCCTACATAAGTTCGTTTCTTTTTCATTTTCAAGTCTCTTTACTAGCGATGCAAAGTTATCTAATGCCTCATTCTTATGTGCAAGGAATATCACCCATGTATACCTGGAGTAATCATCAACGATGACAAAGGCATATCTTTTACCTCGCAGAGACATCGTCTGAACAGGACCAAAAAGGTCGAGATGTAGCAGTTCCAGAGGTCTGGATGTGGATATCACATTCTTTGCTTTGAAAGATGTCTTAGTCTGCTTGCCCATCTGGCATGCTTTACATGTTTTGTCCTTGACAAACTTTATGTCAGGAACACCTCGTATCAGTGCATTGCTTGTAATATGAGACAGTAATTCCATATTGGCATGTCCTAGGCGTCTGTGCCATAACCAGGTGTTATCCTGTGTAACTGCTAAACACTTGACATTCTGGCCAGTGATATCATCAAGAGTTATACAATATATATTTCTATCCCTAGATGCACTGGATAGTACCTTATCATTTCTAACTACACACTTATCATTTTCAAAGGTAACCGTATGACCTTTATCGCATAATTGACTGATGCTAATGAGGTTATGTTCTAGATTCTTAACCAACCATACGTCATCTATAGTAGTATGTAAAGTGTTACCGACAGTTCCAACTCCTATAACCTTAGCTTTTGTGTTGTCGGCGTAGGAGACATATCCTCCATCATACGCTTTCACCGACACAACCTTACTGATATCACCTGTCATATGGTGGGAACACCCACTGTCGAGGTACCACTTGTTCTTCCTACTGGATTTTCTTTTTTGTACCTGCATGAATCAGTTCTTTTCTGAGGTGCCCAATTTTGATTGGGTCCTAAACGGTTAGCAGCAAAATAATTCCTGTTAACACGTGGTATATCATGTATCACAGGCTATGATCTCTCAGACACAGGCTGGCCAGAGTTAGAAACTTCAGGAACTTTCTTAGGTCTCCAAACATATCTAGATTTATCAGCTTTCTTCAAGAAACAGTGGTTAGCATAATGACCAAGACGACCACATGAAAAGCATTTAGGTTTCCTAACGTTTTGTGGAGGTGCAGCATGTTCATGTGTTGTGGAATATCCTAATCCTGTTTTCCCGATTTGTGCAGGAATACTAAGTAACATATCAAGATTTTGTTGTCCTTCAAGAAATCTAACATTGGTACGAGATTTTTCTTCTAAGAAATCCTTAAGAGCGGACATGTCTCTAGATATATTCTTTTGCTTCCTAAATTTCTCGCAATTACACAAAACTTTTTCTTTCTTAAGAGTCTCTAGCTCGGCTCTCAGGCACTCATTTTCTAGATCCGTTTGATGCTTCTCTCTAGCTACTTCATCTCGTTGCCTAATTAGACCCTTCACTTGTGAGTTGAGTGACTTAATCCTTCTTTCTGCATTTTGAATTATTTCAAACATCTCTTCTTTTTCATCTACTTCAAAGGCTGAGGAAGCGTTATCATGAAATTCATCTTGCCTAGCATATAATTCATTCAGAAATAATATTTTCTTAATAGTGGATGAATCCGATACCTGATCATCATCTGCGGCCATGTAGGCGAGATCTTCGTCTTCTTCGCTCCCGGCCTCATCCCAGTTTGTGACCATGGCCTTCTGCTTCTTTATCTTTTTGTCACCATTTTCCATCGGGCAGTTAGAGGCAAAGTGGCCTGGCTTGTTGCACTTGAAGCATTTCTGTACATTGTTTCCGGATGACGATATTCCCTTGTTCCTAGGTTGGAATTTGGAGTTTCCCTTGAACTTTCTTCTCATCTGAAACTTTTCAAACTTTCTGGTCAGCATGGCGATCTGCTCCATTAGGTCCTCCTCAGATTCTTCTTCGCCTTCAGAGTCGTGCTCTTGTTCGGTATTAAAGGCAATGTTTGGTTGATTTCGGACTGGTGGTTTTTCCTCGATGGAGATCTGAGTCATCTCGTAGGTGGTCAGAGATCCGATCAGTTCTGACACTGAAAGTTCGTCCAAGTCCTTTGCTTCGTAGATGGCGGTCACTTTGGGATTCCATTCTCTAGGAAGAGATCTCAGGATTTTTCGCACCTTCTCACCATCTTCTATTTTCTTTTCCAACGAGAACATTTGATTAATGATGTTCATGAATCTGGCATACATGTGGCTTATGGTCTCGTTGTCCTCCATCTTGAACAGCTCGTATTGGTGAGTCAAGAGGGCTATCCTTTCTTGCACAACTCGAGTGGTTCCTTCATGTGTGACTTGAAGCATGTCCCACATATTTTTGGCAGATTCGCATGAGCTCACACTATTGTACTCTTCTCTTGTGAGTGTGCAAGCTATCATGTTCTTAGCTTTGGCATTTAGGGAGATTCCTCGCTTGTCTGCTATATTGTAATCAGGGCATTTCTTTGGAGTTCCATCTTCATTTTTGGGAATGTAAGGTCCTGTTGCGATGATATCCCACAGGTCGTAGTCTGTAGCGATCAGGAATTCCTTCATGCGATTTTTCCATATGGCGCAGTTTGTCCCGTCGAAGAATGGTTGCCTGGAATGGGATTGTCCCTCTGCAAAAACATCAAAACTCGAAGAAGCCATTAGATCTTTAACTCAGGTTTGTTAGGCCCGTCGTTTGAGTAACCTGGCTCTGATACCAAATGAAGATATAAAAGTGCCTAAGAGGGGGGGTGAATTAGGCCTATAGAAATTTTTGCTTCTTTTCACAATTTCTAGGTGTAGTGACTTGGATATGCCTATTTATGCTTTTGACGTGTATGCCTGATATATCCTAGTTCGTCGGATGTGTTTCGGGTCTGTCTCACTGTGATAAGGAAATAACTGAAAAGTAAATGCGAGACAGGATTTTTATAGAGGTTATATCCCCAACTGGGGTTTACTCCTCTCCTTGGGGTTTGCTCCCCAAGAGTTTAACCAATCACTATAATGCACCGTAGCTGGATACAAAACTGATTGGTTAGCCCAATACACAACCGAAACAAGTCGAACACTAGCAACTACTAGGTTACCACACGTCGAGTTTCGTTCCTCGGAATCTCCTTGATCCCGACAGATACAGCTCGCTACCGAAGGGCCTCCGGACTTGTCCTTCCCTTCACGTGTGCGTAAACGTCGACCTTGCCTCATTGGTATTGCTCACGTCCGAAGACAACACGTCCGAAGACAGAATGTATGGCAGGAGGTTGGAATATCAAGGTGAATCACTCGCTCAGTGATGGATATGCAAGTTAAAGCTCAGGTGGGCAGAAAGCTATCGCAAGTGGAAACTCAGGAATCTCTTAGTATCTTTCTGCTCAATTTTCTCTCGTACGCTTATATTCGTAGGTTCGCAAAATCTAAGTGTCTTCGAGAGTCTGAAGTGCAGTCATATATAATCCTTTTCAAATAGCACTTCACATGGAAAAACATATCAAACAATAATTACCAAATCAAGTATAGTTTCCATGCAACTTTCGAGTCAATCATACCATATAAATCATGCTTTTAACAAATCTTCACAACGGTCATATAGCACATTTAAAGCATAATTATTTTCCATATAAAGGCTCAATTTCGTTCTCATGCACATTTAATCACTTCGCATATATTTACCATATCAGAACTTTCCATAAGTGATTCCCTGCTATCTGTTTCTGGTATAAATCAATCAAGACTAATTTTCCAAACATAGCACATGAGATAGCATCACATCAGCACGTTTTCCATGTACAGCTCATAGCATTTAATCAATATATTTACCATGTTTAGCACACAAATCAGATCGGAGCATACTTAATTCGATTTATCACAACATGGCAGAACTTTCCTTATATCAGAGATCACACCCGTTATAGCACATACCATATAAGAGCACCTTATCCATAAGGTTAATCAAATCAAATCTTTCCTAATTATAATATTCTAATCATCATAAGGAAAGATATCAACTCAATATATCGCATTTAATTCAGTGCAAAGCAAGCAAGGATCATACATATGATTTTCGTCCAGGAATAAACTAGTATCAACGGATATATCACTTTCCTTATATAAACAGCATATTTTCCATATATAGCTCAGTAGGATATCTCATGCATTATTTCCATATATAGCACAGAACGATATATCCTATCTCATGGAATGTTTATAACTTGCGATCACCTAGTTCCATCAAATCATCACAGAATCACACGCAATTCATATATTCAACACTTAATCGATTTTATAGCTCATAAACAATGCATGGTTGAATATTATCATGACTTAGACATTTTATTTGTCCCAAATCGAATTTCTTATTTTATAGACCTAATGTCATTACAATTACATCGTTCATCAAAACTCTCTAACATATACGGACCAAAATGGTCAACACATGTCATACTTGTTGATCCAGTCACCCAACTGGAGACTTAGACTTGTGACTAATTCTAATATTGCAGTATCTCAGCTTACTGGTGCCCCTCTCTGTCCCCACAGAATCAGTAACTGATATTGGGTTTTATTAATTTGTGTTATTCACCCAGAGTGCAAGGTAAAATCTTTAAACTATTGCCTTTTAACTAAATTTATGGAATAATAAATTAGTTTTGAATAAAACCATTTCATTGATAAAAGTAATCAAATTACATCACTAACCACTACACAATTACCAAATTGCCCTTGTACTCCCAGTCCTCGTACGACATCTAGGCATATACCTCAACAGCCCCGGTGTCAAATAACCATTGTTGCGATGGCGGTTTGCGAAGAGATGTCATATAGATAGTAGGCTGAGATATTTGATCACCTGGTGTGGAGTTGACCTACACATTATTGTGCCGAAGGAATCTGGCGAGTTTACGACATTCATAAGTTTGATGACCTGGTATCTCACAGTAATTGCAGAAAGTCGCAGATGAGCGTGGAGGTTTATTGGAATGAGGTGAATTCCAACCGGATCGGTTGTTAGAGGTGAATGAGTCTTGGTTTCTATGTGTCGCGTTGCAGGTGGGGCGATTGGAGTTGTGGTTGGGGCAAGGGTTCCATGTCTGGTTTTGATTTGAGTGAGCAGTGACACGATTAGCTGTTGCGAGGGTGATGGATGATCTATCTCACTTTTGGATCTGTTTTCCCATTCGGAAACCTCGAGCTCATCAAACAATTCATCAAAGGTGATTGGAGTATCATGCATGCGGGCAGCAGCAGCGACAGGAGCGAAATCTGATCCAATGCCGGCAAGAACATGTATAATGAAGTTTTCTTCATCGATGGGTTTGCCGGCTATGGCTAGGGCATCGGCAGTGGCTCTGACATCTCCATATACTCTGTTATTGTGCGTGTTATGAAGTTTTTCTTTGAGGGATACAACGCGAGTGCGAGATTTGTTAGCAAATAGAACACAGAGACGGTCCCATGCTTCTTTGGAGGTGGTCACAAATGAGATGTGTGATTGTATTTCTGTAGCACAACTTCCAAGGATGGTGTTGAGGGATCTTGTCTGTACCCGAGTGTGAAATCTGGGTTTGGAGAACTTTTGTGGCGTCTTTTGGATCGGGTATTGTTGATGTAGGTCTGGGGAATGTACAATTGATGTAGCCAAGTAAATCATAGCCAACTAGTGCTAAGTGGAGTTGGGTTCTCCGGACTGAGAAATTGGATTGAGGTACTTTAGTGGGAAGATGAGATGGTGCGTTGAATGATACAATATGAGTGTCTTGAAATGAGGACGCCATGTAGAATCGGTTATGAGAGCTTTTGATTTGCTTCTTGTGTCTCTTATACCATAAAGGAATAGTAGGTTATAGAAAAAATTTCAGTAATTCATTGACTCCTCAGTACAGTTTATATACAGTGGTACAAGGACTAGATAAGATCGTTACAAGTATGGAAAATATACAATGACTATCTAAATCATATCTTTTCGTAAAGATAATGACAAGCTAAATATAGAAGTGATATTTGAAATTATGGTGTATCTTTAACATCTTCGAGCGACCTTCGTGCGCCTCAGAATAGCTCCCAGTCGGACTTCACGGCCTCGGAAGGCAAGCTTCACGGCCGTGTAGATTGTAGGCTTCTGCATCTTCTCTGCGTGCGTCACGGCCAGGCGAAGGAGCCTTCACAGCCGCGACAAGGAGGTCATGGGCGTGACCCTTCCTGCACGTGGCCACGAGCCTCGGCTACCGGCTCGTTTAGGTGTGCGTTTGCTCCGATCTCGTTTCCGGTCGATTTGCGACTTGTTCCCATCGGTCCTAGCACCGAATACTCGAATTTTGGCACCAATTCCCAACATTTATTATTACTTATTATTATTTTACATAATTTGTCTCCTTACAAGTGCAAATCGTCGAAAGATTTTAATACAATTGGGGAATGAGAGATTCAATGAAATTTTTGAAATAACGCATTAACCTACCTTATTCTGTGGCAAATTCAAGGATTGGATCGTGTGAATTGTGTGTAGTCACTAGAGCTAACGGGCCGGCGGGCGTGCCGGCCCGTAGCCCGCCAAAGCCCCCCACTGGCAGAGCGGGCACTGGCAAGCCCGCCTATTGGCGGGCCTAGAAAATGAAGGCCTGCCCGCCTGCGTATTACAGAATTCAACTCGTAAAATATATCTAATTTAACTAATGTATTTAATATTAATTATTATGTTATTACAAAACTCAGAAAATATCAAAATCAAACTTCTTGGCTGCTACACCCTCTCTAGCGCAGAAACACTTCCACTTCTTCCACAAAGACGGGTGTCGCATCAGGTAGGAGATTGCGTAGCGTATAGGCTGCACCTGGTCCTTTAAACTAGCTAGCGCGTCTTGCACACAGAGGTTAAGTATGTGGCAAAAACAACGCACGTGGAAAAACCGTCCTCCGACTGACGGCTGACAATACTCGATCAAGCGTTCAATGCTCGCGTTGTTTGCGCTCGCATTGTCGAACGATACTGAAAAGACTTTGTTGACTATCCTATACTCTGATAAGATCGTCCTAAGCTTGATCGCAATGTTTTGCGCCGTGTGCGCTTCATCGAACTCCCTATATGCGATCAAGCGCTTTTGTATCGTCCACGAATCATCGACCCAATGGCATGTCACGCCCATATAAGATGAACGTTGCCAATGATCGCTCCATATATCGGAGCAAATCGACACGGACGTTCCTAAACTACCTAATATCGCTACTAAGTCGCGCTTAAGCGCAATTACCGTCTTCTTAGTATCCCGCGTCAAAGTGCTCCTCGAAATCTTCTTCGCCTGTGGGTTGTATGCGGCCTTGATCCAATGCTCGTAGATCGGGTCATCGGCAAATCGAAACGGTAGATGCTTCGCGGCTACGAACTTGGCAAGCTCGCGTCGCGCAACGTCCTCGTTGTAATGAAACAACGACGTTGCGCTTCCGCTCCCGCCGGCGGGTCCCGACGCGGACGAATCCGTACTTCCGAACATTTGCTGTTGGTTTTGTGCTACACCTAGCTTACTCGGGTGTTTCGAACGGAGATGGGAATTCATTGACCCATATCCGCCTCCCTTTCTAAAATTATATTCCTTGGGACAGTAGTTACAAATGGCTCTAAATCGGTTGACTATACTAGTAGGTACCTTCTTGAAGTGTACCGCGAAGATGTCCGACTGTAGCCGCCGGGCGGCGGCGGTTTGCGTAGGCGCTTCGCTCTCCGGATCCTCCTCCACCTCCGTATGTTGCGCGGCATGCGAGCTTGCTCCCGGCGATGGTTCGAAACCGGCCAGCTCCTCGTTCAAGTCACCGCCGAGCACGTCGGCGATATCCAAGAACTCGTTCGGATCGTATTGTTGGTAGTCATCTTGCAATGAACTACCAACGACTTGCTTCCCTTTGCTGGCCCTCGATGCACGAGAACCACGTCGGCCACCACCATGATCCATCTAAAAATAATCTACACACGGACGGGTACGAAAAATATGGTTAGATAAAAAACTAAAACAGGCCAAGAAAAGAATACCAACGGTCGGACTCGGTGCAGAGGCGAAACGTGGCGGTGCGGGCTGTCGGCGGGTGTCGGCGCGGTGCGGGCTGTCGGCGGCGGCGCGTGGCGGCGCGTGGCGGTGGTGGTGCGCGCGGTTGTGCGGCTGTGGTGCGGTAGTGCGGCGGTTGTGCGGCGGTGGTGGTGGTGCGGCGGTTGTGCGGCGGTGGTGGACGGTGGTGCGGCGGCGGTGGTGGGCGGTGGTGTGGTCGGTGGAAGGTGGTGGTGGGCGAGGTGGCGGGCGGTGGGGTTGGCGTGGTCGGCGGCGGGAGGTAGTCGGCGGTTGTGCGGCGGTGGTGGGCGGTGGTGCGGCGGCGGTGGTGCGGTGGTGTGGTCGGTGGAATGTGGTGGCGGGCGAGGTGGCGGGCGGTGGGGTTGGCGTGGTCGGCGGCCGCGGGATGTGGTCGGCGGCGGCGGGAGGTGGTCGGCGGCGGCGGGAGGTGGTGCTGGCTGGTGGGGCGTGGCCGCGTGGAAGAGAGGCGAGAGAGAGAGAGATGATATCGAGAGAGAGAGAGAGGAGAGAGACAGTGAGTGAGCGAGAGAGTGAGAGAGACAGTGAGAGACAGAGAGAGAACGAGAGAGACAGAGTGAGAGGGAGAGAGACAGATACCATTTATTTAAAGATGGTATTTCTTACCGTTGTAACCGGCGGTTTGTCCGGTTAACCGGCGGTTACACGGCTCAACCGCCGGTTACAACGGATAATTATTATTTTTTTTATTTTTTTTTTTTATTTTTTTAAAATTTGAATTTGGGCGGTGAATTCAAAATTTTAAATTTTAAATTTTTTTTTTGAATTAACTAACCGCCGGTTGAACCGCCTAACCGGCGGTTCCTAACCGGCGGTTTGCGGTTGGTCAAATCGACCAACCGCCCCGTAACCGGCCTTGTGCGGTTGCCGGTTACGGTTGCTGCCGGTTACGGTTACAAACCGTAACCGGCGGTTCCGTAACCGGCGGTTCGGCGGTTGAACCGCCGGTTACGGTTGATTTTGGGCATGTCTACCCGCGGGCCCGTTTAACAACTCAAATATAGACAAATATAATCGGGCCTCACCCTTACTTTCCGTTCAAGAAAGATCTATAAGATGAAAATATTGTCTTTCATGCTTATAAATTTCAAACTTTCTCAGAGGGTTTACATAATTTTCGAGATCTCTCCCAATACTTTGCTTGTCCGCTTTTGAAGATCTTCCTCAGTCAGGTTACGGTTGAATTATTTTTTCCCTCGTTATCACCCCTTAATAATATACATCTTAATTCATCGTATGTCACTTTAGATGAGTTGATCGATCGGCTAATTAACCATATATGGATGAGTAAGCATTAGCGTTTATTTGCTTTATAATGATGTTGTTTGCTTGATTTGCTGTTCTTTTTTCTTTCTTCTTTTTTTTTTATTTTGAAATTCGACGCTGAATTTTGGTGGTTTTCCAATAGGTTTCCAGTTTACTCAGCCTTATGATGAAACAATAGTTAACAAGCGTATATGAAAATCACTATTAGGCATATAATAATGGATAAGTGGAGCAAAATTCGACAGCTTGTTCCCGTGTTCTTTAAGAACAAGCACATGAAGATAGTAACTATCCCACTTCAAATGAAGATAGAACAAGCAAACCCTAATTTTTTATTGGAAGGAAGTTTTCCGCCAAAGATAATAGTAGGCGGAGAAACATATAAATTGTTGCCCGCTAAATTCGATGGAAGGTTTTGTTTACAAATTGGAGAGGATGATTATGATGCCCAAGCCCTTGAAGCAGCCAAGAAGATCACAAAGAGATTCGAAGAATCTAAGACTTTGATTGAAGATGGGCTTAGAGGCCTCGACCCAGATACTCGAGTCGATTTGATGGACTTCAACGACGTTTTTCTTATCAACTGGATGAAGAAGCTCAAGGGAAAGGGCGAATTGGAGTTTAAGGTCGACACTTCGACAGCTCAAGATAGAGATATAGAAGAGATGCGCGATTTTATCATTTAGATGGACTCGAAGATGTCGATATACTGCAGAAATATGTCAAGCTCAAAGATGGGGAAATTACTAGGATCAACTAAGGTGGAATATGCTATCCTATCTAGATTTATATTTTGTGGTTTCTGTATAACTTAGAGCATCTCCAACCGAACACCAAAACACAAAAAATATCTGAAATTTACTCCAATCGAACCCCAAAACCAATCGCAAAATGGGATTTATCATTTCTCTCTCCAATAAAATCGCATATATGCGATCCATGACAGTTTTTTGCGTTTTGGTTTACAAATAACATAATAATCCAATATTTGTAGATTCTTTACAGGCAATCTCACTTGATGAAGAGACGTATAATCAGCTTTAATAAAGTATGGTGTTTTTTTATCATATCCTCTGCTATTTTTTTTCCCTACATTGACTTCTTCAAATATCATCAAGTTGCAAATTTAATCAGAACACAGTACGTAGTTTTAGGGATATTAAGGTCAAATGTTATCTGCAAATTACTGTCCATAGTCATGATTATAGTTTTATTAATTATTCGTATCTAAAATAACATTTGTTGTTTAATTTGTAAAGTTATAAAATATGTGGGTATTTTGTAATTGTAGAAATTGGTGTGGAGGGAATATTGCAGGAATAATCCTTTGAGTTTGAGAATGAGTACTTCGGTTGGAGAAGAATTACTGCATTTTGAGTTTGAGAATGAGTTCGAGTTTGAGAATGGGTTTCTCAGTTGGAGATGGTCTTATACATATATATATATATATATTCATGGTATTTTATTCTTATGCATTACTTATCCTATTATTTGTGGTCCTATTCCAAATGAATCATTATTAGTTGATATCCTCAATCCTCCCCATTAGCAATAATTGGTCAAGAAACAACCACAAGGAAAAAATCGTAGGGTTCTCACCCCTACCTAAATTGATTCTTTTAGGGTTTTTAAACGAATCCTGTTTTTCATTACGGCCCATGAATGGTTGGTTCCCAACCAATTGGAGGTTATAAAAGCTATTTTAAAAGTTTTGCCTAAGATCCCCGAAATGTTGGAAACTTTATTTACATTACAGCCCAACAAGTTGACATAAATTGCCTAACTCCTGCCGCCCATCTGATCAATATAATTTGCTAAAATATAAATATACAAAACTAAAAAGAGAAAATAACGTCACATAACTATAAAAAAAAAGTAGAAAGCCAAAATGGTCCTCGATGTTTACCGTACCAATCTAGTCCCCCGAGTTATCGGATTTGAACCAAATTGGTCCTTTTGTTAGTGTTTCCCACATGTCGATTACAAATAAAAATATATTATACTTTAGTCATCTTTTACGTTTTGATTTATATTTTATTTTTATATATTTTTATTCGTTGCCTAATATTTTAATTAATATATTTAGTTTTTAATATATTTTTATTCTCTCTTTATTTTTTATAAATAACTTTATATATTTGTTTCTCTTCTCTTTCTATTTTCTAGATTTTGTTATCTTATTTTAATATTTAGTTGTATTTCTTTTTTCTCTTTCTTGGAGGGATATTGTTTTTCATTTTTAATGTTAGTATTATTATTTTTTCAGCCCGCCGATATAGGATGTCGACACGTGGCGTTTTCCGTCCAAATTGACCGCACTACTAACGGGATGACTAAATTTGTTCAAAATCGACAACATTAGGAACTAATTGTTTCACGAAAACCATCAAGTCATAAAAGCTATCGTTTCGAAATAGAGAACATAAAATACAATTTGATTTAAAATCAGCAACATCAAAGACCAAATTGGTTCAAAATCGGCATTACAAAATTCAGTTTAAGAGTAAAATTATAATATATGGTAAGCTATCGTTTCGAGAAAAAAGAAAAAAAATATTAAGTGAACAGATTAACAAAGCAATTCAACAACTTCTAAACAGCCTTCTCCATTTATATAATTGTTAATGTTGAGCTTTCAGCATTGGCAATGTTGGGATAACATTCCAGTCAACATTCGAGAATGTTTCCTATCTCAGTTTTATCTTTCATGCCCAAAACTTATTTTATTGATGATGTGACATTTTTCTAGTAATGTGCAATGGATAAGTGCTGGAATGAATCAAACCGTGTGGAAAGAGTGTGGATAAGCTAGATCGATTGGAAAGGAGCATACTAAAAATAGGAGACTTGGAGCTCAAGTGAAGACCGAGCTTTTGGAGCTGACCAAGTCGAGCTCTAACGGTCACTAACGGACCAAACTCACTTAGTGGACGTTAGTGGACGTTAAGGGCTGTTTCTAAGTCCTTGGTGAAGTCTTCCATAAGTGGAAGACATATAAGTAGCGAAGGACTTCACCATTTCGAGAGGGCTTTTGACAACGAGCGAAAACGAGATTATCAGAGCGAGTTTGAGCAAGCATCATCTCTTTAGAGAGTTTTTCTTTTTAATCTAGCTTTTCAAAGGTCGAAAGATCTTGTAGTTTGCAGAATCCTTTTTGATTCGTAGGTTTCGTAGGCTTGCTTTAGACTATCCTTTTTGATAGTTTGTAATCCATCTTTATAGTGGAGTTTTGCGCCTTGAGGCACGCAGCAAGTTATTTGACTTGCTGCACAAAATCACTTCTCGTGTTCGTTTCGTTTCGTCACTAAGTACTTATCATTTCCGCTGTGCGTTTGAGAGTGATAGTCAGTGTTAGCCTAACATTACATCCAACATCAGTTTACAACTTAGTGATTTTACATCCATTTCTGTTAGGTCCTCAGATTAACAACTCTACGATCCTAGGCTAGAATCCATACTAATTCGATCGTTTAGATAATCAATTGAATTCGATCGAAAAACTCAAGTTAAGAACACGAGAGAGAATTCAATTAGAGTGAGAAAGTTACTGTTGTTTCTCTCTCTAGAAATCGAATTGCAAGCCCTTCGGATCAATTATCTAAACTTTCTCTATTAAGCTCAATTGATTTACATGTATTTATACCAAACAAACTTTGTATAAATATCAAACTAGTCCTAATCTTAGGACTACTATACAAAACGCCCCTAATTACAAGGACAACTAATAATATCAAGCACAATTAAACATATACTCTACAATCTCCCCCTTTGTGCTTGATTGCGTTTCCGCGCCGTTTGTCCTCGGGCGTAATACGATCTGCGCAAGCCCAGCGCATACTCGTAGTTCCTCAGCGTGATCCTCAGCTCTAGTCGCTCCTCGATATCTTCAAGCAATTCCATTAGGAGCGGCTGTTCTCTCACGAACCTGTGGATCCTCAACCTCAGCATAGTGTCTCTATTTATTTCTTCCAACCTCTGCTCTATATTCCTCCTGATGACCTTGAGCGTCCCATCACAAAACTTGTTGATTTCAGTCTTCAGCATCAACCTATTCTTCTTTGCTATTGGATTATGGTAGGTGATGCCTAGGCTAAGCTGATGTGTACGTGATTGTTGGGAAGCCCTTCGATCTCAGGTCCTTTGTTGAGCGGAGCGGTCATGTTGACCTTCTTCATATTGCTCTCCAGAGCCATCTGAAGGTCGTGTGCGGCATAGTACTTGACTTGGCGCATCATGAACCGGTAGAGACCCTCGAGTCCTTCTTTCTTGATAAAGCCTTGAGGACCTTTGTAATTTTCCACATATAGCTGATATAAATTGTAAACTTCTTCAGCCGAGATGTACGGTAGGTCGCTCTCGCTTAGATCTTCTCGAGTTCTATCTACGCGCTCAATTGTGTAATGAGGTGTTGGAAGTCCTTCTTTGTCACAGTAGACGCTGAGTAGTTGGCTTATTGGAGGGAGACTCTTATAATGGTTCTTGGCTTGTGCCTTAGTCATCCCCAGCCTAACATCAGGTCCTAGTTTGGTCAGCATTCAGAGGTACGTCATCCTCTTCTGCTGATCCCAATGAGAGATCCCTCTAAGCTCGAACTCGTTTGGCTTCTTGACTCTGTCCGGAGACCTCCAAATATTCTCACGAACTTCTTCTAGGAAGGGAATTTCTATTTGGATGTTCTCCCACGGCGTGTTGATCCGAACGGTCCCTGGCGTTAGCCTTGGAGAGGGAACCGCCTGTTGAGCGATTAATTTTGGTAGCCTTGGGATATCTCGCTCGTAGTCTTCACCTTCCTGAAGCTCGTCGTCTTCTATGATTACGAGGTCTATAGACGCTTGTTGTAGAAAGCGCCGAACGTCGTGAAGCCGTCTCCTTTGATACTCCTCGGGCATAGAATGGGTCATCCACTGTCCTTCGAAGATATAATTGTCTAGGACCTCGTGTGGATTGACGCCATGTCTAGAGGTCCCGGATGGTCTGGAGCGACTGAGGGAGTGGCTTGGGTAGCTGCTAGAGCTACAAGCATTGCAGCACTTGCTTCTTCTTCCGGAAGCAAGGGGCTTGAGTAGATCGGCGGTGTGGGCGGAGGCGTCCTGAGGTGAAAGGTTGGTGGGTCGATGTGGGCGGTGCGGTGCGTGGTGTGGGTAGTTTGGGTTTGGTGAGTAGTATGGGTTTGGTGGGTAGTATGGGTTTCGCCAGCTCCAGTGCTTGTCTGTGCAGTGCCCGAGCCTTGTAGATGTCCTCGGCCTCTTCTCCCCCTCATGAGGGTCCTGATCGTCAGGATCGTCATGTCTGCGCCGTGAGTGGGAGCTTTGGCCTCGGCAGGTGTCAGTCGGTGGCTCAGGATGGTCCACCAATCGCCTATAGAGGGATTCTTCTTGCGGCGATCGGATGGAAAGGCCTATCAAACGGGCGAGGAGAATGTCGTGGAGCTCGGTGATGGGGATTGTGTATGGATTGATGAGGATGGAGAAAGTGGCTAGAGGGTCGGTGGGTGTGGGTTGTGGAGGTGTGGGGTTGATTTGTGACGAAGGGCCTTCAGAGGCAGGTGCTTTCCCGGTATCTCTTCGGGATGCCTCAATTGCTTGAAGTACTCTCTCTGTGATCTTGTCTTCCATTGACTGTACAGCGGCAGAGAGCGGCCTGAAACTGCTCGTTCGTCACAAAGGGTGCGGACGCCTCCGTGAATGGACCAGGACGACTGATGTCGCCTGTTAACCTTGAGTAGACACCGACTCTGCGGGTTGGCTCACAGTCACTTGAGGTTGTGACTGTATGAGACTTTCACCCAATCCTCGAGTCGAATCTTGAGGATTCGTCTCTATGGGTGTTAAGGCAGGCTCAGGTTGCGCCTGCGAACCAGACACCACGTGAGTTGGTTGCGGCTCAAGATTGGGCGAAGAAGTGCCGACAACACTTGTCGTTGTGGTCAGTGTAGTATCTTGTGCGGTGGTGACTGCTGGAAAGAGCGACTCCAACTGAATACTGAGTCTTCTGGGTGTCCTCCTGATCAGACTGATTTCCTCGTTAGACTCTGTGTCAGACGGGGTGGCGGTGTGAGGAGTAAGGTCTCGATCGACGTTCTCCAATGTCTGATCTATCACCAGCGGATGTGAAGTGTGCCCCATTTCCGTTTCGGGCTGTGCTTCTTGTTGAAGAACTTCCTCAAATGTTTCTTCGAGCACGTCAACATGTACGGGCTCTTCCACTTGTAATTTGAGTGCAGGAGCTTCGAGCCCCATCTCTGTAGCCACGACGCTCGATTAGGGTATCTTCCACGTCGGGCATTGGCTCTTCGATCAAAGAGGACTCCTGTTGAAACTCCTGAGCAACGACGTCTATCATCGCGTCGTCAGGGCTTGGTTGGTGTTGGGGAGGGCTCGCATGGTGATCTGTCGGGGGCCTTCTAATCATTTCTTCCGTTAAGTTGTGTTCCCGGCAGAATCTTTGATACTCAGCTCCCGCGGGGTCGGCGAGCCTGAGTAAGTTGAGTGGAATTGGCATCGACGGTTGGTCCAGGTCCGTGAGCCGTGGGTTGTGGAAAAACTTAAGCCTTGGCGGCTGGTAGTTTCCACCAGGAGGTAGCTTGGGAATGTTCTCGACGTGTAACTCCATGAACTCCCTGATGATGACATTGAACCATCGAGCATAGGGCACGTTCTTCGACCTTCGGTTTTCCTTCAGCCGAATCTGTTCATCTAGATCATTCCAGATTAGCTTTGCGAAGTCGTAGTTTCTGGCAAAGACGAGACCGTGAAAGATTCGCAGTATATTGCCGTTGCCCTTGTCGAAGCCGGCGTGTTTGGGTGATAGACATTTGTTCACTATTCCGAACAGTGTCTTCCAGGGGTGAGGGATACCGCTGCTCTGGACCTGAGCTAATCTTGTAAGCGGCGGTTGGTATCCCATGTGCAAGAAGTCCTGAATCATCTCTGCATCCGTCGGGAGCGGGTCGTAGTTGTCGTTGTGCGGCAAGTCCAGCATCATCCCGAACTGGCTCTTGCTCAAGAGAATATGCCGCGTCCCGATTTGTGTAGTGAAGGAGAACGCCCCATTTGCTACAACTCCTTGTATATATCCCCAGAATTGCTGGAGATAGACCATCGGCACTTATGCGATGACCGTTAATGCATGCCAGATGGGGTGGCCTCTGAGAATGGATACGATGATCTCGTCCGGGCACCGAAATGTGTTCGGATCGAGCTGAAAGTTCGTATGCTGAACCTTCAAGTACATATTGTGATCATATATATGGTTGCATCTTGGATAGCGATCCATCTGAAAAATAAGAAATATAAAAGTTTATTAGATCAATTTTATTTTCAGTCGAAAAATGAATAAATTTCATCAAACTATAGTAATATTGTAAATAATAGCATGTTCGATGAGTTTTGAATTGAAATCATATCAAATGCATAGTGTAAGTTCAATTTCAAAAATCGTGATGGCATGAATGTAATTTCGAATGAAATATATGTCGCGTGAAAAATAGTTCGAAATTTCGCTAAGTATTAAATCAGTAAGTCACTGTTCATGCCGAGAAAATTTTCGGTCGAGAAAATTGAATTGCAATTTGATTTCCTATATATTGATTTCAATTGAAACAATTCCGTCTAAATTTTGCAATCGAAGAATTTTATCCGCTATTGTTAGCTACAGTGTAAAAGACTTAGAAAAATTTCCTAAGTGTTAGAAGTTGAAAGCGTGACTGTAGTCGATCAATTTTACGATCGAGAAAAATACCGTGTAAATTTACGATCGAAAAATTACGTCTCAGGTAAATTTACTATCGAAAAATTTTCTTCGATTGAATAAAATTTTTCGCTGCTAAATTTTTGCGACCAAATTGAAATTAAATCGAAAATTCTATTTTGCGATAGTAAGTTTTACGCTCGATAAAATTTGCATCTAAATTGTCTAATCAGTGCTTAAGTTTTTCGCTCACAAAAATCCTAATTTGATTTCTCGATGGTAAGTAATTTTTTTCGGTCAAAATCTTCTATCTTAGCGACTAAGTCAGAATTTTACCGATCGAAAAACTAATTCGACACAAACCGTATCTCAATTAAATCGGAATTCAATTAAGACTGTTTGCGATCGACAAAGTTCTTCGATGGCTTCAAACATTCAAAAGCCCAGTTTCATCCAGACTTAAATTCAAGCGAGGATTCAGATTTTTCGATGATTCCTTCGACCAGATTCATAGAGGATATCGAAACTATCTTAAGTGCAGGCATTTAAACTCAGATAAAACTCATAATCAGGCCTCAAACACCATAAAATAGTTACGGTTTTTCTCAGTTTTGAAGAACAGTCGAAAAATCTTAATTAAACGTGCGAAAAACTACAGAATGTAAATGCAAATCAAGTTATATCATTCGCAATCATTAACCGAATCGAATTTCTACCTTAATCAGACGATTTGGAGTGAAAAATTGAAAGTTTTTGAAGGATTTTGTGTCGTCTGAGAAAGTTTTGCGAGAGAGTTTTTGCGATTAGGTTTTGCGTGAGAAAAAGTTTTTCAACTGACAAAAGTTAAACTTTTATTAACTAGCATTAATTTGTTTTCGGGCTTGTGATTTGACATTTTGCGATTTAATGGATCAGGCCCATTACTATTTGCACACGAAAAATTCAAATTTTTCGATCGCAAATTATCGCGATTAATCAAAATCGATCCCGACACTGTTTACGATCGAGAAACTTTAGATTGCGAATTAATTCTAGTATCCAGTTTCTCGAAAGTAAGTTCTTCTAAAGAATTTCAGATTGACCCCTATTTCAAAATAAAACCCATTGTAAGGCTCCCCCTTAGTAATTAAAATAAATGCAATTAACTCCCTGTATTTTCTGTGTAGTAACGTCTAGCTCCCCTGGCAGAAATTTAAAAATCTGTACCACTTAGAGGTTAGCGTTAGTAATAATGGAGTTAATCAACAATTATTTTTGGCAATTTTATCTTTGAAATATTTGGTCTTGTGTCTAGCTCCTCTCTTTGTTGTGTCGACGTCTCGCTCCTTAATTTTGAAAGATCTGAAATACTCAGAGAAAAAACGTCAAAAATATTTGGAGCTAATCTACGAGTCTTATACTTGCTCCCCCTCAAATGATGCACCAGAATTGACTAATTATGCAAGCATATGTAATCAATTCAAGTCACGAGCACACAAATTTACCAAGTAAGCATGTATACATGATCCCCGAAAATATGTACATTAAAAATATTGTGTGAGGGTAGAAGCAATGAAAAATTTATCGCATTTAAACAATTCAGTACCAATGCAATCTAAAATTGCATTTAGAATGTGCGATTCACTAAAGAAATTCGCATTTATTCAATTCAACGCATATGAAACATAACATTTCATGTCAAAATGTGCGAATTTTATTATTTATTATTTATTTATTATTATATATATATATACATTTTTTTAATTTTTCATATTCTTTACCTATATATATATTTACTAATATTAATTAATTTTTTTTTAGTATGGGGTCAGATTATTTTGCTTCGATCAATCGACACGCCTAAAATTTTACGAGACATTTAAAAGAAGAAAATGCCGTCAAGTCATCTCGTCAAACTAAAGTCCTAAGTTCATAGACTGGTCCATTTCGACAACTCTCACTAGGTTCACTCTTGCTCTTAATTATAGCTATCTTGGGATTTTTATATTTTTATCACTCAAGTCAACACAAGCAATTTTAAGTCAATTTACCTGTGATCGAGGCATTTTTAATCATTTCACCTAAGCGAGAGACCGTCTATGTGGAATCAAAGGGTTGTAAGGGTTATAATTTAGCTAGGACTTAGAACGGAAGGAATTTAAAGGAAAATGAGCTTATCTCTTCATCGTCTTCCAATTCTACGTCGTCTCCTTTTTTTTTCGGCGTCTTTCTTCTTTTCAATCTTTTCTCCCTCTTTTTCTTTTAAGAACTATCCCTTTTTATGTTATGCTCAAGCTGAAGCTCCGCTTCTCCATGAGGCTCTAGGAGATTATCGTAGGCGAAGTTCTTTTTGTTGGTTCTCGGGCCGATACCGTGCTCCTCTTCTCTTAATCCCTATAGAGGTTTCAGAGATTATCAATTTGAAGAAGTTCTCGGTTATGGAATTTGTACCCGAGGCTGCACTCCTCTTCTCGTTTCCCGATATAAGACCGGATTATCGTTGGAGAAGTTCACTTCGTGGTGCTCCTCTTCCAGCCGTTCTGACGAGAGTACGAGATTATCGTTGGAGAAGTTCACAGCAGGAACCATGCCACTTTCTACAAGGTAGTCGGAAGGCCGGTTCCTTTGGTCTGATTTTTGCGCGTTGAGCAATGCCTTCTTTTGTCATCATCTTACTTTTTCTTTTGTTCTTCCCCTCCTTTTCTCGTTTGAACAACCATTCGAAGAGTATAGAGTTCGGTAGAAGGCTGGGAATGGGTTTCAAATGAAGAAAAGGACGTCGGAGAAGACTCAAAGTGGATGACTAAGGGCTAACATGGGGGAATTTATATAAGGCCGAATGAAGAATATCCTAAACTCCCTTATCGTTTTCCTGACGATCTAACGCAAGATGAGTATGACACCAAGAATCACTAGGTAAGACAAGCAATTTATGTGTGACTCACTCGAGAAGTAGATGCAAAGAAAGGAAAAAGGAACAAGGCTTGAATCCTCACGCATGTAGAGTGACTTTGTGTCTAGTGGAACAATCAAATGACCTTTTAGACACAAGAATGCGACTTAGACTGACAAATTTTGAGCAATTAAATCGATCGCATGTCGGGGTAAAATTCTAAGTGACTTTAGATCAAAGCATCCTAAAGGATTTCGTCATACCCCTTTATATTATATATAGAAATATATATTATATATAATTTTTTATTTCTTACTATTATTATATATTTATTTTTTTTTATTTTTATCACGCAAGATAAGGACAAATAAGCATAGAAAACACATAGAATAGATCATGTGATAGCACAGAAGATCAGGTAATGCACATATTACGGAAGATTCAACATGCCTAATTTTCCGACAAGGAATTGAAATCGTTTCTCATCCAAGGCCTTGGTGAAAATGTCGGCTAGTTGAAACTCCGTGTTCACAAAGTACATCTCTATCGTGCCTTTTTCTACGTCATCTTTGATAAAATGATATCTAATGTCTATGTGTTTTGTGCGTGAATGATGAACAGGATTGCAAGTAATGGCGATTGCACTCTGACTATCACTATATATGGGTATATTATTTAGATTGTACCCATAGTCGCGAAGCTGTGTCTGCATCCACAGCATCTGTGAGCAACAGTTGGCGGCAGCTACGTATTCTGCTTCGGCCGTCGAAGTGGACACACAGTTCTGCTTTTTGGATGACCAGCAAACCAGCTTTTCACCTAGAAATTGAGCGCCACCGGACGTGCTTTTCCTGTCCATTCGGCAACCTGCATAGTCAGCGTCAGTGTAGCCGATAAGTTTAAAATCCGTACCCTTTGTATACCATAGGCCAAGGGTAGAGGTGCCCTTAAGGTAGCGTAAAATTCTTTTGACCGCGAGCATATGGGATTCTTTGGGATCGGCTTAAAACGAGCACACAAGCAGGTGGCAAACATGATATCCGGCCGGCTCGAAGTGAGGTAGAGAAGAGATCCAATAATACTGCGATAGAGTGTGATGTCGACCGATTTACCAGAGGGATCGGCATCTAACTTGCAGCTTGGAGACATAGGAGTGCTGAGAGGCTTGCTCTGGTCTTGATGAAACTTCTTTAGAATATCCTTGATGTATTTTGTCCGACTGATGAAAATTCCATCATTGAGCTGCCTGACTTGAAGGCCTAAGAAAAATTGCATCTCTCCCATGTGACTCATCTCGAATTTGCTCTCATGAGATTTCCAAACTTCTTGCAGAGCCGAGGATTTGTTGATCCGAAGATGATGTCGGCGACGTATACTTGGACGACCATCAGATCTTTGTCATGCCATTTAATGAAGAGGGTTGTGTCTATCGTTCCTCGTATGAATCCAGACTTCACGAGGAAATCACTCAGGACATCGTACCAAGCACGCGGGGCTTGTTTTAGTCCAGAGAGCTTTGTCCAAGCGATAGACGTGATCGGGATGTTCTTGATCAATGAAACCTTCCGGCTGAGCGACGTAGGCTTCTTCTTTTAACACGCCGTTGAGAAGAAGCCATCTGATGAACTTGGTACGTCGGTCTCGTTCGGTAGAGAATCCATTGTAGGTGTAGTCGTGTATGACCGATATACCGGTTTAAAGAGAGAATCCAAGTCGTCAATTGCAAGTCTCGTTGCTTCGTCTGACACTGATCCTGAAGTTGTTGCCATCTTCTGTTGGTTTTGTGCCAACACACCAGTGATTACGGGTTCTGAAATGTTGTCTTCAGAAGCCAACGGGTTGAGAACGGGTCCTGAACTGAATTGAGCAGGAACCAACGGGTTAGGCACGGGTCCTGGACTGAATTGGCCTGAAGCCAATGGGTTGAGAACGAGTCCTGAACTGAATTGACCAGAAGCCATATCTGCCACTCGTGGAAAGTGACATTATAGCTTTCCTTAATAGTTCGGTTGGACTTGATGTATACTCGATACGCTTTTGATGTTGGAGAATACCCGACAAATGTAGCTTCGAATGCTCTAGGGTCGAACTGCTCTCGGTCGTTCGCCACAAAGCACTTGCACCCGAAGACTTTAAGGAAAGAGATGTTGGGCACTCTATTAATCACAATCTCGTACGGAGTCTTGTTGAACCGTTTGTGAACCACCGTCCTGTTTTGAGTAAAACAAGCGGTATTGACTGCTTCAGCCCATAGAAAGTGTGGAAGTCCCGATTGGATCAGCATTGTACGAGCGGCTTCCACTAGTGTTCGATTTTTCCTTTCAACGACCCCATTTTGTTGAGGTGTTTTGGCGGCTGAAAATTGTTGACTTATTCCAAGTTTCTGATAAAACTCACTGAGGTGATTGTTCTTGAACTCAGTGCCGTTGTCTGTTCGAACAACTTGAATAGTCTGTTGCAGCAGATTTTGAGTTGTGTTCACAAAATTGATAATCAAGTCACCAGTCTCATCTTTGTTCGGAGGAACTTTGTCCACGTGTAGCGAGAATAGTCATCTACAATCACTAGGACATACTTTCTTCCATTGATACTCTGAGTCTACATCGGACCACAGAGATCCATGTGAATTAGTTCCAATGGTCGAGAAGTAGACGCAATTTTCTTGACGTGATGAGATGCTCGCTTCATTTTTCCTAGGTGACATGCCGAACAATGATGCTCCCTTTGTAGTTGTATAGTTGGAAGACCGTGAACCAACTTTTTCGTAGAAAGACGTTGGAGAGCTTTCATGTTTAGATGAGACAGTCGTTGATGCCATAGGCTGTTCCTCTGTAAATCAATTTGAGAAATGAGGCATACAGCTGTCGAGGGCCGCACAGACGTCGGGTTGATCGTGTAAAGATTGGATCTCTGAAGTCCTTGAAGGAGTTCTGTGTCCTGACTATCCAAAATTCTACACCGGTCAGCATGGAAGACCACCTGGAAGCCTTTTTCACAGAATTGGCCTATGCTGAACAAGTTATGGCGGAGGCCTTCGACGTATGAGACATCTTTGATGGTCAGATTCTTCAGAATGATATCCCCAAGTCCTAGAATCGGGGCTGAATCGTTGTTCCCAAATTTGACTTTGCCGTTTGGTCGGTCTTTGTAGTTGCTCAGCAGCTCTTGATTACCAGTATGTTTGGAGCAACCAGAGTCGAGGTACCACACATGATGGATCTGCAAAAACAATTTAGAGAGCTTTAGGTACCCACTTAAGCATGGATCCTCTCGGATTAGCAGATTTAGTTTTGGGTTCAGATATGACTCCTAAATCTATTTTTGGAAGAGTCTTAATAACCCATTGCACTTTTGGAAAAGTGGGTTTGGGTTTTGCCTCTATAGGAGACTTGGCCCTTTTGGCTTTTGTCGTCCTAGGCGGAGATTTAGGAACCCATTTGGGTTGAACCTTACAGGGAAGGTTAATTTCAGCACATGTAAATGCTTTGGAGGGTTTGACTGAGGAAAAGATCTTTTCTTGTGATAGTCTCCTAAGGTGCTTGGGGGTTTTAATTTCTACGGGATACCTTAGGTGAGTACAGTCATGTACGGCGCCATAAGCTTTCTTTATGGCTGGATCTTGTTTCCTACGAGTCTTCCTTGTGGCATTTGTTTCAGAATGATTAGTTTTTGACGTAGAGCCTATTTCGAAGTTGGTGCTTCTAAAGGTGATCGGCTGAAGTGAACAGGTAGAAGCAATTATCTTAAACGTGGAAATAGCTCTTTTATTTCTACGAGTGTCTTTTATTGTAACAGAAGGAGTAACATGCTCAGAAACATTTAAATCTAGTGGCTGCTTCTTTATCTTAGTGCTAGACACTCTCGCCTTTGTTTTTAGTGCTGACGCTACGCTCCCTGTAGACGCAGGTAAAGGACAATTAGTCATAGCACTTTTAACAGAATTATTTTTACAATTTTTATCTTTCAAAGGCGATTTTCAATTTTCACGCTTTTTGTAATAGCGTGATAGGTAGTTTGGGAGGACAAGGAAGCCTTGAGATTTTCCATCTCCTTAAAGAATTTTTTCTTTTCAGCTTCGAAATTCTCTCGTTCTCTATCTGGCTTTGCCTGTGACTCCTCTATCTGTTTTATGATAGGGGGTTTGTAGAGAGAATTTTTATAATTAATGTCTTTAACTTCCTCGTACTGTGTTCGAGAGTCAGGAGCAAGAACTTGTACTAAATCAGAGACAGGTGTTAAAGATGGTTTCATATTTCTGTCTCTTTCATTTAGTGCTGTGTAGTCAAAGGGGATCTCAGGCCCATGTGAGGCTTGTCTTATAGAGGAATCATAACTATTTTGATACGTTGATTCAGTGATTTCTCTAAGAGAGGTTACTCCTAAACCCATGTTCTTAATATCGTATATTTCCTTTTTCCGTAGAACTCGGGGGTTAGTGAAACATATGCCTTCTATTGGATTATAAAACTCTATATCCTTGGGCCTGTTCAAAAATATCGTCTGTTCGGATTGTCCCCTACGCGTAACTATATCATCTAATTTCTTGATTTTAACATATAGTTTCTTGCGTTCCTCACCTAGTAGAGCATAATTGTTTTCTACCGTCAGTTTAGTGGCTTGACAGGTGTCTAAATCCTTACTAAGCTCACTAATCTTAGCATTTGATATTTCTAATTGAGCTTCTAAGTTAGTGATCTTAGAGGTAGCTTCGGTTATCCTACAATTTAAAATGGCTTTCTCGTTGAGATTTCTAACCAAGCAATTGTAGTTATTTGCTAGCGTATCTTCTAATTCCTTAATATTTTCGCTCTGGTGTCCTAGTTGAGGTTGACTAGTCTCTCTAGACTGTAGGCTCTTAGTAAGTTCATCTATTTTTGCACTAGAGCTCCTAAGTTCTGATTCGAGACTATTTATCTTCTCATGTGATCTCGCAAGTTTATCCTCTACTTCCTTAATACTTTTCTGCTCACGTTTCATGTTAGCATATTGTTTGTTATATGAATCTAACATGGTCAATAATGTGGAAGGAGTGACTACCTCATTTGAAGACGTGGATGCGTTGTCGTCGTCCGTACGAGTGGATGTTTCGGCGTCCAATTCGTGGCCGAGACGGGCCATGAGGGCTAAGTTCTCTTCTTCGGAGCTCGACGTGTCCTCGAGCCATTGGTCCTATTCGGCCATGAGAGCTACTCCAGCTTCTTTCTGTTTTGTCAATTGAAGCTTCCTGGAGTAGTAGTTTGCATCTCTTTTCTTCGGGAGAGTGCACTCTCTGGCGAAGTGACCGCTTTGCCACAGTTAAAGCATTTGTTAGTCTCTTTGGGATTCTTGACCTCGGAACTCTCCAGAGCACGTTCTTTGTTCTTGGAGCTTGTAGTCCGAAGTCTATTGGCTGAGGTTGAAGACTTCTTCTTGAAGTACTTCTTGCTCATCATTTGTCCAATGAGAGCTAACTGTTTTCCAAGGGCTTTCATGTTCGGCTCGATGTCGGAGTCCGATTCATCTTCCGACTCTGATGATGAAGGTGGCCTAACGATCTTTTCCTTTCTTGATCTTGTGCTCCTCTTCTCCGAGACTAAGGCAACCGTGTCATCGGTTTGTTTGCCTTTCTGCTCTTTGGTAATCTCGCGGATATCATCCTCATGCTGAGCGAGATTATCGAACACGGCATGGACATCCAACTCCTCTAGATCTTTATTTTGTCGTATTTGAGTGGATATTTTCTTCCATTCCGTGGGCAGAGAAGATAGAAATCTTATGTTTGTCTCCATGTTTGTCTTCGTTATTTCTATCTTCCACATCTCGTTGAGAAGAGTGAGGTATCGTTGGTAGATTTCGTCCTATAAAAATGGGAAATGCCCTACCTTTGAGTGCGGTTTGAACTATTGATTTACGTAATTGGAAGTAACCAATTAGGTTTACGACGAAACCTAGAAATCAATCACTGATCCAATTTGAGTACCTCTACAGGATAGACCTCAACAGAAAACTGAAGAGTAACGGCAGCAAGTGATTGGGTTCAGTAGTTCCTCATATAAAATTATTGACTCTAGAGATATAGTAATATGGAGAAGACAAAATTGTTTCAAGCACCGACAGAACCGGAAGCGCCCCTTCTTTCAAAGAGAGGAGAACGGTTTATTCACATTTCATTTGATGGTCAGAGGCGAATTGAAAGCTAAGCAGTGGGAAAAATAGAGATGTCTCCTACGTTACCCATAATATGTGGAAATATCGACGTAATTTCATAGAGTCATTCGGTCTGAATGCTACATGAAGAACATAAGCCAGTATCATTTTAGAACTACTCCGCCTTACGTAAGAATTGTACAATCTTTCTTGCCAATAATTGGGATGGAGAAAATACCAATTCCAGTTGAAAATAATGTTACTGGATGAGTATGGGTTATAAATTTTCTCATTTTCATCCATTAAATAATATTTAATTTCTTGAACAGTCTGTTTTAAATTGTAAAATTGCAAATAGTTTTTTTTCAAAATCTGATTATGAGTTAGTAAATGGAAAAAAGAATAAACACTCGCAATTAGCAAGGCTGTTCCTAAAGGCCCCAGCGAATTCTTGATTGGAATTATAGGATCTTTTGTAATTTTAATTGATTCTTTTATCCCATCGTGATATTTGACACCGTTGAATGGACCCATTCGAAAACAATTGAATGATGACAAAATGATGAATGACTGGAATCCTGTATTTCTATCAACAACATATGAATAGTTCTTTGATTTTGATTAAGGGGTTGTTGAATTCTTGTCTTGGAATAAATGGAAGAAAACGGATTGATATTGGTGCAATCTGATGCATTATCAGAGAGCAATCCTGAGCCCGATGGATCATTCCTTGTACCAATATATGAAATAGTGGATTTTACCAAGTCGATTCTTAGGAAATGTCGAATCAAACTATTTGCTCCTATTTCAACAAAGGAAGCACGGGCTTCTTGACTAGAAAAACTTTTTTTGTCTTGGTCCCAATTCAATACTACACAAGTCCGAACTAATTGAATATGAATATTTGTATCCGAAATTCCTCGAATATGTTTACCATTTCCATAAAGGATATAATTGACAATTCGAAGTTGCACATTATCCCTTTCCTGCAAGAGATCGGGGGGGGGGGGGGGAAAGAGTTGCTAAAGTTATACCGTCCGTTATTTCATATGTAACGACAGGCCGAACCAAAACAAAATACTTTTTTTTTGCTAGGTGTGATCCGTTGAACATAGATCCAATTTTTCCATTTTTTGGATTCCTTGGACTTTTGTTTTGCTGTTTCGGGTGGTATTAAAACGCCACTATGTCGGGATATCTTATCTGTCTCTCCAGGAAAATGGATATCTCCAGAAAATATTTTCAGTTCAATTCTTTTTTTTTTTTCTCTCAACTCGGACCAACCCGCCTACTCGGCTTCTTATATTTAAAGTAATTTGTGTATCTACCCCAATGATACTATTGTTCCGTACCATTATGGAAGAAGATCCGGTTAAGATATGCACTTCCTCGGGAATGAAAAAAAAACCGATCGACTTTCATTTGGTATTTTGGCCTAAATTCCTTGCCTCATCGATACTCAATCAAATCTTCGTTTGTGCCGATTTAACGCATTTCTAGAGTCCCATATTTAGTATTGCCCGAACTCTTTCTTCTGTATCGAGGATCGTCGAAATAAGCAAGAATACTATTTCTACGGAAAATGCCATTGATGGGGATTCAATCGAGATACCTGAAGAGGGAATTAGTTCGTTCTCGCGTTCTTGAATCGATTGCAGTGCAATCATGAATCGATTTCTTCGCTTTTTTGACAATAAATGCGAATTCTCGTATAGAATAGTCGGATCTATGAGATTACAACAACCAGTAGATAGAATTTGACTAAGGTCTGAATAATCCGGAATCTTATCTTTTTTTTTACCCGAAAAATCCGAAGAAAAGAATTTTTGTCTCGATTGATCATCCGTTCCTGAAAGATTCGAAGTACATCCTCTCTTGACAAAATGAGAATGCGCACTCATTTGATCTTGATCCTTGTGGAGCGAAAGTGAGACTAGACTAGATCTGCACGGCCCTCCTAATAATACCCATAAATGACTTGTTTTTGGTAATAAATGAACATTACCGTATGTAAATTCGGGTGCATGATACACATCTGTGCTCCAGTGCATTTCTCCATCTGAGTCAGAATAAATATGTTTTCGAACCTTCTCTTTAAAATTCAAAGTAGATGTTCCTGCGCGAATCTCAGCAATCACTTGTGCTGATTCTACATATTGATCGTTTTGAACTAAAAGAAAACTTTGGGGTGGAATATTTACATTATGTCGAATATCTTCACTCTCCTCCGGCTTTGCTTTGAAGGAGTCGTAAGCAGTGAGAATGTTCGCCTTCTTGGCCTTTATGCCAACTTCCGTCCTTTGCATCATCCTATGCAGCTCATCCCACATCCCTTTGGCCGATGTAAGACTGTCGATTTGTCTGTATATATCGTTGGGGATGCCCTGCATAAGGGAATTCATGGCTACTAGATCAGCCTTAGCTCGAGCTCTTTCCTCCAGAGAGTATTCTCTAGGCTCCTTTAGTCGCCTAGAAGCTAGAATTACTGGAGTAGTTGTTTCGCCCCGGGTACATAAACCCAGAACTGTGCAGGTCCCTCTTCAAGGGACTGCAGTAGATTTTCGGCTTGATCCTTTAGAGCGATGCAATTCAGGAAGCGGCTTCTCCACACTGCGCCTCCTTGCAAGATCGGCGGACGGTTGTCATTTCCGAGTGAGTATGAATCCATGTTTGTATTATTTTGTAGTCGAGTTGTTGAAGGATCTTCGTTGATTGTTTTGAGGGTTGAAGATGATGTAAAGTGCTTCACAAGTGACGAAATTTGTTAGTATCGTTTGATTCGAAGATTAGATCGACAATTATTTTCAATTCAATCTTTAGAGTATGATCGAAATTAATTTCGTCGATATAGAATGTATTTACTGTTTTCGTGCGGGAAATTTTGTCAGCGGAAAGTTTTACGAGCGAAATAAATTGCCCAAAATCGTTCAGTCGAGAAAAATTTCCTGATCGTGACTTCAATTCGATCATAAAGAAACAGTACGTTAGTAAGTTTCTCGACGAGTCAAAATAAATCCGTTGCCTAGAAACGTTTCTCGCGTATAAATGATTTTTGCCTGGTCAAACGTTAAAAGGTTTGACTGAAAAAGTTTTTCGAGTGAAAGTTGTTACGCATGCAAGGTCAAAATTGGTCTCACTCGAAAAATTTTTTCGCTGGATAATGCTCGAGAAATATTTCTAACTACAAACGTTTCTGCTGATGACGATTCTAGCGCTGACTTCGTATTCTGACCGAGAAAAATTCTCGCGCTAAGTTTATCGATCGAGAAACTAATCCGATCGCAAAACCTAGCGAGAAAAATTTGATCAATCGAGAAAAATTCACATAATACGATTAACACAAATTCGAGCAAAAACAAAGAATCAGATAGTGAAGTTTGAGGTAATTGCTCGCAATCAAGTACTAATCACGCACGAACAAGCAATTAAACACATTATGAAGCAAAATATATCGAAGTTGATCAAAATCAGAACGTGTTCTTCATGTTCTTCGTCAACAGTAAAATTGCAGAATCAAATTAATCAAAATTCGACGTTCAAACTGCTACTGATTTAGTCGCAATGATCATTTATCACTTAATCTAGCACTGAAACATCAAATTCAAGTCAATTAAGCACAGAATTAAGCTATTAGATCGAAAAACTTTTCGTGCCAAATCTGTTCTTCGATGGAACAGTGTTCAAAATAAAATTTCGGTCCAATTCTAACAATTTACGATTCAAAACAGAACGAATCTGCTCTGATACCAATTGTTAGGTCCTCAGATTAACAACTCTACGATCCTAGGCTAGAATCCATAGTAATTCGATCGTTTAGATAATCAATTGAATTCGATCGAAAAACTGAAGTTAAGAACACGAGAGAGAATTCAATTAGAGTGAGAAAGTTACTGTTGTTTCTCTCTATAGAAATCGAATTGCAAGCCCTTCGGATCAATTCTCTAAACTTTCTCTATTAAGCTCAATTGATTTACATGTATTTATACCAAACAAACTTGGTATAAATATCAAACTAGTACTAATCTTAGGACTACTATACAAAACGCCCCTAATTACAAGGGGACAACTAATAATATCAAGCACAATTAAACGTATACTCTACAATTTCGTATGGGACCCCTTTCAAAGTGGTATCAGAGCCTACGCGTGACGTTACTAAGCGCTTAAAATCCACTACAATAGATGTTATGAGTTCAAATAATATCGACAAAGTTCCTGTGTTAGACGGCACCAATTACGTATATTGGAAGGTACGAGTGCGCCAGTGTATCAAGTTCATAGATGTGCGAGCATGGGAAGTAGTTCTCAACGGATATACCCCTCCCAGAACAGCCCCTGATGAGGATGGAGAAGTGTATGACAAGCCAGTCGATGACTGGACAGTGCCTGAACGAACCGCGGCAGAATTCAATGACAAGGCACTCAACGCCATCTTCTCAACGGTGGACATTTTTATGTTCAAGATCATCCAGAATTGTACAACGGCTAAGAACGCGTGGAACCTACTCCAAAGGTACTGTGAAGGCGACACAAGTGTGCGGAAAACCAAACTACGCCTCCTCCCCAATCAGTTCGAAAACATCAGAATGAAGGAAGACGAGGATATCACGACGTACTTTGGAAAGCACTTGACGATTTCTAGCGAATGCGCCAGCTTAGGAGATCCGATCGCCAATAAGGTATTAAACTCTTAAGTTATTCGTACACTAACTGAAAAATATGTGAAGGTAGCGGCAGTCGAGGAAGCTCACAACTTGGCCAACATGGAGTTCAATGCCTTCATGAATATCTTTAAAAACTACGAGACTAATCTCGAAGTAAAAAAGAGGGCCTCTCGCGGAAAGAGTCTAGCGCTGGTCAGCCAGCCATCCAAGGACCTAACTGAGGTTGACCCCAATAACGAAGAGGACATGGCCATGCTCGTGAAGAAATTTGCAAAGTTCATCAGGAAGAAGAATGTTGTGCAAAATGTTGGCCCAACATTCAGAAAAGGCCAGAATGTCAAAGCTGAACCTTCTTGGGCTGAGGATGGCTCGTGTATGTTACTTTCTAAAAATGTCTCTAAGAGTTTTTGGGCTGAAGCTTTGCATACTGCTTGTCACATATCGAATCGTGTGTTGGCATGGTACTAAGAAAACGTCTTCTGAGTTGTTGAAAGGGAAGACGCCTACGGTTAAATACTTTCATGTCTTTGGATGCTTTTGTTACATGTTGAATGATCGTGAGTATTTGACAAAGTTCGATTCGAAAAGTGATAAGTGCATTTTCCTGGGATACTCGTCTAATAGTCGTGATTATCGTGTGTATAACTTGCGCTTGAAGTCCGTTCAGGAGTCAGTGACTATTGTATTTGATGATGCTACTGATCTTAGCAAAATGTCTCCTCAAGTTGATATTTCAGATGTTATACAAGCGGTCAATGAACCAGAGGAGACTGGGGAAGACAATGTTGAGCCAACATCGAACTCAACATCTGAGCCAGAACAGAACACTGAGGCTGGACCCAGTGAAGTGCGACGAGATCCACCAGCTAAGATCCAGAAAGATCATCCCACTGACCTCAGTATTGGAGACGTGAACGAAGGAAGAAAGACCAGAGACAAACCACGCAAAGGTTATAAGTCTATGGTAAGAAACGTATGCATGAACACGGTATACGCTGAGGTACGTTTTCATTGCTTTGTTTATGAGGTAGAACCTAAGAATGTCTGTTGGTCCGGATTGCACCAAACAAGGAATCAAAGAGGCTTGGATGGGATGAAAAGGGAGAGGATCTCACTTTCAAGTGCGTGTATTGTGTGAAATTAGGGTTTGCCTTTTAATCTTTGATTACCTCGAAAATTGTGCTGGAAAAACCTTATATACCACATTAGACCTAGGTATATTCAGGCCCAAACACAAATGATTAAGCTAATTACAATCTAGTCCAAAGCCCAAGCTAAAAGGATAATTACAATAGATAACCCATGACGTAAACTAATGACACAATCTATTAAATATCCTAACAATCTCCCCCTTTGTGTCAATTGTTGGGAGTCTTGGATCTTGGGCGTAGTGATGGTGGATCAGCGAGTGTGTGTTCCGCGAAGGCCTAGCTTGAACTCGAAGGCGCGGAGAGTCCTTCGAAGAACAATTCGATCAGCTATAGCATCAATGAACTTCGCGAATTTGGATCGGCAGTGTGGGTCTTCTTTCGAAAGTATGCGGCAAATTCTCATGAGCTTGTCCTGAATGAGGGTGAGTGTCCCATTCGAGAACTTTGCCACTTCGGAGCAGCGTAGTAGCCTCATCTTTCCCTTGTAGTTCGAGTAGGCGACTGACTGCCGGATCATCTCCGTCGATCACATTGCCCTCTCGATAGTCGTCCGCGTTCTTGAAAGATGGGCGAGTCGGGTTTACCTTCTTTAGGTTGTTCTCCACCGCCATCTGCAGATTGTGGGAGGAGAAGAATCTCACATGTCGGAGCATGTGCCGCTTGAGAGCCACGTAGCCCATAGTGACCGGTTCAGCCTGTACGAGATGTTCAGAACCTCTGGAGATGAGTCTGAACTGCTTCATGGAATCCAGCATGCTGTACAGATCACCCATGCGCAAAAACTTGAAGTCTGCCTCGCTCACTTCATTGTAGCTCTCATCTCGCCTCATTACAGTGAACACTGGATAGTGGACACGTCCTTTCAACTCCGGGCGAATGGCAGTGACTTTGCAGATGGGAGCCCGATTTATCTCAAGCACGATGTTCTCCTCATCGGACAGCGTCCGCTTTGTGCACTTGAGGCAAAGAAGACTCCATCGGTAGAGCTTCTTCTTCTTCTCGCTCCAGTTTTGGATATCCATCAGCTCGTATTCATCGAAGACCGTGATGATCTGCTCCTTGCGCCATCAGATCCTCTTCCTAATCTCTTCTTGGAAGGGTGTGGTGATCTTCTTGTTTTCCCACAGTGCTTCCGGTTTATCCGCAGTGGGCACATCCGGTTGAGCAGCAGGAGCCTCAGCTTGCTGCGCTTGAAACCATAGAATGTTCTCGAGCTCGGCGGGTTCAGCGTCGTACTCCTCTCCGTTCTCGTTGTCTGCAGTATTGATCAGCGTAAGCGATGCTTCCTTTAGCAGACGTCGAGCATTCTCCATCAACTTCCTGGCTGCTACTGCATCGACGAGTGTGTAAAGCCATTCATCGTTGAAGATGTAGGCTCGATCTCGTTCTGCGCAGTAGAAGTCCTCGGGAGCCACGTTGGGATCGGTATTGAGAGGGGTAGGGCTGTGTAGTGGCGAGGGTGTTGCGTCGGAGGAGGTTGTGGATCGTGGGGATAGTCGGGTTAAGGATGATGAAGATGGTTGTGATGGAGATTCTGGGGGCTCGGTTGAGGTGATGGTTTTGGCGAGGATGATTTGGGTGTCGGGTGGCGTAGGTGTGGTGGTGGCCTCTAATGTCGATGTGACAGTTAGAGGTCCCGAAAAGGTGGGTGGAGAAGGTGCGGTGGTGGTCTCTAATGTCGATGTGACGATTAGAGTTTCGGAGACGGTTACAGTAGGTGGTGGTGAGGATGACTTGGCTAGTGACTCAGGGTTAATGGGATGGAATTTTTGGCTCGTGGGGTGTGAGGTTTCTGTCGCGGGTGTCGTTTCAGGTCCAGAGGAGGAAGGCGGCGTCGATTGCTCAAGTCCTTGAGATTGCCCTTGCTGCCTATTCTCCCCCTCGCGTCGATCATGATCATCGTCTTTATCGTCGCGTCTGATCCCGCTAGACTCGCCTTGAGCGCGGCAAGTCATTGGCTGAGTCATGATAGCCTTCATTCGATGTTCCTCCTCGTCTAGTACTGTCATTGATTCGAATCGGGCTCGGAGGATGTAATAGAGCTCCTTTGCGGAAATGGAGGCGAGAATAGCTTCGACGTAAACAGGTTGCGTTGGTGGTGGCGTCTTCGGGGCCACACCTTTGCCTTTGTCACGGGTGGACGCCTCGAGACCCGCATAGACTTTATCTAGGATGGATGCCTCAAGAGTCTTTGCAAACTCTTGAAAGCGAGCCTCTAGCGCGGTCTCGGTGACGAAACGGGGGTAAGTCTAACAAGTTGGAGTCACGACGAATTCCAACTGACACCAAGTCGGAAAAAGAGAGCCGATCGGCCGCCCGTTTGCACAGGACGGGAAAGACGGGGTCACTAAGACTTCTCGTTGGCATCATCGATGAGACAGACTCAAATGATTGATGGCCTAGGCTCACGGTTGTGGTGATGTTGGCCGTGCTAGGTCTTCCGCTCTCAGTCACAGAGACATCACCGAGCGTTCTGACAGAATCACGGAGACTCTGTTGTGCAGTAGAAAGTGTATGTGTCCTAGGAACATATGAAAGTATGGAGAGTGAGGGCACTATACTTGATGTGATTGAAGAGGATGCAGTCTGAGGTGGAGGACTGCTTGTTTCAACATCGACTATCTCCAAGTGGGATGTCGATGGCATACGTAGCTCCTCGTGGAATGAAGTATCTTCCTGTTGAGAGGAAGATAAGTGGATTGATGGGGTCGTTTGCATGGTTGAGCCATGTGCCACGTCTTCTACTCGGGAGGTGAACACATCACCCCCTGCACCTATGGGTTGGGCTCGGCTTGTTTGTGACTGAGGAGGTCGATCGTTTTTCTGTTTTGATCGACGCTCTGTGGTGCGGCTTACGTCATCCTCGCACGACCATTTTTTGGTACCTGGGTGGAAGAGGATGCGGCGCGACTCGATGACTTTTTAGTAGTGGAGGTGGGGTTTTGGCTAGTCCCGGGGTTAGGAGCAGCGGGGTTGGTCTGCTCCGGGACAGTGTGTAGTGGACTCTCGCAGAATGAAGCAGTGGAGGCGAGATATTCTCGAACGTGCGGATTTGTCAGGTCGGCATAGGCAAGTACTTCATCCGGGATGATCATAGCGTGTCGATTTTTTGCCGTAGTGTTTTTCTTGGCGAACTTCTCGACAACGGGGATCACGAAATGTTCACTCGCCGAGCGGATGCGGATGCGGGTGGAGAACATGCGGAAATGTTTGATGAGCCCTGGGAGCCATCGCATGTAAGGGACAAAGCGGTTCTTGAAGTCCTTGGCGATTTCCCGATCGCGACGTTGAATCATAGAGACAAGATCCATCCAGATGATCTCAGTGTAGTTGTACTTGTGGTTGTGTGCGATGTCGGTTAGGATGGTAAGGATTTGGTGGTTCCCGCGGTCCTGGCCAGCATGCTTGCCTGACATGCATTTGTTCGGTAGGAGGTACAGAGTCCGCCAGGATTGAGGTAGGTTGCGTGTGGTGACTTCGCTGAGAACGAGTGGGCCTTGCTCTTCTTGTTTTCAGGTTGATAGCCCAATCTGTCGATGTCGTCGATGAGTTGTTCGTGCGTCGGAAGTGGTTCGTAAGGTGAGTAGACTGGCAGTTGAAGTACATCTTGGACAATCTTGCGAGTGAGGACCACTATTTCTTGATCGATTTCGGCGGACATTGCTGAAGCGATGTAGTGCGGTCCAGTAATCTTCAATGTGTGCCAGAACCATTGGAGATAGACTTGGGCTTCTGGTTCGCCATGCGTGAGGGCGTGTCGGAGGGGATGCCCTTTGAGGATCTCTATGATGACGGGGTCATCGCACCGAAAGTTGTCCAAGTCCACCATGTGATGTTTGGCATCAAGGCAGCCCATCGACTTGTTGGGAAGACCTGCTCGATCGGTGGAACAAATGTTAGCGTATTGAGCTCGATGCGAGCGACGTCCCTTTGGATTGCTGCAGCCTCAAGTGCTTCAAGTGCTTCTTGATTTGTGTTGGTCATATCTGTGCTCGACAGTAATTGTAGCATGATTAGTACGGACTAAATCGCGAGAAGATGGATATAAGTAAGTCGTAGGTGAAACAATAAAACAAAAAATAAAAGAACCCAAAATCGTAAAGATAAAGATAAAGGTAAAAATAAAATTAAAAATAAAGGTAACTTAGAGTCCTTTTGAAATAAAATTTTTAAGATTGAATGATGGTCATGTGATGGCGAGTTACGACAATTTTCTGAAATGAAACGAATTTTTTTTTCAACACTTAGAAAATTTTCAGCAGTGAAAGTGTTCATGTGATATGAGAAAATTTTGGTACATGGGAAAAATTTTGTACCGGAGAGAAAATTTTCACATGTAGTGTAAAATTTCGCAGGTTATAACACATAGGCAAGTTGAGGAATTTCACAAGTGAGCAGTCTGATTTTCGCATGTAGAGAAATTTTATAAGTTGTCCAAAAATTTCGCAGTTAAAACATTTTCTCAAATGGTATTAATGTTTGGCAAGTAGAGAAATTTCCAAGTTAGCAAAAATTTCGCAGGTTTTGAATTTTCTCAAGTGGTATGAAATTTTTGCGGGGTGAGAAAACTTTGAAGAAAATTTGCTCAGGTGATAAAATTTCTCGGTTTGAAATTTCTCAGTTTGATAAGTGATAAAGTTTCTCGGATTGACAATTTTTTCAAGTTGAGAAAGTTGCGTGATCCGCGAAAGAGAAAAAAAAAATGACGCATGGGTTGAGAAATTGTTGAACCACTGTAGCTGCGAAAGAATTTGATCAACACGGATCCGAGAAAAATTGAAGTTCATGGGTTGAGAACTTATTGAGTCACTGTAGTCGCGAAATAGTGAAGTTGCGAAAAGATGTGATATGAAGTGAAGGGTATGAAAATTTCGTGGGGCATGACTCACTGTAGCAGCGAAATTTTAACGTAAAAAAAAATTCTCGGATAAAACTTTCGCGGGACTTCACTTACTGTAGCAGCGAAATTTTAACGTAAAGAATTTCTCGGATAAAAATTTCGCGGGACTTCACTCACTGTAGCAGCGAAAATCTATCGTTAAAATATTTTCTCGGAAGAAATTTTCTCGGTGAAGAACATAATGCGAAAGCGAACGAGACGACGCAATGATTTTTGCCTTGGAACCACTCAAATCGTAACCAAAATGTGATAAACTGGACTCAATCGACTCGAAATTGGACAGGCAATACATATTTGGGGGTTTTAAACACCAAAATCGTATCACGCGGCCGTATCGAAGCCGAGAAAATAATAATCTTAAACCTAAAAATTTTAAAACCGGGGAAAAAACATGATAAAAGGAAAGGGAATTGGTTTATTGGGGTGTATTCATATCGAACAACTGAATCGCAACGACGGATATGCAAGAAAACGGATTACGAAGGCAGATTGAAGAAGACGACGATGCGAGAGGTTGAGAAATTTTAGATGGGGAGGATGCGAAATTTTTGAATTTTCTCGGGAAGTTGAAAGGGTTGTGAAAAGAGTTAAGTATTTTGGGGGTTTTGTGACTGTTCATGCGAGATTTTGAGTAAATGGGCCAAATTTCACGGGCTTGGTCAACATTGGGTCCAATTGGTCCAATTTTGACTCCGTTTGACCAAAATTTAAAATTTTGACATTTAGACCAATTTTAACGAAAATTCTGACTCCGTTTGACCATTTTTTTTCAAATAGGAAAAATCAGAAGCTCCCCCTTAATCGAAAACTCCCTTTTTAAATAAGAAAAATCATAAACTCCCCCTTAATCGAAAACTCCCTTTTTAAATAAGAAAAATCAGAAACTCCCCCTTAATCGAAAACTCCCCCTCAAGAGACATAATTCAGGCTACTTCGCGAAATTTACACAAGACACATAGAAAATGGAGTAAAATGAAGAAAAATATGTACACTTTATCAAAGTTTATGTAGGGTCGATTGATTATAACTGAAGATTCAACATGCCCAACATAGTCACAAGGTGTTGGAATCGTTTGACATCCAACGGCTTTGTGAAAATGTCGGCCAGTTGATGTTCGGTAGTTACGTAGTGCAATACAATCGTCCCTTGTTCGACATGCTCTTTGATGAAGTGGTGACGAATGTCTATGTGTTTCGTTCGCGAGTCATGCACTGGATTACTCGTCATCGCAGTCGCACTCTTCGAGTCATAATAAATGGGAATTTTATCAACATGAAAATTAAAATCTCGTAGTTGGGTTCTCATCCACAAAAGCTGTGAACAACAACTAGCGGCGGCGACATATTCTGCCTCCGTCGACGAAGTTGAGACGCAGTTTTGTTTTCGAGAAGACCAACTCACGAGTTTACCGCCCAAGAAGTGTCCAGCTCCAGAGGTGCTTTTTCGATCCATCTTGCATCCTGCGTAATCCGAGTACGAGAATCCAACCAGTTTGAACTCAGATTGAGTGGGGTACCACAAACCCAGATTGGGTGTTCCTTTGAGATAGCGGAGAATCCTTTTAACAGCAGTGCAATGGGATTCCATAGGTATAGCCTGAAAACGAGCGCAGATTCCTGTCGAGAGAACGATATCCGGTCGACTAGCAGTGAGGTACAGAAGAGAGCCTATTATCCCACGATAGACGGTTTGGTCGACGGGAGCACCAGATGGGTCCGCATCGAGTCGGTCAGAGGGAGACATAGGAGTAGCGGCAGTCTTAGCATCTTCCATTCCATATTTCTCGAGGATGTCATGGATGTATTTGGACTGGTTGATGAAGATTCCGTCTGGGAGTTGCTTTACTTGAAGACCAAGAAAGAAGTTCAGCTCGCCCATCATACTCATTTCGAATTTCTCCTTCATCAATTCCGCGAATTCTTCACATAGTTGTGGTTCAGTCGATCCAAAAATGATGTCATCGACATTAATTTGTACAAGCATGATGTTCGGGCCATTCCGCTTGGTGAAGAGAGTTGTATCCAGAGATCCTTTCTTGAATCCTGACTGAACGAGGAAGTCTGAAAGGACGTCATACCAAGCTCGGGGAGCCTGTTTCAGTCCGTAGAGAGCCTTGTAGAGTCGTTATACGTGATGAGGAAACTCTTCGCTTAAGAACCCTTCAGGTTGATCGACGTATACTTCTTCTTTGAGAAATCCATTCAGAAATGCAGTCTTCACATCCATTTGGTAGACTTTGAAGTTCTTGTGAGCAGTAAAGGCAAGAAAGATCCGTATAGCTTCGATCCTGGCAACGGGGGCGAAAGTTTCATCGTAGTCGATGTCGTCTTCTTGATTGTACCCCTTAGCCACAAGTCTTGCTTTATTGCGGATGACAACACCGTCTTCATCCTTTATATTCTTGAAGATCCACTTCGTGCCGATAATGGATCTGTCGCGAGGGCGTGGTACGAGTTCCCAAAGTTGTAGACGTTCGAACTGATTTATTTCCTCCTGCATTGCAATCAGCCAATCAGGATCATTGAGAGCTTCAGCTACTCATGATGGTTCGGCTTGACTGAGATAGCAATCGAACAGACTTTCATTCATCGTAGCCGAACATGTCGAAACACCGGATGTGGGATCCCCAATAATTTGATCCTCAGGATGAGATCGACAAAGTAGTACATTAGTCTGTGAAGAGCTAGCCGCATTTGTGTCGAGTGGAGGCTCATTAGATTGGGGTCCGGTGTCCGAAGAAGAGATCTCAACCGTAGTAGATTGAGAGGGTTCGGCATCAGGATCAGCAATGTTCCCATGGTTGGGTAAAATGTCGTCTTCGTTGAGATTGAGATCATCCAAGTTTGGAGGGACGACATCATTGCCGATAGCCGGTGGTGTAGGTGGGGTGGTTGCAGCGGTATGTTGAGTGGTGGCGACGGGTGTCTTGGGGACTGGATAGAAGTACTCGAAAAGCAGATCGAGATCCAGTTCGCCAGAGTTGCCCTCAGATGAGGAAGTTCCCGTCGATGAAAGTTGACCTTTTGTCAACGACTGTAGAAGACCGGGTTCTGGTCTGATATGAGCAGAAGCCATGTGGTCGCCTTCGTTTTCATCAAAGGTGACGTTTCTGCTCTCTATGACTGATCGTTTCTCCTTAAGATAGACTCTGTATGCCTTCGAGTTCAGAGAATATCCAACAAAGATTCCTTCAAGTGCTTTAGAATCGAGCTTCCCAAGATGTTGGCGATCATTGGCAACAAAACATCGGCAACCGAAGACCTTAGATAAGATATATCCGGGGTACGACGATTATTCAGCATCTCATATGGTGTGCGGTTGAATCTCTTGTGGATAGAAGCCCGTTTCTGCGTGTCGCAAGCCGTTTGAATAGCTTCACCCCAAAGAGAGTGAGGAAGGCCGGATTGGATGAGGAAAGTCCTAGCAGCTTCAACTAGGGTCCTATTCTTACGCTCGACGACACCATTCTGTTCCGGTGTCTTCACAGCTGACTGCTGTGTGATGCCCTGAGTGATATAGAAATCACTGAGCTTCTTGTTCTTAAACTCAGTTCCGTTGTCAGTTCTGATAATCCGAGCCTTCTGTTGATGAAGATTTTGGGACGTAACAACAAACTCGATGATTAAATCAGGAACTTCATCCTTTGTGCGAACAAGTTTCGTCCACGTGTAGCGCGAGAAATCGTCTACAATCACAAGAATATACCGTCTTCCTCCGAGTGTAGCGGTAGGCATCGGGTCACAAAGATCCATGTGCAAGAGCTCGAGGATGAGCTTAGAGTATGGCGTTTCCTTGGAGATGTGAGACGAGCGCTTCATCTTCCCCAATTCACAGGCAGAGCAGAGATGCTCCTTATGATAGGACAGCTGGGGTAGACCGTTGACGAGTTTATTCTGGCGCAGTTTGTTGAGAGTCTTGAAATTGAGATGTGAAAGACGTCGGTGCCATAGATCGTTCAACTTGAGTGTAGCACGACAGAGAAGACATATTGGTCGAGAGGTCGTAAGATTGAGTACGTAGAGGTGAGACGTGCGCATTCCAGAAAGAAGAGGCAATCCCGAGGCATCGATAATGCTGCAGATGTCAGATTCGAAGAGAACCTTGTATCCTTTGTCGCAGAAACGACCAACGCTGAAGAGATTGTAGCTCAAACCCTCGACGTAAGAGATGCCCTTGAGTCAGTTTGTCATGGACGAGATCACCATTTCCGAGAATTGGCGCCATTTGACTGTTTCCGAAGGAGACCCTTCCGAGATAGCGCTTGGAGAAGTTGCTCAACAGCTCCTTGTTCCCCGTCATGTGTGTGGAGCAACCTGAATCTAGATATCACACATGATAGACCTGCAATCATCAACAAACATTGGGTCCCCGTTTACTGGCGGGACCTTTTTGTGATACAAGTAAAATTTTCGTGCGCTTAACGAGAAATGTGGGGTCTAAATCAGGTTGCGTTGGATCTAATTTAGGTTTCCCGTTGTGATTTGTTTGAGGTGGCGGGATTATGGCTTTTCTAACCCATATTTGCCTAACTTGCGCTTGCATGTATGGTGCCTTATGCATGAATTGGCGTGGGGGATGTGGTTGTTGTTTTCGTGCTTCGGTTTTAGTCGCCTTTTGCTTGCGAGCAGTAGGTGACTTTGCGTTTGACGACGAAAGGCGTGTTCGCTTAACCGTAGGTTTAGGCGAAATGGGAGAATGCAAAGGCGTCATAGAGGAGGTTCGCTTGCGTGGTCGGAGTGTTGCGTGTTCATGTGTTTCATATTCATGAAAGCGTGGGAGAACAAAGTCATTGCACATAGACATAAGCTTGGTAAAAGGAAGATAAGTTCTGGCAACATAATTATCTAAGTCCTTAAGATATTGAGATTCATTACACAAAGAGGAAAGACGAATGATGGTCTTTTCTTCTTGTCATCGAAGAGAGGATTCTCCTTTATTTCAAATGAACTACCTTCCAGACGTCGAACTCACATTCCCTGTATCCATAGGAATACGACAGTTAGTGGTTGAACATGTTTCAACTTCAGGAGTCATCTTTGCCGTTTTCTTACATTTACATGTTTGAGAATCGGGTACTTGACTCGACGTAGAGGGTTTGTTCGTATTGTGAAGTTGCTCTAGGGTAAAGATTTTTCTAAGTAGCTCATCTCGCTCCTTTGTTAAGGCTTTCCGCTCTAATTCTAGGGTTCGTTCTAGTTCTGCTATGACCAGAAGTTTCTTTGGGATATAGATGCGAGAAAGCGCTTCTAGGAAAGCAATTTCCTTTTCTTTGGTTAGAATCAGAGAGTGAAGGTTTTTTAGTCTTATGACTAGCATTCAATTCTGTGTAGTCATATGCAATTTTCGCTGTTCCCTCTTTTCTTCCGAAAGGACAACGGAGGAGGATCTCACAAATGGCATAAGCTATGAGGGAGCACCCTTCTTCGTTTGTAGGAACGTAGTGCTATACATGTTATACCTTTTTACCATTATCGGCGTTGGTTTGCAATTGCTAGTCAGGTCGATTCCCACCCGGGCATCGTAGAATTCTACTTCAGCCGATTGGTTCAAGTGGCATAAGAGGAGTGCGTGTTTGTTTCTAAGGTGAAGTTGCTCTTCAAGCTCTTTCACATTTTGGTACAACCTAACTCTTTCCTCAGTAAGCAGTTCATATTGTGAGGCCTTCAAGAGACGAGATGTTTCACATGAACTGATGGCCAGTGTGGTTTCCTTAACCTTAGTCTCACTTTGTTGATTCTTGTTTTGCAGACGTTTGACTAACGCTTCAGAGGCAATTAGTCGTTCTTTTGCGCAAGCAAGCTCTTCTACTTTTAAACTAAGTAAGGCATAGTTGTTTTCAAATTTCAGTTTAAGTTCATCATAATCCCTAGCGTCTACGGTGGATTTCTTAATGGTGTGACGGCGATTAAACACGTCATCGAGTTGTGAAATCCATACCTCAGACTCTGCGTTGTTAGGGGTCTCAGCAGTGTTCTCACCGGTGTTAACCATCTCCTCGTCCTCGTCATCTTCGACCAGCCTTGCCATGCAACAATCCTCATCCTTAGGCTCCTCGTCTTCGGAAGTGTCGTTCACCCACTCAGCTTCTTCGGTTAGAAGAACTTTCCCACTTTCCATTTTGCGGGTCATTCTGGCCTTACGGTCATAGTAGTCAGAGTCCTTCAAACGTGGGGCGTGGCATTCCTTGGCAACGTGGCCTGACTTTCCACACCGAAAGCACTTCACAAACTTTTGAGGTTTGGATTCCTCCTCCTTTTTTATCGGCTTAGCTTCCTCCGTAGGAGTGGTCTTTTTGGTGCCGCTAAAGGTTCTTTGACGATTGGAGGAAGATGAGGATTTTTCTCGATCCTTTTTGAGACCATCTTCGTGAGCATTGCCAGCTGTTTGCGTAGATCACGAACATCTTCATCAGATTCCGTATCAGCTTCGGATCCTGAAGAGGTGTCAGATACAACAGCTGGTTGCTTCCCTTTGTTCTGTTTGGCCTTAGAGGTGGAAGATCGCTCGGCAGTCTTGTTCGAGAGGAGAGCCAGCGGGTCAACTCGAGTGTTGGTAGACTGCGGTTGCGCGTAAGGAGCATAGGCAGACAGGCTGTCGTAGAGGGCGTGGATGGAGGTGTTGGAGAGGTCCTTACTCTGAATCATCATCACCGTCGCATTGCCCCAATGTGGTTTGAGGCTACCAAGGAAGCGGTTGTTGATATCGAATTTGTCCCTCGAGATCTTGGCTTTCTTGAGTTCATTGATGATCTTCAAGTATTGGAGGTACGTGTCACGCAGCTCCTCTCCTTCATACGCCTGGAAGTATTCATACTGCGAAAGACAGGCTGATTTCCTCCCCTGAGCACTCTCTGTTGTGCCTGCCATAATTTCCACGAGTTCATCTCATATTTCCTTGGCAGTTGAGCAGCACTTGATGTGTGCGTAGACTTCGTTTCCCATAGCCTGGAAGAGGTATCCTTTGGCAGTCTCATCGGCCTGTAGGCGAGCCTCTTCTTCCTCATTAATGGGACCTCTTGGAGTGCGGCGTTCGGCCATAGGAGGGTGTTAGGAAATATTTTGTAGTGTTCAATTTCATTATATTATCTTTGTTGATTAGCTTTATTAAAATTTTGGGCTAGTTCTTAGTTGGGTTAGTTCTTAGTTATTTTGTAAATACTAAAACCCTAACACATAGTTAGGTGTGCTTGTGTGTGTTAAGAAAATAAACATATGTTAGAGTGAGAGAGTCTCCTCAAGAACACCACCAAGCCCACACGCCCTAACCTAAATCTCAATCTTTAGGCGTGTTTAATCCGTCCGAAGTCGTATTGTTGGTGAAATCTCGGACCAACAATTGGTATCAGAGCCCAACGCGACCGGATTTGCGTGTTTTAAGCAAGATTTGAGTGAAAAATTGCTTGAAAAATTATTTTCGTCACTTTCAGTTTTTGGGCGATTTCGACCTCGATTTGTTGTTTTTAGACATCCCAAAGGTTGATTATGTGTTTAGGAATGTTTTTCTGAAGTTTTCGAACAAGTTTCGTCGATTTTGAGTGAGATTTGAGCGAAAACGAGCCATTTTTCTGGTAAAAGTCGCGCTGCCCATGCTTTGTTCTTGGCCGAGAAATTTTCTTACCCGAGAAAATTCTTAGCCGAGAAAATTCTTAGCCGAGAAACTTTCACTGGCCGAGAAATTTTCTTACCCGAGAAAATTCTTAGCCGAGAAAATTTCGCTGGCCGAGAAACTTTCACTGCCCGAGAAATTTTATCAACCCGAGAAACTTTCACTGCCCGAGAAAGTTTTGCAAAACTGAGAAATTTTTTTTTTTCAAATCCGAGAAATTTTGCAAAACTGAGAAATTTTTTTAATCCGAGAAATTTTCTTAAACTGATTAAATTTTCAAAACTGCGAAAATATTCAAAACTGAGAAATTTCTCAAATCCGAGAAATTTTTAACTGAGAATATACACTTCGAAAATTCTCAACCTGAGAAAATTTCATCTGAACTAACTTCCACCTGAGAAATTTCCAAACCGCGAAAGCTTCATACATGCGAAACTTTTATACATGCGAAATTTTACTTCAAATGTGAATTTTCTCTCGACATGCGAAAATTTTCAGTACATGCGAAAATTTCCTCTGAATGCGAAATTTCCGTGCTATATGCGAAAATTCACTGTGAATGCGAAATTTCCTTATTTTCGCGACTCACTCTCACGACGAAATTTCTCGGGATAACATTTTTCGCACATTTTCACACACCATTTTTCGCACCCCACGAGAAATTTGCACCCAACCTTTAAACTTGATCCAAACACACCATTTAGCTTCAAATCTTGCAAAAATCACTCTTTAAAATTACACTTGAACGTTTTTTACCACCAAAATTTCTGGCCCCCCCTCGGATTAAGTAAGGTTTTAAGGAAGGAAATTTTTTTCTAAGCCCAAGGAAAATTTATATCATTGGATAGAGAAAAATTTTCTAAGGCCTTTGGACTTTGTCTATTTTACACTTTTAAAATTTTTCGAAATAAATTTTTCTGGGCCAAAATTTTCGGTATAGACGACGTTTTTGTGAAATTTTTGAAGGCAAATCCAAAACGCGGCAACGATCACCGTACCCAACGATCGACCTAGGACGGTATTGGCACATTATAGAAAAAGTTTAGGTCACCCCCAAACTTTTCGGAGCGGAATTTCCAAATGCCAATTTCACACCCCCGGCATGAATGGTACATGGGTTGCTCCACATTCATGACCGGTATGCACTGCGAGCAACCAACCCCATCATGCACGTTACACGGGTTGCTCCACGTGCATGAAGGGATGTCAGAGAAGCGAGCAATCATCATGACTTCTGTACAAAACCGTGCAGAACCTGGACCCATAAAGAAGGGTTGACAAGAGTTCAACCAACCATCAGTGGGCGCGCCATCTAATCTCGGTGCTTAGGCGATGTGGATCTCATGTACCAGACTCCACCGTCCACCCACTGCCATCCATTCCACCATGGTGCGCTACATGGAGACGTCCTAAGCCACCGTGATCCTCTTTACGCCCTCACCACCACCACCACCACCTGACGAGTCTCAGAAGTGTCTGATCAACAGTTTTGGGCCACCCTCGTCGACATCACTCGTGGTCGCCTTTCAACGCGATCACGCCACGCCACCATAGTTCCCATGGATCAGTGAAACCCCCCTGATCCTAACCCAGGAACGAGCCTACCCTAGCCTCTCTAGTCTAGGTCTAGGTCGTGCGACATCCTCCTCCATGCAAAGATCCAATCAACGATCTCGGGAGGATGACGTAAGTCGCTTGCAGGAGTTGCGAACCAACGACGACATGATCGCACTCCTCTGTCATATCTCACCACAACCCGGACCTCGCCCATAGGTACAGGAGACGACTCGCTCGTTTCCCGAGTAGAAGTCGCGGCATCTGGTCCAACCGCGCAATTAACCCCTCCCAACCACTCAGCTATCCTTTCGCAGATAGCTGTTTCATTTCGCACAAGAGGAACCACGTTAGCCATCACCGCCCCACTTGGAGACGGTTGATGTTGAACATGCAGTGCCCCGCCTCTCACTGCACCTCTTCCACCCACGTTGAGTCTAGTGTCCTCACCCACCGAAATTTTCCACTTTCTAGGACACAAACACTCTTTACGCACCGTAGGTTCTTCGTGAACTTCCACGAACGCTTGATGACGTCCTTGTGACCGAGAGCGGAAGACCCACGACAGCCACCCTCACCACAACTGTCGATGGGCCACGGATACGAGCTTGTCTCATCGTCTATGCGAACGGAAAGCCTTTGTGGCTCTCCGGTTCTTTCTGACCTGTGCAAACAGGCGGCACATCGGACACATGTTTCGATGTTGTGACGACGGAGCGTCTTTGTGACCCCCGTCTGGTTAGTTACCCCGTTCGTGATGGAGCCCCGACTCAGAGCAATCAGCGAGGAACTTACACATTCCATGCCGCGCTCAACGAGGATCTATAAAGGAAAAGGTCCCATCACCGACACCACTCCACCACGCCTACGCTTACGCCACCACATGCTGCTCCGCCTCTTCCAAGTTTCGAAATGAACTTGGAGGAAAGTCAAATGCTGCTACTCCTGAGAATCCCACTTGATTGCCTCACTCAACACCACACCACACCATCATCACCACCATCAACACCAGAGGCAGACTCGTCCCACGGACGACGTGACGATCCCGAAGACGAAGATCATCTCAAGGGGGAGTAAAGGAGAAGAAATGAGTTGAAGATCGTACAGCAGCATCAGCAGCAACCATCATCCACGCCACCTCCACCAACTACGCCCCGCCGGAGGCTTCCACTACCTCCGTGCACATTCTTATGTGTCAGGCTATTATGTTCATAATGGAACACTCGAAGGAGCCATGGGACATCTCATCCACCACATTCCGCCACTACTGCGCTGACCACTCTGAAGACCGGGCTCCCTGCTCTTGAAAGTCACATTTCAATGGAGCCTTGACACATTTTTTACGCCCCACGCCTACCTTCTTCTGGGGCCAGACGAGTCAACTTCGTGGCCGAACCAGACAACTTCCATTCGAAGACGACGAATCCGGCATCGAGAAGAAGAAGATTGGAGAATCTTAACAAGTGAGTCCTAGCCGAGCCATCAATGCATCCGCAAGAAGAGGAGATATCCCTTGTAGGGGGAGTTTGCTAGGAATCGAGATCTCCAATATGCTCAACAAAGATATCCCGCGCTGAACTGAAGATTGAACACTAAGGGGGAGATTGTTAGGAAATATTTTGTAGTGTTCAATTTCATTATATTATCTTTGTTGATTAGCTTTATTAAAACTTTGGGCTAGTTCTTAGTTGGGTTAGTTCTTAGTTATTTTGTAATGGGCTTACACAAGGGCCCAAGTATTATATACCAACTTTTGGTATAAATACTAAAACCCTAACACATAGTTAGGTGTGCTTGTGTGTGTTAAGAAAATAAACATATGTTAGAGTGAGAGAGTCTCCTCAAGAACACCACCAAGCCCACACGCCCTAACCTAAATCTCAATCTTTAGGCGTGTTTAATCCGTCCGAAGTCGTATTGTTGGTGAAATCTCGGACCAACAATTGGTATCAGAGCCCAACGCGACCGGATTTGCGTGTTTTAAGCAAGATTTGAGTGAAAAATTGCTTGAAAAATTATTTTCGTCACTTTCAGTTTTTGGGCTATTTCGACCTCGATTTGTTGTTTTTAGACATCCCAAAGGTTGATTATGTGTTTAGGAATGTTTTTCTGAAGTTTTGGAACAACTTTCGTCGATTTTGAGTGAGATTTGAGCGAAAACGAGCCATTTTTCTGGTAAAAGTTGCGCTGCCCATGCTTTGTTCTTGGCCGAGAAATTTTCTTACCCGAGAAAATTCTTAGCCGAGAAAATTTCGCTGGCCGAGAAACTTTCACTGGCCGAGAAATTTTCTTACCCGAGAAAATTCTTAGCCGAGAAAATTTCGCTGGCCGAGAAACTTTCACTGCCCGAGAAATTTTATCAACCCGAGAAACTTTCACTGCCCGAGAAAGTTTTGCAAAACTGAGAAATTTTTTTTTTCAAATCCGAGAAGTTTTGCAAAACTGAGAAATTTTTTTAATCCAATAAATTTTCTTAAACTGATTAAATTTTCAAAACTGCGAAAATATTCAAAACTGAGAAATTTCTCAAATCCGAGAAATTTTCAACTGAGAAAATTTACACTTCGAAAATTCTCAACCTGAGAAAATTTCATCTGAACTAACTTCCACCTGAGAAAGTTTTTCAACCTGAGAAATTTCCAAACCGCGAAAGCTTCATACATGCGAAACTTTTATACATGCGAAATTTTACTTCAAATGTGAATTTTCTCTCGACATGCGAAAATTTTCAGTACATGCGAAAATTTCCTCTGAATGCGAAATTTCCGTGCTATATGCGAAAATTCACTGTGAATGCGAAATTTCCTTATTTTCGCGACTCACTCTCACAAGGAAATTTCTCGGGATAACATTTTTCGCACATTTTCACACACCATTTTTCGCACCCCCCGAGAAATTTGCACCCAACCTTTAAACTTGATCCAAACACACCTTTTAGCTTCAAATCTTGCAAAAATCACTCTTTAAAATTACACTTGAACGTTTTTGACCACCAAAATATCTGGCCCCCCCTCGGATTAAGTAAGGTTTTAAGGAAGGAAATTTTTTTCTAAGCCCAAGGAAAATTTATATGATTGGATAGAGAAAAATTTTCTAAGGCCTTTGGACTTTGTCTATTTTACACTTCTAAAATTTTTCGAAATAAATTTTTCTGGGCCAAAATTTTCGGTATAGACGACGTTTTTGTGAAATTTTTGAAGGCAAATCCAAAACGCGGCAACGATCACCGTACCCAACGATCGACCTAGGACGGTATTGGCACATTATAGAAAAAGTTTAGGTCACCCCCAAACTTTTCGGAGCGGAATTTCCAAATGCCAATTTCACACCCCCGGCATGAATGGTACATGGGTTGCTCCACATTCATGACCGGTATGCACTGCGAGCAACCAACCCCATCATGCACGTTACACGGGTTGCTCCACGTGCATGAAGGGATGTCAGAGAAGCGAGCAATCATCACCAGACTCCACCGTCCACCCACTGCAGAACCCGGACCCATAAAGAAGGGTTGACAAGAGTTCAACCAACCATCAGTGGGCGCGCCATCTAATCTCGATGCTTAGGCGATGTGGATCTCATGTACCAGACTCCACCGTCCACCCACTGCCATCCATTCCACCATGATGCGCTACATGGAGACGTCCTAAGCCACCGTGATCCTCTTTACGCCCTCACCACCACCACCACCTGACGAGTCTCAGAAGTGTCTGATCAACAGTTTTGGGCCACCCTCGTCGACATCACTCGTGGTCGCCTTTCAACGCGATCACGCCACGCCACCATAGTTCCCATGGATCAGTGAAACCCTCCTGATCCTAACCCAGGAACGAGCCTACCCTAGCCTCTCTAGTCTAGGTCTAGGTCGTGCGACATCCTCCTCCACGCAAAGATCCAATCAACGATATCGGGAGGATGACGTAAGTCGCTTGCAGGAGTTGCGAACCAACGACGACATGATCGCACTCCTCTGTCATATCTCACCACAACCCGGACCTCGCCCATAGGTACAGGAGACGACTCGCTCGTTTCCCGAGTAGAAGTCGCGGCATCTGGTCCAACCGCGCAATTAACCCCTCCCAACCACTCAGCTATCCTTTCGCAGATAGCTGTTTCATTTCGCACAAGAGGAACCACGTTAGCCATCACCGCCCCACTTGGAGACGGTTGATGTTGAACATGCAGTGCCCCGCCTCTCACTGCACCTCTTCCACCCACGTTGAGTCTAGTGTCCTCACCCACCGAAATTTTCCACTTTCTAGGACACAAACACTCTTAACGCACCGTAGGTTCTTCGTGAACATGCACGAACGCTTGATGACGTCCTTGTGACCGAGAGCGGAAGACCCACGACAGCCACCCTCACCACAACTGTCAATGGGCCACGGATACGAGCTTGTCTCATCGTCCATGCGAACGGAAAGCCTTTGTGGCTCTCCGGTTCTTTCTGACCTGTGCAAACAGGCGGCACATCGGACACATGTTTCGATGTTGTGACGACGGAGCGTCTTTGTGACCCCCGTCTGGTTAGTTACTCCGTTCGTGATGGAGCCCCGACTCATAGCAATCAGCGAGGAACTTACACATTCCATGCCGCGCTCAACGAGGATCTATGAAGGAAAAGGTCCCATCACCGACACCACTCCACCATGCCTACGCTTACGCCACCACATGCTGCTCCGCCTCTTCCAAGTTTCGAAATGAACTTGGAGAAAAGTCAAATGCTGCTACTCCTGAGAATCCCACTTGATTGCCTCACTCAACACCACACCACACCATCATCACCACCATCAACACCAGAGGCAGACTCGTCCCACGGACGACGTGACGATCCCGAAGACGGAGATCATCTCAAGGGGGAGTAAAGGAGAAGAAATGAGTTGCAGATCGTACAGCAGCATCAGCAGCAACCATCATCCACGCCACCTACACCAACTACGCCCCCCGGGGGCTTCCACTACCTCCGTGCACATTCTTATGTGTCAGGCTATTATGTTCATAATGGAACACTCGAAGGAGCCATGGCACATCTCATCCACCACATTCCGCCACTACTGCGCTGACCACTCTGAAGACCGGGCTCCCTGCTCTTGAAAGTCACATTTCAATGGAGCCTTGGCACATTTTTTACGCCCCACGCCTACCTTCTTCTGGAGCCAGACGAGTCAACTTCGTGGCCGAACCAGACAACTTCCATTCGAAGACGACGAATCCGGCATCGAGAAGAAGAAGATTGGAGAATCTTAACAAGTGAGTCCTAGCCGAGCCATCAATGCCTCCGCAAGAAGAGGAGATATCCCTTGTAGGGGAGTTTGCTAGGAATCGAGATCTCCAATATGCTCAACAAAGATATCCCGCGCTGAACTGAAGATTGAACACTAAGGGGGAGATTGTTAGGAAATATTTTGTAGTGTTCAATTTCATTATATTATCTTTGTTGATTAGCTTTATTAAAACTTTGGGCTAGTTCTTAGTTGGGTTAGTTCTTAGTTATTTTGTAATGGGCTTACACAAGGGCCCAAGTATTATATACCAACTTGTGGTATAAATACTAAAACCCTAACACATAGTTAGGTGTGCTTGTGTGTGTTAAGAAAATAAACATATGTTAGAGTGAGAGAGTCTCCTCAAGAACACCACCAAGCCCACACGCCCTAACCTAAATCTCAATCTTTAGGCGTGTTTAATCCGTCCGAAGTCGAATTGTTGGTGAAATCTCAGACCAACAATTGGTATCAGAGCCCAACGCGATCGGATTTGCGTGTTTTAAGCAATATTTGAGTGAAAAATTGCTTGAAAAATTATTTTCGTCACTTTCAGTTTTTGGGCGATTTCGACCTCGATTTGTTGTTTTTAGACATCCCAAAGGTTGATTATGTGTTTAGGAATGTTTTTCTGAAGTTTTGGAACAACTTTCGTCGATTTTGAGTGAGATTTGAGCGAAAACGAGCCATTTTTCTGGTAAAAGTCGCGCTGCCCATGCTTTGTTCTTGGCCGAGAAATTTTCTTACCCGAGAAAATTCTTAGCCGAGAAAATTTCGCTGGCCGAGAAATTTTCTTACCCGAGAAAATTCTTAGCCGAGAAAATTTCGCTGGCCGAGAAACTTTCACTGCGCGAGAAAGTTTTGCAAAACTGAGAAATTTTTTTTTCAAATCCGAGAAATTTTGCAAAACTGAGAAATTTTTTTAATCCGATAAATTTTCTTAAACTGATTAAATTTTCAAAACTGCGAAAATATTCAAAACTGAGAAATTCTCAAATCCGAGAAATTTTCAACTGAGAAAATTTACACTTCGAAAATTCTCAACCTGAGAAAATTTCATCTGAACTAACTTCCACCTGAGAAAGTTTTTCAACCTGAGAAATTTCCAAACCGCGAAAGCTTCATACATGCGAAACTTTTATACATGCGAAATTTTACTTCAAATGTGAATTTTCTCTCGACATGCGAAAATTTTCAGTACATGCGAAAATTTCCTCTGAATGCGAAATTTCCGTGCTATATGCGAAAATTCACTGTGAATGCGAAATTTCCTTATATTCGCGACTCACTCTCACAAGGAAATTTCTCGGGATAACATTTTTCGCACATTTTCACACACCATTTTTCGCACCCCCCGAGAAATTTGCACCCAACCTTTAAACTTGATCCAAACACACCTTTTAGCTTCAAATCTTGCAAAAATCACTCTTTAAAATTACACTTGAACGTTTTTGACCACCAAAATTTCTGGCCCCCCCTCGGATTAAGTAAGGTTTTAAGGAAGGAAATTTTTTTCTAAGCCCAAGGAAAATTTATATGATTGGATAGAGAAAAATTTTCTAAGGCCTTTGGACTTTGTCTATTTTACACTTCTAAAATTTTTCGAAATAAATTTTTCTGGGCCAAAATTTTCGGTATAGACGACGTTTTTGTGAAATTTTTGAAGGCAAATCCAAAACGCGGCAACGATCACCGTACCCAACGATCGACCTAGGACGGTATTGGCACATTAGAAAAAGTTTAGGTCACCCCCAAACTTTTCGGAGCGGAATTTCCAAATGCCAATTTCACACCCCCGGCATGAATGGTACATGGGTTGCTCCACATTCATGACCTGTATGCACTGCGAGCAACCAACCCCATCATGCACGTTACACGGGTTGCTCCACGTGCATGAAGGGATGTCAGAGAAGCGAGCAATCATCATGACTTCTGTACAAATCCGTGCAGAACCCGGACCCATAAAGAAGGGTTGACAAGAGTTCAACCAACCATCAGTGGGCGCGCCATCTAATCTCGATGCTTAGGCGATGTGGATCTCATGTACCAGACTCCACCGTCCACCCACTGCCATCCATTCCACCATGGTGCGCTACATGGAGACGTCCTAAGCCACCGTGATCCTCTTTACGCCCTCACCACCACCACCACCTGACGAGTCTCAGAAGTGTCTGATCAACAGTTTTGGGCCACCCTCGTCGACATCACTCGTGGTCGCCTTTCAACGCGATCACGCCACGCCACCATAGTTCCCATGGATCAGTGAAACCCTCCTGATCCTAACCCAGGAACGAGCCTACCCTAGCCTCTCTAGTCTAGGTCTAGGTCGTGCGACATCCTCCTCCACGCAAAGATCCAATCAACGATATCGGGAGGATGACGTAAGTCGCTTGCAGGAGTTGCGAACCAACGACGACATGATCGCACTCCTCTGTCATATCTCACCACAACCCGGACCTCGCCCATAGGTACAGGAGACGACTCGCTCGTTTCCCGAGTAGAAGTCGCGGCATCTGGTCCAACCGCGCAATTAACCCCTCCCAACCACTCAGCTATCCTTTCGCAGATAGCTGTTTCATTTCGCACAAGAGGAACCACGTTAGCCATCACCGCCCCACTTGGAGACGGTTGATGTTGAACATGCAGTGCCCCGCCTCTCACTGCACCTCTTCCACCCACGTTGAGTCTAGTGTCCTCACCCACCGAAATTTTCCACTTTCTAGGACACAAACACTCTTAACGCACCGTAGGTTCTTCGTGAACATGCGCGAACGCTTGATGACGTCCTTGTGACCGAGAGCGGAAGACCCACGACAGCCACCCTCACCACAACTGTCAATGGGCCACGGATACGAGCTTGTCTCATCGTCCATGCGAACGGAAAGCCTTTGTGGCTCTCCGGTTCTTTCTGACCTGTGCAAACAGGCGGCACATCGGACACATGTTTCGATGTTGTGACGACGGAGCGTCTTTGTGACCCCCGTCTGGTTAGTTACTCCGTTCGTGATGGAGCCCCGACTCATAGCAATCAGCGAGGAACTTACACATTCCATGCCGCGCTCAACGAGGATCTATGAAGGAAAAGGTCCCATCACCGACACCACTCCACCATGCCTACGCTTACGCCACCACATGCTGCTCCGCCTCTTCCAAGTTTCGAAATGAACTTGGAGAAAAGTCAAATGCTGCTACTCCTGAGAATCCCACTTGATTGCCTCACTCAACACCACACCACACCATCATCACCACCATCAACACCAGAGGCAGACTCGTCCCACGGACGACGTGACGATCCCGAAGACGGAGATCATCTCAAGGGGGAGTAAAGGAGAAGAAATGAGTTGAAGATCGTACAGCAGCATCAGCAGCAACCATCATCCACGCCACCTACACCAACTACGCCCCCCCGGGGGCTTCCACTACCTCCGTGCACATTCTTATGTGTCAGGCTATTATGTTCATAATGGAACACTCGAAGGAGCCATGGCACATCTCATCCACCACATTCCGCCACTACTGCGCTGACCACTCTGAAGACCGGGCTCCCTGCTCTTGAAAGTCACATTTCAATGGAGCCTTGGCACATTTTTTACGCCCCACGCCTACCTTCTTCTGGAGCCAGACGAGTCAACTTCGTGGCCGAACCAGACAACTTCCATTCGAAGACGACGAATCCGGCATCGAGAAGAAGAAGATTGGAGAATCTTAACAAGTGAGTCCTAGCCGAGCCATCAATGCCTCCGCAAGAAGAGGAGATATCCCTTGTAGGGGGAGTTTGCTAGGAATCGAGATCTCCAATATGCTCAACAAAGATATCCCGCGCTGAACTGAAGATTGAACACTAAGGGGGAGATTGTTAGGAAATATTTTGTAGTGTTCAATTTCATTATATTATCTTTGTTGATTAGCTTTATTAAAACTTTGGGCTAGTTCTTAGTTGGGTTAGTTCTTAGTTATTTTGTAATGGGCTTACACAAGGGCCCAAGTATTATATACCAACTTGTGGTATAAATACTAAAACCCTAACACATAGTTAGGTGTGCTTGTGTGTGTTAAGAAAATAAACATATGTTAGAGTGAGAGAGTCTCCTCAAGAACACCACCAAGCCCACACGCCCTAACCTAAATCTCAATCTTTAGGCGTGTTTAATCCGTCCGAAGTCGAATTGTTGGTGAAATCTCAGACCAACAATTGGTATCAGAGCCCAACGCGATCGGATTTGCGTGTTTTAAGCAATATTTGAGTGAAAAATTGCTTGAAAAATTATTTTCGTCACTTTCAGTTTTTGGGCGATTTCGACCTCGATTTGTTGTTTTTAGACATCCCAAAGGTTGATTATGTGTTTAGGAATGTTTTTCTGAAGTTTTGGAACAACTTTCGTCGATTTTGAGTGAGATTTGAGCGAAAACGAGCCATTTTTCTGGTAAAAGTCGCGCTGCCCATGCTTTGTTCTTGGCCGAGAAATTTTCTTACCCGAGAAAATTCTTAGCCGAGAAAATTTCGCTGGCCGAGAAACTTTCACTGCCCGAGAAATTTTATCAACCCGAGAAACTTTCACTGCCCGAGAAAGTTTTGCAAAACTGAGAAATTTTTTTTCAAATCCGAGAAATTTTGCAAAACTGAGAAATTTTTTTAATCCGATAAATTTTCTTAAACTGATTAAATTCTCAAAACTGCGAAAATATTCAAAACTGAGAAATTCTCAAATCCGAGAAATTTTCAACTGAGAAATTTACACTTCGAAAATTCTCAACCTGAGAAAATTTCATCTGAACTAACTTCCACCTGAGAAAGTTTTTCAACCTGAGAAATTTCCAAACCGCGAAAGCTTCATACATGCGAAACTTTTATACATGCGAAATTTTACTTCAAATGTGAATTTTCTCTCGACATGCGAAAATTTTCAGTACATGCGAAAATTTCCTCTGAATGCGAAATTTCCGTGCTATATGCGAAAATTCACTGTGAATGCGAAATTTCCTTATTTTCGCGACTCACTCTCACAAGGAAATTTCTCGGGATAACATTTTTCGCACATTTTCACACACCATTTTTCGCACCCCCCGAGAAATTTGCACCCAACCTTTAAACTTGATCCAAACACACCTTTTAGCTTCAATCTTGCAAAAATCACTCTTTAAAATTACACTTGAACGTTTTTGACCACCAAAATTTCTGGCCCCCCCTCGGATTAAGTAAGGTTTTAAGGAAGGAAATTTTTTTCTAAGCCCAAGGAAAATTTATATGATTGGATAGAGAAAAATTTTCTAAGGCCTTTGGACTTTGTCTATTTTACACTTCTAAAATTTTTCGAAATAAATTTTCTGGGCCAAAATTTTCGGTATAGACGACGTTTTTGTGAAATTTTTGAAGGCAAATCCAAAACGCGGCAACGATCACCGTACCCAACGATCGACCTAGGACGGTATTGGCACATTATAGAAAAAGTTTAGGTCACCCCCAAACTTTTCGGAGCGGAATTTCCAAATGCAATTTCACACCCCCGGCATGAATGGTACATGGGTTGCTCCACATTCATGACCGGTATGCACTGCGAGCAACCAACCCCATCATGCACGTTACACGGGTTGCTCCACGTGCATGAAGGGATGTCAGAGAAGCGAGCAATCATCATGACTTCTGTACAAATCCGTGCAGAACCCGGACCCATAAAGAAGGGTTGACAAGAGTTCAACCAACCATCAGTGGGCGCGCCATCAAATCTCGATGCTTAGGCGATGTGGATCTCATGTACCAGACTCCACCGTCCACCCACTGCCATCCATTCCACCATGGTGCGCTACATGGAGACGTCCTAAGCCACCGTGATCCTCTTTACGCCCTCACCACCACCACCACCTGACGAGTCTCAGAAGTGTCTGATCAACAGTTTTGGGCCACCCTCGTCGATATCACTCGTGGTCGCCTTTCAACGCGATCACGCCACGCCACCATAGTTCCCATGGATCAGTGAAACCCTCCTGATCCTAACCCAGGAACGAGCCTACCCTAGCCTCTCTAGTCTAGGTCTAGGTCGTGCGACATCCTCCTCCACGCAAAGATCCAATCAACGATATCGGGAGGATGACGTAAGTCGCTTGCAGGAGTTGCGAACCAACGACGACATGATCGCACTCCTCTGTCATATCTCACCACAACCCGGACCTCGCCCATAGGTACAGGAGACGACTCGCTCGTTTCCCGAGTAGAAGTCGCGGCATCTGGTCCAACCGCGCAATTAACCCCTCCCAACCACTCAGCTATCCTTTCGCAGATAGCTGTTTCATTTCGCACAAGAGGAACCACGTTAGCCATCACCGCCCCACTTGGAGACGGTTGATGTTGAACATGCAGTGCCCCGCCTCTCACTGCACCTCTTCCACCCACGTTGAGTCTAGTGTCCTCACCCACCGAAATTTTCCACTTTCTAGGACACAAACACTCTTTACGCACCGTAGGTTCTTCGTGAACTTGCACGAACGCTTGATGACGTCCTTGTGACCGAGAGCGGAAGACCCACGACAGCCACCCTCACCACAACTGTCGATGGGCCACGGATACGAGCTTGTCTCATCGTCCATGCGAACGGAAAGCCTTTGTGGCTCTCCGGTTCTTTCTGACCTGTGCAAACAGGCGGCACATCGGACACATGTTTCGATGTTGTGACGACGGAGCGTCTTTGTGACCCCCGTCTGGTTAGTTACCTTGTTCGTGATGGAGCCCCGACTCATAGCAATCAGCGAGGAACTTACACATTCCATGCCGCGCTCAACGAGGATCTATGAAGGAAAAGGTCCCATCACCGACACCACTCCACCACGCCTACGCTTACGCCACCACATGCTGCTCCGCCTCTTCCAAGTTTCGAAATGAACTTGGAGGAAAGTCAAATGCTGCTACTCCTGAGAATCCCACTTGATTGCCTCACTCAACACCACACCACACCATCATCACCACCATCAACACCAGAGGCAGACTCGTCCCACGGACGACGTGACGATCCCGAAGACGGAGATCATCTCAAGGGGGAGTAAAGGAGAAGAAATGAGTTGAAGATCGTACAGCAGCATCAGCAGCAACCATCATCCACGCCACCTCCACCAACTACGCCCCGCCGGAGGCTTCCACTACCTCCGTGCACATTCTTATGTGTCATGCTATTATGTTCATAATGGAACACTCGAAGGAGCCATGGCACATCTCATCCACCACATTCCGCCACTACTGCGCTGACCACTCTGAAGACCGGGCTCCCTGCTCTTGAAAGTCACATTTCAATGGAGCCTTGGCATATTTTTTACGCCCCACGCCTACCTTCTTCTGGAGCCAGACGAGTCAACTTCGTGGCCGAACCAGACAACTTCCATTCGAAGACGACGAATCCGGCATCGAGAAGAAGAAGATTGGAGAATCTTAAGAAGTGAGTCCTAGCCGAGCCATCAATGCCTCCGCAAGAAGAGGAGATATCCCTTGTAGGGGGAGTTTGCTAGGAATCGAGATCTCCAATATGCTCAACAAAGATATCCCGCGCTGAACTGAAGATTGAACACTAAGGGGGAGATTGTTAGGAAATATTTTGTAGTGTTCAATTTCATTATATTATCTTTGTTGATTAGCTTTATTAAAACTTTGGGCTAGTTCTTAGTTGGGTTAGTTCTTAGTTATTTTGTAATGGGCTTACACAAGGGCCCAAGTATTATATACCAACTTGTGGTATAAATACTAAAACCCTGACCCATAGTTAGGTGTGCTTGTGTGTGTTAAGAAAATAAACATATGTTACAGTGAGAGAGTCTCCTCAAGAACACCAACAAGCCCACACGCCCTAACCTAAATCTCAATCTTTAGGCTTGTTTAATACGTCCGAAGTCGTATTGTTGGTGAAATCTCGGACCAACAGAGCCAGTACTGTGCTTTAGCGATTTGTTCAGGATATGGGCCTCTCGAATTTGTACAAAATATCTTCAATTTCGACCGAATCGGGATTTGATTTTCACTGTGTTTCAATTCGTCAAAAGAATTCGAAAATTTACCCGTAAAAATCGAACATTCGAGACCTGAATAACATGATAAACCGTTTAGGACACACCCAACTTGGTTTGGTGCAGGACTTGTGTTCGTGCAGATGGAAATAATATATACGATCGATTGTTTCGATCGTTGACTGTTGTAATGATACCAGATAATTGGCATTCGGTACCAAATCCAGCTTAAAGATACCTTTAAATCATTATATATACCATATGTCAGCTCACAAATACCAGTTAACTGTTTCAGGGTGACAGATGCATGACGATCCATACCACGTTTGGGGAACAGATGTTTAGCCAACAATACGACGATTTTAAATTTCGGCTAACCACGAGTGACGAACAATAGAGCCAATATTGTGTTTCAAAGATTTGTTTAGGTTACGGGTCTCTCGAATTTGTACAAAATATCTTCAATTTCGACCGAATCGAGATTCGATTTCATCGTGTTTTTATTATTTGCGTCAAAAGATTTCGAAAAATATGCCCGTAAAATCAAACATTTCAAGACCTGAATATCGAAATAAACCCTCGGGGATAGATTCCGTTTCGTTTCCGACGATCGTTCGAAAGATCTGCGAGTTTTTTTGATCGTCAAAAGAATATTTTATTTACTTATTAATATGGTAACGATGATAACAGAAAACTGGTTCTGGATACCACTTATTATACAACTTTGTAGGGGTATTTTGGTCAGATCAAGTATTTGGTCCTTTTCTCTAAACTTAAAAGATATTGGGTCCTTAAAACCGAGATTTACACTGACAGGGGCTGAATCATGTTTTGAAAGTTAAAGATGGGCTGATTCTTAAAAGATCTTTCACAATTCTAAACCCTAAATTCATATCCAACACACGTAAAGTTAATATCAAACAAGTAAAATTAAAATTTAGCCGAGAAATTCAACAACACATGAAATTTATATTCAACACAGGTTATTTTATTCAAAAACAAAACGGTACTAAAATTGTCCCAATCATTATTAAAAATAGAACATGCGAGGCATTTTCTAAAATCCTTCATATGAATTTGATTGAGGCGGGAGACGTCGTCCTTCCTCATCATAAGCGACATTGCCGCCCGCAACATCGCCACGCTAGCTTCTCCGCTGAAAATCATATCCAACATGACACTTATTTTTAAACACGACTACCGATAAATAAAACGCAACATTCATGAAAACTTACGCATTTTGTTTTCTGAAGTCGCGACACCAATCAGCTAGCCAGCTCTTGCCCTTGAATGGCATGCGTTTATCAGCTTCAACTCCTTGAAAATCGCCGAGAGCACGATCAGAAGTTTATAGATGTCGTCCGCGATATAGCGCCATTCGAAGCCAGGAGGCGCATCGGAGTCGTAAATCATGAACGACTTCTCTGCTACATCAACAACGAACAACGCCCATCGGCCTCGCGTACGGATGGGGATGGCAACGTGGGTCGCTAGATCCCACGACCTGTTCTTCAATCTTCATCTTCTCCCCGCGCGAAAGGGAGCAATCTCTTGAAGCCTTTCCCACATGGCTTCCCTGTGATACTTAGCACCCCTCGCTCATTGGCGAGCGTCTTAAAGCTATGGGGCATGTACGCGACATAGCTCACAACCGATTTGCTAAATTTCTGCATGTTGATGATCCCAGATATGCATTCATCGACCTGTTGCAATAAAATATAGATCGTTATTCAACACATTCAAGTAAGGTGACGAAAGGTATTTGGTAAATTCATACGTACCATCTCATTGAGCGGAATACCCTCAATCGCAAGGTTCAGGAGCCATCCAGGGTCGTGTTTTTGTATCTTTCCGTCGAATTTCGCACCGGTAATCTTTATGAGCGTTAAAAGATGACTTTCGACGGCCGGCCAAAGATTGGTTGCCTTGAACTGGATATGCCGCTCGAACCCCAAAAGCTTTGGAGCTTTGACTATAGTCGTCGAGGGGAAATCGATAAACGGCGTCTGCTGGTACCAAGATGGCTTCTTCGTTCGCTCATGGGTCTTCTCCGTCACGATGCCTTCTCCTTTGTCGGCCGCTTGGATAGAAACCGAAGCCTCGGTGTGCGTCTCGACCTGAGCCTCGTCCTCCTGAGTCTCGCGTGCATCTCGACCTGAGCCTCGTCCTCCTGATTCTCAGCGTGCGTCTCGACCTCGTGAACCCCGACACCATAAGCGCACATCCACAACCATGGGACCACCTCTTCTATTCTTTTTGCCTCTTCGCCGGTCCATTCCGGTTGGACATAGTTTCCCCAACGGGAATGCGCCCATTCGGATGGACTGTGATCGTCCCATGCCTCCTGGCTCGGACAGCCATCCGGTCCCATGTACGATGTGTTCCATCTCTCATCGTAATCTATACAAGAAAATTCGAAAATAAGTACATATTATTTTTCCCGTCCTTAGGTATAAAAACTTACCGTAATACCATTCGGCGTGTGTAGCGTGCGATCAACCACCAACTCGCTTGGATCGACATCTACATCGTAAACAGAAACTGATAAGTAGTCTACACAACTAATTAAAAAATAAGTATAAAAAACTAACTATAACGAGCTTCGGTAGGCGGAGTGCGCGATCTGCCAAACAATCTACTCGTCAAACCTTGAATCGAGTTCCCCAACTCCCCTATGCTTTCGCCCTACGATCGCATTTGACCCCAATGTTCCTCGTACGCATCCCACATTCTCTCGTTCGTCGACCACCGTCGACCCTCTTCGCCTTGAAACTGTTGGAAGTGCGTGTCAAGTTGGTCAAATCGCCCAAACAAGTTGGTGATGTTTTGGTCCACACGACTCGACCATTCCTCGAAGCGTACCTCCGTGGCGAAACCATGACCACTTATGGACCCGCCCCTGGAGTTGCATGAAAGTCGTGCTCGTGTGGATGTGCGGGGATGTCGACGTGAGGCCTCATCATATTGTCGTCGCGACGGCCACTGTTCTCGATCTGAGGGATTGCCTCAGCTTCCAATTTCTGCCGGCTATGACCCTCGACGCGATGGTGGTGGCCGCGGGAACACCTAACCTCCACTCCTTGCAGGAGTAGGCCCGTCACACGGTCGAATAGCATGTGTGCCGGCCCAACATCAAAGACGCTGTCCCTAAAGTATGCCGGCTCCAGCTCGACCGCTGACGGCACTATCAACCCTCCTACATGGGACCCATTAGCGGCAGCTGCGACGGTCTTCATTGTCGGGCATCCCTTGTGACCCCAATTATTCGTCACCCACCCGAGCAATGCCCGTTATGCACTCGTATGATAGTATCTGAATACAAATAATGCAAAAAATATTAGCAATTATGTCAACACAAGGTATGGCAAAGCTTAATTATAAATCACCTGAAGTGGCTGTACGAACCCACTTATCAGCCATTCCCGTGATGTCTCCCGTAGATTTTTTTTAACAGCGTGTATGACCTCCTTGAAAGCCACGCTGCCCCAAGGATACTGCGAAAAAAGCAAACCGGTCTTCAGCAAGATGAAGGACCCAGGGACTGACGACGATGTCCTTCTTTGACGTTCTAGGCATCACCATCGCGGTGGCGAAGTAGAGTCCGCCAACTTCAGCTTCTCGAAGTCCACACGTTCCTCGTCGCCAGACAACTCCTCCAACACATGCTTGACGTGTAACATGCGAATTGTTGAACTACCGCCAAAATGTCTCCTCGAGAATGCTTCGGCGCGGTTCACCGGCGGTAGCGCGTCTTCGAACTTGAGCCCGGTGATTAAGCAGCACTCCAATTTTGAAAATCGGAGTGGTTTGTTACCAACAATCATCCGAAGCTCTTCGCGGTTGTGCATCATCGTCTGCCTCTGGATGAGGTACCACATCAACTGAAGCGAGATGTTAAATCCGGCTCGGCCCTAACAAGGCGGTCGAACGGACTCTCGGCACAAAAAATCTGAAACTCTTCCTGGTTAAGACACTGTCTTATCAGCTCGCTGGCTTCGCCGTATAACGAGCTCAGCATAAGACGGCAATCAGGAACTTCGTCCCCTGTGCCCAACTGCTTCTTCATCACAACCTAATTTATATATAAAATACGTTTTAGCCATGGACGTGGTATGAATATTGAAAATAAAAAACCCTTATGCACATGGGCAGGGGACCGCATCGCGTATGCTGACATTCAAGCACAAATGCGAATGAGACCCCTGCGCATGAGCAGGGGACCTGTGCGTATTTTCACGGGACCGCCCATAAGATGATGGTCCATGCACGGGTCCCCTGCGTATACGCGCGGGTCCCCTGCTTATAATGCGCGGCTCCCCAGCTCGTAGCGCGCGGGTCCCGTGTTGTTCTTCACAGGCGCAAGGTCACGGGACCCACGCGCAGGGAACCCGCTCATTATAAGCAGGGACCACGCTTATACGCAGTCGACCCGTGCTGGGACCATCATCTTATGGGCGGGTGCCGTGAAAACGGGTCATATGCTTCTAAGCATGGTCCTATGCTTGCAAGCACGGGTCCGCACCAAATTAGGGTTCGATGTGTTAAATTGAAGAAGACGAAGAGTAGAACAAATACCTCCACTCTCTGGGTGTTCGCTGATTGCCATTGTCGATTGAGGTTCGGATTTGGGTTTGACTTGCAGAGAAACGATTTGCAGGGCATTTTGTGTTCAGGAGAAAGAACGATTGAATTGAATTGAAAGTCAAAGTGGTGGTTGTTTTTTTACTTTTACTGTTCTATCACGGGTCTGATGCTTGCCAATCGCTACAGTAAAAACTGTAAACCCTTTAATACCCCTTTATGTTTATTACATAACTAACCTAATTAAATATTACAAAATATAGTTAATTTAAAATACAATACTAATTATATCAGGGTCATAATATATAATGCTTGAAATTAAATCCTAAATATTGAAGTGTTTAAATCATTATCACGTACAATAGCATATCTTGATAAAATTGTTAAATAATATATGCTACCCTTCTCGCCCTTCTCCAACTTGTTCGACATCCTTCTGCACAGCGTCGTTTCAGACAGCCTCGCCTACTCCTTGGCTCACTTTGCCCAGAGAATCGTTGTCGTTTCGGACAGCCTCGGATGCTGTCCTTGGATCACTTCGCTCATAGCATCGTCGTCGTCGTCGTCGACTTCGAGAGCATCGTCGTCGCTGTTTAGGAATCTGTCGATCTCGGCCACGATGAACGCCCTCCTTTGGGAGAGGTCGACGCTGAGGTCGGCCTCTAGACGGCGGCGGACGGCGGCGGCCGTGGTACTCCAGGGGTCCGAGCTACGGACGATTTCGTGGAGGCGGGAGACGATTTGGGCGTCCGTCAGCATTCTTCCTGTTTTGTTTCTGGAATTATTAAAAAATGATATTTTCGGATGCTCTGTGTTTGATAATGTAGACATAATTTAAGCCTAGCTTGCAAAACCGTAAGAGCTTTCGGAAACCCTAACATATAGCGCGGGACGCAAGCTCTAGTGCACGGGACCCAAGCTCTTGTGCACGGGACCCAAGCTCTAGTGCATGAAGCATGACTACGAGTAACAGTCCTTCCAACTAGAAATTCGACGCTCTCATGGCCACACATCATTATATAACATTTGAAGAAAATGAAATTAGGGTTTACGATCAACGCGTGCATGAAGGCATGGGGCCTATCAATAAGAAGTGATTCTGCGCGGGTCCCCTGTTCTTACGTGCAGGTACCCTGCATTTATGTGCGGGTCCCGTTATCTAATGCGCCGGCACTAATGTGCGGAAACCATGCACTGATGCGCGGGTCCCATGAATTTATGAGCGGGTCCCGTGAGTTTATTCGCCGCACTAATGTGCGGGACTCCTGCTTTTATGTGGGGTCCCATTGTCTAACGCTCGGGTTGCCTGCCTTCAACCAGGGTCCACTGATCAACTGGACGTTTTAAAAAGCGAACAATGAACATGTTCGGCCTTCCAAACCGGAATTTCGAAGCTTTGAGAACCCATTTAGTTGGAAACAGGGTTTAGGACTGAGAGTTACAATAGATGATTATATTCAACATACGACCCGGAAAAATACTTATAGTGAAGCGTGAGGTTCGACATTGAGGACCTTCGAGTGTTACTTCGCCTGTGAAGAAGCTGATATGAGGTCGGGTCGACTGACTTGCAGAAGCAGAATAAATTGTAGGTGATTTTGAACCAAATCGGTCCTTTTGTTAGTGTTTGCCACATGTCGACGCCTTATTTGGCCATACTTATATAATAATATAATTAGCATTAAAGAAAATCTCCCTCCAAGAAAAAAAAGAGAGACAAATACTAATTAATTATTAAAATAAAATTGGTCCAATAAAAAAAAGGAAGAAGAGAAGAAATCTAGAATATAAATATTAAAAATAAAAAATAAAGAGAGAATAAAAATACGTGTATCTACACTAAAGAATAAAAAAACTATTAGTTCAGAACCTTGTCATAAAAATTTTATATATCGGTACCTAGTAAGATAAATTTTTACACATAGCTATCCTTTTGGTTGTTGTTATCATTTTACCATCGTTATGTATCTTTTTATATGTATATTATGTATCATATCGCGTGTGTATGCGGTACTCCGAAATATGTTGTCATATCTTTGTAAGCATGGCGTACCTTTTTCAATGTATTATGTATCAAAATACGTTTCCACATGGTATGTCTAATATGATGTACCTTCTGTCAAACACCTATGTGTATATGTTTTATTTTTAGTAGGTACCTACATTTAAAAAGTGCTATGACTGATTTGATTTTTGTATATACAAATAGGCATTGGCTGCGTTCACTTTGATAGATAGGATATAATTATATGTGGATTACTAATCACGGGTGTTGTCAAAACACTTGTTTTACAAGATATAATCTTTGTATTATTTATACAATTACAAAGTAACATTTACCTCTAGTTTCAAAACAATTATTCTTATGAACATCGAAAAATATAGGATAGGATAGCATATCAATTTGATCACCATGAAACAAAGAATAAATTGGTGTTGTTTAACTATTTTTATCATAAAAATCATATGAAATAAAGATTATTTTATAATATGGAGAAAAAAGGATATTATAGTCTTTTTATAATAAGAAGGATAGGATTATTTTTATTGGGTCAGCCCATGTGACGAATTACAGCGGGCTACCTTGATTATATGACCGGGCCGAGCTTTTATTCCGGGCTTTAATACGTGGATTTTATTTATATTGAACGGTATTACATAGGATATCTTGGTTTTTATCCTACTTTATCCACCATAGTAAACGCTGCCTAAGTGTAAGCTTCCCATGAAATATACAATAAAAATAAAATTATAGTAGATATAATAAAAATAGAGGGTACTGAATAACAGAATACGATAATACTAAATTACAAATAAAAATAGATTATACTTTAGTCATCTTTTACATTTTGATTTTTTATACTTTAAATCTATATATTTTTATTCGCCGCTTACTATTTTTATTAATATATTCAGTTTTTAATATATATTTTATTCTCTCTTTATTTTTTTATAAATAAATTTATATATTTGTTCTCTTCTCTCTTTATTTTCTAAATTTTTTTTTATCTTATTTTAATATTAATTTGTATTTCTTTTTTTCTTTCTTGGAGGGATATTGTTTTTTATTTTTAATGCTAGTATTATTTTTTCAGCCCGGCCTATATAAGTTGTCGACACGTGGCGTGTTCCGTCCAAATTGACGGCAGCACTAACGGGATGACTAAATTTGTTCAAAATCGACAACATTAGGAACTAAATTGTTTCACGAAAACCATCAAGTCATAAAAGCTATCGTTTCGAAATAGAGAACATAAAATTCAATTTGATTTAAAATCAGCAACATCAGTTTAAGAGTAAAATTATAATTTATGGTAAGCTATCGTTCCGAGAAAAAAGAAATAAATTATTAAGTGTACAGATTAACAAAGCAATTCAACAACTTCTAAACAGCCTTCTAGATTTATATAATAATTATTAATAACTAATTTTAACACCCGCCCAATTAGGGTAACCACAATGGTGGTTTATATGTGTGTCATATGTGCTTATTTGGCACTTTATATGACACACCACCATTGTGAATGTGTCATGAGCACGACACTGTGTCATATTTATGACACTGTGTTATAGGAATATCATAGTATTATGGAGGAGAGAGAATGAGGGAGAAAAAAAAGAAATTATTTATTTATAGTTGTGGGTCCGTGTTATAGTAGTGTTATTATTGTGGGAAAAGTAGAATAAAAGTGTTATAGAATAAAATATAGGAAAATATAGTGAAAAGCTGATGTGATAGTATTATGGGTGTGTTATTGTTGTGCACCCTTAAGCAAGCAAGTGTATGGCATCATGTTCAAAATCAATGCCCTCTGCTACTCATGGCATCATGAGCAGAAGAAATCTTAGCATTTGTGTCAGACTCACACACTCAACATTTTTGCAATTACTCATAGGAACACACTCTTTTATCACCAATGTAACCCCTTTGCTTACTATTATTAAACCTCACAAACTCCATCTCATAGCTACTGATAAAAAATAGAAAAAAGAAAAAAGAAAAAACAAACAGACCAAATTTACATTACAGAGAACTTACAAGCCTTATTCCTCATCGAAGCTAGATTGAATCGAATCATAAATCTTTCTCGCCCTCAAATAATCCGTCAGGAAGGTTCTGAAACGCAACCTTACGATAACTCAAAATTGTATAAGGCTAGGACACGACTCCGAGAGCTTTGCACTGAGCTCAAGTGCTTCTTCGTGTATTTGCAATAAATTTGACCCATAAATTCAAAAAATAAAACATAATTGTTTAATGTTTGGAGTTTTAAAAAGGGAATACACAGCACAGAAGATCATCCATACATTCAGTTGTGATGAAAGTTAATAACTTGAGATTGAAGATTGCGAATCTTCATGGCTTTCGTGGACAAAGATTGAGAGGGGAGTCAGGCAACTAAACAAACAGTCAACTCAATAAGTATGCAAGAACTGAGATAGAGAAGAAAGAATGGAACAAAATAATGGTTTGAGATGACACATTGAAGAAAAGAATAAGTTTACTTTAGAAGTAACCTGGAAGAAATAATAAGAGGGAGAGGTCAAACTGAAAACCGGAAATTAACAATTTTTTCAAATAGGTTCGAAATGAAGAAATTCGGCGAAGGGGACGATCTTGGGCTGTGGAAGCTCACGATGAAGGCTGCGTTGATCCAAGAGGGATTGGAGGAAGCCTTGAAGACGTGGAAGGACATGCTATCGAAGGATTTGAAGGCGGACGAAAGGAGAATCGTTCGGGCGAAGGCTTATAGCTTGATTATCTTGGGCCTTGAAGATGGTGTGCTTCGAAATGTGTTGAAGGAGAAAACACCAGACCTCCTATGGAGGAAATTGGACGAGCTCTACATGGATAAGCCTCAGAAGTCGAAGAACGTGCTCACGAAGGTCTCCTCGAAGCAGCTCAATGCAAGAACCAAGTCAAGAACGGGTTCATCGGGCGAGTTGCTATGTGTGAGGAAGATATGGGTGAGAAGGGACGGCAAGGATTCAAAGAGGGCTGTAGAAAAGAAGTCCAAGAAGCCTCTAAGGTGCTACCACTGCCATGAGATAGGCCACATTAGGAGGTTGTGCTCACATCAAAGAAGAACGTCGCAGCCCAAAGATCAAAACAAAGCAGGGGCTGTTATATGTGATGATTGTGGCTCGGCTGAGGCATTGGCTGTGTGCAATGGTGGACGTGGGACCTTGTTGGTCCCGATTGCACCAAACAAGGAATCAAAGAGGCTTTAATGGAATGAAAAAGGGAGAGGATCTCACCTTCAAGTGTGTGTATTGTGTGAAAATTAGGATAAGCCTTTTTCTTTGATTACTTTCAAAAGTGAGTTGGTAAAACCTTATATACCACATTAACCCTAGGTATATTAAGGCCCAATCACTAAATATAAAATAATTACATTATAGTCCTAAGCCTAAGCTAAAGGATAATTACAAAATAAATCCTAAGACTTAAACTATTGACACAATCAATTAAATATCCTAACAATCTCCCCCTTTGTGTCAATTGTTGGGAGTCTTGGATCTTGGGCGTTGTGGTGGTGGATTAGCGGGTGAGTGTTTCGCGAAGTCCTAGCTTGAACTCGAAGGCGCGGAGATTCCTTCGAAGAACCATTCGATCTACTATAGCGTCAATGAACTTCGCGAACTTGGATCGGCAGAGGGGATCTTCTTCCGAAAGGATGCGGCGAATCCTCATGAGTTTGTCTTGGATGATGGTAAGCGTTCCATCCGAGAATTTTGCCACTTCGGAGCAGCGCAGCAACCTCATCTTTCCTTTGTATTTCGAGTAAGCGACCGCTGGATCATCTCCATCGATCACATCGCCCTCTCGGTAGTCATCCGCGTTCTTGAAAGATGGGCGAGTCAGATTCACCTTCTTTAGGTTGTGCTCCACCGCCATCTGCAGATCGTGGGTGGCGAAGAATCTGACCTGTCGGAGCATGTGGCGTTTGAGAGCCACATATCCCATGGTGACCGGTTCAGCACGTACGAGATGTCCAGAACTTCTGAGGACGAGTCTGAACTGCTTCATGGATTCCAGCATGCTGTACAGGTCGCCCAGGCGCAGAAACTTGAAGTCCGCCTCACTGACTTCACAGTAGCTCTCATCCTGCCTCATTACTGTGAATACTGGATAATGGACAGGTCCTTTGGACTCTTGGCGGAGGTCAGTGACTTTGCAGATGGGGGCCCGATTCATTTCCTGAGCGATGTTTTCCTCATCGGATAGCGTCCTTTTTGTGCATTTGTGGCAAAGAAGGCTCTATCGATAGAGCTGCTTCTTTCTCTTGCTCCAATTTTGGATGTTCATCAGCTCATATTCGTCGAAGGTTGTGATGATCTGCTCCTTGCGTCGCCAGATCCTCTTCCTGATCTCTTCTTGAAATGGCGCGGTGATCTTTTTGTTTTCCCACGGTGCTTCCGGTATATCCACCGTGGGCACATCCGTTTGAGCAGCAGGAGCCTCAGTTTGCTGTGCTTGGAATTGGAGGATGTTCTCGAGCTCGGCAGGTTCAGCGTCGTACTCCTCTCCGTTCTCGTCGTCTGCGGTGTTGATCAGCGTGAGCGAGGCTTCCTTTAGCAGACGTCGAGCGTTTTCCACCAACTTCCTGGCTGCTACTGCATCGGCGGGTGTGTACAGCCATTCATCGTTGAAGATGTAGGCCTCGATCTCGTTCTGTGCGCAGTAGACATCCTCGGAAGATATATTGGAATCGGTGTTGAGAGGGGTATGGCTGTGTGGTGGCGAAGGTGTTGCATCGGAGGAGTTTGAGGATTGTGGGGATGGTTGAGGTGGAGATTCTGGTGGTTTGGATGAGATGATGGTTTTGGCTAGGATGATTTGGGCGTCGGTTGGTGTAGATGTGGTGGTTGTGGTCTCTAATGCCGATGTGACAGTTAGAGTTTCGGAGACGGTAGTAGCTGGAGGTGAGGGTGATTTGGCTGGTGACTCGGGGTTGATAGGGTGGGATTTTTGGCTAGTGGGGTGTGAGGTTTCTGCGGGCGTTGTTTCAGGTGCAGAGGAGGAGGGCGTCGATTGTATGGGCCCTTGAGTTTGTGAGGCTTGCGGCCTATTCTTCCCCTCGCGGCGATCTTGATCATCGTCTTGATCGTCGCGCCTGATCCCGCTCGACTCGCCCTGAGCTCGACAAGTCAGAGGTTGAGTCATAATGGCCTTCATTTGCCGTTCCTCCTCGTCAAGTTCCGTCATGGATTCGAATCGGGCTCTGAGGACGTAGAAGAGCTCCTTGGCGGAAATCGTGGAGAGAACAACTTCTGCGTCCACATGTTGCGCTGGTGGTGGCGTCTCCGGGGCCACACCTTTGCCTTTATCGACGGTGGACGCATCGAGACGCGCATAGACTTGATCGAGAATTGACGCCTCAAGAGTCTTTGCAAACTCTTGAAGTCGGGTCTCCAGCGCGGTCTCGGTGACGAAGGTGGGTAAGTTTAACAAGTTGGATTCACGGAGAATTCCAACTGACACCGAATCGGAGAAGATTGCCGATCGGCCGCCCGTTTGCACAGGACTGGAAAAAACGGGGTGACTTAGACTTCCCGTTGGCATCATCGATGGGACAGACTCAATCGAATGATGGCCTAGGCTCACGGTTGTTGTGATGTTGGCCGTGCTAGGTCTTCCACTCTCAGTCACAGGGACATCACCGAGCGTTCTGACAGAGTCACGAAGGCTCTGTAGTGTGGTAGAAAGTGTATGTGTCCTAGAAACGTATGATACTATGGGGAGTGAGGGCACTATACTCGATGTGTATGAAGAGGATGCAGTTTGAGGCGAGGGACTGCTTGTTTCAACATCGATCATCTCCAAGTGGGATGTCGATGGTATACGTGGCTCCTCGTGGAATGAAATATCTTCCTGTAGAGAGGAAGATAAGTGGGTTGGTGGGGTCGTTTGCGTGGTTGAGCCAGATGCCACGACTTCTACTCGGGAGGTGAACACATCACCTCCTCGGCTTATCTGTGGCTGAGGAGGTCGATCGTGTTTTTGTTTCGATCGACGCTCCGTGGGGCGGCTTACGTCATCCTCTCGCGACCGTTTTTTCGGAGCGCGGGTGGAAGAGGATGCGGCGCGACTCGATGACTTTTTGGAGGTGGTGGTGGTGGGTTTTTGGCTGGTCCCGGGGTTAGGAGCAGTGGGGTTGATCTGCGCCGTAGGGACAGTAGTTAGTGGATGAGGGCTTTCGCGGAACGAGGCAGTTGAGGCACGGTATTCTTGGACGTGCAGGTTGGTCGGGTTGGCGTAGGCGAGGACGTCGTCTGGGATTATCATTGCGTGTCGATCTTTCGCCGGTGTGTTTTTCTTGGCGAACTTCTCGACAGTGGGGATTTGGAAGTGTTCCGTGGCTGGGCGGAGGCGAATGTTGGTGGAGTGCAGGCGGAAATGTCTGATGAGAGCTGGGAGCCACCGCATGTAGGGGACGAAGCGGTTTGTGACTCCCTTGGCGATTTCCCGGTCGCGCCGTTGGATCATGGTGACGAGATCCATCCATATGATGTCGGCATAATTGTACTTGCGGTTGTGGACAATGCCGGTAAGGATGGTGAGGATTTGAGAGTTTCCGCGGTCCTGACCAGCATGCTTCCCTGACATGCATTTGTTCACCAGCAGGTACAATGTTCGCCACGGTTGAGGTAGATTGCGGGTGGTGACTTCACTGAGGACAAGTGGGCCCTTCTTCTTCTTGGTTTCTGGCTGATAGCCCAGCCGGTCTATGTCCTCGATGAGTTGTTCATGGGTTGGTAGCGGGTCGTATGGGGAGTAGACAGGGAGTTGAAGCACTTCTTGGAGTATCTTTCGAGTGAGGACCACCGTTTCTTGATCAATTATGGCGGATAAGTTTTTAGCTAGGTGGAGTGGTCCAGCTATCTTCAACGTGTGCCAGAATTGTTGAAGATACACTTGTGCTTCTGGCTCGCCATAAGTGAGGGCGTGTCGAAGCGGGTGCCCTTTGAGGATTTCTATAATGATTGGGGCATCGCATCGAAAGCTGTCCAAGTGCACCATGTAATTGTTGGGAATCAAGGCTGCCCATTGACTTGTTGGGAAGATCTGCTCGATTGGTGGGACATAGGTGCGCGTGTTGAGCTCGATGCGAGCGATGTCCCTTTGGATTGCAGCCGCCTCAAGTGCTTCAATTGTGCCTTGATCTTTGTTTGTCATATCTGTGCTTGCAAGGAATTGTAGTAGGATTAGTATGGATTAAATCGTGATAATATAATCATGAAAGCATCCTTAAATTGTAAACGAAAGTTTCGACACATTTTAAAACAAAACGTTTCAACACTTAGAAAATTCTTTATTGAAGACAATTTTCGCATGTAGTGAAGAATTTCGCATGAGAAAAAGAATTCGCACGTAATGTTAATTTTGTCATATTAATGAACTTTCGCATTCAGAGTATAGTTTCGCATGTATTGGGAAATTTTCGCAAGTTATAGCACAAATACATGTCGTGAGAAATTTTCGCAGATTGAGTACAATTTCGCAAGTAATGAGAAAAGCGCTAATTGTCATACAGACACAAGTCGAGAGATATTTTCGCGGATTGAGTAAAATTTTGCCTGTATTAAAGAACTTCCGCATATGAGTTTTCGCACATAAGGAAATTTTCGCACGTTAAAGCGATTTTTCACTCAGAGTTAATATTCGCATATATCAAGGAAATTTCGCAGATAGAGAAAATTTTCGCATGTATTAGGCAACTTTCGCAAGTGATATCACATAGACATGTCATGAGAAATTTCCGCAGATTGAGTAAAATTTCGCAAGTATGGAAAGTTTTCGCGAGTTAAGAAAGTTTCGCGGAGGGAAAAAGCTTTGTGGATTGAGAAAATTTTTGGTTCACTGTAGTTGCGAAGTAGTGAAGATGCGAAAATATGTAATATGAAGCGAAGTGTATGAGATTTTCGCGGGGCTTCACATGCTGTAGCAGCAAAATTTTAACACGCGTAAATTCTCGCATGAAAGTTTTCGCAGGTTCTCAGTCACTGTAGCAGCGAAAACTTTTATGGGTAGAGATTTCTCGGATAAAATTTCGCGGGACCTCACTCACTGTAGCGCAAGAAATTTCTTGGATAAAATAAAAGTTTCGCGGGTCTTAGCTCACTGTAGCAACGAAGTTTAACGATTGAGGCATTTTCTGAGATTTTCTCGGTGAAGAACTCAGCGCGAAAACGTGCGAAACGACGCAATGACTTTTTGCCTTAGACCTACTCAAATTTAACCAAAATGTAATAATCTGGACTCAATCGACTCGAAATTGAATGGGAAATGCATATTTGGGGGTTTAAACATCAAATACCTAACATGTGTTCGATTCAGAGCCGAGAAAAATTACTTCTAACCTAGCAGATTTATCAAAACGGGGCAAAAACAGGATAAAACAAACAGAAATTTGGGTTATTTGAGGTGTATTCATACCGAAAAGCTGATTTGCGACAATGGAGTAGCAGGAAACAGATTTTGATTGCAGATTTGACGACGACGAAGATGCGAGGGGTTGCGAAATTTTGAAAGAGGGGGTTGCGAAAGTTTTGAATTTTCTCGGGAATTTTTAGGATTGTGAAAAGTGTTAAGTGTTTAGGGTTTTAGGGGTTTTAGTCACTGTTTATGCGAAAAAAATTTGAGTTAATGGGCCGAGATTCGTGGGCTTGGTCAAGATTGGGCCCTGATTTAATTTTTCGCGGGCTTGGTCAAAATTGGGTCCAATTGGTCCAATTTTGACTCTGTTTTGACCAAGAAGTTAAAATTTCAACCCTTTCCAATTTTGACTCTGTTTTGACCAAGAAGTTAAAATTTCAACCCTTTAAAATTTCAACCCTTTTCTTCCCCCCTTTTTTTTATTTTTAAATTAAAAATGCATGATCAGAAACTCCCGCTTAACCTAAAGCTTACCTTTTTAAAATTGAGAGAAAAATAACCAGAAACTCCCCCTTAATCGAAGACTCCCCCTTGAGAGACATAATTTAGAAGACACATAGAGAATGAAGTGACGTGAAAAGGAAATATGTACACTTGATCAAAGTTCATGTAGGGTCGATTGATCACAACTGAATATTCAACATGCCCAACATAGTCACTAGGTGTTGGAATCGTTTGACATCCAACGGTTTTGTGAAAATGTCGGCCAGTTGATCTTCGGTTGTGACGTAGTGCAATTCAATCGTCCCTTGTTCGACATGTTCTTTGATGAAGTGGTGACGAATATCTATGTGTTTCGTTCTCAAGTGATGTACCGGATTACTCGTCATCGCAATCGCACTCTTTGAGTCACAGTAAATGGGAATTTTATCAGCATGAAAATTAAAGTCTCGTAGTTGGGTTCTCATCCACAAAAGCTGTGAACAACAACTAGCGGCGGCGACATATTCTGCCTCCGTCGATGATGTTGAGACACAGTTTTGTTTTCGAGAAGACCAACTCACGAGTTTACCGCCCAAGAAGTGTGCAGCTCCAGAGGTGCTTTTCCGATCCATCTTGCATCCTGCATAATCCGAGTCAGAGAATCCAACCAGTTTGAAGTCCGATCGAGTGGGATACCACAAACCCAGATTGGGTGTTCCTTTAAGATAGCGGAGAATCCTTTTGACAGCAGTGAGATGGGATTCCTTAGGTGTAGCCTGAAAACGAGCGCAGATTTCTGTTGAGAGAACGATATCCGGTAGACTAGCAGTGAGGTACAGAAGAGAGCCTATTATCCCACGATAGACGGTTTGGTCAACGGGAGCACCAGATGGGTCCGCGTCGGGTCGGCCAGCTGGAGACATAGGTGTAGCAGCAGTCTTAGCATCCTTCATTCCATATTTCTCTAGGATGTCATGGATGTACTTGGACTGGTTGATGAAGATTCCGTTGGGGAGTTGCTTTACTTGAAGACCAAGAAAGAAATTCAGCTCGCCCATCATACTCATTTCAAACTTCTCTTTCATCAATTCTGCAAACTCTTCACATAGTTGTGATTTAGTCGATCCAAAAATGATGTCATCGACATATATCTGCACAATCATGGTGTCCGGGCCACTCCGCTTGGTGAAGAGAGTTGTATCCAGCGATCCTTTCTTGAACCCAGACTGAACAAGGAAGTCTGAAAGAACGTCGTACCAAGCTCGGGGAGCCTGTTTTAGTCCATAGAGGGCCTTGTAGAGCCGATATACGTGATGAGGAAACTCTCCGCTCAAGAACCCTTCCAGTTGATCAACGTACACTTCTTCTTTGAGAAATCCATTCAGAAATGCAGTCTTCACGTCCATTTGGTAGACTTTAAAGTTCTTGTGAGCAGCGAAAGCAAGAAAAATTCGTATAGCTTCGATCCTGGCAACGGGGGCAAAAGTTTCATCGTAGTCGATCCCTTCTTGTTGGTTGTACCCCTTAGCCACAAGTCTAGCTTTATTTCGGATGACAACACCGTCTTCGTCCTTTTTGTTCTTGAAGATCCACTTCGTGCCGATAATGGATCTGTTGTGAGGGCGTGGTACGAGTTCCCAGACTTGTAAACGTTCAAACTGATTTATTTCCTCCTGCATTGCAATCAGCCAATCAGGATCATTGAGAGCTTCAGCTACTCGTGATGGTTCGGCTTGACTGAGGTAGCAAGCGAACAGACTCTCATTCATCGTAGCCGAACGCGTCGAAACACCGGATGTGGGGTCCCCAATAATCTGGTCTGTAGGATGAGACCGAGCCCAGAGTGGTACATTGGTCTGTGAGGAGCTAGCCGCATTTGTGTCTATTGGAGGCTCATTTGATTGGGGTCCGGTGTCCGAAGAAGAGATCTCAACCGTAGTAGATTGAGAGGATTCAGCATCAGGATCAGCAATGTTCCCAGGGTTGGGTAAAATGTCGTCTTCGTTGAGATTGAGTGCATCCAAGTATGGAGGAACGACGTCATTGCCGATAGTTGGTTGTGTAGGTGGAGTGGGCGCAGCGGTAGGTTGAGTGGTGGCGACGGGAGTCTTGGGGACTAGGTAGAAGTACTCGAAGAGCAGATCGAGATCCAGTTCACCAGAATTGCCCTCAGATGAGGAGATTCCCGTCGTTGAAGGTTGACCTTTTGTCAACGACTGTAGAAGACCTGGTTCTGGACTGATATGAGCAGAAGCCATGAGATCGCCTTCGCTTTCGTCAAATGTGACATTTGTGCTCTTTATTACTGATCGCTTCTCCCTAAGATAGACTCTGTATGCTTTCGAGTTCAGCGAATATCCAACAAAGATTCCTTCAAGTGCTTTTGGATCAAGCTTCCCAAGATGTTGGCGATCATTGGCCACAAAACATCGGCAACCGAAGACCCTTAGGTAAGATATATCTGGGATATGACGGTTATTCAGCATCTCGTATGGGGTGCGGTTGAATCTCTTGTGGATGGAAGCCCGGTTCTGTGTGTAACAGGCCGTTTGAATAGCAGAGTGAGGAAGTCCGGATTGAATGAGGAGAGTCCTAGCTGCTTCAACTAGTGTCCTATTCTTACGCTCAACGACACCATTCTGTTCCGGTGTCTTCACGGCTGAGAACTGCTGGGTGATGCCCTGAGTAGCATAGAAATCACTGAGCTTCTTGTTCTTAAACTCAGTTCCATTGTCAGTTCTGATAATCCGAACCTTCTGTTGATGAAGAGTTTGGGACGTAACAACAAATTCGATGATTAAATCAGGAACTTCATCCTTTGTGCGAATGAGTTTCGTCCACGTATAGCGTGAGAAGTCATCGACAATCACAAGAATATACCGTCTTCCTCCGAGTGTGGCTGTAGGTATTGGTCCACACAGATCCATGTGTAAGAGCTCGAGGATGAGCTTAGAGGACGGTGTTTCCTTGGATATGTGAGACGATCGCTTCATCTTCCCCAATTCACAGGCAGAGCAGAGGTGTTCCTTATGATATGTTAGTTGGGGTAGACCGTTGACGAGTTTATTCTGACGCAGTTTGTTGATAGTCTTGAAATTGAGATGTGAAAGACGTCGGTGCCATAGATCATTCAACTTGGGTGCAGCTCGGGAGAGAAGACATATTGGTCGAGAGGTTGTAAGATTGATTACGTAAAGGTGAGACGTGCGCGTTCCAGAAAGAAGAGGTTGTCCCAAGGCGTCAATTATACTGCAGATGTCAGATTCGAAGAGAACCTTGTATCCTTTGTCGCAGAAATGACCAATGCTGAAGAGATTGTAGCTCAAACCCTCGACGTAAGAGATGCCTTTGATCGTCAGTTTGTCATGGACGAGATCACCAGTTCCGAGAATTGGCGCCATTTGACTGTTTCCGAAGGAGACCCTTCCGAGATAGCGCTCGGAGAAGTTGCTCAGCAGCTCCTTGTTCCCCGTCATGTGTGTGGAGCAACCCGAGTCTAGATACCACACAAGACAGACCTGCAATCATCAGCAAACGTTGGGTCCCCGTTTTCGGACGGGACATTCTTGTGATATATGTAAAGTTTTTATGCGCTTAATGGGAAATGTGGTTACTAAATCAGATTGTGTTGATTCTAATTTAGCTTTCCCTTTATCGTTTGTTTGATGAGGCGGGATTATGGTTTTTCTAACCCATATTTTCCTAACTTGTGCTTGCATGTATGGCGCCTTATACATGAATTGGCGTGAGTAATGTGGTTGTTGTTTTCGTGCTTCGGTTTTGGTCGCCTTTGGCTTGCGAGTAGTAGGTGAGTTTGCGTTTGACGACGAGAGACGTTTTCGCTTGACCTTAGGTTTAGGCGAGATGGGAGAATTCAGAGACGTCGTAGAGAAGGTTCGCTTGCGAGGTCTGAGGGTTGCGTGTTCATGTGTTTCATATTCATGAAATCGTGGGAGAACAAAATCATTGCAGCAGCACATAGACATAAGTTTGGTAAAGGAAAGATAAGTTTTGGCAACATAATTGTCTACGACCTTCGGATAGTGGGATTCAGTACATAGAGAGGAAGGACGAATATAGGATGGTTTTTTCTTCTTGTCGTCGAAGAGCGGGTTCTCCTTTATTTGATACGAACTGCGTTCCAGAGACGTCGAACTCAAATTCCCTGTATCCATAAGAATACTAGAGTTAGTGTTAGAACATATGTCAGCTTCAGGAGTCATTTTCGCCGTCCTCTTACATTTACATGTTTGAGAATCGGGTACTTGACTCGATGTAGAGGGATAGTTCGTATTGGGAAATTGTTTTAGTGTGAAGATTTTGCTAAGTAGTTCATCTCGCTCTTTTGCAAAGGTCTTCCTTTCTACTTCTAGTTGTCATTCTAGTTCTGCTATGAGTAGTAGTTTCTTTGGGATGTAGGTGCGAGAGAGCACATCTTGGAAAGCAACTTCCTGTTCTTTGGTTGGGAGTAAGGTTTCGACATCCTCCGAGAGTGAAGACATCTTAGTTTTATCTCTATTATTCAATTCTGTGTAGTCATACGCGATTTCTGCCCAATGAATGTTCTGTACTCTTTTTTCTTCTGAGATGACAGCGGAGGATGATCTCACAAATGGCTTAAGCTGCGGGGGAGCACCATTTCTTGTTTGCAGGAACGTAGTGTTGCACATGTTATATCTTTTAACTGTTAGCGGTGTTGGATTGCAATTGCTGGACAGTCCGATCCCACCCCAGGCGTTGTAGAATTCTGTTTCAACTGGTTGGTTCAATAGGCATAAGATGCGTGAGTTTTTGTTTCTAAGGTGAAGTTGCTCTTCAAGTTCTTTCACCTTTCGGTACAGCCTAACTCTTTCCTTGGTAAGTAGTTCATATTGGGATGCAGTTAGGAGACGAGATGTTTCGCATGAACTGATGGCCAGAGTGGTTTCCTTCACCTCATTCTCACTTTGCTTATTCTTGCTTTGCAGACGTTTGACTAACGCTTCAGAGGCCATTAGACGTTCGTTTGCACAAGCAAGCTCTTCTATTTTTAAACTAAGTAATGCATAGTTGTTTTCAAATTTTAGCTTAAGTTCTTCATACTCCCTAGCGTCTACGGTGGGTTTTTTAATAGTGTGACGGTGATTGAACACATCATCGAGTTGCGAGATTCGTACCTCTGACTCGGCGTTGGTAGGAGTCTTAGCTGCGTTCTCATCGGTGTTGGTCATCTTTCAAAAGTGAGTTGGTAAAACCTTATATACCACATTAACCCTAGGTATATTAAGGCCCAATCACTAAATATAAAATAATTACATTATAGTCCAAAGCCTAAGCTAAAGGATAATTACAAAATAAATCCTAAGACTTAAACTATTGACACAATCAATTAAATATCCTAACAGACCTCAAGAATGTGTCAAGGTCTGATTACAAATCGAAAGAATGCGGGAAACCTGAATCTTGAGGTGGAGATCGAAGAGAAGAATGACTTGATCATGGCTGAAATTTCAGATCAAGCTCAAGAAGTTAGTCAAGATGATGATTGCGAGTTTGCAGAAAGTTCGAGTCTTTCTGGGCAAGAAGAGATCAATGGATGGATTCTTGACTCGGGATGTTCAGATCATGTCACGTGCAACAGATATTGGCTGCAAGATTTCCAAGAAACGGATCAAGAAAATGTGAAGCTCGGTAACGGTAAATGCTGTCAAGTTCTTGGCCGTGGATATGTTCGTTTGAGGCTGAAATCAGGCGTTGTGGGGGTTCTTAGAGACCTGAGGTTAGTGCATGAGATGAGGAGGAACCTCATATCAATTGGAGCCTTGGATAAAAGAGGATTAAATGCAGAAATTGCAGCTAGAGAAATCAAGATCCTAAAGGGAAATAGGCTGATTCTGAGCGGTTTTCGAAGGCATGGGATATATGTCTTGGAGGGTTGTACGGAGGAGACAACTGGACCTAGGGAAACTAGGGAATGTGATGGCTTGAATGTTGCCCAGGATAAGCCATGTCGGCCTCAGATCGAGGTGGAGAAAGGTGGAGCAAAACCTGAGGTCGAAGCACCTGTTAAGTTCGCTGAAATGAGTCTTGATAAGCTAGGCTCGGTTTGTGAGTCGCCTGAGCTCGAGGTGGAGATGGTTTCTTCACGTGAACGGAGTACTTGTGAGCCTAGTTCGAGGGATGAATCTATGGTGCCTGAAACTGCTATAGAGAATGAAGAAACACCTCAAGAAAGGGAGCTCAAAGCTGCGATAAAATCAGTGAGCGAGAGTGAAGCTGTGACTGATTTTGAAGCTTCGCTGAGCAAAGCTGAGGTCGCGCGTGTTATGAAGACCAAGAAGCTTGGAAAGGATAGCTGTAGATGGGCTGGAAACAGAGCTCACGAAGCTAGGAAACAAAGAAATCCATGCGACATGAAGGGATTGTGCTCGAGGGACCAAGTCGACTTCATGTGGGAGATTTCAATCTTGCTTGGAGTTGATTAGGTTTCGCTCGATGCTAAGCGCTGCTAGAGGAGCAGGATGACCAACTAGGCGGGATTGTTAGTCGAGGTGGAGCCTTGATTGTGGGTTTCAGACATTACAGATCGTGACTTGCAGGTTGTTTTTTTCTTGAAGCTGAAATAAAGTCTAGTAAATGGCTGATTCTGGTAAGAAGTTCAGGCGAGTGTAGCTTGCATGCTTGGGAAGAAAAGGTGGATCTTAGCGAGCAGATCGAGAGTTATATGCTCAAGGTGGATGTTAGGAAATATTTTGTAGTGTTCAATTTCATTGTATTATCTTTGTTAATTTGCTTTATTAAACTTTGGGCTAGTTCTTAATTGGGTTAGTTCTTAGTTATTCATGTAATGGGCCTTCACAAGAGGCCCACCTATTATATACCAACTTGTGGTATAAATAGGAAAACCCTAGCACATAGTGCAAGTGCTTGTGTGTGTAGATAAAATAAATATATGTTAGAGTGAGAGAGTCTCCTCAAGAACACCACCAAGCCCCACGCCCGTTCTCGATTCCGATCTATTAGGCGTGTTTAATCCGTCCGAAGTTGTTCGTTTGGGTAGAAATCGGGACCAACAGTGGAGATTGTTGAGGATAAGTGAGCCTAAACTCTGATGATCGAGTTTTGACATGATCGGAAAGTTGCTAGATGGTTACAGCTTCAGAAAAGATGAAGTAGGCTGCAGAAATATGCCAAGTCTCGCAGACCAAATTTACATTACAAAGAACTTACAAGCCAAGCCTTATTCCTCATCGAAGCTAGATTGAATCGAATCATAAATCTTTCTCGCTCTCAAATAATCCGTCAAGAGGGTTCTGAAACGCAACCTTACGATAACTCAAAATTGAATAAGGCTAGGACACGAAAGAAGAGTTCCAATTTCCCAACACAAACGTAGAAGAAAATCCACATCTTCACACAAAGTCGATCGTTCAGAATCGTTTTACACCAAGTCCATTATCAGCAGAAAAGTAAAGAAACAGAAAGTCTAATCAATAACTTCCTTTACCTCAACTTTGAGGAGGAAGGTTCCTGTTTTCCCATCATCTTCTCCCCCCTTCTTCTTCTCCCTCTTAAATTTCAGGCAGGTTCTTGTTTTCCCATCATCTTCTCCCCCCTTCTTCTTCTTGTCCCTCTTAAATTTCTGGCCTGTCTTGAAACCCGCAGAAAATTTCACACTTTTTCCCATCTCTTTCTTGACTCCACTGTTGCCTTTTCCATCGCCACTTTTCATAGTCTCTTCTGTGCTTTCTTCCTCCTCCACTCCTCCGTCGTTGTTTGCCTCAGAATCAGCACATTTCGGCCCATCTCCGTTGTCATCGCTCTCACCCAAGACTTCATCTCCACCGTCCTCTTCTCCACTGTTGCTTTCTCCATCGCCACTATTCTTAGTCTCTTCTGTGCTTTCTTCCTCCTCGTTCTTTGCCTCAGAATCAGTACATTTCGGCCCATTTTCTCCGTTGTCATCGCTCTCAGCTACAATTTGCGCTGCTTCTTGGAAGTATGGGAAGATAGCGCTCAACCAGTGACAATGAGTTTTCTGAATATCCGCCGCGCCACGGCTTCTTCCGCCGTGAACTGCGGCGGCTCTATTCACTGAGTGGAGAGAAGAAAATCAAAAGAAAAAGAAAAGACATTGGCCGATTTAAAAAAAAAGAAGAGGAAAAAAAAAAGAATAGCATACCTTCAGTAATATTGGAAAATGGAAAGAGACGTGACATTTCTTTTTGATTGTTTTTCCCCAAATTGGATTCTACGATTATTATATATAGAGGTAGCATTACTGGTCAAGCGTTCAATTGATGAAGCAAATGGTTCTCGGATCGAACCTTCTTTTAACATTTATATTTTATTTATCAACCAAAATATATTTAAAAAAATTAAATATTTCCAACTTAACAAATAAATAATATTTTAATACTTATATCTTTTTATTAGAGATTTTTTAATACCTAAATATAAATAATTTTTAAATACTTAAATATTCACGGGTGGCGTGCTTCGAAAGTTCACCATTTCTGGCCTGGCCCGATCCTTGGCCCGTAGCCGGCCCGCAGGCCTATGTATTTATTCGCAAATATCGCTCTTCTCTTAAACTCGATAATGTATTATTCGCATTTATACCACGATCATAAACATTTCTAAGCCCGGCCAACGATTTGCACGAGGCCCGGACGTGCCACGGAAAAGTTTTGATTTTGAGCCCGGCAAGGCACGGCCCGTAATAAGTGAACTCGGGCCCGGCCCGCACGCCACCTTGAGCACGCGTGCTTGGCCTATGGGCCTGCACGTTCCGGCCATGCACACCTTTACCGTGTATGATGTTTAAATAATAGTAAAAAATTCATCTAATTGTTATTTAAAATAGGGTAACTGTTGGTCCCGAATGCACCAAACAAGGAATCAAAGAGGCTTTGATGGAATGAAGAGGGAGTATTCTCACCTTTGATTGTGTGTAGTGTGTGAAAAAGTTGGATAAGCCTTTGATCTTTGATTACTTTCAAAAGTGAGTTGGTAATACCTTATATACCACATTAACCCTAGGTATATTAAGGCTCAATCACTAAATGTTAACTAATTACAATCTAGTCTTAAGCCCAAGCTAAAGATATTTACAAATTTAATACCAAGACTTAAACTATTGACACAATCTATTAAATATCCTAACAATCTCCCCCTTTGTGTCAATTGTAGGGAGTCTTGGGTCTTGAGCGTAGCGGTGGTGGATCAGCGTGTGAGTGTGTCGCGAAGCCCTAGCTTGAACTCGAAGGCGCGGAGATTCCTTCGAAGTACCAGTCGATTAGCTATAGCGTCAATGAGCTTTGCGAACTTGGATCGGCATAGAGGATCTTCTTCTGAAAGTATGCGGCAGATCTTCATTAGTTTGTCTTGGATGATGGTGAGCGTTCCATCCGAGAACTTTGCCACTTCAGAGCAGCGCAGCATCCTCATCTTTCCCTTATAGTTCGAGTAGGCGACCGCCGGATCGTCTCCGTCGATCACATCGCCTTCTCGGTAGTCGTCCGCGTTCTTGAAAGATGGGCGAGTCAGATTCACCTTCTTCAGATTGTGCTCCACCGCCATCTGCAGATCGTGGGTGGCGAAGAATCTGACCTGTCGGAGCATGTGGCGTTTGATAGCCACATATCCCATGGTGACCGGTTCAGCACGTACGAGATGTCCAGAACTTCTGAGGACGAGTCTGAACTGCTTCATGGATTCCAGCATGTTGTACAGGTCGCCCAGGCGCAGAAACTTGAAGTCCGCCTCACGGACTTCACAGTAGCTCTCATCCTGTCTCATTACCGTGAATACTGGGTAATGGACAGGTCCTTTGGACTCTTGGCGAAGGTCAGTGACTTTGCAGATGGGGGCCCGACTCATTTCCTGAGCGATGTTTTCCTCATCGGATAGCGTCCTATTTGAGCTTTTGTGGCACAGAAGGCTCCATCGATAGAGTTGCTTCTTTCTCTCGCTCCAACTTTGGATGTTCATCAGCTCATACTCGTCGAAGGTGGTGATGATCTGCTCCTTGCGTCGCCAGATCCTCTTCCTGATCTCTTCTTGGAACGGTGCGGTGATCTTTTTGTTTTCCCACGATGCTTCCGGTATATTCACCGTGGGTACATCCGTTTGAGCAGCAGGGGCCTCAGTTTGCTGCGCTTGGAATTGCAGGATGTCCTCAAGCTCGGCCGGTTCAGCGTCGTACTCCTCTCCGTCCTCGTTGTCTGCTGTGTTGATCAGCGTTAGTGAGGCTTCCATCAGCAGACGTCGAGCGTTTTCCACCAGCTTCCTGGCTGCTACTGCATCGACGGGTGTGTACAGCCATTCATCGTTGAAGATGTAGGCTTCTATCTCGTTCTGTGCGCAGTAGACGTCCTCGGGAGCTATGTTGGGGTCGGTGTTGAGAGGAGTGTCGCTGTGTGGTGGCGAGGGTGTTGCGTCAGAAGAGTCTGTGGATTGTGGGGATGGTTGTGGTGGAGATTCTGGTGGTTCGGTTGAGGTGATGGTTTTGGCGAGGATGATTTGAGTGACGGGTGGTGTAGATTTGGTGGTGACCTCTAACGTCGATGTGACAGTCAGAGGTTCTGAAATGGTGGGTGGAGAAGGTATAGAGGTGGTATCTAATGTCGATGTGACGATTAGAGTTTCGGAGACGTTGGTGGGTGGTGGTGAGGGTGATTTGGTTAATGACTCGGGGTTAATGGGATGGGATTTTTGGCTAGTGGGGTGTGAGGTTTCTGTTGCGGGTGTCGTTTCAGGTCCAGAGGAGGAGATCGGCGTCGATTGTACGAGTCCTTGAGATTGTGCGCCTAGCTGCCTATTTATCTCCCCCCCGCGGCGATCTTGATCATCGTCTTGATCGTCGCGCCTGATCCCGCTAGTCTCGCCTTGAGCGCGGCAAGACAATGGTTGCGTCATTATTTTCTTCATCTGCTGTTCCTCCTCGTCAAGTTCCGTCATTGACTCGAAGCGAGCTCTGAGGATGTAGAAGAGCTCCTTGGCGGAAATGGAGGAGAGAACAGCTTCTGCGTCCTCATTTTGCTTTGGTGGTGGCGTCTCCGGGGCCACACCTTTGCCTTTGGTGGTGGACGCTTCGAGATGCGCGTAGACTTTATCTAAAATCGACGCCTCAAGAGTCTTTGCAAACTCTTGAAGACGTGTCTCTAGCGCGGTCTCGGTGACGAATTGGGGTAAAGTAAACAAGTTGGAATCACGGAGAAATCCAACTGACACCGACTCGGTGAATATCGCCGATCGGCCGCCCGTTTGCACAGGTCTGGAAAAGACGGGGTCACTCAGACTTCCCGTTAGCATCATCGATGAGACAGACTCAATCGAATGATGGCCTAGGCTCACGGTTGTTGTGATGTTGGCCGTGCTAGGTCTTCCGCTCTCAGTCACAGAGACATCAGCGAGCGTTCTGACAGAGTCACGAAGACTCTGTGGTGCGGTAAGAGGTGTATGTGTCCTAGAAACGTGAGAAATTATGGGGAGTGAGGGCACTAGACTCGATGTGCATGAAGAGGATGCAGTCTGAGGCGAGGGACTGCTTGTTTCAACATCGATCACCTCCAAGTGGGATGTCGATGGTATAAGTGGCTCCTCGTGGAATGAAATAACTTCCTGTAGAGAGGAAGATAAGTGGATTGGTGGGGACGTTTGCGTGGTTGAGCCAGATGCCACGACTTCTACTCGGGAGGTGAACACATCACCTCCTGTACCTAATGGTTCGGCTCGGCTTATTTGTGGCTGAGGAGGTCGATCGTGTTTTTGTTTCGATCGACGCTCCGTGGGACGGCTTAAGTCATCCTTACGCGCCCGTTTTTTCGGAACGCGGGTGGAAGAGGATGCGGCGTGACTCGATGACTTTTTGGAGGTGGTGGTGGGGGGTTGGCTAGTCCCGAGGTTAGGAGCAGGGGGGTTGATCTGCTCCGTAGGGACAGTGGATAGAGGGTGCGGGGTTTCACGGAAGGAGGCGGTTGAGGCACGGTATTCTTGTACGTGCGGGTTGGTTGGGTCGGCGTAGGCGAGCACGTCGTCCGGAATCACCATTGCGTGTCGATCCTTCGCCGGTGTGTTCTTCTTGGCGAACTTCTCGACAGTTGGGATTTGAAAGTGTTCCGCTGCCGGACGGATGCGGATGTTGGTTGAGTGCAGGCGGAAGTGCTTGATCAGAGCTGGGAGCCATCGCATGTATGGGACGAAGCGGTTCGTGACTCCCTTGGCGACTTCCCGGTCGCGTCGCTGGATCATCGAGACTAGGTCCACCCAGATGATGTCGGCGTAGTTGTACTTGCGGTTGTGAGCGATGCCGGTCATGATTGTGAGGATTTGAATGTTTCCGCGGTCCTGACCAGCATGCTTTCCTGACATACACTTGTTCACCAGCAGGTACAGTGTCCGCCAGGGTTGTGGTAGATTGCGGGTGGTGACTTCACTGAGGACAAGTGGGCCTTTCTTCTTCTTGGTATCTGGTTGATAGCATAGTCTGTCGATGTCTTCAATGAGTTGGTCGTGTGTTGGTGGTGGATCGTAGGGTGAGTAGACCGGGAGTTGAAGAACATCTTGGAGTATTTTGGGAGTGAGGACCACCGTTTCTTGATCGATATGGGCGGATAAGGTCTTGGCAAGGCGTAGTGGTCCAGCTATCTGCAGCGTATGCCAGAATTGTTGAAGGTACACCTGTGCTTCTGGTTCGCCATGAGTGAGGGCGTGGCGAAGTGGGTGCCCTTTGAGAATTTCTATAATAACGGGGGCATCGCACCGAAAACTGTCCAAGTCCACCATATAGTTGTTGGGAATCAGGGCCGCCCATTGACTTAGTGGAAAGATCTCCTCGGGTGGTGGGACATAGGTACGCGCGTGGAGTTCGATGCGAGCGACCTCCCTTTGGATTGCAGCCGCCTCAAGTGCTTCAAGTGTATTTTGATCTTTGTCAGTCATATCTGTGCTTTACAGTAATCGTAATAAGATTAGTACTGACTAAGTCACGAAAATGATAAAAATAGACATAGAATTGCCAAGATTATATATAAGAAAAATTCACATTTAAGCTAATTTAGGGTCCCTTTGACATAGTTGTTAAGATTTGAAATTTGTCATGTGATGGCGAGTTTCGACACTAAGTGTAACACATAGATAAGTCAAGAAAATTTTCGCATTTTGTGTAAAATTTAGCAAGTATGGAAAATTTTCGTAAGTTAAGAAATCTCGCACGTTGTCAAAATTTTCGTATGCAATGAGAAAAATTCGCAACTTATCTTTGTTTCAAGGAATTTTCTCATGTTTCAAGAAATTTCGCACTCAGCCACAAAAATTTCGCACGTTAAGAAATTTTCTCATGTTTCAAGGAAATTCGCACTTAGCATATAATGAAAATTTCGCACGTTGATGTGTTTTCTCATTCAGAGTGAATTTTCGCATGCATCTAGCATATAAGGAAAAACTTCGCAGGTTAAATGGAAGTTTCGCGGTTTGAAAATTTTTGTTCACTGTAGATGCAAGAAAAGTGAATATGCGAAAATCTGGATTATGAAGTGAAGTATATGAAATTTTCGCGGGTTGAAAAATCTTTGTGGATTGAGAAAATTTTTAGTTCACTGTAGATGCGAGAAAAGTGAAGATGCAAAAATCTGGATTATGAAGTGAAGTATATGAAATTTTCGCGGGACTTCACGTGCTGTAGCAGCGAAATTTTAACATATGTAAATTCTCGTATGAAACTTTCTCAGATAAAATTTCGCGAGACCTTACTCACTGTAGTGCAAGAATTTTCTCGGGTAAAATAAAGTTCGCGGGGCCTATCTAACTGTAGCAGCGAGATTTAACTATTAAATCAATTTTTTCAGAGAATGTTTCTGAGAATTTTTCTCGGTGAAATAAAAGTTTCGCGGGGCTATACTCACTGTAGTGCAGGAATTTTCTCGGGTAAATTAAAAATTTCGCGGGGCGTTACTCACTGTAGCAGCGAAATTTAACGATTAAAGCAATTTTTCTGAGAATTTTTCGCGGTGAAGAACACAGTTGTAAAAGTGCGAGATAGCGCAATCAATTTTTGCCTTAGACCTACTCAAATCTTAACTAAAATGCAATAATTTGGACTCAATCGACTCGTAATAGGATGGGAAATACATATTTGGTGGATTTAAACATTAAAAGCCTAACATTCGTTCGATTCAGAGCCGAGAAAGTTTTAACCCTAATGTTGCGAATAATCGTAAACACGCAAGTGTACGTATCGTTCTAACAAGTAATAGTGTACGTAAGTACGGATATCGAACCCAAAGGACTGTGTTACTAAGTACCGAAATTATATTAATTCTAATTTTATTTGAACAATCGCAAGTTGGTAGTTGACGAAACGATAAAGTAAAATGCGCAGAGAAATAATAAAACGATTAAAAAGGTAAATGACCAAATAAATAACGAAGAACGACGAAACGATTTTAATCAAAGATAAATCTGGGGACTCCGACTTCACCGATGACAATCATGCTATTGATTTTAGTTTTCAAAGGATACTTAATCTCATGTTGACGATGGATTTTTCCGTTTTAATTATCAATCTATCTCTAGCATCGATAACCTATTCTAACATGCGAATCCTACATCTCTGTCAAGATTTCTACATGCCGAACGCATTAAACTCAGAAAATCATAAATCATCGCATTAGTCACGTAACTATCTCTAGCTTACGAATGTTCTAATGGTATCATAATCAACGGACACGCTTAGATAATCACCTCTCAGTCTCATATCTAAACACCTATTTTTACGAAAGTTGATCAGAAATTCGTAAATATTAATAACGGATTATGATACTCAACATAGCGTTAAGGTCTTATAGCGTACAATCTGAAAATCAATAGCAATCATGTCTGGCTACATCGTAACCCAGATAACGGAATTAGAACATATTATAATTCAACAAAAGCTTCAAAATAAATACGTCCATAATAAGAGATATATTAAGGATAGGAAAAACGTATCAAATTCGTTGTGCGCCTGTGTGCGTCTCCGTCTCTCCCGTGAGTGTCGTCTCCAAGGTCGAGGCTACTCGTCTTACGTTCGCTGCCCCATCCGAAACTGCTGCTGGTGGGTGAGATCTCCTCCTCGATTGCGTGAACGGTAGGTGCTTCGTTGAGCCTTTTCGTCGAACACGTGGTGATTGATGGAGCAGATGCTTGCTTAGGCTGAGGGTTAAACTTCTTTTTCAGTCTGTTGGAGAGGTTTGGCTGCCGAGTGAGGGCTGATAGATGAGGTGTATGATGGCAGTGAGGAGGTGACGAGTTTTCTTCTCTTCGGTCTTGCAAACTGTTGTGAGTTCTTGATGTGGGAGGCGTTCGATGGTGAGAGAGTGAAGATGAGGTATGTGCTTCTTGTGAGAGAGTGAAGAGGTGGGGTTTTTAAATGTGTCAGAGCTTTTCTTCCATAGTTCCCCTCTCCATTTCCTCACTTTGAGTTGTATTTCTGACCTTCTTTATAATTAATAATATTATTTTTCTTTTGTTCAAGTCCGAATCTTCCTGCGTTAGGCTATTTTCGCTCCAATATCTACAAGACAATAAGTGTCAATGTAAACGTAGGATATTCAAATATATTCGGATCAATAACAATGCAAAACACGCTTTTACGGGGTATAAATACTATGTAAAATCGTAACTTATCAACCACCCCCAAACTAGCTTTGATCGCCCTCGATTATAAAAGCGGAATAAAACTAAATGAAGTTAAGATTTTACTACCTCACTAAATGAATGCTCCTATTTATTTATTTTTTTTTTTCAGAAAAGCAAGTCGAGATAATCGTCAACGAATAAGCGATCAGTCAAACACGAGATATAAATGATAGTTCACAATCATATTTGGCACATAAACATTTCTAGGATCCTACCACGTATCACGTAACAACTCGCACATGGATCACTCAAGTCGCTCGAAGTGTATAACTGGATTTGTATAATAGCGCTCAAATCACGACATCGAATGAAATTACCCTAAGCTTGCAAATATATCACATCATATTCACATAGTAGATATCGTGAACGATCAAAAGGTCTTTAACAGGGTAATAAGGGTGTGACATATGGGATAAGTGGGCTAAAATAGTCAACATGTTAGTCACTAAATCGCTTCCCTGTAGCCAGCAAAATACGACTTCGAATAATGGAAACTAAGCACTAAAAACTCGAGAAAATAATTCTGAAAATCTACTGTAACACTCTTTTTTTTTTCTTTTATATTTTTTTCTGATATATATTTTTTTTCTCTTTTTTTTTCTTTATATTTTTTTCTCGTTTTTTTTTTTTTTCGATCTCTCTTTTTTTTTTTCCAAATAATAAAATAACGCAACCACATAATACATGCCGTAATCTTCTCTCCTCTAAATTAATAGACTCAATACTCCGAAGCGACTAGTAAGCTAACATGCTAACAATGGTACGAAGAGAAGGATAAAATAACGGGATAACTTGGCGAAATATCGTGGCTCCAAATCAAAGTATAAGGCTAATAAGACTCAAATGGGCTCACTAGTTGATTGATATGTCGGGTACGCAGATATTTAGGCCAGTGACTTATCCTTAGTGCCTTTATCATTTTTCGTACACAAAAATCCACAAAGTGATATTGACATGCATAACAAAGCAAGTTCGAAAATATTCAGACCATGCGTGTCACTCATGAAAAACACAGAGCAAGCAATGAGTTGCTCTTCTTTTTTTTTTTTTTTTTTGTTGGGCTCAAAACTCGCAATATTTTTTTGGGTTTGTGTCTCATGATACGTACTATTCTCCTGGAGTAGTTAATGAAACCAGATAATCAAGCTAATATCAAAATACGTAACATGCAAGAGTTTCACACTCAATTCGCTAAATCTTATCACGACACAGAAAAAAAATTATCACGGGCATGAGCTTTCAATAGTGAAGTTCTAATCATAACTTTCATCAGTTTATACCACTCAGAAATCAGAACACATCGATATCTAATATTATGAAATCTAGCATGTGTCACCCCACCCCCAAACTAATTATCACATTGTCCCCAATGTGTTAAAATAAAGCAAAGATAGAGTTTTAGTGACACTGCCCTGAATAATGCGTCGATCGATGTAGAGTGTGACATGAAGAAGGACTTGATCGCTCCACAGCAAACGAGCCACCTTGGTGAACAGACAACCCCCAAACTAGTTGCGAGCCTGCGAGAGAACAAGACCAACGGCAACAGTGATACGAATATAGGATGACAAAAATATAATAAGACAAAAACTTAAAATATGAGATAACAATGCATAGATAGTGCTTGGGTTGCCTCCCAAGAAGCGCTTGTTTAACGTCATTAGCTCGACGCCTTGACTTTCTAAGGTGTGTTGAGCATTATAGTGGTCATCTCTTGACCGAATCCACCATTGATGTACGGCTTCAACCGCTGCCCATTGACCTTGAACGTTCCTTTTTCTGGGTCATTGATCTCTACCGCACCATAAGGAAATATCTTAGTCACCGTAAATGGACCTGACCACCTTGACTTTAGCTTGCCTGGAAACAGGCGAAGCTTAGAATTAAAAAGAAGCACTTGTTCTCCAACAACAAATTCTTTTCTCCGAATATATCTGTCATGCCAAGCCTTCGTTCGTTCTTTGTAGATTTTTGCATTTTCGTAAGCCTCATTGCGAAATTCATCCATATGGTTTAGTTGTAGAACGCGTTTCTTGCCTGCGGTTTGCATATCCATGTTTAATTGCTTCATCGCCCAATACGCTTTATGTTCCAGTTCCACCGGAAGGTGACATGCTTTTCCATAAACCAATCTGTATGGCGACATTCCAATAGGTGTCTTAAACGCTGTTCGATATGCCCACAATGCATCGTCGATTTTCTTGGCCCAATCTTTTCGAGAGATACTCACTGTTTTTTCTAGTATTTGCTTAATCTCTCGATTCGATACTTCTGCTTGTCCATTGGTCTGAGGGTGGTAAGCTAGTGCCGTACGATGTTTAACACCATAATGCGACAGAAGAGCATCAAATTGCTTGTTACAAAAATGAGTCCCTCCATCGCTCAAGATCGCTCGCGGAGTTCCAAACCTAGTGAAAATATTTTTCTTGATAAAGTTGAGGACTGTCTTACCATCGTTCTTTTGCGTAGCTACTGCTTCTACCCATTTAGACACGTAATCTACTGCTAGCAGGATATATTCATTACCGTATGACGATGGGAATGGGCCCATGAAGTCAATGCCCCAGACATCAAATAACTCAACCTCCAACATAGTGTTGAGTGGCATTTCATCTCTTCTTGAAATGTTACCCGTCCTTTGACAACGATCGCAAGCTGTTACGAAAGCATGAGCATCTTTGAATAAAGTCAGCCAATAAAAACCCGATTGTAAAACTTTAGCAGCTGTACGATTCCCTCCAAAATGGCCTCCGCACTCGAGAGCATGGCAATGCCGTAATATATCGTGCGCCTCTTCTCCTGAGACACATCTTCGTATAACTTGATCGGCACAATGCTTATACAGATAAGGATCTTCCCAATAATAATGTTTTATATCAGCAAAGAATTTCTTCTTCGCTTGATAATTAAGCTCGGTTGGTACTATCTTTGCCGCAAGATAGTTGACGAAATCAGCATACCATGGAGCTTGTGATATAGCCAAGAGTCGTTCGTCTGGAAAGTTATCATCGATAGTTTGTTTCTTCAATTCATTTTCTTCTGGCAACTCCAAACGAGAGAGATGATCTGCTACTAAATTCTCTGTTCCCTTCTTATCTTTAATCTCCACATCGAACTCTTGGAGCAATAACACCCAGCGAATCAGTCGTGGTTTTGCATCCTTCTTTTCCATGAGATACTTGATAGCCGAGTGGTCAGTGTGCACAATTACCTTGTTTCCGATTAAGTATGATCTGAACTTTTCGAAGGCGAAGATGATAGCAAGTAATTCCTTCTCGGTTGTGGCGTAATTGAGCTGAGCATCGTTGAGAGTTCGACTCGCATAGTAAATGGTATGAAATATCTTGCCTTTACGTTGTCCAAGAACCGTTCCCACTGCATAATCACTTGCATCACACATCAATTCGAACGGTAAGTCCCAATTCGGAGCAATCACGATCGGTGCCGACACTAGTTTCTCTTTTATAGTAGAGAATGCCTCTTCACATGATGCATCAAAAATAAAAGGCGCTCCTTGAATTAAGAGGCTCGATAACGGCTTTGATATCTTTGAGAAATCCTTAATGAATCGTCGATAAAACCCGGCATGCCCCAAGAAACTCCTAATTCCCTTGACAGATGAAGGTGGTGGAAGCTTTTCTATTGTCTCAATCTTTGCCCGATCAACTTCAATTCCTTTGCGAGAAACTTTGTGACCTAACACAATACCTTCTCGAACCATGAAATGGCATTTCTCCCAGTTTAAAACAAGGTTAGTTTCTTCACAACGTTTCAATACTAAAACAAGGTTATCTAGGCAATTATCGAAAGAACTTCCAATAACAGAAAAATCATCCATGAATACCTCAATTGTTTTCTCTACCATATCAGAAAAAATTGCCATCATACATCTTTGGAATGTACCCGGTGCATTGCATAGTCCAAATGGCATTCTACGAAAAGCAAAAGTACCATACGGGCATGTAAATGTGGTCTTTTCTTGGTCTTCCGGTGCTATAGCAATTTGATTGTATCCGGAGTATCCGTCTAGAAAGCAGTAGTAGTCATGCCCCGCCAATCGATCTAGCATTTGATCAATAAAAGGCAATGGAAAATGGTCCTTACATGTGGCTTTATTAAGTTTTCGATAGTCGATGCAAACACGCCATCCCGTAACGGGTCTCGTCGGAATTAGTTCGTTGTTCTCATTTTTTACCACTGTGACTCCTCCTTTCTTTGGAACCACATGTATCGGACTTACCCAAGAGCTATCTGAAATTGGGTAAATCACTCCAGCGTCTAACCATTTTAGGATTTCTTTTCGCACCACGTCCTTCATTGTTGGATTTAATCTCCGTTGCGGCTCTACAGAAGGTTTGGTGTCATTTTCCAGGCGGATATGATGTGTGCACATTGATGGGCGGATTCCCTTGATATCAGCTAATGTCCACCCGATCGCTGCTTTAAACTCTCGGAGTACTCGAAGCAGCTTCTCCTCTTCATCGTCATTAAGAGACGACGAGATAATAACTGGTAAAGTAGAATTTTCACCAAGAAATGCATAACGAAGATGAGATGGTAACGATTTAAGTTCGAGTAGTGGTGGCTTTTCAATAGATGATAAAGATCGGGGAGGGCTTTCGCCGAGAGCTTCAAAGTATTTTCTTCTATTTGGTTCGAACGAGTCCAACCACTTCACACACTCATTAATATCTTGTTCATCGATCTCATGTATATCGTCTCGCACCAAACTGGATTCCAATGGATCTTCCCTAGTAATATGCTTAGGCAGTAGATCTACATCTTCTACACGGAAACAGTTATTGCTTTCATTGGGATACTTAATGGTATTAAACACATTAAATATAACTTCCTCTCCATGCACTCTGAGACGAAGTTCACCTGCATGAACATCAATTAATGCTCTCCCAGTTGCTAGGAAAGGTCTACCCAAGATTATTGGTATGTCCTTGTCTTCTTCCATGTCAAGCACTATAAAATCTGCAGGGAATATGAACTTATCGACCTTGACTAAAACGTCTTCTATTATGCCTCGTGGATGTTTTAATGATCGATCTGCCAGCTGTAGTGTCACAGTCGTCGGGCTCGCTTCACCTAATCCAAGTTTTCTAAAAATGGATAGCGGCATTAGGTTAATACTAGCGCCTAAATCACACAAAGCTCTTTCAAATACAGAGTTCCCTATTGTGCAAGGGATTGTAAAGCTCCCTGGGTCTTTGAGTTTTGGTGGTAACTTCTTTTGTATAATGGCACTACATTCTTCAGTAAGCGCTACAGTTTCATATTCTCCTAACTTTCTCTTCTTCGACAAGATATCCTTCATGAACTTTGCATAGCTGGGCATCTGTTCAAGCGCATCGGCAAAAGGAATGTTGATGTGCAATTTTTTAAATATTTCAAGAAATTTAGAAAATTGTTGATCAAGCTTATTATTCTTGAGGCGTTGTGGGAATGGAATTCGAGGCTTAGGTTCTTCAGAAGGTAGACACTTAAGCTCTACAGTTTCAACATTCTTTTCTTCAGATGTATCATTTTCTAGTTCGGACGAGTTCACTTTCTTATTCTTGACTGGTGACTCCAATTCTTTGCCATTCCTTAGTGTTATCGCCTTGCAATGTTCTTTTCCTTCTCGCTTTGGATTAGCCTCTGAGTTACTAGGAAAAGATCCTAATGGCCTCTCACCTATCATCTCCGCCATTTGACTCACCTGAACTTCTAAATTGCGGATTTGCGCTGACTGGTTCTGCATGTTGGTTCTCATTTCGTTGATGAGTTGTGTTTGTGAAGTTCCCATTTTCGCCAAAGCCTCTTCCCAGCTTGCTTTCTTGTCATTTGGCTGATGGTTATGTTCGGGTTGTAGAGAATTCTGATTATTTTTCCACGAAAAGTTTGGATGATTACGCCACCCTGGATTGTAGTTATTTGAATAAGGATTGTTTGGTTGACGATTGTAGTTTCCAACATATTGTGCTTGCTCCAATGATAGTTGTTCTGTTGCTTGACATTCAGAACTCTGATGCGGTCCGCCACAAAGATTGCATTCAACATTAGGCAAGTGAATGGAATTGACTGAGGCCTGACTTGTTTGAAGTTGCTTCGTCAGATTCGCCACTTGAGCGACCAATTGAGCAATCGGATCATTTTTAACAATTGTTGTTGTGTTCCTTGATCGCTCCATTGGCCATTGATAATTGTTATTGGCGACACTATCTATCAACTCGTACGCCTGATCAGCGGTTTTCTTCATTATTGTCCCGCCAGCAGAAGCGTCGATGACGGCTCTTTCAGCACTACCTATAGCGTTGTAGAAGCTCAAAACTTGTTGTGATTTAGGTATACCATGATGCGGACACTTTCTCATCAGCTCCTTAAATCTATCCCAAGATTCATAAAGTGACTCGCCATCGATTAAAGTGAAGTGAGTGATCTCCTTGAGTATCTGTTGTTTCTTAGCAGGTGGAAAGAATCGGGCGAGGAATTTACTGGCGAGCATGTCCCATGTTGTAATTGAATTGGTTGGAAGGGAATTTAGCCATGCCTTCCCTTTATCACGTAGAGTGAATGGGAACAGTCGCGGCCGTAATGCGTCGTCAGAAACTCCATTATATTTGATAGTATCACAGATTTCCAAGAAGTTGTCGATATGAGCGTTTGGATCTTCGCTTGGTAATCCATAAAATGGAATTTGTTGAATCATTTGAAAGGTTATCGGCTTAAGCTCAAAGTTATTCGGAGGAAGCGCTGGTCGCCTAATAGCAGATTGAGTGCCAACAAAGGGAGTTGCGTATTCGCAGAGCGGCACATCATGATTTTCGTTATCCCCGTTATTGTTTTCGTTATCAGCCATAGCTGTTCGTGTTTGGTTAATAGCTAGCTTCTTCTTTTTCCGATTTTCCCGACAAGCTCGTTCAATCTCCGAATTTAAAGGAATTAAGTTAGCGCTCCCAAACTTTCGCATAAACCGTTAAACACCTTAATGCTCTAATAAAAGTAAATATAATAAAAATAAAAATAATAATAGTAGAAGTAATAATAAAAATACTAAAAATAATAATAAAATTAATAGTAGCAGTAGTAAAAATAAAAATAATCGTAATAAAAATAATAATACTAATAGTAATAAATATTAGTAATATAATAAGTTCAAAGTAAGACTAGAATTATTTGGTATCGATATTAGTAAAAATCACAGTCCCCGGCAACGGCGCCAAAAACTTGTTGCGAATAATCGTAAACACGCAAGTGTACGTATCGTTCTAACAAGTAATAGTGTACGTAAGTACGGATATCGAACCCAAAGGACTGTGTTACTAAGTACCGAAATTATATTAATTCTAATTTTATTTGAACAATCGCAAGTTGGTAGTTGACGAAACGATAAAGTAAAATGCGCAGAGAAATAATAAAACGATTAAAAAGGTAAATGACCAAATAAATAACGAAGAACGACGAAACGATTTTAATCAAAGATAAATCTGGGGACTCCGACTTCACCGATGACAATCATGCTATTGATTTTAGTTTTCAAAGGATACTTAATCTCATGTTGACGATGGATTTTTCCGTTTTAATTATCAATCTATCTCTAGCATCTATAACCTATTCTAACATGCGAATCCTACATCTCTGTCAAGATTTCTACATGCCGAACGCATTAAACTCAGAAAATCATAAATCATCGCATTAGTCACGTAACTATCTCTAGCTTACGAATGTTCTAATGGTATCATAATCAACGGACACGCTTAGATAATCACCTCTCAGTCTCATATCTAAACACCTATTTTTACGAAAGTTGATCAGAAATTCGTAAATATTAATAACGGATTATGATACTCAACATAGCGTTAAGGTCTTATAGCGTACAATCTGAAAATCAATAGCAATCATGTCTGGCTACATCGTAACCCAGATAACGGAATTAGAACATATTATAATTCAACAAAAGCTTCAAAATAAATACGTCCATAATAAGAGATATATTAAGGATAGGAAAAACGTATCAAATTCGTTGTGCGCCTGTGTGCGTCTCCGTCTCTCCCGTGAGTGTCGTCTCCAAGGTCGAGGCTACTCGTCTTACGTTCGCTGCCCCATCCGAAACTGCTGCTGGTGGGTGAGATCTCCTCCTCGATTGCGTGAACGGTAGGTGCTTCGTTGAGCCTTTTCGTCGAACACGTGGTGATTGATGGAGCAGATGCTTGCTTAGGCTGAGGGTTAAACTTCTTTTTCAGTCTGTTGGAGAGGTTTGGCTGCCGAGTGAGGGCTGATAGATGAGGTGTATGATGGCAGTGAGGAGGTGACGAGTTTTCTTCTCTTCGGCCTTGCAAACTGTTGTGAGTTCTTGATGTGGGAGGCGTTCGATGGTGAGAGAGTGAAGATGAGGTATGTGCTTCTTGTGAGAGAGTGAAGAGGTGGGGTTTTTAAATGTGTCAGAGCTTTTCTTCCATAGTTCCCCTCTCCATTTCCTCACTTTGAGTTGTATTTCTGACCTTCTTTATAATTAATAATATTATTTTTCTTTTGTTCAAGTCCGAATCTTCCTGCGTTAGGCTATTTTCGCTCCAATATCTACAAGACAATAAGTGTCAATGTAAACGTAGGATATTCAAATATATTCGGATCAATAACAATGCAAAACACGCTTTTACGGGGTATAAATACTATGTAAAATCGTAACTTATCACCTAACCAAGCAGATTTAATCAAAACGGGCAAAATAGGGTAAAATCGAACAGAAATTGGGTTATTTAAGATGTATTCATACCGAAAAGCTGATTTGCGATGATGGAGTTAGCAGGAAACGAAGTTTGAATGCAGATTTTGATGATGACGACGATGCGGGGAGTTGCGAATTTTTGAAAGAGGGGTTGCGAATTTTTGAATTTTCTCGGGATTTTTAGGATAGTGAAAAATGTTAAGGGTTTTGGGGTTTTACGATTGTAGACACTGTACATGCGAAATTTTTGAGTAAATGGGCCGAAATTTCGCGGGCTTGGTCAAAAATTCAACTTAGCTGAATTTCGCGGACTTGGACCCAATTTTGACCCTTTTTGACCAGAAAATTAGAAATTCAGCCCAAAATGTTTTGATCAGTCCGATTTTGACTCAGTTTGACCAGACTTTAAAATTTCAACCCAAAATATTCTTTTTTTTTTTTTTAAATAATGAAAAATAAGAAAAACTCCCCCTTAATCGTAAAACTTCCCGTTTTAAATAATGAAATATCAGACACTCCCCCTTAATCGAAACATTCCCGTTTTAAATAATGAAATATCAGACGCTCCCCCTTAATCTAAAAACTCCCCCTCAACAGACATAATCCAGAAGACACATAGAAAATGAAGTGAAGTGAAAATGAAATATGTACACTTTATCAAAGTTCATGTAGGGTCGATTGATCACAACTGAATATTCAACATACCCAACATAGTCACTAGGTGTTGGAATCGTTTGACATCCAACGGTTTTGTGAAAATGTCGGCCAGTTGATCTTCAGTTGTGATGTAGTGCAATTCAATCGTGCCTTGCTCGACATGTTCTTTGATGAAGTGATGACGAATATCTATGTGTTTTGTTCTTGAGTGATGTACAGGATTACTCGTCATCGCGATGGCACTTTTTGAGTCACAATAAATGGGAATTTTATCAACATGAAAATTAAAATCTCGTAGTTGGGTTCTCATCCACAAAAGCTGTGAACAGCAACTAGCGGCGGCGACATATTCTGCCTCCGTCGACGAAGTTGAGACACAGTTTTGTTTTCGAGACGACCAACTTACGAGTTTACCGCCCAAGAAGTGTGCAGCTCCAGAGGTGCTTTTTCGGTCCATCTTGCATCCTGCATAATCCGAGTCAGAGAATCCAACCAATTTGAAGTCCGATAGAGTGGGGTACCACAAACCCAGATTGGGTGTTCCCTTGAGATAGCGGAGAATCCTTTTGACAGCAGTGAGATGGGATTCCTTTGGTGTGGCCTGAAAACGAGCGCAGATTCCTGTCGAGAGGACGATATCCGGTCGACTAGCAGTAAGGTACAGAAGAGATCCTATTATCCCTCGATAAACGGTTTGGTCAACGGGAACACCAGATGGGTCCGCGTCGGGTCGGCCAGAGGGTGACATAGGCGTAGCAGCAGTCTTAGCATCCTTCATTCCATACTTCTCGAGGATGTCATGGATGTATTTGGACTGATTGATGAAGATTCCGTTGGGGAGTTGCTTTACTTGAAGACCAAGAAAGAAATTCAGTTCACCCATCATACTCATTTCGAATTTCTCTTTCATCAATTCTGCGAACTCTTCGCACAGTTGAGGTTTAGTCGATCCAAAAAATGATGTCATCGACATAAATCTGTACAATCATGATGTCCGGGCCACTCCGCTTTGTGAAGAGAGTTGTATCCAGATATCCTTTCTTGAATCCAGACTGAACAAGGAAATCTGAAAGGACGTCATACCAAGCTCGGGGAGCCTGTTTTAGTCCGTAGAGGGCCTTGTAGAGTCGATAAACGTGATGAGGAAACTCTTCGCTCAAGAACCCTTCAGGTTGATCAACGTACACTTCTTCTTTGAGAAATCCATTCAGAAATGCAGTCTTTACGTCCATTTGGTAGACTTTGAAGTTCTTGTGAGCAGCAAAGGCAAGGAACATTCGTATAGCTTCGATCCTGGCAACTGGGGCGAAGGTTTCATCGTAGTCGATGCCTTCTTGTTGGTTGTACCCCTTAGCCACAAGTCTTGCTTTATTGCGAATAACAACACCATCTTCATTCTTTTTCGTTCTTAAAGATCCATTTTGTGCCGATAATGGATCTATTGTGAGGTCGTGGTACGAGCTCCCAAACTTGTAAGCGTTCAAACTGATTTATTTCCTCCTGCATTGCAATCAGCCAATCAGTGTCTTCACAGCTGAGAACTGCTGAGTGATGCCCTGAGTGGCATAGAAATCACTGAGTTTCTTGTTCTTAAACTCAGTTCCGTTGTCCGTTCTGATAATCCGAACCTTCTGTTGATGAAGAGTTTGGGACGTAACAACAAACTCGATGATTATATCAGGAACTTCATCCTTTGTACGAATGAGTTTCGTCCACGTGTAGCGTGAAAAATCGTCGACAATCACAAGAATATACCGTCTTCCTCCGAGTGTGGCCGTAGGCATTGGGCCACATAGATCCATATGTAAGAGCTCGAGGATTAGCTTAGAGGATGGTGTTTCCTTGGATATGTGAGACGATCGCTTCATCTTCCCCAATTCACAGGCAGAGCAGAGGTGTTCCTTATGATATGTTAGCTGGGGTAGACCGTTGACGAGTTTATCTTGACGCAGTTTGTTGATAGTCTTGAAATTGAGATGTGAAAGACGTCGGTGCCATAGATCATTCAACTTGGGTGCAGCACGAAAGAGAAGGCATACTGGTCGAGAGGTCGTGAGATTGAGTACGTAGAGGTGAGACGTGCGCGTTCCAGAAAGAAGTGGCAGTCCCGAGGCATCAATAATGCTGCAGATATCAGATTCGAAGAGAACCTTGTATCCTTTGTCGCAGAAACGACCAATGCTGAAGAGATTGTAGCTCAAACCCTCAACGTAAGAGATGCCCTTGATCGTCAATTTGTCATGGATGAGATCACCAGTTCCGAGAATTGGCGCCATTTGACTATTTCCGAAGGAGACCCTTTCGAGATAGCGCTCGGAGAAGTTGCTCAGCAGCTCCTTGTTCCCCGTCATGTGTGTGGAGCAACCCGAGTCTAGATACCACACATGACAGACCTGCAATCATTAGCAAATGTTGGGTCCCCGTTTACTGACGGGGCATTCTTGTGAAACAAGTAAAATTTTCATGCGTTTAATGGGAAATGTGTATTCTAAATTAGATTGCGTTGTTTCTAATTTAGCTTTCCCTTTGTCGTTTGTTTGATTAGGCGGGATTATGGTTTTCTAACCCATATTTTCCTAATTTGTGCTTGCATATATGGCGCCTTATACATGAATTGGCGCGGGGAATGTGGTTGTCGTTTTCGTGCTTCGGTTTTGGTCGCCTTTGGCTTGCGAGAAGTGGGTGAGTTTGCGTTTGTCGACGAGAGACGTTTTCGCTTGACCTTAGGCTTTGGCGAGATAGGAGAATTCAAAGACGTCGCAGAGAAGGTTCGCTTGCAAGGTCGGAGTGTTGCGTGTTCATGTGTTTCATATTCGTGAAATCGTGGGAGAACAAAATCATTGCAGCAGCACATAGACATAAGTTTGGTAAAAGAAAGATAAGTTTTGGCTACATAATTGTCTACGACCTTAGGATATTGGGATTCAGTACATAGAGAGGAAGGACGAATATAGGATGGTTTTTTCTTCTTGTCATCGAAGAGTGGGTTCGCCTTTGTCTGATACGAGCTGCCTTCCAGAGACGTCGAACTCACATTCCCTGTATCCATAAGAATACTAGAGTTAGTGTTAGAACATATGTCAGCTTCAGGAGTCATTTTCGCCGTCCTCTTACATTTACATGTTTGAGAGTCGGGTACTTGACTCGATGTGGAGGGATAGTTCGTATTGGGAAATTTTTCTAGTGTGTAGATTTTGCTAAGCAGCTCATCTCGCTCTTTTGCAAAGGCCTTCCTTTCTACTTCTAGTTGTCGTTCTAGTTCTGCTATGAGTAGTAGTTTCTTTGGGATGTAAGTGCGAGAGAGCACATCTTGAAAGGCATCTTCCTGTTCTTTGTTTGAGAGTAAGGTTTCGACATCCTCCGAGAGTGAGGATACCTCAGTCTTATTTCTATTGTTCAACTCTGTGTAGTCAAGCGCGATTTCTGCCCAATGGATGTTCTGTTCCCTTGTTTCTTCTGAGATGGCAGCGGAGGATGCTCTCACAAATGGCTTAAGCTGCGGGGGAGCACCATTTCTTGTTTGCAAGAATGCAGTGTTGCACATGTTATATCTTTTAACTGTTAGCGGTGTTGGATTGCAATTGCTAGATAGTCCGATCCCCCCTCGTGCGTCGTAGAATTTTGTTTCCGCTGGTTGGTTCAATAGGCATAGGATGCGAGAGTTTTCATTTCTAAGGTGAAGTTGTTCTTCAAGTTCTTTCACCTTGCGGTATAGCCTAACTCTTTCCTTTGTAAGCAGTTCATATTGGGAGGTCGTCAGGAGGCGAGAAGTTTCACATGAACTAATGGCTAGTGTAGTTTCCTTAACCTTAGTCTCACTTTGTTTGTTCTTGCTTTGCAGACGTTTAACTAAGGCTTCAGAGGCCATTAGACGTTCGTTTGCACAGGCAAGTTCTTCTACTTTTAGACTAAGTAAGGCATAGTTGTTTTCAAATTTTAGCTTAAGTTCATCATAATCCCTAGCGTCTACGGTGGGTTTCTTAATGGCATGTCGGTGACTAAACACATCATCTAGGTGTGAGATTTGTACCTCAGATGTAGCGTTGGTAGGAGTATTAGCTGTGTTTTCACCGGTGTGACCCATCTCCTCGTCCTCGTCATGTTCGATCAGCCTTGCCATGCAGCAATCTTCATCCTTAGGCTCCTCGTCTTCTGAAGTGTCATTCACCCATTCCGCTTCTTCGGTGAGTAGAACTTTCTCACTTTCCACCTTGCGGGTCATTCTGGCCTTACGGTCGTAGTAGCCGGAGTCCTTCACGCGTGGGGCGTGGCATTCTTTGGCAAAGTGCCCCATCTTTCCACACCGAAAGCACTTCACGGACTTTTGAGGTGCGGAGTCCTCTTCTTTCTTTGTTGGCTTGGCTTCCTCTGTGGGAGTGGTCTTTTTGATGCCGCTACAGGTTCTTTGGCGATTGGAAGAGGATGAGGATTTTTTCCCGATCTTCTTTGAGACCAACTTAGTGAGCATTGCCAGTTGCTTGCGTATATCACGAACATCTTCGTCTGATTCTGTATCAGCTTCGGATCCTAAAGAGGTGTCAGATACAACAGCTGGTAGCTTCCCTTTGTTCTGTTTGGTCTTAGTGGTGGAAGATCGTTCATTGGTTTTGTTCGAGAGGAGGGCCAGTGGGTCAACTCGAGTGTTGGTGGACTGAGGTTGTACGTATGGAGCATAGGCAGACAGACTGTCATAAAGAGCATGGATGGAAGTGTTGGAGAGGTCCTTACTCTGAATCATCATCACGATTGCATTGCCCCATTGTGCTTTGTGGCTTCCAAGAAAGCGGTTGTTGATATCGAATTTGTCCCTCGAGATCCTGGCTTTCTTGAGTTCATTGATGACCTTCAGGTATCTGAGGTACGTGTCACGCAGCTCCTCTCCTTCGTAGGCTTGGAAGTGTTCATACTGTGAGAGACAGGCTGATTTCCTCCCTTGAGCACTTTCAGTTGTGCCTGCCATGATTTCAACGAGTTCATCCCATATTTCTTTAGCAGTTGTGCAGCACTCGATGTGAGCATAGACTTCGTTGCCCATAGCCTGGAAGAGGTATCCTTTGGCAGTCTCGTCGGCCTGTTCGCGAGCCAGTTCATCCTCATTGATGGGACCTCTTGGAGTGCGGCGTTCATCTATGGGTGGGTTTGCGTTTGGCTGTGCAGGGATGATTGTCCAGAACTGTGCTGGACCGTTGAAGATGGAGTCCAGAAGGTATTGAGAGAGTGGTGCGCCTTTGTTCCTGATGAACGTGAGGAATCGGTTTGTCCATATGCTGTAGTCGCCTTGTCGCAGCATCGGAGGCCTGGTGTCGGAGCCCACTGTGGAGATGTCATTCGTGGTAGACATGGTTGGTGCAGTCGAATCGTCCGTGGTTTTGATCTTGTATAGATGAGAGAGTTAGTAACGAACGATAAGAGAAATACGAGTTTAAAGAGTAGAGTTTTGAGAATAAAATTTGTTTAAGGAATTTCTTAGAACTAAGTGAGCGTGTGTGATGGTCGATAATGTAGGGAAGAGAAATATATCTTGAAATTAGGAGAAGTTCTAGAGATTTAAATGCGAGATTTGAGGCGAGAAAAATAATTTATGACAAAAGTGGCCTAGGGTGATAGTACTAAAGTGTAAGGATCAAATCTTAAGTAGGTTTGAGAAAGGTTCACCCCGAGAAAATTTTAACCCTAGAAGAATTTAATACGTTAGAAAAATTCGCAAGTTGAAGAATTTCGCAAGTTAAGATTTTTTAAGCTTCGCAAGAGAATTTTCGCAAGTTATAAAACTTTCGCACGATGAGAATTTTAGAGCTTTGCAAGAGAATTTTCGCAAGTTATAAAAACTTTCGCACGTTGAGGAAATTTTCGCGGTCACAAGAAATTCTTGGATTAAGCTTTCTTGGATATGGAATTTCTCGGATTATGAAAGTAAACAGATGCGAAAAAATGTTGTATAAGTGAAAGTTTCGCGGCTTAAAATTCTCGGATCTTGAAGATAGGTAGTTGCGAAAAACAAATGTAGTATAAATAAAAGTTTCGCGGTTTTAAAATTTCTCGGATTCTTAAGGTAGGCAGTTGCGAAAAAATTCAGTATAAGGGAAAGTTTCGCGGTTTAAAATTTCTCGGATTCTTAAGGTAGGCAGTTGCGAAAAAATTCAGTGAACGTAAAATTTTCGCGGCTTAAAAAAAATTCTCGGATTTAAATTCGTGGAAATGAAACTTTCGCGGATTTGACCGACTCAGAAAGTTTCGCGGATTTGAACGCTTCAGAAAGTTTCGCAGGCAAGGAAATTTCGCGGACTTGAACGATCAAGCACAAAATTTCGCGGTCAAGAACACGTTAGTACTGTTCCATTGCTTCACGCGGTTTCTTGCCAGAAAATCGTCCGTTTTCACTCAGATCTCAACCAAAATCGCTGAAACTTGATCCTAAACTTCAGAAATTCTTCCCCAAACACATAATCGACCGATTTGTGAGCTAAAAACACCAAAAAAATAGGTCAAATCGACCAAAAACAGAGAATGGCCGAGATGTCCTTTTCTGAAAAGTTTTTGCTTCAATCTTGCTCAAAACTCGTTAAACTGATTCAAAAGTGTTCTAAAGACATTTTAGGCATATACTCGATCTGGGGGAAGGTTTTAAACACAAAAACGAAGCATCAAAACCCAAAAACAAGCTTGAAATGCCGAAACTAATTTTTTGCCCAAAAACACCTTTGATCTTTCTTGGAATCGAACGAAACTGGATTCAAATCAATGCAGATCGATCCACGTTTGCTCTGATACCACTTGTTGGTCCCGAATGCACCAAACAAGGAATCAAAGAGGCTTTGATGGAATGAAGAGGGAGTATTCTCACCTTTGATTGTGTGTAGTGTGTGAAAAAGTTGGATAAGCCTTTGATCTTTGATTACTTTCAAAAGTGAGTTGGTAATACCTTATATACCACATTAACCCTAGGTATATTAAGGCCCAATCACTAAATGTTAACTAATTACAATCTAGTCTTAAGCCCAAGCTAAAGATATTTACAAATTTAATACCAAGACTTAAACTATTGACACAATCTATTAAATATCCTAACAGTAACCATGATGAAAGGTCAACCAATTTTCAACAATAACGTTAATAAAAATCCCCACATTCCACAATATTAATTTGCTTTTTAAATTTCTCAAAAAATTTATGAATGTGACAACTTGTTTTATATTATATTTGGAATACCATGTTATTTATAAATTATTGTATATTTGACTAATTAATCGTTATTCTTTCCTATAAAGATTTATTACTATTAACTTAGTAAACTAAATCATTTTCGATATAAACTTATAAAGATTCTCAACTGTACTAAATAAATTTTATTACCAAAAACTAAAATAAAAAAATCTATATCTCACGCAAGTATAAAAACATATACCAAAAAAGGTAAGATTTCATCGTTGCAAAACATATAACGGGTCATCCAGTGTGCTATATAATTTGCTAATGTCATTGAATAGTAAAAATAATACACATTTTATCCCAACTTATAGCGGCTTATTGGAAATCGGGGGGTCCTTCCTAAAACCAATTGGTGATATGAGGAGAAAGCCTCTTATATATATATACTCGCTTCAAGAGCTTGAATTATCCGATGTGGAAAGAAACTCACTTAGAATCTCAAGACGCCCCCTCACGTGTGGCATGACTGGCCAAACACGTGGACATATGAATTGGGTGACGGTGAGTGGAAGCTCGCTCTGATACCGTATTAGAAATCGACGGATCCTTCCTAAAACCTTGGTTTTAGGAATGACCCATTGATTTCTAATACGTCTCAAATCAGTCAATTCAATGTGCCAGAAAAAAATTTAATATATTAATAGAATAGTTATTCTCAAATCTTTCACTCCATTATATTTAGTCATGTGTCTCGAAAATGTGATGGGGTTGCTCATTATTTAGCCAAACACTTAGAAATTTGCAGTCGATAAAACCCCTTTTATCAAAAAAACTCAATAACAGAATGATAAATTAACTTCCAAATTTCAAGGATTTTTCCAACCCAAAAAGGATGTTAGCCCCTTCACTTTATGGTCGCCAAGGCAATTAACATTATGCTATTTAGTAATACACGTACACTTGTGCAATTAATTGTTTCAGAAACACTAAATAGAAATTCGCTAAGAAAATAAAAAATATGGATGTTAAGGAAAGTTATGATGTGTGACTTGGTGACTAGTTGTAACCAAGTTACTCGAAAACCCGATGACTAAATTATCAAATTACGATATACATAATAAATCGCTACTTGTATAGCATATTGTAAAATATCTACTCTTGAATGTTAATGTTCCGAAAATCTCAGTTGATTTTATGTTTCTTATCTGATTATGTAATAGAGCAACAGTATGGCCTCGTCCAATGAAGAAGCTAGCTGTGCAGCAGTTCATCAGAATGCTTCGAGCCACATTGAAGAGCAAGAAAAATGGCATTCAGTGTAATTTTAGTTATACTTTAGATATTTTAGTCATTTCTTAATTTTAAGTTATATAAAAGCGGGATAGAGATCATTGTAATTCTGTATCTGTTATATCAATAATCTATACAGAAACTTCTCTTCACCTTCGATTCTTATCTTATCGTTAACACCCTCGAATACTAACAAGTGTACTAAGCCGTGCAAGTAGTATAAAATGGACAAGTCCAAGTATCGATCTACGAGGACAGCTCAATTAATTTAAGATATTATTCCTAACTTTGATTTAAACTAAGACGAGTTTTTATATTTTGTGGATTTAATAAAAGAAATAAAAATGCAAATAACAAATGACATAAATAAAAAAGATAGCAAATGGATAAATTGACGACGAATGTGATCAAGGCACGTGCTCGGCACAAAATATTCCTACGTATTCATGCGAGATTTTACCTAAACAGAATCTAGTTAAGGTAGAAATCCATAACGTACGTGCTACCCGATCTCGCGTATATGCGAAAGTGAACCAATCAGCTATATTTCTATATGACTGTAGTTACTCCGCACGCATTCGTCCCTATGAATTTTCCCGAGTTTAGACGCTTTCGGCGCCTAAGGTCTCGAAAACCACACGGACGAAAGCGAATTTCATCTCTTGGTCGGTTTTACGTCGTGGTACTCCTTGTTTATTGTTTTAACAGGTTTAATCACTTACTCAGTCTCATAAACCAATCAAGACACATGCATATGATGATCAGACACATGCAAGCATTTAGCGCAAACAAGAAATATGTAACTCAACTCATATGATTGAATAAAATGTGAACACCAATATTACAAATTCATAATCCGGCCTACTACGGCCTTAATCACACAATATTTATGCTAGCATATTAAATGATGAAAACAACAAAGGTTCAAGTAAACACATAATAAAATAGTAAAAGATAAGATAGAATACACCCTCGCAATGCTTGGTCGTCAAGTCTCGCCCTGGTGTCTCCCGTGTCGTGAGCGAGCAACGCCTTTCTACTGTCCTCTTGCTGCAAATATTCATCTGTGGTGGCCTCGTGCCTCTGCTCCGTTCTCAGCCGTGGGAGATATCGAGCTGTGGCTGCTTCGTGGCTTATGGTGCGTGAGTGAGGTATGCGTGGGATGTGTGTGGGAATAAAACTCACGAGAGCTGCTTGCTTTTACTTTGCTTAGATATGCAGCTTGTGCTTTGGGTGTTCAGCGGGGTGGAAAAGCTGTAAGCTTGGTTGATCTATACGATTGGTTTTTGCTCTGCCAAATATTTGTTTGGTGGCCCTGAGCGTGAGCTTTGAGAGGATGAAATATGATATGCGTCTATGTTTTTTCAGCTCTGTGCTCTCTCCTCTTTCGTGTACGTGAGTATGCTTATTTATAGGTGAATAAAAACAAAGTGGCTCCCATCTTCACGATTGCGCATGCTTCTCTTCTTGATTGTATTCCTTTTTTTTCTATTTATTTTCCAGCATTGAACACAAGAAGTCCCCGCAGCCAAAATAATTGATATTTGTCCTCCAACTTATCTTCGAGCCGTGTGTATATTGGAATTGGATGCAACTTTGTCTCTTGACTCTTTGTGAAATAATAGTCTAAGCACACCTAAAATCCTCTTGAGGGTCCCTTCGCTTATCATACGGTTTATAATTTCTTCCACTAAAATTACTTGACTTTTTGGCGGGCTACAAAGTCGCTTCCTTTTGCTTTTGATGCTCATATTATTGTTCATTTTGATTCGATCTGCAAGACACGAAATAAGCACTCAACATAAGATATCCAAATATATTCTAGTAAATATTGATCGAAAGTAGACTTTTACGTGGCATATAATTTATGTAAAATCATGACTTATCAATCATCACCCATATTCATAATCGCGATATGGTATTAGAGCACTAGTTCAAGAGAAGCTCGCCGTCGTATAGAAATCCCAAGAATGGCAGAATCAGATCAAGAAAGTCCAAAAGGTTTCCAGAATCAAACCAAGAAAGCTCAGAAAGCTCCTTCTTCACCTAAGCGATCATTACCATCCTTACATGATCAGTTTCATCCTTTCTACCTTTATCATACGGATAATCCGAGACAAATTCTGGTTCATCGGGCGCTTACAGGGGATAATTATGCCTCATGGAGCAGTGTAATCACAATTATCTTATCTATCAAACACAAGAAAGGTTTCATTGATGGTACCGCAATATTCTATTCGTATTCGGATGACAATCGAATACGAATACGAATACTCGAATATTTAATTGAATCATAAAATCGATTCTTTTTCGAATTCCAATATTTTCTCGAATTCGAATCGAATATCGAATATTTGCATCAAAGTCATCTTTCATTTTTTATTTATTTAAAATATATATATTGAATTATAATAAATTATATTTAAACATATATTGAATTATAACATATTATTTTTAAATGTTTTAGTGAGTTATCATATATGTGAATATATATTAATTATACTATATTTTATGTTATATTATTCGAATTAAATATTGTGATTTCATATTCGTATTCGGATATTTCTCGAATAAAAAAAATATTCTTATTCAGATCAAAAAAAAATATTTCCTACCCGCTAGGCCCGCTACCCGCCTGCAGGCGGGGCGGGCCTTCATTTTACAGGCCCTCTAGTTGGCGGGAGCCCGGCCCCGCCCTGCCTGTGGCGGGCTTTGGCGGGCTGCGTGCCGACCCGCCCCGCCGGCCCGTTTCGACAGTACTACTTTTGAGGGCAGGGTTGTACAGGGATGGAGACCTGTGGACTGGCGTTAGGATTTGTTTTGATATTTTGGGGTTGAGGCCTGTGTAAAAAAGGGATTTTGTGAACATTACGTTATGTATTATATTTTATTTTAAGAGAAGTTTTCGTAAAATAGACTTTTCGAGGCTTCCGTAGCAAAAACCCGCCAAATCATTTATTAGGAATGAGAGTCGCCACAAATACCGAAGCTAAAATGCTACGCACTGCATATGCATCTTAAACACTTTTGATAACATATTAATATGTCATCTATACCCCCATACTAAGAGCCTACGGGGTCTAAAATCTGCCAATTGGTCAGTCAAGTATTTTTACCATTTTACCCTTAATAATTAAGTTTATTATAATTTTATCTTTAGTTTTAAAATTTATTTTTAAGAGAACTAATAATATAAAATGTTTATATTACGCAGATGGGTGTACTAAACATACTATAATTAATTATAAACAGTATTAATTAAAATTGAGTTGTGAATAGAAAATCATATAGTTGGCGGTTTCATTTAAATGTAAAATATATTTTTAATTAATCTTAATAACAGACCCAATTAAAAATTTATATCAGGCATCAAGGCTTAATAAGTATAGATAATTAAGATATCCTAGACTTTTTTCACACAAATGCGTTTTCTATATAATCTATTCTATTATATTGATGGTGGGGATGGTATAAACTTCCATTCGGTTTGGCTATTTTTTTTTCAATTTTGCCCATTAGTTTATAATTTAAGTAATTAAATAATGTCATGTTATTGTTTATCTTACAATCATATCCACAAATCAATTTTCTTATGAATACAGTCAATAACAAAATTATATTCAAATTAAGTTAAAATATAAATTAATATATCTATTGCCCCGCGTTTTTGTTGAAATTGTCTGTCCCACAATCTCTGCTCCACTTCTTGTCCCACTTTATTAAAATAATTCTTATGATTATCGAAAAATATGATATGGATATCGAATTGATCATCTTAAAACAAGGAATAAATTAGATGTGTTTATTTATTTTTACTTATAAATCACATGAAATAATAATGATTTTATAATTTGGTGGAATATAGAATTAAAGGAATTAATAAACAAAAAATAAAACTTTTGAACCGCAGGATTTAAATTCAAAGGATCAAATCATTTGGAACATAGATGGGACAGTAATTGTGAACAGATGATTTCATGTGCCCGCTTGGGGCCCCAGTGCCGTTTCTCAGTGCACGGTGGTGCTTAGCTAGGGTTAGAGTTGTATTCTTCGTACTGCATGGCCATGCTAAACTCCGAGTTCCGACCAACTATTGTGTGCGTGTGTGTATTTTTTTTTCTTTTATTTATATTTCTAAGATTTAGTAGACCCAGATGATTCAGTAGTTGACTGACCAGCCAAATATTTAAAAAAGAAAACAACGTCATCCTTACTTCCTCCTTAAGATAGGTACTTATCTTTCAAATTAAGAAAGATAAAGAATCAAGATATAATCTCTCATCGCCGCCGCCCTTCCCCTAAAGCTTATAAATATCAATCTTTTGCAATAGGTCTTTTATTGTTACTTACGTGCTTCTTTCGTATTTTCTTGGTGAAAATCTGCTCTCCCCCTTTTTATCACTCCTGATATGCATGAATATGGACAGCATAAAAATAACAAAGACATCGGGATTTTACGTGGAAAACCCCAAACTCGGGGGAAAAACCACGGGCAAGGTAAAAATATTTTACTGTGGGCAATTTAGGAGTTACAACTCTCTACCGTAAGGAGAAAACTAGCTCTATTCTCTCTTACAATAGGAGACTCACAAAACTCTCTAAATATTTTCCTCACAGCACTTCTATATATTGTGCTTCTTTTGCTAATACAAGAAGAAGTTATTGTTTTCGACGATTTATAATGACTTATACCTATAACTGAAGGTTTTAGCTCGAGCGAATCAGAATTAGCCGCGTAGCTAGACACGTGGACGAATCAGAATTAGCCGCGTAGTTATACATGTGGACGAACCAGAATGAGCCGCGTAGCTAGACACGTGGACGAACCAGAATGAGTCGCGTAGCAATATTACTTGGACGAATAAGAATCAGCGATATAGCTATATTACGTGGACGAATTATAACCGTCCACTTAGCCAAATCCTGTCCACACATATATAACATTTCTCCCACTTGAAGATTTGATTGAAACTCAATCAGATCTTCAAACCATTCTTCCTAACTCGCCATTGTATGTTACTTATGTTCGGACAATTTCCAAGAGGAATGACACCACATAAACTTATCCACACTAATTGTCTTGGTCATGTATTCTGTCAGATTATCCGCAGTGTGAACTTCTTGCATGTCCATTGTTCCCTGTTCCACTTGTTCACGAACAAAGTGATATTGGACCCGGATGTGTTTGGTTCTTGAATGATATGCTGGATTCCTTGCAAGATGCAACACACTCTGGCTATCACAATAGAGAACAATATTCTCATGTTTGTGCCCGAGTTCTTCCAGCAATATCTTCAATCATATCGCTTCTTTATTGGTTTGCGTAGCTGCTACATATTATGTTTTCGTCGTTGACGTCACAACAATCGACTGCAGTTTTGAAACCCAGCTTACAGAACCGCCATCAAGAATAAACACATATCCGGTTGTGGATCTGCTTTTATCAAGTTCACCTACATAATCTGCATCAACAAAAACCATGGACAGTAAAATTAGTATATCCGTAACATAATGCGAGATCAGAGATTCCCTTAATATGTCTGAGAATCCTATTAACAGCACCCTTAATGCTCCCGGCCAAGATTGGACATGTATCGACTAACAACTCCCACTTGGACCAGACTCTCCGGGTCTTGTCCGCTTTTGGCTCATGTTTGAACCACGTGCTCGTGATCTTACCCTCCAGACAATTTTCTTTCAGTAAAATTGCCTTAACTTTCCAAGGGAGTAATTTTTCCTTTGAATTTCTCAATCTCATGCTTAGTTGCCATTTTTTTCTCTCTCCTCTTTTTTTTTCTTTTCTCCACTCATAAACTTTAATGGATGAATAATAATAATCTAACAAACTTTCTGATGTGGAACATCCAATATTATTGGCAACCACAGAGCATATGATAAGTAGATTTTATAGGCACCCAACCTGGCTCTGATACCACTTGTTGTAAAATGGACAGCATAAAAATAACAGAGACCCCGGGATTTTACGTGGAAACCCCAAACTCGGGCGGAAAACCATGGGCAAGGTAAAAATATTTTACTGTGGGTACTTTAGGAGTTACAACTCTCTACCGTAAGGAAAAACTAGCTCTATCTCTCTTACAATAGGAGACTCACAAACTCTCTAAATATTTTCCTCACAGCACTTCTATATACTATGCTTCTTTTGCTAATACAAGAAGTTATTATTTTCGATGATTTATAATGACTTATAGATAGCATATTATAGCTGAAGGTTTTAGGCTCGAGCGAATCAGAATTAGCCGTGTAGCTAGACACGTGGACGAACCCGAATTACCCGCTTAGCTATACACGTGGACGAACCAGAATGAGCCGCATAGCAATATTACTTAGACGAATAAGAATCAGCTATATAGCAATATTACTTGGTCACAGTTTGGTTCATTTTTTTCTTGATTTGGGTGCAATATCGTACAATCTATGTTGTCTCTTACTTGAATTTTGAATATTTGGCGAATTGGGGCTAGTTTGGAAAGTAAGGTGTCACCTTTGAAATAAACTTATTTGACATAGTTTAGGTGATTTGGAATGGATCGACGTTGGATGTGTAGTAAGCGGACAACGGCCGAGTATTTGGTTGGTGTTGAGCAATGTATTAAAATGCGCAGAAACTAATAGTAGAAAAAAGAGACAATCGAAGATTTCTTGTCCGTGTCGTAACTATAATAACATGAGATGGTGGAGTAGTGATATTATTTGAGAACATTTGATAGTCACTGGTTTTAAACCCGAGTATTGGAAATGACACGGTGAGGCTGTCGTCGCTGAAACTAGTTGTGCGGGGGAAGGAACTAGTACAAGAGTGCCACTTAACGTTGACGACGATGTTGTAGCTGACAATTCATCTGACGACAATGACCGTATTGAGGAGATGTTGCGTGATGTTCAAGAGGATTATGAAGAACGACGTCCTATATTTAATCATCTAGTTAGGGACAATAATATTCCATTGTACGACGGATGCTCAAAATACACCAAATTGTCTGCCGTGTTCAAGTTGTTGAATGTGAAAGCTAAATTTGGGGTTTCAAATATGCACGAGCATGCTACCTGATGGTAATGAGCTTCAGACGTCGACTTACGAGGCAAAGAAGCTACTGTGCCCTCTAAATTTAGAATACCAAAAAATACATGCGTGCCCAAACGATTGCATACTTTATATGGGCGAGTATGAATCTGCCGATAAGTGCTCGACTTGTGAAAACGTGGCGTTATAAGCGAAAAGACGAAGTAGGCGGTGCTCCTGCTAAGGTTCTGTGATACCTAGCAGTAGTTCCTAGATTAAAACGCATGTTTTGTAATGCTGACGACGCTAAAATGCTTAGATGGCATGTGGAAGAAAGGAAAAAAGCTGGAAAATTAAGACATCCCGCAAATTCTCCTCAATCGCCAAATATTGATTTGTTGTATCCTTCATTTGGAGGTGAATTACGGAATCTCAGGCTTGGACTTCGCACAGATGGGATAAACCCATTCGGCGATTTGAGCAGCCGTCATAGTAGTTGGCCGGCTCTGCTTTGTATCTACAATCTCCCACCATGGCTTACGATGAAAAGAAAATACATAATGGTGTCGTTGTTGCTATCTGGCACAAAACAACCTAGCAATGACATTGACGTCTACCTAGCTCCATTGATTGACGAACTGAAAACATTATGGGATGAAGGCGTTGAGGTCTATGACGCATACATAAAGCGAGGTTTACGTTACGGGCTATGATATTCTGCACCATTAATGATTTTCCAGCTTATGGGAATTTGTCTGGCTACAGCGTGAAAGGCAAGAAAGCAAGTCCAGTTTGTGGGGATAATACGATAGTCAATGGTTGAACAATTGCAGAAACCACGTATATATGGGCCATCGGAAATTCCTTTCACATACTAACAAGACTTAAAGCCGGACAAGATATGATCGAACTTGGAATGAGGCCTGAGCTGGCACCAATAGAAAATTTTCGTGAGTTGTGGCAAAATATTTTCGTACTGTATGTTTAGTTGAGTGATTTGTTTTTGGATCTTTCTTAGCGTGAACTTGTTTATGTGGATTTTATGATCGAGGATGATAATTGTGATCAAAATTGTTCAATGAAATTGTTTTGATGTTTGATGCTTTAGTGGTTGTGGATTGAAATTTTGGAAATTTGTTGGTGTGATTTGTTGATTAATAGGGATTTTAAAAAACAGCAAAAATATTTTTTTAAAAAAAGGTGTGTGACGGTCGTTAAGCAACCGTCGCGCGTTCTTAGGCCTAAGGCGCGACGGTTTCAGAAAGAAAACCATCACGTAATGTAGGCGTTACACGACGGTTCATTCGACGCAACGGTCGCGTATTGTTGTTTTAGGTGACGGGCAACAACCGTTGCCAAAGATATAGACTATGCGCGACTGTGCCGGGGCGGCGCCGAGAAACCGTCGCCTATAGTGTATAACGACCGTCGCATGTTAGCTATTTTGTACTAGTGCGATAAAAGAAAAAGGAGAAAGCCAAAATGGTCCTCGATGTTTACCACATGTACCAATTTAGTCCACCAGTTATCGATTTTGAACCAAATTTGTCCTTTTGTTAGTGTTTGCCACATGTCGACGCCTTATTTGGCCATACTTACATAATAATATAATTAGCATTAAAGAAAATCTCCCTCCAAGAAAAAAAAAAGAGAAATACAAATTAATTATTAAAATAAAATTGGTCCAATAAAAAATAAAGGGAGAAGAGAAGAAATCTAGAAAATAAAAATTAAAAATAAAAATAAAGAGAGAATAAAAATAGGTGTATCTACACTAAAGAATAAAAAAACTATTAGTGCAGAACCTTGTCAGAAAAATTTTTATATATCGGTACCTAGTAAGATAAAATTTTTACACACAGCTACCCGTTTGGTTGTTGTTACCATTTTACCATCGTTATGTATCTTTTTATATGTATATTACGTATCATATCACGTGTGTATGCGGTAGCTAATTCCGATATATGTTGTGTCATATCTTTGTAAGCATGGCGTACCTTTTTCAATGTATTATGTATCAAAATACGTTTCCCCATGGTATGTCTAATATGTATACCTTCTGTCAAACACCTATGTGTGTATGTTTTATTTTTTATTAGGTACCTACAATTAAAAAGTGCTAACGCCGGGCTGATTTGATTTTTTGTGTATACAATTAAACATTTAAGTGTAAGCTTCCCATGAAATATACAATAAAAAATAAAATTATACTAAATATACTAATAAATAGAGGGTACTGAATAACAGAATACGATAATACTAAATTACAAATAATAATAGATTATACTTTAGTCATCTTTTACATTTTGATTTTTTATATTTTATGTCTATATATGTTTATTCGCCGCTTAGTATTTTTATTAATATATTTAGTTTTTAATATATATTTTATTCTCTTTTTATTTTTTATAAATAAACTTATATATTTGTTCTCTTCTCTCTTTATTTTCTAAATTTTTTTTATCTTATTTTAATATTTATTTGTATTTCTTTTTTCTGTCATGGAGGGATATTGTTTTTTATTTTTAATGTTAGTATTATTTTTCCAGCCCGGCCTATATAAGTTGTCGGTACGTGGCGTTTCCGTCCAAATTGACGGCAGCACTAACGGGATGACTAAATTTGTTCAAAATCGACAACATTAGGAACTAAATTGTTTCACGAAAACCATCAAGTCATAAAAGCTATCGTTTCGAAATAGAGAACATAAAATTCAATTTGATTTAAAATCAGCAACATCAAAGACCAAATTGGTTCAAAATTATGGTAAAATCAGCAACTTCAGTTTAAGAGTAAAATTATAATTTATGGTAAGCTATCGTTCCTGTTTTGTTTCTGGAATTATTAAAAAATGAAATTTTCGGATGCTGTGTGTTTGATAATGTAGACATAATTGAAGCCTAGCTTGCAAAACCGTAAGAGCTTTCGAAAACCCTAACATATAGCGCAGAATCCAAGCTCTAGTGCACGGGATCCAAACTCTAGTGCGCGGGACCCAAGCTCTTGTGCACGGGACCCAAGCTCTAGTGCATGAAGCATGACTACGAGTAACAGTCCTTCCAACTAGAGATTCGACGCTCTCATGGCCACCATCATTATATAACATTTGAAGAAAATGAAATTAGGGTTTACGATCAACGCGTGCATGAAGGCATGGGACCTATCAATAAGAAGTGATTCTGTGCGGGTCCCCTGTTCTTACGTGCAGGTACCCTGCATTTATGTGCGGGTCCCATTATCTAATGCGCCGGCACTAATGTGCGGAAACCATGCACTGATGCGCGGGTCCCATGAATTTATGTGCGGGTCCCGTGAGTTTATTCGCCGCACTAATGTGCGGGACTCCTGCTTTTATGTGGGGTCCCATTGTCTAACGCGCGGGTTGCCTGCCTTCAAGCAGGGTCCAATGATCAACTGGACGTTTTAAAAAGCGAACAATGAACATGTTCGGCCTTCCAAACCGGAATTTCGAAGCTTTGAGAACCCATTTAGTTGGAAACAGGGTTTAGGACTGAGAGTTACAATAGATGATTATATTCAAAATACGACCCGGAAAAATACTTATAATGAAGCGTGAGGTTCGACATTGAGGACCTTCGAGTGTTCCTTCCCCTGTGAAGAAGCTGATATGAAGTCGGGTCGACTGACTTGTAGAAGCAGAATAAATTGTAGGTGATTTTGAACCAAATCGGTCCTTTTGTTAGTGTTTGCCACATGTCGACGCCTTATTTGGCCATACTTATTAATAATATAATTAGCATTAAAGAAAATCTCCCTCCAAGAAAAAAAAGAGAGAGAAATACTAATTAATTATTAAAATAAAATTGGTCCAATAAAAAAAAAGGAAGAAGAGAAGAAATCTAGAATATAAATATTAAAAATAAAGAATAAAGAGAGAATAAAAATACGTGTATCTACACTAAAGAATAAAAAAAACTATTAGTTCAGAACCTTGTCATAAAATTTTATATATCGGTACCTAGTAAGATAAATTTTTACACATAGCTACCCTTTTGGTTGTTGTTACCATTTTACCATCGTTATGTATCTTTTTATATGTATATTATGTATCATATCGCGTGTGTATGCGGTACCTAATTCCGAAATATGTTTTCATATCTTTGTAAGCATGGCGTACCTTTTTCAATGTATCAAAATACGTTTCCACATGGTATGTCTAATATGATGTACCTTCTGTCAAACACCTATGTGTATGTGTTTTATTTTTAGTAGGTACCTACAATTAAAAAGTGCTATGGCTGATTTGATTTTTGTATATACAATTAGGCATTGGCTGCGTTCACTTTGATAGATAGGATATAATTATATGTGGATTACTAATCACGGGTGTTGTCAAAACACTTGTTTTACAAGATATAATCTTTGTATTATTTATACAGTTACAAAGTAACATTTACCTCTAGTTTCAAAACAATTATTCTTATGAACATCGAAAAATATAGGATAGCATATCAATTTGATCACCATGAAACAAAGAATAAATTGGTGTTGTTTAATTATTTTTATCATAAAAATCATATGAAATAAAGATTATTTTATAATATGGAGAAAAAAGGATATTATAGTCTTTTTATAATAAGAAGGATAGGATTATTTTTATTGGGTCAGCCCATGTGACGAATTACAGCGGGCTAGCTTGATTATATGACCGGGCCGAGCTTTTATTCCGGGCTTTAATACGTGGATTTTATTTATATTGAACGGTATTACATAGGATATCTTGGTTTTTATCCTACTTTATCCACCATAGTAAACGCGGCCTAAGTGTAAGCTTCCCATGAAATATACAATAAAAATAAAATTATACTAGATATCATAAAAATAGAGGGTACTGAATAACAGAATACGATAATACTAAATTACAAATAAAAATAGATTATACTTTAGTCATCTTTTACATTTTGATTTTTATACTTTTAATCTATATATTTTTATTCGCCGCTTACTATTTTTATTAATATATTCAGTTTTTAATATATATTTTATTCTCTCTTTATTTTTTTATAAATAAATTTATATATTTGTTCTCTTCTCTCTTTATTTTCTAAATTTTTTTTATCTTATTTTATTATTAATTTGTATTTCTTTTTTTCTTTCTTGGAGGGATATTGTTTTTTATTTTTAATGTTAGTATTATTTTTTCAGCCCGGCCTATATAAGTTGTCGACACGTGGCGTTTTCCGTCCAAATTGACGGCAGCACTAACGGGATGACTAAATTTGTTCAAAATCGACAACATTAGGAACTAAATTGTTTCACGAAAACCATCAAGTCATAAAAGCTATCGTTTCGAAATAGAGAACATAAAATTCAATTTGATTTAAAATAAGCAACATCAAAGACCAATTTGGTTCAAAATTATGGTAAAATCAGCAACATCAGTTTAAGAGTAAAATTATAATTTATGGAAAGCTATCGTTCCGAGAAAAAAGAAATAAATTATTAAGTGAACAGATTAACAAAGCAATTCAACAACTTCTAAACAGCCTTCTAGATTTATATAATAATTATTAATAACTAATTTTAACACCCGCCCAAAGCAAGCAAGTGTATGGCATCATGTTCAAAATCAATGCCCTCTGCTACTCATGGCATCATGAGCAGAAGAAATCTTAGCATTCGTGTCAGACTCACACACTCAACAATTTTGCAATTACTCATAGGAACACACTCTTTTATCACCAATGTAACCCCTTTGCTTACTAGTATTAAACCTCACAAACTCCATCTCATAGCTACTGATAAAAAATAGAAAAAAGAAAAAAGAAAAAACAAACAGGAGAAAATTTACATTACAAAGAACTTACAAGCCTTATTCCTCATCGAAGCTAGATTGAATCGAATCATAAATCTTTCTCGCCCTCAAATAATCCGTCAAGAAGGTTCTGAAACGGAACCTTACGATAACTCAAAATTGTATAAGGCTAGGACACGACTCCGAGAGCTTTGCACTGAGCTCAAGTGCTTCTTCGTGTATTTGCAATAAATTTGACCCATAAATTCAAAAAATAAAACATAATTGTTTAATATTTGGAGTTTTAAAAAGGGAATACACAGCACAGATTATCATCCATACATTCAGTTGTGATGAAAGTTAATAACTTGAGATTGAAGATTGCGAATCTTCATGGCTTTCGTGGACAAAGATTGAGAGGGGAGTCAGGCAACTAAACAAACAGTCAACTCAATAAGTATGCAAGAACTGAGATAGAGAAGAAAGAATGGAACAAAATAATGGTTTGAGATGACACATTGAAGAAAAGAATAAGTTTACTTTAGAAGTAACCTGCAAGAAATAATAAGAGGGAGAGGTCAAACTGAAAACCGGAAATTAACACTTTTTTCAAATAGGTTCGAAATGAAGAAATTCGGCGAAGGGGACGATCTTGGGCTGTGGAAGCTCACGATGAAGGCTGCGTTGATCCAAGAGGGATTGGAGGAAGCCTTGAAGACGTGGAAGGACATGCTACCGAAGGATTTGAAGGCGGACGAAAGGAGAATCGTTCGGGCGAAGGCTTATAGCTTGATTATCTTGGGCCTTGAAGATGGTATGCTTCGAAATGTGTTGAAGGATAAAACACCAGACCATCTATGGAGGAAATTGGACGAGCTCTACATGGATAAGCCTCAGAAGTCAAAGAACGTGCTCACGAAGGTCTCCTCGAAGCAGCTCAATGCAAGAACCGAGTCAAGAACGGGTTCATCGGGCGAGTTGCTATGTGTGAGGAAGAAATGGGTGAGAAGGGACGGCAAGGATTCAAAGAGGGCTGTAGAAAAGAAGTCCAAGAAGCCTCTAAGGTGCTACCACTGCCATGAGATAGGCCACATTAGGAGGTTGTGCTCACATCAAAGAAGAACGTCGCAGCCCAAAGATCAAAACAAAGCAGGGGCTGTTATATGTGATGATTGTGGCTCGGCTGAGGCATTGGCTGTGTGCAATGGTGGACGTGGGACCTCAAGAATGTGTCAAGGTCTGATTACAAATCGAAAAAATGCGGGAAACCTGAATCTTGAGGTGGAGATCGAAGAGAAGAATGACTTGATCATGGCTGAAATTTCAGATCAAGCTCAAGAAGTTAGTCAAGATGATGATTGCGAGTTTGCAGAAAGTTCGAGTCTTTCTGGGCAAGAAGAGATCAATGGATGGATTCTTGACTCGGGATGTTCAGATCATGTCACGTGCAACAGATATTGGCTGCAAGATTTCCAAGAAACGGATCAAGAAAATATGAAGCTCGGTAACGGTAAATGCTGTCAAGTTCTTGGCCATGGATATGTTCGTTTGAGGCTGAAATCAGGCGTTGTGGGGGTTCTTAGAGACGTGAGGTTAGTGCATGAGATGAGGAGGAACCTCATATCAATTGGAGCTTTGGATAAAAGAGGATTAAATGCAGAAATTGCAGCTAGAGAAATCAAGATCCTAAAGGGAAATAGGCTGATTCTGAGCGGTTTTCGAAGACATGGGATATATGTCTTGGAGGGTTGTACGGAGGAGACAACTGGACCTAGGGAAACTAGGGAATGTGATGGCTTGAATGTTGCCCAGGATAAACCATGTCGGCCTCAGATCGAGGTGGAGAAAGGTGGAGCAAAACCTGAGGTCGAAGCACCTGTTAAGTTCGCTGAAACGAGTCTTGATAACCTAGGCTCGGTTTGTGAGTCGCCTGAGCTCGAGGTGGAGATGGTTTCTTCACGTGAACGAAGTACTTGTGAGCCTAGTTCGAGGGATGAATCTATGGTGCCTGAAAGTGCTATAGAGAATGAAGAAACACCTCAAGAAAGGGAGCTCAAAGCTGCGATAAAATCAGTGAGCGAGAGTGAAGCTGTGACTGATTTTGAAGCTTCGCTGAGCAAAGCTGAGGTTGCGCGTGTTATGAAGACCAAGAAGCTTGGAAAGGATAGCTGTAGATGGGCTAGAAACAGAGCTCACGAAGCTAGGAAACAAAGAAATTCATGCGACATGAAGGGATTGTGCTCGAGGGACCAAGTCGACTTCAAGTGGGAGATTTCAATCTTGCTTGGAGTTGATAAGGTTTCGCTCGATGCTCGGCGCTGCTAGAGGAGCAGGATGACCAACTAGGCGGGATTGTTAATCGAGGTGGAGCCTTGATTGTGGGTTTCAGACATTACAGAACGTGACTTGCAGGTTTTTTTTTTTCTTGAAGCTGAAATAAAGTCTAGTAAATGGCTGATTCTGGTAAGAAGTTCAGGCGAGTGTAGCTTGCATGCTTGGGAAGAAAAGGTGGATCTTAGCGAGCAGATCGAGAGTTATATGCTCAAGGTGGAGATTGTTGAGGATAAGTGAGCCTAAACTCTGATGATCGAGCTTGGACATGATCGGAAAGTTGCTAGATGGTTACAGCTTCAGAAAAGATGAAGTAGGCTGCAGAAATATGCCAAGTCTCGCAGACCAAATTTACATTACAAAGAACTTACAAGCCAAGCCTTATTCCTCATCGAAGCTAGATTGAATCGAATCATAAATCTTTCTCGCTTTCAAATAATCCGTCAAGAAGGTTCTGAAACGCAACCTTACGATAACTCAAAATTGAATAAGGCTAGGACACGAAAGAAAGAGTGCCGATTTCCCAACACAAACGTTGAAGAAAATCCACATCTTCACACAAAGTCGATCGTTCAGAATCGTTTTACACCAAGTCCATTATCAGCAGAAAAGTAAAGAAACAGAAAGTCTAATCAGTAACTTCCTTTACCTCAACTTTGAGGAGGAAGGTTCTTGTTTTCCCATCATCTTCTCCCCCTTCTTCTTCTCCCTCTTGGCAGGTTCTTGTTTTCCCATCATCTTCTCCCCCCTTCTTCTTCTTCTTCTCCCTCTTAAATTTCAGGCCTGTCTTGAAACCCGCAGAAAATTTCACACTTTTTCCCATCTCTTTCTTGACTCCACTGTTGCCTTCTCCATCGCCACTTTTCATAGTCTCTTCTGTGCTTTCTTCCTCCTCCTCCACTCCTCCGTCGTTGTTTGCCTCAGAATCAGCACATTTCGGCCCATCTCCGTTGTCATCGCTCTCACCCAAGACTTCATCTCCACCGTCCTCTTCTCCACTGTTGCCTTCTCCATCGCCACTATTCTTAGTCTCTTCTGTGCTTTCTTCCTCCTCGTTCGTCTCCTCAGAATCAGCACATTTCAGCCCATTTTCTCCGTTGTCATCGCTCTCAGCTACAATTTTCGCTGCTTCTTGGAACTATGGGAAGATAGCGCTCAACCAGTGACAATGAGTTTTCTGAATATCCGCCGCGCCACGGCTTCTTCCGCCGTGAACTGCGGCGGCTCTGTTCACTGAGTGGAGAGAAGAAAATCAAAAGAAAAAGAAAAGACTTGGCCGATTTAAAAAAAAAAGAAGAAGAGGAAAAAAAAGAATAGCATACCTTCAGTAATATTGGAAAATCGAAAGAGACGTGACATTTCTTTTTGATTGTTTTTCCCCAAATTGGATGCTACGATTATTATATATAGAGGTAGCATTACTGGTCAAGCGTTCAATTGATGAAGCAAATGGTTCTCGGATCGAACCTTCTTTTAACATTTATATTTTATTTATCAACCAAAATATATTTAAAAAAATTAAATATTTCCAACTTAACAAATAAATAATTTTTTAATACTTATATCTTTTTATTAGAGATTTTTTAATACCTAAATATAAATAATTTTTAAATACTTAAATATTCACGGGTGGCGTGCTTCGAAAGTTCACCATTTCTGGCCCGGCCCAACACGAGGCCCGCATGCCTGGCCCGATCCTTGGCCCGTAGCCGGCCCGCAGGCCTATGTATTTATTCGCAAATATCGCTCTTCTCTTAAACTCGTTAATGTATTATTCGCATTTATACCACGATCATAAACATTTCTAAGCCCGGCCAACGATTTGCACGAGGCCCGGACGTGCCACGAAAAAGTTTTGATTTTGAGCCCGGCAAGGCACGGCCCGTAATAAGTGAACTCGGGCCCAGCCCGCACGCCACCTTGAGCACGTGTGCTTGGCCTATGGGCCTGCACGTTCCGGCCATGCACACCTTTACCGTGTATGATGTTTTAAATAATAGTAAAAAATTCATCTAATTGTTATTTAAAATAGGGTAACCATGATGAAAGGTCAACCAATTTTCAACAATAACGTTAATAAAAATCCCCACATTCCACAATATTAATTTGCTTTTTAAATTTCTCAAAAAATTTATGAATGTGACAACTTGTTTTATAATTTATATTTGGAATACCATGTTATTTATAAATAATTGTATATTTGACTAATTAATCGTTATTCTTTCCTATAAAGATTTATTACTATTAACTTAGTAAACTAAATCATTTTCGATATAAACTTATAAAGATTCTCAACTATACTAAATAAATTTTATTAACAAAAACTAAAATAAAAAAATCTATATCTCACGCAAGTATAAAAACATATACCAAAAAAGGTAAGATTTCATCGTTGCAAAACATATAACGGGTCATCCAGTGTGCTATATAATTTGCTAATGTCATTGAATAGTAAAAATAATACACATTTTATCCCAACTTATAGCGGCTTATTGGAATTCGGGGAGTCCTTCCTAAAACCAATTGGTGATATGAGGAGAAAGCCTCTTATATATATATACTCGCTTCAAGAGCTTGAATTATCCGATGTGGAAAGAAACTCACTTAGAATCTCAAGACGCCCCCTCACGTGTGGCATGACTGGCCAAACACGTGGACATATGAATTGGGTGACGGTGAGTGGAAGCTCGCTCTGATACCATATTAGAAATCGACGGGTCTTGGTTTTAGGAAGGACCCCTTGATTTCTAATACGGCTCAAATCGGTCAATTCAATGTGCCAGAAAAAAAATTTAATATATTAATAGAATAGTTATTCTCAAATCTTTCACTCCATTATATTTAGTCATGTGTCTCGAAAATGTGATGGGGTTGCTCATTATTTAGCCAAACACTTAGAAATTTGCAGTCGATAAAACCCCTTTTATCAAAAAAACTCAATAAAAGAATGATAAATTAACTTCCAAATTTCAAGGTTTTTTCAACCCAAAAAGGGTGTTAGCCCCTTCACTTTATGGTCGCCAAGGCAATTAACGTTATGCTATTTAGTAATACACGTACACTTGTGCAATTAATTGTTTCAGAAACACCACTAAATAGAAATTCGCTAAGAAAATAAAAAATATGGATGTTAAGGAGAGTTATCATCATGCGTGACTTGGTGACTAGTTGTAACCAAGTTAATCGAAAATCCGAAGACTAAATTATCCGAGATTACGATATACCTTATAAGTTGCTACTTGTATAGCATATAGTAAAATATCTACTCTTGAATGTTAATGTTCGGAAAAATCTCAGTTGATTATATGTTTTTTATCTGATTGTGTAATAGAGCAACAATATGGCCTCGTGCAATGAAGAAGCTAGCAGTGCAGCAGTTCATCAGAATGCTTCGAGCCACATTGAAGAGCAAGAATTAGAAATGGCATTCAGTGTAATTTAACTATACTTTAGATATTTTAGTCATTTCTTAATTTTAAGTTATATAAAAGCGGGATAGAGATCATTGTAGTTCTGTCTGTATCAATAATCTATCAAGAAACTTCTCTTCACCTTCGATTCTTATCTTGATCATCACTCATATTCATAATCGCGATATGGTACCAGAGCACTAGTTCAAGGGAAGCTCGCCGTCGTATAGAAATCCCAAGAATAAGAATCAGATCAAGAAAGTCCAAAAGGTTTCCAGAATCAAACCAAGAAAGCTCAGAAAGCTCCTTCTTCACCTAAGCGATCATTACCATCCTTACATGATCAGTTTCATCCTTTATACCTTTATCGTACGGATAATCCGAGACAAATTCTGGTTCATCGGGCGCTTACAGGGGATAATTATGCCTCATGGAGCAATGTAATCACAATTGTCTTATCTATCAAAAACAAGAAAGGTTTCATTGATTGTACTATCAAGAAACCTGAAGGGGTTGATCATAGAATGGTTCTAGCCTGGAAAAGGAACAATGTGCTAGTAATACAAATTTAAACATTCGGATTAATAAGTTTTGGTGTTGACGTAACTTAACTAACCACGGCTCAAGACATGAACCGGATATCCAAAATGTCGGTCTATACTAAGGATCGAAGATCTATTCTGGAAAGACCTGATTGAACTAAGTATGAAGAAAGAACTCAATTGCATACCGGTTCACTATTATTACCGGTCAAGCACAATATCAAACAAAGTACTGGAATAAGATTGACCGACTTTGGACAGGCTGGATACACAATAGACGAGCATACTAAGACAAAGTGAAAGACAGACATTCAATGCAAGACTAAAAGTCAAAAGAAAATCAGAAGTCAACTAATGCAAATAAGGAATGGAGTGAGAGTAGCAGGATAAAACGCAGCAAAGACTGGACAGACCCATTTTGGGAAAGTCGATTAATGCACTGTCCAGAGTGAAGCAGTTATCTCACAAGGGCTTCAGATTCAAATCTCAGCTATAAAAGGAGGAATACAAGCTGAAGACAATCACTTCACGCATTCAAAGCTATTTTTTAAGAACTTTAAATATCTCTCAGAGCAAAATCAAGAGTGAAGTCATAAAGACATAACTGTTTGTAGTTCAAGGTCTTTATTCCAACGGACTGTAATAAGCTGTTAAAGTAGGTGGATTGTCACATACAACTGCCTAGGTGATTCATTAGATTAAGCTGTGTTCAACTGGGTAGGGTGTACAGTACTTTGTATAACTGAAGATCTAGTAAAGCTTCCTCTTAAGGAAGAAGGGGAGACATAGGAGAGTTTAACTCCGAACTTCCATAAACAACTCGGTTCTTCACACACACGTATCTCATTTCATATCGGTTACAATCGTTCAGTATCATCTTCCGCACTAATACTGACCGGTCACTGACTGAATACCAGTCAACACATGAACTTGTCAAATAATCAAAAAAGAGTCGAGCGTTTATTCACCCCCTCTAAACGCGTCAACCGATCCTAACATAATGATATGGTAATCTCGTGGTTCCTCAATTCTATATCAAAAGAAATCTCGGCAAGTATTTTATATTCAGATTCTGCTAGAGATATTTGGATTGATTTTGAAGAAAGGTTTCAAGAAAGTAATGGCCCGAGGTTTTATCGGCTGAGGAAAGAACTACCGGGGCTTTAAAGAACCAGTCATCTACAGGGCTTTACTATACAAGATTGAAAACACTATGGGATGAACTCTCAAACTTCATGCCAGCTTGCACTTGTGGACGCTGTACTTACGGTGGTGTTAAAAACTCAAGTCTTCCTTTGAAAAGGATTATGTGATCACATTCCTCATGGGACTATATAAGGGGCCAAATACTGCTCATGGAGCCATTACCACCAATTAACAAGGTTTTCTCTTTGGTCTCACAAGAAGAAAGACAAAGGTCAATAACCCATGCTACTGTCCATGCTCAAGAAGACAATGGAAAACATATGTCACTTTTGGCCAAGAACTCATCGGCATTTTCTGTTCCAATCAACTATCAACATACCAGAATGTCAAATTTCTACTTCAAGAAGGAAGGATCAAAGCCTCACTCCACTCACTGCAATAAACCTGGACATACAATTGAGACATGCTACAGGGCTTCAAGCATAATTTTAAGCCAGAATACAAGAATCAATCATGTTTTGGCTGAGCAACATGCAGCAAATGGACCTAAAGAGTCTGAGGGATTTAGCACAATGGCTGAGGACTTTGTTCACAGTTGAACCCTCAGCAACTTCAGCAGTTCAAGTGGCTGCTTAACAATTTGGACAACGCAATTATTGCTCACCATTAGCTTAATTCTGAGCATCCATAGGTAGTATGAAAGGTTTGTGTTTGTCATTCAACATACCTACTTTGAATGATGAGAAAATCTGGATCATGGATTCAGGGGCCTCAAGACATATAACTTGCTATCTTGTAATTTTTCAGTCATTAGGCCTACTGATCCTGTGTATGTAACATTGCCTAAAAATGATTATGTGAAGGTAAAATTAGCAGGCACAGTTAATATAGGACAGAATCTGATCTTAACTGGAGTGTTATATGTTCCACAATTTAAATTCAATTTATCGTCAGTAAGTTCTTTAACATCATTCAATAATGTTTTCCTAACTTTCTTTAATGATAACTTTGTCATTCAGGATTCAACTTAGAGGTTGATGCTTGGCAAGGGTGATAGAAGTGAAGGGTGGGTTATATGTCTTGAATGCTTCTAATTTTCTGCATGTTAATTCTGCTTAAGAAAAATCTTTTATGTCTCCAGTATTGTGTAATGTTTCTTTAGAGATTTGACATAGAAGGTTTGGCCATCCTTGAACCATAGTTCTAAACAAACTTAGACAAAAGTTGAAATGTCAAGATGCTTCCTCTGATGTACATGATATCTGTAAAGTCTGTCCTTTAGCAAAACAAACAAGACTTCCTTTTGAGTTTAATAATAAAATGGCATGCTCTACTTTTGATCTCATGCATTGTGACATTTGGGGACCGTTCCATGCTATATCACATACCTCGCATAAATATTTTTTGACATTAGTTGATGATCATGCACGCTATGCATGGATCTTTATATTGAAACAAAAATCAGATGCCTTAGGTGTGATTCCTTTCTTTTTCAGTATGATTGAACCTCAATTTAAAGCTAGAATTAAGGTACTTACATATGATAATGCTAAGGTGCTCTGATTTATAGAATCTTAATGAATAAAGGCACACTTCACCAGCTTTCCTGCGTTCAAACCCCACAACAAAATTCAGTCGTGGAAAGAAAACATCAACACTTGTTGAATGTAGCTAGGGCCTTCTTTTTCAGTCCAAATTGCCATTGATTTATTGGAATGAGGGTGTTCTTACTGCTGCATTTCTTATTAACAGAGTTCCTTCAAAATATTGAGGAACAAATCACCTCATGAATTGATGTACCATAAGTCAGTGGATTATTCTGTTTTGAGGTCATTTGGCTGCTTGTGTTATGCTTATACTCTTGCAGCTAATCATACAAAGTTTGAACCCATAACCAAAGCTGGGGTTTTTATAGGGTATCCCAATGGGATCAAAGGATATAAAGTGCTAAATTTAGAATCTAGAGAAGTTTATATATCCAGGGATGTTAGATTTTATGAGCATGTTTTTCCTTTTATTGATATGCATGATAGGCAATCTAATGACAGCTTTCATGACTTTGTGTGCCCAAGGCTATCGATGATTATTTGAACCAAGGAGTTACAGGTATTCATACAGCATGGAACGAAGAAAATAACAACATTCAACAGATAGAATCTCCAGACACTGATAACTGGCCAGAAAACATGCATACTGATCAGCATACTACTCAAATGCACTCAAGTCATTATGATACAGGAATGGGAGTCAATAATGATGCACATACATTGAGAAGATCTTCGAGGCATCCAGGAGAACCCTCCTACTTGAATGATTATTGTTGTCATTCTTCTAAAACACTAGTGGTTGGATATCCCATTTCCAATCTGCTGTCAGATAGCAGGCTTTCAGACAAATATAGGGAGTTCACACTAACCATTTCTTCAACCTTTGAGCCACAATTCTATCATCCAGCTGTACAACATTAGCACTGAAGAAGAGCTATGAAGGAAGAGCTACAAGCTTTGGAGGATAATGAGACTTGGACAGTGGTTAGTTTGCGACAAGGAAAAGTTCCAATAGGATGTCGAAGGGTATACAAGGTGAAACACCATCCAAATGGTACAATTGAAAGGTTCAAAGCTCAATTGGTGGCTAAGGGATATAACCAACAAGAGGGTGTTGATTATATTGACACATTTGCACCTGTTGCAAAATCTAGCAGAGTGAAAATTGTCTTGTCATTAGCAGCGGAACTGGTTCTTACTACAAATGGACGTTAACAATGCTTTCTTGAACGGTGACCTAGCTGAGGAGGTTTATATGGATATGCCACTGGGGTATGCAGCTAACGTACAACCTAAAGGCTCGCAAAAACTTGTTTGTAGGTTAAAGAAATCTATATATAGATTGAAGCATGCATCAAGAAAGTGGGATTCCAAGCTTTCACAAGCATTACAACAGTTTGGTTTCAAGCAAGCTCAATCAGATCATTCGCTCTTTATTAAAGGTTCAGGTTTGAATATTGTGATCATACTTGTTTATGTGGATGACATGATATTGCAGGGCCCTCCTTGACATAAATCAATGCAGCAAAGCATTTTCTGCATGGCATGTTTAAATTGAAGGACTTGGGTGATCTGAGGACACAAGCAAGAAACTGGAGAACAAGTACCATCTGTAGATGTTTGGAATTGATTGGCAATGAGGGGGCTTGGGAGACATATGAACAATTGAATGCTACAAGAAGATTGTGCCCTCTAAGGGAGACGCGTGATGCTAGTAGGAGAGGAAGACATTCTATAACAGGATGTTCCTAATATTAAAGGAAGTTGCATGATCAAAGAATGGCGATATTAGGGCAACGGTCGAGCCCGTAATCCCTCCTCCAAGGTAAGGAAGAAAAGTGAATAACAAACTCTCGGGACCCCCTTGGACAAACACTTCCTACGGAGGAACTATTTGACGTGCCCCGAACCGCCCTACACTTATCGGCGACATACCAACAAACAAAAGGAAGTGAAGTGCGTAACAAACTCCCAGGACCCTCTTGGACAAACACTTCCAATGGAAGGACTTATCGACGCCCGTTGAGCCACCCCCACAAAGATCGGGTGATGAACCATTAACCTTGGGAAATTCCTCCAAATTGCTCCATGCCAAAGAAAGGACAAGGATCATCATCCGAGACTTGAAAGCACCCAACACCTGCCTAGAGATTCCTCCTAATTCTTTCTCTCTGAGCTATCTTATCATTTGCATAATGCCCGACAATGTAAGCACCTTTTTCTCGTACAAGGTTTTATAAGCACCATGGAAGCCAAGGCTATCGAATAACCTAGCAAGCCCTGTTAAAATTCAATCTACGAAATTGAATCAAAAGCCCTCGCAAGAGGCGCAGTCCTCGAAAGAGGCAAAGCTCTTAAAGGAACAAGGACATCTCCTGGAAGAAGCTAAAGACATTGAAAGGAGGCAGAAGACCCAAAGGGGCAAGCCCTTAACTTACGCAAAAGCCCACCGGAGAGGCGAAAGCCCTTAACTTAGGCAAAAGCTCTCGCAAGAGACAAAAGCCCTCGAAAGAGGCAAAAGCCCTCAAGGGAACAAGGAGATCCCAGGGAAGAAGATGAAGACATTGGAATAAGACGAAAGCCCTCAAAAGGGGCAAAAGCCCTTAACTTAGCCAAAAGCCCTCGGAACAGGCGAAAGCCCTCGAAAAAAGCAAAAGATCTCAAAGTATTAACGAGATTCCCTAGAAATAAGTTGTAGACATTGGAAGGACGCAAAAGCCCTCGAAAAAAAGGAAAAAGCTCTTAACTTAGGCAAAAGCCCTCTGGAGAGGCGAAAGCCCTTAACCTGGGCAAAAGCCCTCACAAGAGGCGAAAGCCCTCGAAAGAGGTAAAAGCCCTCAATGGACTAAGGAGATCCCCTGGAAGAAGCTGAAGATATTGGAAGGAGGCAAAAGCCCTCCAAAGAGGCAAAAGCCCTTAAGTTAGGCAAAACTCTCCGAGGCGAATGCCTTAGAGTAGGCAAAAGCCTTCGAAAGAGAAAAATGCCATCAAAGGATTAAGCAAATCCCCCGGAAGAAGCTGAAGACATTGGAAGGAGGCCAAGCCCTTAACTTAGGCAAAACCCCCCGGAGAAGCGAAAGCCTTTAACCTAGGCAAAAGCCTCGCAATAGGAAAAAGCCCTCGAAAGAGAAAAAAAACCGTCAAAGGATTAAAGAGATCCCCTGAAAGAAGCTGAAGACATTGGAAGGAGGCAAAAGCCCTCCCTTAACATAGGCAAAAGCCGTCCAAAGGGGCGAAAGCTTAACTTAGGCAAAAGCCCTCGAAATAGAAAACCCCATGCAGGAGGCGAAAGCCCTCAAACGAGGCAAAAGCTCTCAAAAGAATAAGAAGATCTCTCTGAGGAAACCGAAGGAAGGGGAAAGAGGCAAAAACCCTCGCATGAGACAAAAGCTCCCAAAAAAGGAAGATGATAACTGTGAGGATCCAAGGACCGAATGTTTTACCAAATACTTACGTCCAAACTTCACCAACACGCTTTTTGGACTATTTAAGAGGGCAAGTATCATTACCGTGGGATTTCGCGGTAAAACATTCCATGGAAAAAAAAAGCGACTACTCATCGGAGGTCCACCGAAACCGTCAACGCCATCGGACCTTCAAATTTCTAAGCTCAAAGCAAGGCGAACAGCGAATGAACAAGACTCGATCGAGGCGGCCGTGCGGCTGAGGTGGTTGAGGCCGCATAGAGGCCAATCGGTCCGATCATATTTCGGGCTAATTAAATGAAGCCCAAACCTGATTTGTTTAGGGCCGACCCGGGCTGGCCCATGGGCTCCGGCCCAAATTTTCAGTTCTAGACCCAAGTCCCAACCATCAAAGCATAAAGAACGAGATCTAAATAAGGAAACAAACATATGAATCTATTTCACTATTCATGTCCCATATGTAGGGATTCCCCGCAGGGATTCCCGTCCCTTAATTTTTAAAATAATAGTTTTAATAAAATATATAAATTTGAATATAATTTTGTATATAATATATAAATTATAATTTTATATATGGGTTAATTAAAGATCAGGTCCTACTAAGATATTTAACTTTGTGTTCAGTCCCCTTTTGAACTTGAAAAGGATAAAGGAACTACTTTTCGGAAAATTCAGTGGAAACTACCTAAGTGCTGCGAAAAGACATAATTATCCCTGACATATGCGAAATTTACCATAGAATACCTAAAATGGTCCGATTACAGTTGTTGAAATAATTATAACAGTTGTCGAAATAATTATAACAGTTTTGGGCTGAAAAAAACACTTCCATTCATTTGGATAACAAATTATCTGTGAGTACAATATCGCACATATTTAGTAACAACTTTATCAATTATAATACCAATACTAATAAAACGAATAAATCAGAGGAAAATACATAAATGATGTGATAAGACATATTTAACCCTACATATGCCAAATCGACGAAAAATACCCGAATGATGCGATAACAAGTTTCGAAAAAATAATAACAGTTTCGCATCGATCTCTCCCAACAAGCGACGCATCGATCAAAACGAGATTTCACGTTCAGACCCGAACAAATCTCCACGATTGTGATGATATAAGGTGAAATTATCGTTAATTTGATCATAAGTGTTGATAAGTTTCGGATATTAGTGACGTTAATTATGAGAAATAAATGTTGCCCGTATAGCAGAAAATACCACGTTTCTTTTAGTAAATAACAAATGACGCCGCAGAAGTAACACATCATTCGAAAACAATAACGCTTCCTGCAATAACACATTCCTTACATGAAGTGATCGAAAGAAAAAATTCACGTTCCAAATCCGACCCAATCTCGACGTTACTAACAGCAAAAGGTTATATCGGCTTCGATTTTTCATGGGTCTTCATAATCAAAGAGAATTTTCGAAGTTCATAAAGCACGAATGCTCCAAACATAATTCGGAATTTCGTTCAATATGGTGAATCTCGACTTTAATGACCGGAATAATGTAAATTCGACACAATTTCATCATGGGCCTTAGTTATCGACGACAATTATTGATGTTAATCATGGAATAACGAAGAATTTTGATGAGATCTAAGCGGTAAACGTTTGCTAATTAAAACGGTTACTGAATAACACTTCATGCTTTCTGGGTAACAATTCGTGGAACAATAATACCATAGTTCTTGATATTTATAACCAATATATCCGCAAAACGAACATATAATGAGAAAATAATAACGACTCGTCACCCGTAATAACACGTGTAATACCCAAGTAAAGGCAAAGAGGAATAGATCGTAAAAAAATTCGACATCCAAATAAAATTGAAACCACTCGAATCTCCGACGTAAGTGACACAGTAAGGTTAAATCGATGTCAATTTCTCATGTAAATAACGAAAAGAATATGAAATTTATCATGGAATAATGTGATTAATACTTGTTGAAAAACAATCTCGACTTTAATGAACTAATAAGGTAGATTCGACTAAGTTTGATCACGAGTTAACTGAATGAGATTGTTAATGTTGATAATGTGATAACGAAGAATTTTGATGAGACATAATATTTGAACGTTTGTCAATCAAAAAGTTGGTTGATAACACTTCATTTATTCTGGGTAACAATTCACGCATTCTGGGTAACAATTCACGCATTCTGGGTAGTACATCATTAAGAACATTCTAGAAGGTTCATGATTGGCAGAGATATTAACAGTACAATAACTTAATATTACCACATTGCGTACAAATAATACCACATGTCTGATAAAAAATAACAATATACGCAAAGTTTATAACAAATTTGTAGCTACAAGTACCACATAATAGCTAATCAATACCACATTACTATTTCGATTATATTTCGTTCATAAATTCATTTCGTTCGGTTATATAAGATTGACATTCATGAAAAGAGATGATATGATGAAGCTAAATCACAAAATTTCTTTAAAAGACACGTTTTGCGAATGTTGATATCAATATGTGAAAGTTGAAATAAAATATCATGTAAACATATAACTCTTCATTCACAACATACACTAGTATCTCTTTTAATGAGACATAACGTTACGAATTTTATCACAACGTATTCAAAGTTCAAAATTAAACCACAAATATCATTTTATATGTCGTAAATCTGTATTTTATACATTCTCGAAGTTATTTTGTTAATGAAATTAACATGATGATTCGTTAACGTCACCAGTACCAGATTGCCCGCACGTAATACTACATGTTTGCTATAAAATAACAATACGAACCTATCGAATAACGTGTTTACAAATAATGATACCACATAATAGGTTTCCAGTACCACATACTAATCCGATTAATTTTGTTCATAAATGCACATTGTTCGAGATTTACAAGATTAACATCTTGTGAATGTATGATTTGATGCATTTACCACACCAAATTCCTTTAAAAGCTACATTGTTCGATTGAGGTGGATGATAGTGAATGTTCGAGGTCAATAGTTATTCAAAACATAAACTATTACTTTGTTCATTGAAACATCACATATGAATGTCAGCATGAATGCCATCAAAATTCAAAATTAAACCACAAATATCAGTTTATATATCTAAATCCTGAAACCTTACACCTTAATCTCCATAAACACATAACTCTAAACCTTGGTGCGACAAGTACATCAATTTGTAACACATAAAGTACTTTTAGTAACATATTTAACTAATGCATAACAGTTAAATAGTTATTAGTAACACATTTGCACTGGTTTAGCAATCCCGCCCAAAATCCTAATCGTGGCATACATCCCGCCCAATTAACCCAATCAATCCACAAATCCCGCCCAAAATTTGGCAAGTATAGTAAATCCATCCAAACCCATCCAAAATCCATATCCCGCCCAAAATTTAAACAGTTCTGCTAAAAAAAATACCATATCATTTCTTATGAAAAACAGTAGAAGGACATAATATACTACTTCAGATATACCAAGTAACACTTCAATTTCAGGTAGTAACAGTTCAATGCCAAAAATTAACGAAACATGTCTTTTATAAAAAATACCACATCAATACTTACGAAAAATAAAAATACGTCATAATATACCATTTTAGACAATCCAAGTAACGCTTCTATTTAATGTAGTAACAGTTCAACGCCAATTAACGAAGAAGTCGATTATGAGTTACCCCTTGTATCATGACCCACTTTGTTCTTAGTACCATATGTTGGACGAAAAGTACCACATCTATACTTATTACAAACAAAACGAAGTCAGAAGATACCACTTTGACGGACAAATAATATCGTTTACGAGTAATGGAGTAACGTATCTTGATACTGTTATAACATTAAGAGGTATTTTTAATTAAATAAACCAAAAAAAATAAGCATAACAAAATAAACGCAATTTTAAAAACATTAATAAAACAAGCATTTTCGTAACTCCAGATTCGAGTTACCTAACTCGTAATCTGGAGATACGAGTTAGTTTGGGCTGTTGACCCGCTGACCTGACCTGGCTGTAACTCGTAATCCCAGATTACGAGTTACTAACTCGTAATCTGGGACTACGAGTTACTCCAGCTAAGCGCACCTGACCCGCTGACCATGCTGACATGGAAAACTAACTCGTATTTCCAGAATACGAGTTAGTAACTCGTAATCTGGGATTACGAGTTACGTTGTGGCCGACCAACCTGCATGGCCATGCAAGTTGTCGTCAATAATTCCAGTAACTCGTATCCTGGGGATACGAGTTACTTGAATTATTGAAATAATTCAGGTAACTCGTATCCTGGGATACGAGTTACGTGAATTATTTCAATAATTCAAGTAACTCGTATCGCAGGACTACGAGTTACTTAACTCGTATCCCCACATTACGAGTTATGTTTCTATATAAACGCCCCATCCTTACTCATATCACCATAACCCCTATCAATTTCTTTTAATAACTCAAACAATGGTGTCGAGTCACGTACAAGTCATAGTATATTTTGGCGGCGAAATAATTCAATCATCTGATTCTACCATCAAATATAGTATCAGTCCTGTTGGGTATAGACGAATTCGTCGCAACACCAGTTTTTCCGAAATTATTTCATTGTTGTTCGAAATTACGGGTGCTGATCGCAGTCGTTGTTCGTTGATTATCCATCCAAAAAATGAATTCTTTCAACATTCCCACCAGTTTCATCAACTTTTTCAAATCTCCAACGACAACGATTTACAATTTTTCATACATCCCGATTCGGAGAACAATTGTGTTGAGCTTTTTGTTGAAATACTTGAAAATTCAAACTTTGATTTGAACGAAGAGCCTCATCGGAATTTTGAAGTTGGTTCTTCGAGTTACACCTGTCCGGATTTTCCCGACATTGTCTCAGTTACAGCAGGGTTCAGTAATGTTTCTCTGGAGAGGCCGACCATTGGTGTGTACAATATTTTCGTGATCACTTTCAAGAAGCATCGTCCCTTTTGGCGAATAATGAAACGGATTGGTCACGTTATGCAACGAGATTGTTTCAAAGTTGGAAGGCTGAATCTTGGGATCACGTTGTATATCGTTTTGATGTCCGACAACATACAGCAGAAGTCATAACATCTGGGATTCATCAGCGCACATAAGTGGTAAGGATCAATGATCGAACATACACGTGTGGAAATTGGAGCAGGTATAACATCCCATGTTCTCACGCACAAGCGGCTTCTCGTCAATGGCAAATTCACTCCGGTAATTTAGTGGCGAAATATTATAGTAAGGAGGAGTATTTGAAGACATATGAAGGTACCTTTGAACCATTGCACGACGAACGTTATTGGACGCCGGAAGATTGGACTCTTATTCACAACGAATCTCGTCGAGAGAGAACTGGGCCCGGTAGATATAGTCGAAGTCGCATCAGGAATGAGATGGATAGGGGTGAAACTCGTGCTAGACAACGCGGACGGCGATGAAAATGATACACTTGTTGTTTTGACCGTTTCATTCTCATATGTCCATTGAATTTCTATATTGATTTCTAAATAATAAAATTATTCTACAAAAAATAAATATAATAATAATGAATATAATAATAATAGTTATAATAATAATAATAACAAAAACAGCAATAATAATAATGAATATAATAATAATAGTTATAATAGTTACTACAACCATAATAGTAACTACAATAATAATAGTCAGTAACAATAATAATAGTCACTAATGATAATAATAATAATAAAACATCATCATCTATCTGCCATGATGCGCTAAATGGCCGCCGGTCCCACAACGAGCTGGTCTACGAACTCTATTTCCTCGACGGTTACCTTGCTCCGCATCATCTCCCGGACTTCGAGGTCGTCTCGTTCGTGGAGAAGGTGTCGTAAATGCCTAATTTGTGATAACCAAATTACAATTTTCCTTACTAAGCAAAGGGATTATAATGCCAAATTAACACTTATACCTGATGATCCATATACTCTGGCTGTGAGCTGTGCTGGGTTGCGGACGACCCCAAAAAGGGTGACAAATCGTCAAAGAATGAGGGGTTTACCGCTTCGTGCACCTGTGATGTTCCGGCCTCATGCTGGTGAGATAGTCCGAACTCATGCTGGTGAGATAGTCCGAACTCATGCTGCTGAGATAGTACGAACTCATGCTGGTGAGATGTTCCGGCATCATGCATGTGAGATGTTCCGGTGTCATGTACGTGAGACGACCCAGCCGCACTCCCTCGTCGAACTCGGCGTCGCGAGATAAACATACTATCCATCTGTTCTAGTAAGCGGGTCTCGTCGTGCTCGTCGGTCCTCGCGTAGCGAAGGCTGTCGTTAACCCCGCATTCCTAAAAATGAAAGAGTAAATTATATTATTTTGGCTACTAAACAAATTACGTTAATATATAAAATAAACTTACGATGGTCTCAATAAAAAACCGCATCCCCCATCTGAAATCCCTGTGACATCTGACGCTCGTGTGGAGATATGTAGAGGCGAGTGATCCGATGAAACCACTCGTAATATCCATCTTCCACCGAGCTGATGCGATCTCCAATCCATCCCCGACCGCTGTCTCCTCTCCTACGTATGGAGATTATTGTCTCGATACGACGGTATAATTGGAATTCCTTGGAAAATTCCAAATTGCTGGAGTACTCGTTCGGGGTACTGAAACTCCACGATATTGAAGAATATTAGTGGACACCTCGATCGACAAGCCGTAGGTAAGCATTCTGTAGGAAGAGCGGCAATCTCCGGGAGTGTCATGTTATACGGCATCCACGCAAATTGATGCGGCTGCATGCGATCAATGCATTCGCGGATTGTGCGCACGTTTGAATTCGTCGAAGATGTGAAATCAAACGTGGCGTTCCACCTGTCAAATATTTAAACAACAATTATAAATGTAAGAATGAAAAAACAATTTCCAACTTATGGAAGAACAATCATACCTCGCAGCATGTGGCGGAGCCGGTAAGACTATCTCGTCGACTGTACGGGGCTCCATCGTGATACTATTAACACCCCGTACCGGCTGAAATGGCAAAATCCTCACATATGCCCATACCTAAAACAAATCATTTGTTCTAAATAAATGTTTAAAATAACTATACACTTAATCAAATTTTCAAGGTAATTACCTGCAACAGCCGTAGGGGTCCGCCTATATTTAGCTTGTTCGGCTCGATTGCCGAACAAAGCTCTCTGTATAGAAATGCCAGCACCGCACTACCCCAACTAAATGTGCTCACCTTCTCAATATCCTCCAACAGCTGGAGGTAAGTCAATGATACGGTGCTGGCGCTACAATCGGGGAACATGACCGCACCAAACAGCAGCATCGCATAACCTCGTGCTGAACATTCGACCTCTTCCTCATCACTATCATCCGTTATCGGATGGTCCAACAACCAACTCGCTAACGACTTCATCGATAGCGATGACCCCCTAATTCTATCAGAAGGCGGTCTAAAACCTAGCAACCGCTCACACTCGTCCATCCACTGTGTGACCGTCCTCGAAACGATCACACCGGAGACACAATTACCATCCACAGGCAAACCCCACAAAATACCTACGTCCTGTAAAGTGACGGTCGCCTCCCCAACAAAAAAATGAAACGTATGAGTCTCTTTTCTCCAACGCTCTACCAACGTTGTAATCAAATGAGGGTCAACCCTCAGCGACATACAGCTGTAGACGCTGTATAGACCCATATCGTTCAATTTTCCTAATAAGCGACCGTGTAAGATATTCGGTGCTTCTCTCGTGCCCCACACTACATTCTCTAAGGACCTAATCTTAATAGTTCTATATAAGGCTGTCTCATCTAACAACAAATAAGCACTACGGTGATTTGACTGCATCGTCAACACCGAACTATCACGAGGCCCGTAACAAGAATCGAAATCCATTCTACAGAAGAAAAAAAACCGGCAAGCAATAAAAACATTTGATAATGAGGAAATTAGCACAAAAATTCGTATTTGGGATTGTAACGGGGTACCCGAACTAATCGCGCGTAGTACGTCGGACGGGACGGGACGGGGCAGCATATCGGGGTGGCGGGGCAGTGGGGCTCGTCGGGGCAGCGGCTCGGGGTGGCGGGCAGTCGGGCAGTGGGGCAGAGCGGGGCGGCGGGGTGGCGGGACAGAGTTCGGGGTGGCCAGGCAGTGGGGCAGGGAGGGCGGCGGGGCGGCGGCGCAGTGGTGCTCGGCGGCGGCGGGGCTGTGGTGGCGACGAGGCGCCGGGATGCGACGGGGTGGCGGGACAGAGTTCGGGGTGGCCGGGCAGTGGGGCAGGGAGGGCCGGCGGGGCAGTGGGGCAGGGCGGGGCGGCGGCGGGGCTGTGGTGGCGGCGGGACGCGGCGGGGTGACCGGGATGGCAATGGGTCGCAGTCGCGGCGGGGCGGCGTGGAGGCACGGGGTTAGCGGCGGTGTGGAGGTCGGCGTCGGCTTCGTCGTCGTGTGGTTCGTCGCCGTCGTCGCTTCGTCGTCGTCGTCTCGTCGTCGTCTCGTCTTCTTCGCAACGTAGGGTTTTAAAAAAACCAGATCTAATACGTAACTCCAGAATACGAGTTACTCCACGTGTGGCGTACGCGCCAGCTGGAGTAACTCGTAACTCCAGATTACGAGTTACCGTAACTCGTAATCTGGAGTTACGAAGTCGCCTATTTTATTAATGATTTCGAATTTCCGTTTATTTTGTTATTGCTTATTTTTTTGGTTTATTTAATTAAAAATACCACATTAAGACGTAACCTAGTAACAATAATGCATAAAATAGTAACACGTATTCCATACTAATCGATGCCTGCCATACGACCTGCTTCACACAACGTACGCTTTAGAATTGAAGAGGTGAAGATTGTCTCAAAATTCACAGAGCCTATGAAACGCCCAAACTATGGATACCTCGAATACACACAGATTAACTGCAATTGCTGCGAAAATCTAGTTCGATTTGGCCAGATTTTTTCTCGAATTTGAACCCATATAAAATTCATTACAATTCTTACATCGTATTTCGTCAATCCTAAAATAAATCCTGCGTGACATGCCGAAATTGATTGGTTGATGGGGCAGTCGATTTTGCTCGATTCATTGCGAAAAATAGGTTTCGATAATCCGAAGAAATAAATATAAATATGTTAAAAACATTTTACAGTCGATAAGTAACATATTATCATTTTAAAGTAACACTTATGGTTTTTGCGGTAACAAGTTGTTATATCTATGTAACATAAAACTGGCGTCGAATACCACTTGAGGGAACAATTAATAAAGGGTATTTTGGTCAAAACATAGTTTGGGTCTTTAGCTTTAAAATTTTAAAAAAGTAGGTCTTTAAAACTAAATAATATTCTGACAGGGCCTGAGGACTAAGTTTAAAATTGGGGAGGGCCTGAACACAAATCGTCCCTTTATATATTATGTGTATTAATTTAATACTACCTCCGTCCCAAACTGTTTTGGACATTTTACTATATCGGGCGTCCCAAACCGTTTGGACATTTCCTTTTATAGCAAAAAAACTACTACAAACAATCAATATAATACTATTAAATACTCTTAAAAGACGTGTCAAAATATACACTTTTCACCTTTTAATTGTACTATATTATTAAAATATTCAATTTCTTAAAAACAGTGACATACCCCAAATGTCCAAAACGGTTTGGGACGGAGGGAGTATTATTTAATCTTTATTTGATATTATTTACTATTATTTAAATTATAAGTTAAGATTATATATTATTATATATAAAAGGGGGTTCGGGCACGGGCCGGGGATCCCCACGGGGAAAAATCATTCTCCATCCCTGCCGCGCGGGGATAAAATCTTGGGGATTCCTCGCCCCTTCCGGGGCGGATCCCCATGGGGACGGGGAATCCCTGCCCCACTGCCAACCCTAGCCCTCTATGTCCCAACAGGGTAGTTCATAATTTTTCGTTTTTCGTGTACTCTATGATAAAAACAAATAAAACACATTGAATTTATTGTTTGTTTCATGATGATCAATTGATATCCATATCTTATACTTTTCAATAATCATAAGAATCATTTTTATAAAATGTAAAAGTGGAACATGAAATGGGTTAGGAATTGTGGGACAGATGATTTCAGCTGGGACAAACCAAAATAAATCAAGCAACAAAACAGATATCTAAACTCGTCATTTATGTCTAAGTTTCATAATGGGACCGTCGGATCGAGATAACTTGATGTTCAATTATGTTATTAGATTTAATTATTCAAAATTTTGAATTTAATTTTGAATAATATTCGAATTCGAATAAGAAAACTGGAATTCAGTTAAGTAACTCGAATTTTTGCTTAAATTTCTAAATGAAATTTAGTGATTCGAATGGAACTAAATCTTAAGGGCATCTCCATTCGAACCGCAAAATCCAAAAGGTTTCTGAAATTTACTCCAATCGAATCCCAAAACCAAACCAAAAGTGGGATGTAGGATTTCTCATCCTAACTAAACGCATTAAAACTATTTTTTGCATCACTAGTTTTAAAATACATAATAACCCTTTTATTTGTTTTATATTGCATAAGAGTCCTTTCTAATGTGTACCATTTAAAACCCAGAAAATTTATCTCGTAGACGTGCTCAAATCAGCGTTACTGCCTTTTTTTATGCTTTTCATATGTATAAATATATTTTTATTATTGATTTAATTAATTTTTTCGATTAAATCTAAAATAATATTTGTTGTTTAATTTGTAAAGTTGTAAACATTGGTGTGAAAGTGAATATTACAAGAATAGTCTTTTGCGTTTGAGGATGAGTTTGGAGAAGAATTACTGCATTTTGAGATTGAGAATCAGTTTGAGTTTGAGAATGCGTTTCGCTGTTGGAGATGGTCCAAATTACATTCACATCCAACAGAATTTCTTAAAATTGATTGAGGGCTTTAGTTTGTCATTAGATTTAGTATCTAGGGTCGTAACTTTTTAACTCTAAACCCTAGTTATCGTACCCTAAACCTTAACTTACGTTTGCGACCAAACGGAAGTCACAACTTGGCAATGTAGTACTCTAGGCTTTAAATAATTAGAAAAACTCGAGGTAAATAACAAGAAAAACTGCAAAAAAAGTAGCAGTGTAGGGTTCTTTAGGGTTTAAATAATAAAAGAAACTGTAAAATACTAGCAATGTAGTATTTTTGAAGCAACACAACGCACTTGGCTGGTCAACGGAATGTTGACCCCAATCTCCACACGAGCCACACCTCCACATAAATAAATGAAACAAAACCCTAATTCAACCATTCGTTTTGTTAAGCGATTTTGTAACCTTTATTACGTCCGATCAGAACATGTATATATATAGATGGACTTATATGCATAAGTATATACCTTTGGTAGTTGAGGTTGAAGATGAAGATGAAGATTGTGAAGATTCTTGAGTAATAACTACATCGGGCCATTGATTTACACATGCAATGCTTCCCTTGATCAATGCTAGCGTAAATTGTCGCCAAGTGTTTTCCACACCCTCCCCAAGAATACTTTCCATACTTCTTACAATCTACCTTGTAACACATTTTCTCCTTTATCTTATCGCCTATTGTCTTGATATTATTAGTCAGTTACGCTTCACCATTTTATATCGGATCAAAATTATTGTAATCATCGACATTATATTGATTGCCCATAAAAAGTTGTTCTTTCCTATGAGAAACGCACAGAACAATTCTCTTCTTTTACGAGGCTTCGTAGGTTAGGACTCAATTTCATAATAGAAAATCACGTGTTCGTCTACATGCGTTTGGACCATAAAAAACAGTTCACTCAAAGCCAAACTATATACCCACCAAAAAACAGCTTCGTCTCTTTCATGGAGAGCTGAAAACATCGCCTAATCTCAGCCATTTCTCTTCTTCACGAAACTCCATAGTAGCCTCAGCTGCAAATAAGATTGCTTGGAAAGTGTTCTTAACCCTAATCAAAGCCTTGTGATGGCGAAACCTCCTTACGACAACATCTCTTTCAAGACTTTGAGACGATGGTTTCAAATGGAGTTCGCTAGAAACAGAAGACCCTAATAAGCTTCTTCCATTCTTATTCCCAGCCTTCTCAGCATCTTCGGACAAAGATGGAGCTTGATTCTTGGTAATCATAACCGCCATATTTTTTTATAGAATTTCTTGCAGCTTTTTAATGTTGAAATTTGATGTAATAATAGATTAAACTCAAGGATGTGAAGTGAAGGGTACTTATAGAGAAAGGAGTTAAATTCAAGCATGTTGTTTATAGAGCACGAATGGTTTTTCTGTGGGATCGGTAAATTCTGATTGGGATATTTGTGTTTGTTTAATACATGTAAGTTGCTTCCCCTGCCTTGAAATTTAGTCTTATATGAAGAGCTAAAGGGGATACAAACTATAAATTGGTCTGTCTAAATTGACCAATCAAATTTTGTTTACTTTAATTACTAATAAAAAATAAAAAACCTAATAAATCATAATAACCACCTCATTCTATTTTTAGTATATCAATTATTAAAAAACCTTACTAAACTATGAAGCTTTAAAACTCATAATAACCACCTCATTCTATTTTTAGTATATAATTTATTAATTTTATGCACTAATAGTTAATTTTATTTCTTTGCACACACATAGGTGTGCTAAAAGTAATAGTATATATAAAGATTCTATTACATACGCCAATTAAGGTTGATAGGGGTGACCGTCGATTCAGCATTCCTCCTGACCTGACAACCCACAAAGAACAGAGTAGGAGGTTGGATCCGAAGGAGACAAGGACTAGGTACGAGGTTCGACAAGGACAAAGTACAGAGGCGATATTTGGAGGAGCTCGGGAGAAATTTCAGAGAGCTACGGAGCTATTCGAAAGGGCCAAAGGAAGTGCTCGGAGAGCTAAGGAAGCGTCCGGGAGACCTGACGAGGGTAAGCAGTACCAAACCCTAGACGCGCCTAAAATTATAAATAATGGCTCTTATCCATTTGACAACATCTTCCACACGCCCCCACACGCACTAACACACCAAGGACACACACACATACTCTCTCTTCTTATCTTAGTCTTCTCTTTACCTTTGAGGGCTTGGAATCACTTGTAAACATGAGAGGAAGTGAGCTTGAGTGTGTAATCTTCCTCTATTAATAGTGAATATTCTCCGGCGGCCCCGTGGACGTAGGATTCACCCGAATCCGAACCACGTAAACCATTGTCTTTACTTTTTCCTCTCGTTCTTCATACATTCAACCACGATTTCGTCCGAACCGGCCCTCACCTATATTTCCCGGACCATAAATATTGATCGGGGTCGTCACCCGCATCAAATGGCGCCATCTGTGGGAACGAGGGTTTGGAAAGTGAGATATGGAGTCATGGCTTGGATTAGACGCTGTTTTGGAAGATTTTGGGCTGCCGTTCTTGAGCTTTCTTCTATGGCATTCCATCAAACACTTGCCGGGCGGAGCTTTGTCTCGCTATAAGCTTAGCCACCACCCACCTTGGCCTCCCCGTCAGCGACTGGTCCACCAGCCGAGCACCGGCGTAGCCTAGGGGCGACCTCCGCGGCCTCCGCTCCGGTCGCCGGCGACGTCCCCGCCGGAGATTGGGTTCTGGGACCGTGTTGTAAGTTTTCTAAGTCTTGGGGTGTTAAGTTGAATTGCAGATATGATGGGGTTAATTCTGTTATTTACCTTGGAATCAAGTGCTGTGAAATCTAAAGTTCAGGGGGCAAAGGAGAATTTTGATAATGTTTGGGGTGCTGTAGTATTCATCTAGGGTTTCTTAAGGGCTTGGGCCTTGAGCATAGGATTTATTTGTTGAGTTGCCGCAACTATTGTCCTTGGGCCGCTGGCCCAGTAGGTCTCCATCAAGACTCCCAAAAGGTACAGCTAGGACAGACAAATGCAGGCGTACTGCTGTCAGACTGACATGGTCGGCCGTAAACAGTCCCTTCCTTTTTAAAACCCGTGTCAGGATTAGATGGGATTATGTATGTCCTCCGTGCACTGCCTTTGACCTCCAGCTATTCCACTTAGCTACTAACCTCCACCTTTTGCACTTAGCTACGGACCTCCAGCTTTCCTATTTAGCTATTGACCTCCAGCTTTCCTACTTAACATCTGACCTCTCTAGATCATCGATTAGGAGGAATACTGGGCTAGGCGCTGAAATTTATTTGTCTAGGCTTACTTCTAACCTGCCATAATGCACTGTTTCCACTATGCAGTTACTAAATGATATCTTATCGTTATTTTTATAGCACGATGCTCATTATGTCTCGTGCGTTGGAGTTTCCTGTGGTTGTGACTTTGCAGATTTGGCAGGTATGGTGGTCCAGCTCTCAGCTGGCAACAAAAGCCCGTAAAGCCCTGGCTTAAACCCAGGCTAGAAGCGAGACCCCGTAAGCCCTTACTTAAATCCAGGCTGAGGGCAAAACCCTGTAAGCCCTGCTGGGAGCGAAGCCTATAAGCCCTGGCTCAGATCCAGACTGGACACGAAGCCTCTAAGCCCGAATTGGCTCCAGATGGAAAAGGAGGCCATAAGCCCTAGCTTCAGTCCTAGGCAGGAAAAAAAGCCTATAAGCCCTGGCTTAGATCCAGCTTGAAAGCAAAGCCTCTAAGCCCTGGCTGAGATCTAGGCTGAAAGATAAGCCCAGGCCCCGAGTAACCCTGGGTTGAACACTTGTCGGCTCCCAAAACGGGATATGCCCTTGTTGGCTGCGCGAAATGCGCCCGCACGAATGTGCCCAGGCTCCAGGCTACCTGGATCAATGCCTGCTAAACCCAAACGGGGATATGCCCAAGCCAATGCTTGTTGACTGCGCGAAACGCGTCCGCATGAAACGTGCCCAGGCTCCAGCTACCCTGGATCAATGCCTGATAAACCCAGATGGGGATATGACCAAGCCAATGCTTGAGGGCTGCGCAGATGGCGCGCCTGCACAGATTGCGCTCGCATGAATGTGCCCAGGCTCCAAGTTACCCTGGATGAACGCCTGATAAACCCGGATGGGGAATGACCAAGCCAATGCTTGAGGGCCGCGCAGATTGCGTCCGCACAGATGTGCCCAGGCTCCAAGTTGCCCTGGATGAACGCCTGATGAACCCAGATGGGGATATGACCAAACCCAATCCTTGAGGGCTGCGCAGATGGTGCGTCTGCACAAATTGCGCCTGCACAGATGTGCCCAGGCTCCAGGTTACCCTGGATGAACGCCTGATAAACCCAGATGGGGATATGACCAAGCCAATGCTTGAGGATTTTTGCACAGATGGCGCACCGCGCAGATTGCGCCCGCACAGATGTGTCCAAGCTCCAGGTTGCCTAGATGAACGCCTGATAAATCCAGATTGGGATATGACCAAGCCAATGCTTGAGGGCTGCGCAAAGCGCGCCTAGGCAGATTGCGCCCGCACAAATGTGCCCAGGCTCCAAATTACCCTGGATTGACGACTGCTAAATCCGAGATGGAATACGCCCAAGTTTTGGGTTACTCCGAACTAGGATACATGTTGGCCTCACAGAAAGCGCTTCTTGGCCCCGAATTATCTCGGGTAGATCTTGCTGGCCCTGGATCTCTCCAGGTGTTACAGCGAGCTCCCAAGCTCCGACTCAACCCCAAACAGAAGATAGAACCAGCCAACACTGGCCTCACACCAGATGGAAAGGTTCACTGGTACCCTAAAAACCTGATAAAATGAAATTGAGGGGTGATGGACTCATCATACATGATTATCTCCCAAAATATATTGTAATCCATGAGGAAACCCAAACTATCTGTTTGGGATATCTAAGTCCAACTCCACGCTGGCACTTGAACACCTAACTTATCTGTTGGGGTATAGATGTCCAGCTCTGCGCTGGCATGGGAAAGCCAAACTATCTGTTTGGGATATCTAAGTCCAACTCCACGCTGGCGCATGAAACCCATATCTGTTTGGGATATCTAAGTCCAGCTCCGCGCTGGCACGGAAAGGTCCAACCTATATGTTGGGATATCTAAGTCCAGCTCTGTGCAAGCACCGGAAGCCCCGACTTGTTCGGACGGGATAACTAAGTCCAGCCCCGTCCTGGCACCATAAGGCCCTACCTTATCTCCAGGTGGTACCCTCACTAGTTAGCCTGCAGACCTGGCGATGACGAGCCCCGAACCTACAAAAATGAAAGCAAGGGGCGCAAGGTTCAGCCCACACAAATATCTCCCAGGTACATATTTAAATATGCTAATAACCTTCTAGATGAAAGTGTTGGATGCAAATGCAGTAGGATGTTGGGAGGAAAATGTAAGAGGCAGAAATCTGCCGAGAAGGACCAGCGTGTGTACTCAAAGTGCAGCGTGCAAGGGAAGGATTGAGGTCGGAGAATAAGGAGGCATAGTCTTCACTTACTTCGAATGCGCTGACAAACATCAGTGCATTTCGAAGTAGGGGTGGAGGGTGGTAGTAGTACATGTCATGACATTAACAGTAAAGCGGACGCAAGATACTTAAGAAGAAAAATTCCTCTGAAATGAGGTAAAGGCACAAGCAAAATGCAAAGAAAACAGGCCACGAAACCTCTAAGTCTTGACTCAGCTCCCAGGCTGGAAACATAGCCCGCAAGCCTAGCATAACTCCAGGTGGGAACCTCCCCGGTCAGTCTGCGGATCCTGTAATGACGCGCATCTAACCCACGGAGACAAAAGTGATGGGTGTCGAATCCGACTTAGGCGGATATCGTCCATGTACATGTTTAAATTCTCGATTAACTTTTTAGATAAGTGTCCGGATATGAGTGCAACAAGAGGTTAGGAGGAAAGTGTGTAAGGAGGGAAGGTTGCCCGTAAATAAGCGTCCAGAACATGCCGTGGAACATTACACATCAAGGCAACACAAATAGTGCAAAAGGGAAAGCAACACAGATGGTCCGAAATGAAAAACCAGTTAATAGTTCAAGGAGGTGGAATGCGGGGACCATCCGCCGAATCTGGAACCTCAGAAACGGCAGACATCTCTTGTTGCTCCAACTCGGAAAGCTGCTCCATGAGAAGCTCAGACGAGATCTCCAGCGAAGTGGCAGAGCTGTATCTCTCCCATCCTGCCTACAGAGCACTCCTCTCGGCACCCAAACTCAAGTATCGCCTGCACTTCCTACTTGACCACCTATTCAAATACTTGCTCCAGATCAGCCCCCAACTCGTGGAAACGAGAGCGATGTGTGCCAAGTCCAATCTAGGCGGACATTTTCCAGATAAACATTTAAGTCTACCAATAACCTCTAAGATGAATGTTTGGACGTGATGGCATCAGGACGTCGGTAGGAAAGTGCATGAGGAGGGGATGTCGCCCAGGTTGGAGACGAATATCATAAGCCCCAGCCTAGCCTAGGCAGAAACAGTTCGGCGTTTACTATAGATATACAGATCTGCCGATAACAAGTCTCAAGACTATAACGGAAGGCAGTAAGCCCTAGCCTTTCCAGGTAATGCTAATTGCCTAGTATTGATACTTCGACTAGCTTCCTGGTGCAGGTTTGCGAATCAGCTTCCGGCATGGACTTCTAGGCGTCCAATGGCGATGAACTAGAAGTCAAAAAATCATTTTCGGAGCAACAACCGAACTAGGGCCACATTGGAAATTCAAAGTATGGTGTCGGCAAGATGAGGTCCAAAGAGCTCAAGCCACTTAGTCAGACCTGGCTTTCACATCAAACGGGATAAGATAAAGCACCAAATAGACCTGCTTCAGGAGCGCGATGTCAGTACCACTAGTGCCGATTGATAGACGAAGACCTGATCTATCTGGTCGGGATATCTAAGTCCAGCTCCGTGTTGGCATGTGAAGGCACAAACTATCTGTTTTGGGATATCTAAGTCCAGCTCTATGCTGGCATGAGCGCCTGCCTATCTGCTCGGAACACTTAAGTCCAATTCTGCTCCGGTGTTTAAGATGCGAGATTTGTAACTTACGCTCGATGAGCTGCTTTTGTGCCGCCACAAGCTTGCTAGCTCATCCTTGCCTATCCTTCGAGCTGATGAATGAAGGCCTGATCAATCTGATCAGGATTATCATGATTTCCAGGTCAGCTCTTCGGATTCTAGGTTAGTCCTCACCTGCAAGCTTGATCTGCTCGATCCTAATTTACAAGTCCAGCTCTATGCTGACTTGAGAAGACCCAATTCATCTATTTGGGATTTCTAAGCCGGCTCCAGGCTGACGTGTAAAAGCCCCTTCATCTGTTCAAGGTTTCCAAGTCTGACTCCAGGCAAAAATCTGGTATACCCCGTCGTGACGTTTTAAGTCCAGATCTTGATCTACCCTGTCCGATTGTCCGAAGCCAGCTCTCCGCCGACTCATAAAGACCTGATCTATATGATCAGGATTTCAAGTCCAGCTCTCTGCTGACAAAGGGGACATGATCTATCTGATCAGGATTTCAAATTCTCCGCCAACAAGTAAAGACTTGGTCTACCTGATAAAGGGTTCAGCTACGAGCTAGCAAATGAAAGACTCGATCTGTCTAATCAGGATATCCGACAAGGCATTGGCTGGTGAATATCCAACTCATCTGGTCGAGATTGCTAAGTATATCTCCGTGCAGGCGTGTGAAGTCCTAAGCTGTTTGGGACTTCTTGGGCAACATGAGAAAATGGCGGAAGAAATCTAAGGACACGAGAGGGGGAATGCTTTCTTAATAATACTCTGACTGCAATACTTAGCATATTGCAACTCAAAGTAGGGGGACTGGATGATAAGGTTGACCTTCGATCCAGCATTCCTCCTGACCTGACAACCCACAAAGAACAGAGTAGGAGGTTGGGTCCGAAGGAGACAAGGACTAGGTACAAGGTTCGACAAGGACAAAGTACGAAGGCGATATCTGGAGGAGCTCGGGAGATATTTCAGAGAGCTACGGACTATTCGAAAGGGCCAAAAGAAGTGCTCGAGAGAGCTAAGTAAGCGTCCGGGAGACATGACGAGGCGAAGCAGTACCAAACCCTAGACGCACCTACAAGTATAAATAAGGGTTCTTATCCATTTGACATCTTTCACACGCCCCACACGCACTAACACACCAAGGACACACACACATACTCTCTCTTCTTCTCTTAGTATTCTCTTTACCTTTTAAACATGAGAGAAAGTTAGCTTGAGTGTGTAATCTTCCTCTATTAATAGTGAATATTCACCGGCAGCCCGTGGACGTAGGATTCACCCGAATCCGAACCACGTAAGTCATTGTCTCTTTACTTTTTCCGTCTCGTTCTTCATACATTCAACCACGATTTCATCCAAACCGGCCCTCACCTTTATTTCCCGGACCATAAATATTGTTGATCGGGGTCGTAACCCGCACCAAAGGTAATAACAACGTTAGATTTATTATCCGTGAGGGGAAGAATTCAATTTATATTTTGCCAAAAGGGACCCGAGAAAATGAAACTACGCCCACTGGTTTTGAGTACTAGACGTCGTAAAATATAATTTTAATGTAATATATTCTTGAAATATATCGATACAATAGTAAAAACTACCTCAATGAAATCATTTTCATTCCAAATTAAATAATGGGCCTTTATTTACTGGGCGATCATTAATCTCTTTCTTCAGCTCCGGACCCGCCCCAAATGGGCCGGGTATTTTTAAAATAATCGGGTATGGGGCGGGTAATGGTTTAAAAATTTGGCTCAATATTGTATCTGTACTGTAGTTTGGAGCAAATTAATATATAGAATCAATCTAATATGTAAAGTCAACAGGATTTAAAATAATAATATCGATTTCTACGTCTATCCTGGCATGGCTTTTCTTTATATTTAGTGGGAATTAACTATAAGAAGAAATAGGTAGCAACTTGGACGAAGGTCAATAATAATTACCTGAATTCCATTCCAATATTCGATTAGTGAGTGTAATTTGCATTTAAAGAGATAAATATATCTACTGTGTTTAACTATGAATAATTTGTGAGACTTAAAAGTACAACTAATACAAATTAATGATAAAAATAAGCTAAGTCAACCCATAAGCTAGGACTTTATCCTAAAGAAAAAAATGTGCAAAAGGTATAATTTGTATGTAAACAAATTATAATAAAAAAAAGTCAAAAATCGGGATTGAAATCGACAGACAAAAGTTCACGAGCTTCTTTTCATTAGGGGTGGCAAAATTCCCATGGTGAACCATCCCCATCGGGACCCGAGGCTAATGGGACGGGGAATCCCCGGTCAAAATGGGGATGGGGAGTTGACGGTGATTCCCCGTCGGTGAAAGAGCGGGGACGGGATGGGGATGGTAATCATGTTTTTCACCCATCCCCGGCCCCGAACCCGGCCCCGTTTGAGTCAGGCGAAGATTCACCGTTCCCCGATTAGATTTATTAATAAACAATATAAAAAATCCTTGAATCAAAGATTTTTAAAAGATCATCATTTAGATTCAAGATTATTTAGAAAAAAAAAATTCACTCTCAATATATATTCTTCACAATACACTCATATCTCAATCGCATATTATACTATTCTTTTATACATCAATATCATATTTTAGATATTAATTTGTCTATATTACTTAATCTATTTTTTTGTTGTAAAATATTTTTAATTTGTTCGATGTACATGAATATGGGGAACCCGTATTCCCCACGGGGAACCCGATCCCCGCATGGTGATTACCAATCCCCGAACTAGTTCATCATAAGTGGTGAATTAGTGGGGATGGTATTAAGAACAAGAGTTTGGTATGGGGACGGTATGTCCAATACCAGCCCCGAACCCGCCCATTGCCATCCCTACTTTTCATACACTATTTTAACCGATTTAGATTTCAAAGTTATAATTATAATATACGATTTCACATGCTCGGTTTGCGGCTTCGTTCATATTAAATTTTTTGTTTAATCCAATATTAAATAAATCGATGGTTTGAAATTAATAAAAATTTGCATATCCACGATTTTACCTCGTCACACCCAACCATATATCCAAAATGTTGTTTACCTTCATCGCCGTAAATATCTCTTACACGTCACACAACTATTTCATCAACAATTTATCTCTCCATCTTATATGTCTTTCCTCTCTTGGAAATAGTTGCCATTGCCTTCCCAATTCCAATATCTCATTCTTCTTCATCATTACACACAATCAAATCCCTTCATTCCATCATTTTCCTCAATTCTAAAATCTCAAAAAAGGAAAGAAAGAAAAAAAGACATAAAATGAAGAGTTCAAGAAAGGAAAACGACATCAACAACACAATCACGTCGAAAAGACAGACATTAGGCAACATACTCCACGCCACCGCCGACCAACAAGACGATCATCAATATTCCTTCAGATTCAGCGCCGCGTCGGAGAACAGCCCGCCGCCTCCGCACCACCACCACAGCACCACCACCACCTTCGATCAATCACCGCCCTACCTAAGCCCATCATGGGACCAAAGCGCATCATCTCCTCCATCATCATTATTAGCAGCAACATCATCGTCCCCAATGTCCAAATCTCCGTGGACCAACCACACGGCGGCGACGCCGGCGGACGACGCCCATCCCTACACCGGCCTAATTGGCTCCCTCGTAAGAGAGGAGGGCCACATATATTCCTTAGCCACCGCCGGCGAACTCCTCTACACGGGCTCGGACAGCACCAACATTAGGGTTTGGAAGTACCAAAAAGAATTCTCAGGCTTCAAATCCAACTCAGGGCTGGTCAAGGCCATCGTAATCGCCGACAGCCGAATCTTCACCGGCCACCAAGACGGCAAAATACGGGTATGGAAGGTATCCAAGAAGGACCCGACCCATCACAAACGGGTCGGAGCTCTGCCCACCTTCAAGGCCAAGGTGAAAAGCTCTTTCAAACCCAGCAACTACGTAGAAGCGAGGAGAAATCGCAGCGCCATATGGATAAAGCACGTCGATGCCATATCTTCCCTGAGCCTAAGCGAGGACGGCGCTCTCCTCTACTCAGCTTCTTGGGACAGAACGATCAAAGTGTGGCGAGTCTCCGACTCAAAGTGCCTGGAGTCGATCTCCGACCACGACGACGCCGTGAACGCCGTGGTCTCGGGGTTCGACGGGCTGGTCTTCAGTGGCTCCGCCGACGGCACCGTGAAGGCGTGGAGGAGGGCCGCCGCGAAGCAGGGGAACAAAGGGACGAAGCACTGCTTTTCAAGAACCCTTCTGAAGCAAGAGTGCGCCGTGACTTCCTTGGCCGTCGACCCACTCTCCACCGTGCTCTACTGTGGCTCGTCGGACGGGCTCGTGAACTACTGGGAAAGGGACGAGCTCCCTGCCCACGGCGGAGTTCTGAGGGGCCATAAGCTCGCCGTGCTTTGCCTCGCGACGGCGGGGAATCTGCTCTTCAGTGGGTCGGCGGACACCAACATATGCGTGTGGAGAAGAGATGGGAAGGATCACATCTGTTTGTCGGTTTTGAGTGGGCATAAAGGGCCGGTGAAGTGCTTGGCCGTGGAGGAGGACAAAAGGGTAATTTCGAGACATGTTTTGTACAGTGGTAGCCTCGATAAGTCGGTGAAGATATGGAAGGTTAACCCTGATTTGATCGGAGTTCAGAAAATGCCGAGCTTTAAGACGCCGGCGGCGAATCATCGGCGGGAATTTGAAGAGGTGGACGGTTGTGACTATCGTAATAATAATGGAAGTAAAGTGAGTCCGATGAGGAACTAAAGAATTATGTGTGTGGCGATTGAAATTTATTGCATTGTTTTGATTAGTTTCATTACATGATTTGATAAAAGGATGTGTGGTGGTTGTAAAATTGTGGGGAAATGGTGCTCGACGCAAGTTGTTTAATACATGGCAATGATGAATATTGTATTATGAATTCTTGATTTTCTGAGGTTTAATTTGTTTATTTTTTTCTACAAATAACCACACGATTAGTTTGTTCGATTTTTCAGATATACCGTCGAGTCGACTGACTTCTTTGCCCGCTTATTTGTTCTCCTTTTTCCATTTTTCGTTATTTTTATAGTTACGTAATGAGCTAATGAAACTTGGCCAGGTTATATACATCTAACTGATGTCATAATAGAACTCTAATGCATATCTTAGATTAGGGTGACACAGGAGATAACTTAGGGCCTTGAAATGTGAAATAAATAGACATTCGGATAAATGTGAAATCGCTTTCGAGATTTAATGAAGTCGTGAAAATAATTCGTGTTAAAGATTCGGCCACCAAAAGATTCGCAACTTGATGAAGATTGATGTGTGTGTGATTCCCAGATCGAAAGAATGAATCTTGAACACAATCGAATCAAAAACAGCCCAGAAATGAAAAACAGAGACACTGTGTTTACGTGGTTCGACTCACTTTTTGAGTCTACGTCCACGGCCAATAGAAACACTTTTATTGATGAACTCTCAAAGAGATTACAAGTTCTCAACTTTCTCTCTCAACTCTATTTTTACAACTTAGCCTAATTCGCTCTTATATAGAAGATACAGACGCTCAAACACTGCTACTTGATCACTGGTTAACTGAATACAGAGAACAGCTTCAGTCAGTTATACTGCTCTTGCTTTGACGAGTTTGTACCCTAAACTTAAGCAGTTGTACCGCGCTATCTTCCCACTTATAAAAGTGCTAATCCGATTTCAGCTGTAGAAACAGTATTCAATACAAACCATTAGATCCAATTTGATCTGACGACTCAGCCAACATCAACTAACATATCAAATGTTAGTTATATTATTTCAGCTTCTCATCGAGTTCTTCATGTCTTCAGTAGCTAGCTCTCAGACCAAACTTTAATCATCGATCATTGCTTGAGTTTTATCTCATTATTTTCCCAACAATCTCCACCTTGAGATAACAACTCTATCAAGCATATTTCATCATCTTCTGAGCTCGAGATAAACCAGATTGATCGGTACAGCTTCAGCTCAAACACAGCTCAAACTTAACAGCAACACTTCAGCCCAACATTGGTTTCTGATCATGATCTTCTTCAGCTCTTCGCTTCAGTCGTAAACTCCACCTCGCTTCAATAACACTTCACATTTCTATTGGCAATCGCACCCGTCATCACAGGGCAAAAGACAACCCAATCGACTTTAGACAATTTCGAATCTCATTGCCTAAACTCAAAATTGGATTTACCTCGGCTGAACTTACTTCAGTTGCGTTCTCCTTCACTTCACTTGGTCTGATTGCTTCCTCAGCTTCATGGCCTTTCTCACAGAGCCATTTACAGCTAGGGACTTCCTCGTTACTTGGACTCTTTTCAAGCTCCAAAGCTTCTTCATTAAATGAAGAACATGATCTAGCCTTTGGTGATTTGCTCCACCTCAAACCATCAACAGTTTGGTTCTGCTTTGATTCCTCTGAGTTATCAGCAACGGCTAATGCATGTCCCAAAGATTCTCTGAGACGCCATCCTTTCCTAGCCTGCCCCAACTCGCAATCAAGCTGCAAATATTGATCAGCACCAGAATTTTCTTCACAGAAATCTTCAGGGAAGTCTGAAATTTCAGCAGCGAGCTCACGTTTTGTGCCCACTTGCTCCACCTCAAGCCGAAACTTCTCTGCAGTTCTTCCACCTTTAATCACCTCTCTCCATGGCTTAGAAGTTCCAGCCCTACTCTCTTCAGCTGTACAGTCATTCAAGATAAAGACTCCTCGTCTTTTAAAGCCTCGCAGAATCAGCTTCGACCTCATACAGACTTTGATGTTTCCCGCTCCCATTTTGGTAGTGTAACCAAGATTATCCAATGCTCCAAGAGATATCAGATTCCTCTTCATCTCTGGGACATACTTGACATTCCTAAGAACCCTCTCATGACCCGAATGAAGCTTCAAACGAACCGTACCCGAGCCAAGAACCTTACAAGACTTGCCGTTTCCCAATCGAACATGACCATCATACTCTCTGAAATCCTTTAGCCAAGACCTATTGCAGGTTATGTGGAACGTAGAACCTGAATCTAGTATCCATTCCTTGCGACAATCAGCCATAGAGACCGTCAAAGCTTCGGCAGATTCGTAACCTTCTTCATAGACAACGTCGGCTCGATCTTGATTCCAGGTTTGCTGCGACTTCTTGAATTCTGGACAGAGCCTCCTTATGTGTCCCAGCTCGTGACAATGATAGCATCTAATGGGACCCTTTCGCTTCGACTTCTCATATTTCATCCCTTTCTTGAACTCGCAATTTGGATTTCCCCTCACATGCAACATCTCAGCAGCCCCATGATCATTTTCGAGGCCCTTTCTTGTGTTTAATTGCTTCGAGCTAATGGCTGAGAGAACATCGTCCATCTTCAACGCATCCCTTCCATATAACAGCGCCTCTTTGAATTGATCATGACTTCTTGGTAGCGCACAAAGAAGTAGTAAAGCTTGATCTTCATCTTTCAAGGTTTCTCCGATGTTTTCAAGATCCAACACAAGCTTCGCGAACCTATCAAGCTGCTCTTCCATCGCTTGATCTTCATGGATCTTGAACGAGTATAACGCCTGTTTGAGGTACAGCCGCTTAGCCAATGATTTGGTCATAAAAAGATCATCCAACTTCTGCCAAATTCCATCAGGCGTAGACTCTTTGGCCACCTTTCGCAGCACCTTATCAGACAAGCTCAAAATCAGAATGCTGTAGCATCTCTCCCTCATCTTCTTCTTCGTCGCAGCATTCATATCGGCGGGTTCCATATCTTTCTCGGCTTTCAGTGCCTCATCGATCCCCTTCTCAGTGAGAAAAGCCTTCATCTTCATCTTCCAAAGACCAAAGTCGTTTTGGCCATTGAAGACCTCCATCTCGAATTTCATGGCAGCCATCGTCTGAAGTCACATCTCTTTCCACGTCTCGCCGCACCAATTGTTAAAGATTCGGCCACCAAAAGATTCGCAACTTGATGAAGATTGATGTGTGTGTGATTCCCAGATCGAAAGAATGAATCTTGAACACAATCGAATCAAAAACAGCCCAGAAATGAAAAACAGAGACACTGTGTTTACGTGGTTCGACTCACTTTTGAGTCTACGTCCACGGCCAATAGAAACACTTTTATTGATGAACTCTCAAAGAGATTACAAGTTCTCAACTTTCTCTCTCAACTCTATTTTTACAACTTAGCCTAATTCGCTCTTATATAGAAGATACAGACGCTCAAACACTGCTACTTGATCACTGGTTAACTGAATACAGAGAACAGCTTCAGTCAGTTATACTGCTCTTGCTTTGACGAGTTTGTACCCTAAACTTAAGCAGTTGTACCGCGCTATCTTCCCACTTATAAAAGTGCTAATCCGATTTCAGCTGTAGAAACAGTATTCAATACAAACCATTAGATCCAATTTGATCTGACGACTCAGCCAACATCAACTAACATATCAAATGTTAGTTATATTATTTCAGCTTCTCATCGAGTTCTTCATGTCTTCAGTAGCTAGCTCTCAGACCAAACTTTAATCATCGATCATTGCTTGAGTTTTATCTCATTATTTTCCCAACAATCTCCACCTTGAGATAACAACTCTATCAAGCATATTTCATCATCTTCTGAGCTCGAGATAAACCAGATTGATCGGTACAGCTTCAGCTCAAACACAGCTCAAACTTAACAGCAACACTTCAGCCCAACATTGGTTTCTGATCATGATCTTCTTCAGCTCTTCGCTTCAGTCGTAAACTCCACCTCGCTTCAATAACACTTCACATTTCTATTGGCAATCGCACCCGTCATCACAGGGCAAAAGACAACCCAATCGACTTTAGACAATTTCGAATCTCATTGCCTAAACTCAAAATTGGATTTACCTCGGCTGAACTTACTTCAGTTGCGTTCTCCTTCACTTCACTTGGTCTGATTGCTTCCTCAGCTTCATGGCCTTTCTCACAGAGCCATTTACAGCTAGGGACTTCCTCGTTACTTGGACTCTTTTCAAGCTCCAAAGCTTCTTCATTAAATGAAGAACATGATCTAGCCTTTGGTGATTTGCTCCACCTCAAACCATCAACAGTTTGGTTCTGCTTTGATTCCTCTGAGTTATCAGCAACGGCTAATGCATGTCCCAAAGATTCTCTGAGACGCCATCCTTTCCTAGCCTGCCCCAACTCGCAATCAAGCTGCAAACATTGATCAGCACCAGAATTTTCTTCACAGAAATCTTCAGGGAAGTCTGAAATTTCAGCAGCGAGCTCACGTTTTGTGCCCACTTGCTCCACCTCAAGCCGAAACTTCTCTGCAGTTTTTCCACCTTTAATCACCTCTCTCCATGGCTTAGAAGTTCCAGCCCTACTCTCTTCAGCTGTACAGTCATTCAAGATAAAGACTCCTCGTCTTTTAAAGCCTCGCAGAATCAGCTTCGACCTCATACAGACTTTGATGTTTCCCGCTCCCATTTTGGTAGTGTAACCAAGATTATCCAATGCTCCAAGAGATATCAGATTCCTCTTCATCTCTGGGACATACTTGACATTCCTAAGAACCCTCTCATGACCCGAATGAAGCTTCAAACGAACCGTACCCGAGCCAAAAACCTTACAAGACTTGCCGTTTCCCAATCGAACATGACCATCATACTCTCTGAAATCCTTTAGCCAAGACCTATTGCAGGTTATGTGGAACGTAGAACCTGAATCTAGTATCCATTCCTTGCGACAATCAGCCATAGAGACCGTCAAAGCTTCGGCAGATTCGTAACCTTCTTCATAGACAACGTCGGCTCGATCTTGATTCCAGGTTTGCTGCGACTTCTTGAATTCTGGACAGAGCCTCCTTATGTGTCCCAGCTCGTGACAATGATAGCATCTAATGGGACCCTTTCGCTTCGACTTCTCATATTTCATCCCTTTCTTGAACTCGCAATTTGGATTTCCCCTCACATGCAACATCTCAGCAGCCCCATGATCATTTTCGAGGCCCTTTCTTGTGTTTAATTGCTTCGAGCTAATGGCTGAGAGAACATCGTCCATCTTCAACGCATCCCTTCCATATAACAGCGCCTCTTTGAATTGATCATGACTTCTTGGTAGCGCACAAAGAAGTAGTAAAGCTTGATCTTCATCTTTCAAGGTTTCTCCGATGTTTTCAAGATCCAACACAAGCTTCGCGAACCTATCAAGCTGCTCTTCCATCGCTTGATCTTCATGGATCTTGAACGAGTATAACGCCTGTTTGAGGTACAGCCGCTTAGCCAATGATTTGGTCATAAAAAGATCATCCAACTTCTGCCAAATTCCATCAGGCGTAGACTCTTTGGCCACCTTTCGCAGCACCTTATCAGACAAGCTCAAAATCAGAATGCTGTAGCATCTCTCCCTCATCTTCTTCTTCGTCGCAGCATTCATATCGGCGGGTTCCATATCTTTCTCGGCTTTCAGTGCCTCATCGATCCCCTTCTCAGTGAGAAAAGCCTTCATCTTCATCTTCCAAAGACCAAAGTCGTTTTGGCCATCGAAGACCTCCATCTCGAATTTCATGGCAGCCATCGTCTGAAGTCACGTCTCTTTCCACGTCTCGCCGCACCAATTGTTAAAGATTCGGCCACCAAAAGATTCGCAACTTGATGAAGATTGATGTGTGTGTGATTCCCAGATCGAAAGAATGAATCTTGAACACAATCGAATCAAAAACAGCCCAGAAATGAAAAACAGAGACACTGTGTTTACGTGGTTCGACTCACTTTTTGAGTCTACGTCCACGGCCAATAGAAACACTTTTATTGATGAACTCTCAAAGAGATTACAAGTTCTCAACTTTCTCTCTCAACTCTATTTTTACAACTTAGCCTAATTCGCTCTTATATAGAAGATACAGACGCTCAAACACTGCTACTTGATCACTGGTTAACTGAATACAGAGAACAGCTTCAGTCAGTTATACTGCTCTTGCTTTGACGAGTTTGTACCCTAAACTTAAGCAGTTGTACCGCGCTATCTTCCCACTTATAAAAGTGCTAATCCGATTTCAGCTGTAGAAACAGTATTCAATACAAACCATTAGATCCAATTTGATCCGACGACTCAGCCAACATCAACTAACATATCAAATGTTAGTTATATTATTTCAGCTTCTCATCGAGTTCTTCATGTCTTCAGTAGCTAGCTCTCAGACCAAACTTTAATCATCGATCATTGCTTGAGTTTTATCTCATTATTTTCCCAACAATCTCCACCTTGAGATAACAACTCTATCAAGCATATTTCATCATCTTCTGAGCTCGAGATAAACCAGATTGATCGGTACAGCTTCAGCTCAAACACAGCTCAAACTTAACAGCAACACTTCAGCCCAACATTGGTTTCTGATCATGATCTTCTTCAGCTCTTCGCTTCAGTCGTAAACTCCACCTCGCTTCAATAACACTTCACATTTCTATTGGCAATCGCACCCGTCATCACAGGGCAAAAGACAACCCAATCGACTTTAGACAATTTCGAATCTCATTGCCTAAACTCAAAATTGGATTTACCTCGGCTGAACTTACTTCAGTTGCGTTCTCCTTCACTTCACTTGGTCTGATTGCTTCCTCAGCTTCATGGCCTTTCTCACAGAGCCATTTACAGCTAGGGACTTCCTCGTTACTTGGACTCTTTTCAAGCTCCAAAGCTTCTTCATTAAATGAAGAACATGATCTAGCCTTTGGTGATTTGCTCCACCTCAAACCATCAACAGTTTGGTTCTGCTTTGATTCCTCTGAGTTATCAGCAACGGCTAATGCATGTCCCAAAGATTCTCTGAGACGCCATCCTTTCCTAGCCTGCCCTAACTCGCAATCAAGCTGCAAACATTGATCAGCACCAGAATTTTCTTCACAGAAATCTTCAGGGAAGTCTGAAATTTCAGCAGCGAGCTCACGTTTTGTGCCCACTTGCTCCACCTCAAGCCGAAACTTCTCTGCAGTTTTTCCACCTTTAATCACCTCTCTCCATGGCTTAGAAGTTCCAGCCCTACTCTCTTCAGCTGTACAGTCATTCAAGATAAAGACTCCTCGTCTTTTAAAGCCTCGCAGAATCAGCTTCGACCTCATACAGACTTTGATGTTTCCCGCTCCCATTTTGGTAGTGTAACCAAGATTATCCAATGCTCCAAGAGATATCAGATTCCTCTTAATCTCTGGGACATACTTGACATTCCTAAGAACCCTCTCATGACCCGAATGAAGCTTCAAACGAACCGTACCCGAGCCAAGAACCTTACAAGACTTGCCGTTTCCCAATCGAACATGACCATCATACTCTCTGAAATCCTTTAGCCAAGACCTATTGCAGGTTATGTGGAACGTAGAACCTGAATCTAGTATCCATTCCTTGCGACAATCAGCCATAGAGACCGTCAAAGCTTCGGCAGATTCGTAACCTTCTTCATAGACAACGTCGGCTCGATCTTGATTCCAGGTTTGCTGCGACTTCTTGAATTCTGGACAGAGCCTCCTTATGTGTCCCAGCTCGTGACAATGATAGCATCTAATGGGACCCTTTCGCTTCGACTTCTCATATTTCATCCCTTTCTTGAACTCGCAATTTGGATTTCCCCTCACATGCAACATCTCAGCAGCCCCATGATCATTTTCGAGGCCCTTTCTTGTGTTTAATTGCTTCGAGCTAATGGCTGAGAGAACATCGTCCATCTTCAACGCATCCCTTCCATATAACAGCGCCTCTTTGAATTGATCATGACTTCTTGGTAGCGCACAAAGAAGTAGTAAAGCTTGATCTTCATCTTTCAAGGTTTCTCCGATGTTTTCAAGATCCAACACAAGCTTCGCGAACCTATCAAGCTGCTCTTCCATCGCTTGATCTTCATGGATCTTGAACGAGTATAACGCCTGTTTGAGGTACAGCCGCTTAGCCAATGATTTGGTCATAAAAAGATCATCCAACTTCTGCCAAATTCCATCAGGCGTAGACTCTTTGGCCACCTTTCGCAGCACCTTATCAGACAAGCTCAAAATCAGAATGCTGTAGCATCTCTCCCTCATCTTCTTCTTCGTCGCAGCATTCATATCGGCGGGTTCCATATCTTTCTCGGCTTTCAGTGCCTCATCGATCCCCTTCTCAGTGAGAAAAGCCTTCATCTTCATCTTCCAAAGACCAAAGTCGTTTTGGCCATCGAAGACCTCCATCTCGAATTTCATGGCAGCCATCGTCTGAAGTCACGTCTCTTTCCACGTCTCGCCGCACCAATTGTTAAAGATTCGGCCACCAAAAGATTCGCAACTTGATGAAGATTGATGTGTGTGTGATTCCCAGATCGAAAGAATGAATCTTGAACACAATCGAATCAAAAACAGCCCAGAAATGAAAAACAGAGACACTGTGTTTACGTGGTTCGACTCACTTTTTGAGTCTACGTCCACGGCCAATAGAAACACTTTTATTGATGAACTCTCAAAGAGATTACAAGTTCTCAACTTTCTCTCTCAACTCTATTTTTACAACTTAGCCTAATTCGCTCTTATATAGAAGATACAGACGCTCAAACACTGCTACTTGATCACTGGTTAACTGAATACAGAGAACAGCTTCAGTCAGTTATACTGCTCTTGCTTTGACGAGTTTGTACCCTAAACTTAAGCAGTTGTACCGCGCTATCTTCCCACTTATAAAAGTGCTAATCCGATTTCAGCTGTAGAAACAGTATTCAATACAAACCATTAGATCCAATTTGATCCGACGACTCAGCCAACATCAACTAACATATCAAATGTTAGTTATATTATTTCAGCTTCTCATCGAGTTCTTCATGTCTTCAGTAGCTAGCTCTCAGACCAAACTTTAATCATCGATCATTGCTTGAGTTTTATCTCATTATTTTCCCAACAATCTCCACCTTGAGATAACAACTCTATCAAGCATATTTCATCATCTTCTGAGCTCGAGATAAACCAGATTGATCGGTACAGCTTCAGCTCAAACACAGCTCAAACTTAACAGCAACACTTCAGCCCAACATTGGTTTCTGATCATGATCTTCTTCAGCTCTTCGCTTCAGTCGTAAACTCCACCTCGCTTCAATAACACTTCACATTTCTATTGGCAATCGCACCCGTCATCACAGGGCAAAAGACAACCCAATCGACTTTAGACAATTTCGAATCTCATTGCCTAAACTCAAAATTGGATTTACCTCGGCTGAACTTACTTCAGTTGCGTTCTCCTTCACTTCACTTGGTCTGATTGCTTCCTCAGCTTCATGGCCTTTCTCACAGAGCCATTTACAGCTAGGGACTTCCTCGTTACTTGGACTCTTTTCAAGCTCCAAAGCTTCTTCATTAAATGAAGAACATGATCTAGCCTTTGGTGATTTGCTCCACCTCAAACCATCAACAGTTTGGTTCTGCTTTGATTCCTCTGAGTTATCAGCAACGGCTAATGCATGTCCCAAAGATTCTCTGAGACGCCATCCTTTCCTAGCCTGCCCTAACTCGCAATCAAGCTGCAAACATTGATCAGCACCAGAATTTTCTTCACAGAAATCTTCAGGGAAGTCTGAAATTTCAGCAGCGAGCTCACGTTTTGTGCCCACTTGCTCCACCTCAAGCCGAAACTTCTCTGCAGTTTTTCCACCTTTAATCACCTCTCTCCATGGCTTAGAAGTTCCAGCCCTACTCTCTTCAGCTGTACAGTCATTCAAGATAAAGACTCCTCGTCTTTTAAAGCCTCGCAGAATCAGCTTCGACCTCATACAGACTTTGATGTTTCCCGCTCCCATTTTGGTAGTGTAACCAAGATTATCCAATGCTCCAAGAGATATCAGATTCCTCTTAATCTCTGGGACATACTTGACATTCCTAAGAACCCTCTCATGACCCGAATGAAGCTTCAAACGAACCGTACCCGAGCCAAGAACCTTACAAGACTTGCCGTTTCCCAATCGAACATGACCATCATACTCTCTGAAATCCTTTAGCCAAGACCTATTGCAGGTTATGTGGAACGTAGAACCTGAATCTAGTATCCATTCCTTGCGACAATCAGCCATAGAGACCGTCAAAGCTTCGGCAGATTCGTAACCTTCTTCATAGACAACGTCGGCTCGATCTTGATTCCAGGTTTGCTGCGACTTCTTGAATTCTGGACAGAGCCTCCTTATGTGTCCCAGCTCGTGACAATGATAGCATCTAATGGGACCCTTTCGCTTCGACTTCTCATATTTCATCCCTTTCTTGAACTCGCAATTTGGATTTCCCCTCACATGCAACATCTCAGCAGCCCCATGATCATTTTCGAGGCCCTTTCTTGTGTTTAATTGCTTCGAGCTAATGGCTGAGAGAACATCGTCCATCTTCAACGCATCCCTTCCATATAACAGCGCCTCTTTGAATTGATCATGACTTCTTGGTAGCGCACAAAGAAGTAGTAAAGCTTGATCTTCATCTTTCAAGGTTTCTCCGATGTTTTCAAGATCCAACACAAGCTTCGCGAACCTATCAAGCTGCTCTTCCATCGCTTGATCTTCATGGATCTTGAACGAGTATAACGCCTGTTTGAGGTACAGCCGCTTAGCCAATGATTTGGTCATAAAAAGATCATCCAACTTCTGCCAAATTCCATCAGGCGTAGACTCTTTGGCCACCTTTCGCAGCACCTTATCAGACAAGCTCAAAATCAGAATGCTGTAGCATCTCTCCCTCATCTTCTTCTTCGTCGCAGCATTCATATCGGCGGGTTCCATATCTTTCTCGGCTTTCAGTGCCTCATCGATCCCCTTCTCAGTGAGAAAAGCCTTCATCTTCATCTTCCAAAGACCAAAGTCGTTTTGGCCATTGAAGACCTCCATCTCGAATTTCATGGCAGCCATCGTCTGAAGTCACGTCTCTTTCCACGTCTCGCCGCACCAATTGTTAAAGATTCGGCCACCAAAAGATTCGCAACTTGATGAAGATTGATGTGTGTGTGATTCCCAGATCGAAAGAATGAATCTTGAACACAATCGAATCAAAAACAGCCCAGAAATGAAAAACAGAGACACTGTGTTTACGTGGTTCGACTCACTTTTTGAGTCTACGTCCACGGCCAATAGAAACACTTTTATTGATGAACTCTCAAAGAGATTACAAGTTCTCAACTTTCTCTCTCAACTCTATTTTTACAACTTAGCCTAATTCGCTCTTATATAGAAGATACAGACGCTCAAACACTGCTACTTGATCACTGGTTAACTGAATACAGAGAACAGCTTCAGTCAGTTATACTGCTCTTGCTTTGACGAGTTTGTACCCTAAACTTAAGCAGTTGTACCGCGCTATCTTCCCACTTATAAAAGTGCTAATCCGATTTCAGCTGTAGAAACAGTATTCAATACAAACCATTAGATCCAATTTGATCCGACGACTCAGCCAACATCAACTAACATATCAAATGTTAGTTATATTATTTCAGCTTCTCATCGAGTTCTTCATGTCTTCAGTAGCTAGCTCTCAGACCAAACTTTAATCATCGATCATTGCTTGAGTTTTATCTCATTATTTTCCCAACAATTCGCTTATAAAGTAAGTGGAGTTATGCAGATTTTCATGCGTTTAATTTATTTTTATGGTTTAGATATTTATGAAATTATCCTGTAGAGCGTCAACGACGAAAGTTAGGGGAAATACGTTCTGAATCACGGCTAAATCAATCACTTAATTGATCAAACCAACTTATGCTACATCGTCAAATATCTATAGTTGGTCCGTTTTCGATGTAACTTAAATACATATAAAGCCCAAGCCCAATGTGGATGGTAATTATTTTACATGTCTCTAAGTTGAACCTAACTCCAATAATTTCTTGAAGAATAAGTAATCTACGAAGTCAATAATAGCATTGCCTACATAGAAAAGACGATTCAAGTTGCTTCATATGTAATAAAGAATAGCTCCTTTACCCTTAGTCCATGCTCGTCGATAACCTAACCACAGAGAAAAATCTTTCAAGCCTAAAAAGGGTCTTACCAATAGACGACAAACAACTCCGTGGATTTATATAACTCAATCTACAAGTTTCTTACCAATCAATGGAACCTCACCACTCATATCGTACAATATATACTTGCCATTACTGAGGAGCTTAAGTGCTACTAACTAGAACCATCACTTCATCAATCATGGCCGCCTTGAACGTTAATCAGATTCTTGCCTTAATAACCATCGTAGTAATTTTTTTGAGTTCGTTCGTATTTTCACAGAACGACGACGACGATTTGTCCAAAGGAGCTTCGTTTATATTCGGAGATTCCTTAGTCGACGCGGGGAACAACAACTATCTCCCGACGCTTTCTAGAGCTAATATATCGCCAAATGGCATCGATTTTAAAGCTTCTGGCGGGAACCCGACTGGTCGCTACACCAATGGAAGAACTATAGGAGATATTGTTGGTAGTAAAATCTCTTTAAAAACCTTCAAATGTGACCTTGTAATTCGTGTAAATCTTCAAAACCCTAAATATACTTTTTTTTTCTGTAATTAGGAGAGGAATTAGGAATGACACATTACGCCTCGCCTTATCTCGCTCCTAATACGACGGGGAAAACTATATTACACGGCGTCAACTATGCTTCGGGCGGCGGAGGAATCATGAATGCTACGGGGAGAATATTCGTGAGTATATACTCAAAAAATGAAATTCAATTGTAATATATTTCAGTTCTTTAGGGTTTGTTGTGGAAACTTTTTATGTGTATTTTGATGCAGGTGAACAGGCTATCTATGGACATCCAAGTAGACTACTTCAACATCACAAGGAAGCAAATCGATAGCTTATTAGGCTCGTCGAAGGCAAAGGATTTCATCGGAAAGAAATCGATATTCTCCATCACCATAGGGTCAAACGACTTCCTGAATAACTACCTCTTACCAGTGATCTCAACCGGCGCAAGAATCTCTCAAACCCCGGAAGCCTTCGTGGACGATCTGATCAATCATCTGCGTGGACAACTTACGGTTACTATCGACACCCATAACTTTACTTTAGACACGATCTTCGCATTTGTAACTAGTGTTTATTTTTTGCATAAAAGGGTGGTGGCACTTTCAGGACAACCAGCTTAAAAAGCTGCAACTTAAGGACACTGACTTTCATAATTGACGCAATTTAGGAACGCAGTGCGTCAAAACCGTAATTATATGCCCTTATATTGCTTCAATACTGAAAGTTAGTGTCTTTTAACTGCAACTCGCCAAGTTGGGTGTCCTGAAACCGAATTTATCCCCAATAAGCAACCCTGTTGCAACGTATTGTTTATCCATAAATTATTTTGGCATGCGCAGACTGCGTGTCGAAGTTCCATTCTAAAACTTCCCTAACTATGTATATCGTAATGACAGAGACTGTACCAACTCGACGCGAGGAAGTTGGTGGTGGGGAACGTCGGGCCCATAGGATGCATTCCCTACCAAAAGACGATCAACCAACTCAGCGTAGATGAGTGCGTTTCATTGCCCAATAAGCTCGCCGTGCAGTACAACGCCAGGCTCAAGGACCTCCTCCAAGAACTCAACGAAAACCTATCGGGCGCCACTTTCGTGCATGCAAACGTTTACGCCCTCGTGATGGAGCTCATCACTAACTTCTCGAAATATGGTAATAAATTACGACAAAGAAATCAATCTTAAGTTTAGTTCCCATCGAAAAGGGTTTGTTGTGAAAAGATTCGATTTCTTTTTCCTAGGGTTTACGACGGCGAGCCAAGCTTGCTGCGGAAATGGGGGGCAGTTTGCGGGAATTATACCTTGCGGGCCCACTTCGAGCATGTGTTCGGACAGAGACAAGCACGTTTTTTGGGATCCTTACCATCCAAGCGAAGCTGCGAACCTCATACTTGCGAAGCAGTTGGTCGATGGCGATGAAAAGTATGTTTCTCCCATGAATCTCAGAAAGCTTAGAGATCTCTGATGATCATCAATCTTTGTTGTACTTTCTTCCCCTTGTGTTGTTTTTGGACTATATAAAGAAAATGAAATGTATCATGGGCTTGAATTATGTTTGAGTTTATATATCTGTATATATATATAGAGTAACCTTATGGTACTCACCTTATGTGTGAGCATAGTCCATGTGTTACCCTACATCATTAATTATATTAAATTAAATATTATAATAATAATCCTAAATTAGCCTAAATTTTAAATAAAAATTGTCTTCTATCTCCGGTCATTGCGGCCGCCGGTCGAAGGTCGTCCGTAGCCTGCTGCCGCCGATCGCCTGTTGAAAAATTTCCAAAAATTTTTAAATATAAAAAATTAGACTCCCATATCCGGCCGTCGTTAATTTAGACTAATTTAGATTTATAATATATTTAATTTAAGGTAATTAATGATATGCCATGCCACGTAGCCTGTGAATGGTGTTCACATAAATTTCTCAATATATATTTATATACTCCGGTCCATATTAATTTGATTAATGTTCTCATCTAATGTAATTTAAGGCCCATCATTTTGTCATTCGAATATTATATTATTTAATACAAATATATTAGTAATGACCTCATTTAGCCGGCGATTTATCTACTATATTTTATTCAGGGAGAGCATTCTAGAGTATAATTTCTCCCCCAATTTGGTGTGTCAATTTTCATGTATAATTTGTAATTTAGTCTCTTAATTTTTGTTTGATTTTTATTAAATCTTTATAAATTACTTTTCTAAAAGCATCTCCAACCCGCAGCATGAAAATGGAGTTAATAGTGCACAATATTACATTTACAGATGATACGGTGCTTTTACTTCAACCCATAAACTGTATTTTCTACACTAATTTTCACCCAACCATTAACTCTACTTTCTACTCTATTAAATTCTTATATTAAACTTTATATTATAAAAATTAAAAAGTCAATAAATTATAATAATTAATATTTAAAATTAACTAAACTATAAACTTTTATTTAATTGTATTTTTATCAAATTAAAATGAAAATATAAATAAATAATAGGAAATTAATATTATTTTTACTTTTATTATTATGAGAACATCAAATATTTAAATATAGTTAAAATATTTTTTACTAAATAAATTATAAATAAATAGAAAGTACAACACAATTTTATGTTGAAAATTGTGTGTACTCTACATCTATAGTATCTCTGTAAGTCAACACAATATTAGTGTTAGATATAGATTCCCATTGGAGTAAAGACGTACTTTAGTTTTGTGTTTTACACAAAAATGAAGTACCCGTTGGAGATGCTCATATATTCTTTTTTGAATTAATCATAATTAAAATTTTGTAACTATAAATGAAACTATATATGTACTTATGAATTCGGTACACGCATTCGAGTGTGCTTCATATGCTAGTGATGTCCCTTCAATTCCCCTCGCATTTAGGCTTCTAAGAAGCTCTCTCAATTTGTCCGTGCCTAGGTAAAATTTATCTTCAACAAAAATATTCTAAAATCCAATGCTTTTTCTTTTACCAGAAGAATCATTGTCGACTGTTCAATTATGTAGAAGTTATTGACTCAGACGAACTCGAACTCTGCTCAGGAAACTTCAGAGAGCCAAGAGAATCAAGCTTCACGGCCTCGTGCTTGCCTATTCACGGCCGTGAAGATATCAGGTCTGAAGATAGGTGCTACTGCCTGAAGTCACGGTCACATACACCCATTGTCACGGCCGTGACACAGAACCAGCTCTGAAGATAAATACCACTGCCAAGAGTCACGGTGTCTTGATCATTCATTCACGGGCAGGATTATTTTATGGGCCATATGTTAAGTTAACCCAATTATCATTAGTATAAATAAGGGCGTAGGTTTGCAACTGAAAACCTAATTGAGAGAACGCGCGAAATACAATGTAAAATTGATTTTTGCTCAGTGAATGAAATTAGCGAATTATCTTTACTTCATCTTCTTCGAATTTCCACATTTCTTCATGGTATCAGAGCCCTTGAATAGCAGTACCGACTTTCTCAATACCAAGTAATGGCAGATGGAGAAAACATGAAGGAAAATCCAACAGGAAACAACACAGTTCGGCTAAACTCCAACCATGCAGCTCACATCGATTTCAATAGTCCGATGTATATACATCCATCGGATACACCAAATCTGGACTTGACAACTGGAATTCTGAAAGGATCCGATAATTACAAGATTTGGAGCATCAGAATGAGAATCGCGCTTGAGGCTAAGAACAAAGTTGGATTCATCGATGGATCTTGTAAGTTTCCAGATCAAGACTCAGCGCTTCAAGCTCAATGGAGGCGATGTGATGCGCTAGTCAAGACTTGGATCCATCGATCAATCTCTGAGGAACTAATTTCAGGTATCGTATATCACCAAAGCGCATTTGAAATTTGGAATGATCTGAAACAGCGATTTGATAAGATTAATGGAGCGAGACTGTATGGATTGTTCCGAGAAATATACTCTAGCACACAAGGAGCATCTACTGTATCAGAATATTATAATAGGCTCAAACCTTTATGGGATGAATATGACTCGATGATCCCTTCCCCTGCAAAGGAGGTGTCACAAGAATACAAAGATTTCTGTGGATGGCAGAAGATGATGCAGTTTCTTATAGGATTAAACGACTGCTATCAAAATATAAGATCTCAAATCCTGCTAATGGTGCCCTTGCCATCACATAGCCAAGTATACTCAATGGTGATAAATGAGGAAGCTCAGCGAGGAATAAATCTGCAAGCCACTAACAATGACTCCTCCATTGCCTTGATGACGAGTTTTCCCCCCAACTACAACAATGGAAATAATCTTGGAAGGCCTGCTCTGTTTTGTGACCATTGCAACCTCAGTGGGCATAACAGAGAAAACTGCTTCAAAATTCATGGATATCCATCAAATTTCATCCGAGGAAGAAGGGGAGGCAGAAGAGGACAAGGCAGATTTGGAGGTGGAAGAGGCAGAGTTAACAATACTATGGTTCATGAGATGAGGAGTGAATGGACTAAGGGGGAGAGTTCAACCTCTCAGCAAGGCTTCACTCAGGACCAATGCTCACAGATACTGAAGCTTTTGGAGAAGACTGCTGTGTCTGATGAAGCTAAGGTGTGTGGGACTTCAGCTGTGGCCAACACATCAGGTATATCCTTCATTAGTAAGGGCATGCATATAGATCCAAGAAAATCATGGATAATAGACACAGGTGCAAATTATCATATTACCTATAATAGCAGCCTGTTTGATAGTATTGATCATGACATAAGAAACATAAGCAGTGTTAGACTACCTAATGGATCATGCAGTAAAGTGTCCTTATGTGGTACAGTTGTCATAGATAATAACCTAAGGTTGAAGAATGTCCTGTGTGTACCAGATTTTTCACATAATCTACTGTCTGTTTCTAAGCTTGCTAGAGATGAAAATGTGAGATTAAATGTTCATCATGATCATTGCATTATACAGGAGGTTATGACTGGCAGGATAAAGGGGATTGGTAGAGAGGAGAATGGTCTATACATACTCAGATCAAACCCTGAAAATCTGCCAGTTTACATTAGTATGAGCAGCAGTAATAGTTCATGTAATCATGCTAGTAAAGATGCCTTCTTTATACCAAATAAGAGTGATAATGTAACAATGTGGCATTATAGACTTGGGCATATGTCTTTTGGAAGATTTAAATACTTGTCTGATTTGCATCTCAGAATAAATGAATCTGTCAAGTATTGCACTATCTGCCCTTTAGCTAAGCATGCTAGGTCGAAGTTTCCTGTTAGAGAAGCTACTAATAACTCTATATTTGATCTCATCCATATTGATATTTGGGGGCCTTACAAGGAAATGACATACAACAATGAAAGATATTTTTTGACCATAGTAGATGACAAATCTAGAGCTAGCTGGATTTTCTTGATGAAGAACAAATCTAAGGCTGCTAGCTACTTAAAGGATTTTCTTGAATATGTTGAAAATCAGTTCAGAACCAGAATTAGAATTGTTAGAAGTGATAATGCATTTGAGTTTTTCTCACATGAATGCCATGCTATTTTCTCCTCAAAAGGTATCATTCATCAAAGTTCTTGTGCATACACACCACAACAAAATAGTGTGGTAGAAAGAAAGCATAGACATATTCTTGATGTTGCACGAGCATTAAAGTTTCATTCCAATGTTCCCATTAAGTTTTGGGGGGAATGTGTGAAAACAGCCATATACATCATAAATAGGACTCCTACTCCATTGTTAGGTGGTAAGACACCATTCGAAGTACTTTTTGGTAAAAGGCCTTCATACTCACATTTTAAAGTCTTTGGATGCCTCTGCTTTGCCAAAATTCTTCCACAAAAGGATAAATTTCAGCATAAATCTAAAGCATGTGTTTTTATGGGATATTCTATTACTCAGAAGGGATATAGATTGTTAGATCTTGATTCTGAGAGCTTTATAGTCTCTAGAGATGTTCAGTTTTTTTAGAATATATTCCCATATGCTGTCAATGCAACTAACCATGAAAGGGAAAGATTTCCATCCCAAGATGAGGGAATTACTGTGATGACTTGGTTGTACCATATCAGCAGCAGAATGATGGTATTATTGAGGAGCCACCTCATTCTGATTTTCCTGAGAATCACACTCCAGAAAGTACAGAGGCAGAGGACATACAAGCTGAGCAAAATGGATCAGAATCAACAGCAGAACTACAGATTGAGCCTGAGGTAAGGAAGTCAGGTAGAATTTCCAAGCCACCTTATTAGCATAATGATTTTGTTTCTCCTTATATACCTGATACAAGCATGATTAATTCTGTTAAGTATCCTATATCAAAAGTGATACGATATGACAGAATTAATGATGAGTACAGGGCATATTTAGCAGCCATTTCAAATGATAAATTTCCTAGAACATATGATGAAGCCAAAACAGATAGAAGATGGGTAGAAGCTATGGAAACCGAGATTAAGGCTTTAGAAACAAATAAGACATGGAAACTAGTAGACCTTCCTCAAGGTAAGACTATAGTTGGTTGCAAATGGGTGTATACAATAAAGTATAGATCTAATGGTGAGATAGAAAGGTATAAGGCTAGATTAGTGGCTAAGGGGTATACACAAAGGGAAGGTATAGACTACAATGAGACCTTCTCACCCGTAGTTAAGCACATCACAATAAGATCAGTTCTTTCTCTTGCTTCGATTTTCAGTTGGCCTATTTTTCAAATGGATGTTACTAACGCTTTTCTTCAAGGAGATCTAGAGGAAGAGGTATACATGGCCATTCCCCCAGGTTTTAACATTCCAGAAACCAGAAAACATCAGATATGCAAGCTTGAGAAACCATTGTATGGATTGAAGCAAGCTTCAAGACAATGGAATCACAAGTTTATCGAGGTTATTAGTAAGTTTGGCTTTGTTCAATCCAAACATGATTATTCCTTATTTACTAAGGAAGATGGGAATAAATTCATGATTTTGTTAGTTTATGTAGATGACATACTAATTACTGGAAATGATATCTTGCTGATAAATGATTGTAAGAGATATCTTAATAATACTTTCCTCATGAAAGATCTAGGGGAAATGAAGTATTTTCTTGGAATTGAGATTGCAAGATCCAAGAATGGAATTTATTTAAACCAAAGAAAGTATGTTCTTGATCTTTTGAGTGAAGCAGGTATGCTTGGGTGTAAGCCTGCTAGTACTCCCATGGGGCAGAACAACAGAGTTGTCAGGGACAAACTCAGGGAAGAAGATTGTATCCTTGATAATATTCCTGGTTTTCAAAGATTGGTTGGGAAATTACTATACCTATGCATTACTAGGCCTGATATAACTTATGCTGTTCATGTTCTCAGCCAGTTTATGCATAGTCCGAGACAGATTCACCTTGAAGCTGCTTATAGAATACTGAGGTATCTTAAAGGAAAGCCAGGCATTGGTTTGTTACTTTCTGCGGATTGGGCTGCTTGTCCCAATACCAGGAGGTCTTTAACAGGTTATTTGGTAAAGCTTGGAGACTCTATTCTATCATGGAGATCGAAGAAGCAGACTATCGTGGCTAAAAGTTCTGCTGAAGCAGAATACAGATCACTAGCAGCAGTTTCATCCGAGATAGTATGGTTACTAGGATTGTTCAGAGACCTTAAGATTGATAAATTGTGTCCTGTGCAGGTGTGGACAGACAGCAAATCAGCCATTCAGCTTGCTGCGAATCCAGTCTTCCACGAGAGGAGTAAACATATCGAAGTGGACTTCCACTTCATTCGAGATAAGATCGAAGATGAACCTTAAGAACAGCTTACATCCCTACGTCAGAGCAACCTGCGGACCTGTTAACAAAACCCTTACCAAAGGATCAGTTCGAGTATCTTCTCAGCAAGTATGGTGTCATGGATTTATATGGCCACCACACTTGAGGGGGAGTGTAGAAGTTATTGACTCAGACGAACTCGAACTCTGCTCAGGAAACTTCAGAGAGCCAAGAGAATCAAGCTTCACGGCCTCGTGCTTGCCTATTCACGGCCGTGAAGATATCAGGTCTGAAGATAGGTGCTACTGCCTGAAGTCACGGTCACATACACCCATTGTCACGGCCGTGACACAGAACCAGCTCTGAAGATAAATACCACTGCCAAGAGTCACGGTGTCTTGATCATTCATTCACGGGCAGGATTATTTTCTGGGCCATATGTTAAGTTAGCCCAATTATCATTAGTATAAATAAGGGCGTAGGTTTGCAACTGAAAACCTAATTGAGAGAACGCGCGAAATACAATGTAAAATTGATTTTTGCTCAGTGAATGAAATTAGCGAATTATCTTTACTTCATCTTCTTCGAATTTTCACATTTCTTCAAATTACACGCATTTGGCACATAATACTGTAGAACTGTAGTTGCTGACAAGGTGCAATAATCTAATAAGACTATAATTATCCATGACCCGTACAACCGGTCATCAGAATAAAATATTAATTTCTCTCTCCTCCACATACACAACCTACACCTCAACCCAACCTCAATAATTTTCAACTTTATCAACAACCCAACACAACTCATGATATTTATATTTTAGAATTATTTAAAGTAGTATTTGAATGTTTAAAAAATAGATTACATTATATGATATAAAATTAGATACTTTAGTCATTGTAGAAAAAAATAGTATGAATGTATGATAGATTACAGAATGTGATAGTGAAATAAATAATTTAAAATTGTGATTCAAAATGTATCAATATTAGCATCTATTTGTAGAGAAAAAATCATATATTTTGGTAAAAAAATAAAAATTAAATTTTAACAGATAATTAAATGTATCATAAAATTACAAAAAATCAGTAAAACAGTTTATCGAGAATAGTGCACAACCGGTTGTGACCCGGGTTGGTCCACCAACCGGTCGTGGGTTGGGTCACAACCGGTTGTGGGAGTAATTTAATTTTTTGATTTATTTTGATCAATTTTATTGCACAACCGGTCGTGCAATCCACCGATAAAGATAGTCTAGTTCGGTTGTATGTTTGTAGAAGGCTCATTAAGTAACTTACTAGATTGAATTGGAATTTTATTTCTCTAATTTCTTACGAATATAATCTCAACTTTCCATTCCAGGGAAACTTCTGTCTCAGTCAGCAATAATTGTCAACATTAAACGACATAAACCAACGGTTAAAGACTATTTCTATATAGAAAAGCCGTCTTTGAATCACATTACTACTTTTCATTCATGAGATTTAGAAAATAACGCAACATTAAATATCTTTGACGATCTTAATCTCGTCGTTTTCATCCATGAGATTGAGACTAAAGTGGGTCGTCACGTTTCATTTAATTCTTGGACGTTATTTTTAGGGTGTTGTTCAAATTTCTATTTAATCCGCTCATAAATGTCAGGAGTCGATATCTATGACAACATAAGAACCAGATAAATCGAACCATTATGTATTCCATTAAACGTTATATTATTTGCTTAATATCTCAAACTTTTTCAATTCAAGAAAGGAAAGAGACGTGTAAGATTTTTTAAGGTATGTCTGCTTCCAAACGGAGACATGTAACAGTTATGTAATTTATTTCCAACAGAAGTATCTAAACTGGCCAACGAAGGATGGTAGTAATTCGTACTTGCCCGTTCATTGAACAAGAAAATTAACATCGCATGCAACGTTTAGTCTTAACCATGCGTTTGAATAGCGACTTTTCAATACTTATTTTAGCATCGTGTTTGATTTCCATACCACACAAAAGGTTGCGGTGTCAAATCATATACCATATCAATTTCCATACTGAACAAGTTATAAAACCAAGTGTTATTCTTTCTAGAGAAAAACTACTATCTCGGTTTTATGTCTTATCACTTATGTTCGAAAGGATGTTCCTTAAATACGAAAACAATGCTAAAATGTGAATATCATTTAAAAAAATATGTTCAATTGGTGATCTTGTCACTTGTGTTTGAGATAATACTTCAATGTCGCGATTTGTATATAAGCTTAGTGAACTACTCCAAATAAAACTTAGTTGAGGTCTTTGTGTAATTGAAAAATTTTATTTACATGGACATTTGGATATGAACTAAAGAGATTTTCTTACGCTTATACATTGAACATTTAGTCATAAAATAAAAGGATTTATTTTCCTTTTTTATGGACTTCTTCTAGAAATGAATTAAAAGCATATCTTCAAAACTAAATGAATTTTTATTTCCGAACGCAAATAGACATCCCCCTATATATATTAAAGCTTCGACAAAAACCAAGTATATACATAATACACAACACTCACCTAAACAAACTTCAATAAAAAACATGGATCTTGTAATAACCCTCTTAAGCATAATCTTAGCCACCGTTCTAATCCACGCACTTCAAATCCTAAAATACAGAATCAAGAAAATACCGCCGGGACCCACCCCACTCCCACTCATCGGCAGCCTACACTTGGTCGGAAAACAACCACACGTCTCCCTCGCCGGACTAGCCAAGACCTACGGTCCCATCATGTCCATAAAGCTCGGCCAGGTCACCGCCGTCATCGTCTCCTCGCCGGCGACCGCCAAGGAGCTTCTTCAGAAGCAAGACGCCTCCTTCTCCAACAGGGCCGTGGGCGACGCCTTGAAAGCCCTCGACCACGATAAGTACGGCATGGCCTTCCTCCCGACGGAGCCCAGGTGGCGCAGCCTGAGAAGGGTGACGATTTCGAACATCTTCTCCGCCGGCAGCCTCTCGAAATCCCAGGAATTGCGGCGGAAGAAGGTGGAGGAGCTCGTGGGTTACTGCAGGGAGATGTGCGACGGCGGCACCGCCGTGAACGTAGGCCGGGCGGCGTTTAGGACGAGCCTGAACTTGCTGTCGAACACCATCTTCTCCATCGATCTGTTCTCCGACGACTCGGCGGAGGAATTTCAGTCACTGGTGACTGAAATCGTGCTCGAGTGTGGGAAACCTAATTTGTCCGATTACTTCCCTGTAATAAGTGGGCTCGACGTTCAAGGAACGAGGAAGAAGGTGACCGTTTACTTTCAGAAGATGATCAATCTCTTTAGGGATTTGATAGAGAAGAGGCTGGAGAAGAACAAAGGCGGCGCCGGCGATGCGACGCCGGCGAGCGAGAAGGACGTCCTCGATGTGCTCCTCGACATATGTGAGAAGAGCCCCGAAGATATAGACAGGACCCACATGGAACATCTCTTCATCGTTAGTCTCCTTCCACAACTTTGGTCTCCGAATAAACTAACGGTTATTCATTTAGGAGTGAAAGAAATAACTTTCAAATTTTAGGTAATTTACAGATATTATATGCACGAACCCTAAGACTTTTATCCAAAAAATTGCTTAATTTTGAAAATTATTCTCTGCGCCCCTATTTCGAAATCCTAAAATTATACGTCGAAACCCCATAATTGTGGCAGGATCAAGGATTTTGACGTATAATGTCCCTAAATTGTTTGAATTTGAAAGCTATTGTACATAAAATATCAACTCCTGAATTTGTTGTCCTTATAATGTTGCCTATTAAATTACGGGACTGAAAAAATATTTAATCCTGAACTTATTGTTGTAATAACTGTCCTTTTTCTCGTTGGTAATCATGGGTAGGCCTTGTTTATCGCCGGGACGGACACGACCTCGGCCACGGTGGAGTGGGCCATGGCTCAGCTGTTAAAGAACCCACACGTCCTAAAGAAAGCCAAGGCCGAGCTAGAAAAAGTCATCGGAAAAGGGAACGTAGTGGACGAAATGCAAATCTCGAGCTTGCCTTACCTTCAGTGCGTGGTGAAAGAAACCCTAAGGCTCCACCCACAGGCGCCGCTTCTGATACCGAGAAAGGCCGATAGAGACTTACAGCTGTGCGGCTACACCGTGCCCAAGGGCTCGCAGGTTTTGGTCAACGTATGGACCATAGCTAGGGACCCTTCGATATGGGATGGGCCCGAGGAGTTTAGGCCCGAGAGGTTTTTGGACTCTGAGTTGGACGTTAAGGGGCGGGATTTCGAATTGCTTCCCTTTGGGGCGGGAAGGAGGATTTGCCCGGGATTGCCGTTGGCTATGAGGGCTATTCCTTTGATGCTTGGGTCTTTGTTGAACTGCTTCGATTGGAAGATCGACGGTGGGATTAAGCCCGAGGATTTGAACATGGATGATGAGTTTGGATTCACTTTGGTTAAGGCTCAGCCTTTGTTGGCCGTGCCTATCGCAGAGCTGTGAGCTTTTTGTTGTTGTTGTTGTTGTTGTGTAGGTATTTTTTCTTCCAAAATAATAAGGAAATAATATCATTGGGCTTAATTGATGGATGAAAAAACATTGTTGTTGCGTACCGAATCCAATTGTTGGGTATTGAACGCAATCACACATTTTAATACAGATAAATCACTTGAGATTTGCGTATAATATTATAAGTTACTCTGTCTTTTTCAATTGGTTCTACATTGTATGCAGACTCGTCAGCTTAGTTTCATAATATCCAATCCTCTATGGAATTATATACTCTTAAAAGATAATGGAGAAATTCCACTTGATACCCCTGTGTTTTAGGCTTTTTCAGCTTGTGCCCAAAGTTATTTTCAATTTCGTTAGGTACCCCTGTGTTTAAGACTTTTCCAACTGGTACCCAAAGTATTTTTCAATTCCAGATGGTGCCCCTGTGTTTAAGGCTTTTCCAACTGGTATTCAAAGTGTTTTCAAGGTAGTTACCCCTAACTTATAACGTAATGATTTTAAATGACAAAAAACGAGATGTTTTAGGTGTAAGTCTTGTTAATTGCTAATGGAATTCTAGAAATGACTAAAAGCGGTTCCGACACTTAAAAATCACATTTGTAGCTTTTTAGATCATGACGTTATATGTTAGGGGTATCTACCTTAAATACATTGGACCCAATTGGAAAAGCCTTAAACACAGGGGTACCAACTGGAAATGAAATATACTTTGGGTACCAGTTGGAAACGTATTAAACACAGGGTTACCTATCGGAATTGAAAATAACTTTGAACACCAGCTGAAAAAGCCTTGAAGATATAAATGTGCCTAAGAGGGGGGTGAATTAGGCCTATAGAAATTTTTGCGTCTTTTCACAAATTCTAAGTGTAGTGACTTGGATATGCCTATTGATGCTTGTAACGTGTATGCCTGATATATCCTAGTTCGTCGGATGTGTTTCGGGTCTGTCTCACTGTGATAAAGAAATAACTGAAAAGTAAATAACCGAAGGGCCCCCGGACTTGTCCTTCCCTTCACGTGTGCGTAAACGTCGACCTTGCCTCCTTGGTATTGCTCACGTCCGAACACAACACGTCCAAGGACAGAATGTATGGCGTGGGAGGATGGAATAACAGGATGAATCACTCGCTCAGTGATGGATACGCAAGTTAGAGCTTAGTAAGGCAGAAAGCTATCACAAGTGGAAGGCTCAGGAATCTCTTAGGATCTTTTCTGCTCAAATATCTCTTGTACGCTTATATTCGTAGGTTCGCAAATTCTTAGTACTTCGAAACTCTGAAGTGTGTCTCATATATAAACCTCAAAAGTCAGAATTCACATACCGTTATGCTTCCTTGGCATACAAATATATCAAACTTGCAGCTATTTTTCATGCAAATTCAGTCAGCACACACAAGCACTAAGATATATTGTAGGCGCATAAAAGGAATATCGCACACAAATCATTTCGAATATCAAGGACATTTCTTAGACCACTTATATCATTAATTACTCAGATTTCTCCCCCTTCAGCATCAAAAAGGGATATACTAAGGCTTTAAGGCTAAAAACTTAGCGTAAAATAACTAAGAAGAATGGGAAGGAAGGAAGGAATAACTTATCAGAAAACGTTCTCAAGGCTGGAATCACATTAGATCTGGCAGATATAACAGACTTGTTCAGCTCCCTGTGATCTGATCAGAACTCTTAAAAGCTGGAGTATAACTTAGATGATTTTCAAGAAGAGAAACCGTGAAGTTCGAATTTTGAGGTAAGGAAGGAAGAAGTATCGAGTGATCTCATTTAAAAAATGGGCAATTATCCAAGAGATATAGTTTTCCAAAGATGAGATAGGATAAACTTGGCGTAAATAGAATTAAGAATATATGATTTTCAAACCGAATTTTGGATTTCAAAAAGAAAGTGAAAACTGTCAATCAGTACGCCAGGGATCTGAGAGTGAATGGACGGGATCTCATAAATAAGGAAAAGATTGATTAGGGCTGAATAAGAAGGATCCAAATTTCCTGAAATAACTTAGCAGCCGAAAAGAGATCTACGAATATCTTCCTAAAATAACTTAATCACATTTTAAGAATAGATTCAGAAAATCAGACATACCTAAAATAATTTATCGGCTGAAAAAGAAATCTCAAGGTAGGATAATTACGAATTTCTTCCCAAAATAATCACACTTTAAGATAAGATCTAAAGGATCCGAAATTCCAAAAATAACTGCGCGGCTGGAATGATATCTCTATGAAGTTCTTCCTAAAATGTCGCAGTCACATCCTAAGGTGAGATTTGGAGATTCAAGATTCCTAAAATAGCATTGGTGACTAAAAGAACAACACTATGAATCTTTTCCTAAAATACTAAAGTGACACTTAATGATAAGGACAATAAGATCCGAAAATAGTTGACGGCCGAAAGAATGTCCTAGATTAAGATAACTACGAATTTCTACCTAAAATAGAATGATCTAGAGCAAATAGCATAATTAGGCAGATTTACTAACCTTATTTAGCTCGATGATTCCCAATCGATCACGGATGTCGCAGAATCTTGCCTCAATTAGGGGTTTCGTGAAGATATCAGCAAGCCGATCATTTGTTCCTACGAATTCCACACTGATATTCCCCTTCTGAACATGGTCTCGTATGAAATGATGTTTAACCTCTATATGCTTAGTACGAGAATGATGCACGGGATTCTTAGTAATGCTAATGGCACTAGTGTTATCACACAGAATAGGAATTTTGTCATATCCTAACCCAAAATCACTAAGGGTTTGTTTCATCCAAAGAACGTGTTGACAACAATTTCCTAAGGCCATATATTCAGCTTCGGTTGTGGAGAGGGTGACAGCATTTTGCTTTCTATTAGACCAAGTTACCAAGGAATTCCCAAGTAATTGGCAAGTTCCACTGGTACTTTTCCTATCTTCCCTACAGCCGGCATAGTCGGCGTCGGAATATCCCATTAATGGGAAGTCATCCGTATAAGAGTACCACAGACCAAAATTGACAGTACCCTTGATATATCTAAGTATCCGCTTGACTGCGGTCAAGTGAGATTCTCTAGGGTCAGACTGATATCTCGAACACATACCAACAGCAAACATGATATCAGGGCGACTAGCAGTTAAGTAAAGAAGACTTCCGATCATACCTCGATATTGTGTTTGATCAACCGGTGTACCTGATTCATCAATGTCTATTTTGGTGGTCTGATGCATAGGGGTGGAAATTGCTTTGGAATCACTCATCCCGAATTTAGTCAGCAATTCCCTGCTGTATTTCGTCTGGGATACGAAGGTTCCATTGTCAAGCTGCTTTATTTGCAACCCGAGGAAGTAGTTCAACTCACCCATTAAGCTCATCTCAAATTCATTCTGCATAGACTTAGAAAATTCCTCGCAGAGAAGGATATTAGTACTTCCAAATATGATATCATCAACGTAAATTTGGACCAGTATCATGTGATCACCTTCATACTTAATAAACAGCGTGTTATCAATAGTTCCAGTCGAAAATCCTATGTCAATCAAAAACTTACTTAACCTTTCAGACCATGCCCTAGGGGCCTGCTTTAAACCATATAATGCTTTATTTAATTTAAAAACATGATTTGGAAAATCTTCCATAGCAAAACCCGGTGGTTGTTCTACATAAACTCCTCATTTATAAAACCATTTAAAAATGCACTTTTTACGTCCATTTGAAAGAGTTTAAAACGTTTAAAGCATGCATATGCAAGTAATACACGTATAGACTCTAATCTAGCTACCGGAGCAAAAGTTTCATCGAAATCAATACCTTCCTCCTGGGAATAACCTTTTGCAACTAACCTCGCTTTGTTTCTTGTGACATTTCCGTGTTCGTCGAGTTTGTTGCGGAAGACCCATTTGGTTCCTATGATGGATTTATCGTCTGGCTTTTTACGAGTGTCCACACTTCGCTCTTTTCGAACTGAGATAACTCAGCTTCCATGGCAGAGACCCACGATATATCTTCAAGAGCTAGGACTGTCTTTGGTTCCATCATTGAGAGCAGTACATCATGAGATTCCTTCGTATCTTGGTTTCGTGCAGTTGCTCGAGTTTTGATTCCAGATCTGATATTTCCTATTACTTGATCTGTTGGATGACTGGAAGCATGTTTCCATTTTCTAGGTTGCAGCTCCCCAGCTTCTGGTTCCACTGTTTCAACATTTTCATCTTTTGGAATATCTTCCTCACTGTCTTTAATTTCCTGCAATTCTGCACACGGAAAATCTATACCTTCCTCATCAGTAGCATCTGCTTTAGGTATCTCATCGAAAGTAACATGTATAGATTCCTGGACAGTCTGTTTCCTCTTATTATAAACACGATATACCTTAGACTGAAGGCTGTAACCAAGGAATATCCCTTCATCTACCTTAGAGTCAAATTTTCCTCTCTTATCTCTATCATTCAAGATAAAACATTTACATCCAAACACACGAAAATAACCTATATTTGGAGTTCTACCATGCCAAATTTCATAAGATGTTTTCTTTAATATCGGCCTAAGGAACACGCGATTTGACACATAACAGGCTGTGCTAACAGCTTCCGCCCAGAACTGTTTAGGAATATCATACTCATGTAACATAGATCTAGCCATTTCCTGTAGTACCCTGTTTCTACGTTCAACTACGCCATTCTATTGGGGAGTCATAGGGGCAGAGAAGTTATGACTATATCCATACTGATCACAGAATGATGCAAACGACTTACTATCAAATTCCAGCCCGTTATCACTTCGTATCCTACATAAGTTCGTTTCTTTTTCATTTTCAAGTCTCTTTACTAGCGATGCAAAGTTATCTAATGCCTCATTCTTATGTGCAAGGAATATCACCCATGTATACATGGAGTAATCATCAACGATGACAAAGGCATATCTTTTACCTCGCAGAGACATCGTCTGAACAGGACCAAAAAGGTCGAGATGTAGCAGTTCCGGAGGTCTGGATGTGGATATCACATTCTTTGCTTTGAACGATGTCTTGGTCTGCTTGCCCATTTGGCATTCCTTGCATGTTTTGTCCTTGACGAACTTTATGTCAGGAACACCTCGTACCAGTGCATTGCTTGTAATGTGAGACAGTAATTCCATATTGGCATGTCCTAAGCGTCTATGCCATAACCAGGTGTTATCATGTGTAACTGCTAAGCACTTGATGTTCTGGTCAGTAATATCATCAAGGGTTATGCAATAAATATTTCTATCCCTAAATGCACTAAATAATACCTTATTATCATTTCTAACAACACACTTATTATTTTCAAAAGTTACCGTATGACCCTTATCACATAATTGACTAATGCTAATGAGGTTATGTTCTAGATTCTTAAGTAACCATACGTCATCGATAGTAGTATGTAAAGTGTTACCAACAGTTCCAACCCCAATAATCTTAGCTTTTGTGTTGTCGGCGTAGGAGACATATCCTCCATCATAGGCTTTTTCACCGACACAAACTTACTGATATCACCTGTCATATGGTGGGAACACCCACTGTCGAGGTACCACTTGTTCTTCTTGCTGGATTTTCTTCTTTGTACCACCACGAATCATTTCTTTTCTGAGGTGCCCAACTTTGATTGGGTCCTAAATGGTTAGTAGCAAAATAACTTCTGTTAACACGTGATATATCATGTGTCACAGACTGTGATCTCTTGAACACTGACTGGTCAGTGTCAGGAACCTTCTTAGGCCTCCAGACATATCTAGCTTTATCAGCTCTCTTCAGAAAACAATGGTTAGCATAATGACCGTGACGGCCGCATGAGAAACACTTAGGTTTTCTAACAGTAGGTGGTGTAACATGTTTATGTGTCATGAAATATCCTATCCCTGATTTTCCTACATTTCTAGGAATACTAAGTAACATTTCAAGATTTTGTTGTCCTTCAAGAAGCTTATTATCAGTACGAGATTTTTCTTCTAGGAATTCCTTAAGAACAGACATGTCTCTAAATATCTTTTCTTTCGTCCTAAGCTTATCGCAATTACACAAGGCTTTCTCTTCCTTAAGTCACTAACTGGGAGGAGGCCGAAAGTGAAGAGGAGGAAGATCTCGCTTACATGGCCGATGACGATGATCAGGTATCAGATTCATCTACCATTAAGAAAATATTATTTCTAAACGAATTATATGCTAGGCAAGATGAATCTCATGATAACGCTTCCTCAGTCCTTGAAGTAGATGAAAAGGAAGAGATGTTTGAAATAATCCAAAACGCAGAAAGAAGGATTAAGTCGCTCAACTCACAAGTAAAGAGTCTAATTAGGCAACGAGATGACGTAGCTAGAGAGAAGCACCAAACAGATCTAGAAAATGAGCGCCTAAGAGCCGAGCTAGAATGGCTTTCTGCTTCTTTACCTTTTTGTCACCATTTTCCATCGGGCAGGTTGAGGCGAAGTGGCCTGGCTTGTTGCACTTGAAACATTTCTGCACGTTGTTCACGGATGATGATATTCCCTTGTTTCTAGGTTGGAACTTGGAGTTTCCCTTGAACTTTCTTCTCATCCGAAACCTTTCAAACTTTCTGGTCAGCATGGCGATCTGCTCCATTAGGTCCTCCTCAGTTTCTTCTTCTCCTTCAGAGTCGTTTTCTTGTTCGGTGTTAAAGGCAATGATTGGTTGATTTCGGGCTGTTGGTTTCTCTTTGATGGAGATCTGAGTCATCTCGTAGGTGGTAAGAGATCCAATCAGTTCTGACACGGAAAGTTCGTCCAAGTCCTTTGCTTCGTAGATGGCAGTTACTTTGGGATTCCATTCTCTTGGAAGAGATCTCAGTATTTTCCGCACTTTCTCACCATCCGGTATTTTCTTTCCCAACGAGAACATTTGATTGATGATGTTCATGAATCTCGCGTACATGTGGCTTATGGTCTCATTGTCCTCCATTTTGAACAGTTCGTATTGGTGAGTTAAGAGGGCTATTCTTTCTTGTACAACTCGAGTGGTTCCCTCATGTGTGACTTGAAGCATGTCCGACATATCCTTGGCAGATTCGCATGAACTCACACGATTGTATTCTTCTCTTGTAAGCGCGCAGGCGATCATGTTCTTAGCTTGGCATTCAAGCATATTCCTCGCTTGTCTGTTGCATCGTACTCAGAACCTTTCTTTGGAGTTCCATCCGTCTTCTTGGGATTGTAAGGTCCAGTCGTGATGATATCCCACAGGTCATAGTCAGTAGCAAGCAGGAATTCCTTCATACGGTTTTTCCATATAGCATAGTTTGTTCCATCGAAGAGTGGTGGCCTAGAATGGGATTGTCCCTCTGCAAAAACATCAAAACTCGAAGAAGCCATTAGATCTTTAACTCAGGCTTGTTAGGCCCGTCGTTTGAGTAACCTGGCTCTGATACCAAATGAAGATATAAATGTGCCTAAGAGGGCGGGTGAATTAGGCCTATAGAAATTTTTGCTTCTTTTCACAAATTCTAAGTGTAGTGACTTGGATATGCCTATTGATGCTTGTAACGTGTATGCCTGATATATCCTAGTTCGTCGGATGTGTTTCGGTTCTGTCTCACTGTGATAAAGAAATAACTGAAAAGTAAATGCGGGACAGGATTTTTATAGAGGTTATATCCCCAACTGGGGTTTACTCCTCTCCTTGGGGTTTGCTCCCCAAGAGTTTAACCAATCACTATAATGCACCGTAGCTGGATACAAAACTGATTGGTTAGCCCAATACACAACCGAAACAAGTCGAACACTAGCCACTACTAGGTTACCACACGCCGAGTTTCGTTCCTCGGAATCTCCTTGATCCCGACAGACACAGCTCGCTACCGAAGGGCCCCCGGACTTGTTCTTCCCTTCACGTGTGCGTAAACGTCGACCTTGCCTCCTTGGTATTGCTCACGTCCGAAGACAACACGTCCGAGGACAGAATGTATGGCGTGGGAGGATGGAATAACAGGATGAATCACTCGCTCAGTGATGGATACGCAAGTTAGAGCTTAGTAAGGCAGAAAGCTATCACAAGTGGAAGGCTCAGGAATCTCTTAGGATCTTTTCTGCTCAAATATCTCTTGTACGCTTATATTCGTAGGTTCGCAAATTCTTAGTACTTCGAAACTCTGAAGTGTGTCTCATATATAAACCTTTTTTAATCAACACTTCACATGGAAAATCATATCATATAATAATCACCAAATCAAGCATAGTTTCCATGCAATTTTCGAGTCAATCATACCATATAAATCATGCTCTTAACAAATCATCACAACGGTCATATAGCACAGTTAAAGCATAATTATTTTCCATATAAGGGCTAAATTTCGTTCTCAAGCTCATTCAACCATTTCGCATATATTTTCCATTTCAGGACTTTCCATAAGTGATTCCCTGCTATCAGTTTCTAGTAACGAGTCAATCCAGATTTACTTTCCATGTATGGCACACAAGATAGCAATACATCAGCACGTTTTCCATGTACAGCTCATAGCATTTATTCAATATATTTACCATGTTTAGCACATAAATCAGATCGGAGCATACTTAATTCGATTTATCATAACATGGCAGAACTTTCCTTATTTCAGAGATCACACCCGTTATAGCACATACCATATAAGAGCACCTTATCTATAAGGTTAATCAAATCGAATCTTTCCTAATTATAATATTCTAATCAGCATAAGGAAAGATATCAATTCAATATATCGCATTTAATTCAGTGCAAAGCAAGCAAGGATCATACATATGATTTTCGTCCAGGAATAAACTAGTATCAACGGATATATCACTTTCCTTATATAAACAGCATATTTTCCATATATAGCTCAGTAGGATATCTCATGCATTATTTCCATATATAGCACAGAACGATATATCCTATCTCATGGAATGTCTATAACATGCGATCACCTAGTTCCATCAAATCATCATAGAATCACACGCAATTCAAATATTCAACACTTAATAGATTTACAGCTCATAAACAATGCATGGTTGAATATTATCATGAACTTAGACATTTTATTTGTCCCAAATCGAATTGCTTATTTTATATACCTAATGTCATTACAATTACATCGTTCATCAAAACTCTCTAACATTTACGGACCAAAAAAGGTCAACAAGCCTAAAACACAGGTGTACCAAGTGGAATTCCCCAAAAGAAAGTTAGACCAATAAAATACAAAACATCACACCACTGACAGTTATTTTATTACAAGAACTGGCCATCGTTTTTTTTTCTCCTGTGAATATATATGTATTTGCAACACACCACATATATATGTACACACACACACACACACACACATATATATATATATATAGGTGCTTATAACAAACACACACCACATACATATATATACACACCACATATATATGTAATATATATATGTTCATAGGTGGATAAAAATCTTAACTGTTAGCTAAAGCGAAGCGTCCAAAAGTCAAGGTTTTGAAAACCGGACCGGACCGGCCGGTTCCGACCGGAAACCAGTGAACCGGTCGGAAATCCGGTCCGATTCCGGTCCGGTCTAAGCTTTTTAAAAAAAAAAAACAGCAAATAACATTATAAGACTTAAAAATGAACTAAATTGCAGATAATTGTATGTGGTCTGGCGGTGGAGTCGTGGGCTGTGATGTATATGGCCTAGGTTCGAATCCTTTGGACCTCAAATATTTTGTTGTTTATAATTAAATAATGGACCAGCCTTTATGTTTTATTTAGTTTTCACCCCAAAATTTTAGATTTAATTTCTGGAGCCCTTGACATAACTAATTTCAACTACCAACAATATTAACTTTATTTAATTTTGACCCTCAATTTTATAAAATTCTAATATATAAAAAGTTACTAAATAAACATCTATAATTCTATATAATCTATGTTATGTAGTTGATTCGATCACAAAATATATATTTAAAGATACCGGTTTGACTCCGGTTATATACCGGTTAAACCATTAAACCTTAAACCACTAAAATATTCGGTCCGGTTCGAAAACTCGGTTTCAGAACCATGCCAAAAGTAAACGCTTTATGATGAATAAAAACATTATATCATATTACCTTATCATTAGTATATTGTTATTAGATTATTTGCAATTTGCTATATAAGCCCAAGCAAAATTTCTTTCTCAAACAATTGACAACACATGAATTACCAGCATATAAAACCCCCCTATAAAATCATCGCACGAAATCATCTGTCTCAAAAACATGTCCCCCTCTATGTCCCAAAATGATCAGATCCGTTAAAATTTAAATTCGACGGTTCACTTTTATTAATTATTTTAATCTCATAGTCCACCAAATCATAAAATCGTTGTTATTTCATGAGATTTATATGATAAAAATAAATAAACACATCCAATTTATTCCTTGTTTTATGATAATCGATTTTATATCCATATCAATATTTTCCGATAAAAATAAAAATCAATTTTAAAGGAGTGAGACAGGAAATGAGACAGGATAAATGGGACAAAGGATTTCAACCGAACCCTGGGAAATGAGAAACCCTAAGCTACACGTATCTTGAGGAGAGATTGACACTAACATAAATTGATGAGCTACTATACATGTCACCAATTGGTTTTAAGATGAAATATCTTCAAAGTTATTTTTTATACTTGGTGTTAGAAAATAAAATCCTCCTCAAATGGGTTCCAAGTTTTGGTTTGAACAACCATTTTCTAAACGAAAGAAGTCGGGACTTCAAATTGTGAGCCAATTCTCTAGTCATTCATGTGGTGATGAGATGACTTTTCTTCTCCAGCGGACAAATTCAGACAAAAAGAACATTTTTTGGGATCGAATATTAATATTCTAAAAACGTTTCATGACCAATCTCATATTGAGAAGTTTGTTGAAAGTCATACTTTGCAACTTCATATTAATCTGAACAAGACCATCAGTTGCATGCTACCACCTTAATCATCAGACAAGAAAACATAAAGCTACCTAACATGTTTTATTATTGTAAAAAATATCATGCTTTGTATTTGAAGTTCAAGAAAAACTATCTCTATATATTGGGATGTAATCGTATTTAATGAAAAAATATTAAAGCAGTAGCACTGCAAATTCCCTCTCCTTTGTCTTGGTATCAGAGCCTTGGAGAAATAATAAAAAATTTTGAAGGATAGCATTGTCTTCACACTCACATGTCCACACACTTGTTCACCACTCATATCTCTCATTGATCCATCACGTGAAGTTTCCCCGGCAGAGTAGTTCTTCTCAAGCAAGCACCTCATTGTTATCACCTCTAAAGTCACGCAACAAATTATCAAGCAAGCATAATTTTTCTAAAGAAGGCAGCTCAAGCACACACATCCGTATCCTCGATGTCTGAAGCGGCCACTCATACACTACGTGAGATGGCTTCAAATCAAGTGACGACTATATTTTCTTACACTCCGAATCAAGTTCCAATCTTTGACGGAGAAAATTTCGACTATTGGTGTAGTCAAATGGAAACATTGTTTATCTCGCAAGATCTGTGGGAGGTTGTTGAAGAAACATATGCAAAGCCACCACCTGAAGAAGATAAAGACGAGTCCAATGAAGAAGAATGGACAGACGTCCAACAAAAAGAATACAACAAAAATCGGAAGAAGGATGCTAGTGCTCTAAGGTTCATCCAACAAGGTCTAAGCAAAACCATCTATCCCAGAATTCATGGTATTAAAAAGTCCAAAGAAGCACGGGATGTTCTCAAAGAAGGTTTTCAAGGAAACGAAAAGTAACGTCAATCAAACTCCAATATCTTTGGAGAGAATTCGATAACTTGGCGAAGAAAGATAACGAAGCCATGCAAGTCTATCTCACTCGTGTTGCTGAGATCGTCAATCAAAAGCCTTGGAGATTCTATTGAAGAGAAGAAAATTGTCCAAAACGTTCTGAGGAGTCTTCCTTCTCATACGACTATATCGTCGCTGCAATCGAAGAGTCGAAGGACCTGACCAAGTTCACTTTTCGGGAACTAACAGGCTCATTACAAGTTCATGAAGAGCGCATCAACAAATCCTCCAATCAATCCCTGGAGCAAGCTTTTGACTCTAAGATGGACGTCCAAGGTACTAAAATACTACATGGCATCATAAATGAAGAGGCGATTCAAATCATATGAGAGGAAGAGGACGAGGCCATCCGAGTCAATTTAGGCATAATGGTGGAAACTCAAACCAACAAGCCGGCTGCCGAATTTGCAGGAAAACAAATCACGACACAAAAGGTTGTCGGTTCAAGTGCAAGAAGTGCCGAAACGCCAACCATTCTCAAAGGCACTGTTGGCATCAACAAAAATCGGACAAAGATGAAGCAAATTTCAGCAAAGACGCAGGAGAGCAATTATTTTGTTGCGTGACAGATCAGCATCAATCATCATATACGTGGTATTTGGACAGCGGGTGTAGTAGCCATATTGCCGGAGAAAGAACGTTGTTTGTTGAGCTTGATCAAAATTTTTCATCGGAGGTGAAAGTTGGCGATGGTAAGCTACACAAGGCTGAAGGAAAGGGAACTATTGCTGTCCAAACTAAAGAAGGTAACAAAAAGTTCATTCAAGGAGTACTTTATGTGCCAAATCTTACGAGTAATCTTCTTAGAGTTGGACAATTATTGGAGAAGGGATATTCGGTATTTTTTTACGATGGAAAAATGCAGAATTTTTGATAAGAAAAGCAATAATACTATTGCTTATGTTCCTATGAGTTCAAACAAGGTGTTTCCGATGATAATCCCTCTTCAAGAGTGGCATTCAAGGGAGAAAATCTAGAACAATCTCAACTTTGGCATTTGAGATACGACATCTCAACGGCAAGGGGCTGAAGCTGCTCAAGCAAAAGAACATGGAGATAGGCCTACCAAATATTGATCGACAAACAGAAATTTGTGAAGGTTGCGTATATGGCAAAATGCATCGACTTCCGTTCCCAAAAACAACTTGGCGAGCGAAGGAACCGCTGAAACTTGTTCATGCGGATATCTGGGGACCAACGAGAACTCCTTCTCTCGGTAACAAAAAATACTTCATTTTGTTTGTTGATAATTTTACAAGGATGATGTGGGTTTATTTTCTAAATGAAAATACGAAGTGTTTGCCACTTTTTTGAAGTTTAAGCCTCTTGTCGAGAAACAGAGTCATTATAAAATTCAGACACTTAGAACGGATCGAGGAGGAAAATTTATATATCTTCCATTCATGAAATATTGTAAAGAAAATGGTATTCAGCGGCAAATCACGGTTCGAAGAAGTCCTCACAGAACGGAGTCGCCGAACGGAAAAATCGCTCAATCGCGGAAATGTCGAGGAGCATGATGATCGGCAAAGGATTACCCAAAAATTTCTGGGCCGAGGCTGTTCATACTTCTATTTATATTTTGAACAGGTGTCAAACAAAAGATGTACGGAATAAAAGACCGTTCGAAGCTTGGCACAAGAGGAAACCCGTTGTTGATCACTTGCAGATTTTTGGCGGCATTGCGTATTCACATATCTCAGCACCAAACCGAGACAAGCTCGACACAAAGGTGAAAAACTCATATTTATTGGCTACAACGACGAGTCTAAAGGCTATCGTCTTTATAATCCTCTAAAGATTGCAAGCTCATTATTTCGAGAGATGTATTACTTGATGAAATGGCTCAATGGAGTTGGGGTGAAAATTCGTCACAGCAATTTTCTCGAAATGGATTTTCTGAACCAACCAACGGCGAAAAAGAAAATGTAGTAGCAACTCCACCTCAAAGTCCCGGACCTTCTTTATCAAATTCCGAAGGAGAAAACTCAAATTCGCCGGTAAGAAAACTCGCTCTTTAAGCAATATTTATGAAACTTGCGAAGTTGCTTTCTCCACAGTTGAGCCAAGTAGCTTGGAAGTTGCTACAAAACAAGAGGTGTGGATAAAGGCTACGGAAGAAGAAATCGCAAGTGGATTTCGAAACTTGGATAAAGGCTATGGATAAAGGCTGCAAAACTTGGGAATTGGTGGACCTACCGGAGCATAAAGATATAATTGGTCTCAAGTGGATTTCGAAACGGAACTACTCGAAGATGGAAGCATACAGAAACATAAGGCTCGACTTGTTGCTAAGGGATTCGCTCAACAACCAAAAGTGGACTTCAATGAGACTTTTGCGCCTGTTGTCCGAATGGAGACTATTTGACTAGTACTTGCTCTTGCGGCTCAACTAGAACTACAAGTATTTCAACTTGACGTCAAATCAGCCTTTCTAAATAGTGAGCTCGACGAGGAAATCTACGTGCAACAACCTCAAGGGTTCGAAATACAAGGAAAAGAAGATAAAGTATATCGACTCAAAAAAACGCTATACGGATTGAAGCAAGCTCCGCGAGCATGGAACAAAAAAATTGACGGGTATTTTCAAATAAATGGATTTTCTCAAAGTCCAAACGATCCTTCTCTATATGTGAAGAAAAATGGAGAGAATTTAATGATCGTATGCATATATGTTGATAATCTTATCTATTTAGGAATCAAAGAATCTGAGGTCGAAGCTTTTAAAAAAAAATATGATGAACGAGTTCGAGATGACAGATTTAGGAGCGATGAAGTACTTTCTCGGAATTCAGGTAAAACAATCTAAAGGTGAAATAGAGAAATATACAGAAGATCTTTTGAAAAAATTTCGTATGGAAAACTGCAAGCCTGTTTCTACTTCTATGTCTGTCAACGATAAATTTTTGAAATCTGATGAGCTGCTAAGGTTGATAGTAAAATTTTTCGAAGTCTCGTGGGCTCTCTGATCTATCTCACAGAACACAAGGCCAGACATTTTGTATGCCGTTAGTTTAATCTCCAGATTCATGAACGAGCCAAGTCAAATCATTTTTCAGCGCTAAAAGAGTTCTTCGTTATCTTTAGTGAAGCAAAAATCAGGGCAGCAGGTATGCAAAAGAGAGCAAAAATAATCTGCTCGGATTTACTGACAGTGCTTCAGGTTCTTTAGATGATCGGAAAAGTACTTCCGGATTTTTATTTTGCATGGACTCTTACATAATTACCTGGAGTTCAAAAAAGCAAAAGACGGTTGTGCTCTCCACGTCGGAAGCTGAATATATCGCCGCCACAAACGCTACTTGCGAGGTGATATGGTTGCGTAGACTTCTAGCAGATCTAAAACAAGTTCAAGAACAACCTACAATAATCTATTGTGACAATATGTCAACCGTTGCTATGACTAAAAATTCGGTGTTCCATTCAAGGGCAAAGCATATTGAGACGAGACACCATTTCGTAAGACATTATGAGCAAAGGAGAGATCAGTTTGGAGTTCATCAGCACAAATGATCAAGCTGCAGATTTTCTTACAAAAGCTATTTTTACGAAGAATTTTCAGAAACTCAAAGATCAGCTGGAGATTGCAAATTAAGAGGGAGTGTTGAAAGTCATACTTTGCAACTTCATATTAATCTGAACAAGGCCATCAGTTGCATGCTACCACCTTAATCATCAGACAAGAAAACATAATCTACCTAACATGTTTTATTATTGTAAAAAAATATCATGCTTAGAATTTGAAGTTCAAGAAAAACTATCTCTATATATTGGGATGTAATCGTATTGATTGAAGTAGCAAAAAAAATATTAAAAGCAGGCGTATCACTGCAAATTCCCTCTCCTTTGTCTCCAACAAAGTTTGCATGATCCACGCTATAAAATTACAGAACTGGAAAAGCATGTTACTGTTACTTTTAAATAATTAATGACATTCAAGCAAACTTGGCATGAAAAAAAGTAGGAATACGTTCAACATAAAGATTAACACGGACATAAATAATTACAGGAAAATCTATATCTTTCTTCACCATGAACTGAAGATGTTGGCGTCTATAATCTCTTTCATAGTACAATTTACGAACCACAACATAAGAACCTACCAGCTACAAAACATATATACCAGAAACTAACCAACCAACCGATATCCCCCTTTCTTACGCCACAACATTCGACGACGGGGAGGACCGCCTTTCTCAGGACGACATGCAATCGATGGTCTCATCTTCCATTTGCCTCAATATTCCACTTGTAGGAAAAGAATAAAAAAGAAATCCTACTTCCATTGAACCCCAAAAAAATTGAACATTGGGTCGTGTGTCAAACTCAGTGTAGACGAAGTAGGAATAGCTTCAAGCAATGGTGTGAATGTGGAAGTTCAACCCAATGCTTATGTGGTACTACCCAATTTTCCCCCTTTTGATATTGGAGTCGAAGGAGAAAGGTCCTTGTTGATCTGTTGTTCTATGAGTTGAACGGTCTCTGTGGAACTGTAGGTTATCCTGTTATATATATCAGAGTGAGAACAATGTATAAGATTCTTGAAAATGTTATACAGAGATGCTACTAAGATAAGAAAAGAATGAATGATCACCGATGATCTCGTCTCCATGATTGGTTGGTTGAAAGGATCGGATAGGTGGGAGTAGCTGCTCAAGAATGGATGTTCTAGCAATTTCTTTGCCGTCGGCCGATCGGCTGGGTTTCTACGAAAGCAGCAGTTTAGAAAGTCTTTGCCTTCGGCTGATAGTGATTCGGGTATAGGTGGAGACTCCTTCAAGGCCTTGAATAATGCTGCAGCCTTTTTTTTAAAGTATCGACAGAGTGTGAGTTTGTTAGCGGAAGATCAAACGTCACTAATGTAGTGAGACATATGTTTTAGTAATATTTTCGAAGAGATCTTACTCCTTCGTACTCGCTCCAAGGAGGGTTTCCATTCATCATTTCAATTATAGTGCAACCTAAACTCCATATGTCGACTGCTAAGGCGATGTCTGAGTTTGAATCTGCCTGCATTGATGATTGCAATAGCTGCAGAAAAAAAGAAAGAAAACGTTCGTTGCAGTTTGGAGAAAAGAATCTTTTTTCAGGATTGAAAAACAAAAACTGAGCTCTATGTACCTCAGGAGCCATCCAATAAGGGCTACCCTTCAACGACAGATGTGACGCTTGACCAGTCAGCTGCAATCGTTCGTTATAAAAAGCAATGATGTTTTGTTCCAGAAAAATACATTGTTGGAGTTTCATAGAATATTGGAAAGTAATAAATGAACGGACTCACATGTTTCGCCATCCCAAAGTCAGCTAGTTTCACGACACCATAGGCATCGACCAGTAAGTTAGCACCTTTTATGTCCCTGAGATAGTTGGCGATAAACAAAGGAGGAAAGAAGCTGCAACTTATCCCAAACCATAGATATTTGCACAATATTACTCACCTATGAATCGTCTTCTTACTGTGCAAATAAGCTAGCCCGCAGAGAATATGACGTGTGAAGTTGCGGACGACTGATTCTGTTATAGCTCCACAATGGTCATGAATAAATTTGTTGATCGAACCAGGATGAACGTATTCGAGATATATGTGGAAATTGTCACCGATCTGCGTGAATTTAGTTTGTGTTGGTTTCAAACTAAAGCACAATGGGTAAAAAGATAGCAAACTTGTAGAGATTATCCACCCACTATTTCACTGCCATAGTATTGCACAATATTCGGATGCTTCAAATGGCTGAGAACTTTGATCTCCTGCAAGAAAAAGGTGAGGATAATAATTACACATTCCGTTGAATTGATGCTCCAAAAGCAGCCAAAGAAAGATGTATACCTGCTCCAGTTGGCTAATGCTCTCAGCTGATTTTGAGTCACCTGGTAGAATTTCGACTTCTTTCATGGCACACAAGGCGCCAGTTTCCCTGTTCGCAAATAAAATTCAGCTACTAAATGATGCAAAATTGAGTTATTGAAGAAGCACTCATGCTATGCAAAGCCAATACCTGTTAGAAGCTACATAAACACTACCAAATGTACCCCTCCCAATGAGCTTCCCTTTTTGCCATTTTGACGTCCTAGGGACAAGTTCAGATTTACTTCCCATTGGATTGATCGACGAAGATTGTGAATGGCCATTGTTAGCTGAAACTGATGAGCTTGGTGTCGAAGGTATATGTAAAGTGACCCCTGGAGAGTCCAAATTTGATTCAATCAAAGATATTGGACCAGCTTGAGAAGAAGACATAGCCCCCGGTGGGAGAGGCAAAGGGTGCCCAGCGTTACTTTCCCAGCCCACCAATGGCTTGTCAGTCGATATTCTGTTGGGCGTGGTGGACTTCCAAGTACTTGTCCCGATAATTCTAGGGCTTTGAATAGGCGAATTATCTAGACTTGGTGCTGTTCTCTCGCAAGGAATGTGATAGCCTAGGCCCAGGTTAGCCTCAGAATGAGGCATCTCTGGGGCAGACCAGACCTGGAAAATTCCGTGAGGTGGCATGTAATGAGATGACGCCCACATTTCATTTCTTTGGGGGCTCAACACTGGGCTTGAAGAAGGACTCGTCGGGCAACTGCTGGGAATGCTAAAGTTGTAGCTGTCTGAAGGATTCAATTTAAGCTTATTGGCTTTTGATGACTTCCTCGATGGGCGTGCTTCCGAATGCTCCGTGTTTTTTGGTGTGTCTTTGCCTACTGATCTTCTGAGATATTTAGAAAGGAATGAATATCACACCATATCTAATGTAATCAGCATTTCAGGAATGTGCAATGCAATAAAGTCCGACGAATAGTCATAGCGATTGCAAGGAAGAAACATCATTGTTATCGCAAACTGGCGATTGAGAAACAAAATTGAGGATGATATAGGAAAAAGAAAAAACAATCATGACTATCCAAACAATTATCTAACGAACACAATTTCATGGAGTTCTACCAAAACAATGAAATTATACACAGATTAACGAATCCTCTGCCACGAACTTCGGTTTTTATATCCAAATCAATTTCAAATACCTTCCGCTGAGTCCATCGACGATGTTGTTCGGCACGGTGTCCGGAGATGGAAGCGGCACGCTGGACGCGCTAGATCTTGCGGCGTCTCCATGAAGGGCCACCAGCTCCGGCAGAGGCAACGGCTGCGGCGCCGACGTGGACGCCACGCACGACGCCAACCTAGCGGATGACGACGACGAGGCGTGGCTACCCGACGACAGCCACGAATCGCTGGCTTCGCTTTCCCTCAGCTTCTTCCCCCGCGCGATTTGCCTGCTCCTCCGCGACGAGAAGAAGCCGCCAGGCTTCAGCGCGATGACGGCGTCGTCATCGACGGTCTGCGACTTCGAAGAGCTAAACGCGCCTAGCCACCAGTGCATTGTTCAGCTCCGCGGCGCCGGTGGCGATTGGTGGCGGATTCAATAGTCGACGGTAAATCGCGGGAAAAAAGCCGCGGTTTACGACGACGAACAGGGAAACACACGCGCCTGTCTCTAACTATATATCCGTTGGATTTACTTGTTATTTCTTTATATTTCCACCTGCAAATAAGGGGAATATATATGTATATATTATATATATATATATATATATAAATCGAAGAAATGGAGATGAGGAAAGGGGATAGCTAATGCGTGTATTGTATGTGAGAGAGAGAATGATTCAATCGACCAAATTTCGTTTGTTCTAACTAGACAGTTTGCTCTTTGTTTACTATTTTTAGCAGAAATATAAATTTCAACAGTTGAGAGTGTAATAGAGAGATTATGCTTAGGGGTGGTTCGGTACGGTATACCGTACCAAAACTGTGATACCGTATACCGTACCGAAATTTCGGTATCAAAAAAATCATATACCAATACCATACCAAAATTTCGGTATACCTTAAATTTCGATACGGTATCATACCGAAATTTCGGTATGGTATCGGTATCATACCTTCTATACCATTCATACGGAGGGTTTTTTACCATGCATGTCTCGTGACCGTTAATTCGTTGTTTTGGAATTTTAATCAATTCAAACTCCTTATGCCCCAATAAGATAGATTATTAATACCAAATTTTTCAAAATAAAAAGATTTTTTAACCTTAAATAATTTACATATTTTAGCTAGTCTCCTTAGTAAGACAAAAAACTTTACATAACCACAAAATACAACTTTATATACAGATTAATTAGAACGAAGCGGCTATATTTAAAAAATTATTGAAGATTAACAAAAAGTAATTGCATTGCATCTTCACGCTTTCAGAAAACATGAAAAAAAACATTAAAAATGCAAAAATTAAACGTTATTTGAGTTACATAAGTAAAATATGATGGGCCTAATAAGAAAGTTGTGTATAAGTTAATAATTTATGGGCTAAATAAGTTGATGAAGATCCTTAATTATTCATTTTATATTTTCTGAAATAATATAATATATATAGGTGTGTGTGTGTATATATATATATATAATATATTAAAAATTTTAGAATTTCGGTATTCGGTATAATCGGTATACCTAATTTTAAAAACTTTCATACCATTACCGTACCGAATATTTTTGGTACGGTATCATACCTTACCAAAAATTTCGGTATACCAAAATTTTCGATATTTTCGATACGATTCGATACGATAAGGACGGTATTTTGATATTTCGGTATTTTTCCCCAGCCCTAATTATGCTTATCTATACTTGATGCGGGTACGACCCCGATCAACAAGATTTATGGTCCAAGAATCACGGTGAGGGCCGGTTCGGATGAAATCATGGATGGAATATTAAGAAAGAGGACGGAAAAGTAAAGAGACAATGATTTACGTGGTTCGGATTCGGGTGAATCCTACGTCCACGGGCCGCCGGAGAATATTCACTATTAATCGGGGAAGATTACACACTCAACCTCACTTGCTCTCATGTTTACAAGTGCTTCCAAGCTCTAAAGAGTAGAAAGAAGATAAAGAGAGGGAGAGAGAACATGTGTGTGTGTTCTTGGTGTGTTAATGTGTGTGGGGCGTGTGTCTTATGGTGTAAAATGGACAAAAGACCCTATTTATACTGTAGAGGCGGCTAGGGTTTCGTACTGCCCTCCCGTCAGGTCTCCCGGTCACTTCCATAGCTCTCTCGATTACTTCATTTGTTCCCTCCTGATAGCTCCGTAGCTTCCAGGACATCTTCCTAGCTCCTTCCAATATCACCTTCGTACATTGCCTCAAGTCGAGCCTCGCACTTAGTCCTTCTCGGGCACTTCCTTGGGCCCTTCTGAATAGTTCCGTAGCTCTGTGGAGTACCTCCCGAGCTCCTCTGAACCTCACCTTCGTACACCGTTTTGATCGGACCTCGTACCTGGTCCTTACCTCCTTCAGACCCAATCTCCTACTCTGTTCCTTGTAGGTTGTCAGGTCAGGAGGAATGCTGGATAGGTCACCCCTATCATCCAGTCCACCTACTCTGAGTTGCAATAAGCTAAGTATTGCAGTTCGGTGTATTATTAAGAAAGCATTCCTCTTTTCGTGTCCTTAAATTTCTTTTGTCATTTCCTCCTGTTGCCAAGAAGTCCCAGACAGCTTAGGACTTCACATATCTGCACAGAAAACTCAGCAGTCTTGACGAGGTGACTTAGATACTCGCCAGCCAATGCCTTGTCGGATACCCTGCTAACAGAAAGCTGATCCTTGAAATCCTAACCAGATAGGTCAGGTCCTCTTCGTTAGTGGAGAGCTGGATTGAAAATCATGATTATATAAATCAGGACTCTCTGAGTCGGCGGGGAGCTGAATTCAGTCAATCGGATAGGATAGATCAAGATCTGGACTTAAAACGTCCTGATGGATTATATCAGATTTCCTCTTGCCAGCCTAGGGCCAAACTTGAGAACCTCAAACAGATGACATGGCTTTTTACATGCCAACATGGAGCTGGCTCAGACATCCCAAGTAGACGAGTAGATCTTATTCGGCTAGCATAGAGCTGGGCTTATAAATTAGGATAGACCAGATCAAGCTTGTGGGTGAGGACTAACCTGGAATCCGAAGAACCGACCAGGAATCCGAAGAGCTGACCCGGATCCTGGGAATCCTGATGAGATAGACCAGTTCTTCGTTCATCAACTCGAAGGTGGACACCTGGCAGAGTTGATCAGGTCTCTTTGTCAATGGAGAGTTGATGTGGAACTCCTGCTGCTAGAGCCTGGTCTTCATAAGCTAGCGTGGGAGTTGTGTTACGATGCTGTGGACCTCGTCGATCTCCTTAGGTAAGTGGGATGTCCACTCTGCTGGCCAACTCCTGATCGTGGCTCGTCCTCATGGAGCTAGTCGAACTGCTGAAGTATAAGAAGTGACACGATTAGGCGGTTGAATGATGAGTTAGCGAGCTTGCAGCAGAACATGAGCAGCTCATCGAGCGCAAGGCTGCAAATCTGTCGGCAAGGGAGCAAAAGCCCAGTTGAAGCATTTAAACTGATAGCCAGGTAAAGGTGCAGGGACTTTGTTACAGAGAATTCTGTCTTAGTCACTCCTGTAGTTCTGCACCTGTGATCTTGCTATCCTTCTATCAGAGTAGATGGTTTTTTCCAAACATATGGCCGAGTCTTCCCCCTTAACTACTCTCCTACTCTGAACTGTGCTTACCATAGTAGCACCTCCAGAATACTCTAAATTAGATGGAATCACCTTCTGCTCCTTTTACACGCCAGGCTACTGCTATGCATTTCGAAGCTCGACTCAAAAACCTCGTGGCGAGCAGTACTCAGATATCCTGAACACCTAATTCGAACCTCCACTCGCTCGCCAGCTCGTGGTTTGACTTGGATATCCTCTGTGAAATAGGCCAGCCTCGGCGTGCTGACGGAGAGCTGAGCTTAGATATCCTGATGAAGTAAGTTGGGTCCTAAGCACCGTAGCAGAATTGAACTTAGAGACCCAAACAGATAAGTCGGGCATTCGTGTGCCAACAAGGAGCTGGACTTAGATATCCCAATCCAGACAGATTTGGTTTCCGAGTACCCGCACGGAGCTGAACTGTAGATATCCCGATGGATAGGTTGGGTCTTCTGGTGCCAGCGTGGAGCTGGACTTAGATGGATATCCCAACAGTTAGGTTGGGTTTCCCGTGCCAGCACAAAGCTGGACTTAGATGTCCCAGCAGTTTGGTTGGGCCTTTATGTGCCAGCCCGGAGCTGGACTTAGATAGATATCCCAACAGTTAGGTTGGTTTCCCGTGCCAGCACGAAGCTGGACTTAGATAGATATCCCAACCGTTAGGTTGGGTCTTTGGGCACCAGGCAACATTACTTGTACTTGCATCGTGCTAGTTACCTATTTGATACCTGTTCTCCTTTTTGCACCCTTCTTTCATGGTGCAAGAGCTAGGAGATATGTGTCGGTTTCTGGCGACCTGGGCTAGACCAGGACTTATGATATTCGTATCCAGCCGAGGCGACATCCCCTCCACATGTACTTTTCTTCTGACATCCTGCTGCAATCATGTCCAAACATTCGTCTGAATGGTTATTGGCAGATTTAAACGTGTACCTGAGAGATGTCCGTCTAGGCTGGACTTGGCGCACATCGCTTTCGTTTTCGCGACTTGGGGGCTCGTCTTCACTAGGTCCGTCACAGAGGTACTCTCCTGGAGCTAGGCTGGGTTCTACGGGCCATGTTTCTAGCTTGGGGTTGAGCCCGGACTTAGAAGAGTCAAGTGCAGCCGATCTTGTTGCCAAGGAGAATGAACTTGCGTTCCATATGAACCAGCTCGTGGAGGAACGGCAAACCTTGATTGAACGTATGCTAAGGACTTGTTGGCAGAGAGGGAGAAGGCTATGAAGGCTATTCTGGAGTGAGCCTTCGATGCTGAGATAGCGAAGGAAGTGAAGAGTAACTCAATGCGCCAGGAAGGGCGTTCTGCAGGAAGGCTAGAGATAACACAGCTCTGCCAAAAATATCTCTCCACCTCTCGTACGACACTTCTTCTTGGGAGGTTTTGCTGCTGGACGAGAGCCAGCTTCCACCCTGGCTGTAGCGGTGGCGGCTATGAGCGCTCCTCGAGCCTTTAAAGGGGATCCTAATGCGACTCTTAATCCCACCTTCTGGCTAACTAGAGCGCCTCCCTCCTGCACTCGCATCCGAACACACATTTGAAGAGTTAGTGGCGGATTTAAACATGTACCTGAACGATATCCGCCTAAGTCGGACATGATTCCTTTCGTTCTCGTGGGTTGGATGCCCATCATCACAAGGTCCGCAGACCCACTGGGGAGGCTCCAACCTGGAAATAGTCTAGGGCCTTCGGGCCTTGTTTCCTGCCTGGGAGCTGAGTCAAGGCTTGGAGGCTTCGTGGCATGTTTTCTTTGCCTTTTGCTTATGCCCTTATCTCCTTTTGGAGGTATTTTTCTTCTTAAGTATTCTGGGCAAGCTTTACTGTTAATGTCCGGACCTGTGCTACTACCACTCTTCACTCCGCGCATTCGAAGTGAGTGAGGAGTAGGCCTCCTTACCTGACGACCTCAATCCTTTCCTTGCAATTTGCACTTTGAGTACCCACGCTGATCCGTCTCAGCAGATTGCCGCACTCTGGACCTCTTGCGCCTTCCTCCCAACATCTCACTACATTTGCATCCAACACTTTCATCTGGAAGGATAAGGACATATTTAAACATGTACCTGGGAGATATTTTTATAGGCTGAACCTAGTGCCTATTGATTTCATTTTTATAGGTTAGAGGTTCGTCATCGCCAGGTTCGTAGGTTACCGGGTAAGCATTCCACCTGGAGCGTATATTCATCCCAGGAACGTTTTCTCTTAAGTATCTGTGGTCTGCCTCTCTGTCACCGCCGGGACCTTTACTACTACCACTCTCCACTCCCCCTACTTCGGATTGTGCTGATGTTTATTAGCACATTCGAAGTACGTGAAGAGTGTACCCCCTATCTTACCACCCTCAGTTTTTTCCCCTTGTTGCTTTGGATTGTATTTCTTACTGGTTTTTTAGTCCTTTTAGCCCAAGCTGTAAATATTAGTTAAAATAGGTGTAGCTGTATCGAACAGAACTTGAGTTCATTTTTTCAACAGATTGATTTTCCCTTTCCAATCGTCAACTACAGATAGATCAGATCGAACTCCATAATCGATCTTTTCATGGTATCAGAGCAGGTCGAAGCTCGAATTCGATCAACTGTGTGCAGTCAGTGAATCGTATATTCAGGCGATTAGAGGAATGAAGGCTGAAAGAGATTACTGGGACGTGGCGATAAAACTGAATGATCCTTCACTGATGTCGTCGGAAGCGCAATCAGAGCAAGAATTGATGATCGAACAGTCGAAGGAGCAGAGTTTGGAATAGGAGCTGATGACAAGCCGTGGAATTTACAACCTACAGGGCAGAATAAATTCGGACAGAAAGGGGACGAGCTTGAGTGTAAAGAAGAAAATGGGGAAAGCTATCAACGCTGCTCACCTAGATGACCTTACAGACCTTGCGGGTAATATGCTTTACCCTCGATTTGCTCTAGTTAACTCTGTGTGCAGAATTTCCTGGATAGTGGATACAGGAGCCACAAACCATACATGTATGGACTTATCCTTGCTTCAAAATGCCCAACCAGTCCACAAATACACATCTGTTACCCTTCCAGATGGAAGAACACAGATGGTAAAGTGCAGGGGCGATGTTGTTCTCAACACCAAACTAACGCTGAAAGATGTCCTTTTCATCCCTGGATTTCGATTCAACCTACTCTCTGTTAGGAAGTTGTGTTAAACCTCCAACATTAGATGTGAGTTTATGGCGGATTGCTGCTTATTTCAGGACCTTCAGACTAAAAGCTACTTAGCAGTGGGAAATGTGGTCAATGGGCTTTACTTACTCACAGAAGACTATTCCAATCCTCAAACTGTCCACCAGAGTTTGAAGAGGCTTTTGTCTAGAAACATGTGTAACTCTTTGGATCTGAAATGTGATTCTGTGTCCAAGTTGCATGCTAATCTCTCTTCCAGCGATGTATGTTGGCATGCTAGATTGGGACATCCCTTAAATAAGGTTCTGAAATATATCAGTGATGTTGGTGATTCGGATTTGTCCACTTACTGCGACACATGTCCCTTGGCAAAGCAACAGAGATTATCCTTTCCCTTGAGCCACATTCACACCTATGCAGCTTTCGAGCTAATACATATAGATTTGTGGGGACCTATAGTCACCCGACCCACTCAAATTATCACTACTTTCTGACCATAGTTGATGATTACACAAGAGCAACTTGGACTTTCTTGACGAGATACAAAACTCAGGTGTTCAGCCTATTGCAAGACTACATTCTGCTCATCCGCAACCAATTCAAAACCACCATAAAGTCCATACGTTCCGATAATGGCACTGAGTTCACAAATGCCTCATGTGCTCAGTTGCTGGCCTCTTTCGGGATACAACACCAGAAAACATGCCCATATTCCCCACAACAAAATGGAGTTGTTGAAAAGAAGATCAACACATACTCCAAGTGGCGCGGGCTCTTATGCTGCATTCATCACTCCTTAAACAATTCTGGGGTGATGCAATATTAACAGCAACATACCTTATCAATCGACTTCCTACAGCCACCTTGAAATGGAAGTCACCATATGAAATCCTACACTTGAAGTCGCCGACTATTTCGCACCTCAGAACTTTTGGTTGTCTATGCTTTGCTACAAAAACAAGACCTCAGCATGATAAATTTTCTCCAAGATCGTACAAGGCCGTGTTCTTGGGTTATTCACCTGGCCAAAAGGGATACAAGCTGTATCATTTGGCTGAGAGAAAGATTACTATCTCACGAGATGTAGTCTTTAGAGAGAATGTCTTTCCTTTTGCTTCTCTCAATCAAGAACGTGCAACCTCAGATATCTTACCCAGATCCGATTCAGACATCCCTTGTTGTATAGGATCAGATTGTGTTCCTTCCCCGCCAGATTACCACACGAACAACCAGCAGCAGGTAGCTTCCGGTACAGCTGTGTCAGATGATCCGAATCAAAATAGGGGGCTGTTTCTCCTGCGGCGAATGATTTATCTGTCCAACCTGAATTCAGAAGAAGCCAAAGAACTAGGCAGCAACCTGCTTGGATCATGCATCCCACAGTTGCGGGGGTATCAAGTGAAGAAACTTCTACCTTCGAGTGCAACCTGCCCGAACCTATCCGTATACACATTCTTCCAATTTAAATCCATCATATGTGTCTTTTCTGGCAAATGCATCCAATGTGCAGGTACCAAACTCATATGAGCAAGCTAAGCAACAAGTCGAGTGGAAGGCTGCCATGCAAAAGGAGTTCGATGCTTTAGAATCCAACCAAACCTGGGAGCTCACTACACTTCCCAGAGGGAAAAGGGCCATAGGATGTCGATGGTTGTTCAAGATCAAACACAACCCGGATGGATCGATTGACAAGTAAAAAGCGCGGCTAGTAGCTAAAGGCTACAACCAAGTGGAAGGGGAGGATTACTTTGACTGTTTTTCGCCCGTGGCCAAGCTAGTGACAGTGAGAATTGTCCTGGCACTTGCAACGGCAAAGCACTGGCATCTTCATCAATTAGATATCAACAACGCTTTTCTACATGGATATCTAGATGAGGCCGTTTATATGAAGATACCTCCCGGCTACTCGAAAGGCATTCCTTATCAAGTGTGCAAGCTTCGCCGCTCCTTGTATGGGCTGAAACAGGCTTCACGACAGTGGAACCTTGAGTTTACCGAGAGATCACAGTCCTTCTCACTTCACTCAATCGGATCACGATCATTGCCTTTTTGTCAAGCGGTCAGGTCCTGATTTGCTCATTCTCCTTGTCTACGTGGATGACATACTCTTGACTGGATCAAGTGAGGCATTCATCTGCGAAACTAAGCAATTTCTAGATGACGTATTCACCATCAAGGACCTTCATCATGCCAAATACTTCTTGGGGGTTGAAATAGCCCGATGTAATTCGGGGATCTTCCTCAATCAGCTCAAATATGTCTTGGATCTGCTGCGAGATACTGGCCTTCTAACTTGCAAATCTGCAGCTGTTCCACTGGTTAAAGGGACTAATCTTTTTGATGAATCAAGTCCTTACCTCATCCAAGTTCTTACAGAAGATTAGTTGGACGACTCTCGTACTTGGGATTCACTAGACCTGATATCTCACACGCAACGCAACAATTAAGCCAGTTCTTACAACACCCGCGGACCATTAATTGGAAAGCAGGTGTGCAAGTCCTCAGGTATTTGAAGGGATGTCCATCTCTGGGTATTTTTCTGTCTAGCTCCTCCGATGAGACTATACACTCGTACTGCGACGCGGACTAGGCAGCTTGTCCTCAAACTCGGCGCTCTCTCACGGGATTTTGCATATTCCTTGGTTCGTCTTTGATATCATGGAAGACCAAGAAGCAGTCCACGGTCTCTCGATCATCTTGTGAGGCGGAATATCGCAGTATGGCTGCCACCGTGTCTGAATTGTTATGGATTTCTTACATTCTGCGGGATCTCCATCAACCTGTTTCACTGCCTATCTCTTTTGCCTGCGATAACAAATCGGCCATTCACATCACATCTAACCCCGTCTTTCATGAGCGCACCAAACATCTTGACATCGACTGCCACATTGTACGCCAGCAGTTTAAGGCGGGTTTCATCCAGCCGTACTACATTCCTTCACAGCAGCAGCCCGATGATTTTTTCACGAAGTTGCTTACTGTCGATCATTTTCACCGGTTACTTGCCAAGCTTGGTCTTGCTGATGTACACCAAACCAAGCTTGAGGGGGGGATGAAAAGATTACATACAAGTGAAAATGATCACGGATGAATATTGCAGGGCAGTTTTGTAATTATTCTGTTTCTTACTGGTTTTTTAGTCCTTTTAGCCCAAGCTGTAAATATTAGTTAAAATAGGTGTAGCTGTATCGAACAGAACTTGAGTTCATTTTTTCAACAGATAGATTTTTCCTTTCCAATCGTCAACTACATATAGATCAGATCGAACTCCATAATCGATCTTTTCACCAACCACGTCTGGGCTTATAGGTTTCTTTTCCTGCCTAGGATTGAAGCTAGGGCTTATGGCCTCCATTTCCATCTAGAGCCAAGTCGGGCTTAGAGGCTTCGTATCTAGCCTGGATCTAAGCCAGGGCTTACGGGGTTTTCCTCCCGACCTGGATTTAAGCCAGGGCTTACGGGGTCTCGCTTCCAGCCTGGGTTCAAACCAGGACTTATGGACTTCGTTTCCAGCCTGGATTGAATCCAGGGCTTACAGGCTTCTCTTTCACCTAGTATCAGAGCTAGGACTCGTGGCCTCCTTTCTCATCTGGAGCTACGTCGGAGCTTAGAGGCTTCGGGCCTAGCCTGGATCTAAGCCAGGGCTTATAGCCTTCACTCCCAGCCTGGATCTAAGCCAGGGCTTATAGGCTTCACTCCCAGCCTGGGTCTAAGCCAGGGCTTACGGTCTTCTGTCACCAACCCGGGTCAAAGCCAGGGCTTACGGTCTTCTTTTTTATAGTCCGGAGACTTATCATCGGCAGATCCGTAGATCTTACACCGGAAGGTTTCTGCCGGGGCTAGGTCGAGGCTTATGGTCTCCTGTAGCCAGCTGAGAGCTGGACCGGCATACCTGCCAAACCTACAAAAGCCACACGCAAGCAACTCCAACGCACGAGACACGGTAAGTGTCATGAGATAAAAGCGATAATCAAATAATATTTAGTAATGACATAGTGGAAGCAATGCGTTAAATGGCAGGTTGGAGATAAGCCTATACAAACTAATTTCAGCACATAACCCAATATTCCTCCTACTCTGTGATCTAGAAAGGTTAGGTTTCGAGACATGAGGTAGCTAAGTAGGAAAGTTGGAGGTCAGTAGCTAAGTAGAAAATCTGAGTAGGTACGTAGGAAATCTGGACGTCAGTAGCTAAGTGGGTAAGCTGGAGGTCAAAGGTAGTGTACGGAGGAGGTACATAATCCCGACTAATCCTGACACAGCCGACTAGGGGACACAAAGAGGGTGTTGGTTAGGAGACATTTTGGTCAGAAAGAGAGCATGTCAGTCTGACAGCAGTACGCCTACGATAGCCTGTCCTAGGCTGTACCTTTTGGAAACCCAGTGGGCTAGTGGCCCAATGGCAATAATTCCATCAATCCAAATATAGCCCAAATAATTAATTTGAGAGCCTAATAAAATAAATCAAGCTCAACTCATTTAAGTCCCCCAACTCTAAAAGCCTCACGTTTAATTTATTTTGGTAATCCAAAATAATTAATTCCAGCAATTATGATAATTAACCTCAATAACTCAAAATAATTATTTTCAGAAATTAATTAAAATAATTTCAATAATGAAAAACAATTCAGCCATACTAACAATAATCCAAATACTTAAAGTGCACCAGGCCTAAAAGCCCAAGTACTTAATTTAAGCCACTTACTAAATTAATCCCATAGCCCAAATAATAATCCCTACATATTTAAAGGCTGGAACCCGTTGGAAACCCTAAGTGAAATGGCTAGGGTACCCCAAATACTATCAAAATTCTCTTTGGCCCCTAATTTCAGATCTCATAACATTTGGCCCCAAGAAAAATAGCAGAATTGACCCCAGCATTATTATAATTTAGCTTCGCACCCCCCAAAAGTTAGAAAACCTTACCACCGGGTCCCGGAACACCATTGACGATGGAGCCGCCGCCGGAGACGGCATGGCGCGATCGGCGGTGATGTTGGGCGGGTGCGCAGACCGTGGAGGTGGCGGCCGTCCGACTTTAAGAACCTAAAATCGCAACCTAGCATCTATGGATTCGTCTCGTCTTCTTTCCCGCGACGCCGCTGGTTCTGCTCCGTCGAAGGTTTGGGATGACATACGAGGTACTTAGATGGAGTGTTCATGCCATGGGTACCCTCAATTTCGAGAAGTTGATGTCGATTTTCCCCGTTTTCAGATTTGGCGTTGTTGGGATTTCTGTCCAATGCTGCGACTTTTCTCCCAGATTTTCTTGTTCCTATTTCGAAGGGCAGCGGTCGTTGCTTGGCTGAGTGACGGCGCGACGCAGGAGTCGGCTAAGTCGACGGAAGTCACCGGTGATGGCGGGCCAAGGTCGCCAATGGCCGCGACAATGATGAGGCTTCCTTCGTCAGTGGTGGCCCGATGGTGGCGAGGAGGAGAACGGATAGGGTGGCGACGGTGGACCACAGCCATACGAGGCAAACGCCGTGGCGTCTTTCGGAGCGCCAGCTGCGGCGCGGACTGTACGGTGCCGCACTGTACGTTGCCGCCTCGATAATGGCTGGGCGGTCTGGGTGATGGAATGGTCGCTGACAGTAAGGCAAAGGCGGCCGGTGGCTAAGCTCACGGCGGGACAAGCTTCTGTTCGGCAAGTGTTCGATAAAATGCCATAGAAAAAACTCAAGAATGCAGCCCAGAAATCTTCCAAAAACAGTCGTTTAATCCAAGCCACAACTCCATATCTCACGTTCCAAACCCTCCTTCCCACAGACGGCGCCATTTGATGCGGGTACGACCACGATCAACAAGATTTATGGTCCGAGAATCACGGTGAGGGCCGGTTCGGATGAAATCATGGATGGAATATTAAGAAAGAGGACGGAAAAGTAAAGAGACGATGATTTACGTGGTTCGGATTCGGGTGAATCCTACGTCCACGGACCGCCGGAGAATATTCACTATTAATCGGGGAAGATTACACACTCAACCTCACTTGCTCTCGTGTTTACAAGTGCTTCCAAGCTCTAAACAGTAGAAAGAAGATAAAGAGAGGGAGAGAGAACATGTGTGTAGAGGCGGCTAGGGTTTCGTACTGCCCTCCCGTCAGGTCTCCCGGTCACTTCCATAGCTCTCTCGATTACTTCATTTGTTCCCTCCTGATAGCTCCGTAGCTTCCAGGACATCTTCCTAGCTCCTTCCAATATCACCTTCGTACATTGCCTCTAGTCGAGCCTCGCACTTAGTCCTTCTCGGGCACTTCCTTGGGCCCTTCTGAATAGTTTCGTAGCTCTGTGGAGTACCTCTCGAGCTCCTCTAAACCTCACCTTCGTACACCGTTCTGATCGGACCTCGTACCTGGTCCTTACCTGCTTCAGACCCAATCTCCTACTCTGTTCCTTGTAGGTTGTCAGGTCAGGAGGAATGCTGGATAGGTCACCCCTATCAATACTCTTATATAAGGACCCTAGGGTAGATAAAACTGTCAATTTTGTCATAGTTATTTATAATTTTACCTTAATTGCTTAATTACAATTTTGCCCTTACAAGTTTATCTTTAAATTGAAATTTAATTGTTAAGTAATTTAATTCGTAATATAAAATGTTCAAAACTTGCATACGCATTGGGTGTGCTTTACATACTAGTTATTATAATTTATAACTAGTATATGTAGCACACCCAATGTGTGTTCAAATATATCAAGTTATTTTATATTTTGCACATTTTTTATTAATAAAGTAGTTTAAAAGCTAAAATTTTGATTTACGGATAATGTGTAATAAATGAAAATATTAAGGGTAAAATTATAATTGACAGTCAAGGGTAAAATTATAATTTGGCAATCAAGTGAAAAATTGTAAATAATTATTTATTAAATTGGCGGTCCAAATATGGCCGTTTATAGCACCATATGGGAAATTTAAGAAAATGGCCTTTGACGTGGTCAACGTTAAAAAAGTAGCCTCCAAATGAACAATGACTTTAATGCCCTTACTAATCGAGGTCCCGAAAAATGCGGGGTCCCTTGCTACATAGCACGGGTCCCTAAGCAGGGGCGGTGCTATGCTGCAGGAGACCCGCCCATGCTGTGCAGCAAATGGGCGGGACCCCTGCTAGCATGCGCGGGACCCTGCTAGCATGCGTAGGACTAGGGATGGCAGTGGGGCGGGGATTCCCCGTCCCCGCGGGATCCGCCCCGAATGGGGCGGGAAATCACCGAGTTTTTATCCCCGCGGGGCGGGGACGGGGAAAGATTTTTCCCCGCGGGGATCCCCGCCCCGTTCCCCGCCACGCCCCAACTTCTATATATATATTATAATATCTATAATATTAAATTATAAATTAAATAATATTAAATATATATTATATAATATTAAATTAATACAAATAATATATAAAACTATAATTTATATAATATTTATAATGAAAATATAATTAAATTTATATATTATATTAAAAGTATTAATTTTTTTAAAAAAAAATTGAATCCCCGCGGGGATCCGGTGGGGACGGGGACGGGGACGGGGACAATTTTGTCCCCGAAAGCCTCGCGGGGCGAGGACGGGGATTAGGTCCCCGCCCCCGCCTGGCCCGTTGCCAACACTACGTAGGACCCCTGCTATATAGCACGGGTCCCCTGTCCAGCATGGGCGGGTCTCTTGAGTAGGCACAGGAGACCTGCCCATGCTGCAGGAGACCCGTGCTATATAGCAGGGGTCCCACGCATGCTAGCAGGGGTCCCGCCCATGCTGTGTGTGCTGTGCCTACTGCAGCAGAAGACCCGGACATGCTGGGCAGGGGACCCGTGCTATATAGCAGGGGTCCTGCGCATGCTAGCAGGGGTCCCGCGTATTTGTTGCATGGGCGGGTCTCCTGCTAGCATGTGCGGGACCCTACTATATAGCACGGGTCCGCTGCCAAGGTCCAATGAGTCTGGACAACCTTATATAAAAAAAATATGTGTTAGGGATTTGAACCCACGACCTACTATTTGAACGTCAGACTACACAACCACGCGGTCTCGCTTTTTAACATATTGGTTTTTACTGTGGAAAAAAAAAAGACACCCTGTAAAAAGACGAAAATACCCTTAAATTGAAGGCTACTCTTTAAAAGATAAAATCGAGAAGGCTATTTTTTTAAGTTGACTCCAGTCAAATGCTAGCTTTTAAAAAGACCCCAACCATAGACTCTTTATATAATAGTATGCATAGTAAGTATTATTATTGCGTTTTAGTGATCATTAAATATCATAGGAGACCTCTTCAAGCCATTGTGCATTAAAGACGAAAATTATAGAACAGAACGAGTTCTAATTCTTGAATTCTAGTGGTATGAAAATTGATGTGTGACAAATGCTTGTTCAATATCTCATTATCAAATAAAATATCTCAATTTCAGTTATCTGTGGGCTTCGTCATCGTATCAATCGACTATGATTATTATTGACTTGGACAACTGTGAGTTAACTCTGGATCAATTTAGTCTCCGAGGTTTCGCGGGGATCAATTTAGCCCCGATGTTATCGAATTTGAACCAAATTGGTCCCCGCCGTTAATTAGCTGTTAATTTAGATGGAAAATTGACACGTGTAGACATGTGATTGGCCAGAATTAAAAATTCAATAATTAATCATTAAAAAAGGAGAAAATCCAAAAAAGGAAAAATTAAAAAAAAAGGAAAAACTAATAAATTAAAATAGAAATAAAGAGATAAATAAATTAAATTACAAACAAATTAAATTCCATTAAAAATAAATGATAATGAAAATGTATATAAATAATAAAATTAAAATAGAGAAACAATACAAAATTAAAATAACCTTGTAAGAAATAAACAAAAAAAAAGAGAAAATGTTAAAACTAATAAATTAAAATAATCAAATAAAGAGAGAACTAAATTAAATTACAAACAAATTAAATTCAAATAAAAAGAAAATGATAATAAAAATGTATTAAAATAATAAAATTAAAATAGAGAAAAAATACAAAATTAAAATAACTTAAGTAAAATTAAACAATAAAAGAGAGAGAGAGAGAGAGAGAGAGAGAGAGAGAGAGAGAGAGAGAAAATGTTAAAACTAATAAATTGAAATAAAATAAAAATAAAGTGAGAATTAAATAATTAAAATTAAATTTAATTCAACTAAAAATGAAAATTCATAAAAATGTATTAAATAATAAAATTAAAATAGAGAAAAAATATAAAATTACAATAGCTTAAGTAATAAACAAAAAAAAAAAGAGAAAGAGAAAAAATGTTGAAACTAAAAAAAATAATAAATAAGAAAAATAAAAAGTAACAAATATTTTTTGTTAAAAGCAAATATAAGTGAAAAAATAAAATATGATAAAAATGTCACTGAAAGTTGATGAGAATTCCCGATCTCGTCTCCTTTCAGTTAACGGGAATGCAATCGTCCCATTACATTTGTTTTTCTCTCCGATCTATTTTTTATGTTTTTCATTTTTTCAATTGTTTTCCATTTTTTAATGTTTAATCAATCTTTAAGTCTGACCAATCGCATGTGGAGACATGTCAACTTCCATCCAAATTAACGGCTATTTAACGGCGGGGACCGTTTTGGTTCAAATTCGAAACGTCGGGGACTAAATTGGTCCTCGCGAAATATCTGGGACTAAATTGGTCCAGAGGGTAAACATTGGGGACCATTTTAGGTTTTCGCCCTTTCTAAAATCAATGATATTAAACGTAACAACGTACGACCAAACACTTTGATGTTAGTTGAATAGACGTGTCACGGTTTATACAATACTAGTGTGTGCCTATTTGAATACGTTATATTAACTTATAGTTTAAGTTATTTTTAATAAGGGAAATTAAGTTTAACTTTAGAATTTTTTAGGTATATAATTGATTGACTTTAAAGAATATAATTGAAATATATTTAAAATTAAGGGTCACATAGTAATTTCGGATGTTGGGGCTCTGTAGCGTCTAGTAAAGAAAAGTGGGCCTTTGCTTCAGCACTTTAAGTGCTCGTTTGGTAGCTGTTTTATCTTTAGAATGGTTTAAATTATAAGTTTATATCAAACTAATTAATGTGTGTAAAATAAATGTGTGCTTGATAAACACATCTGATGAGTTGTGTTTATCTAAACTCGTCGGCATGAGTTGACTTGTGTTTATCTAAACTCGTAGGCATGCTTTTAGAATTAGATTACGTAAACACATGGTTTATATACAGTTATGAACCAAATATCTAAACATGTATTTAACCCTCATTTAAAATTAAATAGCTAAACTCATGAAAATAAGGGATAATGGTTTTAGTAGGACATGCTCTAACGGGTTGGGCGGTTCAGATAATATAATTTCGGTCTCTACTAGTTTGATGATTACAATTTTTCTTCGATATACTTAAATACTTTTTTTCCTCTAACAAATATATGTTCAATCTTCAAAATAAAAAAAAAAAATATGTCTAATTTCGTTAATGATATAGTCAATGCTTACCATTTAAAGTACATACCTACTCACAACTATACCATATAAGTGTACAAACTGATATATTTGTTAACTCTAACAAACCTAACAAATAAAGCCCTAATACATTTGTTTTTTCAAAATGGATATGGGACTTGATGAGTCGACCCAACAAATCATCCACAAGTCAAAGTAAACAATACATAATTATTTTATTTCCCGAAATTGAGACTCTTCTTCTTCGTCTTTGTCCTTCTTTGTGGATGAAGCCCTAGCTTTCTTGCTTCAATGAAACCTCAATACACAATATTTATACATAAAACAATAAATGTGAGCAATGATATTTCATGTTATCCGCCTTGCAAAGGCAGACATGCATGAAACCTGTCAAAAACATTCATAACAATCAACATGAAAGAGATAACGTAACATGTTAAGCACGTCAAATTAAAATGTCCAAAACGATTCGCAAAATCCCTCACGAAAAACTTCGCTTAGCACGAAAAAAAAGGCTAAAAACAGCCACAAAATGTCCGCAAAAACTCATTGTTCATAAGGTTTATTCGATAACGTTTTGTGGATTATTATTTCCTGCATGAAAATCGAAAAGAAATATGACAAGGGAATCATCCATCTTATATCCCCTTGGACTCCGAGCTCTCTTCCTCCTTCACACCCTTTTCCTTCGACGAAGAACCTTCATTAGACGTCGAATTGGGCCCCACCGACAAGAGGTTTGCTTGTTGAGAAATTTCCATCTTTCGAAGATGAATGCGAAATTTCTTGACAACCCCACAAAAAGCAAATAGAAAAAAAGAAGACTATGTTTAGCGATGGTTTTGAAAGTACGGAAAATATTAGGGCTTTATTGTGTTCGAAATTGAGGATATATATGTATGTATACCTGCAGGTGGCTTTTTACTTCGTCGTTAGTTAAGCCATTAACCTCCATGACCTCCCTAATTTGCTTAGGGGTAGCCACTGTAAAAAAAACGGATTTAATATTTATTGTCGAGATGAAATAATCACGCATTCTTTAATACGTAAAAATGGATAAAAAACATAAAATGAGAGTACAAACAAATTATCGTACGATTTGCTCCGCCGAGTAGATGCAGTGCATCGACGAACTTGTTGTGAAGCTCTGATGACCAGCAACGCCTTAGCTTCTTCTCACGTGGCTCTTCATTTTGCGCCGCCGTAAGCTTTGCCTTCTTCGATTTAGGGTTTTCTTCCACTTTACGTTTGTCTGAAAATGCCCTATTTTCGTCCTTAATTGATAGGCCATCACAATGATTCTCATAGGATACAAATGCACCTCCTCCGAATTGCACACGCCTATCTCCTTGATGATACTTTTCCGAAATAAAAAATCGAAATTAGAATTGAATTCGAATCAATAGTAAATATTCAGATCCATTATTATTAGGAATAAAACAAGGTAATTATTTCTGGGTGATAAATATAGGAAACATATAGTCATTAGGTCATCCCATTTTTCTGGTCAGCGCAGCCGCCGCGATCTGAACACTTATCGATGAAAAATGGATCTAAGAAAAAAAAATGACTCACCAATTTTGGGTTCGCGAAAGATTTTGGATTTCCAGCATTACCAAATTGGCCGTCTCCGTCGTACTGAACCGAAGCGCTCCAAAGCTGAGTTGAGTTCAACCAATTCTTCTTATCGTTTATGTCGTCTGACGATTTTGACTTTCCATTCCCATCGCTCTTCGACGACATCAACTCCTTCTCTGTCTCGGCGCCTTTTCCCTTCAGCTTCGTCTTTTCTTCGTTCAACATTTCGATACCTATACATATGTAAATATAAGAATACACACATGCATACATACACATACATATATAAATGTACTTAGTTAAAAAGAGAGAAGAATAGATGACCATCGTTGAACAAGCTCATGCACATGGGAAGTTTACGTTTGAACCCATCAAGCTTTCTTAACTCGGCCTTCAAAAGGGTTACATAAAATTCAAGCCGTGATAGCTTCTCAGAAACATCATCTACCATTGATACTTCTTTGAGAATATTCAATATGGTTTTGTTGGGATAAAAATCAGAGCTCTTTTCAAATATTTTCTCAACATTGGTGTTTTTTTCGGAAGCCATTATATTTTGCTTTTAGTATACGGTCGGAATAATAGTGATAAGTGTGCATGAAATTTGTGGGTTGTGGGACTACTGACTTATATAGGTAGATGGATGGGCAAAATGAAATGTGGATGCTAGTGATTATATTTTCTAATAATATGAAAAGATTCTATTATGTGTGCATTGTGTTTAATTTATTATGGTCAAATATTACGTGGTATTCGCAATTTATTGCATTTTACATTATAATATTTTCTAATTGGAAATTATGTTTATTCCTCCAAATTATTACATTTGGCGTTTTTTTATTTGACGCGAGGAATTAATCGTAATAGTTTCAATATTTTATTTAAAAGATTAATTTCTACTTCTTTTTTTCTTTATTTGGGGGTTATGGTCTTTTATCCCTTGTGGTTGCATTCATTGATGGGTTAATGACACACTGTATATGAGGCAAACATTAAGATTAGTTCATATTCAAAGCCAATTCTTTCATTGAAAAGAGAAATGAATGGACATGCAGTAAGAAAAAAGATCGGAATATTCGATGAAAGTTTGACGATTATTAGAATTAAAAAAGACGAATTACGCAAAATTAATCCTCTTGAATACATAATAAAATTTCTTTTAATACTCTTAGAATCAAAGTTTATGAAATTGAAATCACATTATACTTTTGACTTTTTATAATATTATAATTTTGACAGTAAACGATTACGTAGAATATCATTTACTATCATTATCCTTAAAATGACGAAGCGAAAACAATTCGAGTTATGGATAAAATGGGCCAATCTTTGAATCGAATTGTTTTTGCCATTTTAAGGATAATATAGTCAATGAAATTCAACGCAATCGTTTACCGTCAAAATATATAATATTATAATAAGTCAAAAGTATAATGTGATTACAATAAACTTTGATTCTATGAAAAAGTGAATACGAATTGTAGAACACAGATTCACATGGTTCGGATTTACTTAATCCTACATCCACGGAGAACGAAGATCTCTTATTAGATAGAGATTACAGATTACAGAGAATTCTCAGATGAGCACAAAGCTCTTGATCAAACACTCGAGATGAAAATCGCACACACTAAATCATAGACAGAGATATGTGAATGCACGCAAATAATCTCAAGAAGCAATATTTAAAAATTGGCGCCAAGAGTTGTTGAACGCGCCTTCCTTTGTTTGTTGCATAAATCGTCAACCGCATCCACGTTTCTCTATTGAGATAGTTGCAACTTCTAATTCAATTTAGCAAATACGCTTCTTCTCCCTCTAGCTTTCCACTGCTTCGTAACATCCAAGATTAAGGAACTCAGCTTAATTTACTTTTGTTGGATTATAATATCTAGCAATCTAGTTTTGATGAACACAAAACTTATTAGTGTGTTACTAACATATTTAGTTAAGTGTGTAGACGAGCTCGGTTCGAAAAACAGATATTTGATGTGAGCTCAGGGCGAAAAATTGGGTCAGTCAACTACTGGTCAATGCGGTCAACCGTCGGTCAACCCGGTCTCGGTCTGGTCAGACTGGACTGGACATGTCCAGTCTCGGTCTGGACTGATCCGGTCTCAGACTGACTGGTCGGTCTCGGACTGGACTGATCGGTCTCGAACTGGATTGACCGGTCTCGGTCTGGACTGATTCGCTCGATGACTGGTCAGGTCAACGACTGGATTGACTGGTCAACTATTGACTGGTGTACAGGCCTTCTACTGCAGCAGCTACATGCAGATAAAGCTGACATCATTGACCAAGTTAACAAAGGCTCTCAATGGCTATATTATTGTGTCTAACGGCTATATCAAGGTGGAAAACCTATAAATACAACAGTGAAGGGCAGAAACAAGCTGAGGATCCTAGAGCAAACAAGCACACATTCAAAGAGATATCTAAGAGAGAAGAACAAAGCTAAGAGCACAAAATCAAGAGAGTTCTTCCCAAGTGTGTGGGTTACAAAAGAGAGAGCTACACCGTTCAAACCCACACATCTCACTCACACAAAGATGAGCTTATGTAGATTAGTTGAGAGACAGACTATACACAAAGACGTAAAACTATTTGTTTGTTGTCTTTGCACATAGACGTTAAAGAAGTGCCTTCGTAGGGCGCGGTCTACGATTAGTAGAGCGAAATAACTCAATCGGTGGACTTTAAAAAGATAATAGTAGAGAGAGGTTCCGGTAGGCTTTGATAGTGACTGATGACGGTGGACTCTAAAAGGCTACCGGTGGGTGCTAGGAGTTTAGTTAGCTTAGTATAGCTGGGGGTTGTACTGTGCTAGTCTAGATAAGGAGGTTGTACAACGGGGATTGTTGGAAACCTAATCTTCTAGTGATAGCCTTCCTTGTGGGAAGGGGGAGACGTAGGAGTATTTAGACTCCGAACTTCCATAACGAATCCTCGTGTCTCTACTTCTACAAACCGACACCACACACACACACACACTCCGAACTAGGACTTATAGGTACTATCAGTGATTGATGTACCCCGTGTCTTCAAGTAATTACAGATAGGGGTGATAAACAGGTCGGGTTGGGTCACCTTCGGGTTCAACCCGTTTAATATACGGGTTGAAAACTTCAACCCTGACCTGATCTGTTTACTTAAACATGTTGAAAAACAAACCCAAATCCAACCTGCTTTAACCCTAACCCAACGCGCCAACCCGCCAACTTGTTTAAAATAAAAAAAAGGAAAAAGAAAAAAACAAAATTGACAGAATGATAAATCCAAATTAAACAAAAAAATGAGAACTAATGCAGTTTTTTTTTTTATAAAAACAGCATGTGTGAGCGTGAGTGGATAGAGAATTAGGGTTTCCTTTTATTTTATTTATATTAATAATATCTTAATAATATATATTATTCGGGTTAAATGGGTTGATTCCAGGTTGAATTCGGGTTGAAAATCCGAATCCTAACCTAACCCACTTAATAATTGGATTGGGTTCGGGTTTACCCATTTACGTAAACAGGTCAAAAATGCTAACCCGAACCTGCTATTTTTGGGTGCGGTTCGTATCGAGTTGGCGGGTTGGGTCGATTTTTAACAGCCCTAATTACAGAGTATATTGTATTTGTGTAAGATATATCCCTGCCTCACTTCTACCTCTATACCAAGGAAGAACTTCAATTCCCCCAAGTCTTTCACTTTAAAACATGAGCTGGGGAAAGCTTTTGCCTGATGTATCTCGCTAGCTGATGGACCAGCTAAGATGATATCATCAACATACTCGAGCAGCACAACCATCTGGTCTCCTTTTCCTTTGGTAAATAGTGTGTGATCAGATTGAGTTTGAGTGAAACCAATAAACCATAGTTTGTACCATCATCAGTGAACCTTTTATTCCACTGTCTCGAAGCTTGTTTGACACCATAAATTGACCTGTGCAGCCTAAATACTTTCCTAGCTTCTGCTCCCTTTGCATATCTGCTGCCAAAACCTTGAGGAAAACTCACATAAACCTCTTGATAGCTCTCCTTTTAAGAACACGTTGTTGACATATATTTGCACAAGATTCCACCTTAGTTTTGCAGCTAAGGATAAGATGATCTTAATTGTGTTGGGCTTCGCCACAGGTGCAAAGATGTCGATGTAATCCACCCATTCTCTTTGCTCATACCCCTTTGCCATCAAACGAGCTTTGTGTTTTTCAATTTGTCCTTCTGAATTGTATTTGAGTATGTATACCCACCTATTGTCAATGGTCTTATTTCCTTCCAGTATAGTGACTATGGACCATGTTATTTTCTCCTCTAAGGCCTTTAGCTCATCATACATGGCTGCCATCAATCTTTCTGACTGAGAGGCATGCAGGAAATTAGCAGGCTCCTTCTCTAAACTCACAGCATTGGATGATTGAAAATCCTTTGAGAAATTCTAGTAAGTGAGCACCTTGGACAATGGGAATAAGACTCTCTTGTCTGACATGTTATTGCAATGATAGTCGTCCAGATATTGTGGCCTCTTAGGCTGTCTGAATGACCTTCTAAGTTCTTCATGTTCCTGAGACTGAAGATCTGTTTCAATTTCTAGGTACTCAGAGTCTTGTTCCTAGTCCCCTGCAAGATTCTGCTCATGATGATGTTGGATAGCTAAATCTGGTAAGGTAAGAGCATCTTGTGACTCGAGTGAGTTGTCCTCTGTTAAAACAGAACCTGGTGAATGAAAGACTTCTTCTAACACAGGATTCACCATGGAAGACTGGGGCAAGACATGAAAAGAAAAAGGGTCCAACGAGTCATGCGAAGCAGTTTCTTCTTTAAAGGGGAACTCATCTTCTTTGAACCTAACATCTCTTAATATGCCCACTTCCCTTATTGCTAGGTCTAACATGTTATAACCCTTGATCCCATTTGTATATAGAATGAAAAAACATTCTTTAGCTCGTGGGTCGAAGTGCACTAAGGTGGAACAAAAACACAAGCAACCAAAAACTCGAAAAGAAGAATAATCTACTGGTCTTTGGAAAAGTAACTCATAAAAACTTTTGTTATTTAAAGAAACTGAAGGGATCCTGTTGATCAAGTAAGCAGTTGTCAAGACACGCTTTGACAAATATTCTATAGGAATGTTAGACTCAAAGTACAGAGCACGAACCACACTTAACAAGTGTTGATGTTTCCTTTCAACAACCGAGTTCTGCTGTGGTGTTTGGACACAAGAATAATGATGTATAATTCCCTTATTCTTTTGCAAACCAGACATGTTAAATTCCCTCGCATTGTCTGTCCTCACAGTTTTTGCTCTAGAATTAAACTGAGTTTCAACCAATGCAAGGAAGAAAGAAATCACAGGCTGAACCTCAGACTTCTGTTTTATCATGAAAATCCAGGTACAACGTGTGTGATCATCTACAATGGTCACAAAATATTGATGTCCTAGGTGCGAAGGTGCATAGAAGGGTCCCCACACGTCATAATGTATTAAATCAAAGCTTGCACATGTAGATTTTTTATCTGATGGAAACATAATTCTCTTCTGTTTTGCCAAGGAGCAAATATTTACAGAAAGTATGCTAAGAACCATCTCTCTATTTTGTAGAGTTCCTAAACAATTCAAAGACTTGAGCTGAAGGATGCCCTAGCCTACTATGCCATATATCACTTGATACTTTATTAAGAATAACATATTGATCAATAGAATCAGGAAAAACAGTAGTTAAGTCTGCTCGAAAGATGTAACATTCTAACAAAAAGGAAAAAAAATATTAATAGAAATAAAATAATAGAGAAATTTTTGTAAATAATAATTAAAATAAAATTAAAAATAAAAGAGAGAACAAAAAATAATCTAATATTAAAAGTATATTGAAAAATTAAATATATTAAATATAAATTAATACAAAAGATAGAAGATCTTTAGAATAAAAATAAAAATATAAACGAAAAATGTAATTAAAAACAAACATAAAGATAAAAATTACCATTTGAAGTTTATGAGAATCTCCGTCCTTATACGTGCCATGTTACCGAGATGCAACCCTTATCTAAAATATAATAATATATGTTATAAAAAACATCTCTAAAACAGAAATTTTGAGATTACTACAATTCTACTGAAATTTCACTAAAAAAAGTCCAATGAAAGATTACTAGAATATCCGACCCCACCCTATCAAGTTAACGAGGATGAAATTGTCCCAGATCTCGAAACTTCTTTTTTAAAGATATTTTTATAATATATATTATTCTATTTTAGAATAGTTTTTATTTTTTTCTAAAGTTCTTCTATCTTTTGTATTTAATTTTTTTAATTATTTAGTGTATTTTTAATTTTAGAATATTTTTATTCTCTCTTTATTTTAAATTTATTTAATTATTATTGAAAGAATTTCTCTATAATTTTATTTTATTTCTCTAATTTATTAATATCTTTTCCTTTTTGTTGGATTTTTTTTTTTAGTTTTTTGGAATTTTTTCCTTTTTAATGTTAATTCACAATTTTTTAGGATTGGTCAATCACAAGTTGACACCTGTCACTTAACGATCAAAATTAGCTGTCAACTGACGGAGGGACCAATTTGGTATTTTCGATAACATCGGGGACTAAATTGGTCCTCGAGAAACATCGGGGACCAAATTGGTCCACATGGTACATTGAGGCCATTTTAGTTTTTTGCTGGTATATTTATATTGTTTCTATTCATTGTTTAAATAAATAGCACAACAGACTTATCGAAGTAAATTAGGTTGTTTCGGCCCTGGCCCCATATATCATATTTATTTGGGGCTTTTAAAGTTCAGGACCCCAGTTAAGTTTCATTTAGAGTTCAGGACCTTGTCAGAAAATTTTTAGGGTTAAGGACCCGATACACTTAAGTGTTTTCAGTACCACTTCATAGACCTGTAGTAACACTTCGTGGACCTGTAGTACCACTTCATGGCTGCAGTACCACTTAATTGTTTTGCATTACCATTTTATCGTTATGCAGCACCACTTCTGTGTTCTGAAATAACACAAAACCATCGTCCGATACCAGTTCATATACATTGTATAACACCATGTCCTTATCTCTAAATTTCATGCAAATCGGGTCCTGAACCCTAAAAAATTTTCGGTCATGAACCCTAACTCAAAACATCTTTTGGGGCCTGACACGTAAGTACACCTGTTTAATTTTACTCAATTTTTATTTTATTTAAGAAATTGGGTCATTCTGTAATTTGATGGCCCATTAATTTGTCTTAATCCATCCAATGGATCAGTCCAACTTTAATTTGAAACTAGATATCAAATTAAGTGATAAGCGCATATCCCTAATTCTAACTTTTTAATCGATCGATCAAGTCAAACAATAAGCGCGACGATGGAGGTGTATTCTGTTCGTCCTTCTAAAATCCGGCGGTTGTGGGTACCCTCGGTTGTGGATGGCGAAGGAAAATCTGCATTGGGTAAGATGTATGGCTTTCGATAAAATGTGGAAAGGGAGAGTAAGCCATCGAAGATAATAACCAAAAATATTAAACGATCCTTCTGGCGATTGCATCGCTCTTTGATGTTTGATCTCAGGCAGTAGGACGTACTACTGCAATCAGGCGAAACGAAAGGCAGTAAATGACATACGATGGCGTCATGCGAGCCGTCGACGGACCACCGCGTGATGTCACCTTTTTGAATCTTAACGGTGCTTGTCGGAGACAAGTGGAACTCCACCTCCGCCGCCGCCGCATTGCCTCCGCTAATCGCCGATGATGATAATCTTCTGAATTGGACGGACGCCGTGGTTGAAATGACGGAAAAGGGCCTTATCAGTGGCAAATGGTGGTGACGGTGTCGGTGATGATAGCACTTGCTATTTGAGTACTGAGCTCGGAGTATATAGCGAAGGGTTCTTTGGTAATTTACTCTACGAAAGAATTTCGAGTAGATCTGTGCCATAGAGAACTAGAAGCAGCCATCATGCCTCAGTTATGACTGGAGCGACTAATGGTTTCTTAATAAATTAACATATTCTCTTGGGCATAAAGAAAGCATTTGAAGCCCATAAGCCCAAATACCGATTGGGTTGTACGCAAGAACCGAAAATAACTGGAAAAATTAAAAAATATATTATTATTTTTTTCTCGTCGATTCAGAAATTAGCTCAAAGCCCTAGTAAATTAGCTCAAAGCCCTCGTCGATTCAGAAATTCATAAGCTGATCCCTTTCTTCAAAAATCCCCTCGATCAAGCCATACAATAAGCGCGGCGATGGAGATGTATTCTGTTCGTCCTTCTAAAATCCGATGTTTGGGGGTACCCTCGGTCGTGGATGGCGAAGGAAAATGTCCATTGGCTAAAATATGGTTAGCTTGCTTTTGCGTTCCTGGATCTGACGAGGATAGTGTCTTTTCTTATGGAAACGATGTGTTCGACGTGAGTCATTGCTTGTTTCTATTGAATTTAGATGACAATGCAAGAGGTGATGATGCATATGTTCCACGCAACACTCATCTGTTTTTCAATAAATCTTGTTTAGGTTAGCTCGACCCTCTACCTGGAAACAGAGTTGTACATATATGATTTGCCTTCTCATCATCATCACCATCATCATCATCATCATCATCATCGTCGTCGTCGTCGTCGTCGTCGTTGTCGTCCACGTCATCCTCTCCTAGTCTTTTTCCACTGCCACAAGAGGTCGTGACATTGACTGCTGCTATGCTAATCGATGTCGATAGTCCGATGCAGTTTTGCAAGCCTAATCCCATGGCTTGTCCAACACCTGATGGGAAAAAAATACTAGTATTGAGTTCTTCATTTTCTACTATTGGCTTCGACTGTGGAAAATTTGAGTTACTTGATATTGCTATGAAAGAGTGGACTCATCTCCTTGATGAACGACCACTGCTCTTCTCACGACCTACTAACTTCTACAAGTGTCGTTGTTATCCTCATCCCGAGGATTGTATTTGCATGTGCTCGTTTTCGTTCATCGATAATGGGCATGACTTGCTTGTCGTTACAACTGGAGATTTCATTTTAAATATACAACAGAGTGGTTCCCAGTGGTAAAGGATTGCAATTTCCTACCGAAGAGTATTCGATGTCTGTGTTAAATTAAGAATGGTTTGTGCTGGACGGACCTGTTTGCATGGGTAGATGGAGGAGCTCGTTTGTCATCCTATCCAAGGTTGTCATTAGGAACCCGTCTCTATCGTTCCAATATTGGAAGCAGAATTAGTTGGCTGCAGCCATCATCTTCTAATCTTTTCTACGTCGCACGCACTTTTGTTGACCTCGAAGACAGACGCCCGCATTTGATAATAGATATTGCACATGCATTGATTCGGATGATGGGCCGAAATTGATGAAGAGATTAAAATTTGTTTTAGGACCCCAGGCTGAGGGTTGGGAAGATTGTTTCCTTCGTGTCTTTGCTCCGTTCTTTGATGCGATATTTTACGTTTTTATCATATTTTGTTTGTAGAACAACCTTTCCTTCCTTTCGTGAGTACTTGACGAGTTTATATTTTTGCTTGCTTGCTTGCAGCAAGTTATATGAATGCAATGCAATGATGTAATTTTGTCAGCTTATCTTTCTTGATTCATCACCTGCGAGCTATTCGTGATATGATGTGGGTGGCAATTTGTATGCATGTATTGGTAATGATTGCGCTTGAGGATTTTGATGTAAGTAAATGTTGAGAAATGTTGAGTGGAGTCTGATAAATATATAATGTTGGGAATGAGATGGCATTAGTTTAGTTCTGTCTGTCCTCAGAGGCATATAGGTAGGTAATATATAATCTTCTTCTGTTCTGTTGTGCAGTTCAGTAGTGAAGTTCACCAAAAAGATAGCAGACCTGTAGAGATTATTCACTCACTATTTCACTGCCATAGTACTGCACAATATTCGGATGCTTCAAATGGCTGAGAACTTTGATCTCCTACAAGAAAAAAGTGAGCAAAATAATTACACATTCCGTTGAATTGATGCTCCAAAGCAGCCGAAGAAAGATGCATACCTGCTCCAGTTGTCTAATGCTCTCAGCTGATTTTGAATAGTCACCTGGTAGACTTTCGACTTCTTTCATGGCACCCAAGGCGCCAGTTTCCTGTTTGCCAATCAAATTCATCTACTAAATGATGCAAAATTATATTCTCGAAGAAGCACTCATCCTATGCAAAGACAATACCTGTTAGAAGCTACATAAACACTACCAAATGTATCCCTTCCAATGAGCTTCCCTTTTTGCCATTTTGACTTCCTAGGGACAACATCAGGTTTACTTCCCATTGGACTGATCAATGAAGATTGTGAATGGCCATTGTTAGCTGAGACTGAGGAGCGAAGGCATAAGTAAAGTAACCCCTGGAGAGTCCAAATTTGATGCAATCAAAGACATTGGACCAGCTTGAGAAAGAAGACATAGCCCCCGGAGGGACACTTCCAAATGACTTAGAAACTTCCTAAGTGTTTGAGGTTCGTGCGGCCTAACTCGTCCCAACAAGTTAGTCAGCCCTTCAATTGATCCGTTCACGCGAATCCTTTCCTACAAAACTCTCGTGTTTTGTGCTAAGTGTGCCTACGTTGTTTGCTTTATACTTGAAATTTCCCAAGTGTTTGAGGGTCGTGACACAAAGGGTGCCCAGCGTTACTTTCCCTCAGCTTATTCGCCCGCGTGATTTGTCTGCTCCTTTGCGACGAGAAGAAGCCGCCAGGCTTATGACGACGTCGTCCTCGACGGTCTGCGACTTCGACGAGCTAAACGCGCCAGCCACCAACGCATTGTTCAGCTCCGCGGCGCTGGTGGGATTGGTGGCGGATCCTATCGTCGACGGTAAATTGCGGGTAAAAAGCCGCGGTTTACGACGACGGACGGGGAAAACGCACGCACCTGTCTCTAACGATATATACGTTGGATTTACTTTTTTTTCTTTGTATTTTCATCTGCAAATAAGGGGAATATATATATATATATATATATATATATATATATATATATATATATATAAAACCGAAGAAACGGAGATGAGGAAAGGGAATAGAGAATGCATTTGTTGTATGTGAGAGAAAGATTAGACAGTTTGATCTTCGTTTACTATTTTTAGCAGAAATATAAATTTCGACAGTTGAGAGTGTAATAGAGATTATGCTTATTATTATACTAGTAAGTGTTGTTATTGCGTTTTAGTGATCATTAAATATCATAGGAGACCTATTCAAGCCATTTTGCATTAGACGAAAATTATATAATAGAACGAGCTCTAATTGAACGAGCTCTAATTCTTGAATTTTAGTGGTATAAAAATTGATGTGTGACAAATTCTTATTCATTATCTCATTATCAAATGAAATATCTCAATTTCAGTTATAGCTTCATCATCGTATCAATCGACTATGATTGTTGACTTGGACAAATGTGAGCCCACATAAGAAAAATTAATCTGAACAATATATACTTTTCTAAAATCAATGATATTAAACGTAACAACGTACGACCAGACACTTTGATGTTAGTTATAAACTACCCCTTTCTTTGCTATCTAAACCCCCTATTTATTAAGAAAAGTAAAGCCATTAAAGTTCTAATAACTATCTAACAGTACTTTTATTATTGTATATATTCTCTCACATCTTTATTATGTATATTATAATTAAAAGGTAATGCATAATACGGGTTCATTATCTAACAGTTATTTGCAATGACAATTTCCTTTGTGGGCTTAGTTCTGTTCATGTATCTATCTATATATATGTTCTAAATATTTATATAATATATAATGTTTTATTATTATATGAAAATCATATAAATATAGTTATCTTATAATAGTTGATAATAGTATATGATAGCTAACATACTTCTATATGTTATTTTCAAGTCTGTTTGTATAGATTATAAGAAAATCATTATATTATAGTAATTATATTATAGTAATATTATAGATTACTAGAAAAATTTATTTGTAATATTTTATCTGTGGTGATGTGACCTTGAATAAGTGGAGACATGAGGAAAATATTCACATGGGGTTTTCAAAGGTTGGCGCATGAAATCAAGAAAGACGAATTTGATTTGCTTTTGCTTTGGGCTGCCCGCAATACCTGGAGATGGTTTATTTTTCTTTCAGTTCACAGCATTCACGAAGGCAAATCGCTGCCTATAATTAGGTTCATTCATCGAAGGAAAAAAAACACCACAATAGCTCAGATCTTCTTCTCCTCTGATTATTTTCTGTAGCTTACTCCTAGTTGTGTAGCTGCTTTTGTATCACGTCAGTGTACGTGTCTGTAATCACTCCATATAATAAAGAAGTTCTACCCTCCGGCCCGTGGACGTAGGTCATTCTGACCGAACCACGTAAATCTCGTGTTCACTGTCCAAATTTATTTTTCGTCTCTTTTATTTATTATCGTCATTTTTCGCGCAAATAATTATGGGGGCTTTCCGCATATCCTAACAAATTGGTATCAGAGCCAACCCGATTTATTTTTTAGCCACCATGACGATAACATTATGTCAATTGAAAAGTTCGACAGAAATGTCAACTTTGCAATGTGGAGTCTCGAGATGGAGGCCATACTCATTCAAGACGGTTGTGAGGTGGCGCTTGAAGGCTCAAAGAAGAAACCAACCGAAATGAAGGACGACCAATTTAATGAATTTCACAAGAAAGCCAGATCGGCTATTATGTTAAATCTCTCTTACGAGGTTTTACAAGAAGTTGCCATGCAGACGACGGCCATGGGTATGTGGGATGCGCTAAAATCTATCTACATGAAGAAGACTAAGGAGGACCGATATTATTTAAAGTAGAAGCTATACAATATGAAATGACGGAATGTACTTCTATTCTTTCGCATCTCGATAAATTCGATTCAATTATTATTGTTGTGTTCCCTTCCTTCGTCTTTAAAACATTTTCGTGACACTATAATATATGGAAAAGATACGATATCGTATTCTAGTGTCAAATCTGCATTACAATCGAAAGAGCAGATAGACAGGGAGAAACAAGTGGTATCCAGGCAGAAGGCCTATTTGCACGGGGAAGGGCAGAGCGTAGAGACGATGAAAGCAGCAGATCTAAAGAAAGGTCAAAATCCAGGTATAGAAATAAAGTCTGTAATTTTTGCAAGAAAATGGGTCACATCAAAGCTGATTGTTTTAAATTTAAAAAATAGAAAAATAATCAGCAATATAATAAACCTGCCGAAGCTAGTTTAGCTGCTGATGAGAGCGATGTAACTATTTTTGTAGCAACTGCGAATATTGTTAGGTCTGATAATGAGTGGATCTTAGATTCTGGTTGTTCTTACCACATAAGTCGGAGTAATGATTGTTTTTCCACATATGAAAAATTCGAAGGTGGATATGTCTTAATGGGAAATGATGCTCCGTGTAAAGTTGTTGGTAAAGGCATAGTTGCGGTCAAAGTACTGGTATGGAATTTTGCGAACATTGTATTTTTGGGAAGCAGAAACGAGTCAGCTTCAATTCGCCTACGGTCCACAGGACGAAAGGTATTTTGTACTATATTCATTCTGATATATGGGGCCCTTCTCGTGTTCCGTCCAAAGGTGGTGCAAGACACATGTTGACTTTCATTGATGATTTTTCAAAGAAAGTCTGAGTCTATTTTCTTAAATAGAAAAGTGATGTTTTTTCTAACATTTAAACAATGGAAAGCTTTGACTGAAAAGCAGACAGGAAAACAGATTAAGCGGTTGCGGACAGATAATGGCTTAGAATTTTGCGGAAGCGAGTTCAACGAATTCTGCAAGAATGAAGGAATTGCTCGACATCACCACTGTTCGAATGACGCCCCAACACAATGGTGTTGCCGAGCGCATGAACTGGACACTTTTACAGAGAGCTCGATGTATGATCTCCAACGGTGGGTTGACAAATGATTTTGGCTTGAAGCTATCGCTGCAGCATGTTATATTGTCAACCGCTCACCGTGTTCACCGATCAATTTCAAGACTTTTGAGGAAGTTTGGTCAGGTACTCCTGCTGATTACTCCAACTTAAGAATATTTGAGTGCCCTGCTTATATGCACGTAAACGAGGGAAAGTTAGAGCCTAGAGCTAAGAAATGTATTTTTCTCGGTTACGCTTCAGGGGTGAAAGGATATAGACTATATAATCCTGATCCCAAGTCATCCAAATTTATAATTAGCAGAGATGTTACATTTGACGAGTCTTCTATGTTACATCCTTCAAAAGAGTCTACTAATCCCTCTAATCAAGAAAAGAATGATAGTGTACAACAGATCAGGATGAGTCAGAACCTGATTCAGAACCTGTTGAAGATGAGAGCACCGAGCAGGAATATTCTATAGCCAGATATAGGGAGAGACGGGAGATTCGACTACCACAACGGTACGTGAATTTAGTTTCCTACGCTTTACTAGTGGCGCAAGAAACATGTGGAGGCGAAGAACCTTCTACCTACTTGCGGCAATAAGCGATGCTAATTCTGATTAGTGGCTGGTAGCGATGAATGAAGAAATGGAGTCTCTGCACAAGAATGGTACTTGGGTTCTTGTGCCGCCGCCGAAGAAAAAGAAAATAGTCGGATGTAAGTGGATCTTCAAGAAGAAAGAAGGTTTATTTGGTTCTGACGATGCAAGGTATAAGGCACGATTAGTCGCGAAAGGCTATAGTCAGGTACATGGTGTTGATTTTAATGACGTATTATCACCTGACGTTAGGCATAGCTCTATTCGTGGATTACTTGCATTCGTTGCCATGTATGATTTGGAGTTAGAATTGCTTCACGTCAAGACGGCGTTCTTACATGGCGATTTAGATGAACAGATTTATATGAAGCAACCTGAAGGCTTCATAGTTGAAGGAAAAGAAGACCAAGTTTGTTTACTGAAGAAATCCTTATACGATTAAAGTCGTCTCAAAGACAGTGGTATAAACGGTTTGATTCTTTCATGTTGGGTCATTGTTTCTCCAGGAGCAAGTATGATAGTTGTGTTTACTTCCGGAATTTATATGACAGTTCGTTCATTTATCTATTGTTATATGTTGATGACTTGCTCATTGCGGCTATGAATCTTGCAGAAATTCACCAGTTGAAGGCTTATTAAATGGTGAATTTGAAACGAAGGATTTAGGAGCAGCTAAGAAGATTCTTGGTATGGAGATTAACGTGATAGAGGAGCTGGTATGTTACACCTGACCCAGGAAAGTTTTCTCGGATAGGTTTTGGAGAGATTTGGCATGAATGCCAAACCAGTCAGCATTCCTCTTGCTAGCCATTTTAGGCTAAACGCTGCTCAGTCACCATCATCAGATGAGGAGGAAGCGTACATGGCACAAGTTCCTTACTCTAGTGCAGTCGGCAGTATTATGTATGCAATGGTATGTACACGTCCTGATATTTCACAGGCTGTGAGTGTTGTTAGCAGGTCTATGGCTAATCCAGGGAAAGAACACTGGCAAACAGTAAAGTGGATTCTCAGATACTTGAAGGGTACTCTAAGCTTTTGTTTGGTGTTTGGCAGAAACAATGATACTCTCGTTGGCTTCGTCGATTCAAACTACGCAGGTGATCTCGATAAACGATGATCTCTTACTGGTTATGTATTTTCTATTGGAGGTTGTGCAATTAGCTAGAAAGCTACTCTACAGCATGTAGTGGCATTATCTACTACTGAAGCATAATACATGGCGATTACTGACGCGATCAATGAAGCATTATGGTTGACAGGGTTATTCAGCGAATTAACTCAGAATCGTGAGTTATTACGATTTACTGTGATAGTCAAAGTGCGATTCATTTGACTAAGGATCAGATGTATCACGAAAGGACTAAACATATTGATATTAAGTATCATTTCATCCGTGATATCATTGCAGATAAGAAGGTGTTTATCAAGAAGATTAACACGAAGGATAATCCTGCGGATTTGTTTACGAAAGCTCTTCCAGTTTCCAAGTTCAAACATTGCTTGGACTTGATTGGTGTTTCAGAAATGGTGAAGTAGCCCGCCAGGGCTAAGGTCGTAGGGAGATAAAGGTGTTACTAATTAAGGTAGAGTAGTTTTCGGAATCAATGTCAAGGTGTAGATTTGTTGTGATGTGACCATGAATAAGTGGATAAAATATTCACATGGATTTTCAAAGGTTGGCGCATGAAATCAAGAAAGACGAATTTGATTTGCTTTTGCTTTCGACTGCCCGCAATACCAGTCAAAGGAGATGGTTTATTTTTCTTTCAGTTCACATCATTCACAAAGGCAAATCATTGCCTATAAATAGGTTCATTCATCGAAGAGAAAAAACACCACAACAGCTCAGATTTTCTTCTCCTCTGATTATTTTCTGTAGCTTACTCCTAGTTGTATAGCAGCTTTTGTATCACGTCAGTGTACATGTCTGTCCTCACTCCACATAATAACGAAGTTCTACCCTCCGGCCCGTGGACGTAGGTCATTCTGACTGAACCACGTAAATCTCGTGTTCACTGTCCAAATTTATTTTTCGTCTCTTTTATTTATTATCGTCATTTTTCGGACAAATAATTATCGGGGATTTCCGCATATCCTAACATTGTCAAAACAAAATAATATTGTATTCTTAATGTAAACACCATACTACTTATAAGTTACCTATAAAATATAGTTAATATATCAATATAAAGAAAAAAAATCAAAAGAAAAACTGATGCTATATTTAATGAAGAATTAACTACTTGATAATTAATACTTGCTAAAGTTTCGAAAATGACACAATCCAAGGCAAGAAAAAATATAAAATTTTTAACAAACTTTACACTTCTCTGGCATTATATTAACTTATAGTTTAAGTTATTCTTTAATAATGGAAATTGAATATTAGGTTTAAATGTATATAATTGATTGACTTTAAAGAATATAACTGAAATATATTTTGAAGTTAAACGGATTACGGTTTTAGTAGGACATGCTCTAACGGGTTGGGCGGTTGAGATAATATAATTTTGGTCTCTACTAATTTGAGGATTACAATTTTTCTTCGATATACTTAAATACTTTTTTCCTCTAACATATATATGTTCAATCTTCAAATAAGTAAAAAAATATGTCTAATTTCGTTAATGATATAGTCAATGCTTACCATTTACATAACCTACTCACAACTATACCATATGTGTACAAACTGATACATTTGTTAACTCTAACAAATCTAACAAATAAAGCCCTGATATATATATTTTTTCAAAATGTATATGGGCCTTGATGAGTCAACTCAACCCAACAAATCATCCACAAGTCAAAGTAAAAAATACATAATTATTTTATTTCCCGAAATTGAGACTCTTCTTCTTGAGTACTTCGTCTTTCTTCTTCTTCGTTGATTCCTTCTCCTCCTTCTTGATGGATGAAACTAGCTTTCTTGTTGCAATAAAACCTCAATATACAATACTTTATACATAAAACAATAAATGTGAGCAATGATATTTCATGTTATCTACCTTGCAAAGGCAGACATGAAATCTGTCAAAAACATTCATCAACATGAAAGAGATAACAAAACATGTTAAGCACTTCAAATCAAAATGTTCAACACGATCCGCAAAATCCCTCACGAAAAACTTCACTCATCACGATGAATAAAAACAAGAAAATGTCCGCAAAAACTCATTGTTCATAAGGTTTATTCGATAACGTTTTATGGATTATTATTTCCTGCATGAAAAAGCAAACCTAAATATGACAAGGGAATCTTCCTGTTGTTTTATATTTTGTAGATGTGATGAGGAACGAGAGTTTTAGGTGTAAGAGGATAAACGAATTTTCTTTAATGGAGGAAACACACTTGTTCTTTTTTTACATGCACACCCATACAACAATAGTTTTCAACTTTTTCTTTCTGAACCTCACGTTTTTCCTCTTACTCACCTACTCTCTCTTTTTTTCTACTCACTCACACGGCAATTCTCTCCCACTCACCATGCACATATGTGTGTGCGTATATATATATATATATATATATATATATATACAACAACGATAGCTTTGAATTCAATTCACAAATCTTATCCTATATTATATGATATCTTTCTTTCGACTTAGTATCTTTCTTTCAGATATAGAATTGATTTCTTGGCCATTATATCAGACTTTTCTTTGCTATGAATCACGTTGGCTGCTACATGTAGATTTGTTTTAATCTCGTGGGTTGTGCATTGAGATTAGTCTAACAATTTCCCCCTTAATCTCAATGCATTTGGGCTTCTCTCTTAAAATGCTCTTTATATTTGACTCGCTTTCGTCTGTCATACTTCGCGGCTCGCCACTGCCGTCAACAAAGGTCTTCGAGCACTTTGCTTCAATGCTCACTTCTTGAGCTGATTTATATGCCTTGTCGATACGTTCCTTCGTAGTACGTCTGCTTTTCAGTTTTTGCTCGATCACCAGTTTCCCGTCTTGGACAGCCTTCGCCCTTCGACTCGCTTCTTCCAACACGTTCTTCAATTTAGACATCTCCTCATCATCTGAACTCGTACAATGAATAACTTCGTCGCCATTATCGGGCGTGTCGAATCCTTCATGATCCTTCTCGTTAATCTCCTCCATGGTGGCAACTGTCACGCCCCTTTTAGTTTACTTAGAATATTTTCTAAGTGTTTGAGGTTCGTGCGGCCTAACTCCCCGTTCAAGTTAGTCATCCCTTCGCAACCACTCGAATTCTTTTCCTCACAGAAGTCTCTTGTTTGTGTGCTTAAGCGTGCCTTTGTTTGATTAAGTAAGCAAACAACAGAGATACGGGCAAAGCCCAACCTTTTTCTTTTATTCCCAAAAAGATACAAGGACTCACAAGAACACACTTTACAACACTATTTCGGATGCCCAAAATACAAGGCAACATAAGCTATATAAAGACACCATTCAGTTGGCTAAGATCAAAACGGGCAGAACTGCTCATGGGAGGTTTCTTTGCGGACTGAAACTGCCAGCCGCCCGGCAGTTTCTTGCTTGCTGACTCAGGGTGGTTTTCAGCCAGGCTGATTCTTGGAACTGCTCGCAAGGCCAGGACAACTGCCCTGGAAGCTGCTCACCAAGGTAAGCCAACCGCCCTAGAAACCGTCGCAACTGCTCGTCGGGCCAGGCCGGCCGAGCCATCTTGGCACTTGGCCAAAAATGTCGCCCACATGGTTAGGCGATGCGCCAAGCCAGCGCCGATGTCCCGCTCATCAGGCCCTCAGCGCACATCCCGCCCAAGGGCCCCGCACATCGCGCATGAGTCCCGTACATGACTGTCTTAGCGCGCGCGCGTCCTGCCCAAGGATCCCGCTCGTCGCGCATGAGTTCCGCACATGTCCGCCTAATTGTCGCGTGCGCCGCGCGCGTTCTTGCCAACTTTGTGCCGCTGCGCAGTGCCTACTCTGCGCGCCGATGTCGAGTGCCTTGCGCGCCCCGCGCACGTCATGACTCACACTGCGCGCGCAGTGCCGCGAGTGCTGCCCTGCCTTGCCCGCGCGCATTGTGCCGCGCGGGCCGTGTTCCTCGCAAGGCCTGGCCATGCCCTGGCCAGGCGGGGCGTCCCATCAAGCAAACTCCCCCATATGCGTGGCACGTGCACCCTTAGCCGATGGTGACGCACGGCCACGTCATGCCCCAAAGTTAGGGGTCTAACAAACCACCCCCACTCAAAGCGCTCGGCGCCCTTGTCGAGGTTGTGGGGTTGTCTAGACTTCTGAAGTATGCAGCAATCTCCTCTTCAAAGTTCCACCAGTCCACGTCTTTTTCCCAAGTAGCATCGACCTCAGTTTCTCCTTCTCATCCGCTCAGTTTGGCCATCCGTCTGAGGGCGATTCACCGTGGAGAATTCAACTCCGTTCCCAACATGTTGAAAAGAGACGTCCAGAATTTGCCAGTGAAGCGTGCATCACGATCACTGATTATGTCTTGAGGCAGCCCAAAGTACTTCACTACGTACTTGAAAAATAGGCCAGCCGATTGATCCGCCGGGCAGGCCTTGGCTGCAGGAATAAAGACAGCGTACTTAGAAAATCGATCCACGACCACTAGAATCGAAGCCATACCAGACACCTTTGGGAAGCCCGTGATAAAGTCCATGGAGACGGATTGCCATGGGTGGTCGGGTATAGGCAGCGGCTGCAATAGTCCTGCCTCCTTCTTTCTTTCGGTCTTGTCTAGTTGGCATACTCGGCACATCTTTACATAGGCCTTGATGTCTTGTTCCAATTGGGTGCTTGAGGCTTGCGACCCTTCTTCCAAAGCCAGCATTCTGTGGAAGACTCCCTCCACATTTTTGCCTGGTGGTGGCGAAATAAGATCATACAACATGGTGAGTTTCCGCTCCAACTCAGAAACCCAATTTCGCGGCGTAGTGTACTGATTATCCAACATCTCAAGGCTGAGATCAAAGCAACCTGGCTCTAATACCAAATGTCACGTCCCTTTTAGTTTAGTTAGAAAATTTTCTAAGTGTTTGAGGTTCGTGCGGCCTAACTCGCTCCCGTTCAAGTTAGTCAGCCATTCGCAATCACTCGAATTCTTTTCCTCACAGAACTCTCGTGTTTGTGTGCTTAAGCGTGCCTTTGTTTGATTAAGTAAGCAAACAACAGAGATACGGGCAAAGCCCAACCTTTTTCTTTTATTCCCAGAAAGATACAAGGACTCACAAGAACACACTTTACAGCACTATTTCGGTGCCCAAAATACAAGGCAACATAAGCTATATAAAGACACCATTCAGTTGGCTAAGATCAAAACGGACAGAACTGCTCCGGGGAGGTTTCTATGCGGACTAAAACTGTCATCCGCCAGGCAGTTTCTTGTTTGCTGACTCGGGGTGGTTTCCAGCCAGGCTGAGTCTCGGAACTGCTCGCCAGGCCAGGCCAACTGCCCTCGAAACTGCTCACCAAGCTAATCCAAAACCGTCCTAGAAACTGTCGCAACTGCTCGTCGGGCCAGGCCGGCCGAGCCATCTTGGCACTTGGCCAAGAATGTCGCCCACATAGTTAGGCGCTGCGCAAGCCAGAGCCAATGTCTCGCTCATCAGGCCCTCAATGCGCACGCGTCCCGCCCCAGGGCCCCACACATGTCTGCCTTAGCGCACGCGCGCCCTACCCAAGGATCCCGCTCGCCGCGCATGAGTTCCGCACATGTCCGCATGATTGTCGCGCGCACCGCGCTCGCGTTCTTGCCAACTTTGTGCCGCTGCGCGCAGTGCCTACTCTGCGAGCCGATGTCGAGTGCCTTGCACGCCCGCGCACGTCTTGACTCGCACATCGTGGCCAGGCCAGCGCGCAGTGCCGCTCGCGCTGCCCTGCCTTGCCCGCGCTCATTGTGCCGCGCGGGCCGTGTTCCTCGCAAGGCCTGGCCAAGCCCTGGCAAGGCGGGGCGTCCCACCAAGCAAACGCCCCCATATGCGTGGCACGTGCATCCTTAGCCGAAGGTGACGCACGGCCACGTCATGCCCCAAAGTTAGGGGTCACAGCAACCATGTACTGCTCTGTCTCGTTGTTCACGAGCGCATTGCTTTTTCTGAATTTATTTGCGACCTTCTCCACGACCTTTACAAGGTTTTTATCGTACCTAGTATCTACGGGTGTGTCGATTGGGTCCTTAGCTCCGGATCGCTTGGCCTCCCTCCGCATCTCGAGGATCTCTTTCGTTGGTACGTCAGTCGTCTCGTTGGTCATGAGCGCATGGATCTTATCCGTGTCCTCCCTTGGAACTTCTCTGCGATTTTCGTCGATATATTTTTCCTTCATATTTTGGTTATCGCCCATCCGCTTGGGGGCCTCCTTGGTCGTCGTTGCGATCTCGTCCGCCTTCAATTTTTCGACAAGCTTGTACTTGTCGTTGCTTCGGGTTTTCAAGTTGTTCATGTATTTTTCGAGGTTGTTCCTCGCCTCGATCCATTCTTTCACCTCTTTTTCTTTCTGACGTGCTTTTTTCTTGTTAACGCGCTCCATCTCGTTAGGGCTGACCTCATTAAGTTCCCTGATCTTCTGGTTACCGACTTCTTCGCCAGTTTTTCGCAGGGCCTCCGTCGTGGCTACGCCGGCCGTCTTACTCGCGTACAGTCTCCTTCGGATCGTTGGCTTTCTTGAACACAGTGTCGTTATGCTTAACTTCCTTGGCTTTCGCGCCGATGCCATCGGCTTTCTCAGGTGGTTGTCGGGGCGGCGTCTCTTCAACCGCGTTCTCTTTCACGAGCTTTGAGGCTCCTCCTCGTAGGGAGGTTCCGTTGGTGGAGTGGTGGTGGATACTTCACGAGTGATATTTTCTTTTATCACTTCATCGGCTGCTTCAACTTTTTTCTCTTCTTTCACTGGCTCAGCGTGATCTTTATCACGCTCAGTCTCCGTGTCTCGAGCTACCTCTTCCCATACGGGTTCGCTCTCAACGTTCTTCTCGTCCTCCTTCGTCATCTCAAGCTCGCCCTGTTTTGTGGCTGAACTTGGTTGGTGCTATCAGCGTCTTTATACGCTTTCTCCAACAATTCCCAGGCTTCCTTGGCATTTCTCGTTGTGCCTATCTCTCTAGAATCGGTAACTTCTACTGCCTCATGAATGACGACGAGCGCGAGACTACTTTCTATGGTGGGGCCTCGTCGTATCAGGTAGGGTATATCCGTCTTTGATGATTTTCCATAAACCTTGCGATTTCAGCAAAGCTTTCGTTTCGGCGCTCCACCGTACGTCATTACTTTCGGTGAGTTTTGGCGGGAGTGGCATTCCAACACCTGGTAATTTCAGCATCACCATCAGCTCTGCCGGCTCCGTTGACACCATCGGCTCTGATACCATTTTGTTGTTTTATATTTTGTAGATGTGATGAGGAACGAGAGTTTTACGTGTAAGAGGAGATACGAATTTTCTTGAGCGGAGGAAACACACTTGTTCATTTTTTTTACATGCACATTCATACAACAATAGTTTCAACTTTTTCTTTCTGAACCTCACGTTTTTTCCTCTTACTCACCTACTCTCTCTTTTTTCTACTCACTCACATGGCAATTCTCTCCCACTCACCATGCACATATATATATATATATATATATATATACAATAACGATAGCTTTGAATTCAATTCACAAATCTTATCTTATATTATATGATATCTTTCTTTCGACTTAGTATCTTTCTTTCAGATATAGTATTGACTTCTTGGCCATTATATCAGACTTTTCTTTGTTATGAATCACGTTGGCTGCTGCATGTTGATTTGTTTTATTCTCGTGGGTTGTGCATTGAGATTAGTCTAACACTTCCATCTTATATCCCCTTAGACTCCGAGCTCTCTTCCTCCTTCACACCCTTTTCCTTCGACAAAGAACCTTCATTAGACGTCGAAACGTTCCCCACCGACAAGAGGTTTGCTTGTTGAGAAATTTCCATCTTTCGAAGATGAACGCGAAATTTCTTGAAAACCCCACGAAAGCGAAAAAAGAAGACTATGTTTAGCCATGGTTTTGAAAGTACGGAAAATATTAGAGCTTTATTGTGATCGATATTGAGGATATATATATCTATATATATATATATATATTACTATATATATATATATGTAAATATGTATACATGCAGGTGGCTTTTTACTTCGTCGTTAGTTAAGCCATTAACCTCCATGACCTCCCTAATTTGCTTAGGGGTAGCCACTGCAAAAAAAAAAAACGGATTTGATCTTTATTGTCGAGATGAAATAATCACGCATTCTTTAGATAAAATGAGACTACAAACAAATTATCGTACGATTTGCTCCTCCGAGTAGATGCAGCGCATCGACGAACTTGTTGTGAAGCTCTGATGACCAGCAACGCCTTAGCTTAGGCTCTTTATTTGGCGGCGCCGTAAGCTTTGCCTTCTTCGATTTATGGTTTTCTTCCACTTCACGTTTGACTGTAAAAGCCCTATTTTCATCCTTAATTGATAGGCCACCACAATGATTCTCATAGGATACAAATGCACCTCCTCCGAATTGCACTCGCCTATCTCCTTGATGATACTTTCCGAGAAAAAAAATTCGAAATTAGAATTCAATACGAATCAAATATTCAGATCCAACATTCTTAGGAATAAAACAAGGTGTAATTAAATCCTGGGTGATAAATATAGAAACATATAGTCACTAGGTCATCTCATGCTTCTGGTAAGCGCAGCCGCCGCGATCTGAATAATTATCGATTAAAAAATAGATCTAGGAAAAAAACATGACTCACCGATTTGGGTTCGCGAAAGATTTTGGATTTCCAGCGTTGCCAAATTGATCGTCTCCGTCGTACTGAACGAAGCGCTCCAAAGCTGAGTTGAGTTCAACCAATTCTTCTTATCGCTTGTGTCGTTTGACGATTTTGACCTTCCATTCCCATCGCTCTTCGACGACATCAGCTCTTCCTCGGTCTCAGCGCCTTTTCCCTTCAGCTTCATCTTTTCTACATTCAACATTTCGATATTATATATGTATAATACTTAGTTTGAAATGGAGAAGAATTGATGACCATCGTTGAATAAGCTCATGCACATGGGAAGTTCACGTTTGAACCCATCAAACTTTCTTAGCTAAGCCCGCAAAAGGGTTACATAATAAAACTCATGCCGTGATAGCTTCTAGAAACATCATCTACCATTGATATTTCTTTGAGAATTGTTGTGAATCACGTGCGGTGAATAATATCCCACACCGAAAGTTGCAAATAAATTACAAAGGTTTATAAGCTTGATGGACCACTCCTCTTAACACCAATTGGTTTTAAGAAGGAACCCTATCAAGCTTATCCAGGTACCCATTCTCCGTGTGGCGCATGTGCGTGGGTCCGGATAAATTACCGGGGCCCGGCCCGTATTTCTAAGATGGTATCAGAGCGGGAATCCGACTAAATTTAAAAATATACAACGGGTTCGAAAAGAATGGTGTTCCCGTCCGATTAAAAAGAAATGGGCTCACACGTGAGGGGGAGTGTTGTGAATCACGTGTGGTGAATAGTATCCCACACCGAAAGTTGCAAATAAATTAGAAAGGTTTATAAGCTTGATGGACCACTCCTCTTAACACTAATTGGTTTTAAGAAGGAACCCATCAAGCTTATCCAGGTACCCATTCTCCGTGTGGCGCATGTGCGTGGATCCGGATAAATTACCGGGGTCCGGCCCGTATTTCTAAGAAGAATATTCAAAATGGTTTTGTTGGGATAAAAATCAGAGCTCTTTTCAAATTATTGGCGTTTTTTTCGGAAGCCATTATATTTTACTTTTATACGGTCGGAATAATAATGATAAGTGTGCATGAAATTGTGGGTTGTGGGACTGACTTATATAGGTAGATGGATTGGCAAAATAAAATGTGGATGCTAGTGATTATTTTTTTCTAATAATTTGAAAAGATTCTATTATGTGTTTATATTTATTCAAATATTGCGTGGTATTCGCAATTTATTACATTTTACATTATAATATATTTCAGTGTGGAATTATGTTTATTCCTCCAAAATTTTATGTTTGGCAACTTTTTATTTGACACGAGGAATTAATCGTAATAGTTTCACTATTTTATTTAAAAGGATAATTTCTAGTTCCTTTTTCTTTATTTGGGATAATGGCCTTTTAATCCCTTGTTGTTGCCATTCATTGATGGGTCGATGACCGGTTGAGATCACCTATTCCACTCTTTGTATTCCACTCCGCATTCCAACGAACGAAAATCGTTACACCTCCCCCCGCTAAGTGTTAAAACACCCGTAAACATCAATACACCTATGAATTTCATTACAACAAGTGTTTAAACAAAAAAACTCATTATTACGTATTTTTCTATTTTAATATATAATACTGATTTTTTCTACACCATATTAGAAAAATAAGTAATAATGAGTTTTTTTTTTGTTTAAACACATGTTTTAATGAAATTCATAGGTGTAATGATGTTTACGAGTGTTTTAACACTTGACGGGGGGATGTGTAACGATTTTCGTTCGTTGGAATACGGAGTGGAATACAAAGAGTGGAATAGGTGATCTCAACCGGTTAACATTGAGACTAGTTCATATTCAAAGCCAGTTCTTTCATAGAAAAGAGAAATGAATGGACATGCAATAAGAAAAAAGATTGGAATATTCGATAAAAGTTTGACGATTATTAGAATTACAAAGACGAATCAAAATTATTCCTTTTGAATAAAGAATAAAATTGCTTTTAATACTCTTAACAAACAAAGTTTATAAAATGAAAATCACATTATACTTTTGACTTTTTATTACCTTATATAATTTTGACGGTAAACGATTACGTTGAATCTCATTTATTATCATTATCCTTAAAATGACGTATGGCGAAAACAATTCGATATGGATAAACTCAAATTAAATTCAACTTTATTTGAATCACAACGTCGTCAAAATAGGCCAATCTTTGAATTGGCCCACTTAATCTTTACACTAATACGACGTTTTTGGAGAGTTTGTAAAGTCGGAGTATACAAGCAGCCCATGATCACCTTGTTTTCCTGTGTATTATGTAGAGTTTGTTGATGTTGAGCTTTCGACAGAAGCAATGTTGGGGTAACATTCTAGTCAACATCTGTTGGCCGAGAATGTTCCCTACTTCAGTTTTATCTTTCATGCCCAAAACCTATTTTATTGATGACGTGGCATTTTTCTAGTGTTATACAGGATATGGATAAGAGCTGGAAGCATTCAAACCGAGTGGAAAACGTGTGGATGTGCTAGGACGAAAATGAGGAAGAAGCATACTAAAAATAGGAGTCTTGGAGCTTAAGTGAAGACCAAGTTCGTAGGAGTGACCAAGTCGAGCTGAAACGTTCATCAACTGTCCCATTTCACTTAGTGGACGTTAGTGGACGTTGTGGGCCTTCACCAAGTCGTTGGAAGGAGTTTCTTACAAGTCGAAGAGCTATATAAGTCGAATGACTTAACACTTTGAAGCACGACGAACAACGAGCGAGAAAAGGCTTTCGAGCGAGCATTCTATTTCAACGAGAGATTTTCTTTTTAGTCTAGCTTTTCAGAGATCGTTTGGTCTTGTAGTTTTTCAGAATCCTTTTTGATTCGTAGTTTCGCTAGACTAGTTTTATACTATCTTTTTGGATAGTTTGTAATCCATCTTTATAGTGGATTTTTGCGCCTTGAGGCACGCAGCAAGTTATTTGACTTGCTGCACAAAAACATCTCTTGTGTGCATTTTGTTCCGTCGTTATTTTACTATAATTTCCGCTGTGCTTAAAAAGTGAGAGTGAGTGTTAGCCCAACATCGCGTCTAACATCAGTGTGTTTTACATCCATTTTGTACGGGACCACCTACAAAGTGGTATCAGAGCCTACGCTTGATATTACTAAGCGCTGAAAATCCTCTTTCATGGATGTTACAAACTCAAATCGTCTCGGTAAAGTCCCTGTGTTGGACGGTTCCAATTATGCGTATTGGAAAGTTCGTGTGCGGCAGTGTATTAAGTCCATCGATGTGCGAGCGTGGGAAGCAGTTCTCCATGGATATACGTCTCCAAAGACTGCTCCAGACGCTGACGGCGAAGTCGTGGACAAGCCTGTCGAGCAGTGGACGGCGGCTGAGAAGAACGCGGCAGAATACAACGACAAAGCACTCAACGCCATCTTCTCATCCGTGGACATGTTTATGTTCAAAATCATACAGAACTGCTCTACTGCTCAAGATGCATGGGATCTTCTTCAGAAGTACTGTGAAGGCGACGCAAGTGTGCGTGAAACCAAGCTTCGCCTCCTCCTTAGTCAGTTCGAGAATATCAGAATGAAGGAAGACGAAGATATCACCACGTACTTTGGAAAGCTGTTGACAATCTCTAGCGAGTGTGCCAGCCTAGGAGATCCGATGACAAACAAGGTATTGAATTCTAAAGCACTTCGTACACTAACTGAAAAATTCAATGTGAAGGTATCGGCGATCGAGGAATCATACAACCTAGCCAATATGGACTTCAACGTACTGATGAACATCCTGAAGGTATTGTCTATAGGAATCTTTGATAAGCAAGGTCTAGGTTATAATCCACAGCCTGATCGTGATATCCCAAAACCCAAGACCCATGCTAAACCTAAGATAGTCTTTGTTAAAGCCAAAGCCGCTAGTGATGAGTGTGAAGTTGTGAAGCCTAAGGATAGTTCCAAGCATGTGACCCCTAAGAATAATGATAGCTCATATATATGTCATCATTGCAAGCAATCTGGACACCTGAAACCATTCTGCTGGAAATTGAAGAGGGAGATTTCTGCCAAGAAATCGATGTCGGCTGAAATGTTACCCAACATCTCACCCAACATTGAGAAATCAGTGTTGGAGGGTATGTGTGGAGAAACTTCAGCTGGCTCATCTTCGAATTCTAGTAAACAGAATGCTGTAGTGTTGTCTAAGGAAGTTTGGGTCGAGAAATCAGGTCATAAATGTCTCGTTGTGTATACCTCTTTGCGAGCTAACATGACAGGTTCATGGTACTTCGATAGCGGGTGTTCCCGACACATGACGGGTACCAAGGAGTATCTCAGTGATTATATGCCTTTAAGAAGTGGATCTGTGACGTTTGGAGGTGGAGCCAAAGGACGTATTCTTGGCCGAGGCAGACTTAATGTGCCCGATTTCCCCAAACTAAGCAACGTACTTCACGTGGACGGTCTCGTTGCCAATCTAATCAGCATTAGCCAACTCTGCGACGACGACCTTGAGGTAAGGTTCAATAAAGAGTGTTGTGAAGTTTTTAACAGCAATTCTGTGCGAGTAATGGCAGGTAAACGATCGAGTGATAACTGCTACCTAGTCGGCGAAAAATCCGGAGTGAAGGATGTGTGTCAACTCTCAAAAGCCGAAGACGAAGTTATACTTTGGCACTTCAAACTGGGCCATGTCAACTACAGAACCTTGGAGCAACTTATCAAGCATGATGCAATCAGAGGCATTCCAAGGCTGAAGGAGTTCGGTAAGGTAGTTTGTGAGTCATGCGTAAAGGGTAAGCAAACGCATGTTAGTCACAATGTTGACCAACAAGTTGCTCAACATTTTAAAACTGCCCACTGTTTTCAATTGATTCACATGGATTTGATGGGTCCTATGGAAGTTGAGAGTATAGGAGGTAGAAAGTATGCTTATGTGCTTGTGGATGATTTTTCTAGATATGCATGGATATTTTTTCTTAGGGAAAAATCTGAGTCTTTCGATTTTTTCAAGAAATTTTGTGCGATGATTAGGAACAATTTTAGTGCGTCTATCTTCCGTATTAGGTCTGATCATGGTAGGGAGTTCGAGAATCAATACTTTGATGATTTTTGTGATAAGAAAGGGATTATGCATGAGTATTCATCCCCTAAGACACCCCAACAAAATGGGGTGGCCGAGAGGAAGAATAGAACTTTACAAGAGATGGCTCGTGTTATGTTACTTTCTAAGAATGTCTCTAAGCGTTTTGGGCTGAAGCGTTACATACTGCTTGTCATATATCGAATCGTGTGTTCTTTAGGCATGGTACGAAGAAAACCTCGTATGAGTTATTGAATGGAAAGAAGCCTACTGTTAAATACTTTCATGTTTTTGGGTGTTTCTGCTATATGTTGAATGATAGGGAGTATTTGACTAAATTCGATTCGAAGAGTGATAAGTGTATCTTTCTAGGTTACTCTTCTAATAGCCGTGCGTATCGTGTGTATAATCTGCGATTGAGGTCTGTTCAAGAGTTCGTAAATATTGTGTTTGATGATGCTACTGACTCTAGCAAGAATGTTACTCAAGTTGAAATTTCAGATCAGTTCAAGGATGTTCGGGAATCACAAGAGCAAACAGAGGCGGAACCAGCGGACAATGTTGAGCCAACATCTGACTCAACATCTGAGCCAGAACAGAACACTGAGGCTGGACCCAGTGAAGTAAGACGTGATCCGCCATCTAAGATTCAGAAAGATCATCCCACGGACCTTATCATTGGAGACATGAACGAAGGAAGAAAGACCAGAGACAAACCACGCAAAGACTACAAGACGATGGTAAGAAACGTATGCATGAATTCGGTATACGCTGAGGTACGTTTTAATTGCTTTGTTTCTGAGGTAGAACCTAAGAATGTCTTTGAAGCCCTCAAAGACAATTTTTGGGTAAATGCGATGCAAGAAGAACTTTTACAGTTCGAGAAAAACCAAGTCTGGATTTTGGTCCCACGGCCGAAAGACATTAATGTCATAGGCACGAAGTGGATCTTTAAGAATAAATCGAATGAACTTGGTAGAGTTGTAAGAAACAAGGCTCGGTTAGTAGCTCAGGGGTATACTCAAGTAGAAGGGATAGATTTTGATGAGACGTTTGCGCCCGTTGCTAGGTTAGAATCTATTAGACTTTTGTTAGCTATAGCATGTTGGCTTAACATCACATTACACCAAATGGATGTTAAGGGTGCATTCTTGAATGGGTACATTGATAAGGAAATATATGTCGAACAGCCTAAAGGGTTCGAAGATCCCCATCATCCTAATCATGTTTTTAAGTTGCAGAAAGCTCTATATGGTTTGAAGCAAGCGCCTCGAGCTTGGTATGCAAGGTTAGCAACGTTTTTACTTGAGTTCGGTTTCACACGAGGTGAGGCAGACCTCACGCTTTTTGTTAAAAGAGTCGGTTCTGATCTTTTAATAGCTCAAGTTTATGTTGATGACATTGTTTTTGGTTCAAGCTCACAGTCAATGTTAGATCAGTTTGTGCAGGCGATGAACACCACATTTGAGATGAGCATGATTGGAGAGCTAACGTACTTTTTAGGTTTGCAGATCAAGCAAAGTAGCGAAGGGATCTTTATGTCCCAGGAGAAATACGCGAAGAACACGGTCAAGAAGTTCGGGCTGGACACTGCAAAGGTAATGAAAACACCTATGGGGTCTACGCAAAAGGTAAGTAAAGACGATGTTGGGCAGAATGTTGACCCAACATTGTATCGTTCGATGATTGGCAGCTTATTATACTTATCTGCGAGCCGGCCTGACATAATGTATAGTGTATGCGTATGTGCTAGATATCAATCTGAACCTAAGATTTCTCATCTCAATGCTGTTAAACGTATACTTCGTTATGTGAGTGGATCGTGTAGCCTAGGACTATGGTTTTCCAAAGACACTAATTTGAGTCTTGTAGGCTATAGCGATGCTGACTGGGCAGGTGACGAGGATGACCGCAAGAGTACAAGTGGCGGCTGTTTCTTCCTAGGTAATAACTTAGTTGCATGGTATAGTAAGAAACAGAACTGTGTGTCCTTATCTACTGCTGAGTCTGAATATGTTGCGGCGGGTAGTTGTTGTACGCAATTATTATGGTTAAATAGCATGTTATGTGACTATGGGTTAGAGTGCGAATCCGTTCTTATGTATTGTGATAACCTTAGTGCAATTAACATCTCTAAGAACCCCATTCAACACTCACGTACGAAGCATATTGACATTAGGCATCACTTTCTAAGAGACATGGTCGAAAAAGAGCTAGTGCATATTGAGCATATTGACACTAAGAATCAGTTGGCAGACATTTTCACGAAAGCTTTGGATTCTGAAAGGTTCTCGGACCTGAAGAAATCCATAGGTTTGCACATGTTAGTCTGAATGTTGGTCCAACATTTGGATCAACATAGCATATGTCGAATTTGATGGTTACTGCATTGATGTTTGATGAGATATTCTGTTCGGTTTTCCTGTGAAATGACTTGATTTTTCTTGATTGGTCCCTAGATTAACCCAATCCCTCTTTAAAGGCTCTTGGTAACACGTCCCTAGGTACACGGCATTCGCTGTGACGATGTACTTATTGCGACATAAAACCAATCCTTACTTGTTATAAGCATGCTCATAAACTCTCGGCTAGATACAGGTTTTTGGTGATAAGATTCCTTAGGTACACGGCATTCGCGGTGACGATGTACACTATGCGACAAACGGCCTAACCTTGAGGTTGAGAGTATAAGGGCAGTGCATAAAGTTTTTGGATATATGAGGTGAGAGGGTAGAAATTAAGGGGACTGATTTTGAGAAGAATCGAGCAGATAAGTCTAGGATTACTGAATCAGGATGTTGAGTCAAATGTTAGGGCAACATATGTGACTGTCGGTTTGATATTGCTACATTTTGTGCTTTCGTGTTATTTGTGTCTGTCTTTAGTACTGCTTTTGTTAGTCTTTTGTGTCTATGTTAGTTATCTCTCAACATTGAATTAGAAATTCTCGAAGAACAGCTCTTTACACTTGTCTCTATGTGGTCATCGAAGTCGCTCAAAAGGTTAGTATTTCTTGATTCTACCATGACTTTTGATTTAGTTGTTTTTTGGTTGAATCATGATTTTAGAGCTCCGATTTTCATGAATAACTTAGTCTTTTAACTGATTCTATGTGCTCGAATGGTGAATTAGTCTTTTTACTATTATTAGATTAAAGAATCTTGACTAAGTTAGACCTTATCCACTTATGCTTAACGGCTACTTTCAGTCCATTAATCACGTCTTCCCCCATTATCTGATTTGACAGTTTTTATGTGTGACCGTTGTGATTAAATAGAGAGAACTTAAACTGATTTGAAAATCACTATTCACTCATCTCTCTCTCTCTACGATTTCCACTGCCATTCACAATCAGCTCTTAGGGTTTCATCGTGTTCAATTCTTGAGCTTTACTCCCCAAAATCAGTGTGCAAAATGTCGACCTCCCCTGTTAATCGTAATGTTGACCCAACATCGGGTGCTAACCCTGATTTTCCAGTCCCGATTGAAGTTATTCCAGGGCCAAGAGATATCGTCGTCTACACCGGGCCTTTTCAGCCACTCCGACCGGCGAGATCTCCACGCCGAACCTCCGAAGCTACAGCAGCAGCACAGACCTCAAACCCGGCGAGAAGACCGGTGCAGACCACTTTAGTGGGAGGATCGATAAATCAAGTAACTCCGCCTGATACTGAGCCGAATCCAATCAGATCAGAACCCACTGAAGACGACGACGTGCCCTTGAGTGTCCGCTTTCCACGACCTCAGAAACGGCCAAGAAGCCCTGTGCCTGAGACGAACCCCAACACTGCTACGACAATGCCCAAGGGTTCCTCTTCAACGGCCAAGACTACGCCTAAAAAGAAGCAAAGCAAGACCCAGGCCACGGCCCCTGTGCCAAAGAAGCGCCGAAGTGGACGGATTAGACGCTCTCTGCACCCTACCTCAAACGCCGACGCCCCTGTCGCTATTTCCAGTGACTCAGAGGATACAATCGTCGACTCCACCACCTATGACAGCCTCGATTCAGAAGTCTCAGACGAGGACTTCAAGCTTTCAGGGGGAGAAACACCCTCGTCTGTCTCGGAGTCCTTCAGAGCCTCAGACAGAGAAGAGAACACCGACGAGGCAGAATCGGACCTTGCTGAGACTTTGGAAGCCTTGAAGAAAAGAGTGGAGAAGCGCGTGGGGAAAAGGCCAATGGACAGTGATGATCAACCTTCTAAGAGGGCCAGGACTGACAGCTCACCCCAGCCAGCCTCAAGTCACCGTGCCATATCTCCCACTCCAGTCACCGATGAGAATGTTGGGTCTGATGTTGACCTAACATTGGAGGAAGATTCAGACTGGGAGACTCCACTACCCGACCGTAAGTTCTACCGCACAGCCAACGAGGAGCTGTGGGATTCCCTCAGTCGAAGACATTTGAGGGTTGAAAGGGTTGTGGACGTGGCGAGTTTCAGGAAGTACGGCGTGATGCAATTCCTGGAATCTCGACATCTCGGGCACATGGCAACAAGCTTAGGAACATACTGTGAGAGTGTCGTCCGCGAGGTATATGCTAACCTCTTTTTTTAATGTTGCTGAGGCTCAGTCTCGTAAGTATGGGAAAGTCTTTTTGAGGGGGGAGGCTTTATGACATTTCATCTCGGGCTATCAATAAGTTTCTTGAGACGCCTGAGGTTGATATGTGCTGTGAGTTTAATAACAATGAGGTGGTTAGGTTTATCACTGCTGGGAAGATTAATGTGTGGGGAGGAAATTGTCCGGGTAGTGCTTTAACGTCTCTATATTCAGTACTTTTTAAGATTGGGGTTTGTAGTTGGTTGCCTACCTTGAATGAGGTGCGTGTGACTGAGCAAATGGCACATCTGCTGTTCGCACTTGGCCAAGGGCTTCCGCTGAATTGTGGTGAAATAATCCTCAAACATATGTCTAATCAAGCGGAGCGAGTCAGCAAAGGAATTCTACCATACCCCTCGATCATCTATGGTGTCCTGCTTCAAGGAGGTTTCCAGCCCACACGCAAAGACAAGGTGGTTTCTCTACGAACTCCATATGCCGTGCAGCCAAGTCATTTGGCCGGGTCAGACAGAATAGTGGATCTACCGTGGTGTGCCCCAGCTCAGCTGCCACAGCATGTTGAGCAGGATGTTGCCTCAACATCTTCTCTGCCTGCGAACATCGACCGTCAGATCCAGTGCCTTGAAGACACTATTTCGTTCCTGACTTCTCAGCTATCCATCCTAAAGGAGCTACGTTCTTCCCAAAAAGGGGGAGATGAGGCAGAAGTTGAAGCTGAGACAAGAGGCGAAGGAGCTGCAGATTTAGGGGGAGGTGACCAAGGGCAGAACGAGACTGAAGATCAACAAGGATAAAGAATCCAAGTTCAAGTCTTGTGCCTGCGTGTGTGGTTTAGTGTTTTGTGTGATTATGCCTGTGGACAAATTTTTTTTTGCAGATGTTTTTTTCAGGACCCCTAAGGTATGTACTATATTCTAGTACTTTGAATGGTGTTATTACTATTCTATTTTGAGCGTCTAACTCTAACCATTTTCTGTATTTTGTGGTTGAGTAGATGTGACCTTCAGGGGGAGTTTCACTACGACTAACTTCTGCATTGGTTTTGGGAAGAAAGATAAAAAGGGGGAGATTGTTGATGTTGAGCTTTCGACAGAAGCAATGTTGGGGTAACATTCTAGTCAACATCTGTTGGCCGAGAATGTTCCCTACTTCAGTTTTATCTTTCATGCCCAAAACCTATTTTATTGATGACGTGGCATTTTTCTAGTGTTATACAGGATATGGATAAGAGCTGGAAGCATTCAAACCGAGTGGAAAACGTGTGGATGTGCTAGGACGAAAATGAGGAAGAAGCATACTAAAAATAGGAGTCTTGGAGCTTAAGTGAAGACCAAGTTCGTAGGAGTGACCAAGTCGAGCTGAAACGTTCATCAACTGTCCCATTTCACTTAGTGGACGTTAGTGGACGTTGTGGGCCTTCACCAAGTCGTTGGAAGGAGTTTCTTACAAGTCGAAGAGCTATATAAGTCGAATGACTTAACACTTTGAAGCACGACGAACAACGAGCGAGAAAAGGCTTTCGAGCGAGCATTCTATTTCAACGAGAGATTTTCTTTTTAGTCTAGCTTTTCAGAGATCGTTTGGTCTTGTAGTTTTTCAGAATCCTTTTTGATTCGTAGTTTCGCTAGACTAGTTTTAACTATCTTTTTGGATAGTTTGTAATCCATCTTTATAGTGGATTTTTGCGCCTTGAGGCACGCAGCAAGTTATTTGACTTGCTGCACAAAAACATCTCTTGTGTGCATTTTGTTCCGTCGTTATTTTACTACAATTTCCGCTGTGCTTAAAAAGTGAGAGTGAGTGTTAGCCCAACATCGCGTCTAACATCAGTGTGTTTTACATCCATTTTGTACGGGACCACCTACAGAGTTGTTATAATTTCGAAGTATGGTGGATTACAAAAGTTACCATCTAATCCATTTTATTATGGCTCAACCCAACAATGTAATTACCTTTCAATCAATTTGGTGCGCCTTTCGTAATAGCAATTTTTTATCTTTCATATTTTAAGTTCATTACACAACTATATCCTCAAATCAATTTTTTTCTTCGGCTCTCTAGCTCGCTCAGCATAAAAAAAGCAAACTGCTAAAAACAGCCACAAGTTGTCTTCACACAACACTATTAATGTGATCATTATTTGGAAATGTTACCTATATTGAAATTTCCTGCAAGGAAACGAAAAAAATTGCACAAGTTCGCATTAGGTTATATTCCACGTGTCTCTTGGATCTTCGAGTACTGAATGCTCTCCGACTTGTCCTCTTCTTCGCTCTTCGCATTCGAATATGAGGCTTCTTTTGCAGTAGAATGACCTTTTGGAGAAACACTTGAGCTAGTTGTCCCCATGGACAGCTTCAATGGATCATTACAAGCTAGCCATGAGGTTTTTCCTGGTTCATAACTTGATAGCTTACGAAGGTGTAGCCGATATTTCTTGAATCACACAACCCAAAAAAGAAAAACAAAAAGATTCGCTTTAGCATGATTGTGCTGATAGATATAAGATAATAGGGTTTATTATGTGTTAAATTTGAGTAATTCATATATGTATGTAAATATATATACCTGAAGATGGCTTTTTACTTCATCATTTGTCAGGCCATCAACGTTCATGAGCTCTCTTATCAGTTTTGGCGTAGCCACTACAAAGATAGGGATACAATGTATATGTAGAGAATGAGGTATATATGAAAATTCAGGTGTCTATATTAGTTTCATTCTATTGCAAAAATAATGTTTCTTTTTCCAAGCATCATGATGAAAAACAAAATCATATTATAGAATCATGAATTCATCAAACCACTGAACTAAATAAAATCAAATGATATTGTATTACTTTTTGCTCCTCCAAGTAGATGCAGGGCATCTACGAACTTTTTGTGTAGTTCGGATGACCAGCAACGCCGTTGCTTCTTCTCCTGTGACTCTTCGTGCAATTCGCCCGATTTTTGCTTCTTCATTTTGGGGTTTGTTTCCACATTCAGTGGTAAAATTGTTAAACCATGATTGACTGGAAAAACCCTTTTTCCTTCCTTATTAATTGATACGCCAACACGATGCTTCTCATAGGATGTAAATGCCTCTCCTTCGAAGTGAAGACTATTCTCTCCTTGATGATACTTTTGAAACAATAAAATAAAGATCAATAAGTAGATATTAGATAGATCCAACATTTTTTGGCAAGAGAAGGTAACTTGTGTATTTATGTTTCGATATGCCACTTTCAATCCCCAGTATTATTAAACGTGCGTCGTTATGTTCTCCAAATTAACTTAGTCGTTAGTTCAGATAAAATTACGGATTGGTTCAGCCTGAAATTTTTACGGAACGAACGACGAAATACGGCCCCACAAAACGACACAAGATCAGTAACATTGGGGGTATAAAGGTGACAACATTGGAGACCAGAAACGCCAATGTCCCGAAACTTGGGGGACCAAGGATGTTATTTTCCTTTTAGATGATTAGGTTTTGTGTATGTCCACGAGCAAATTAAAAAAGAACGACGAAATACGGCCCCACAAAAACGATACAAGATCAGTAACATTGGGGTATAAAAGTGACAACATGGGAGATCAAAAACCGCCAATGTCCCGAAAATTGGGGGATGCTATTTTCCTTTTAGATGATTAGGGTTTTGTGTATGTCGACAAGCAAATTATAAACGAACGACGAAATACGGCCCCACAAAAACGACACAAGATCAGTAACATTGGGGTATAAAAGTGACAACATAGGAGACCAGAAATGCCAATGTCCCGAAAATTGGGGATGCTATTTTCCTTTTAAATGATCATGGGTTTGCGTATGTCCACGAGCAAATTATAAACGAACGACGAAATACGGCGCCACAAAAACGACACAAGATCAGTAACATTGGGGGTATAAAAATGACAACATGGGAGACCAGAAACGCCAATGTCCTGAAAATTGGGGGACCAAAGATGTTATTTTCCTTTTAGATGATTAGGGTTTTGTGTATGTCCACGACCAAATTATAAACGAACGACGAAATAAACGACACAAGATCAGTAACATTGGGTATAAAAGTGACAACATGGGAGATCACAAACGCCAATGTGCCGAAAATTGGGGGACCAAAGATGTTATTTTCCTTTTAGATGATTAGGGTTTCGTGTACGTTCCATGAGCAAATTTATAAATGTATAACATAGTTTAAGTCATTACATTTTTTTGGTCAGGCTGCCATGATCAGAAGTTATCGTTGAAGAAATAAATCTTAAGAAAATAAAAAACGACTCACTGATTTTGGATTCGCGGAAGATTTTGGATTTCCGACATCATCAAATTGGTCGTCTTCACCGTACTCAACTGAAGCAGTCCAAAGCTGAGCTGACATCAACCAATTCTTCTTATCGTTGATGTCGTTTGACGATTTTGACTTTCCAATCCTATCAGTCTTCGACAACTTCAACTCTTCTTCCATAATGGTCTCAACTCTTTTTCCCTTCAGTTTCAGCTTCTCTTCATTCAGCATTTCAATCCCTATACATATGTAGAAATTAGAAAAAAACACATACATATGTATGTGTATATAACTATATATATAATTATTTTAGAGAGGGAAAGAAGAGAGAGATAACCATCATCGAAAAATCTCATGCAAATTGGAAGTTCACGTCTGAATCCATCAAGCTTTCGTAACTCAGCCTTCAAAAGGCTTACATAAAACTCAAGCCGCGACAACTTCTCAGAAACATCATCAATCATTGACACTTCTTTGAGGATATTCAAAATGATTTTGTTGGGATAAAAGTCTGTTTCTAATAATTTCTCAACGTTCATTTTTTCGCCGAAACGAATTTGGTTTTGTATCTGAGTATGTTTAGTATAGAGTAAGGATAATATTAATTATGAATAAACTATGCATGAAAGTGTGGGTTGGGGTACGACATATATAGGCGTGATGGATGGGAAAAATGAATTGTGGTGGTTATAGTTTCCTAATAATATAACGAGTATTTCTTAGGTGGCTTGTTGCATTAACTCTTAGGGTTTGAATCATTTCATTTCATTTCATTGATGACTTAACGACAGATTTTATGTGATGTAAGTATAGGAGCTAAGTAAGATTAGTTCATAATCAATTCCAAATATTTAGTAAAAAAGAAATCAATGACGATGCAATAAGAAATATAATTTGAAGATTTGGTAAAATTATATTCTCAGAAATGAAGCTTTCATGTCCCAACCCAACAAGAAAACACTAAATGTTCTGTCACTAAAGTTATAGATTAACAGTCCAAAATTCTCATACAAGAGCAACTATTCCTTCTCAGGATCCAACAGATATTACAAAAAATATTGTACTATAAAAGTTTTATAGAGCACTCAACACATGCATTTGAGCCCACCTTACAATATTTGATATAGAAAAGGGCAATTTAGATTCCTTTCTTGGCTTAATCATCCACTTTAACCAAAACTGAAAATCTAAAATAATTTTGGGATGCGAAGATAGTTGGCCATTCCTCGTCTTGTTCAAGATAAGATTCTTATTTTCAAGGATAGATATATATTCTGCAATCTGCAATTGGTCACATATTCATATTTGAATTGAAGTCGTAGACATTTATCCCTCTTAATGCTTACGTACAAAATTGATCTTCCCAGATCATGTATAAGAAAAATGGCATTTCAAAAAGCAGTATGCTTCCAAGTAAGAGACATGGATAAAAATTCAAAAAAAGAAAACCATCAAGGGACCAAGAACATTTGAATTTCCACCATCAGTGGCACATAATATTTGTGCAAGATCTTTAAAAACAAATTCATAATAAGCCCACCCAAAAATATGATCCTATATGATTATTCACAGCCCACTCGAACCTCGACAACACAGATGTGATCCTCAGAAATTCGATATTTTCTCTCTTCACGAAAACAAATCCAATTCGCCACATAAAAAAAAGAACAAAGCAATGGCCTATATAATCTACTTTATGGGATGCTTCACCTTTAAGGCCCCTAAGTGTTTGCTCTTTAGTAGGAAGCTTAGCGTTCTCAACTTGACAACTTCTGATGTTTGCCACGTTTAAGCAGTCACTCACATAACACAAACATAGAATAGAATCATTATCCAACTTATTCGTGGTGATGAAAAATTCCACAGTTCATTTATTCACATGCATGGGATCTGATGTGGGGCTATCCAATCAACAAAATTTATATGTGTGTGGAAATTATATAGCGGTAGAAGCGATTATCGCAAAGTTTAAGCGTGCGTAAGATGCTTGTTTGTAAGGAAACTGAAAGGGACGTATTTGGGACGTGTTTGGGACGTAAACGAAATAACACAAGGATTACGTGGTTATGCTTGCGAATCCTACGTCCACGGCGCTCTGAGCAAGCATGCTTCTGACAGCTTTTCCTGCACTTGTCAGGAACAGTGATTTGTCATGTCCCAGTAGCTTCTGCAGGAAGTTCACTTTTGACAGTCGTGCGGCCCTATCTTTGACAGTCACGTGGCCCTTTGCATGTTTCCTTCCCCTAGTGTCCTTTCGTCTTCTGGACCATCAGTGAAGCTTCTCCTGGACGCCTCCTTGGGACCTGCTTAGTATAATAGGTCCCAAAAACACTTCCCTAACACGGGTGTTAGTTCCCTTAACGTCTGTTGGAAGTCCCTATAACCCTTATTTCCGGTTGTTATTTCCCTATTTCCCCAAAACTCTTATTTCTATCAAGTCTTTCTAATTATCACCTTAATCTAAATTATTCCTTTAATTTTATTATTTAGCCTGCCTAATTTCCGTGGCACATCAGAATCGAAGCCCAAATCTTTTAACATGTATAACCAGTCGATCATGGGGTTGCAATCAATGTTCTCCGTTCCTAAATTTGATACTATATGTGTCTTGAATCCAAATCTTTTAGCATGTATAATCAGTAGAGTCGATCATGGGGTTACTCGAACATTGATTTATAGTTTTGAGAAATTAATTTACAAAAAAGGTTTTGAATCCTTGTTGATTTTTTTTATGGTAACTCCTTGACTTATAATGAGATGTGCTATACGTAAATTAGAGGTCGTGATTTTTTTTGGAATGAAATATTTGACACTAAGAAAATTAAGTCTTACATATCATATGTCGAAAAAATGTGGGTGTTCATATCATTTTCCGACAAATAATTCGGTTAAGTCATATAAAAGGGCAAGCTTGTTAAGTTTAATAATATTCTCTACCATCCACCATGTATAAAAAATTTTAAACATGTTTACTTTTATGTTTTCTCTTTGCAGCAAGAAAAAGGCCTCACAGCTAACAGCCTGGTTGATTCACTTTACTATTTTCTAAATAAAATTTAGTAAATCTAATACTATACTATATCAACCTTAAATCAAATTAGTGACCAAAAGAGGTTCTGAAAGATCGTCTTCTAATTTGATTGGATCTTAAAAGCCCCTTTAAATAATTAACATCCATGGCACGGAAGTGGCCTTAAACTGACTCCAAGGGCCAAGGAACTAACTACTTACGATATATGCTCACTTCTTACAGCCTTTCATTTAATACTGTTATAGTTTTCTCTTTGCAAACAACTCCCTGACCAGTTGTCGTATAATATGTGTTTCAACGGTTTTCCTTAGTTACTATTATTTATTGTTCGACTTATATATATATATATATAATATTCCTTTGCCTAATACAATACAGATTGTGGTCTCCATGGCTTGAGGAGTTAAAAGGAAATGCTAATAATTAGCAGCTTAAATGAAGCAATAATTATTATGATTATTATTAAATAGAAAATTTCCGAACAAACCCCAAGTTGCGTGCGAGTACAATTTTCAGGTTAACGTACTCAGATTCCTTATCATGATATGTTTTTCTTTTGTTTGTTGTTTTGGGTTGGTGAGAAGTGGAAAGAGATCCCATTGCATTTTTCAAATTTTACTATTCATTTTGTCGGGGTTTTTTTTTTTATTATATTCACTTCTAATCATCGATGAAGCCGAAGTTCTACCATAATTCTGGCATGGTTTTCATAGTGTTTTCAATTATTTCCCTGATTATTTCCTATAAATTAAATAATTTCGGTGGAAGGAAAAAGTCGTTGTCATGTAAGAAAGAAGAATTTTTATATCATACCTGTGAAATATTTACAACTTCAATAACTCATGAGTGCTTATGAAAATCCATACTCTTATATACAGAGGCTAACTGTTTAAAAACTGTCAATTCGTCTGTCAAGTATTTTTATCATTTTATTTTTAGTTTAGTTAATTAAATTTTACTTTAAAATTTGTATTTTTAATTAACTTAATTAATTATTTACAATATTTAAAATATAAAATATATTTGAACATACATTCGATATACTAAACATACTAGTCTTAATAATGGGCTATCGGTTAGCACATAAATAACAAATATATAATTTCAGTGTAGTGTAATAGTTCTTGTTTGTGATACGCGATATATATAAATTTGGGTGCACTCATTATTGAAAGATAGAAAAAAGAAACTACCTCCATTTATGTAATGCTATTTTCTTCTGATTCAATATAATGTGATATAAAACAAAACCAGCCATGGAACAATCTTATTATATGCATTTGTGTGTATCATCCCATGCATGGAAGCTAAGCTCATGACACGATACGTATATGCATATGCATTTGGTTTCTAAATTCATTCATAAAATCCCATTAAGTTCATCCACATAGGCGAAAACAATGTTTGCAAAACGTGCAAAGATAACAATTCTTCAACATAAAATCATATATATATATATATTATATATAAGAAATGGTCTAATCATGCTTCGAATGATGACCTATACCAGGACTGTGACCAGGAGTAGTAGGGCGAAAGGCATCCACATATCCATCTTCATCGAGCGATCTACCATTACTTTGTAATGTAATTTTAGGGTTTCGAACTTCCTCGAACGACCTCAATCTCTTAAATGTTATTAATTTTCGTCCTTCAACACTAGAACCTCGATGGCTTGATAGTGTAACAACCAGAATAAGCACAACAAGAGCTACAAGTTTGGTCATTACTTATAATTATGCAACGAATGTGTGTGTGTGTGTTTGTGTGAATGTAAAGAGAAGAAGAGAGGTATTTATAGAGTTGAAAAGCCTTAAGAAAAAAATGCATGTGAGGTCCCAAATCCAAGGAAGATTCCATTATGTCACGAGAGGGCCATTAATTACTGTTGAGAATTCGGCGCCCTTAGATTCGTGACTCAGAGATCTTTCGTGGGTTTGTGAAGATTGAATCGAAAGATTCGATCTTGGTAGAGAAATCGATCAAAAACATAGAGGAGAAAAACTGGTAAAAACAGAGGGTTTAACGTGGTTCGACCCAAGAATGGTCAACGTCCACGGATCAACGATATCGCTTTTATTTCGAACCGATTACAGAGATTACAAGTGTGCAACTTTCTCTCTCAACTCACAGTGCAAAAGTCGAGCTAATTCGGCCTATTTATAGAAGATAAATCGCCTAAAAGGCTCCTACTTGACTCGGGAATTCTGTTATAGCAGGTTCATGACAACTGCTGCGCGTCACGGCCTCGAGCAAGCTCAGTCACGGCCGTGACTTCATCGAAGTTCCAATTCTTCAGCTTCTGCTCTTAGTCACGGCCTCGTTACGGCCGTGACAACTTCGAATGGATTTCGCGCGCTTCAGTTCGTCTCGCAGGGATCCGTCACGGCCTAGTGAAGACCACGTCACGGCCGTGACTGTTCTCACTGTTCCCCTTCACGGCTTGGGGCAGCCAGCTTCACGGCCGTGAAGCTGGGCAGCAAGTCCATCAGGCCCAAGCTCGTCCGGTTCACGACCGTGACCACTGAAGCAAGAGGCCGTGAACCGCGCCTGCGACCTCGTTTCGACGCGCTCTTCGCTCGAACTCGTCCCCGATCGATCTACGACGATAATCCACGGAGTTTTGGGTCATCTTCCCCAACAATCTCCACCTTGAGCCAAGAACTCCACCTCAATTCCAAGGGTTCTTCATCAATCAAGGCCATTGATTGTCTTCTTCGACTTCTCAAGTCAACTATCCCAACTCCACCTCGAACCTTGAACCTTCGCTCGACTTTTGCCCGTCCCGCCCTCGATCAGAGGGCCTTCGAGCACCTTATCAAGGCAAGTGATAAGACAAGAAGGATTAGACAAACGCATACCTTCTTCACAACCGAAATCAGCCCGATTTGGCTTAACGATTTCCCAGAAATCCCAGCTTCGTGGTGCTCCACCTCGAGCCACTTACAGCTGTCGATCGGCTTCTTTTGAGACCCCTTTGCCGGCCCGTGGGTCTGAGCTTCCGTGGATGGCTCGCCTTCCTCGCTTTCGAAGCCTCTCGACCTCAAGCTATCCTCATTATCGCTTGGGAAAACCTCAGAATTTGCCCGAGCTTCTCTTGAGTCGTTCTCCACCTCAAGACATTGGTTTCCTTCACGCCTTAGCTTGCCGTGAAGCCCTTTCTGTGCCCTTGAAGTTCTCTGCCTGCGCCTCTTCAAAGCATGGCCTTCAAGCACATAAATTCCGTTCTTCTTGAAGCCTCGCATGACCTCTCGCCACCCTTCGAGCACCTTGATGTGCTTTGCCCCGATTTTGCTTGTGTAGCCTTGATCATCTAGCACGCCAACAGAGATCAAGTTTCTCTTCAACGCTGGGACGTATCTCACGTCTTCAAGGACTCGAATACCTCCTCCATCAAGCTTCAAACGCACCTTTCCCGTCCCATACACCTTGCAAACGCTGTCATTGCCCAAGACCACCGTGTCTCCCTCGATCTTCTTGAAATCTTGAATCCAAGATTTGTTGCTCGTGATGTGAAACGTACACCCCGAGTCCAAGACCCATTCCTTAGCATCTTCTTGCCCATACGCCATGAGAACTTCCGCCGATTCGTAGCCTTCATCTTCAACACAATCAGCCTCACAAGCATTAGGGGTTTTAGACGCGTACCTTGTAAACTTTGGGCAATTCCTTCGAATGTGGCCTTCTTCGTGGCAGTGGTAGCACCTTATGGGACTTCTAACTTCTCCCTTTCCTTCCTTCTTCGACTTCTTGCCTTGCCATTTCGCAGCTTTCTCTCGAACGTGTAGCAATTCTGCCGATGGATCCACACGAACCTCTGCGTTGGTAGTGAGTTGCTTCGATGCGATCGCCGAGAGCACGTCATCCAATTTCAGAGCGTCTCGCCCATAGAGAAGCGTCTCCTTGAAGTGCTCGTGACTCTTAGGTAAAGCGCAGAGCAAAAGAAGCGCTTTATCTTCATCTTTCATCGGCTCATCGATGTTATCAAGGTCAAGTGTCAATTTCTGGAATTGATCGAGTTGCGCTTCAACCGATCGATCTTCCACCATCTTGAAGGAATAGAGCGCTTGCTTTAGGTATAGCCTCCTTGCTAGGGTCTTCGTCATGTAAAGATCTTCAAGTTTCTTCCACAATTCGTCAGGTTTCGTCTCCTTCGAAACCTTCCTCAAGACTTGATCGGATAGGCTCAAGATTATAGCGCTGTGCGCCTTCGATCGGATCTTCGCCTTTGCATCCGCCGTCAAGGTCGTGGGGAGCATCTCCTTCTCTTCCTTCAAGGCTTCCTCTAGGCCTTGTTGAATCAAGATCGCCTTCATTTTGAGCTTCCATAGCCCAAAATCGTTCTCCCCCGTGAACTTCTCCATTTCGAACCTATTCTGCGCCATCTGAGAATCGCGTGTCGTTCCTCCGCCTCGCCGCACCAATTGTTGAGAATTCGGCGCCCTTAGATTCGCGACTCAGAGATCTTTCGTGGGTTTGTGAAGATTAAATCGAAAGATTTGATCTTGGTAGAGAAATCGATCAAAAACAGAGAGGAGAAAAACTGGTAAAAACAGAGGGTTTAACGTGGTTCGACCCAAGAATGGTCTACGTCCATGGATCAACGATATCGCTTTTATTTCGAACCGATTACAGAGATTACAAGTGTGCAACTTCCTCTCTCAACTCACAGTGCAAAAGTCGAGCTAATTCGGCCTATTTATAGAAGATAAATCACCTAGAAGGTTCATACTTGACTCGGGAATTATGTTATAGCAGGTTCATGACAACTGCTGCGCGTCACGACCTCGAGCAAGCTCAGTCACGGCCGTGACTTCATCGAAGTTCCAATTCTTCAGCTTCTGCTCTTAGTCACGGCCTCGTTCATCGCTATTCACGGCCGTGACAACTTCGAATGGATTTCGCGCGCTTCAGTTCGTCTCGCAGGGTTCCGTCACGGCCTAGTGAAGACCACGTCACGGCCGTGACTGTTCTCACTGTTCCCCTTCACGGCTTGGGGCAGCCAGCTTCACGGCCGTGAAGCTGGGCAGCAAGTCCATCAGGCCCAAGCTCGTCCGGTTCACGACCGTAACCACTGAAGCAAGAGGCCGTGAACCGCGCCTGCGACCTCGTTTCGACGCGCTCTTCGCTCGAACTCGTCCCCGATCGATCTACGACGATAATCCACGGAGTTTTGGGTCATCTTCCCCAACAATCTCCACCTTGAGCCAAGAACTCCACCTCAATTCCAAGGGTTCTTCATCAATCAAGGCCATTGATTGTCTTATTCGACTTCTCAAGTCAACTATCCCAACTCCACCTCGAACCTTGAACCTTCGCTCGACTTTTGCCCGTCCCGCCCTCGATCAGAGGGCCTTCGAGCACCTTATCAACGCAAGTGATAAGACAAGAAGGATTAGAGAAACAAATACCTTCTTCGCAACCAAAATCAGCCCGGTTTGGCTTAACGATTTCCCAGAAATCCCAGCTTCGTGGCGCTCCACCTCGAGCCACTTACAGCTGTCGATCGGCTTCTTTTGAGACCCCTTTGCCGGCCCGTGGGTCTGAGCTTCCGTGGATGGCTCGCCTTCCTCGCTTTCGAAGCCTCTCGACCTCAAGCTATCCTCATTATCGCTTGGGAAAACCTCAGAATTTGCCCGAGCTTCTCTTGAGTCGTTCTCCACCTCAAGACATTGGTTTCCTTCACGCCTTAGCTTGCCGTGAAGCCCTTTCTGTGCCCTTGAAGTTCTCTGCCTGCGCCTCTTCAAAGCATGGCCTTCAAGCACATAAATTCCGTTCTTCTTGAAGCCTCGCATGACCTCTCGCCACCCTTCGAGCACCTTGATGTGCTTTGCCCCGATTTTGCTTGTGTAGCCTTGATCATCTAGCACGCCAACAGAGATCAAGTTTCTCTTCAACGCTGGGACGTATCTCACGTCTTCAAGGACTCGAATACCTCCTCCATCAAGCTTCAAACGCACCTTTCCCGTCCCATACACCTTGCAAACGCTGTCATTGCCCAAGACCACCGTGTCTCCCTCGATCTTCTTGAAATCTTGAATCCAAGATTTGTTGCTCGTGATGTGAAACGTACACCCCGAGTCCAAGACCCATTCCTTAGCATCTTCTTGCCCATACGCCATGAGAACTTCCGCCGATTCGTAGCCTTCATCTTCAACACAATCAGCCTCACAAGCATTAGGGGTTTTAGACGCGTACCTTGTAAACTTTGGGCAATTCCTTCGAATGTGGCCTTCTTCGTGGCAGTGGTAGCACCTTATGGGACTTCTAACTTCTCCCTTTCCTTCCTTCTTCGACTTCTTGCCTTGCCATTTCGCAGCTTTCTCTCGAACGTGTAGCAATTCTGCCGATGGATCCACACGAACCTCTGCGTTGGTAGTGAGTTGCTTCGATGCGATCGCCGAGAGCACGTCTTCCAATTTCAGAGCGTCTCGCCCATAGAGAAGCGTCTCCTTGAAGTGCTCGTGACTCTTAGGTAAAGCGCAGAGCAAAAGAAGCGCTTTATCTTCATCTTTCATCGGCTCATCGATGTTATCAAGGTCAAGTGTCAATTTCTGGAATTGATCGAGTTGCGCTTCAACCGATCGATCTTCCACCATCTTGAAGGAATAGAGCGCTTGCTTTAGGTATAGCCTCCTTGCTAGGGTCTTCGTCATGTAAAGATCTTCAAGTTTCTTCCACAATTCGTCAGGTTTCGTCTCCTTCGAAACCTTCCTCAAGACTTGATCGGATAGGCTCAAGATTATAGCGCTGTGCGCCTTCGATCGGATCTTCGCCTTTGCATCCGCCGTCAAGGTCGTGGGGAGCATCTCCTTCTCTTCCTTCAAGGCTTCCTCTAGGCCTTGTTGAATCAAGATCGCCTTCATTTTGAGCTTCCATAGCCCAAAATCGTTCTCCCCCGTGAACTTCTCCATTTCGAACCTATTCTGCGCCATCTGAGAATCGCGTGTCGTTCCTCCGCCTCGCCGCACCAATTGTTGAGAATTCGGCGCCCTTAGATTCGCGACTCAGAGATCTTTCGTGGGTTTGTGAAGATTAAATCGAAAGATTTGATCTTGGTAGAGAAATCGATCAAAAACAGAGAGGAGAAAAACTGGTAAAAACAGAGGGTTTAACGTGGTTCGACCCAAGAATGGTCTACGTCCATGGATCAACGATATCGCTTTTATTTCGAACCGATTACAGAGATTACAAGTGTGCAACTTCCTCTCTCAACTCACAGTGCAAAAGTCGAGCTAATTCGGCCTATTTATAGAAGATAAATCGCCTAGAAGGTTCATACTTGACTCGGGAATTATGTTATAGCAGGTTCATGACAACTGCTGCGCGTCACGACCTCGAGCAAGCTCAGTCACGGCCGTGACTTCATCGAAGTTCCAATTCTTCAGCTTCTGCTCTTAGTCACGGCCTCGTTCATCGCTATTCACGGCCGTGACAACTTCGAATGGATTTCGCGCGCTTCAGTTCGTCTCGCAGGGATCCGTCACGGCCTAGTGAAGACCACGTCACGGCCGTGACTGTTCTCACTGTTCCCCTTCACGGCTTGGGGCAGCCAGCTTCACGGCCGTGAAGCTGGGCAGCAAGTCCATCAGGCCCAAGCTCGTCCGGTTCACGACCGTAACCACTGAAGCAAGAGGCCGTGAACCGCGCCTGCGACCTCGTTTCGACGCGCTCTTCGCTCGAACTCGTCCCCGATCGATCTACGACGATAATCCACGGAGTTTTGGGTCATCTTCCCCAACAATCTCCACCTTGAGCCAAGAACTCCACCTCAATTCCAAGGGTTCTTCATCAATCAAGGCCATTGATTGTCTTCTTCGACTTCTCAAGTCAACTATCCCAACTCCACCTCGAACCTTGAACCTTCGCTCGACTTTTGCCCGTCCCGCCCTCGATCAGAGGGCCTTCGAGCACCTTATCAACGCAAGTGATAAGACAAGAAGGATTAGAGAAACAAATACCTTCTTCGCAACCGAAATCAGCCCGATTTGGCTTAACGATTTCCCAGAAATCCCAGCTTCGTGGCGCTCCACCTCGAGCCACTTACAGCTGTCGATCGGCTTCTTTTGAGACCCCTTTGCCGGCCCGTGGGTCTGAGCTTCCGTGGATGGCTCGCCTTCCTCGCTTTCGAAGCCTCTCGACCTCAAGCTATCCTCATTATCGCTTGGGAAAACCTCAGAATTTGCCCGAGCTTCTCTTGAGTCGTTCTCCACCTCAAGACATTGGTTTCCTTCACGCCTTAGCTTGCCGTGAAGCCCTTTCTGTGCCCTTGAAGTTCTCTGCCTGCGCCTCTTCAAAGCATGGCCTTCAAGCACATAAATTCCGTTCTTCTTGAAGCCTCGCATGACCTCTCGCCACCCTTCGAGCACCTTGATGTGCTTTGCCCCGATTTTGCTTGTGTAGCCTTGATCATCTAGCACGCCAACAGAGATCAAGTTTCTCTTCAACGCTGGGACGTATCTCACGTCTTCAAGGACTCGAATACCTCCTCCATCAAGCTTCAAACGCACCTTTCCCGTCCCATACACCTTGCAAACGCTGTCATTGCCCAAGACCACCGTGTCTCCCTCGATCTTCTTGAAATCTTGAATCCAAGATTTGTTGCTCGTGATGTGAAACGTACACCCCGAGTCCAAGACCCATTCCTTAGCATCTTCTTGCCCATACGCCATGAGAACTTCCGCCGATTCGTAGCCTTCATCTTCAACACAATCAGCCTCACAAGCATTAGGGGTTTTAGACGCGTACCTTGTAAACTTTGGGCAATTCCTTCGAATGTGGCCTTCTTCGTGGCAGTGGTAGCACCTTATGGGACTTCTAACTTCTCCCTTTCCTTCCTTCTTCGACTTCTTGCCTTGCCATTTCGCAGCTTTCTCTCGAACGTGTAGCAATTCTGCCGATGGATCCACACGAACCTCTGCGTTGGTAGTGAGTTGCTTCGATGCGATCGCCGAGAGCACGTCTTCCAATTTCAGAGCGTCTCGCCCATAGAGAAGCGTCTCCTTGAAGTGCTCGTGACTCTTAGGTAAAGCGCAGAGCAAAAGAAGCGCTTTATCTTCATCTTTCATCGGCTCATCGATGTTATCAAGGTCAAGTGTCAATTTCTGGAATTGATCGAGTTGCGCTTCAACCGATCGATCTTCCACCATCTTGAAGGAATAGAGCGCTTGCTTTAGGTATAGCCTCCTTGCTAGGGTCTTCGTCATGTAAAGATCTTCAAGTTTCTTCCACAATTCGTCAGGTTTCGTCTCCTTCGAAACCTTCCTCAAGACTTGATCGGATAGGCTCAAGATTATAGCGCTGTGCGCCTTCGATCGGATCTTCGCCTTTGCATCCGCCGTCAAGGTCGTGGGGAGCATCTCCTTCTCTTCCTTCAAGGCTTCCTCTAGGCCTTGTTGAATCAAGATCGCCTTCATTTTGAGCTTCCATAGCCCAAAATCGTTCTCCCCCGTGAACTTCTCCATTTCGAACCTATTCTGCGCCATCTGAGAATCGCGTGTCGTTCCTCCGCCTCGCCGCACCAATTGTTGAGAATTCGGCGCCCTTAGATTCGCGACTCAGAGATCTTTCGTGGGTTTGTGAAGATTAAATCGAAAGATTTGATCTTGGTAGAGAAATCGATCAAAAACAGAGAGGAGAAAAACTGGTAAAAACAGAGGGTTTAACGTGGTTCGACCCAAGAATGGTCTACGTCCATGGATCAACGATATCGCTTTTATTTCGAACCGATTACAGAGATTACAAGTGTGCAACTTCCTCTCTCAACTCACAGTGCAAAAGTCGAGCTAATTCGGCCTATTTATAGAAGATAAATCGCCTAGAAGGTTCATACTTGACTCGGGAATTATGTTATAGCAGGTTCATGACAACTGCTGCGCGTCACGACCTCGAGCAAGCTCAGTCACGGCCGTGACTTCATCGAAGTTCCAATTCTTCAGCTTCTGCTCTTAGTCACGGCCTCGTTCATCGCTATTCACGGCCGTGACAACTTCGAATGGATTTCGCGCGCTTCAGTTCGTCTCGCAGGGATCCGTCACGGCCTAGTGAAGACCACGTCACGGCCGTGACTGTTCTCACTGTTCCCCTTCACGGCTTGGGGCAGCCAGCTTCACGGCCGTGAAGCTGGGCAGCAAGTCCATCAGGCCCAAGCTCGTCCGGTTCACGACCGTGACCACTGAAGCAAGAGGCCGTGAACCGCGCCTGCGACCTCGTTTCGACGCGCTCTTCGCTCGAACTCGTCCCCGATCGATCTACGACGATAATCCGTGGGTCATCTTCCCCAACAATCTCCACCTTGAGCCAAGAACTCCACCTCAATTCCAAGGGTTCTTCATCAATCAAGGCCATTGATTGTCTTCTTCGACTTCTCAAGTCAACTATCCCAACTCCACCTCGAACCTTGAACCTTCGCTCGACTTTTGCCCGTCCCGCCCTCGATCAGAGGGCCTTCGAGCACCTTATCAAGGCAAGTGATAAGACAAGAAGGATTAGACAAACGCATACCTTCTTCGCAACCGAAATCAGCCCGATTTGGCTTAACGATTTCCCAGAAATCCCAGCTTCGTGGCGCTCCACCTCGAGCCACTTACAGCTGTCGATCGGCTTCTTTTGAGACCCCTTTGCCGGCCCGTGGGTCTGAGCTTCCGTGGATGGCTCGCCTTCCTCGCTTTCGAAGCCTCTCGACCTCAAGCTATCCTCATTATCGCTTGGGAAAACCTCAGAATTTGCCCGAGCTTCTCTTGAGTCGTTCTCCACCTCAAGACATTGGTTTCCTTCACGCCTTAGCTTGCCGTGAAGCCCTTTCTGTGCCCTTGAAGTTCTCTGCCTGCGCCTCTTCAAAGCATGGCCTTCAAGCACATAAATTCCGTTCTTCTTGAAGCCTCGCATGACCTCTCGCCACCCTTCGAGCACCTTGATGTGCTTTGCCCCGATTTTGCTTGTGTAGCCTTGATCATCTAGCACGCCAACAGAGATCAAGTTTCTCTTCAACGCTGGGACGTATCTCACGTCTTCAAGGACTCGAATACCTCCTCCATCAAGCTTCAAACGCACCTTTCCCGTCCCATACACCTTGCAAACGCTGTCATTGCCCAAGACCACCGTGTCTCCCTCGATCTTCTTGAAATCTTGAATCCAAGATTTGTTGCTCGTGATGTGAAACGTACACCCCGAGTCCAAGACCCATTCCTTAGCATCTTCTTGCCCATACGCCATGAGAACTTCCGCCGATTCGTAGCCTTCATCTTCAACACAATCAGCCTCACAAGCATTAGGGGTTTTAGACGCGTACCTTGTAAACTTTGGGCAATTCCTTCGAATGTGGCCTTCTTCGTGGCAGTGGTAGCACCTTATGGGACTTCTAACTTCTCCCTTTCCTTCCTTCTTCGACTTCTTGCCTTGCCATTTCGCAGCTTTCTCTCGAACGTGTAGCAATTCTGCCGATGGATCCACACGAACCTCTGCGTTGGTAGTGAGTTGCTTCGATGCGATCGCCGAGAGCACGTCTTCCAATTTCAGAGCGTCTCGCCCATAGAGAAGCGTCTCCTTGAAGTGCTCGTGACTCTTAGGTAAAGCGCAGAGCAAAAGAAGCGCTTTATCTTCATCTTTCATCGGCTCATCGATGTTATCAAGGTCAAGTGTCAATTTCTGGAATTGATCGAGTTGCGCTTCAACCGATCGATCTTCCACCATCTTGAAGGAATAGAGCGCTTGCTTTAGGTATAGCCTCCTTGCTAGGGTCTTCGTCATGTAAAGATCTTCAAGTTTCTTCCACAATTCGTCAGGTTTCGTCTCCTTCGAAACCTTCCTCAAGACTTGATCGGATAGGCTCAAGATTATAGCGCTGTGCGCCTTCGATCGGATCTTCGCCTTTGCATCCGCCGTCAAGGTCGTGGGGAGCATCTCCTTCTCTTCCTTCAAGGCTTCCTCTAGGCCTTGTTGAATCAAGATCGCCTTCATTTTGAGCTTCCATAGCCCAAAATCGTTCTCCCCCGTGAACTTCTCCATTTCGAACCTATTCTGCGCCATCTGAGAATCGCGTGTCGTTCCTCCGCCTCGCCGCACCAATTGTTGAGAATTCGGCGCCCTTAGATTCGCGACTCAGAGATCTTTCGTGGGTTTGTGAAGATTAAATCGAAAGATTTGATCTTGGTAGAGAAATCGATCAAAAACAGAGAGGAGAAAAACTGGTAAAAACAGAGGGTTTAACGTGGTTCGACCCAAGAATGGTCTACGTCCACGGATCAACGATATCGCTTTTATTTCGAACCGATTACAGAGATTACAAGTGTGCAACTTCCTCTCTCAACTCACAGTGCAAAAGTCGAGCTAATTCGGCCTATTTATAGAAGATAAATCGCCTAGAAGGTTCATACTTGACTCGGGAATTATGTTATAGCAGGTTCATGACAACTGCTGCGCGTCACGACCTCGAGCAAGCTCAGTCACGGCCGTGACTTCATCGAAGTTCCAATTCTTCAGCTTCTGCTCTTAGTCACGGCCTCGTTCATCGCTATTCACGGCCGTGACAACTTCGAATGGATTTCGCGCGCTTCAGTTCGTCTCGCAGGGATCCGTCACGGCCTAGTGAAGACCACGTCACGGCCGTGACTGTTCTCACTGTTCCCCTTCACGGCTTGGGGCAGCCAGCTTCACGGCCGTGAAGCTGGGCAGCAAGTCCATCAGGCCCAAGCTCGTCCGGTTCACGACCGTGACCACTGAAGCAAGAGGCCGTGAACCGCGCCTGCGACCTCGTTTCGACGCGCTCTTCGCTCGAACTCGTCCCCGATCGATCTACGACGATAATCCACGGAGTTTTGGGTCATCTTCCCCAACAATCTCCACCTTGAGCCAAGAACTCCACCTCAATTCCAAGGGTTCTTCATCAATCAAGGCCATTGATTGTCTTCTTCGACTTCTCAAGTCAACTATCCCAACTCCACCTCGAACCTTGAACCTTCGCTCGACTTTTGCCCGTCCCGCCCTCGATCAGAGGGCCTTCGAGCACCTTATCAAGGCAAGTGATAAGACAAGAAGGATTAGACAAACGCATACCTTCTTCGCAACCGAAATCAGCCCGATTTGGCTTAACGATTTCCCAGAAATCCCAGCTTCGTGGCGCTCCACCTCGAGCCACTTACAGCTGTCGATCGGCTTCTTTTGAGACCCCTTTGCCGGCCCGTGGGTCTGAGCTTCCGTGGATGGCTCGCCTTCCTCGCTTTCGAAGCCTCTCGACCTCAAGCTATCCTCATTATCGCTTGGGAAAACCTCAGAATTTGCCCGAGCTTCTCTTGAGTCGTTCTCCACCTCAAGACATTGGTTTCCTTCACGCCTTAGCTTGCCGTGAAGCCCTTTCTGTGCCCTTGAAGTTCTCTGCCTGCGCCTCTTCAAAGCATGGCCTTCAAGCACATAAATTCCGTTCTTCTTGAAGCCTCGCATGACCTCTCGCCACCCTTCGAGCACCTTGATGTGCTTTGCCCCGATTTTGCTTGTGTAGCCTTGATCATCTAGCACGCCAACAGAGATCAAGTTTCTCTTCAACGCTGGGACGTATCTCACGTCTTCAAGGACTCGAATACCTCCTCCATCAAGCTTCAAACGCACCTTTCCCGTCCCATACACCTTGCAAACGCTGTCATTGCCCAAGACCACCGTGTCTCCCTCGATCTTCTTGAAATCTTGAATCCAAGATTTGTTGCTCGTGATGTGAAACGTACACCCCGAGTCCAAGACCCATTCCTTAGCATCTTCTTGCCCATACGCCATGAGAACTTCCGCCGATTCGTAGCCTTCATCTTCAACACAATCAGCCTCACAAGCATTAGGGGTTTTAGACGCGTACCTTGTAAACTTTGGGCAATTCCTTCGAATGTGGCCTTCTTCGTGGCAGTGGTAGCACCTTATGGGACTTCTAACTTCTCCCTTTCCTTCCTTCTTCGACTTCTTGCCTTGCCATTTCGCAGCTTTCTCTCGAACGTGTAGCAATTCTGCCGATGGATCCACACGAACCTCTGCGTTGGTAGTGAGTTGCTTCGATGCGATCGCCGAGAGCACGTCTTCCAATTTCAGAGCGTCTCGCCCATAGAGAAGCGTCTCCTTGAAGTGCTCGTGACTCTTAGGTAAAGCGCAGAGCAAAAGAAGCGCTTTATCTTCATCTTTCATCGGCTCATCGATGTTATCAAGGTCAAGTGTCAATTTCTGGAATTGATCGAGTTGCGCTTCAACCGATCGATCTTCCACCATCTTGAAGGAATAGAGCGCTTGCTTTAGGTATAGCCTCCTTGCTAGGGTCTTCGTCATGTAAAGATCTTCAAGTTTCTTCCACAATTCGTCAGGTTTCGTCTCCTTCGAAACCTTCCTCAAGACTTGATCGGATAGGCTCAAGATTATAGCGCTGTGCGCCTTCGATCGGATCTTCGCCTTTGCATCCGCCGTCAAGGTCGTGGGGAGCATCTCCTTCTCTTCCTTCAAGGCTTCCTCTAGGCCTTGTTGAATCAAGATCGCCTTCATTTTGAGCTTCCATAGCCCAAAATCGTTCTCCCCCGTGAACTTCTCCATTTCGAACCTATTCTGCGCCATCTGAGAATCGCGTGTCGTTCCTCCGCCTCGCCGCACCAATTGTTGAGAATTCGGCGCCCTTAGATTCGCGACTCAGAGATCTTTCGTGGGTTTGTGAAGATTAAATCGAAAGATTTGATCTTGGTAGAGAAATCGATCAAAAACAGAGAGGAGAAAAACTGGTAAAAACAGAGGGTTTAACGTGGTTCGACCCAAGAATGGTCTACGTCCACGGATCAACGATATCGCTTTTATTTCGAACCGATTACAGAGATTACAAGTGTGCAACTTCCTCTCTCAACTCACAGTGCAAAAGTCGAGCTAATTCGGCCTATTTATAGAAGATAAATCGCCTAGAAGGTTCATACTTGACTCGGGAATTATGTTATAGCAGGTTCATGACAACTGCTGCGCGTCACGACCTCGAGCAAGCTCAGTCACGGCCGTGACTTCATCGAAGTTCCAATTCTTCAGCTTCTGCTCTTAGTCACGGCCTCGTTCATCGCTATTCACGGCCGTGACAACTTCGAATGGATTTCGCGCGCTTCAGTTCGTCTCGCAGGGATCCGTCACGGCCTAGTGAAGACCACGTCACGGCCGTGACTGTTCTCACTGTTCCCCTTCACGGCTTGGGGCAGCCAGCTTCACGGCCGTGAAGCTGGGCAGCAAGTCCATCAGGCCCAAGCTCGTCCGGTTCACGACCGTGACCACTGAAGCAAGAGGCCGTGAACCGCGCCTGCGACCTCGTTTCGACGCGCTCTTCGCTCGAACTCGTCCCCGATCGATCTACGACGATAATCCACGGAGTTTTGGGTCATCTTCCCCAACAATCTCCACCTTGAGCCAAGAACTCCACCTCAATTCCAAGGGTTCTTCATCAATCAAGGCCATTGATTGTCTTCTTCGACTTCTCAAGTCAACTATCCCAACTCCACCTCGAACCTTGAACCTTCGCTCGACTTTTGCCCGTCCCGCCCTCGATCAGAGGGCCTTCGAGCACCTTATCAAGGCAAGTGATAAGACAAGAAGGATTAGACAAACGCATACCTTCTTCGCAACCGAAATCAGCCCGATTTGGCTTAACGATTTCCCAGAAATCCCAGCTTCGTGGCGCTCCACCTCGAGCCACTTACAGCTGTCGATCGGCTTCTTTTGAGACCCCTTTGCCGGCCCGTGGGTCTGAGCTTCCGTGGATGGCTCGCCTTCCTCGCTTTCGAAGCCTCTCGACCTCAAGCTATCCTCATTATCGCTTGGGAAAACCTCAGAATTTGCCCGAGCTTCTCTTGAGTCGTTCTCCACCTCAAGACATTGGTTTCCTTCACGCCTTAGCTTGCCGTGAAGCCCTTTCTGTGCCCTTGAAGTTCTCTGCCTGCGCCTCTTCAAAGCATGGCCTTCAAGCACATAAATTCCGTTCTTCTTGAAGCCTCGCATGACCTCTCGCCACCCTTCGAGCACCTTGATGTGCTTTGCCCCGATTTTGCTTGTGTAGCCTTGATCATCTAGCACGCCAACAGAGATCAAGTTTCTCTTCAACGCTGGGACGTATCTCACGTCTTCAAGGACTCGAATACCTCCTCCATCAAGCTTCAAACGCACCTTTCCCGTCCCATACACCTTGCAAACGCTGTCATTGCCCAAGACCACCGTGTCTCCCTCGATCTTCTTGAAATCTTGAATCCAAGATTTGTTGCTCGTGATGTGAAACGTACACCCCGAGTCCAAGACCCATTCCTTAGCATCTTCTTGCCCATACGCCATGAGAACTTCCGCCGATTCGTAGCCTTCATCTTCAACACAATCAGCCTCACAAGCATTAGGGGTTTTAGACGCGTACCTTGTAAACTTTGGGCAATTCCTTCGAATGTGGCCTTCTTCGTGGCAGTGGTAGCACCTTATGGGACTTCTAACTTCTCCCTTTCCTTCCTTCTTCGACTTCTTGCCTTGCCATTTCGCAGCTTTCTCTCGAACGTGTAGCAATTCTGCCGATGGATCCACACGAACCTCTGCGTTGGTAGTGAGTTGCTTCGATGCGATCGCCGAGAGCACGTCTTCCAATTTCAGAGCGTCTCGCCCATAGAGAAGCGTCTCCTTGAAGTGCTCGTGACTCTTAGGTAAAGCGCAGAGCAAAAGAAGCGCTTTATCTTCATCTTTCATCGGCTCATCGATGTTATCAAGGTCAAGTGTCAATTTCTGGAATTGATCGAGTTGCGCTTCAACCGATCGATCTTCCACCATCTTGAAGGAATAGAGCGCTTGCTTTAGGTATAGCCTCCTTGCTAGGGTCTTCGTCATGTAAAGATCTTCAAGTTTCTTCCACAATTCGTCAGGTTTCGTCTCCTTCGAAACCTTCCTCAAGACTTGATCGGATAGGCTCAAGATTATAGCGCTGTGCGCCTTCGATCGGATCTTCGCCTTTGCATCCGCCGTCAAGGTCGTGGGGAGCATCTCCTTCTCTTCCTTCAAGGCTTCCTCTAGGCCTTGTTGAATCAAGATCGCCTTCATTTTGAGCTTCCATAGCCCAAAATCGTTCTCCCCCGTGAACTTCTCCATTTCGAACCTATTCTGCGCCATTGAGAATCGCGTGTCGTTCCTCCGCCTCGCCGCACCAATTGTTGAGAATTCGGCGCCCTTAGATTCGCGACTCAGAGATCTTTCGTGGGTTTGTGAAGATTAAATCGAAAGATTTGATCTTGGTAGAGAAATCGATCAAAAACAGAGAGGAGAAAAACTGGTAAAAACAGAGGGTTTAACGTGGTTCGACCCAAGAATGGTCTACGTCCACGGATCAACGATATCGCTTTTATTTCGAACCGATTACAGAGATTACAAGTGTGCAACTTCCTCTCTCAACTCACAGTGCAAAAGTCGAGCTAATTCGGCCTATTTATAGAAGATAAATCGCCTAGAAGGTTCATACTTGACTCGGGAATTATGTTATAGCAGGTTCATGACAACTGCTGCGCGTCACGACCTCGAGCAAGCTCAGTCACGGCCGTGACTTCATCGAAGTTCCAATTCTTCAGCTTCTGCTCTTAGTCACGGCCTCGTTCATCGCTATTCACGGCCGTGACAACTTCGAATGGATTTCGCGCGCTTCAGTTCGTCTCGCAGGGATCCGTCACGGCCTAGTGAAGACCACGTCACGGCCGTGACTGTTCTCACTGTTCCCCTTCACGGCTTGGGGCAGCCAGCTTCACGGCCGTGAAGCTGGGCAGCAAGTCCATCAGGCCCAAGCTCGTCCGGTTCACGACCGTGACCACTGAAGCAAGAGGCCGTGAACCGCGCCTGCGACCTCGTTTCGACGCGCTCTTCGCTCGAACTCGTCCCCGATCGATCTACGACGATAATCCACGGAGTTTTGGGTCATCTTCCCCAACAATCTCCACCTTGAGCCAAGAACTCCACCTCAATTCCAAGGGTTCTTCATCAATCAAGGCCATTGATTGTCTTCTTCGACTTCTCAAGTCAACTATCCCAACTCCACCTCGAACCTTGAACCTTCGCTCGACTTTTGCCCGTCCCGCCCTCGATCAGAGGGCCTTCGAGCACCTTATCAAGGCAAGTGATAAGACAAGAAGGATTAGACAAACGCATACCTTCTTCGCAACCGAAATCAGCCCGATTTGGCTTAACGATTTCCCAGAAATCCCAGCTTCGTGGCGCTCCACCTCGAGCCACTTACAGCTGTCGATCGGCTTCTTTTGAGACCCCTTTGCCGGCCCGTGGGTCTGAGCTTCCGTGGATGGCTCGCCTTCCTCGCTTTCGAAGCCTCTCGACCTCAAGCTATCCTCATTATCGCTTGGGAAAACCTCAGAATTTGCCCGAGCTTCTCTTGAGTCGTTCTCCACCTCAAGACATTGGTTTCCTTCACGCCTTAGCTTGCCGTGAAGCCCTTTCTGTGCCCTTGAAGTTCTCTGCCTGCGCCTCTTCAAAGCATGGCCTTCAAGCACATAAATTCCGTTCTTCTTGAAGCCTCGCATGACCTCTCGCCACCCTTCGAGCACCTTGATGTGCTTTGCCCCGATTTTGCTTGTGTAGCCTTGATCATCTAGCACGCCAACAGAGATCAAGTTTCTCTTCAACGCTGGGACGTATCTCACGTCTTCAAGGACTCGAATACCTCCTCCATCAAGCTTCAAACGCACCTTTCCCGTCCCATACACCTTGCAAACGCTGTCATTGCCCAAGACCACCGTGTCTCCCTCGATCTTCTTGAAATCTTGAATCCAAGATTTGTTGCTCGTGATGTGAAACGTACACCCCGAGTCCAAGACCCATTCCTTAGCATCTTCTTGCCCATACGCCATGAGAACTTCCGCCGATTCGTAGCCTTCATCTTCAACACAATCAGCCTCACAAGCATTAGGGGTTTTAGACGCGTACCTTGTAAACTTTGGGCAATTCCTTCGAATGTGGCCTTCTTCGTGGCAGTGGTAGCACCTTATGGGACTTCTAACTTCTCCCTTTCCTTCCTTCTTCGACTTCTTGCCTTGCCATTTCGCAGCTTTCTCTCGAACGTGTAGCAATTCTGCCGATGGATCCACACGAACCTCTGCGTTGGTAGTGAGTTGCTTCGATGCGATCGCCGAGAGCACGTCTTCCAATTTCAGAGCATCTCGCCCATAGAGAAGCGTCTCCTTGAAGTGCTCGTGACTCTTAGGTAAAGCGCAGAGCAAAAGAAGCGCTTTATCTTCATCTTTCATCGGCTCATCGATGTTATCAAGGTCAAGTGTCAATTTCTGGAATTGATCGAGTTGCGCTTCAACCGATCGATCTTCCACCATCTTGAAGGAATAGAGCGCTTGCTTTAGGTATAGCCTCCTTGCTAGGGTCTTCGTCATGTAAAGATCTTCAAGTTTCTTCCACAATTCGTCAGGTTTCGTCTCCTTCGAAACCTTCCTCAAGACTTGATCGGATAGGCTCAAGATTATAGCGCTGTGCGCCTTCGATCGGATCTTCGCCTTTGAATCCGCCGTCAAGGTCGTGGGGAGCATCTCCTTCTCTTCCTTCAAGGCTTCCTCTAGGCCTTGTTGAATCAAGATCGCCTTCATTTTGAGCTTCCATAGCCCAAAATCATTCTCCCCCGTGAACTTCTCCATTTCGAACCTATTCTGCGCCATTTGAGAATCGCGTTTCGTTCCTCCGCCTCGCCGCACCAATTGTTGAGAATTCGGCGCCCTTAGATTCGCGACTCAGAGATCTTTCGTGGGTTTGTGAAGATTAAATCGAAAGATTTGATCTTGGTAGAGAAATCGATCAAAAACAGAGAGGAGAAAAACTGGCAAAAACAGAGGGTTTAACGTGGTTCGACCCAGGAATGGTCTACGTCCACGGATCAACGATATCGCTTTTATTTCGAACCGATTACAGAGATTACAAGTGTGCAACTTCCTCTCTCAACTCACAGTGCAAAAGTCGAGCTAATTCGGCCTATTTATAGAAGATAAATCGCCTAGAAGGTTCATACTTGACTCGGGAATTATGTTATAGCAGGTTCATGACAACTGCTGCGCGTCACGACCTCGAGCAAGCTCAGTCACGGCCGTGACTTCATCGAAGTTCCAATTCTTCAGCTTCTGCTCTTAGTCACGGCCTCGTTCATCGCTATTCACGGCCGTGACAACTTCGAATGGATTTCGCGCGCTTCAGTTCGTCTCGCAGGGATCCGTCACGGCCTAGTGAAGACCACGTCACGGCCGTGACTGTTCTCACTGTTCCCCTTCACGGCTTGGGGCAGCCAGCTTCACGGCCGTGAAGCTGGGCAGCAAGTCCATCAGGCCCAAGCTCGTCCGGTTCACGACCGTGACCACTGAAGCAAGAGGCCGTGAACCGCGCCTGCGACCTCGTTTCGACGCGCTCTTCGCTCGAACTCGTCCCCGATCGATCTACGACGATAATCCACGGAGTTTTGGGTCATCTTCCCCAACAATCTCCACCTTGAGCCAAGAACTCCACCTCAATTCCAAGGGTTCTTCATCAATCAAGGCCATTGATTGTCTTCTTCGACTTCTCAAGTCAACTATCCCAACTCCACCTCGAACCTTGAACCTTCGCTCGACTTTTGCCCGTCCCGCCCTCGATCAGAGGGCCTTCGAGCACCTTATCAAGGCAAGTGATAAGACAAGAAGGATTAGACAAACGCATACCTTCTTCGCAACCGAAATCAGCCCGATTTGGCTTAACGATTTCCCAGAAATCCCAGCTTCGTGGCGCTCCACCTCGAGCCACTTACAGCTGTAGATCGGCTTCTTTTGAGACCCCTTTGCCGGCCCGTGGGTCTGAGCTTCCGTGGATGGCTCGCCTTCCTCGCTTTCGAAGCCTCTCGACCTCAAGCTATCCTCATTATCGCTTGGGAAAACCTCAGAATTTGCCCGAGCTTCTCTTGAGTCGTTCTCCACCTCAAGACATTGGTTTCCTTCACGCCTTAGCTTGCCGTGAAGCCCTTTCTGTGCCCTTGAAGTTCTCTGCCTGCGCCTCTTCAAAGCATGGCCTTCAAGCACATAAATTCCGTTCTTCTTGAAGCCTCGCATGACCTCTCTCCACCCTTCGAGCACCTTGATGTGCTTTGCCCCGATTTTGCTTGTGTAGCCTTGATCATCTAGCACGCCAACAGAGATCAAGTTTCTCTTCAACGCTGGGACGTATCTCACGTCTTCAAGGACTCGAATACCTCCTCCATCAAGCTTCAAACGCACCTTTCCCGTCCCATACACCTTGCAAACGCTGTCATTGCCCAAGACCACCGTGTCTCCCTCGATCTTCTTGAAATCTTGAATCCAAGATTTGTTGCTCGTGATGTGAAACGTACACCCCGAGTCCAAGACCCATTCCTTAGCATCTTCTTGCCACACGCCATGAGAACTTCCGCCGATTCGTAGCCTTCATCTTCAACACAATCAGCCTCACAAGCATTAGGGGTTTTAGACGCGTACCTTGTAAACTTTGGGCAATTCCTTCGAATGTGGCCTTCTTCGTGGCAGTGGTAGCACCTTATGGGACTTCTGACTTCTCCCTTTCCTTCCTTCTTCGACTTCTTGCCTTGCCATTTCGCAGCTTTCTCTCGAACGTGTAGCAATTCTGCCGATGGATCCACACGAACCTCTGCGTTGGTAGTGAGTTGCTTCGATGCGATCGCCGAGAGCACGTCTTCCAATTTCAGAGCGTCTCGCCCATAGAGAAGCGTCTCCTTGAAGTGCTCGTGACTCTTAGGTAAAGCGCAGAGCAAAAGAAGCGCTTTATCTTCATCTTTCATCGGCTCATCGATGTTATCAAGGTCAAGTGTCAATTTCTGGAATTGATCGAGTTGCGCTTCAACCGATCGATCTTCCACCATCTTGAAGGAATAGAGCGCTTGCTTTAGGTATAGCCTCCTTGCTAGGGTCTTCGTCATGTAAAGATCTTCAAGTTTCTTCCACAATTCGTCAGGTTTCGTCTCCTTCGAAACCTTCCTCAAGACTTGATCGGATAGGCTCAAGATTATAGCGCTGTGCGCCTTCGATCGGATCTTCGCCTTTGCATCCGCCGTCAAGGTCGTGGGGAGCATCTCCTTCTCTTCCTTCAAGGCTTCCTCTAGGCCTTGTTGAATCAAGATCGCCTTCATTTTGAGCTTCCATAGCCCAAAATCGTTCTCCCCCGTGAACTTCTCCATTTCGAACCTATTCTGCGCCATCTGAGAATCGCGTGTCGTTCCTCCGCCTCGCCGCACCAATTGTTGAGAATTCGGCGCCCTTAGATTCGCGACTCAGAGATCTTTCGTGGGTTTGTGAAGATTAAATCGAAAGATTTGATCTTGGTAGAGAAATCGATCAAAAACAGAGAGGAGAAAAACTGGTAAAAACAGAGGGTTTAACGTGGTTCGACCCAAGAATGGTCTACGTCCACGGATCAACGATATCGCTTTTATTTCGAACCGATTATAGAGATTACAAGTGCGCAACTTCCTCTCTCAACTCACAGTGCAAAAGTCGAGCTAATTCGGCCTATTTATAGAAGATAAATCGCCTAGAAGGTTCATACTTGACTCGGGAATTATGTTATAGCAGTTTCATGACAACTGCTGCGCGTCACGACCTCGAGCAAGCTCAGTCACGGCCGTGACTTCATCAAAGTTCCAATTCTTCAGCTTCTGCTCTTAGTCACGGCCTCGTTCATCGCTATTCACGGCCGTGACAACTTCGAATGGATTTCGCGCGCTTCAGTTCGTCTCGCAGGGATCCGTCACGGCCTAGTGAAGACCACGTCACGACCGTGACTGTTCTCACTGTTCCCCTTCACGGCTTGGGGCAGCCAGCTTCACGGCCGTGAAGCTGGGCAGCAAGTCCATCAGGCCCAAGCTCGTCCGGTTCACGACCGTGACCACTGAAGCAAGAGGCCGTGAACCGCGCCTGCGACCTCGTTTCGACGCGCTCTTCGCTCGAACTCGTCCCCGATCGATCTACGACGATAATCCACGTAGTTTTGGGTCATCTTCCCCAACAATCTCCACCTTGAGCCAAGAACTCCACCTCAATTCCAAGGGTTCTTCATCAATCAAGGCCATTGATTGTCTTCTTCGACTTCTCAAGTCAACTATCCCAACTCCACCTCGAACCTTGAACCTTCGCTCGACTTTTGCCCGTCCCGCCCTCGATCAGAGGGCCTTCGAGCACCTTATCAAGGCAAGTGATAAGACAAGAAGGATTAGACAAACGCATACCTTCTTCGCAACCGAAATCAGCCCGATTTGGCTTAACGATTTCCCAGAAATCCCAGCTTCGTGGCGCTCCACCTCGAGCCACTTACAGCTGTAGATCGGCTTCTTTTGAGACCCTTTGCCGGCCCGTGGGTCTGAGCTTCCGTGGATGGCTCGCCTTCCTCGCTTTCGAAGCCTCTCGACCTCAAGCTATCCTCATTATCGCTTGGGAAAACCTCAGAATTTGCCCGAGCTTCTCTTGAGTCGTTCTCCACCTCAAGACATTGGTTTCCTTCACGCCTTAGCTTGCCGTGAAGCCCTTTCTGTGCCCTTGAAGTTCTCTGCCTGCGCCTCTTCAAAGCATGGCCTTCAAGCACATAAATTCCGTTCTTCTTGAAGCCTCGCATGACCTCTCTCCACCCTTCGAGCACCTTGATGTGCTTTGCCCCGATTTTGCTTGTGTAGCCTTGATCATCTAGCACGCCAACAGAGATCAAGTTTCTCTTCAACGCTGGGACGTATCTCACGTCTTCAAGGACTCGAATACCTCCTCCATCAAGCTTCAAACGCACCTTTCCCGTCCCATACACCTTGCAAACGCTGTCATTGCCCAAGACCACCGTGTCTCCCTCGATCTTCTTGAAATCTTGAATCCAAGATTTGTTGCTCGTGATGTGAAACGTACACCCCGAGTCCAAGACCCATTCCTTAGCATCTTCTTGCCACACGCCATGAGAACTTCCGCCGATTCGTAGCCTTCATCTTCAACACAATCAGCCTCACAAGCATTAGGGGTTTTAGACGCGTACCTTGTAAACTTTGGGCAATTCCTTCGAATGTGGCCTTCTTCGTGGCAGTGGTAGCACCTTATGGGACTTCTAACTTCTCCCTTTCCTTCCTTCTTCGACTTATTGCCTTGCCATTTCGCAGCTTTCTCTCGAACGTGTAGCAATTCTGCCGATGGATCCACACGAACCTCTGCGTTGGTAGTGAGTTGCTTCGATGCGATCGCCGAGAGCACGTCTTCCAATTTCAGAGCGTCTCGCCCATAGAGAAGCGTCTCCTTGAAGTGCTCGTGACTCTTAGGTAAAGCGCAGAGCAAAAGAAGCGCTTTATCTTCATCTTTCATCGGCTCATCGATGTTATCAAGGTCAAGTGTCAATTTCTGGAATTGATCGAGTTGCGCTTCAACCGATCGATCTTCCACCATCTTGAAGGAATAGAGCGCTTGCTTTAGGTATAGCCTCCTTGCTAGGGTCTTCGTCATGTAAAGATCTTCAAGTTTCTTCCACAATTCGTCAGGTTTCGTCTCCTTCGAAACCTTCCTCAAGACTTGATCGGATAGGCTCAAGATTATAGCGCTGTGCGCCTTCGATCGGATCTTCGCCTTTGCATCCGCCGTCAAGGTCGTGGGGAGCATCTCCTTCTCTTCCTTCAAGGCTTCCTCTAGGCCTTGTTGAATCAAGATCGCCTTCATTTTGAGCTTCCATAGCCCAAAATCGTTCTCCCCCGTGAACTTCTCCATTTCGAACCTATTCTGCGCCATCTGAGAATCGCGTGTCGTTCCTCCGCCTCGCCGCACCAATTGTTGAGAATTCGGCGCCCTTAGATTCGCGACTCAGAGATCTTTCGTGGGTTTGTGAAGATTAAATCGAAAGATTTGATCTTGGTAGAGAAATCGATCAAAAACAGAGAGGAGAAAAACTGGTAAAAACAGAGGGTTTAACGTGGTTCGACCCAAGAATGGTCTACGTCCAGGGATCAACGATATCGCTTTTATTTCGAACCGATTATAGAGATTACAAGTGCGCAACTTCCTCTCTCAACTCACAGTGCAAAAGTCGAGCTAATTCGGCCTATTTATAGAAGATAAATCGCCTAGAAGGTTCATACTTGACTCGGGAATTATGTTATAGCAGTTTCATGACAACTGCTGCGCGTCACGACCTCGAGCAAGCTCAGTCACGGCCGTGACTTCATCAAAGTTCCAATTCTTCAGCTTCTGCTCTTAGTCACGGCCTCGTTCATCGCTATTCACGGCCGTGACAACTTCGAATGGATTTCGCGCGCTTCAGTTCGTCTCGCAGGGATCCGTCACGGCCTAGTGAAGACCACGTCACGACCGTGACTGTTCTCACTGTTCCCCTTCACGGCTTGGGGCAGCCAGCTTCACGGCCGTGAAGCTGGGCAGCAAGTCCATCAGGCCCAAGCTCGTCCGGTTCACGACCGTGACCACTGAAGCAAGAGGCCGTGAACCGCGCCTGCGACCTCGTTTCGACGCGCTCTTCGCTCGAACTCGTCCCCGATCGATCTACGACGATAATCCACGGAGTTTTGGGTCATCTTCCCCAACAATCTCCACCTTGAGCCAAGAACTCCACCTCAATTCCAAGGGTTCTTCATCAATCAAGGCCATTGATTGTCTTCTTCGACTTCTCAAGTCAACTATCCCAACTCCACCTCGAACCTTGAACCTTCGCTCGACTTTTGCCCGTCCCGCCCTCGATCAGAGGGCCTTCGAGCACCTTATCAAGGCAAGTGATAAGACAAGAAGGATTAGACAAACGCATACCTTCTTCGCAACCGAAATCAGCCCGATTTGGCTTAACGATTTCCCAGAAATCCCAGCTTCGTGGCGCTCCACCTCGAGCCACTTACAGCTGTCGATCGGCTTCTTTTGAGACCCCTTTGCCGGCCCGTGGGTCTGAGCTTCCGTGGATGGCTCGCCTTCCTCGCTTTCGAAGCCTCTCGACCTCAAGCTATCCTCATTATCGCTTGGGAAAACCTCAGAATTTGCCCGAGCTTCTCTTGAGTCGTTCTCCACCTCAAGACATTGGTTTCCTTCACGCCTTAGCTTGCCGTGAAGCCCTTTCTGTGCCCTTGAAGTTCTCTGCCTGCGCCTCTTCAAAGCATGGCCTTCAAGCACATAAATTCCGTTCATCTTGAAGCCTCGCATGACCTCTCTCCACCCTTCGAGCACCTTGATGTGCTTTGCCCCGATTTTGCTTGTGTAGCCTTGATCATCTAGCACGCCAACAGAGATCAAGTTTCTCTTCAACGCTGGGACGTATCTCACGTCTTCAAGGACTCGAATACCTCCTCCATCAAGCTTCAAACGCACCTTTCCCGTCCCATACACCTTGCAAACGCTGTCATTGCCCAAGACCACCGTGTCTCCCTCGATCTTCTTGAAATCTTGAATCCAAGATTTGTTGCTCGTGATGTGAAACGTACACCCCGAGTCCAAGACCCATTCCTTAGCATCTTCTTGCCCATACGCCATGAGAACTTCCGCCGATTCGTAGCCTTCATCTTCAACACAATCAGCCTCACAAGCATTAGGGGTTTTAGACGCGTACCTTGTAAACTTTGGGCAATTCCTTCGAATGTGGCCTTCTTCGTGGCAGTGGTAGCACCTTATGGGACTTCTAACTTCTCCCTTTCCTTCCTTCTTTGACTTCTTGCCTTGCCATTTCGCAGCTTTCTCTCGAACGTGTAGCAATTCTGCCGATGGATCCACACGAACCTCTGCGTTGGTAGTGAGTTGCTTCGATGCGATCGCCGAGAGCACGTCTTCCAATTTCAGAGCGTCTCGCCCATAGAGAAGCGTCTCCTTGAAGTGCTCGTGACTCTTAGGTAAAGCGCAGAGCAAAAGAAGCGCTTTATCTTCATCTTTCATCGGCTCATCGATGTTATCAAGGTCAAGTGTCAATTTCTGGAATTGATCGAGTTGCGCTTCAACCGATCGATCTTCCACCATCTTGAAGGAATAGAGCGCTTGCTTTAGGTATAGCCTCCTTGCTAGGGTCTTCGTCATGTAAAGATCTTCAAGTTTCTTCCACAATTCGTCAGGTTTCGTCTCCTTCGAAACCTTCCTCAAGACTTGATCGGATAGGCTCAAGATTATAGCGCTGTGCGCCTTCGATCGGATCTTCGCCTTTGCATCCGCCGTCAAGGTCGTGGGGAGCATCTCCTTCTCTTCCTTCAAGGCTTCCTCTAGGCCTTGTTGAATCAAGATCGCCTTCATTTTGAGCTTCCATAGCCCAAAATCGTTCTCCCTCGTGAACTTCTCCATTTCGAACCTATTCTGCGCCATCTGAGAATCGCGTGTCGTTCCTCCGCCTCGCCGCACCAATTGTTGAGAATTCGGCGCCCTTAGATTCGCGACTCAGAGATCTTTCGTGGGTTTGTGAAGATTAAATCGAAAGATTTGATCTTGGTAGAGAAATCGATCAAAAACAGAGAGGAGAAAAACTGGTAAAAACAGAGGGTTTAACGTGGTTCGACCCAAGAATGGTCTACGTCCACGGATCAACGATATCGCTTTTATTTCGAACCGATTACAGAGATTACAAGTGCGCAACTTCCTCTCTCAACTCACAGTGCAAAAGTCGAGCTAATTCGGCCTATTTATAGAAGATAAATCGCCTAGAAGGTTCATACTTGACTCGGGAATTATGTTATAGCAGTTTCATGACAACTGCTGCGCGTCACGACCTCGAGCAAGCTCAGTCACGGCCGTGACTTCATCAAAGTTCCAATTCTTCAGCTTCTGCTCTTAGTCACGGCCTCGTTCATCGCTATTCACGGCCGTGACAACTTCGAATGGATTTCGCGCGCTTCAGTTCGTCTCGCAGGGATCCGTCACGGCCTAGTGAAGACCACGTCACGACCGTGACTGTTCTCACTGTTCCCCTTCACGGCTTGGGGCAGCCAGCTTCACGGCCGTGAAGCTGGGCAGCAAGTCCATCAGGCCCAAGCTCGTCCGGTTCACGACCGTGACCACTGAAGCAAGAGGCCGTGAACCGCGCCTGCGACCTCGTTTCGACGCGCTCTTCGCTCGAACTCGTCCCCGATCGATCTACGACGATAATCCACGGAGTTTTGGGTCATCTTCCCCAACAATCTCCACCTTGAGCCAAGAACTCCACCTCAATTCCAAGGGTTCTTCATCAATCAAGGCCATTGATTGTCTTCTTCGACTTCTCAAGTCAACTATCCCAACTCCACCTCGAACCTTGAACCTTCGCTCGACTTTTGCCCGTCCCGCCCTCGATCAGAGGGCCTTCGAGCACCTTATCAAGGCAAGTGATAAGACAAGAAGGATTAGACAAACGCATACCTTCTTTGCAACCGAAATCAGCCCGATTTGGCTTAACGATTTCCCAGAAATCCCAGCTTCGTGGCGCTCCACCTCGAGCCACTTACAGCTGTCGATCGGCTTCTTTTGAGACCTCTTTGCCGGCCCGTGGGTCTGAGCTTCCGTGGATGGCTCGCCTTCCTCGCTTTCGAAGCCTCTCGACCTCAAGCTATCCTCATTATCGCTTGGGAAAACCTCAGAATTTGCCCGAGCTTCTCTTGAGTCGTTCTCCACCTCAAGACATTGGTTTCCTTCACGCCTTAGCTTGCCGTGAAGCCCTTTCTGTGCCCTTGAAGTTCTCTGCCTGCGCCTCTTCAAAGCATGGCCTTCAAGCACATAAATTCCGTTCTTCTTGAAGCCTCGCATGACCTCTCGCCACCCTTCGAGCACCTTGATGTGCTTTGCCCCGATTTTGCTTGTGTAGCCTTGATCATCTAGCACGCCAACAGAGATCAAGTTTCTCTTCAACGCTGGGACGTATCTCACGTCTTCAAGGACTCGAATACCTCCTCCATCAAGCTTCAAACGCACCTTTCCCGTCCCATACACCTTGCAAACGCTGTCATTGCCCAAGACCACCGTGTCTCCCTCGATCTTCTTGAAATCTTGAATCCAAGATTTGTTGCTCGTGATGTGAAACGTACACCCCGAGTCCAAGACCCATTCCTTAGCATCTTCTTGCCCATACGCCATGAGAACTTCCGCCGATTCGTAGCCTTCATCTTCAACACAATCAGCCTCACAAGCATTAGGGGTTTTAGACGCGTACCTTGTAAACTTTGGGCAATTCCTTCGAATGTGGCCTTCTTCGTGGCAGTGGTAGCACCTTATGGGACTTCTAACTTCTCCCTTTCCTTCCTTCTTCGACTTCTTGCCTTGCCATTTCGCAGCTTTCTCTCGAACGTGTAGCAATTCTGCCGATGGATCCACACGAACCTCTGCGTTGGTAGTGAGTTGCTTCGATGCGATCGCCGAGAGCACGTCTTCCAATTTCAGAGCGTCTCGCCCATAGAGAAGCGTCTCCTTGAAGTGCTCGTGACTCTTAGGTAAAGCGCAGAGCAAAAGAAGCGCTTTATCTTCATCTTTCATCGGCTCATCGATGTTATCAAGGTCAAGTGTCAATTTCTGGAATTGATCGAGTTGCGCTTCAACCGATCGATCTTCCACCATCTTGAAGGAATAGAGCGCTTGATTTAGGTATAGCCTCCTTGCTAGGGTCTTCGTCATGTAAAGATCTTCAAGTTTCTTCCACAATTCGTCAGGTTTCGTCTCCTTCGAAACCTTCCTCAAGACTTGATCGGATAGGCTCAAGATTATAGCGCTGTGCGCCTTCGATCGGATCTTCGCCTTTGCATCCGCCGTCAAGGTCGTGGGGAGCATCTCCTTCTCTTCCTTCAAGGCTTCCTCTAGGCCTTGTTGAATCAAGATCGCCTTCATTTTGAGCTTCCATAGCCCAAAATCGTTCTCCCCCGTGAACTTCTCCATTTCGAACCTATTCTGCGCCATCTGAGAATCGCGTGTCGTTCCTCCGCCTCGCCTCACCAATTGTTGAGAATTCGGCGCCCTTAGATTCGCGACTCAGAGATCTTTCGTGGGTTTGTGAAGATTAAATCGAAAGATTTGATCTTGGTAGAGAAATCGATCAAAAACAGAGAGGAGAAAAACTGGTAAAAACAGAGGGTTTAACGTGGTTCGACCCAAGAATGGTCTACGTCCACGGATCAACGATATCGCTTTTATTTCGAACCGATTACAGAGATTACAAGTGTGCAACTTCCTCTCTCAACTCACAGTGCAAAAGTCGAGCTAATTCGGCCTATTTATAGAAGATAAATCGCCTAGAAGGTTCATACTTGACTCGGGAATTATGTTATAGCAGGTTCATGACAACTGCTGCGCGTCACGACCTCGAGCAAGCTCAGTCACGGCCGTGACTTCATCGAAGTTCCAATTCTTCAGCTTCTGCTCTTAGTCACGGCCTCGTTCATCGCTATTCACGGCCGTGACAACTTCGAATGGATTTCGCGCGCTTCAGTTCGTCTCGCAGGGATCCGTTACGGCCTAGTGAAGACCACGTCACGGCCGTGACTGTTCTCACTGTTCCCCTTCACGGCTTGGGGCAGCCAGCTTCACGGCCGTGAAGCTGGGCAGCAAGTCCATCAGGCCCAAGCTCGTCCGGTTCACGACCGTAACCACTGAAGCAAGAGGCCGTGAACCGCGCCTGCGACCTCGTTTCGACGCGCTCTTCGCTCGAACTCGTCCCCGATCGATCTACGACGATAATCCACAGAGTTTTGGGTCATCTTCCCCAACAATCTCCACCTTGAGCCAAGAACTCCACCTCAATTCCAAGGGTTCTTCATCAATCAAGGCCATTGATTGTCTTATTCGACTTCTCAAGTCAACTATCCCAACTCCACCTCGAACCTTGAACCTTCGCTCGACTTTTTCCCGTCCCGCCCTCGATCAGAGGGCCTTCGAGCACCTTATCAACGCAAGTGATAAGACAAGAAGGATTAGAGAAACAAATACCTTCTTCGCAACCGAAATCAGCCCGGTTTGGCTTAACGATTTCCCAGAAATCCCAGCTTCGTGGCGCTCCACCTCGAGCCACTTACAGCTGTCGATCGGCTTCTTTTGAGACCCCTTTGCCGGCCCGTGGGTCTGAGCTTCCGTGGATGGCTCGCCTTCCTCGCTTTCGAAGCCTCTCGACCTCAAGCTATCCTCATTATCGCTTGGGAAAACCTCAGAATTTGCCCGAGCTTCTCTTGAGTCGTTCTCCACCTCAAGACATTGGTTTCCTTCACGCCTTAGCTTGCCGTGAAGCCCTTTCTGTGCCCTTGAAGTTCTCTGCCTGCGCCTCTTCAAAGCATGGCCTTCAAGCACATAAATTCCGTTCTTCTTGAAGCCTCGCATGACCTCTCGCCACCCTTCGAGCACCTTGATGTGCTTTGCCCCGATTTTGCTTGTGTAGCCTTGATCATCTAGCACGCCAACAGAGATCAAGTTTCTCTTCAACGCTGGGACGTATCTCACGTCTTCAAGGACTCGAATACCTCCTCCATCAAGCTTCAAACGCACCTTTCCCGTCCCATACACCTTGCAAACGCTGTCATTGCCCAAGACCACCGTGTCTCCCTCGATCTTCTTGAAATCTTGAATCCAAGATTTGTTGCTCGTGATGTGAAACGTACACCCCGAGTCCAAGACCCATTCCTTAGCATCTTCTTGCCCATACGCCATGAGAACTTCCGCCGATTCGTAGCCTTCATCTTCAACACAATCAGCCTCACAAGCATTAGGGGTTTTAGACGCGTACCTTGTAAACTTTGGGCAATTCCTTCGAATGTGGCCTTGTTCGTGGCAGTGGTAGCACCTTATGGGACTTCTAACTTCTCCCTTTCCTTCCTTCTTCGACTTCTTGCCTTGCCATTTCGCAGCTTTCTCTCGAACGTGTAGCAATTCTGCCGATGGATCCACACGAACCTCTGCGTTGGTAGTGAGTTGCTTCGATGCGATCGCCGAGAGCACGTCTTCCAATTTCAGAGCGTCTCGCCCATAGAGAAGCGTCTCCTTGAAGTGCTCGTGACTCTTAGGTAAAGCGCAGAGCAAAAGAAGCGCTTTATCTTCATCTTTCATCGGCTCATCGATGTTATCAAGGTCAAGTGTCAATTTCTGGAATTGATCGAGTTGCGCTTCAACCGATCGATCTTCCACCATCTTGAAGGAATAGAGCGCTTGCTTTAGGTATAGCCTCCTTGCTAGGGTCTTCGTCATGTAAAGATCTTCAAGTTTCTTCCACAATTCGTCAGGTTTCGTCTCCTTGGTCGTGGCTGGGGTTCTGAAGGTCGATCAAGCTGCTCAATTTTCTGTTTGGCCGTCCTCTTGTGAGGTGGATATGCGTCCAACTCATCCTTGTTCCTGAAGATTTTGTAATACTCAAAAACGCATTCGTCAATAGTATCGATAAAGGAACATGAATTATCATCCGTAGGGTGTTTCATCGCTTTGTAAACATCAAATTCTACCCTTATCATCCCCTACCTGTAGGATAAGCATACCATTACCGACATCAATAAGAGCTCTTGCCGTATTTAAAAACGCTCTTCCTAGTATCAGTGGCACGTCGGTGTCTTCTTCCATCTCTAGCACTACGAAGTCTGCCGGAAATTCGTGTTCCCCCACCTTAACTAGCACATCTTCTATTATCCCTCGTGGATATGTGATCGATCTGTCCGCTAACTGAAGGATTGTAGATGTGGGTTTCGGCTCGCCAACTCCAAGTTTCCTAAGAAGAGAAAATGGTAATAGATTAATGCTCGCACCCAAGTCACATAAAACATTGGTAAAAGAAAGTGAGCCTATTGAACAAGGGATAGAGAAACTCCCTCTGTCTTTAATCTTTGGTGGTAACTTCCTTTGTAGCACAGCCGAACATTCTTCATTAAGCGCTATAGTACCGTGTTCTTCCAATTTATTTCGATTTGATAATATTTCCTTCATGAACTTCACGTACTTCGGAATCTGCAAAAGCGCATCACAAAAAGGGATATTAATTTCAAGTTTTCTAAATATATCAATAGAACGTTCGAAATGTTTATCCTGCTTTCCCTTTCGTAACGCTGCGGGAAATGGAGGTCGGATCTTGATAGGAGGCAGTGGTTCGGCCTTCTTTTATGTTAATAAGCTGTCCGATATATTCTCTGCCTTTTGATTTCCCTCATGGGTGTGAATGTTCCCGTCCTTAGTCGCTGCTTTGTTCTGATCAGCCTTTTCTGGTCCGATTTCCATTGTCGACTTCTTCTCTTCCGGAGCTGGCTCGTCGTCTTTCCATTTCTTAGCTGAATGGCTTTGGCGTACTCTCGAGGGTTCTTCTCTGTATCGCTCGGGAGTGTTCCCTGCTTGCGTTCGGACAAAGAGCTCATCAAATGATTCATTGAGCTTGCCAAACTTTGCAATGTATTCTCTAACTGGTCGAGCCTCTCATCCTTCTTGCGATTTTGGTCGTTTTGATAGTGAGTCATCTTCTCGAACGCTAGCTCCCAGTCGGCTTTCTGTTTTGGAAGTGGAGGTGCATTCTGTTGATTCTGAGCTTCTGGAGGCTTTAGATAGTGGGAATTTCAGTACGACAAATTTGGATGATTCCTCCAGCTCGAATCGTACGTGTTTGAGTATGCATTTCTCGGCCTATTGGGAATGTGGTTTACTGTTTCGGGATCCTTGCCTTGCATCTCGTCTAACCTCCTATGTATAGCTTCAAATTGAGCCTCTATAGAGCTACTTATTTCGTGTACTCCAATCGCTCGTCGGTCTAAGTCTTGTTCAGTATACCTTGCGGGATAAGCTGCGATACGCTCGATGGCTTGGAGTGCATCTTCGTCGGCTAGCTCCATAAAATTTCGTGTACACCCGCCATCGACGATTCTCTTATTTTGTGTACTCAGTCCCAGGAAAAATGACTGCATCTGAACGCTCAAAGATATACTATGGTTCGGGCATCGCCTGAGAAGACTCTTATATCTATGCCACGCATCGCTCAGGGTCTCGCCACCTTCCTGCTTAAAATTTACCAATTGGCTTCTGATCTCGCTAATTCTCGATAAAGGGTAGTACTTTCCTAGAAAACACTCTGTGAGTTCCTCCCAACTAGTGATAGAGGCATGTGGAAGTGACGAGAACCACTCTGACGCCTTTCCTGTCAAAGAAAATGGGAAAAACGTTAATCATATAACTTCCGTTGAAACACAGGGGTATTTAATTGTTTTGCAAATTTGTGAAAAATTTAAAAGGTGAGCATTTGCATCCTCATTCGTCAGTCCATGGAATTGGACTGAACCATTCACCATTTGTAGTGTAACCGGTTTTAATCTCAAAATGATCATTCTGCCCTCCGGGAATGACAATCGGATCGTTGTTATGAAACAATCCCGGAAGTGCACGACTAAGCAGCGTGGGACGAGGAAGAACTGCCGCATGGTTATGTTGTCCATCATGGTCGTGGACCTCCTCCTGATTGTCGTGGTCGTGATTATCCATCCTTCGTATACGATCTCGGTTGTTACGGCGGCATGTCGCTTCTATTTCACTGTCGAATAATAGCGGTCCTGTATTTGAGCTACGTGTCATACACCAAGTAGAATTCTGCCAAAGATGGAAAACTAACGTAAATAAGTGCCCTGAAAGAGAAAAAAAGTTCAATCATAATAATAAGAATAATAATAAAGTAGTGATGACTTAAGAAAAAAAAATAATAGTAATAGATACTAAAGTATATATATATATATATATATATATATATAAATGATGATTATAATAAGAGTAATGCTAATAATATACTAAAAAAAATAGTAATATTTATATAGAAAAAATAATACTTTTACTGCAAAAAATAATAATAATAATAAAAATAAAATAAAATAAAATAATAATAATTATTTTTTTAGAAGTAGTAGTGACGTAAGGAAAAAATAATACTAATAATAATCAAGATAATATATATATTTTTTATATAAGTTTTTTTTAAACTGTTTTTTAGGAAATACTAATAAAAATAATAGAAATAAATTTACTCAGAATATATTTCAAAAATAATATTACTGCTATCCCCGGCAACGGCGACAAAAACTTGGTATGCTCGAATACTAGCAAGTATACTAGGTCGTGCAAGTAGTATAAAACGGACGTAAATCCGAGTATCGATCCACAAGGATAGCTCGATTAGTTCTAAAATACGATTCTAACTTATATAAATAATTATATTTTTTTTTTCTTGAATTATAAACACAAATAAACATCTATAAAACGATTACGAATATTAATTGACGACAAACGTGATTAAAGCACATATTTCGGCACGGATTATTCTACGTCTTCATGCAATCGACTCTATCTAATCAATACGATTTAAGTCAAGGTAAAAAATCCTAACATACGTGCTACCCGCTCTCGCGTGTATAGCAACCCTATGCGAGAGCGAACCAATCATCTATATCCCTATATGACTGTAGTTACTCTGCACGCATTCGGCTTTATGAATTTCCCCGAGTTTAGGCGCTTTCGACCCCTAAAGTCTCGGAAATCACACGGACGAAACCGATTCCATCTCTGGTCGGTTTTACGTCGTGGTGTTTGACACATTAATTCTAACCGATCTAATCACCTCTCGATCTCATAAACCAATCAACAAAACAAGCATATGGCGATCAATCATACGCAGACATTAAAATCAGCGAAGAACACATAACTTTCACATACGACTAAATAAGGCACCATAACATTAATACGAGTTCATAATCCGGCCTAATAAGGCCTTAACCACAAAACGACTTACGCTAACATATTAATTAGCGAAAGCAACAAATGTTCAAACAAACACATAATTAAAAGAAAACAGTAAAATAAAAGATAGAATAATTACGCCCCTCACAGTGCCTGGATCGTCACGTCTCGTCCTAAATTTTCTGCTCAATCAAGTTCAACTGTCATAGAGCCGTAGCCTCGATGCGCACTGCTGATAAATCACCAAATCTCCAATCAATTTATACAAAGCAGAATTCCTCCACGCACTCCTCTTTTCTTTTTCGCACACAGCTGCTCGGATTGAGGATTTTTGGTGTGAGGTTGAGAGGTAGGTGCTTGCCTAAGATTATCAGCCGTGGGTTGAGAGTGGATGGGAGGTGGCTGCTTGGTGACTAAGTCGATGATCTGAATTGAAGGTGGGGGTGTTTGCGTGTTGTGTCGAAGTTTTTATGTAGGTTTGATGGTGTCAGAGCTTTATAATTGTCTTCTCCTCACTCTGCGCCCATGTTTCTGTTCTAAGTGTGCCCCTTTTTATCTTTTTTTTTTTCCAAAGCTTCGATCCTCCCAAAGAAAAACAACGCTCCTCATTGTAAGCAACCCAGCTCCTCTGGACAATCGTTTCTTTTTTTCTTTTGTCTACCCTTGTGTGCTTAAGCCGTAAGATTGTCGCGTGTCTCTTTCTTAGCTGCTCCATTGTTTGCTGTGCGTTTTCATCTCTCAGCCGTCGTAATGTTTTGTTTCTTCAATCTTCTGATCTTCAGGCTCGTTCAAGGTCAAAGTGTATTGGTAAATGTTGCTATCATGTAGAAATTTTTAACCTTATCGTCTCTTGGACCATGTTGCTCATGTGTGGTGGTGAAAGCTTGTTCCTATTCAATATATTAAATATCTTAGTTCTAAATGAAACAAACACCAACGAATTAAGTGTGGTTATTCGGATTTCTTCAAAACATAAAATACATCCGTCAAACTTAGGAAATCCAAATATATGTAGACAAATACGATTGAAAACGCAAGTTTACGGGTAAAAATATTTGCAAAATTCTAACTTATCAGTCCCAATATTGGAAGCAGAATTAGTTGGCTGCAGCCATCATCTTCTAATCTTTTCTTCGTCGCATGCCCTTTTGTTGACCTCGAGGACAGGCGCCCGCATTTGATTATAGATGTTCGCACATGCGTTGATTAGGATGATGGGTCGAAATTGGTGTAGAGATTAAAATTTGTTTTAGGCACACTTCTTGTTTATTTCAAATTATCCTCAAGTATGAGCCCTAGCAGTGAAGAAGGGAGGATGGAGATGTCTCGAGTACCGTATGCATCAGCAGTGAGAAGTCTTATATTCGCGATGATTTATACACGACCAGACATTGCACATGCAGTGGGAGTAGTAAGTCGGTACATGGCGAATCCGGACAAAGAGCATTGGAGCGCGGTGAAGAGGATCCTACGATATATCAGAGGAACCTCAGATGTTGCATTATTTACGGGGAAGCAGACTTTACTGTCAGATGATACGTTGGCTCTGATTATGCAGGTGATCTTGACAAGAGCAAATCTACCACGGGATATGTGTTCACTCTTACTGGCGGAGCCATAAGCTAGGTATCGAAGCTTCAGTCCGTTTTTGCAACGTCAACCGGCAGGCTGTTTTTGGGTCTGGTTGAAGATAGGTTAAGGAAGGCAAGCCAAGCTTGGATTGTTTGAAGGTTCTTCGTGAGAGAGATAGTGGAAGGTTGCCGTCGTTAAAAGAGCAGTAGATCTTGTAGACGGATAAACGTTGGTCACAATGGAGGAACAGCCATCATTGGCACAAAACTTGCAAGGGCGGTTTGAGGAAGTCGCTGGGAAAGCTGGAGAAGGCCCTACGCCGGCTCCGACGTTGGCTCCGCCGATCGAGGCCCCAGTGAGTACACCGATGCCCACCTTCGCAGGACCATCTGGAGCCGTGCCGCCCCAAACTCCCGTGACCATGACTGTAGAACAGCTAGATTTGTTGGTAAAAAATGCAGTGGATGCGGCCATAGCCGCTAAGAAGGCGAGGAGCAAGGGCAAACGGAAACAGTCCTTTTCCGTTCAGGGCAGAACCTCAGAGGGGCATGTCTCAGAGTGGGCAGAAACTGCAGGAGAGGACATGGTGGCCGGAGAAGAAGCCTTGCATCACCTGCCGGACGTGGACTCGCCAAGAAGAGAGGCGGCCCAGGAAGAAAGGAACGTGGGGCCACGGGCCCCAACACCTAGGCCAGGTGGGGAACCTCTTAGAGGAGTTCAGGAAGGACCAGTGAACCCAAGGAATGCCACACCTCTAGCGACCATAGCCAGTGAATACATGGTAGAAGGAGATGGAAAGACAGGGGAACAGCAAGTGGAGGTGATGAGCTATGGCACGCGTGGTCAAGAAGGAGTTGTCAGTTCCCAAGGACAGGAGCTTAGGAGGCAAGTGTCGGACCTCAAGAAAGTAGTAGACGAGATCCGAAATAAAACAACCAGGCCCCATCTGCGAGGGCTGCATCAGGCCGGCACGCCTTTCGCCAAAGGGTTATTGGAAGGGGAAGTGGCACTCAACTTTAAACAGTTGCCATACGAGTATGATGGTACCACTGACCCGGAGGAACATGTGCTGCGGTTCAGGAACACCATCTTGCTACATAACTTCTCGGAGGGAGTAAAGTGTAGAGTCTTTCTAACAACTTTGGTGAGAGCCGCCCAACAGTGGTTCAGCCAACTAGAACCGGAGGTTATCCACTCATTCGAGGAGTTCCAGGAGATGTTCATCAACCAGTTTGCTAGCGCTAGGAAGCCTCCTAAATCGGATATGTCTCTATTTCAAGTCAAGCAGCGATCAGACGAGAGCCTTCGATCCTACATCAGAAGATTCAATGTGGCCGCCTTGGAAGTACCTTCTGCCACCACTTCCGTTAAAATTAACGCTTTGGTTCATGGTTTGCAGGTTGGCGATTTCTTCGCGTCGCTCTCCAAAAAGCCCCCACAAACGTTCGAGGAACTGTTGGGCAGGGCAGATAAGTACATAAACCTGGAGGAAAGCAGGCTGGCAAAGATTCGAGAGGGAACGCCCAGAGGGGTACCTAAAAAGAAACACAGAACCATAATCGAAGCAAGGCAAACGTCCGGGTTGTTCACCCCTCAGCTATCAGAAGGCCTATGCCAGGTGGCGCGAACAGATTCCTCCCTAGGTATCAGAAATACACTCCTCTACGAACGAACCTGGAGGAAGTCCTAGCGGTGGCATCAAGGCATCCAGACATGCGGTACCCTCGAGCTAGCCCTCGAAGACACCCAAAACCTACGTCAGGGCCCTTCTGCCGTTACCATAACGAATATGGACATCATACTGACAACTGCACGCACCTGAAGAATGAGATAGAAAGGCTGATAAAAGCAGGGCACCTTAAGGAGTTTATATATCGAGATCGAGGGCCGGTCCCGCCATCACAGCCGCGGGAGAGGGAAGGCCCGTTGCCTGACAAGGGAAAGCAACCTATGCTGGAACCCAACAGGCCGGGGCCTAGCCAGCCAAGAGCTCATATCCTCATCATAGTAGGAGGCCCAGATGGTGGAGACTCGCACAGAGCACGGAAGTCATATGCTCGAATGAGAGAGAAGGGAAAGGCTCTGACAGAAGGCAGCCTAGTAGGTCAGATGGAAACAACAGGGAACATACAGTTTGGAGCGCAGGATGAGATCGATGTCGTGCGACCCCACAACGACGCTCTCGTGATCACCACGGACGTGGCAGGATATAACGTGTCACGAGTGTTCATAGACGGGGGTAGTTCAGCAGATATCATGTTCTTGAACTGTTTCAAGCAAATGGAGTTAGGAACGGAGCTGAAATCGTTGACCACCTCCTTTAGGCCAAGTCACACTCCCCGTGGGACTGGGGGAAGCCCCCCGGCGAGTAGTACGGATGGTTAACTTCTTGGTTGTTGACGCAGTTTCTTCATATAATATCATATTGGGGCGCCCAGCCATTAATGGGTTCAGGGCGGTGCCTTCGACGTACCACTTGAAGATCAAATTCCCGATAGGAGACCAGGTGGGGGAAGTCTCGGGAGACCAGGTTAGCTCTCGCCGCTGTTACGCTAACGAGGTTAAGGTTGTGACGGGAGGAAAGGAAAAGGGTGGAGTCGAAGCCAAACAAGCAAAACGAACGAAGTTAGAAGAGAAGGACGGGGGAGCCTACGAGGCTACAGCCCCAACCTGACGAAGAGCTAATGACAGTGGAACTTTACCTAGGAAGGGAAGGTTTCACCACCCAGGTAGGGACAAAGATGGATAAGGGGACAACATCGCAGCTGGTGGAATGTCTGAGACGGAATGCTGATCTCTTTGCCTTCTCGCCAGCAGATATGACCGGGTTGGATCCAAGGATAGCTATGCACCACCTGAACATAATTCCAGGTAGCCGCCCTGTGAAACAGAGACTCCGACAGTTCGGAGCCGAAAGGGATCAAGATATCAGGGTAGAGGTGGAGAAGCTGCTTAAAGCCGGACATATTAGAGAGGTACAGTTTCCACCTGGTTGGCCAATGTTGTTATGGTCAAGAAAGGGAAACGGTTCCTGGAGAATGTGCGTGGATTTTCGAGATCTCAACAAGGCTTGTCCCAAGGACCACTATCCTTTGCCAATGATAGATCAGTTGGTGGACTCCACATCTGGGTGTGAGATGCTGAGTATGATGGACGCTTATCAAGGATATCATCAGATCAAGCTGAACCCGAGGGATGTGGATAACGTTTGCTTCGTTACGACGGGAGGCACATACGGTTACATCCGGATGCCTTTCGGACTTAAGAATGCAGGGGCTACCTACCAACGGATGGTTGATACCGTGTTCAAGAGCCAGCTGGGGCGTAATATGGAGGTGTACGTGGATGACATGCTAGTCAAATCGACTTGGGCTAAGGATCATGTTGTTGACCTAGAAGAAGCCTTCCAGACCATCCGGACATGTGGTATGAAACTGAACCCTGCGAAGTGCACCTTTGGGGTGCAATCGGGGAAATTCTTGGGGTATATGGTGACAAAGAGGGGTATTGAAGTAAACCCCAATAAAGTGAAGGCTATACTGGAAATGCAACCGCCACGGAGCATCAAGGAGGTTCAGCGCTTGACGGGCAGGTTGGCGGCACTTAGCAGATTCATCGCCAAGTCCGCGGATAGAAGCCTACCCTTCTTCAGAATACTTCGGAAAGGATGCCGATTTGAGTGGACAGAAGAGTGCCAATTGCCATTCGAAGGGCTAAGAAATTATTTACATAATATGCCGTTACTGACCTAGCCCTTACCTGGTGACGAGCTAATCTTGTATTTTTCTACAGGGGAGCATGCTGTGAGTTCGGTTCTCCTGAAAGAGGAGGGTGACACCCAAAAGCCGGTGTACTTCGTGAGTAAGACCATGCAGGGGGCCGAAAGCAGGTACTCTGAAATCGAGAAGGCAGCCTTGGCGGTGATGGTGTCGGTTCGGAGGCTGCGCCCCTATTTCCTATCTCACAAAGTACGGGTACGCACCAACTTACTCCTGAAGCAGACCTTGAGTAGGCCAGACCTTTCCGGAAGGATGGTCAAGTGGGCAGTTGAGTTGGGTGAATACGACGTTGAGTTCGAAAGACGACCTGCCATTAAGGGACAGGCCTTGTCAGATTTTCTGTTAGAATCCACCCGAGGAGAGGTGTCACCAACCTGGAAAGCTTATGTCGATGGCTCATCTACGGCGACCGGAGCCGGGGCAGGGGTCCTCATTATTACGCCAGAAGGGGCGAACTGCAGTTCGCTGTGACATTCGACTTTCCAGCATCTAATAACGAGGCTGAGTACGAGGCCTTGGTGAAAGGAATGGAGATCCTCAACAGCCTAGGAGCTACAGGGGTAGTTATATACTCGGACTCCCAGTTGGTAGCTCAGCAAGTTCAAGGAAACTACGAAGCTAAGAATGAGAAGATGGTGAAGTATACTGAGCGAGTGGGGAAATTGAAAGCCTCTTTCGACAGTTTTGAGATACGGCAGATTCCCCGAGAAGAGAACAGCCGAGCAGATTCTTTAGCGAAGTTGGCTAGCGCCGCAGTCCCTGAGGGGACCCGGAAGGTTACAATGCTGACAGCTAGCCGAGAGGATCGAAAGGAGCAGGTGGGTTGTATAGGAGAAGAAGAAGACTGGAGGGCTCCCGTCCTGGAAGCCTTACGCGATCCCACACACAAGGACGCAGGAAAATTTCGGAAAAGGTTCTGCCTCATCGGAGGAGAGTTATACAAAAGGACTTTTGTTCATCCCTATGCCCGGTGCCTATCTAAAAAAGAAGGGATGTCAGTATTGGAAGAGGTGCATGAGGGATGTGCCGGCGACCGCGCCGGGTACAAGGCGGTGGCTCGGAGAGTGGTCAGGGCGGGGTACTTCTGGCCGACCTTGCTGAGGGATGCTAAGGAGCTGGTTAGGCGACGCGGAAGCTGCCAGAAGTCCCGCACACGAGCTTCGCGCTCACTCTTCTCTCGCTTAAGTTCTTTCTCCAAATCTACAATCTCCAAGTCCCGCTTCTTTAGCGTCTCAAGCATGTCGGTGTCAGGGGGTGCAAGGCCACCAGGCTCCAAACCCCGATGGGAGGTCGCAGATAAAAGAGTGGGCAGTAGGAAGGACAGCTGATATAACCAAATCTGATTCAACAAAGGACAAAGAGGAAATCAATGTGAGAAGGTCAAGGATGAGAATTACCTTAGCCCAATGATGGGCAGCGAGCTCGGCAGCAGAAGTGTCAGACTGACAATAAAGCGCCTTTTGCTGTTCGAGTGGCACGATGGCTTGGATGAACTTCATTTTCTCCTCAGGGCTCAACGATTCATAGCTCTCAGGCATGTCCAACACCATCTTTCCGTCAGCCCGCCGATCGATACCCCACTTGGGACCTTGATGGACAAAAGGAGTGAACTCAGAAAGATCAGGCGAAGGAGAGGTCGTCTCCGCATGTGGCCTTTTTCTCTTCGCCACAGTAGTCTTCTTCTTTTTCTTCTCCGGAAGTACAGGCGAAGAATCCTTCTTACCAGCATCGCCTTCAGAATCCGATATCACCACATCTGGATCTCGTATGTCTGCTCTAGAAGGAGCAGGAGGGGGAGATAAGGACCTACCAGGAGGTTTCTCACCTACCTTCGAAGCTGATGGATCAGGGGCACTATGACCTTCTGAAGAATGGGGCTCGATGGGGACAGCAGAGTCTTCCTGTTTGATAGGAAGGGCCCGGAATGCATCTCTCCATGAGAACGACATACCTGCATAAAACATACTAAGTTATAGGAGAAACTGGGAAAAGGAGGTCCGGAAGCAGGAGGGAAACCTGCTTACCCTCAGGATTGAAAGGTAGAGGTTGCGAGGAGAGGCTGAAGTGATGGAGTAGGCCAGGATACGTTACCAGTTCGACCATGTTAAACTTTTTCTCAGAAGCCCGGAGATTTAAAATGTCGATGGCCGCCTTATTCTGTTCTGAGCATTCAGGCTGGACCCCTGGTAACCGCTGGGGTATCTGGCGCACCCAGTGGCGGTGAGGGAAATCCCATCTGCCTTCTGAAGGGGCTACAAAGAAATAGAAAGGGTGCCACTCTTTGTCTTTGAAGGAGCCCTTGTCGCAGAAATGTACAAGGCCGCGTGAATTTGCGGATAGATAGAAAAAGGGTGGGGCAGACTTAAGCTGAAACTGAGAGAGAACGAGCTCTACAGAGGGTCTCCCACCTGCAGCAGTGACTAAGATGTAGAAAGTTGCCAGCTGACGAATTGAGGAAGGGCTGAATTGATTCAAAGGCACACGATAAACCTGCGACACGGCAGCCAAAAAGCGGTGAACTGGAAAACGTAGGCCAGCCCTTACTTGGCTTTCCCAGAAAGCAAGGGCTGGAAGAGGTGGGAAGTTGGCACGCTGATTGGGGCTTGGGATTGAAACGTGAAAGTCGGAACTGTGGAAACCCTCTGGGACTAACTTCCCCAAGCGCTGATAAGTCGATTTCGACGCGCCGAACATCTTCCAGTCATCCACTCCTGCGCTGGTCCCGCCGGTCCCTTGCGAACGGGTCCGACGGGACGACGAAGAAGGTTGGGGAAGATTGGGGGAGTCCGCGTTCGGAGACGAGGCCTTGCGTTTGGACCCCCTTTTGTCGGCGGCGCTCGGTACGGCGGAGGACGCGGAAAGATCCGGCGATGACGAGCACATCCCCGCCGAGTCAAGGCTATCAGTCATATCTTCGACGCGCAAAGAAGGAAATCGGGAAAACTAAGGGCGAATCGGCGAAGATGCAAGAAATGAGAAGAGAGGGGAACGGAATAATACCTGAAAAAGTCGTAGACAGAGAGGAAGTTGGGGCGCTGCGCGATTTCGAGGCACTGGGCGATTGGGGACGAAAATGGCGGTGGAAACCCTAGGATGACGATTGGAATTCTTCTGTCTTTTTTTCTAAGTATGGAAGATTGATTTTGAAAAGAGTGAAAGATGAGAAGAGACTGCCTCGAAAAAATTCAAAGGAAAAAGAGCGGAAGGGACAAGGTCAGACACGTGTCGCCCTGAGAATGCTCCTTTCCTCTGTGGCAAGCACAGAGCATGTCCCATCGACATAAATACAGTGCACGACAGCTAAGAAAGCCTGAGTAGATTACCAGAAAGGGAGAATGCTCTCTTAAATGTACTCCGAACTGTAATACTTGACGTATTACAATTCAGAGTGGGGGGACTGGATGATAGGGGTGACCTTCAGACCAGCATTCCCCTTTACTCGAACACCTGAAGATAGCGACTTTTAGGACATATGGCCAGATGGGTAGTACACTTGGGAACCTGCAACCCTGTACGGAAAGAGTAAGGTGGGTCCTGATAGCAAAGCAACTTGAGCGGGAAACGTTGGATAGGGTCGACCAGGAAACACGTGGCAGTCTAGGAGTGGTCGACATTGTGAACAGAGAGGAGGCGCGCCAGTCTGACAAAAGTACGATCGCAGGTGCTGTCTCTCCTAGGTTGTACCAGACGTCGCTGTCAAGTGGTCCCGGAAGTGTGCCAGTTAGGAAAAAAAGGGAATTTGGGTATATGGGAATAGAAAGAGACGAGATAAAAGACAGATTCAACACAACACAAAAAACACTTAGATATTTCACTGTATTCATCTTCTTCGTCTTCATCATGAAAAAGCACTGTAATGAGCGAAGTAAGGTTGAGTGTGTAAATCCCGACTGTCACTAGTAAACACTATTTCCGGCGGCCCGTGGACGTAGGACATCTGTCCGAACCACGTAAAATCTGTATCTCTTTCATTTTCTTTCCTTCTCAGCACATAAATCGAACTCTAAAATATACTAAGAACTCAAGGCCCAGTCCGTCTTACCCATCACCGTCTTTCCCGGACCAAATATCGTTGATCGGGGTCATACCCGCATCAGTATCTATTATAGGATTTTGTTTTTCATCTTTTTTATTCTTTGGATTTTTTTGGCGCCTCGGTTGACTAATTATTAATAATTAATTTAACAATGATATATAGGATGCGAAAAAATTGAGCTTTTGTATGAACCGCAATATTAAGCTAGGGAGAATGATGTCCCATTATTAAAAGAAAAAAAAATGAGCGCCGGCATCGTCGTATTCTTATACGACGGAAAGAGGATTAAACCCCCGCAGACGCCTAACGAGGTAAGTAAATTAATTCACTTCTTTCACTAGTTATTTGAATAAACAACATAAGTGCGCCTATTAGTTAATGGAAAGAGCAGATAAATTCTTACGCGTGTGTCCTAATTTGTGTTTTTATATATAGGAATTTGATTGTATTGTGCAGATTGGTTTGGAGGAAGGGGCTGAGATCGATGCGATGTGGCCTCAAATGGGAGGAGGTGGTGTTGGTCTTTGGTCTAATGTCGATTTTCAAATAATAAATTTATAATTATGTAATCGACTTTATTGGACTATTAATTTTCATCTTTGTGTTACGCTCATTTTAGCAAATGGTCAACGCCCGTTGACCGTTGGAATCATAAGCTACATGTATTGTTACATTGGTCAACGCCAGTCAGTGTTGTAAAATTGTAATATTTGACCATATCATGTCATATTACAAAGAAAAGTAAATGATGATTCCAAAATGTTAGGCTTTGGGCAATAAATCGCCGTGTATTATTAGCAATCCTTTCATTGGGCCAGAAAAAGGAATTCTAATATTCTCATCGCAGGTAAAGTATATACAACACTGATCGTTAGAGCAGTCGTCCTAACTTATTATCGAAGTAACGGTATTCCTTTTTCAGACAATGGATGACATTATCTTTAACGTCCAGGCCAGTATGGAAATTTTTTGAATGACCATGAAATATTATATACAACTAACATAGAACGAAAAATATGATCCTACATACAGATTACCAAAAAAAAATAGTATATTTGAAGGACAGCTAATCTATCTAATGCCCGTATTTCACAGAAATTATACCAAGAAAATAATGCTTTCAAAGTTTTTGATAAGCTCCTTAGGGCTATACTATGCTTGAATTCAATGCATCAATCTTGGAAGTAAAAATTGAATCTTGCCATAAAAATTGAATCTTGGAAGTAAACAATCATCATCTCTAGCGTAAATGTCCACCAAGGCTCTAATTCTTGCGACGATTACAATTTAGAAAACGAAACCCGTCAGGGTCTTGGAAAACTCGATTAATCGATTACATTTGTCCAGAAAAAAATGGGCATATAATCGACTTCTATTTCGTCTCTTAAACTACTCATTGCTTGCCAGCGTTCCAATTCCAGGGCCAAACCCTTCTTGTCCTGGTAAGTAAGCCAAGCCTTCGTCTTCCCTTTACTTTGCTACAACAAACGTAGGTTTTTAATTAACTAGTAAAGAACCCTGTCTTTCCCTGTCCGAGAAAGAGAAGAAGATGAAGCTGAAAATAGTCCACCAAAATCAAGAAACCCATCGCGCCGCCGAGCAGGAGTCGCCGGCGATGAAGGAAGAGCCAGTCGAGGCGGCAAAAGAGGAGGCAAACGACGTTGATCCTCCTTCTGCTCCAATTCTTGATAATACCATTCTTTCCGTGAGAGTTCTTTCTTCCCTTTTCTTTTCCAGGGTTTTCGAGGTTAACGTGTTCTTGGTTCGTGACCCAAGATTCAGATCTGTGTTTTTTTGTTGATTTAGGGCAAGAGGAAGAGGAAGCCGAAGGAGCTGATCGACTCCGTTTCAACCGTTTTCCTGACAAACTCGAAGAAGAAGAAGGTTAAATCCTCCGATTCCAAGGTGAATCGCGTCAGATTCAGTCCCTGATTTTCTTTCCCTTTTTCTTCCTATCTCCATAGCTGAGTTTTCTGCTGATCTGAAACATGGATTTTTTTAGTACGATGAAGGTACTAATAGATTGTTGTTATCTTGAGCCTCGTACTCTGTTATTGAGCTGTTCTTCTCTTGTCTGAACCATATCCACTGCAATTTTAGGATAAATGAAAAGCTTTTAGCATCAGCAAAAGCTGATTGATGGAACAATTCTCTGCTTCAGTTTTAGGCTTCAGCTATGGACCAATTCTTGAAATATGATGAATCCACGCTCGATTTTGATGCTGTTTTTTTATACTATCAACTATTATAACGATGAATCTAAACTTTTATGAGCAGAAGACTACGCCCAACACCATATTAGCATCATCAAGGTCAGTTTTTCACAACCTCAGGAAAAAAAACGATTCTTTATCGCAAACTACCCAATTTTTTCCTCATTACATCGAACCTTCACTTGAAAAACACAGCAAAGTAGACATTCCGGCCCAGCCGAAAACTCCCACCCTCATTCAGGCCGAGGCCCTCCAAGCAAGCTTAGGCGAAGAACAGCCCACGTTCCTCAAAGTACTTGTCAGATCCCACGTAGGCAGCTGCTTTTGGATGGTAAACGCAAAAAGCTCTAAAGATCTTTTTTTTTTTCTTTATCTATATTATTACAAAGCAGTTAATCATCTCCATTTTCTGTCCTTAAAGGGCCTCCCCGTCCCCTTCTGTAAGAATCACCTTCCCAGCACAGACACCACGGTTACAGTCGAAGGCGAAGATGGCGAAGAATTCCCAGTCAAATACATAGCCCACAAAACGGGCCTCAGCGCTGGCTGGAGAAAATTCGTCGCAGCTAATAAGCTCATCGAAGGAGACGTACTAATCTTCCAGCTCACGGGCCCCATCAGATTGAAGGTGGCTGCCATCGCCCCGTTATTCTTACTACACTTTTGATCGATGGAGTTATTACACATACACCTTTTCTTGGCAGGTGTACATCGTAAGATCGCACGACATGAACGAAGTCGACGGGGCACTAAGCCTCCTAATCCTCGATTCTCAGACGAAGCAGAACGAAGCAGTAAAGCCCACGAACTCGCAGATCAAGAAAAAGAAGCGTCCCAAATCCCTTCCATTAACAGCCGTACACGAGAAAAGGCCCAAGGAAGAAGGCGAAGAGGAAGAAGGAGAACGGTCTGGGAACGACAGCAACGAGGTGGACTCGGAGGTTCTAGAAGGTTCCAAGAACTCTCTTCTGAGCTTCAGAGAAGTTGAGAGCTTCCAAGACTTCCGCATAGTGGTCAACGGTCTCTGCATCGACTCCGAGCTGCCCGAGGAAGTTCGAAGGGAATACTATCACCTCTGTAAAAGCAGGGGATCGTTCTTACACAATAGGGTTCTTCCCGGACTTTACTCGAAGCTGGCGGCGGGCATGATCGTTGAGTTTGTGAACATTACGAAAGCCATACGAGGCTGTAAGGTGAATACGCCTAAGAAGGACTTTGAAGTTTGGGAGAATTCTCTGAGGTCTTTCGAGCTTTTGGGGCTCAACGTTGGGTTCGTTAGGGCTCGTTTGCGTGGATTGATGAGCTTGGCTTACGAAAACGAGGGAGCTTTGAGTGTGAGGAAGTACTTGGAGTTTGGGAAGGAGAAGGGCTGTGTAGACGAAGAGATTTTGAAGTTGGAGTTGAAGATCGATGAGTTGAAGGGTTTGTCTGAAAAGTATGAGAGGAAGATAGAGGGTTTGAAGGCGAAGGCTGAGGGGTTTGAAATGGAGTTTCTTGAAGCTGTTAATGAGCCATGGTGATTATGGTTGACTTGTTATTGGTATTTTGCTTTTTGTTTGTGTAATATATATACATATATATATGTGTACTTGGGTAGCTCGAATTCGATATAAATGTATGATCGACCCATATAACATATATGCTTTTGTTTGGTTTAATGAGAAATATGTTGAGATAACAAGGGGGCAGTGCACTTAGCACACTACTTGTTTGGTTCGCATATTTATATTTAGGAGGATTTAAGGTTTAATAAAACTAATGGATATAAAATTAAATGTGTTTGGTTAGTGAGTTTAAATAAACACATGCGAGGAAGCGTGTTTATTTAAATCCGCTGCCATGGTTATAAAGTAGATTACATAAGCAAATGGTTTATTTATACATATGAACCAAACACTTGAACATGTGCTAAACACGCTCTTAAAATAGTACCCATAAACCAAACAAGGCAAGTCGAAACTTCCCACGTTCATGTAAGAAAAGAAGACCATTTATGCTCTTGCCGGATTTATATTTATTTTAAATTTAATTTTATTGTTTACAAAACATTATTTGTTTTGTTTTTTTTTATTTCACGTTATTAAGTTTATTCGCACTGCTTGCGATTTGAACTAAGATCGGAACTAGAACCATCAAACTTTGTCATTGTAGTAGAGAAAAAAAAAAAAAAAAAGAGATTAACGTGGCTAATAATAATGAATGATCTGTTATCTCTCAAATTGATTTATAAAGATGATTCATATATTCACATATTCAATCAAGTGCTTGCAAAAAAACTTAGAAAGACGTGAAGATAGCTCCAATTAACTTTCTTATTTGGAACATTAGAGGATTGCTACAACTTATGGTGTATTTAAGTTTTCCAACATAAACACACTCATAAGCTTGGTGTGTATATACAAATTTTTGGTCATCATTCACTATAACTTTGGGTTAATTGTCGTCTTAATCCATCAACCAGGTATAGTAAGTAGTAAAGGTCAACAACAATTTTGGTCGGGTCGGATTTACAATCATTTAAAATTCTAAATTAATTTTGGATGATGTCAAAAAACTAGTAGTGTGAAGGAATATACCTTTATTATCTAGTAGAATTATATCATCCTAAAGGTTTATACTGTTATCAAATAAATATTATAAAAAATCATAAAAGCGTTAAAGAAGAATCAGGTTCCATCTTATCTTTAATTCAATGTTGTCCTTTTTCGTTTGTGGATAATCTTGCACGTTTTTTTGCTGGTTAGGCCTTAAGGAATCGATGCTTTCATACATGTTTACTTGCAAATTTAATTCTTTCAATTAATAATGAGTGGGTAACTTTACAAAGGCAAGGTATTTTATTTGAAACGTGTGGACAAGGTCCAAAACTAGTTAAGCTCGAGTTTAATTATATATCAATCTTTCACCTTGATTAGGTAAAAAATAATTTGCTCAAAAATCAGAATCATATAAACATCAAAGAAAAATTATATTTCCATGGAGGGAGTAAGTACGTCATTACATCGCCGTACTACTGTATTTAAAACAAAGACGAACAATTCTTACATAGAAAAGGAGAACCACGGCCGCAATAATGAACACGAAATACTTATAAGACACTGACACAAGGAAATTAGGGTTTTATTCATTTTCATAAATCTTCATATGAAGATGTTGCTGGGCAAACAGCACAAGCTTCTCAATCTCTTTTCGACCGTCGATTTTTCCATTGCGATCTGAGTCAGCAGATCTAATGGCTTGCTTAGCTTTCCACCGCCCGAACCAAACTCCAAGGCTTTCGAGGGCTTCTTTCAGTTCATCAATGTTTATTCGACCATCTTTGTCTGAATCAAAGCTGCGAAGCCATGCCTTGAATTCATCGCTGCTCATTTCTCTGTTAGAACTCAATACTCTACTCATACCGCACATAATTGCCATTATTTCTTTATCTTGTTTTCTTTTTTCTCGGACCAAGGAATGTGGTAATTGATTTGTCGATAATTACATGGAATGCTTATAGGGATGAAGTTTTATATATAACTGGCAAGTGGTATGTGTAAAAATATAATTTCTTTTTTATATATTTTCACGTGGAATTTGAACTTTCTTATGGGCATCTTTGGATTGTTAGTCTGCGCCATTTGTAAGCAAGATGCGAAATAAACAATTGGTTAGAATATTTATGCTAATTATTGTAACACACACACACACACATATATATAGGGGCGGATCTAGAAATTTTTTACTGAGGGGCCGTAAGATAAACATGGCCGCCTTTATATAACTTTCTTAGTTGGTGATGCCGTTCTTTGAAGCAAATTGAGACCATTAAATATAAAGGTCGACTATAAAAATGACGCTCTCGACCTAAACGTTGCCCAAAGAGTTGTGTGGTTCTTTGCGATAGACCATGATATATTTCAAAATCCGATCATTTAAAATATTTGCATTCATGACGAGATTAAGTTAGACCATATACTTTTAAAAACTAATATACAGTTTATACTTCCAATGGACTAAGAAAATAAAAAGGTGAAAAAAAAAGTTAAATAGCAAATAAATTTTTATCAACTAAACAAGTATTAATGTTTTAGTATAATAAGTAAAGAGAAGAAGTAAAAGAACTATACAAACGATGGTGTTAGTAGTGTACAATATCTTATATATACGTAATAACTCTATTAATTATACATATAGTACTAAAAACTTCGAAAACTTTTGCGGGGGCCATGCCCCCCGGGCCATAACATAGATCCGCCCATATATATATATATATATATATATATATATATATATACGCATATAGGCAAGAAGACGGTTTGCACTATTACTATATGCAATTATGATTAGTAATGTGTGCCTTCGAATCAGTGGCGGAGCCAGGGTTTAGTTTAGTGGGGTCCAGTCAAATTGGGCCCCATATCCTATATTTTAAAAAAATTTCACTGGGGTCCTCTTACTGTATTTTTCTTCAATTTCAATCCCTATCACAAAAAATTACCTTATATAAATACTAAAAAAAAATTGACCCACTGGACCTCACATAGCTCCGCCTCTGGTTCAAATCATTCATTTTAATCGTGCGTTTCTTTTTTCAGCTATGTAAGTTTATAAAATAATAACGCAACAAGAGAAGTTCTCTTTGTGATCATAAAAAAATTGGAAGCCGTCTTAGGATAGGCTTTAAAGAGCCATCCATTATCAACAAGCTTTGGAAGGCTACAAAGATTAAATATTTAGACTATTCAAACATCGATGATGCACATGAAAGTGCTGCATTTGAATAATGTTGTACTAATAGTCTATTTTAATTAAAGGCTAAAGCCATCAGATATCTCATCTTTGATCATACATGAGAATGTGAACGTCATGATAATGCTAGGGATTAGAAAAAGGGTGCATTTGAATAATGTTGTACTAATAGTCTATTTTAATTAAAGGCTAAAGCCATCAGATATCTCATCTTTGAACATACCTGAGAATGTGAACGGCATGATAATGTTAGGGATTAGAAAACGGGTAAATGACACTTTTTCTCCTCGTAGTTACATCTTCACCAATACACCGTTTTTTTATTATACGCGTGTCCCTTATGCTTTCAAAAACATTGCACCGTACCCCCAGGCAGCTTATACTGCCCGCGATTGTTGTACACGCGATGTTACTGCGACTTAAACATGATTTGAATTTTATGCCGTAAAATGACTAAAATAATCCTAGTCATATTCCTCAAAACAATTAATGATGACATCACATGGTTCGACCGAACTGAAATCGTCGGACTAATCGATAATGAAACTCCAAAGCTTGATAATAATGGTTAATAAAATTGAAAGCAATTGTGGGAATGATAAGAATCGAGAGGAATATAATTAGAACATTTAATTCCCAGGCCGATGGTGTAGAAGAGGCGGCGGTCGACTTTAAGTGGTACGTTCGCCGGAAAATTCTGGGAATTCAAGCTAAGGGTCCTCGAATTGTAGCTTACGGCGAAATTGGTATCGTTTTGTTAGGGCAATTTAGGGAGGGAATGTATTACAGCGTTTGGCACTCCTCTGTACTGTAATATAGCTGTTCTGTGTTCTTCGTTAGCTTCTCTTTTGTTGTGAATCTAACAACTTGTGTGGAGATTAAAGAAAAAGAAAAAGGGAGAAAAAATGAGGATTTTGAAGGCAGCTAAGTCATCAGGGTGCCCAGGTTTGTGTGGATGCAGATCGTGGAAGCTTACCCCAAAGGTTGTTCTTGCAAAATTCCTTCTGATTTGGTCCTTTTCCTTGGCCTTGGCTTCATCGACTGGTAACTAAAGGGAAGTTTCATCTCGAAAATGATTGGATATTTAATAACTTTTTTTCTGTTCGACAACAAAGATACAACTCACTGAAGGTATTACAAAATAATCGATAGAGTTTTCTATGTTCTTCGTTAGCTTCTCTTTTGTTGTGAATCTAACAGTGGGTGGCATCTCTTGGCGGATGGATCTCGGAATTGAAGGAATCGGCTGAGGTTTTTGACCGGCGATAGTGTTCTTCGATTGCTTTTCCATGGCCTTAGGTTGCTATATTTTTATTTATTTTTTCACACTTTCGTTCAAGCATTGACAAGGGTATATCGGGAATTCCACTTTTTTTTTTTTTCTGACCGTTAGACTAAATTTGACTGCATAGGGAGCGTGTGCAAAATTAGTCAAACTATGAGGTTGTTTTAGCCTCTAAACTATAGGGGTTTTGGTGCTTTCTTTTTAAACCACAAGTAGGTTATATGCTATTTACCCTTAGAAAAAAAGAAACAATTTATACTTTGGAGTCATTGATTAGAAAAATAATTTTCAAACAAATCAATAGAAAATATATTGTCCGTAGCAAAGAAGATCTGAAGCTAAGAAAAAGTACGGAGATAAACAAATATACCCCAAATACAAAATATATTATATGTATAAAATAATTCCGGTGTTGTTGACAAATCGGAATAATACAAAATTGCGATAGATAGGTGAGAGCATATAACAATTATAAACACTAGTATATTTAGCACACGCAATGTCTGTGCAGTGTAATATTTTATATTTTAAACAATCAAGTTATTTAAAAAAATAATGTAAGGTAACAAGAAATGAAAATTTAATTGTTTTGTAGACTAACAATTTAACGTGTTTCGGATTTTATCAAATCCTACATCAACGATCAGCAAGCACTCGATTTTATTGATACGCGTCTGATTACAGAACAAGAAGCATCAACAAGCTTCTTGAGAAATTTACAAGAAAAGAGGGAAACCTAAAAAAAGGGTAATGAAGAAGATGATGCACCGAAATGATCTTCTAACACGCGGTACTTAAATCTCGCGCGAAACCAGAGTTCAAAACTCTCTTGCTGAAAACGTCGCTAGCAACAGCAACTCTGTTAGTATAGCGTGTTTCAGTAGTAATCGCGCTTATTCCATCTTAAAAAACGTCTGTTATGCTCTGATCGCATTTTCCAGTCTTCAAATAACGAACAGCTGCAACTCCAGCTTCTTCTTTTTGCTCTTTCCCTTTTAATATCCCCCCACAAGATGGATGGTATAGATCAACCACAGACATCTTGACGAAGAACTCTCGCAATACAGGTGCTGGGAGTGCCTTGGTGAACACATCTGCCAACTGGTGTTCAGAACGAACTGGTAAGAGTTTGATCATTCCCTCAGTCACATGATGTCGGACAAAATGACAATCTATGTGTTTGGATCTTTCATGAACTTGGGATTTAAAGCCAACTGTAAGGCTGACTAATTGTAGCAATATATAACTGGTGTCTGATCCATTGAAACATTCAGCTACCTTAACAAATTTCTGACCCACAATACTTCAGCTACGACTGCTGCCAATGCTCTGTACTCGGCTTCAGTTGATGATCTGGAAACTGTTAACTACTTCTTTGCCTTCCAGGTTACCATTGAATCTCCTAGGAATGTGCAGTAGCCGGTAACAGACTTTCTTGTGTCCTTGCAAGCGGCCCAATCTGCATATGAAATTGCCTTTAAACCAAAAACTTGAACTGAGGTTAGCAGAATTCCCTGTCCAGGTGAGCTCTTCAGATACCATAGCAAATGATGTGCAGCTGCTAGATGAGTTGTTCTTGGCATGGCCATGTAGTGGCTGAGTTTGTGTACTGCAAAAGCAATGTGAGGCCGAGTGAAGGTCAAGTAAAGCAATCTCCCAACCAATCTTCTGTATTGGAAAGGATCATCTAGCAAGCTTCTATCTGTTTTTGTGATTCCCTGACTGGTGCTTATGGGAGTTGTTAAAGGCTTTGCACCCATATAGCCTGAATCTTCAAGGAGTTGTAAGGTGTACTGCCTTTGTGATAGATAAATTCCCTTTTCACTCCTCGCAACTTCAACTCCAAGTAAAACTTGAGCTCACCTAGATCCTTAATCTTGAAGCAGCTGCTCAAGAATGCTTTTGCTTGCTCTATTGCTTGGGCTGATGGTCTTGCTAGTATTATATCATCAACGTACACCATGAGAACAAGTAGCTACTCTTTTTCTCGTTTGATGAACAGAGTATGGTCAGCTTGTGTCTGCTCAAAACCATAATCTTTGACAGCATTGGTGAACTTCTTGTTCCATTGGCGAGAAGCTTGCTTCAACCCATATATGGATTTGTGTAGTTTACACACCACCCTACTTTCATCTGTCCTTTTATAGGCATTGTAGAAGCCTCGAGGAAGATCCATATACACTTCCTTGGCTAACTCCCCATGCAGAAAAGCATTACAACGAGTTGAACCAAATGCTACTGCAATTTTGCAGCTAGACTCAAGATGATTTTGATTGGGCTTGGTTTAGCTACCGGGGCAAAGGTGTCCATGTAATCTACACCCTCCCCCTTTAGCTACTAGTCGTGCCTTGTGTATCTATCTCCCCAAGTGAATTGTACTTGATCTTGTAGGCCCAACGACTACCAATGGACTTCTTGCCCTTAGGGAGTGGTATGATGGACCATGTCTCATTTTCTTCCAGTGCCCCTACCTCCTCTCTCATTGCTTCCATCCATTTGTCTAAAGGTAAGAGATAGCTGCTGGAGAATCCATAATAGATCGTCGTTTCATCAAAAAGCTTAGGAACTGACCTGGAAATTTTACAGCCATCGCTCAAGAGCTACGGATCATTCTGGCCACACCATGAGCAGGGACCTGGATTAGGTAAAGATTCTAACATTTTATATTTAGTCTTACCTTCTTTTTCCAAGATGGTGCCGTGCTCCTCTTCTTTTAATCCCTATAAAGGTTTCAAAGATTATCGATTTGGAGAAGTTCACAGTTGTGGAATTCGAACCCAATGCGTGCTCTTCTTCTCAGAGATTGAAGCTTGTGCAAAGGTATTCGGTTCTCTGTTCATTGAGACATTGTTAATCAAGTCTTGATATTGCCTTGAAAAATTCTGATAGGATAGCACCTCTGATATTGGATATTGGTTCTTCCCCTGCATCAGATTGTTGCAGTGATAGTCATCCAGGTATGAAGGTTTCTTTCATTGCCTTCCTGACCTTGTATGCAGTCCAAGATCACCATGTGTGATTTCTGCATTTTCCAGGGAATGATGCTCTAAATTGTCTGCTTCAGGCAGACTCTCCTCATGACCTTGATTCTGTTCTCCTGAGTCAGGTTGGACTACATCCTCGTGCTCTCCTATGGAATTTAACTGTGATGATCCCAATTGTGAAGGCTGAAGGTCTTCCTTATCAGTCAAATGACAAGCCTTGGGGTAAACATGCTGAGAGAAAGGATTTATCCCTGCTACTCCTGTCTTGTGCTGACTTTTGAAAGGGAAAGTTCCTTCTACAAACTTTACATTTCTAGAAATGTAAATTCTCCTTGTCACAAGGTCCATACATCACTTTATAGCCTTTGATTCCACTAGGGTATCCAAGAAATATACTTTCCCTAGCCTCAGATCAAACTTCCTCCTAGAACCTGCAAGTGTTCAAGAAAAACAAAGGCAACCAAATACTTGCAATATATTATAGTTAAAGGGTCTTAGCAGCTCATAAGAAGTTTTGCCATTTAAGCTAACTGATGGGGTCCTGTTAATCAGAAAAGTGGTTGTGGGAGTGCATATTAATGATAATGATATCAATATTAATGATAATGATATCAAATCTTGATGTATCTTTTTATATTCGGTAGTTATTGTATTTTCGTAGATAGTGATTTCCTTGTACTCCATTAATAAGGTTCATTTCAATGCATTTCATTCATTGAGGCAAATTATCTTGGCCTAACATGGTATCAGCCTAATATTGGCTTGAAACCCTACGGCTACAGCCATCTCCTCCTCGCCGCTTCTCTGCGCCATTCTCGACCCTCTCCATGGCTGCGTCAGATACACCAACACTTCCTCTCTCAACCATGATTCACATGGTTAATATCAAACTCTCCTCCTCCAACTACCTGTTATGGCACGCCCAAGTCGAACCACTTCTCACTACTCAACAATTCATGTCGTTGGTTGATGACTCGTCGGCTGCTCCGTCTGCCACCATTGATAATGCTACGGGAACATCTATTCCCAATCCTGAATACACCAAATGGCTTCAACGAGATCAGATGTTAAAGCTTTTTCTCGTGTCGACCTTGACAGAAGAATCTATGGCCGTCATAATTGGCTGCAAATCTTCACCTGACGTGTGGCAGGCTCTCGCTCGTGCTTACAGTCACGACTCCAAGGCGCGCGAACTCAGCCTCAAGGATGATATTCTGTCCGCTAAACGAGGTACCCAGTCTGTCGCCGAGTATGCTCGACACTTCAAATCGTTGGCCGATCAACTTGCTGCGATCGGGAGACCAATTGATGAGACGGACAAATCCCACAGGTTCCTGCGAGGACTTGGCCTCGAATTCTCGAGCTTCACGGCGGCGCAAATGGCTCAGGATCCCTTACCTGATTTCACGACACTATATGTTAGGGCGCAAAGTCACGAGTTATTTCATAAAACTGTTGATTATTCTTCTGTATCGCTGCTGCCTTCACAACAGTCACCCATGCTCGTGGACACAGATCCAACTACAACCGTGGACGAGGTTCTAACTAGGGGTGAGCAAAACCGGATATCCGGATTTTCGGATATCCGAAACTCGGATATTCGGATTTTCGGATATCCGGATTTTCGGATATCAAAAGATGATATCCGTATCCGGTCCGGTTTTAATCTGAATATCCGAAAATCGGATATCCGCTTTATGTTTTTAAATTTACAAAATCATTTTTTTATTTCTTATCAAAATAAAAAATATATTTTTTCATATAAAAATTACTACACATAGTAATTAACACAATATGTGAATTCATTATTCAAAATTACATAATAAATAATAAACAATATGTGAAATAATGATTCAAAATATATTCTGTTCAAAATCATTTTTTTTATTTCTTATCAAAATAAAAAAATTATTTTTTCATATAAAAATTGATACACATAGTAATTCACACAATATGTGAATGCATGATTCAAAATTATGTAATAAATAATATAAATATAATATTTCTATAGGATTTTTTTTCCTTTTTGACCTTCATCTTTCATTTTGGGCTATTTTTTTTATTTTTTACTATTTTTTAAATATAAAACCGGATATCCGGATTTTAGACAAACCACTATCCGTATCCGATCCAGTTTATTTTAAAATAAATCGGATCGGATCGGATATCCGATCCGGTTTTTAAAACCGGATATTCGGATTTTCGGGTTTTGAAAACCGGATATCGGATAGGAATCCGGTTATCGGATATTTTTGCTCAGCCCTAGTTCTAACAGTGGTAGAGGGCGTAGTAACCGTAACATTTACAGTAAGGACAATGGTGGCAGGGGCCGTCGGAATTATGCTCCCAAATGCTTTTTCTGTCGTGAAACTGACCACGACGCATTTGATTGCCCGCGGCGTTTTGATCGAAGCTACGACCGTTCTTCCCGGACGTCGAACACAGCCAACCTAACCGAAGCTTTCTCTGCCGGCTGTTCAGTCTCTCAGACGAACCCTTCAGATTGGTACCTGGATACAGGGGCTTCGGCTCATATGGCTGGAGATGCATCCACTCTTGACAACCTGTCCTCCTATTCTGGTGCAGATCATGTGACAGTTGGTAACGGTGCGAACTTATCTATTACCCATACGGGTTGTCTATCTCTCTCGCATAACTTACATTTACAAGATGTTCTTGTTGTACCCAGCCTTACGAAGAATTTATTATCTGTTAGCAAGCTAACTCGCGAATTTCCTGTTCAAGTTCTTTTCACTGATTCATAGTTCCGTATTCAGAATCGGGATACCGGCCAGCTAATCACAACAGGCACACATGATAGAGGACTCTATCTGCTGGACTCTCAATCACAAGTCTTCTCTGCGGTTTTGCACAATAAGAAACTACATGCTTCTTTTGAATTATGGCACTCTAGGCTTGGGCATGTAGCACATTCTACAGTTTCTTTGTTAAATAGTCTTGGTCTACTTTCTGTTACTTCAGTTATGCCGTTGCCAAAACTTTACAGTACTTGTCAATTGGCCAAAAGTAGCAGATTGTCGTTTGATAATAATGAAAAAAGAGCTTTAGCGGCCTTGGACTTAATTCATTGTGATTTTGTGGGCCCCCCAGTTACCTCTCTAAATGGATTTCGATATTATGCCATATTTATCGACGATTTTTCCCGATTCTGTTGGTTTTATCCGCTACGGGCAAAGTCTGATTTCGTTGATGTGTTCATGACTTTTCAAATTTTGGTGGAAAATCAATTTTCAGGGAAAATAAAACAATTCCAAAGCGATGGCGGGACAGAGTTCACTAATAATAGGTTGCAACATCATTTTGCTTCTTGTGGAATACACCATTCAATGTCATGCCCGCACACGCCAACCCAAATGGTCGTGCAGAGCGCAAACATCGACACATCACTGAAATGGGTCTTTCGTTGCTATTTCACTCATCAGTTCCCATGCACTATTGGATCGATGCTTTCATCACGGCGGTTTATACCATCAATCGCCTTCCCACGCTAGTTCTCGACAAGAAGTCTCCATTTGAATTACTTTTTGTCGACCACCTGCATATGATTCGTTCCATGTCTTCGGCTGTCGAGTTTTTCCCTGTCTTCGAGATTATGTCAAAACTAAGTTTCAGCCCCGTAGTTTGCCGTGTGTTTTCATGGGCTACAGCACACACCACAAAGGTTTTCGATGTCTGGATACTACCTCGTCTCGTATATTCATCACGCGACATGCTAAGTTCGATGAAACATGCTTCCCCTTTATCTCATCGACCAGTCTCGCCCTTCTTCTATGCTGGACATATCTGAGTTTCGAAATGTGGGTCTTCATGCACCAACCATTGATCACACAGCTGATGCTAAATCTCATTCATCCACTGGTGGTCGCCAACAAATGCCATGTCAGTTTTGTCCTGTCGTCGAAGATCTAGAAACGCCACCTCCACCTAATCATCCTCCACAAGCGCCAACTCCTCCGACCACTCCGCCATTGTCGCATGCAAACCCTACACCACTGCAACCTATAGTTCCCTTGCGCACTCATGCCATGCGAACTCGAGCCCAATTGGGCATTTTCAAACCCCGATATCCCGCCGACGTCGCTCTTGTGGAGTCACACTCTTTATATTCTGCTCATACAGCCGTCTCCGAACCTAAAGGGATCAAGTCAGCTCTTAAACATTCTCATTGGGTCCAGGCAATGAATGACGAAATGGAGGCGTTACGTTGAAACAACACATGGGACCTTGTCCCCGACCCTCGAAAACAAATATTGTTGGATCGAAGTGGGTATATCGCACAAAATTTCTTGCAAATGGCTCTGTGGACCGTTACAACGCTCGGCTCGTCGCTCAAGGTTTCATCCAAGTTCATGGGTTTGACTTCACTCACACCTTCAGCCCTGTGGTCAGGGCTTCGACTGTTCGCATCATATTATCTCTTGCCATAATGAAGTGTTGGCCGCTCTACCAACTAGACGTCAAGAACGCTTTTCTCAATGGTTTTCTCGACAAACCCGTCTTCATGGAACAACCACCAGTGTTTATCGATCCACTTCACCCTAACTATGTTTGTCGTCTTAAGAAGGCTCTCTATGGACTTCTATAGGCCCCTCTCGCATGGTATCAGCTCTTTCGCAGTTTCTTGCTTCAGCTTGGTTTTCTATGCAGCACTGTTGATATTTCTCTCTTCGTCTTTCGACGAGATGATATTCTCATTTATCTGTTGGTCTATGTTGACGACATCATTATAACTAGCAACAATACCCCTGCGTTATTAAAGTTGTTGTCTCGCCTTCGAAAGGAGTTCGCTATAAAAGATCTTGGGAAGCTCGGATATTTTCTTGGATTGGAAGTTTCATATCCCTCATCCAGTCTCTTCTTAAGTCAGTCCAAATATGCTCGTGACATCCTTACTCGCGCGAATCTTCTTGATTCTAAACCCGTATCCACACCACTTGCTCCAGGTGCCAACTTTACCGCCGTGGTGACTGATTTCCCAGATGCTACTCTCTATAGATCATTGGTCGGGGCATTACAATATTTGACAATCACTCGTCCTGATATAGCTTATTCTGTCAACACAGTCAGCCAGTTTCAACAACGCCCTACTACTGATCATTTTCAGGCTATCAAACGTATCCTTCGATATGTTAAGGGTACACTCAGTGATGGGCTGTCCTTCACACCAGGATATTCTTCCTTGCTCGGATACTCAGATGCTGATTGGGCACGCTGCCTAGACACTAGACGATCAACCTACGGATACGCTATTTTTCTCGGGCCCAACCTTGTCTCATGGAGTGCCAAAAAGCAACCAACGGTGGCTCGTTCCAGCTGTGAATCGGAGTATCGAGCCCTCGCGAATACATCTGCTGAGTTACTATGGGTCTGTCATGTGCTTCGTGATTTGCATGCACTTCCTTCTTCGCCGCCTGTTTTACTCTGTGACAATAAGAGTGCATTATTCCTTACTCAGAATCTGATATCGCATAAGAGGGCAAAACACATTGACATTGATTGTCACTTTGTTCGTGAGCTCGTTGAAAATGGTCGTCTGACGACTCAGTTTGTTCCATATTCTCTTCAGCTCGCTGATATTTTTACCAAAAGTCTTTCTCGGCCACTTTTCGAAATGTTTCGGTCCAAGCTTCGCGTCGATCGTCATCCAACGCTAGGCTTGCGGGGGGTATTAATGATAATGATATCAATATTAATGATAATGATATCAAATCTTGATTTATCTTTTTATATTCGGTAGTTATTGTATTTTCGTAGATAGTGATTTCCTTGTACTCTATTGATAAGGTTCATATCAATGCAAATCATTCATTGAGGCAAATTATCTTGGCCTAACAGTGCGTTCAGACCAGAACTCAACTGGTATTCCAGACTGGAAAAAGAGGGACCATGCAACACTCAACAAATGCTGATGTTCCTCTCCACAATTGGGTTCTACACAAGACAAGTGATGGACTGTGCCCTTTCTAAGGAAAAGATCTGTCATGTTGAACTCTCGTGCATTATCAGATCTAATTGTTTTGACTTTACACCTAAACTAAGTCTCAACAAAGCTCAAAAAGTGAGGTATGACAGTTTGCACTTCTGATTTGTTTCTAATCATAAAAAACCATGTAAATCTCGAGTAATCATCAACTTTGGTTACGAAATTTGATGTCCAAGATGTGAGGGAACATGGAAGGGGCCCCATACATCACAATGTATGAGGGTCGAAGGCTGAACATGCAGACTTGTTATCGTTAGGAAAAATATTTTTCTTTTGTTTTGCAAAAATCATCCGAACTCTTATTGATATGTCTTATGGGAAGTTTGCACAAGTCTAACACCTTGTTAGAAGGGTGTCCTAGTCTGCTATGCCATAAATCAGCTAACGTTTTATTCCAGAAAATTGTTTTATTATCACTAGAACTACTAGGCTGCTGTGTGGAAGTGGCAGCTCGAATTATGTATAAGCCTGTTAGCTGCCTACCCTCGCCAATCACCTTCTGCCTACGCTTTTTGTTGCAGTGTGTGCATACTGGTCGGACAGGTTCTTGTCTCTGGCCGAAGTGTCCTTTCTTGGCGAAATCCTGATCATTCCTAGCTGCAAGCATGGCCATACTATTGGCCTGATCATCTGAAGTCCTTAAGGGTCCAAGAACCATTGATCTTTCCTTCTCTTCTTGGATGAGTAATGAGAACACCTTGCTAATCTTGGGCAGTGGATCCATAGTTAGATCTGTCCTCTGTCTGCGAGTAGGAATCATTTAATCCCATGAGAAATGCGAGCACATATTCTTCATCTAGATGCTTGTTCATCAGCTTCATTCCCCCACAAATACATTGGCAGGCTGGGCGATAATTGCTCAACTCATCCCACACGATCTTGAGCTTAGTATAGTAAACTGCAATGCTATTGGTTCCCAGCGCCAAATTGACTAGTTCCTTTTTCAATTGAAAAATCCTCGGTTTATTTGTCTGACCAAACCTCTCCTCAAGATCCACCCAAACGTCTTTGGCCAAGGAGCTGTATAAGATACTCGCTAAAATCTCCTTTGTGACAAATTTAGGATACAAGAGATAACAACAACATTATTGTTTCTCTTCCAAGAACTGAATTTTTCCTTATATGTTGCTGGTGGTGCCCGTAGCTCTCCATTAACAAAACCCTCCTTATTTTTGCCAATTAATGCGATCATCATGGCTCTGCTCCATGTGGAGTAATTGTCCCCATTCAGCTGTTCATGAACAAGGAGCTGCCCCGAAGTATCATTTGCATTGAGGAAATACGGATCACTCATCAAGGAAGATGCAACAGTGATTGAAGAAGCTACTGCATTAGAAGGTTCTGCTTCTTTCGCCATGATTTCTGATGAAGCTGAGTGCTAATTTGATGCAATTGCATCTGTGAAGCGATTGCTCTGATATCATAACAAGAAATGAAAATTGAATTTGTTTTGTAGACAAACAATTTAACGTGGTTCGGATTTATCAAATCCAACATCCACGATCAGCAAACACTCGTTCTTATTGATATGCGTTTGATTACAGATCACCTTCTTGAGAAATTTACAGGAAAAGAGGGAAATCAAAAAAGGTAATTGAAGAAGATGATGCACCAAATTGATCTTCTAACCCGCGGTATTTAAATCTCGCGCGAATATATAGTTCAAAACTCTCTTGCTGAAAACGTCGCTAGCAGCAACAACTCTGTAGTATAACGTGTTTCATTAGTAAGTTAATCTATTCCATCTTCAAAAACGTCCGTTGTGCTCTGTTATGCTCTGGTTGCATCTTTCAGTCTTCAAATAACAAATAGCTGCAACTCCAGCTTCTTCTTCTTGCTCTTCTACTTCTAATATAAGGATATACTTATAAAAGACACATAGAACCCATCGTCTACGATGGTTGTGTGGGCAAGAAAATGGCTTATCGTCGTTTTGTTTGCGTCAATTGATCTCCTAATATTTCATATCTATATGCCATTATTATGTCATATTACATATATAATAATAATAATAATAATAATAATAATAATAATAATAATAAGAAAGGCTGTGACTTACGGTCATTTTATGGTGACATTGCCGGCATGGAATTAAATGCAACATCTATCAAGCGATGGGGGATAGACATAGGTTTACATACTATTAATATTATTATTGTTGTTGTTACATTATTAAGAGGAGTGGCAATCGAAATCTTTTCAGACTTGAAGCATTTATGATGATGGGATAGGGTTGTGAGAAATCAACGTACTATAACTAATTAATGTAAACTCTCTTAAATTTAATGTCCACTACTCTATTTTTCCCTTGTACTCCCTCCGTCCCAAACCGTTTTGGACATTTTACTATATCAGGCGTCCCAAATCGTTTTGAACATTTCATTTTATAGCAAAAAACTACCACAAACAATCAATATAATACTATTAAATATTCTTAAAAGACGTGTCAAAATATACACTTTTCACCTTTTAATTGTACTATATTATTAAAATATTCAATTTCTTAAAAACCGTGACATACCCCAAATGTCCATAATCGTTTGGGACGGAGGTAGTAATTAAAAAAAGCAACGACATTTATGATCCAAAGTCACGTGTAAAGTGCGACTCTTCCCTTTAAATCGTAAACTATACATGTATGTAATCATATTCTTAGGGCTCGTATGATATCAGTGTATTTGGATTTGGTGGGTGTAAGTTATTTGTGTATGACTATACAAGGATTTTGTTGATATAAAAGTTTTTATTTGATATGTGTGCATTAATTATTTGAGTAAGGAGATATGATAGTGTTTGATATGTGTGTTTGATTAGGGTGAAGGATTTGTTAAATATACTTAAATGACTTTTTTGCCCTCAAATAAAATAAAGCTTTGTGGTTATCGTTCTTATACCATCTCATCTGCCTTCAATAATTTAATCTCCAAAACAACAAAGAAAGCTAGCGACAACCCTAATCATTTTCTCCAACAAATCTTTGATCCAATTAAAACAAGGAAATGATGAGAAACAAAACCTTTGTTAGGCAATTCTGCGACAATTATCGGCGGATTCTCTGTTCAATTATGACAAGAATTATCGGGTGGTTTCATTGGCGACAAAAAAAAAAAAAGCAGAGCAAGAAGCGAAGAGCATTCCAATTGCAAAAAGAAAAAAAAAAAAAGAAAAATAGCAGAGCATTCCCATAAGGTCACAACCAAATTGAGAAAAATGAGAAACATTCCTATCGTTTATAATAAGCCCACAACCTAACACAAATTCATAAACTAAAACTACAGAAAAATGAGAAAAATTTCATCGTTTAGCGACAAATTGACTTCATAGAACATATTGGCCAAAAATCGAGTACAAAATCGAGTGCAAGAGATGCTTTTTCCGAATCGGAAGCCGAGTCCATGTCCACAACCCAAAGCCCCACACCAGGACCACCTATTTCGAACCCAAAGTCGTCTTCAACCAGACCAGAATCGAACTCTCAATTAGGTTCCTCGTCATCCACGTGGTGCGGCTGATGCGACTCAAACAAATCGTTACAAAATTCACGCTTTCTTCGGCATAATCACCATCATCGAATCCTCCTTCGCAGAAGACGCAATTAAGATCTCCATTATCTTCGAATAGATCAAAACCTATGTAGAAAGAAGTCACGCAGTCGGCAGAGGAAGAAGGGCCAGATGACATAAAATCGAACCCCAACAAAGAAGGAGCGGAACGTAGGAACGATTCTGGTTCGGATCTGGGATTGGGTCGGCAGTCGAGATCGACGGTTATTTTGGCAAGTGGTTTTGGAAAGTGATATTGGAGAGAGGAAGAAAGAATCACGATGGAGAAAGAGATGGAATTAGGGCAAGATAGAATTTAAACGAGGGGTAAATTTGGCATTAAGAACATGTGTATTGAGATACCCACCTCCATGATGGGTATGTATATACATGACTTATAAGGGATTCGCGTGTAATAAACGTGTATAAGCTTACAAGCCATATATAACTATATCCATATAACAAATACTGTATCATTTTATCATACTCATCTCATTAACCACTCATTACACATCCATACATGGGAATCAAACGAGTCGTTAATGTTAACGTGCGTGTAATTAGAATTAGTAACCATCGGATATGTGAAAAAAATGAATTTAACAATTCGACTTCGAATGCCATGTGATGATTTCTTGAAATACATTAGCCATCTATTACCGTTGCAATTAAGATTTTCACATTATTGTAGGAAAACATCTGAAAGAATATACCTTTCCTTTTTTCTACTACAACCCAAGAATTTGCCTTCTTCTACAATATTATTTGGAATTAACTACATATTGATACAAGAAAATTGACGGACCAAAGTGATTAATTTTTGTTGTTTCCATTTTCGTTCCCTTTGCCTGTGGAGCTATTAAGCACCTATCCATCAGGCCTGTAGCTGAATATGTCATGACTTGGGGCGACCTATCGAAATTCGTGCACGAGCCTTTTTAAGTAATTTTTTTTCAAATAAATACATAATAGCACATATGTAACCTAACACCGTCTACATATTTGAAGGTAAAATATTGATCAAACCTGCATAATCTAGTTGTAAAGAGAAACCGAACTCACATAATTTAGTTTCATCTTCATTTAACAAACTCCATATGGACGTTTAAAATGCAAAAGGAAAGTAAAAGAAAAAAGAATCACACAAGAAATAAAGCTACTTTAAATTGATGGAAATCTTCATGAAATTGTATGTAAATTAAAATATTCGGCTTATAATGAGAGTTGAGAGTAGTTAAAATTATGTGATAATTAGAGAGTTCTTAATATTCTATTTTAATTTTATTCCGGGGATGTGACTAGATCTCTACGGGCTAGGTAAACACTTCCTAAATTTACCCAACACGATAGTTACTCGCATATATAACGTGAGTTATAATATCACATATGATGATATTGTTTTTTTTTTTTTATCTTCGTGGCCGCAATCATTATAAAAATAATTTACCTAGTATATATAATATGTATAATGAGTATGATGAATATTGGGCCCCTCTGGAAAGTTGTGCCCGAAGCGACCGCCTCACTCGCCTTACATGAGCTACGGCCCTGCTATCCATGATATACAAAGATGCATCATAAATATTTCTCATTTACTATGTTTCTAAATTATATATGGAAAAAATAAAAATAAATAACCATTTTTCCCCTCCAATAATTGTTCTTGGAAACATAGCATGTTCATAAGTCTTGTCTCAATATAATTGAAGTTTGGTAAACACTGTATGGCTATTTGAAGGCTCTTTTATACCGTTCAATATTCTTGTTGGGGTTGAGCGGTAATATTTAATTTCGGGCCAGCGGTAGTTGTATTTGGACCCCGCGACAATTTATCGGGATATTAATTAAAGTCGAAACGACACCAAAAGAACACCGAGATTTTTACGTGGTTCGGCCAATACCGCCTACATCCACGGAAAGACAATAATTTTACTATATTTGAGAATATTACACCGTACAAAATAACGCTCGTGTTTAAACTCAAAACTCGAGACCCCTTACCCACCTGGGTAGTGTTTTTGTACCCACTCTCAATTACCACAGTAAAACTGTACCCGCGCTCACCCTTATCCACCCTGATAAGATTTCTCCCTTTTTTTCTCATTTTTCCCACACCTCTCTCTCTTACTTGCTCTCTCTCAATCTGATTTGGGGTGCTCAAATGAACTAACGAAGTAAGCCTTTTATAGGCATACTTGAGCCTTGAAATCGTCACTGCGTGCATCACTTGAAGAAAAGATCAAAATGAATTCCTTAACCTCTCGCATGTGTGTTTGTATTTAGGTTGAAAAGTCAACAATTCCCCCTTTTCAACATCAACATCTTCTTCACCAAACAAAGCACTCCCTTACTCATGTCCATTTCCTTGTAGCACCTACACATAATCTGAATCAAGGATCCCAGTCCTACCCCACTTGATTCAATCAGCGACCAATCTTATGTGCTTCTATGTTGAACCGACTCGACCCGTCGATTCCTGAAGAGGGACTTCGATGCAACCCCTTCTCCAGCACGATTTCCCTTCTCACCATCATCTGCCTTTATACCACGCGCGCGATTTTCGTGAACCCATCGAAGTCTGAGTATTATATCCCTTGCTCATGTCCAGACGATACAAACCTTTGCACTCTTCTCCCTTTGGTGCCATGTATGATTTTCCAGACTCCCCCTGCTATGAAAACTCCATAGTCCTGAAATCTGACTGACTCAAGAATATTAAATTCTACGCAACTTTGAGACAACGTCACACCACCCAAAATGCGTACCGCTCCGTCAACCATTTTTGATCTTCCCCGTTCCAACACATCGAAAAAAACGTTCGCATTTTCCGGAACGCAACAAAATATTCTCTTGGAGCAAACCCGAATTTAATATCCTTCTTTATGAGAACGAGCGCCATCATTAGAGACTGTGAGAACGTCTCTAAGATAAACCGTGTGCTACCTCCGTTGTGGAATTTTCCTAGCCGCATGTCCTTCCTTTTTTCAAGTCGAACAATTTCTCCTGATGTGTCCCGGCTCACCACACATATAGCATCACATGCCCTTCCCGCCCCTGGATTTGGACCTGTTGTTGTCTCCAAATCCCCTGGCGTGTCACCTTCCTCTACCTATGACTCTTTCCGTGTATAGCCAAGGCCCGACTATCACCATAATTTGGCTGCCTCCTCTCCAAAAGAGTTTACTCCACCATCCACTACCTTCACTGGCTCGTACTAGATAGTTGTGACTAAATTATCATCCGAATCAGGAAGCGAGGTAAGAAGCAAAAGGGCCTTACTTCTTCCTCTCCGACACATCATGACCCCAAATCTTTGTCATTTACTCCGACTTTTTTTGTCTCCCATCAAAGCTTATCAACCCAGCCTTGACAAATGAGCGCGTCCTTCACTCTTTTCTGTCACAGAGTGAAACCTCCCGCACTAACACATTGTCGCACTGTGCTGTCATCCGTTGTTATTATCCATGCAGAGATTTAACAGCCCGACCCAAATAATACTGATCAGATATTTCCCAGGAAAGGCTAGCGACCTGCCTCACAACACTATTGCCATAACTCGCCAAAACTCCACCGCCGCACAAGCTCCGCCCGACATCGAGCATCTCATCAACGATAACAATCTTATACCATCATTTCTTCAGTACAAGGCACCACCTCGTTGAACCTCGCTCTGACACTGGCTCCCCCAATAGATGTTCCCTTCTCATATCTTTTCTGATGTGGAAGATCAGACACAGCTGCAACCACAGAGCATACTCAGAATACCGCAGGGTTTGGCTCTGATACCACTTGGGGTTGAGCGGTAATATTTAATTCCGGGCCAGCGGTAGTTGTATTTGGACCCCGCGACAATTTATCGGGATATTAATTAAAGCCGAGTGACACCGAAAGAACACTGAGATTTTTACGTAGTTCGGCCAATACCGCCTACATCCACGGAGAGACAATAATTTTACTATATTGATAATATTACACCGTACAAAATAACGCTCGTGTTTAAACCCAAAACCCGAGACCCCTTACCCACCTGGGTAATGTTTTTGTACCCACTCTCAATTACCACAGTAAAACTGTATCCGCTCTCACCCTTATCCACCCGGACAAGATTTCTCCTTTTTTTCTTTTTCTTTTTTCTTCTCATTTTTCCCTCACCTCTCTCTAACTCGCTCTCCTCAATCTGATTTGGGGTGATCAAATGAACAAACGAAGTAAGCCTTTTATAGGCATACTTGAGCCTTGAAATCGTCACTGCTTGCATCACTTGAAGAAAAGATCAAAATGAATTCCTTAACCTCTCGCATGTGTGTGTATTTAGGTTGAAAAGTCAACAATTCTGTATTCAAATACCATTCTTCTCCACTATACCAACCAAATTATTGTGTTGCTATAATTATTAATTCTTGTTGAATTGGTTCATCTTTTGCCTGCATATTACCTGCGGCTATATCCAACAAACCTTCCACAAAAAATCTTTAAACTGTCACATCGGCTATATGAATTAATAACGTTAATTTGAAATAAACACAAATTTTTATTACGCTTGAAATCAAATTTGTGTCCCTACTCCACTCCACTCCACCATACTATATATATTAAATATATTAATTCCATTTCCTCTTTTATTTTCCACTCTCTGTCATCTTTCACAACTTAACTCCACTCTTCGACCGCTGCTACATTCCCTGCAATCCCTCCCTCGCCGGAAAGCCACGTGGACGAAAATCGGATCTTCTGCTGCGATCGGTTCGGGTCGGACCCGGTTAGTAGGACGATGCAGCTCCCTCACCGACCGAGGTGGGTGGAGTTCTGCGGCCGCGACGGAGAATAAGCGCCGCCGCAGTAACAGCATCACCGCCTCGACAACGACGCCGTCGTCTTCGTGCTCGTCGTCGCCGGAGAGAAGCTCACCCTTTGAACTTGCATGGAATAATAAATACGATGTCGTACAAGTTGACTTATTCTCAGGTTCCTTTCCATTAGGTGGGGATTGTTTTTGGATGTGACTATTAAAATTAGGACGCATTTTTTACGTATGTGAAACATAAAAAATTTTACAGAAATGTTTTTGTTTTCTCTCTTTTCAATCTGGAAAATATTTTTGTAACGGGTTTTATTTTATTTTTCTTTGTAACAAAACCGATTAAGATGGTACATTGATATTTATGGATCTTGAAGTTAATATTGGACCCAAAAATATCTGACAAAAGTTTACAAGATTTTTGGCTTTATTTAGATCTCGTTTAACTGATTGATCTCGTCTTAATTCTGAAGTACGACGTTATTAGCTCTTATCTTAGGACTGCAACTAGTCTCCTGTCTTGGAAATAAATGAACTTAAGTGAAGGAATCCTGTACAACAAGGTGGAGAAATCATGCAATGCAACTTACGTTGTATATAATTTTAATGAATGGTCATTGACCAAGAAATTGACTAAATTCGCCATCGTATTTGAGAAAACCTATCTGAAAATTTTTAATATTGTTATATAATATTTATTTAATAAAGCTTTATTATTACTATTATTATTATTATTATATAGTATGGAATAGAATATGATATTAACCCTACGTAGGACTTTTATGAAGGTTCTTATCATATTATTACAATGGAGGAATGAGAGCTATTTATAGAAAGACATATAGCTAACGTATTTAAAGGATTAATTGACATCCACTAACTACTAACCGCATGAAATCATCTGTCCCACAAAATATGTCCCCCTCTATGTCCCAAAATGATCAGATCCGTTAAAATTTAAATCCGACGGTTCGCAAAATTTCTTTTTTATTTATTCATTATTTTAATCTTATAGTCCACCAAATCATAAAATCGTCATTATTTCATGAGATTTATATGATAAAAATATATAAACATATCCAAATTATTCCTTGTTTTATGAGGATCGATTTGATATCCATATCATATATTTTTCGATAATCATAAAAATAAATTTTAGGAGAGTGGGACAGGAACTGGGACAGGGATTATGAGACAGAGGATTTCAACCGAACTACTAACTACTAACAATATTCATAATATTCCCCCTTGGATGTTTATTTAATGATAGCTCCTTAAAAAAAAATTGAAGGTATAGCTGCCTCGTTAAAAACCTTACTGGAAAAGCACATGGGAAAAACCACAATGAAGGAAAAAAGAGTGCAACCATATTTACTCCCCCTGATAATAATAATATTTCAAATCTCGAAGTCTTCGAACTCCAATTGAATATATCAATTTTTTAAAAATTATAGGAGGAAGTGTTTTCGTAAATAAATCTACGAGATTTTCGCTAGAGCGCGCTTGTTGTACATCAATATATCACAATTTTTCTCTAAATCGTGTGTAAAGAAAAATTTTGGTGAAATATGTTTTGTTCTATCACCTTTGATATATATGTCCTTTAATTGGGCGATGCATGCCGCGTTATCTTCATATAATGTTGTCGGAGGTAGTTTTTTCGAACCCGCAAGTTTGTTATATATGTTGAATCACTGGTCGCAACTAAACACATTCTCGGCTAGCTTCATGAATAGCTAGAACTTCCGCATGATTAGATGACGTAGCCGTTAAACTTTGCTTAACTGATCGCCATGAAATGGCAGTTCCACCGTATGTAAATAAATAACCGGTTTGCGATCGTGATCGAATAGATCCATCATCTGCATAACCAATTAAGTCTTCTTTCATCTCATTAGAATATAATAACCCCATATCAGTTGATCCCCGAAGGTAACAAAAAATTCGTTTAACTCCATTCCAATGTGTATGAGTTGCGTAGAACTGTATCTTGCCAATAAATTTACAGCAAATGCTATATCTGGTCGAGTATGACCCGTAAGATACATTAGTGCTCCAATGGCACTGAGATATGGAACTTTAGGACCAAGCACTTCTTCATCATATTCGCATGGTCTAAATGGGTCTTTATTCACGTCTAAAGATCGGACGACCATCGGAGTATCTAACAGATGAGCTTCATCCATATAAAATCTTTCCAATACTCTTTTCGTATAAGTTTTCCGATGTGCAAATATAACATTCTTTAAGTATTCTATTTGTAGTCCGAGACAAAATTTAGTTCTACCGAGATCTTCGAATTCCCTTTTCAAACAACCAATGGCTTTCGATAACTCTTCAGGAGTTCCGATTATATTGATATTATCAACATATACTGCAATGATAACAAACTCATTTTTTAAATCTTCTCGTAAATATGCAGGGGCAAATTTGATCATTGATATACCCCTCTTTCAATAAGTATTCACGTAGGCGATTATATCACATACGTCCGGATTGCTTTAATCCATAAAGCTTTAATTGAGTACTCGTATCGCGGCCCTGAATTTTCAGGTAGTCGAAAAACCCTCCGGAAGCTTCATATAAATGTCACTGACAAGCGAGCCATATAAATAAGCAGTGACAACATCCATTAGATGCATATCGAGTCCTTCACGTACTGCCAGACTAATTATGTAACGAAAAGTTGATGCGTCCACCAAGGGAGAATACGTCTCCTCATAATCAATAACAACTCTGCGAGAAACCTTGTGCGACAAGCCGTGCTTTATATCTCATATTTCACCGATTTTATTTTTCTTTCTGATAAAAACCCATTTATATCCAACTGCTTTTACATATTCTGGTATACGGACTACAAGTCCGAAAACTTTTCTCTTCTCAAGTGATTTTAATTCTGCCTTGATTGCATCTTTCCATTTTTGCCAATCATTTCTTTGTTTGCATTCGTTTACAGACTTTGGTTCATGATCCTCATTCTCATTACTCTCATTCATTTCATATAGCGCTACGTTAAATGAGAACTTATTGTCAACGTTGACTTCTTCTCGGTTACATCTAATTCCATTTTGGGCATAACTGATCGAGATCTCTTCATTATCATTAGTTTCAATTTGTTCAGGTAGCTGAGTTTCTTTCTCATCATCATTTATGCCCATCGACTCTGGTTCATGATCCTCATTCTCATTACTCTCATTCATTTCATGTAGCGCTACGTTAAATGAGAACTTATTGTCAACGTTGACTTCTTCTCGGTTCCATCTAATTCCATTTTGGGCATAACTGATCGAGATCTCTTCATTATCATTAGATTCAATTTGTTCAGGTAGCTGAGTTTCTTTCTCATCATCATTTATGCCCATCGACTCTGGTTCATGATCCTCATTCTCATTACTCTCATTCATTTCATATAGCGCTACGTTAAATGAGAACTTATTGTCAACGTTGACTTCTTCTCGGTTCCATCTAATTCCATTTTGGGCATAACTGATCGAGATCTCTTCATTATCATTAGTTTCAATTTGTTCAGGTAGCTGAGTTTCTTTCTCATCATCATTTATGCCCATCGACTCTGGTTCATGATCCTCATTCTCATTACTCTCATTCATTTCATGTAGCGCTACGTTAAATGAGAACTTATTGTCAATGTTGACTTCTTCTCGGTTCCATCTAATTTCATTTTGGGCATAACTGATCGAGATCTCTTCTTATCATTAGTTTCAATTTTTGTTCAGGTAGCTGAGTTTCTTTCTCATCATCATTATGCCCATCGACTCTGGTTCATGATCCTCATTCTCATTACTCTCATTCATTTCATGTAGCGCTACGTTAAATGAGAACTTATTGTCAACGTTGACTTCTTCTCGGTTCCATCTAATTCCATTTTGGGCATAACTGATCGAGATCTCTTCATTATCATTAGTTTCAATTTGTTCAGGTAGCTGAGTTTCTTTCTCATCATCATTTATGCCCATCGACTCTGGTTCATGATCCTCATTCTCATTACTCTCATTCATTTCATATAGCGCTACGTTAAATGAGAACTTATTGTCAACGTTGACTTCTTCTCGGTTCCATCTAATTCCATTTTGGGCATAACTGATCGAGATCTCTTCATTATCATTAGTTTCAATTTGTTCAGGTAGCTGAGTTTCTTTCTCATCATCATTTATGCCCATCGACTCTGGTTCATGATCCTCATTCTCATTTCTCTCATTCATTTCATGTAGCGCTACGTTAAATGAGAACTTATTGTCAACGTTGACTTCTTCTCGGTTCCATAATTCCATTTTGGGCATAATTGATCGAGATCTCTTCATTATCATTATTTTCAATTTGTTCAGGTAACTGAGTTTCTTTCTCATCATCATTTATGCCCATCGACTCTTCTTTAGTCGATAAATCCTCGATTAGACCATTCTTATTATTTGCTCGTTTTCTTTTCCGAGGATTTTTATTTTTGGAACCCGAGGGCCTACCTCGCTTCAGCTGCAGTTAGGCTCAATACTAGTCTTTGTTTGTTCTACAGGAACATCAATTCTAACACGAGCATTAATAGCTGGAATATGTGACTTTGTCACTCTTTTCGGGTCAGCAAAACTATCTAGCAATTGGTTCGCTAAGATTTGTAGATGAATTACTTTCGAAACTTTCAGTTCACATTCTTTAGTTCGAGGATCATAACGATTTAGTGATAATTCGTCCCAACTAATATTTGTTTCCAGCTGTCTCTTTTCTCCCCTTAATGTCGGAAAATTTGTTTCATCAAAGTGACTAAATAGCTAGCTGTGAATCAATCTCCAGTTAAGGGTTCTAGATATTTTATAATCGATGGAGATTCAAATCCGACATATATTCCCAGCCTCCTTTGAGGTCTCATCTTTGTGTGTTGTGGTGGCGCAACTGGAACATATACAGCACATCAAAAAATTCTTAGATGGGAAATATCTGGTTCCTGACCATAAACCATTTGCAGCGGGGAGATATCATGATAACTTGTTGGCCTGATGCGGATTAGTGCTGCTGCATGTAATATGGCATGTCCCCAACAAGGCAATGGAAGTTTCGACTTCATCAATAATGGCCTTGCAATTAATTGCAGGCGTTTAATTAACGATTCTGCAAGACCGTTTGTGTATCAACATGTGGCACAGCGTGCTCGACATCAATACCCGATAGACATACAATAATCATTAAATGCCTTGGAAGTAAATTCACAAGCATTATCAAGGCGTATTTTCTTTATCGGATAATCTGGGAAGTGTGCTCTTAATCTAATCAACTGAGTAAGTAACTCGCAAATGCCACGTTTCTCGTAGATAATAAACATACATGGGATCATTTACTTGATACATCAATTAATAACATGAAATATTTAAATGGTCCACATGATGGATGTATCGGCCCACAAATATATATCGCCATGTACACGCTCCAAAAATGCAATAGATTAAGTTTTTACTTTCATTTGTTATGGTTGAATAATTAACTTCCCCTTAGAGCAAGCAACACATGTTAATTCATTTGATTGAAGAATCTTCTGGTTCCTCAATAAATGTTCGCGTGAATTTTCAATTATCTTTCGCATCATAATTGTCCGGTCATGCCAAACATTGAATGTATTGTCATTGGTAAATCTTTGGATAGCATATCATTCAATTGTTCTAAGATATGTATAGTATAGCCCAGACTCATACGGTAATATTTCTAGAATTATTTTTTTCATTCGAAATCACTTTGTAATGTGCAAATATTCAATATCTCCCTTTTGTGCAGTCTCAACATGATATCCATTATTTAGAATCGCTTAAAGCTTAATAAATATCTCTTAGACTTAGGGGAATATAAGGCATTTTCAATAATTAGTCTTGTTTCTCTGGGCAATAATATATTAGCTCTTCCGGAGCCTTCAATTATATTTTTGCTCCCCGATATAGTTATGACACTATCTTCTTTCATATCAATATGCTCGAAATATTTCTTATTTTTCAGAATTGTATTAGTCGTTGCACAGTCTGCAAGACATAATTCTCCATCGCACATGCTCGTGTCCATCATATAAAATCCTCTATGAACAAACACATAATTATTAATACATATTATTGAAAAATACGTAGCAAACACAGGAATAGAATTCACACGATTATAGCAAATATAACATTCAAATGATACACACCAAAGCACACAATAATTATACATATAATTTATAAACGATAGCAGGTCAAATTTCTTCATTTGAGAGGTTGCCCTTTGATTATCAGCTCAACAAGGTATTTGGGCGTATGACAACTGCAGGACCAATGGCCCAAACCACCGCATCGGTCATTGTTCGGCATTCACTTTTTGTTCAGTTTGCTTCTTCTCATTTTTACTGTCTTTCTTCTTCTGGAGATTTTGATGACCACCACGATAATTATGATAACCACCACGAAAATATTGATAACCACCACCATGATAACTTCGGCCACGACCACGACCTTGACCACGGCCACGTCCACGGTCGTGATATCCTCCACGACCACGTCAACAACCATTACCTCGACTATTATCATTATTAACATGACTGCATTCGCTTCAGGGATTGCAGTAGCACCGGTCGGTCGGGACTCATGATGTTTCATCAGCAACTTATTGTTTTGCTCAGCCAACAATAAGCAAGAAATAAGATCTGAGTACTTTCCAAATTTTCTCTCTCGATATTGCTATTGTAGAATAATATTTGACGGATGAAACGTGGTGAACGTTTTCTCCAACATAATTGCATCTGTAATAGTTTCTCCACATAATTTCAGTGTAGAAGTAATTCTATAAGCAACAGAATTGTATTCGCTTGCTTACCGGTTTAAAATCTTGCAGGCGTAAATTCACCCATTCATACATTGCATTTGGGAGAATAACATATTTTAGGTGGTTATATCGATCTTCCAAGTTTTTCCACAAGTCTTTCGGGTCTTTCACTGTTAAGTATTCAATTTTCAGACTTTCATGAATGTGGTGGCGAAAAAAAAAACATTGCCTCGCCTTGTCCTGTTCGGATGTCGTATTGGTCGGTTTGATGGTATCACCTAGACCTTTCGCTTTCAAATGAATCTCAACATCTAGTGCCCAAGATAAATAATTTCGGCAAGTGATATCGAGTGCAACAAACTCAAGGCTCGCCAAATTCGTCATATTACTAAAAAATACAAAAACAAAATTTTAACAATGATAATATAACAAAGTCCTACACGCATAACTAATTTTCTTTAGTATCTCGTCAGTATCTTCTTCAGTATTTTCTTTTGAAAAAATTCTTATGAAAAACATTGTCAACGTCAAAAGAAGTGCCCACATAATAATAATAATATACATACACAAATGTTCAACAATCAGATCGAGCAACATCCTTCAAACTAAAATACATTTTAAGTAATAGTAATATAAGAGAATTACATTTTATTAAGGAACATTACAGTTAATAATAATATTTTGGAAATTTCGTAAAAATATTATCCACATAGTGGTAACGATCACCGTAATATGATTAGACAGAGAAGATCCATCTTTGTATAAAAGGATATGATTCAATAAAAATTAAAATCATAATAAGTTAATATATCAATTTAACAAAATATAAATAAAAATATGTTATATGTTTTCGTAAAAGTCATTAGAAAGATCTTCACTCGCCACGACGGGGATTTGAAATGTGGACCTCCCACCACTTTTAGTGACGATATTCCGCGAAACCACTCGCGCTATGACACTTTGTTATACGGTTAATATATATATATATATATATATTATATATATATATTAGATATATATATATATATATATAGAACATAGACGCACACATATATATGGGTCAATTTAACAGAAGGGACCGCCCTCTATTCTTATTAAACAGAAGGGATTGGACCGAAGATTACAAATATACTCCAACTTAAACAACATTTATTCGAGTAAAATTCGAATTAATTTGAATCAATATTTTAAATTCAATTATTCGAATTAAAAATAATTAACAATTTACTTCGAATGTTTTTTATTCGAATAAATGCTATTTTCTATCCGAATACTCAATTCGAGCTTGAATAATTCGAATAAAAATTCGAATAAACCGTTTTCTGTTCGAAAATGTCGATTTCAGGCTCAAAAACACGAAAATTCACTCAGATTTAGGGTTAATATGTTTAATAACGAACCCATCGATTAACATCTCATTTCGACATGAAATTTCAGTCGAGCGGATCAAAAAGCTAATCAAACCTTCGTTTTTTTTTCAATACCCCAATCCCTTTTTTCAAATTAAAAAACCTAGAATCCTTTTTTTTATTTCACACAAAACTAATCCTATTTTACACAAATTCCCTATAAAAAAGCTAGGGATAAAAATCCTTTTTTCAAATTAAAAAACCTAGAAACCTTCGTTAAATATATCTCATAATTACGTGGATAGGTTTTATGTATATATAAATACAAATAAATAATTTATACCTCGTGCTTGGGATGATGTTTGCGATAGTATTCGAATGGTTAGAGACTCGTGCTGATAACGTGTTATATAATATTTATTCAATAAAGCTTTATTACTATTATGGAATAGAGATATGGTATTAAACGTACGTAGGACTTTTATTAAGGTTTTTATCATATTATTACAATGAAGGAATGAGAGCTATTTATAGAAAGACATATAGCTAACGTATTTGAAGCATTAATCAACATCTACTAAATACTAACTACTAAAAATGTTCATAATATATATATATATATTTATATTCCAAATATGGATTTCAAAATATTTAGAATCCCCTCAAAAAAGTCAACCATTTTTAATGTCTCATAGTTATCCTCGCAAGTGCAAAAGAAAACGGACTGTATCTCTCGTTGTCGGGCAATGAAATAGTTTCCACTATGTTTAATTGCTTATTATATACTAGTATATTTAGCGTATCCTATGTATGTGCAAATATATGTCATTCTATATTGTGATATTATCAATTAGGCTATTTAAAAAACAAAGTTTAAATCAAATGATTAAACTGTAGTAAATCAAAATATTAAGGGTATAAATTGTAAAAAAACTAACTTTTTAATGACCAAATAGCAGTTTATAATCACCCCTCTTAATTCGGTTAGCTTGTCGTTGTCGCACACTCGTTGCAAACATTTAATTTAATATTTCAATAAATGCGATTGCAAAGTCTACAAGATTATTGACCCCTTTTTCCTGAAATTATATTTGCAAAAATAAATAAATAAGTAGAAGTTTCTCTTGTTTTTTAAGTAAATTCAGTATGGGATGTGGGCTTTCCTTTCCTTGAAGTGGAAAAGTATCGAGAGGAAATATGGTAATATTTCAAGTTTGAACAAAGCCATATACGATCCAAGCATGTAATAAACTCGAGCCTAATTCAATTATGTATTTATATATTTCGACACATTTATATGGTACTTTATTTTTATTCAGCGTTAGTCACATATTTTTAAAACGTGATTATTAGAGCTGCCAATACCCCCGGCCCGCGGGCTGGCCCGCCAATAATAAAAAATATATTTAATAAATATATATTTATATATAATATATAATTTTAGTGAATCTATAGAAAAATCCAATTGGAATAAAATTTTTACACTTAGGTACCCATGTCAGAAAATTTTATAGATACGTACCCGATTTAATTTTTACCAGTTTATTTAGTCATGTCGTACCTTCCTGTGTGTATATTGCGTACCATAACACGTTGATATAGAGTACCTAAATATAGCATACGTCGTACCTACGGCATACCTGTGCGTTACATAGGGCGTACTTAAATATAGCATACGTCGTACCATTTTCTGTTATATAGGGTTCCCAAATGTGTTGATATAAGGTACCCAAATGTGTTGATATAGGGTACCCAAATGTGTTGTATGGTGTACTTTTGGGGATCGGGTACCTATGTGCAAAAAATTTATTCTGTAAGGTACGTACATATAAAAAAATCCTGACAGGGTACTAAATTACAAGTTTATATCCAAATAGGTACTTATGTATGAAGACCCCTATAATTTTTTATATTTTTTTGGTAAGATTTATAATTTATAGAATTAATGATAAATTAATTATATTTCTTGAAGTTGAAATATATTAAATATAGGGGCAAATTCAATTAAATCCCCCTTCTCTTATTTTCTATCAACTAACTCTCCATTCCATATTAGTTATTAGCAAATTCCCTAAATCAAAACAATCTTACACATAACTCCCCACGGACGATTTTGCCCCTCTATTATTGTAGTACCAATATACGTACTTTTGTAGTACTTCATGAACGATTTTTCCCCTCTACTTTCCACATCCACACCCTTACCCAACTTTAGTACCAATATACGTATGTTTGTAGTACCAGATGTTCGTCGTACCATCCCGTGAGCCATGGACGATTTTTGTAGTACCAATATACAATGTTCGTGGTACCAAAAAATGTCAACACCCACGGACCACCCTTCATCCAAAATTGTAGTACCAATATACGTATGTTTGTAGTACCAATATATAGATGTTCGCCGTACCATCCCGTGAGCCCATGACGATTTTTGTATTACCAATATATAGATGTTCGTGGTACCGTATTGTAAACTAGTGTGGTACCATGAGTAGGTTACTTGTAGTACCAATATCTATGGTAACGGTCCACGTAGAAAACATAATTCAGATGGCGTCGAAAATTTCCTTACCAAACTTGAAGTACCAATATACGTATGTTTGTAGTACCAGTGTATAGATGTTTGTGGTACCATAACGTGAGCTAGTGTGGTACCATAAGTAGGCTGCTTGTGGTGAACACATGGTATGAAAAAAGATACCACAATTAACCTACGTATGGTACCACACCAGCTCACGGTATGCTACCACGAACATCTATACATTGGTACTACAACCATACGTATTTGTACTTCAAGTTTGGTAAGGAATTTCGACGCCATCTGAATTATTTTTTCTATGTGACCGTTACCATAGATATTGGTACTACAAGTAACTTACTCATGGTAGCACACTAGCTTACAATACGGTACCACGAACGTCTATATATTGGTACTACAAAAATCGTCCATGGGCTCACGGGATGGTACGGTGACTCATGGTACCACACTAGCTTACAATACGGTACCACGAACATCTGTATATTGGTACTACAAAAATCGTCCATGGGCTCACGGGATGATACGACGAACATCTATATATTGGTACTACAAACATGCGTATATCGGTATTACAATTTTGGGTAAGGGGTGGTCCGTGGGTGTTGACAGGTTTTTTGGTACCACGAACATCTATATATTGGTATTACAAAAATCGTTCATGATGAAGCATCAGGGATTGTGTTGCCTGGAATATGGCTCTAGTAGGAAGCATATTTGGGAAATCATGATGAAGACGGACACGCTTTGGATTAAATGGGTTCATGTGATGTATATGAAGAGGACTACATTCTGGGATTACACCCCTGGACTGGACCTATGCTGGCATTGGAAGAAAATCAATAGACTTAAAAGAAAATTCCAGGATGGATATGGGGGGAGGCAAGTGGCTGAGGACAGCAGATGGGAGATATACCACCAGTTCAGGATTTGAATGGTTAAAGGGCACAGACGAACCATTCTCCTTACGTAGAGCTGTCTGGAATCATTTCAACGTACCTAAGCATTCATTCATTCTTCGGTTGTGTGTACAGAGGAGATTACTAACAAAGGGCCGAATGATTAAGTGGGGGATGAGCTTGGAGGACAGAAACTGCTTGCTATGCGCTAGTGAGATGGAGACAGTGGAGCACTTGTTTGTAGGATGCAGTTTTAGCCAAAAATTGCTTTCCAGAGTGAATGAATGGCTGCACATGGATGTGAGGTACTGCTCCTTACTGAGGCGTGTGACTGGCTGATAAATATGGGCAGGAAGAAACAGGCAAGGTACTGCATTCTAGTGGCATGTTACTCAGCTATGATTTATCATCTATGGTGGGAGCGGAATAGGAGAGTGCATGCGAAGGGATGTATGACCGAGGAGCAGATCGTGCAGCAAATCGCAAAGGAAATGCAGGCGAGGATTGGAAGTGTTTGCAGAGTAAAGAACATAGCTGACTTAGATATATACAATAGACTATGTTTTCCTCACTTAGATTAACTGGTGAGTGAATTAATTTGATGGATGTACAAACGGTTCCCCTGTGGTTTAATGAATATTTCATAAATCGTCCATGGCTCACGGGATGATACGGCGAACATCTATATATTGGTACTACAAACATACGTATATTGGTATTACAATTTTGGATAAGGGGTGGTCTGTGGGTGTTGACAGGTTTTTTGGTAATATTGTTGTTTTTATAAGGCTAAAATCGTCCATTAGGTAGCTATGTGATATAAAAGTTTGAAATGGGGAGTTTGATGATAAATAATGGGAAGGGGGAGTTAGTTGATTAATAGTTTGATAGTAGGAAGTTATATGTAGATTTCTCTTAATAATATATTTTTATTATTTTTTTGATTTTCAGGTTTTTATTTTTATTTTTTTTATGTGGGCTAAGCCCACCGGGCCTGCGGCCCGCCAGTGGGCGGGCTTTGGCGGGCTACGGGGCGGCCCGCCCCTCCGGCCCGTTTTTACAGGTCTACTGATTATCCCCACTCAACCATATATGCGTAATTTTCAAATTAAACGAAAAACAAAATAGAGAAATTCGTGTTCCATGCCGTGAACCTAAAATTGATCATTGATTGCACAAAAACATTTGCGTTCGATGTTCCAAGGGTTACCAATTATGCGATGCAAAGTTGATTTGGAGAATCTATATATATAAAAGTTGGATGGTAACTCTCCTGCGCACGACACGTGTGCAACGGAGTCCCCTCCCATCCAATCAGAGCGCGCAGATCCAATTCTGATTACTATTCTGAGATTATATAGGTGGGTTCCGGCTGGATTTTGTATGAAAGTGCTTAGGTGGCGTTGTAGGAATGATTCTATATTTTATTTGGGGCAATTGAACTGTATAACACGCTATCATGTGGCCGGAGTTATTAATGATTGATTCATTAATTTGGCCTCATTTAATAGAAAACTGAATGGTCTGACAACAAATTCTTCAATTAAGAAATCTGAACAGTCGTGTCCTTTCTTCTCACGGTACGATGCTCTCCAAACCCATCTCTTTTGTTTCTCACATCTGTCTGCTTTACTTTTTCTCTAATTTTCTATTTTGTGATAAAAAGGACGTCGGACCTAACGCAAGGATGGAGGTCGGCCGCAGCAAGGTCGGTGACTACTGACGAGTGACGAGGGCCGCCGCCGCCGCGAGCACGACATGGTTGAGATCAGAAATAGCAAGAGGGAATAGAATCTTTTGAAAGCATCGGGAGGGTCAACAGTCCTAGGTATCCCATTTAAGATCTTTTTGAAGTTTCTAAATGAGGTTTCTGTTGTCTGAAAATAATCTGAATACGAACGATACGACGGAGATGATTGCCCGGGATTTTTTTCTATTTTTACCCTTCGTTTTTTCTTCATTTTTTTAATGATTTTGTATTTCGATTTTGTGAAAGCATAGTAATAATTCTGCAGCTGGGTATTTAGGTGAGCTGCAAAGACTATACGATGTTTGACTGTTTCTAATCAGTTATGGGTGCTGATTTAGGATTTGTGAGGGTTGCTTAGTCGGATTTGTTGACGGTGGTTTGCTAATCATCTGTTTTTCAATTGGCAGCATTAAAAGTTTCTGATTTGCGTTGTTGACTTTAGTTATTTTTGTTGATTGACAGGTTTGGAGAACTTGAATATTTGGGTATTGATTCTGTTGTGGAGTTCACAGTTTGCTGTAAATGTGTATCCGTAGTTGCCTTTTCTCTTTGACCATTTTCTGTTGCTTTTAGAAATGTCTGAATTAGCCTTTTCGTCTATATATTGCTTTCTACAGTACGTTTATAGATTCCCAAATGTGATTGTTGTTTTAATGATTTTGTATTTCGATTTTGTGAAAGCATAGTAATAATTCTGCAGCCGGGTAGTTTAGGTGAGCTGCAAAAGACTATACGTGAAATGCCGGAGAATGCAAAAAGCATGCCGTTTAGGTCGATATACTGCTTCGGAGAAATCTGTGAGGTAAAACCTTATAGAGGTTTCAATTTCTGATAAAACTTGATTTACTACATTAGTGCCTTTTTTGATATCACCATAAAGTGGCAATTTTATCCTAGCCGTTTTTGTTCGGGTTGATGAACCGACCCATGCCGTTTGGATCGATATGCTGCTTCGGAGAAACATGCAAGGTAAAACTTTATCGACGTTTCAATTTCTGATAAAACCTGATTTATTACATTACCGTCTTTTTTTATATCACCGAGAAGTGGCAATTATGTCCTAGCCGTTTTGGTTCGGGTTGACGAATCGACCATTGCCCATGTCTGCCAACAGTGTGAGTTATTGTATCTCGAAGTTTCGACATAATAGAAGCATATCTGTCCTTTCTAGAATTGACATGCCACATCATAGACGACAGACTGTGATTGGTTAGTTGTATCGTACATGTCCCACGTATTATCCACTCATTGGGTATCTGAGCAGTCTTTACCAAGAAAGAAGAAACCTTTCAGAAGCTTCTCTTAGTTGTTGCTTCAGATTTGCTTTGTGGGTTTCATGTTCGTCAGCCCGCAATGAGTAAGTGCTTAGTTTTATTGGGGTTTTCGATTATTGGTGGTTTTTTTTACAGATTAACTCTGGGAAAAGACGAGAAGGAGAGCAAAATGGTGCTGACGTGGCTTTGAAGAATTTGAAAGGGATGAAGAGATTTTGTGTGCTCCATGTTCATCAGCCTTCAATGAGTAAGTGCTTAGTTTTATTATGGTTTTCGCTTATTGCTTGGTTGAATTTGTACAGATTTGTTGTGGGAAGAGAAAGGAGAGCGAAACAGTGCTGGCGTGGCTTTGAAGAATTTGAAAGGGATGAAGAGGATTTGTGTGCTCAATGTTCATCAGCCTGCGATGAGTAAGTGCTTAGTTTTATTGGGGGTTTCGATTATTGCGTGGGTGTTTTTTTACATACTGGCGTAATGAACACTGCTGATTTTTAAGACGACACCACAGTTTACCTTTCAGAAAACGGAGGTTTATGTAATGTTGACCTTTCTTTTCTATGACATGACAGTCATTGACAGCAATCGTCTTACTCCTCTCTCTTTTCCCATTTTGCAGTGGGATGTAAATTTTCGATTAGCCTAATGAACACGCAGGCAAGAAATGGACGCATATCATGAACGGGAAAGTATACTATGCACAAGATTCTTGATAATATATCAGAATTTTCAACCATGTAGCTGAGGCATATAATAGATTTCTGTATTCCTCCTTCGACAGCAAATGTATGTTCGCTATTACAGCATATAAGAATCCCTTCAAACGTGTCTTTTCTTCTTTTCGTAATTTATTTTTTACAGATTGGAGTAATGAACACTGCTGATTTTTAAGCCGACACAACAGTTTACCTTTCAGAAAACTAAGGTTTATGTAATGTTTACCTTGCTTTGGTATGACATGACACTCATCGACATCAATCGTCTTACTCCTCTCTCTTTTCTCATTTTGCAGTGGGTGGTAAATTTTTTATTAGCCTAATGAACAGGCAGGCAAGAAAGTGAGGCATGTCATGAAACGGAGAGGTATGCTATGCACAAGATTCTTGATAAATATATCAGAATTTGCAACAATGTCGCTGAGGTATATAATAGATTTATGTATTCCTCCTTCGTATGCGTCAATGCTTAGCCTCGACAGCAAATGTATGTTCGTTATTACAGCATATAAGAATCCCTTCAAAACGTGTTTTGCTTTTTTTTTTGGTAATTTATTTATGATTTTATTTCTTTCGTTTTCTTTCTTGATTGGTGTAGGCATCGATTTTGTGCAGAGAAAGGTAACTACCATGAAGCTGAGCTGCAAAAATAATACTAATGCGCAAATCGAGAGCAAAGGTGGAGAGGACCTCTTATTGGAAGAAATGTTTATTGAGCAGCGACAAATGAGGATCACAGCCAAGTCTTGCGTAATCCTCGGAAGTTCGGCTCGGAAAACACTAACTTCGAATTGTCCAACAGCTTTTGAGGAAAATGCCATCTAACAAGATTGCTATAGCCAAAGAAACCCTCAAAGACGAACAAGAATCTATCATGTCTTATGTTCAATATAGATCAAATATCTTAATCTAGAATGGAGATGTATGGGCGACGGTGCGTATGAAGCAAGGAGAATGGAGGAGGTATACGGCTCGCGCTCTGGCCTTCCGCCACTATGGCTGCTTGCTGCCCATCGTCGACAGTCGTCAGGGCAAGCAGCTTCTACCTTGATTCTGACCTCCTGAAAAGGTAAGAGAATGCTTTCTTTATTATTACCTTGCTGTTTTGTTGCAGATATTAGTTGATTTGCGCGTTGTTCTGTTCCTTCTGGTATTGGAGTTGCCTACAATCAATTAATGGGATCGAGGCCAAATATTATCGAAAGCTGAGGGTGTGTTTGGATTGGACTTTCCAATGGTGTTGGTGTCGATACCTATGTCCGATGAAAACTAGGTGAGATTACAGTTCATTTGGAGTTGACATCAACTTGATGGTTTTTTCATTAGCTTTTAATCTGAGAAAATTTAGTTTTTCTGTGGAAGAGTTTTCGTACAAGGATTTTCCAGAACAATTTCTTCCTTTTCGAAAATCATGCTTTTCAGATAATGTGTGCTACACACTGTGCTTGAGATAAATGATGTTAACGTTCTTCCTTTATTTGGGGTTTCGATTCTTCCTTTTGAACAATGTCTGAGGTTTTATCTTGATTTCATTTTGGGATTGTTATGTCCTTCTATTTGTGATAGATTCGGTATTAATTGTCTTGGGTGCTAACTCTTCTATCTTCTATAGAAGGTGAAGAAGATGAATTTAAGAAGCATTTTCCTTCACTCGAACAGTCTTCGCTAGAAAAAATGAATGTATGGTTTTGAAGAATAGTATTTGATTCAAGTAAGAATATGACTTTCCCATTCGATAACCATCAATTTTTTGACGCAACAGAACATGACGAGCGGCATGAATTGCAGAAATATCGAGAGGTTTAGGATTGGACGTGAACTATTCTATTGCTGGAGATCACTCTTCTCCTTCAGAATCGACCAGCATATCTCAACATGAAGAACTTGCCAAGACAATCTCTCAAGATCAAAGTGGTTCATCAGAATCAGGTACCTTTTTTCATATACAAATTGTAAATAGTCTACTCAAAATTGCAATGATAAGTTTTGGTCTTTGATTGCGTTAAGCTTATGATGGAAGCTATGGAAAGCATGTCCAAACAAGCATGAGGCCTTCTTATGCAATCCCGACTTTACCAGCAATGTTTTACAATAGCCATCCAATTGAATGTTATATCCCTCCTTTTTCTCCCTTCAAAGCTCAATTTTTGCGTTTTAAATAGTCACATAATTCCCTTCCCAGGTACCTCCTTTGCCTTATGCTTACCCTGATCCTTACTTCACTGGGATATTAGCTGCTTATGGACCTCATCCTTCGGTAATTACTTCACAAATATCAATATCTCTCCTTTTGAATGTATCAGATGCAGCCTCAGTTGATGGGGGGGGGGGGGGCATTAGCATCTTCTTGTCGTGTCCCACTCCCACCAGATTTTTCTGAGGATGGTCCAATATTCGTCAACGCCAAACAATTTCAAGCAATACTTAGGAGGAGGCAAACGCGCGCCAGGCTCGAGTCTCAGAACAAACTCATCAAGAATGGTAGAGTAAGTTTGTTTACTTCTTACATTCACCCTTGCTTTACTTACCATTTCTTTGTCTTGAGAAGCCCTACTTGCACGATTCTCGGCATCAACATGCTGTGAACCGAGTTAGAGGATCGTGCGAGCGATTTCTCAGCACGAAATAGACTCAGCAAACAGATTCTTCAGAGTTACATCGCACCAACTCACAGGCTCAAGCTAATGCTGATCAGCGCCCATTTCTCTTTGATATAAAAGATGCAATGGTGAGGTCTAATGACACCCTAGATCATGAACGTCCCTCTACTATGGGGCGAATAGGGTTTCCAATTATGGTGGGTTTTCAAGCATCGGGCCCCATGATAGTGGTTCTTCGGTGCTAGGAAATGGTAATGGTAATGGTGATGGTATCAGATTGGGGGGAATCATTATTATGCATCGATCGTTAGGTGATGACTGGGTCTCATGGCTCAGCCTCGCCGGTCAATTCATCCTTGGCTTTCTTAAGTTTAGTTAACACATTTGTCTTCCAATGTGCTGTCGTGTACTGTTTTTTCTTGGTAGGGAAACAAACCTCTGAGTACTTTGATGTTCTACAAAAGATATTTGAACATGAAAATGTGTTTGTTTGTAGGGTTGGTTGGTTAACTATTTTCGTTGAGTGCCTTAAATATACATCTATTTATATGTAATGTGATGTCGACAATAACACCGTTAAGTTGTTATTTGTGACTTCTTAAAATTGAAATAATGTACAACTAATTATGATGACTGGTGAGTATGTTTTGCACGACTGTGATAATAAGATGCTAATAACGTTCTTTGTGCATGAGTGAATGAATATGGTGAGATCTTTTCCACCCAAATATTTGTAGGACAGAAAAAGTGATCCGTTAATAATGTTTTTTGTTGTGAGACTGTTAAGAATATACATATTGTATGACCGTGGCAATATTCAATGTCAGTTTCCACACTTTGTCCTATTTTTAAGGATTATTCTTTTGTCCAGAAGCACTTCTTCTCCTTTTCCACAACATCTATATATACCATAATAGTCCTCCTGGGCATGAGGTGAGTTTCTTTAGTCGTTTTTGTACCAAATTGGTATTCATGGATGTAATTAACATTTGATTCTGTATGCTAGCACAACGGTTCTTAGTAGCCCAGTATTCGATCCATAAAGTAGGAGAAGAAGGCTAAAGTTAAAAGCTCCGCAGAGAAGAGCTCCATGAATTTTGGACACAACGGTTTCTTCGTACGTACTACGCTTAATAACTTTCTTATGTTACCCACATTCAGCCCATGTAGCACCTCTGTTATTGATGAGAGCTTATGCAAGCTTTTTCTCTTTGTTCTATTTGGCAAAATAGTGGAAATATTTGGCGTGACATTGATTCATCTTCTTAGGCAAAAACTGAATGGTCTCTATTAGCCGGTGTAAGTATTCATTTTTCATCATAATCTTTTCTTTAGTTATTGTCATCTTTGTGTTTTGTTGTACATGATTGTGGAAATGTTTATTAGGCTTGAATTTTTTTTTTAGATCGATTTGCTATACTTAAATTGTTGGAAGATCAGGATTATATGACTGTACCCTCTACTAAGTATTGTATGACTAGGCGTTATGATTGTGAGAGAAGGTTCCGGCTTTCAAATCGTTAATGTTCGGTATTGGGGGACATGTTATTTCAAGCGCTTAGCAGTGTTATGTTCTGATTTGGTGGATCACACATGGATCAAGTGTTGTGACCGAAGGTTTCGGCTTTCAAATATTTTTGGTTTTGTTGTTTTAAATTGTTAATTTTTTTTTTTTGGTTTGGGGTTGAACCATGATTGATGCTTCATGAGTCGGGTTTTTGTATGTTGGGCAATCACTCTTCGATGCCAGTCATTGACAAGGTCTGATCCTTTTTTCCATCACCATCAAATCGATAATTGTCCTTGACCCATATATAATTTATGAATATAATTTTAGCAGGTATTTTCCGTAGTATGTTCAAAGTTTAAACCAATGAAATCCTCATGCGTGTTCACTAACCCCGTTTTTGAAGTTTTGTTACCGTTTAGTTGTATGTTGGAGTGTGAGCTCTTGCTTGGTTTAGTGATTAATTTTTTTAAACAATATGGAATTCATTGGTTTGGTTTCGTTTTCTATCTTTTAATATACACATTCTTCATGGTCAGGAATATGTGTGATGATATTAGATGTATGAACTTTATTAATTTAGGGAAAATGATGATACCATATCAATGAGTGGCAACACGGTACACCATTGTGAGTTGTAATGGATAACGATGTTGGGCACTAAATTGTTTGCAGATGTTGTTTGTGGCTTTTGGAAAGAAATTCAAAGACTGGAAAATTCAAGAACGACTAGGGTGTGCGCGGGTTTTTTGGTTTCCCGTTTATTATACTGTATCCGTCATTGTTATTCATTTTTTACTTTATAAACTTCTATTGCATAAGGATCTCATTTAGTTGATGTGAGTATATATGTGATACGGAATTTATAAATGATGCAAATAATACAACTTTTAAATCTTAGTGAAGAAAAATGTGAAGCATATGCCACGTATCTTAAGGGTGGAAAGGCGGCATGTTAATGATTTCTCATGACAAAGAAAAAATTCGAAGGTATTTCACGGCAAGATATCTCCCTTATATTCATCATCTCCTCTTGCAAGGTAATGAAACTTAAATCGGGATCACCATTATTGCATATCCAAAAACAATGTGCTCTCTATGTTGCAACAAACAAGGTATACATGCAATCACGATCGCGAGCTCAACAAACTGCAAGAATCTCTTCAATAAGAACTTGAACTTTTAATCATACACTGATGGCTACTATTTGAGCCTTAGCAAAACAACAACAGTTTGTGGTACGCGGATCGATGACAGTGGCTTAGTTATGCTCAGATATATTTCTTCCATGTATTTCAGTGCATGGTCTAACTGATAATAATTTATGGCTTTCATATTTAGCTGCGTGGTGTTTTCCTGGGAATTTGATGTATGCAATTGCTTATTGGTTTAATTCGATTGCAACACTTTTGTACTGTTTTGTTCTTTTGTAAATATCGAATTGCAAATATGCTTATTTCTATGAGAATGTTAACCGACGTTCAAGATGAATAGTACATGTTAACTGAGTGGGTTTTGGAGCATATGATTTTAAATATTTAGCGAGCCCATTAATCGATGAGCATGGTGTCTCCATTCGTGGAGTTTATTTTCACAAGTATATAACTCAGATTAGTGTGTGTAGTTTTGAAAATATTGGAAACGTTCAAGACTGATTACAACTTGAAGTAGAATAAAATCTCGCAAACTAAATACAACAACAGAATACTGTTCCAGAAACGTAAGACCGCGAGTATGTAAGACTGTTGCAATGGCTTTACAGACTGCAAGACTGTGTGACCGAACGCACAGCCATGAGACTGCAGTCTGCAATGAGACCGCTTAACATTGTAAGACTGAAAGACTGCACAACTAATACTTAAACATTGTAAGACTGTACGATACACAGCTATCAGGTGAGACTACTTAACCATGTAAGATTGTAGACTGAAAGAGTGCAAGACTGTAGAATTTTTTTTTGTTTTTATAAAAGAGGTAATGATAATCATGCATTAATTTTATATTACACGATAAAAAGAATGATGTGTGTGACAAACATATGGTTGGGTCACATTCGGGTACAACCCGTTTAATAAACGCGTTGAAGACTTCAACCCTAACGTAACCTATTTACTTAAACGGTTGAAATATTAAACACAAACCAACATGTTTTAACTCAAATTTAACCCACTAACCAACCAACCCGTTTAAAATTTAAAAAAAAAAGCAAGAAAAAATTAATAAACAGAATTATAAATCTAAATAAAACAAACAATAGAGAAACATTTATTTTTCTAGAAGATCAATATAATTAAGAAACAATTAAACTTGCAAATAACAGAAGTCTCAGAAATCGTAAGTAAATTTCAAGTTAGTTCATAGTCATATCAACCGAAGTCAATGGTAGTTAAACCTGAACTTTCAGGCAAGCTATCTTCCATTTGATCTTCCACCCTCATTTTCATGACATCTCAGCATAATTCATCGAGTATACGATCTATTTTTCCTTTTTAGTTTATTTATGTTAAGGATATTCTAATAATTTATATTTTTTGGGTTAAATGGATTGGTTCTAGGTTGTTCGGGTTGAAAATTCGAATCCTAACTTGGCTACTTAATATTTGAGTTGTGGTCGGGTTTACACATTTACTTAAACAAGTCGAAAATTCTAACCCAAACTTGCCATTTTCGGGTGCTATTCGTGTCGATTTATATTGCACAAATCATAACCCGTGCATAGCATGGGGACTGTTAGGAAATATTTTGTAGTGTTCAATTTCATTATATTATCTTTGTTGGTTAGCTTTATTAAAACTTTGGGCTAGTTCTTAGTTGGGTTAGTTCTTAGTTATTTTGTAATGGGCTTACACAAGGGCCCAAGTATTATATACCAACTTGTGGTATAAATACTAAAACCCTAACACATAGTTAGGTGTGCTTGTGTGTGTTAAGAAAATAAACATATGTTGAGTGAGAGAGTCTCCTCAAAAACAACACCACCAAGCCCACACGCCCTAACCTAAATCTCAATCTTTAGGCGTGTTTTTAATCCGTCCGAAGTCGTATTGTTGGTGAAATCTCGGACCAACAATTGGTATCAGAGCCCAACGCGACCGGATTTGGCGTGTTTTAAAGCAAGATTTGAGTGAAAAATTGCTTGAAAAATTATTTTCGTCACTTTCAATTTTTGGGCGATTTCGACCTCGATTTGATGTTTTAGACATCCCAAAGGTTGATTATGTGTTTAGGAATGTTTTTCTGAAGTTTTGGAACAAGTTTCGTCGATTTTGAGTGAGATTTGAGCGAAAACGAGCCATTTTTCTGGTAAAATCGCGCTGCCCATGCTTTGTTCTTGGCCGAGAAATTTTCTTAACCCGAGAAAATTCTTAGCCGAGAAAATTTCGCTGGCCGAGAAACTTTCACTGCCCGAGAAATTTTATCAACCGAGAAACTTTCACTGCCCGAGAAAGTTTTGCAAAACTGAGAATTTTTTTTTTCAAATCCGAGAATTTTGCAAAACTGAGAAATTTTTTTAATCCGAGAAATTTTCTTAACTGATTAAATTTTCAAAACTGCGAAAATATTCAAAACTGAGAAATTTCTCAAATCCGAGAAATTTTCAACTGAGAAAATTACACTTCGAAAATTCTCAACCTGAGAATTTCATCTGAACTAACTTCCACCTGAGAAAGTTTTTCAACCTGAGAAATTTCCAACCGCGAAAGCTTCATACCTGAGAAAATTTTTATACATGCGAAATTTTACTTTAAATGTGAATTTTCTCTCGACATGCGAAATTTCTATACATGCGAAAATTTCTATACATGCGAAACTTTTATACATGCGAAATTTTACTTCAAATGTGAATTTTCTCTCGACATGCGAAAATTTTCAGTACATGCGAAAATTTCCTCTGAATGCGAAATTTCCGTGCTATATGCGAAAATTCACTGTGAATGCGAAATTTTCTTATTTTCGCGACTCACTCTCACAACGAAATTTCTCGGGATAACATTTTTCGCACATTTTCACACACCATTTTTTTCGCACACCCCGAGAAATTCGCACCCAACCTTTAAACTTGATCCAAACACACCTTTTAGCTTCAATCTTGCAAAAATCACTCCTTAAAATTACACTTGAACGTTTTTTACCACCAAAATTTCTGGCCCCCCTCGGATTAAATAAGGTTTTAAGGAAATTTTTTTCTAAGCCCAAGGAAAATTTATATCATTGGATAGAGAAAAATTTTCTAAGGCCTTTGGACTTTGCTATTTTACACTTTTAAAATTTTTCGAAATAAATTTTTCTGGGCCAAAATTTTCGGTATAGACGACGTTTTTGTGAAATTTTTGAAGGCAAATCCAAAACGCGGCAACGATCACCGTACCCAACGATCGACCTAGGACGGTATTGGCACATTATAGAAAAAGTTTAGGTCACCCCAAACTTTTCGGAGCGGAATTTCCAAATGCCAATTTCACACCCCCGGCATGAATGGTACATGGGTTGCTCCACATTCATGACTGATATGCACTGCGAGCAACCAACCCCATCATGCACGTTACACGGGTTGCTCCACGTGCATGAAGGGATGTCAGAGAAGCGAGCAATCATCATGACTTCTGTACAAATCCGTGCAGAACCCGGACCCATAACGAAGGGTTGACAAGAGTTCAACCAACCATCAGTGGGCACGCCATCTAATCTCGATGCTTAGGCGATGTGGATCTCATGTACCAGACTCCACCGTCCACCCACTGCCATCCATTCCACCATGGTGCGCTACATGGAGACGTCCTAAGCCACCGTGATCCTCTTTACGCCCTCACCACCACCACCACCTGACGAGTCTCAGAAGTGTCTGATCAACAGTTTTGGGCCACCCTCGTCGACATCACTCGTGTCGCCTTTCAACGCGATCACGCCACGCCACCATAGTTCCCATGGATCAGTGAAACCCCCCTGATCCTAACCCAGGAACGAGCCTACCCTAGCCTCTCTAGTCTAGGTCTAGGTCGCGCGACATCCTCCTCCACGCAAAGATCCAATCAACGATCTCGGGAGGATGACGTAAGTCGCTTGCAGGAGTTGCGAACCAACGACGACATGATCGCACTCATCTGTCATATCTCACCACAACCCGGACCTCGCCCATAGGTACAGGAGACGACTCGCTCGTTTCCCGAGTAGAAGTCGCGGCATCTGGTCCAACCGCGCAATTAACCCCTCCCAACCACTCAGCTATCCTTTCGCAGATAGCTGTTTCATTTCGCACAAGAGGACCACGTTAGCCATCACCGCCCCCTTGGAGACGGTTGATGTTGAACATGCAGTGCCCCGCCTCTCACTGCACCTCTTCCACCCACGTTGAGTCTAGTGTCCTCACCCACCGAAATTTTCCACTTTCTAGGACACAAACACTCTTTACGCACCGCAGGTTCTTCGTGAACTTGCCCGAACGCTTGATGACGTCCTTGTGACCGAGAGCGGAAGATCCACGACAGCCACCCTCACCACAACTGTCGATGGGCCACGGATACGAGCTTGTCTCATCGTCCGTGCGAACGGAAAGCCTTTGTGGCTCTCCGGTTCTTTTTGTCCTGTGCAAACAGGCGGCGCATCGGACACATGTTTCGATGTTGTGACGACGGAGCGTCTTTGTGACCCCCGTCTGGTTAGTTACCCCATTCGTGATGGAGCCCCGACTCATAGCAATCAGCGAGGAACTTACACATTCCATGCCGAGCTCAACGAGGATCTATGAAGGAAAAGGTCCCATCACCGACACCACTCCACCACGCCTACGCTTACGCCACCACATGCTGCTCCGCCTCTTCCATGTTTCGAAATGAACTTGGAGGAAAGCCAAATGCTGCTACTCCTGAGAATCCCACTTGATTGCCTCACTCAACACCACACCACACCATCATCACCACCATCAACACCAGAGGCAGACTCGTCCCACGGACGACGTGACGATCCCGAAGACGGAGATCATCTCAAGGGGGAGTAAAGGAGAAGAAATGAGTTGAAGATCGTACAGCAGCATCAGCAGCACCATCATCCACGCCACCTCCACCAACTACGCCCCGCCGGAGGCTTCCACTACCTCCGCGCACATTCTTATGTGTCAAGCTATTATGTTCATAATGGAACACTCGAAGGAGCCATGGCACATCTCATCCACCACATTCCGCCACCACACTGCGCTGACCACTCTGAAGACCGGGCTCCCTACTCTTGAAAGTCACATTTCAATAGAGCCTTGGCACATTTTTTACGCCCCACGCCTACCTTCTTCTGGAGCCAGACGAGTCATCTTCGAGGCCGAACTAGACAACTTCCATTCGAAGACAACAAATCCGGCGCCAAGAAGAAGAAGAATTGGAGAATCTTAACAAGTGAGTCCTAGCCGAGTCATCAATGCCTCCGCAAGAAGAGGAGATATCCCTTGTAGGGGAAGTTTGCTAGGAATCGAGATCTCCAATATGCCCAACAAAGATATCCCGCGCTGAACTGAAGATTGAACACTAAGGGGGAGATTGTTAGGAAATATTTTGTAGTGTTCAATTTCATTATATTATCTTTGTTGGTTAGCTTTATTAAAACTTTGGGCTAGTTCTTAGTTGGGTTAGTTCTTAGTTATTTTGTAATGGGCTTACACAAGGGCCCAAGTATTATATACCAACTTGTGGTATAAATACTAAAACCCTAACACATAGTTAGGTGTGCTTGTGTGTGTTAAGAAAATAAACATATGTTAGAGTGAGAGAGTCTCCTCAAGAACACCACCAAGCCCACACGCCCTAACCTAAATCTCAATCTTTAGGCGTGTTTAATCCGTCCGAAGTCGTATTGTTGGTGAAATCTCGGAAATATTTTGTAGTGTTCAATTTCATTATATTATCTTTGTTGGTTAGCTTTATTAAAACTTTGAGCTAGTTCTTAGTTGGGTTAGTTCTTAGTTATTTTGTAATGGGCTTACACAAGGGCCCAAGTATTATATACCAACTTGTGGTATAAATACTAAAACCCTAACACATAGTTAGGTGTGCTTGTGTGTGTTAAGAAAATAAACATATGTTAGAGTGAGAGAGTCTCCTCAAGAACACCACCAAGCCCACACGCCCTAACCTAAATCTCAATCTTTAGGCGTGTTTAATCCGTCCGAAGTCGTATTGTTGGTGAAATCTCGGACCAACAGGGACAATAGATTGTCTGATGGTGTTAGAGCCGAAATTCGTGGACCCCGTCTACTTCCCGCCTGTGCAAGGAAACATGGATGCTGCCTCTACTATGATAACACGTCTACAATTTGGTGCTTATTATTCCAGGTGAAATATGAGCTCTTATGATCTCGTGGTTTAAAGGACAAGATGGCAACGAAAGATAACTTTTTGTGACAACATATATTATAGAAATGCCTATTGTATCTTTGAACAACATTTATCAGAACTGCTTTGCGTCGACGCTGTTTACTATTTCATTAACGAGATTCACCATTTTCTCTACATTGAAATTCAATTTCTTAGTTATCTTCTGAACATAAGTGTTTTTTAGCTATTGTCTGATCTAATAACGTCAATGTTAAATCTTTATCTATTGGAAGAAACCTTTATATGTGGACATAGGATTCATATAGTCGTACACTACTACGTAGTTTCCAGTCAAACAAATGGGTACAGCCTTCTACAGTCCAATCGCGCAAATAAGCAGTCTTACAGTTCTTTGCAGTCTTATACTAAAGCCGTCTTACGAAGTTTCACAACACTAAAGCATATATGTTGATATGCATGATTTATGAAAAGAGATTTAATCTTTATCTGATGAACATAATGTGAATCAAAGAAGACGACGTAGAAGATAACGAGTTAACAAATATAGTATACCACAGTGTTTTCAACACCATCGACCAACATATCTTGTCGTCGTTTATTATGATTATGATTCTATTTGATGAAAACATGTTTCATAGTTTTCAAATTAAGGAGTTGTATTACTTTTCCGCTTTCAATAACGAATGGAATGATTGCTGTATATAACTGAAAGACAAAATCCATCTTAATTGAATAATAATTCAATTTCACGGCAACAAACTACCCCGTGCATCGCACGGGGGCAAACCTAGTTTATTATAAAAAGAAAATAAAAATTGAAGCAATAATGAATGAATGAATGAATACTGTATGGCCCTTTCTATGCCGACAGCTTGCAGAGGAAAGTGATATATGTACGAGAGAAAATTATATATCCACTTCCAAACATGTGATTCCAATTTTCTATTGCTATTAATCATTAATCGCATCGAAAACTAATTTAATCCTGTAAGAAATTTCATAATTTCTCAATTAATCACATAGTCATATATTCTTAATTGATCACGAAATCAAGATTCATTATTTATAATAGGACTTATGCTTTGAAAAAGGTAACTTCTAACCTTGATTTCCCCGTCAATTCTAATAATCATATAAACAAATCTGTAGATCCCCAAACAAACCCCCCCCCCCCCCCTACCCCCTAAACGGCGAAAATGGTGTTTGAACTATACCATAGTTTCATTGTTGGTGCTCAAACTTTTAAACGCGCCGTATTGGTTCTTAAACTTTGCAAAACCTGTTATTATTGGTTTCTTGACCTGAAGAACAGGTAAAAGAACTAGAATGGAACAGTTTTGCAAAGTTCATGAACCAAAACGGCACATTTAAAAGTTTGAGCAATTAGTAATTAGAATTTAATTTACATACATGCTATAGTAAAAATAAATATAAAATTCATTTCGATCACCACAATATTCTTTTCGATTTTTTTCCACGAGGCACCAACACAATCACACCAACAACAATTAAATTTTTTTACATATTTTTTAATTGCTTTTTTTTCAAGATACATACATAATTACGGTGTAATTGTGTTGAGATACTTTTTTAAGTAAAAAACTAAAATCTCGTAGTAATCTAATATATTCAGTTTCGACCACCACAATAATTTCTTTCGATTTTTTTTCACGAGGCATACCAATACAATCACGGCGACAACAATTAAAATTTTTTTACACATTTTTTAACTTCTTTATTTTTTCAAGAGGCATACATAATTACGGTGTATTGTGTTGAGATACTTTTTAAAATCAAAAAATATTAAAAAGAAATCTCATAGTAATTGAATATGAATTTTATATTAATTTTACACAGTATCATGTATATATAAAAAACATTAATTGTTGGTACTTAAACTAAATGTGCCATTTTGGTTCCTGAACTTTGCAAAAATGTACCATTTTGGTTCTTTTACCTGTTCTTTAGGTCAAGGAACCAAAAATGACAGGTTTTGCAAAATTTAATGACCAAAACGGCACATTTTAAAGTTTGAGCACCAACAGTGAAAATGTGGTATAGCTCAAGCACCATTTTTGATGTTTACTCAGAAAAGAAAAGAGAAAGAACCGTACTGATTTTCTCAGGGGTCCCATATATACAACACTGCATTGTGTAGTCACATGGAATTTCATTTCATTTCATTTCTAACGACAATAACTGCAAACTCAGAAATGAACCCCCCCCCCCCCCCCATTGAAGTCTCCCTTTCTCCAACATGTCAGTCTTCTTCACTTCACAGAATTCTAGCACGGGTAAGTGCAATATTATTACATCAAATAAATACTGTAATATTTCATTAATCTATTATTGATACCATTCTTTCTAACCACGGTTTCACACTTGGCGGTAGGGGTCAAAACCGGATATCCGGTTTTTCGGGTATCCGAATCCAGATTTTCGGATATCGAAAAATGGTATCCGTATCCGCTCCGGTTTTAATGGAATTCCGAAAATCGGATATCAGGTTTATTCGGATATTTATATCGGATATCCGCATCCGGTTTTCAAATTTATTTTTCGTATATTTTTTATTATTTTCTTTTCAAAATCATATTTTTTTATTTCTTATCACAATAAAAAATTAATATAAGAATTTCTACACATAGTATTTCACACAGTATGTGAATTTATGATTCAAAATTACATAATAAATAATAAACACAATACTGCAAAATCACATTAATTTTTTAACTTGCATATCGACGTTTTTATGTTTTTTATCTCAGTTCTCTAACAAAGTTTTTTTTTTTGGTAGAATGACTTTATTCATTTACCACCATCGCAAGGATCAATTACAGCATACCCTTTTTTACAGTCCACCAATATAATGCCACATTAGTAGAATGGATATAAACACACACGCGAATACAGTTCAATCCCATTTGCATTTTTCAGATGGCAAATCGAGGTGATTCTCCATTTCATCTCTTGTGCAATGCTATGCATCAACTGTTCCACTGAAGTTCTCCCATGTCATGTACACGTCTGTTCCGCTCCCTCCAAATATGATAAATCATAGAAGAATAGCAAGCAATACTGATTTGTGCCTGAATCCTCCTCTTCCCCCCATACATAGCAACCAATTAGTAATTTCTTCAAAGGTTAAAACGGCATGTTGAGGTGCAGCCAGTCAGCAACTTTTAAGGCCAAGTGATGGTTGTACTGGCAAACCATGAATAGATGATCAATAGATTCCTCAGACTCTCCACACAGTCGACATAGCTTATTTTCGACTGTCATCCCCCATTTGTCTATCCTATCAAATGTTAATAGCCGTTTCTGTAACAAAATCCATAGTATAAATGAGTGCTTAGGGATGGTAATTCTGTTCCATATGGCTTTGCTAAGCTGGAATGCAGGCACTTCTCCTCTGATCCATCTATAGCCCGAACTGACTGTGTACCTACCATCCCCAGCTGGGCTCCAAATTCTCCCCATATAACCTGCTCTGAACTTCTCCTTAATCCTATGCAACTTCTTCCAGTGCCAGCTAGAATCTGCCGTAGGTTGGAATTCCCAGAAACTAGCTCCTTTCAAGTAAATTACGTTTATCCACTTTATCCATAAGGAATCAACCTCCAAAGTGAGGTCCCAGATAAGTTTACCAGCGAGAGCTAAATTCCAATTAACACAATCACGTATGTTCAGACCTCCTTTAGCTTTAGGACTGCAAACTCGTTCCCAGCTAACTAGGGGAACACATTTCCCATTCAGCGTTTTCCCCCATAAGAACTCCTTACATATCTCATCAATGTCCTTGGCAACAGATTTGGGGAGGATAAAAATTGCTCCCCAGAACCCATGGATTGCTAAGAGGGTAGAATTGATCAGACATGTTCTCCCAGCATAGGATAGATTTCTGGAGGTCCAACGGCGAATTCTGGCAGTTATTCTTTCCACCAGCGTTTGGCAAGCAGCCCTGCTCCATTTTGTGGGAGAGATTGGCACACCTAGATACCTCATAGGATAACTACCAGCTTGGAACCCTGAAATCTCCGTTATCTGTCCCCTGATGTGAGGGGATACACCAGCAACAAAAATATTGGACTTCTGCCTGTTAGCCTCCAATCCAGTAACCATGTGAAACTGCTTTAATTCCTCCTTAATCACCTGAACTGCCCCAATTGTACCTTTGCAAAATATCATCAGTCATCAGCGAAGCATAGATTAACCAGCTTGATTTGCTTACAATGCGGGTGAAATCTGAACCTAGGATCAGAAGCGGAGATCTGCAGTTTTCGGGTAAGATACTCCATTGCTATTACAAACAGCAAAGGGGATAATGGATCCCCCTGCCTAAGCCCCCTAGCAGCTTGAAAGTTCTGAGACAGGGACCCATTGAAAGATATGCTGTAGGATGTGGTTGTGACACATTCCATGATCCAAGACACAACTTTCATGGGAAACTTCAGCATACTAAGCCATTTCCGGAGAAATTCCCAAGCCAGTGTGTCATATGCCTTCTTAATGTCCACTTTCATGAGTACTCTAGCTGAAGTATTCTTCCTATTATACATTCTTAGCAAATATTGGCATAGAAGAATATTATGCACGATGGATCTTCCTTCGACGAATGCATTCTGGTTAGGCTCTATTAACATGGGCAGAAGAGGCTTGATTCGGGCACATATCAGTTTGGATATACATTTGTAAACAGTGTTACAACAGGCAATAGGCCTGAATTCATTAGTTGTGCTCGGATTTGCAGTCTTGGGTATAAGACAGAGAACTGTGTTGTTCAACCTAGGTAACATCTTCCCTGTAGTAAAGAATTCCATGATACCATCCGTGATTTGCTCTCCCACAACACTCCAAGCATACTTGAAGAAACCGCTATTGTAACCATCAGGACCAGGGGGCTATATCCTCATGGATGGTTTTCATCACAGCATATACTTCTTGTCTGTCAAATGGCTTTAACAATGAGATTTGGTCCCCCAAACTCAGTGAATATCCTACCTCCACTACTCTCTGATCGGGTTCCAGCTTTCCAGTTTTTTCTTTCCCCAGCAGTTCCTTGAAAATATTCCACAAAGTGCTTCTGAATACCTTTGTGCTCCTCAATTAGATTCCCATTCAGATCAGTGATTGCAGTCACCCTATTTCTATAGGTTCTCTGTTTAATCACCGCATGGAAGTAAGCAGAATTTTGATCTCCTTGGTCCAGCCACCTGGCTTTTGCTTTATGCTTGAGGAACTTAACATTTGCTGCACTCAAAAATTTATACTCTTGCCTGATACTTCTCTCCTTCTCGAGCAAATCAGAGTTCTGTGGATCTTTATGTAAGGCTTCCTGGCATGCCTCTAGCTGAGTCTTAGCAGTCTCTTTTCTGTTAACAATATTAGCAAATGTAGATCTGTTGAGAGCTTTGAGAGGACCACAGAGTCTCCACAAATTATTACAGATACTCCTCATGCAAGCTCCTGGCTGTCTCTTCCAATGCTGCTCCACAGTTTTCAAGAAATCAGGGGACATACACCACATGTTGAAGAACTTAAATGGCCTCTTCTGTGTATTCTTTTGACTCACATCCCTCAGTATGCTGGGTGTGTGGTCCGACATCCCTTCAGGGAGGAAAGTAGCTGTGAATTCACTGAACTTAGTTATCCAATCTATATTAGCTAACGCCCAATCAATTCTGCTCCAGATCCTTGTGGCATTACTTTGTTTGTTAGACCATGTGAATTCATTTCTCCTTGTTTCCTCCAATTGACACTGCTGCGTACATTGGGTGAATCCACTGAAATCATTATAGGCAATGGCTGTCCCTCCTACTCTGTCCTCAAACCCTCTGACATTGTTGAAATCCCCCAGATCAACCAAGGGTCCTTCACTGTCTGTCCTAGTTGTATGATACCATCCCATAGCTGATTTCCGAGGCCTGGGTCATTGTGCCCGTATACACAAGTTATAAGAGACACAAATGATTTATTCTCCAACATTCTGCAGTGCATGTATTGGTCAGTTTTAGAAAGGATTTCCATCTCAATCCCACCTCTCCACAGAACCACAATGCGCCCGTTAGGGTGTTCACTCAGATTATGACAATTCTCCCATCCACAGAAAGTTTTAGTTAAGACCTCCTCCATACATCCAACCTTGATCTTGGTTTCCAGAAGACAAATCATATTAATACTATATATATTGCAGAAGAGAAGGATTTCCCTCTACTTTACAGGGCCGTTTAGGCCCCGCACATTCCATATGGCTGCTCTATCCATGCTCTTGCCATGGACCCTCTGCTTTAAAGGGGTACCCCATGGACCAGGCTTCTTCCCACACTCTTCCTTCTGAACCATGTCAGCCCATGAATCCTCAATCACCTCATCTCCCTTCCCTGAGGTTAGAGATTGCCGTCCTTCACCCACTTGGACTTCAGGCGGATGTCTGAGGGTAACTGGTTCAGAGTGTTTTTTCCCAGGAGCCTCAGGGTGGTCTGAAGAAGTTTCCCCTGGTACAGGATTCTGTACATGTTGCCAAGTTTGTTCAACATTTTTTCTACATATGGACTCTTCATGCCCAAAGTTCCCACACTTAGAGCAGTGCACAGGTTTCCACTCATACTGGACTTTCTGCTCCATAATTTGTCCCTTTTCGTTAACAAACTGTATACTGTCTTTCAATGGTTTGCTTAGGTTCACCTCCACCAGAACCCTAGCGTAATGGATTCTTTCCTTCGTCCGAGTGCACCTGTCAGTCATAATAGGTTTACCAATTAAACTGGTCAGCTTACTTAATGTCTTAGGTCCCCAATATTTGAACTCAAGCTGCGGGAGATGGATCCAAATTGGAACATTCTCCACCCCTGCCTTATTGAGCTGTGTGCTTTCAGTCCAAGGAGCAAGGACCACAGGTTTCTTATCGAAATGTAGAATCTGAGTGTGTAGAATGTTATCTCTCGCCGCTATACTTTCAAATCTGGCTAGGAATAATCCCTGTCGGACCTGCCATACTTTCTGCAGCCCTAATTTCTCCCATTTTCTTTTCATGAAACCTTCCATAACACTGAATGGCGGATTAGCCCCAAGCACGTAGCACAACACTGCGGATTTCCAGTGTTCAACTTCAGTCTTAATCTCATCAACATCCACTGATCCAATTTCTATACCTCCCTCAGTAATCCGTTCAAAATATTCAAGATGATCGTCCTGATCCTGTACCATTCCCGCACTAAACTTCACCCACTGATTAGGTATCATAGGAGACTTGATCGGACTAGCTGATCGCCCCACAGATTCCTCCAGAGTCGGCCACTCTTTCACCTGTGTCTCAGGATTGCCGAACGATATAGGCGATTTTTGCACCAATGGAACAGTAACTGACTTCGCTTGCTCCGATCCTGCCTTCCTTTGCAACTCCGCGCTCATAATCAATGCACCACCACCGCTGTTATTTCCATTGGTAGAAGGCGGCGGCGTCACCTTGACCGGCGGCGCCCTCTGTTTAGTTGATTTCCCCTTTTTCGCCATGGCAGAATAGAGAGGAAAAAAACCCCTTTTTTTGAGATATAAGTTCTCTAACAAAGTTTTTTGCAATAAGACAATAATATAAATTTAAATATTCTACTTGATGATTTTTTTTCCTTTATGGACCTTCATTTTTCTTTTTGGACTTTTTTTTCTTATATTTTTATTTTTTTAAATATAAAACCGGATACCGGATATCCGAATTTTAGACAAACCACTATCCGTATCCGGTCCGATTTATTTAAAATAATCGGATCAGATATCCAATCCGGTTTTTAAAACCGGATATCCATTTTTTCGGGTTTTGAAAACCGGATACCGGATCGGAATCCGGTTTCCGAATATTTTTTGCTCACCCCTACTTGGCGGAGTATTAAATTCATATACATTTATATATAATATATATATAATATATATATATATATATATATATATATATATATACATCGATTTTGGCCTCTTCTCCGAGTATTTCTTTAATTTATCTGCACCCCCAAAGCGTAGAAGCGAACTCATCGAAAGAGTTTGAGAAGAAAGACAAAGAAAAGGAGCATAGTATATCGATATGATAATCAAAATCATCGTATAACTTTCCGTCGAGCTTCTGCCCAATCAAGGTGAGTTCTTTGTAATTAAAAAAGCACATTATAGCTTTCCATTTTCAGGACCCATCTTTTCTTTTTCCATTTTATGTACTCCTATCATCATTATAACCGAGGTTTCTTGAAAAAAATAGACGATGATGTAGCTGCTGTTGTAGGTAAAGGTAGCATTTTATTTTCAGAAGAAAATAATGTTTGAGCTGTTGAAGGTTTCCAGAATTTGACTGTGGTCCAGATTGTATATTCTGTCTGTTTACATTGTGTGGTGTAGAACCTTTTGCAATCTGGGAAACTCCCATTGTACTTTCTTACAGCACTTAATCTGATTTTGTTCTTTCCCCCATTCTTGATTTAAACCTAAATCTACATGTCCAAAACATCCTTGAATCAGCTGGAGAAATGCAGAATATACTATAATCTTCGAAATCGAAAACCCAATAATGAGAAGGGCTTCAGATTCTTTTCGAAACTCGGGCGCATATACGAGCCCAGGCACGCCAGAGTATGGCATTGGCAATAGCCAAAACGTCGATTTACCGAAGACTTGGAGCTCAGAGCGCGGGCCATTGCCTACGAGCCATAGGCACTTCGGCGGTTCATCTTCTTTAACTCCCTTCAGCAATGGAAAGCCTTTGCCTTCGAAATGGGACGACGCAGAAAGGTGGATTACAAGCCCAATTTCAGGCTATGCAGCAGCTTTCAAGAACTCAATTCCCCAGCCTCAGAGAAGGCCAAAGTCGAAGAGCGGGCCATTGGGCCCGACGGGCTTATCTTATCTGTCGAATTACTCGCCCGCGGCGCCCGTCCAAGAAGATGGGAATAAAGTTCTAAACTTTATGACCAAATCGCCCCTCACGACTGGCGTTTTGGTGCCTGAAGGCGTCTCTGTTCATTTCGGGGATATGCCGCTTAGTAGTGAAGCTTCAATGCCGAGCTTGCTAGGTATTTATTATTAGCCCTTGTGAATGTTTTTCGATCTTTTTTGGGCTTTTTGTCCGTGTGCCTGGAGCGAAAATGAAAACTGATGGCAGATGATAGTAAAGTCGGGATTTTTAATGAGGAAGCGTCGTCGCTTGTTTTGGGGGATATTTCACGTCGGGATATGGCGACTCAGATGAGCCCAGGAGAAAGCAGTCGCTCTTCTTCTTCTTCGAAAGGAAGACTCTCTTTTTCTGCATTGCCATCTTTAGCTGTTTGTAAGAACAGAGATGAGGTGAGAGATGTTCAGATTGATAGAAGCGCCACTGCTTCGAAGCAGTCGAAGGAGAACCGAGGATTGATGATGAAAAGGAGGAGTTGTAATAAGAAGAAGGATTCGCCGAGGAACGATGGCGAACGTTCTTTTCCTTGGAGTGTTGACGAGGGATCGAGGCAACCGTCTATGTAAGAATGTTCCCGAATTTTCTCTTTCAAATTCGACGTTCAGTTTCGCATGTATGTTTCCTTTAAAACGCAGGCTGCAAAGGGAAGAAGCCAAGATTACGGCTTGGGAGAACTTGCAGAAAGCAAAAGCTGAGGCAGATATTCGTAAACTTGAGGTTTGCTAATTACACAGGAAGAAAGAACCCTAGAATTGCAGTGAATAAGCGTCTGAAAACATTTCTAATTATATGCGTATGGAGCAGATGCAATTGGAGAAGAAGAGATCTTCGTCGATGGACAAGATATCGAATAAGCTGAGAGCTAAGCAGGCGAAAGCTCAGGCCATGAGAGACAAGCTTTCGTTTTCAGACCAACGAGCGGCTCTCAGCAGACGAGGAACGTTTCCTAGTATTTGGTCACTCTCTAAATGCTTCGCCTGCCATTGATTTTTCCGTTTATGTTCATTCCTATGATAATGTACTATTCGGATTTATTGTCTTGTTATTACACATCTCATCTGGGCAGTCACCATTATTACATTCTTTTGGCTTCTGATTTAACTTTTATAGAGGAAGTGCATTAAAACACGCTTGAATTAGTTTCTGACTTTTGTCTTCACAAGAATGGAATTTAATATGTGGACTTCCTCCCAAGTACTAAGGCCCAAAACACAACCATGTATTCTCAAAAATAATATATACAAAAATGAATTGCTCACGTTCTATGTTCTTTGATTAAGATTAATAACTTCCTTATTACCATTTCTCCTCTATGTGCAAATCAACGGGATGAAGATGTAGAAGGTTTGTGATTCGGCACACTGTGAGCAAGCAACAATGTCGGAGTTTCCGTAGTTGTGCTTACTGCTTTGAGCAAGCGAAATATATATGTGTTTGATCAAAGCAGTAAATCTATCAAAAAATGAGCGGACACATGCGCACATTATGCACATAGTTGTGAGGCGATTCACGTGAAAAGAATTTTCGGGTGAGCAATTTATGTTCGCCATTAACTTCTGTTTGTCTTTTCTTATCATGATTGTTTCTATGCTTCGAATTTAATTTGATGATTCTCAAATACTTGTGTGTTCAATAGAGCTATCAAAATGGGCAAGTAGGGTGGGCAGGGATAAATATTTGCTACAGTTTTATAACTTATAACTGTCTCAATTTCGGTATATTTTCTTAGCAAGTTGAACCTGATACTGCATGATGTTTCTCCAGGGACAATTGCTTCATGAAAGATAAAGAAGAACAGGGAAAAAAATTTTCTTGCTGACCAACTCTCCTTACTATTTTGTAGATGGAAGAATGCACTTCATGTTGGAGGTATCTTTAGGGAACACATAGTTTCATGTTACATGGGTCACAATCGACGTTTAGGCGCATCTGGTCTGCGGAAATCGACGCGGAAAAGAAAAGAAAAGTGTGGTTGTACGCATCGAATCATTGTACATTACGGTTCACGTGTCGTACAATCACGCTTTTTCTTTTCTTGTCCACGTCGAAATCCACGAGCGAAACGGAGCCTTTGTAAACTCACAATTTGGAAAAGTGCTCATCGGTAGCTTAATCTTACATGGCCCTTGTTGTCAATATTCACACAGTGCTGGTTGTACATCTAGCTTATTTCTCTTGAACTATTAGAAGAGAAATATTTCACTGTGAGTTTACTATTCAGGTTTAAAGCTAGTATATCGTTACAGTTTACTATTCAGGTTTAAAGCTAGTATATCGTTACATTTGTTTAAATATTGTCACGTCTAGATACCTTTACCAGAGCAATTTATTTGAAGGACATGGTATTAGTGCTTCTTAGTTTATTGCGTATGTGAGTCTCGATGCTCTTTCTAATTTTAGATACTCTGTGCAACAGTATAATTGGTTTTAAATACTGGGGAGAAATTCTTTATCCAGAAAAGTTATTTGGTTTAATTTCTTATTTTCTCGTGCCTTTTGCTAAAGACCACCCCCTCCCCCAGAAAGAGTTTTCAGTGACCATCTTAGAGCCTAAAAACTTTATGTTCTATCCGCCAGAAGCATGGATGGCTTCGCGTTCCTTATGATATTAAAATCATGCCCCACCATGTCATGGTAAAATGTTTTTTCATGCCTTGTGTAATAAATTATATAATATGCATCATCTAAGTTAAGTTGTAATCGGAGTCGCTCTTTCTTTTTCGGATTCGTTTCTGGCGCTTTAGGATTCGATTCGCTTGCTGTTCTTTCAAGAGTAATTCTTTCTATTTTACTAAGAGCATTAGCAGAATCATTCAAAACCTGTTTGGTGATTGTGTAGAAGAAAAGGTAAAAATTTGCAGAAATGGGAGATTGCATTAGCACTGAAGCCTGGAGTGAACACGTACGCATCGGTGCAGAAGAGAATCAAGGAGGAGTTCAAGTGCCAAGTTGAAAGAAAGCTTGGTGGGGTTCAAGAGAGGATGAAGAGCATTACAGTTGAAAAATACAGTAATGATGTTTGAGTTGGAAAAAATTTTCAATATCTTAAAAGCTAGCTAGTTCTTGTAGCTATTTTGTAGTAATCTGTAGACGATCTGTTGAGTGGTAATGGAAGAGATATCTTAACCCCAAAAAAAAATGGGACCTGTTTGGTGATTCCATTACAGACTAGTACTACTACTGAATTAGATGAGGAGCAGAGATTTTTACAAGAAAAACGGAATCAATGAAAATAATTAATCATATATATATATAAAAGTTGGTGAAGGGCTTTGAATCTAGGCTTAGATGTTGAATTTATTACGAAACATGCCACCCCCTATAGCCGGCTGCTACGTGACACGTCGGCTGTTCGTGAGGGTCGTTATGCCACTAAAAAAGTACTAAAAATAATGTCCACTTTAGCCTTATGTGTGGTTGTATTACATAAGTGGCATCATAAATGCGATTTGTATTCATTTTAATTTGATATATAGACGATCTTTATTATGCATTTTTATTCATTTTAATTTAATATGTGGTGCTTGGAATATCATAGGTCGTTAGACCAAGGGTCGTCTCGGATAAAAGTCTTATTTATATGCTCTGACTGAGTGGTGTTGCTGAGGTTGTTTTGCATTTCATGGTTGTTTATCGATTCTCTGTATGTGTGCGTGTGTGTTTATTGTTGCAGGTTTCAAGCTATGATACAGTAGTGCAGCGTCCTGCGGGTTTGAAGATTATCTAATGGTTTTTTAGATTTTTTTGCATTTCATGATTGTTTATCGTTGCTCTGTATGTGTGTGTTTGCTTGCTGTTGCAGGTTTGAAGAGATACAGACGTGCAGTTATCTCTCGACTGCGTAAGGTCGTGCATGTTTTGTGCTGTTGAAAGAATATATCTAAGGTCGGTTCCATCATTTTTTGGTTATCATCGTTGGTGTTTTGTAATGATGCGGTCGTGCAGTTATCATTCCAGTGCGTGGGATCTGTGATGTGTTTTGAAGGGGTGTTAATTTGATCTGGCAGGTGCAATTTTTGTGCTGGCTTTTTTATTCATTTTCATTTGATTTATGGAGGATGTTTATTCGTTATAATTTGATATGTGGCCGTTTTATATTATGCCTTTTTATTTATATGCTATGTATCACAGTTTGGTGTTGTTTAGGTTGTTTTGCATTCCGGTTAATTTATCGACCCTCTATGTATTTGTTTATTGTCGCATGTTCCAAACTATTTTGCAGTCGTTCCTCTACCTATGGGTTTGAATAGTGTCTACTGGAGTTGTAATAGGATTGGATACAGTCGTGTAGTTATCTCTCCCCTGTTTGTTTACTGTTTCAGGTTTCAAGAGATACAGACGTGCAGTTATCTCTTCACTGCGTAAGGTCGTGCATGTTTTTTTCGGTTGAAAGCATATCTCTAGGGTTGCTTCCATCGTTTCTTGGTTATCATCGTTGGTGTTTTGTAAAGATACAGTCGTGCACTTATATTCGTGAGGTGTTTTGAAGGTGTGGCAGGTAGACGTTCTTTATTATGCATTTTTTATTCATTTAAATTTAATATGTGGTGCTTGGAATACCATACGTCGGATGACCAAGGGTCATCTCGGTTGAAGGTCTTATTTATATGCTCTGACTGACGGTTTGGTGTTCCGGATGTTTTGCATTTCATGTTTGTTTATCGATCTCTGTATGTGTGTGCTTGTGTATTGTTGCAGGTTTCAAGATTAGAGTTCGGGTTTAGATTATTTGATGGGCTTTCGTCTTCTAATGTAAAGGGTCGTTTGATACATGGGACGGTTTGTTTGGCGATACATGTGCTTTTTAATGTTTAATGATGTATTTGTTCTATTTAATGATACATGTGTTTATTTAAAAACAATGCTATAATCGTGTAGTATTGTTTTATTAAAGTTACTATAATTCCATTAACTGAACGTTCAAAGGATTTTGTAGTTCAGATGGTAACTTACTGTAATTACATTAAACGTATTAATGAATGAGAGACTGCAATCCATTGCGCCATTTCACTATTGATAATTTTTGCACGACTGTAGTCAAGCGACTGAATGAGGTCGTTGTTTCTTAAATAGGGTGTCATACATAATGAATGAGATCGTTGTTTCTTCAATAGTGTCTCATACATGCTCCACTTTAAACGTGTTAATGGATGAGCCGCTATTTTTGCACGACTGTAGTCAAGCGACTGAATGAGGTCGTTGTTTCTTAAATAGGGTGTCATACATAATGAATGAGATCGTTGTTTCTTTAATAGTGTCTCATACATGCTCCACTTTAAACGTGTTAATGGATGAGCCGCTGCGGTACACTAGGGCGTATAAATTTACACTATTGACAATAATCAGTCAAATGGAATGCAAGCGGTCCGTTTTATACCCGTTCCAACTACATTGCCTGGATCTTATCCTGTTGTAGTTCAAAGATTTGGCTTTTCATTCTCATCATTAACGGGATTTACTAAAGTTTCTATAATTGCATTAAATGTATTAAGATAACATAGTTATAGTCAATGTTTGGGATCGGATAAGAATACATTTCTGCTGAGGTTAGTGCTTTTAATTATGACAACAAATGGTTAGGTATTCGTATTGTATTGCATTAAATGTATTAAGATAACATAGTTATAGTCAATGTTTGGAATCGGATAAGAATACACTTCTGCCGAGGTTAGTGCTTTTAATTATGACAACAAATCGTTAGGTATTCGTACTGTATTAATGTAATGGAGTTGTTACATTGCACTAACCGCATTACCACGACTGTTGATTTCAGACAAGGTTTGGAAATCGATGAGAATACAATACCATTGAAAATCTTATTGTTGTTCAAAGGTTTTGTTTGTCCTTCTGACAATAATTCATTTTATATTATGATAATATTGTTTTACTAGCGTTACTATAATTGCATTAAATGTATTAATGATGAGCGACTGTAATGCAATTCGTCATTTGAAAGTACATTATTGACAAATACTTGCGCGGTTGAAAACAGTTGACTGAATGAGGTCGTTTATGGAGTCGTAGTAATACGTTTATGAAAACTATTTGAGCGTCTGAAAACAAGCATTTAAATGAGATCGTTGACGAAATCTAAACGTTGGTGCGTTTCTTAATTAGGGTCTTATACATAATCGATCTTTCTGAATATCATCATTAATGATGCGAAGGTTAGTGGAATGAAAACGTTGTTCTTTCATTATGACAAGGAGGCCATTCGTATTCGAATTATATTGATTTACTGAAGTTACTATAATTGCATTACCATATTAACATACCTTGGAGATAGACGAGTTTCGAAAATCGATGAGAGTACAATGCTGTTGAATCGTATTGTAGTAGGATAGTTATAGCCAAGGTTTGGAATCGGATAAGAATATACTACTGCTGAAATTCACGTGTTTGTCTCTATATTATCTTATTGCGTTAAAAGTTTTGGATTTTAATTATGACAACAAATCTTTTCGTATTCTTATTAAATTTATTTACTAAAGATGCTATAATTACATTAACCGTATTTAACATAATATGGCGATTGATATGGCTTGGAAGTAGATGAGAATACAGTACGGTTGAAAATGTTAGTGTAGTTCAATGCTTTGAATTCTGAACGTAAATTATTTGCATTATCATTAGATTACTATAATTTCATTATTCGTATGAAGATAACGTAGCTATAGCTAATGTTGGGACCCCGATTAGAATGCACTACTGCTGAAGTTGAAATGGTTGTCTTTATTAATTGATGATGGCTCAGTCGTTTGTAATACACTACGGCATTTAAATTTGCGCTATTGACAATTACTTAGGCGACTGTAAAACAGACTACTGAATAATGTACTGTTGGTTTCGAACAAATAGGTATATTGATGAGTAAGAGCTTCTTTATTTTCTGAAATCTTATATGTATAAAACGGTGTAGAAATAACTCATCCTTTATTCATGACAAATGCATGTTTTTATACCCGTTTCAAATACATTCGCTTAATCTTCTCTTATTGTAGTTGAAAGGTTTTTTTTTGTTTAATTCTATGACAATTAATCGCTTGATATGATTCTTATATATATAGAGAATCCTTCGTCCAATTCTTAATATTAAGAAACAGTTTTGGCTGTGTAGTTTTTAAATCATCATGGTTCTACCGAATAATTATTCCGTACTTAATGGGAAACACTACAATAATTGTTCGGCTGTTGCGGTCCTGGAGAGCTACTAATTTTAGAAGAAATGGAGAACTAATGTTAGTTGGCTTAATGTTACTAGATGAAGCGGTATTAAGTCTTTGGTTTATATGCAATTCCCCCCCACCCTCTCTAATATTTTTGTTTTGTTATAGGATACTCTCATGCAAGCTACAATTAGTAGTGCGCTGGTGGAAAATTTTGAGCGGCTACTTGAAGAGGGTTGTCTGTTTTCAATATCAAACTTTGATATTGTCAATTCTCCAGAAAGAGCATAGTTATGATACGTTACAATAGACGTACGACTATGTCTCAAAGTACTGATCATGATCTTATATAAAAGAGAGAAATTTCAGTTTCGTACATCGCAGTACTTGGAGACAAATGCCGATTTGCAGAATTATTTGCCAGGTTTGCTCCTCTGTCTCTATAGAATGGTTATGTATTCCTTTTGTTTGGATGTCGAGGTATATTGGTTCATGAAAGAAATTCCCCTCCCCCCATTAGATGTCATTGCACTGGTTTCATCCATTGTTGAGCCGGGCGACAATGGTAATGGGAATTCGTCGCGGACTATGGTGAATATAATTCTGGAAGGGTATGTTTTTTCCCGACAATCTTATTATTCTCAATCACAGCTTCATTTTGTCAATTGTCGATAAAGAAATGTTTTTATTTGTAGAGGCTATCGTGCAACTGTTACTGCTTGGGATGAGAAATCGCGCGAGTTTTATAAGAGGCTGAAAGGACTTCTTGGGGACGATATTGTGATTATTGTGACGAATATCAATCCACGGATGTTTCAAGGTGTTTTTGTATGTCGAAGTACTGTTTTCTGTTCAACAAATATTTGTAATGGTATTATTTAATCAGGTGGTTTATATCTGAATACAACCTCTTCAAGTGCTCTTTATATTAATGGAGATGGTCCATCCGTTTTGGAGTTCCGCAAGCAGTAAGAATCCCTTTGTTCATGTGTACAGTTCCTTTGTGTATTCTGTAGTTTCGTATGTTTAAGTACTGATTTAACGGTCTATGTTTATTTTTTGTAGGATGAATCTAGCTAACGGTTCTACATCTACGCCATTAGTTACCAATGTCAAACCAGTAACAAAGAGCAATTGTCGGATATACACGCTATACTACGTTCGGAACCTGAACAGGTTTTATTCATATAATATTTATACGATAACAACCTATGGCGTTCCATTGCACTAACATTCTTCGTTCGTTAGGAGCGTGATTTTTCATGCGAAGCAAGAATAACCGATATAATTAGCCGAAGTGGTTGGAATTATATTTCTTGCTCCACATGTTCATCCAAGTTGAGAAAGTCAGAGGAATCGCTAATTTGCGCAGATGTGACAATTTTAATGCTTTGGGGGTTTTGCGGTGTTGTTCACTGTAATATATGAACAACTATCACCCAGTGAAGTAATTCATTCGTATTTATTTACTGCGTTTTTTTTTGCGTAGTTTCCGTATTGAGGTTGCCGTTGATGATGGCTCTGAATCGGGTACTTTGTTATATTTGACAGGCCAGCTAAGAAATATATGAATACAACAGCAGAAGACCTGAGGAACACCATGGCGAGTACCTATTTTTACATATATTTTGATAATAGAATTGTCTGTCACATATTTTCAATTGTTGCAGAAGACTGTGATTGAGGACGACGGTATTGGAGTTGAAGAGCTTCCTGATTGTATTCGTTCTTAGTTGGGAAGTCTTTTAACTTTTTTGTGAGGATCAAGCCGTTTGATTTTAGAAGTTTATATAAAAGCTTGATGGTTACCCGTATGTCTGACAAAGTCAATCGAGGTAAAAGTCAACCGAGGTAAAAGTCGGATATAGTCTGCGAATGTTTTAACGGTGATTGATTGTGTTGTACTTTCTAAATGCAGGGATCGATCGGTGCTCTTCAGGTTTTGCATCCCCTGTCAGATGGGGTATCTATGGGTGAACGCGTTCTTTCAGAAGAATTGCAGGATTCTACAGAAAACCGAAAGGCGCCTGCGGGAAAAAGCGTGATGAGGACTCGAGCCACTGCAAAGGATCTCAGTACAATAGAAGGCAATACAGATGATGAGGAGGTTGTTTAGCAACGTATCAGAAAGGTAAATGCAAGAAAATCAAGAAGGAAACAACGGACCAACCCCATTAGTTTTTATGCCTGTTTTCTTATCTTAGCGTTATTTTGGGCTTCTCTACTATATTGAGCTACCTATTTCACCGTCTATCTTGAAATTCTAAGTTCATTTATCGTTCAGTATGATCAATATGTACAACAATAATATTGCCAATAAGAAATTAAAACCAACATTACATTAATGATGATGTATTATAGAAAGCTGTTATAATAATGTAAGTGTTGATGTTCTTCAAACTTGAAAACTGGAAACGCACGACTGAATTTTGTATTTTATTACTATCAGACAAAGGCGAGTTTGAGTAAAATGCATAAGCTCTATTACTTAATTGTGTTGTTAGGGGTCAAATATTTTTTCAATTTCGATTATCTAACTATTCACAATTAAAGGTTACTTTTAAAATGAAGTCGTGCCTTTGTTATTTATTTAAAAATTAATAATGGTTAGTGGTTGATACCAATATTATATTACTTAGAGTGTATGATGGAAAACCGTTACAAAAATGTAATTGTTGACATCCTTCAAAATTGAGGGCTGAAAGAGTACTACTGAATATTGTATTTTGTTTTTATCCGACTGACAATTATTCCAGCCTGTGTTTGTGAATCGGGAAACGCCGCAAGGACGAATGTGACTAGAATGCATAAGTTGTATTACTTAATTGGGTTGGTACAGGTCAATTATGCCAACCTATGTTTCTGAATCCGCTTACGCTCCAGAGGCGCCTGGAGTGAAATGCATATGTTATATTACTTAATTGCGTTGTACAGGGTCAATTAAAGTTTCATTCTAAAACTAAGTCATGCCTTTTGTATTTAAGTAAGTAATAATAAAGGTTATTGGTTGATACACACATTAATTGCCTTATTAAGGGTCAGTTATTTGGTCGTTTACTATTACGACTATATAACATTGACAATTAAAGGAGCCTTTTAAAATTAAGCTCTGCCTTTTGTATTTATTTAGTTATTGATAAATGCTATTGCTTATATTACCATTATTCAAAAATAGACTACGACTGACCTTTTAAATCCCCTGTTTAAATATTTAACTACTTAATTACATATCAATTCTTTTACAATAATCCAATAAATGTTTATGAACTTTCATATAGCTCAGTTTTGCAGTAGTAGTTTGCATAACGTTTATACGACTACACACTATCAGAGGATATAACTATACAGTATATGGTCATGTGCGTAATAAATGCACAGTAATTGAAAATAAAATGTGTCAGACTCTTACAATTCTTTCATATAACTATTTAATTAGTTAAATACATATCAATCCATTTATAATAACAATGAAAAAGGACAGCTGTTTAACTTCCGGTCATTCATTAATTCATTTAATGAGTAATTGTTTCGTGGGGGTTCTGAAGGGTTTTGGGCGAGTATGTAAAGGGGTATAACTTTTGGACAGGTGCTATTCTGTGAATAGGTAAAATTATTGTGCCCTTTAATCAGCTCTTAGATCCATTTCAGTCTGGTTCGTCTGATCTGTATCCTACGATGCAGGTCGCGCCCCTTCACATTCACCCACCTGATTAAATTCTATGCAACCGTTCAACTTATCTGTGGGTATTTTAATCTCGCGATATTTTGAAAGAAATAAATATACCTATTATTTTTGAAAACTTAATATGATGAATGAAATACGCAGTTATTTACAGAAGAGTTTTGCAGATTTGCAAAATTCAATATCTCAAATGATCGTCCGTATCGACAGAAAGATTGATGACTATGCGCAAGGTGCTGTTCAGAGGTTTGATGCATTGCAAGCTAGATATGATGTCCATGCCACTATGCTAAAGAATATGGGAAGAACGATCGACCAACACTTTGAACAGATCAACTTGAAGTTGATGACCTTAGAGAGCAGATTAGGTATTACTGTTTTCTGACAATTTATTTAATCATTTATATGCTTTGTTGTCATATTAAATAACTCAGGTCTGATGAATATTCCGCACCAATATTCCTGCATATGTAGATGTAGAATACTATTTGCAATAGTGCTTGATTTCATTAGTTGTCCTTGTAATTAGGGGCGTTTTGTATAGTAGTCCTTAGATTAGGACTAGTTTGATATTTATACCAAGTTTGTTTGGTATAAATACTTTTAAATCAATTGAGCTGAATAGAGAAAGTTTTCAGAATTGATCCGAAGGGCTTGCAATTCGATTTCTAGAGAGAGAAACAACAGTAACTTTCTCACTCTACTCGAATTCTCTCTCTTGTTCTTCATTTGAGTTTTTCGATCGAATTCAATTGCTTATCTAAACGATCGAATTACTATGAATTCTAGTCTAGGATCGTAGAGTTGTTAATCGTAGGACCTAACAATTGGTATCAGAGCAGATTCGTTCTGTTTTGAATCGAAAATTGTTAGAATTAGATCGAAAATCATTTTCTGAATACTGTTCATCGAAGAACAGTTTGGCGCGAAAACCTTTTTCGATCCAATAGCTTAATTCTGTGCTTAATTGACTTGAATTTGGTGTTTCTGTGCTTGTTTAAGTGATAGATCGTCATTGCGATCAGTTCTGTAGCAGTTTAAACTTCGATTTCTAGGATTGAATTGCTTCTGTGTGTTACTGTTTGCGAAGAACATGAAGAACACGTTCTGATTTTGATCAAATTCGATATACTTTGCTTCATAACGTGTTTAATTGCTTGTTTGTGCGTGATTAGTACTTAATTGCGAGCAATTGCCTCAAATTTCACTATCTGATTCTTTGTTTTTGCTCGAATTAGTGTTAATCGTATTCTGTGAATTTTTCTCGATTGCTCAAATTTTTCTCGCTAAGTTTTGCGATCGGATTAGTTTCTCGATCGATAAACTTAGCGCGAGAATTTTTCTCGGTCAGAATACGAAGTCAGTACTAGAATCGTCATCAGCAGAAACGATTTTAGTTAGAAATATTTCTCGAGCATTATACAGCGAAAAACTTTTTCGAGTGAGACTTATTTTGACTTTGCATGCATAAAAACTTTCACTCGAAAAACTTTTTCGGTCAAACCTTTTAACGTTTGACCAGGCGAAAATCATTTACACGCGAGAAACTTTTCTAGTCAACAGATTTATTTTGACTTGTCGAGAAACTTACTAACGTATTGTTTCTTTACGATCGAAATAAATTCACGATCAAGAAATTTTTCTCGACCGAATGATTTTGAGCAATTTATCTCGCTCGTAAAATATCTCGCTGACAAAATTTCTCGCACGAGAACAGTACTCAGTACACTATCTCGACGGAATTAATTTCGATCAAACTTTAAGATTGAATCGAAAATAATTCTGGATCTAATTTTCGAATCAAACGCTACTAACGAATTTTGTGACTTGTGAAGCACATTACATCATCTTCACCCTTCAAAACAATTAACGAAGATCCTTCAACAACTCGACTACAATACAAACATGGATGCATACTCACTCGGAAATGACAACCGTCCGCCGATCTTGCAAAGAGGCGAATACACAGTGTGGAGAAGCCGCTTTCTGAATTTCATTGCTCTAAAGGATCAAGCCGAAAATCTACTGAAGTCCCTTGAAGAGGGACCGGCACAGTTCTGGGTTCATGTACCCGAGGACGAAACAGGTACTCCAGCAATCCCAGCTTCTAGGCGACTAAAGGAGCCTAGAGAATACTCTCTGGAGGAAAGAGCTAGAGCTAAGGCTGATCTAGTAGCCATGAATACCCTTATGCAGGGCATCCCTAACGATATATACAGACAAATCGACAGCCTTACATCGGCCAAAGGGATGTGGGATGAGCTACATAGGATGATACAAAGGACAGAAGTTGGCAAAAAGGCCAAGAAGGCAAACATTCTCACTGCTTACGACTCATTCAAAGCAAAACCGAAGGAGAGCCTAAACGAGATCTACCAACGATACCTCACTCTTCTCAATGAAATGAGGAAGATAGAAATAACGAAGACAAACATGGAGACAAACATAAGATTTCTATCTTCTCTGCCCACGGAATGGAAGAAAATATCCACTCAAATACTACAAAACAAAGATCTAGAGGAGTTGGATGTCCATGCCGTGTTCGACAATCTCGCTCAGCACGAGGAGGATATACGCGAGATCACCAAAGAGCAGAAATGCAAACAAATCGATGACACGGTTGCCTTAGTCTCGGAGAAGAGGAGCACAAGATCAAGAAAGGATAAGATTGTTAGGCCACCTTCATCATCAGAGTCGGAAAATGAATCGGACTCCGACATCGAGCCGAACATGAAAGCCCTTGGAAAACAGTTAGCACTCATTGGACAAATGATGAGCAAGAAGTACTTCAAGAAGAAGTCTTCAACCTCAGACAATAGACTTCGGACTACAAGCTCCAAGAACAAAGAACGTGCTCCGAAGAGTTCCGAGGTCAAGAATCCCAAAGAGACTAACAAATGTTTTAACTGTGGCAAAGCAGGTCACTTCGCCAGAGAGTGCACTCTCCCGAAGAAAAGAGATGCAAACTACTACTCCAGGAAGCTTCAATTGACAAAACAGAAAGAAGCTGGAGTAGCTCTCATGGCCGAACAGGACCAATGGCTCGAGGACACGTCGAGCTCCGAAGAAGAGAACTTAGCCCTCATGGCCCGTCTCGACAATGAATTGGACGCCGAAACATCCACTCGTACGGACGACGACAATGCATCCACGTCTTCAAATGAGATCCATCATGTGTGGTACCTCGACTCTGGTTGCTCCACACACATGACTGGTAGACAAGAGCTGCTGAGCAACTACAAAGACCGACCAAACGACAAAGTCAGATTTGGGAACAACGATTCAGCCCCGATTCTAGGACTTGGGGATATCATTCTGAAGAATCTGACCATCAAAGATGTCTCATACGTCGAAGGCCTCCGCCATAACTTGTTCAGCATAGGCCAATTCTGTGACAAAGGCTTCCAGGTGGTCTTCCATGCTGACCGGTGCAGAATTGTGGATAGTCAGGACACAGAACTCCTTCAAGGACTTCGGAGATCCAATCTTTACACGATCAACCTGACGTCTGTGCGGCCCTCGACAGCTGTATGCCTCATTTCTCAGACTGATTTACAGAGGAACAGCTTATGGCATCTACGACTGTCTCATCTGAATATGAAAGCTCTCCAACGTCTTTCTACGAAAAAGTTGGTTCACGGTCTTCCAACTATACAACTACAAAGGGAGCATCACTGTTCGGCATGTCAATTAGGAAAAATGAAGCGAGCATCTCATCACGTCAAGCAAATTGCATCTACTTCTCGACCATTGGAACTAATTCACGTGGATCTCTGTGGTCCGATGCAGACTCAGAGTATCAATGGAAGAAAGTATGTCCTAGTGATTGTGGATGACTATTCTCGCTATACGTGGACAAAGTTCCTCTGAACGAAAGATGAGACTGGTGACTTGATCATCAATTTTGTGAACACAACTCAAAATCTGCTGCAACAGACTATTCAAGTTGTTCGAACAGACAACGGCACTGAGTTCAAGAACAATCACCTCAGTGAGTTTTATCAGAAACTTGGAATAAGTCAACAATTTTCAGCCGCCAAAACACCTCAACAAAATGGGGTCGTTGAAAGGAAAAATCGAACACTAGTGGAAGCCGCTCGTACAATGCTGATCCAATCGGGACTTCCACACTTTCTATGGGCTGAAGCAGTCAATACCGCTTGTTTTACTCAAAACAGAACGGTGATTCACAAACGGTTCAACAAGACTCCGTATGAGATTGTGAATAATAGAGTGCCCAACATCTCTTTCCTTAAAGTCTTCGGGTGTAAGTGCTTTGTGGCGAACGACCAAGAGCAACGTGCAAAGTTCGACCCTAAAGCATTCGAAGCTACATTTGTCGGGTATTCTTCAGCATCAAAAGCTTACCGAGTATACATCAAGTCCAACCGAACTATTAAGGAAAGCTATAATGTCATTTTCCACGAAGTGGCAGAAATGGCTTCTGGTCAATTCAGTCCAGGACCCGTGCCTAACCCGTTGGTTTCTGAAGACAATATTTCAGAACCCGTAATCACTGGTGTGTTGGCACAAAACCAACAGAAGATGGCAACAACTTCAGGATCAGTGTCAGACGAAGCAACGAGACTTGCAATAGACGACTTGGATTCTCTCTTCGAACCGGTATATCAGTCATCAACGCCTACACCAACAATGGATTATCTACCGAACGAGACCGACGTACCAAGTTCATCTCACACCTCTACCCCACCCGATTCAGAATTGCCACAGAACACCGAAGAACCTACAGTGGTCATCGAGGAAGTATCATCTGAGATGATCAATCCAAGTGCAGTATTGGAACTTCCTCAGACAAATGATCAATCTGAGACTATAGGCAATCTAGATCCACAGATGGCTGACGCATCGACTTCAGCCTTGCCTCATGAGCGCAAGTGGACAAGAGGCCACTCGGTTGATCAGATAATTGGCGATCCCTCGGTTGGTGTGAGGACACGTCTTCAACACAGTCTTTTCAGTTGCTTCCTGAGCCAAAACGAGCCTACCAAAGTAGCAGACACACTTCAAGACCCGGATTGGACAATTGCAATGCAAGAGGAAATCAATCAATTCGAACGTCTTCAAGACCTTGGTACCCCGTCCACATGGGAAAACAGTGGTCGGAACTAAATGGGTTTTCAAGAATAAGAAAAATGAAGATGGTGAAGTGATCTGGAACAAAGCAAGGCTAGTTGCTAAGGGATACAATCAACAGGGAGGCATCGACTACGATGAGACTTATGCTCCTGTTGCCCGTATCGAAGCTATCCGCCTCCTGCTGGCTTATGCGGCTCACAAAGACTTCAAAGTCTATCAGATGGATGTTAAAACTGCCTTTCTCAACGGCGTGTTAAAAGAAGAAGTCTACGTCGCTCAGCCGGAAGGTTTCGTTGATCAAGAACATCCCGATGATGTCTATCGCTTGGACAAAGCTCTCTATGGACTAAAACAAGCCCCACGTGCTTGGTACGATGTCCTGAGTGATTTCCTCGTGAAGTCTGGATTCATATGAGGAACGGTAGACACAACCCTCTTTCATAAAATGGCATGACAAAGATCTGATGGTCGTCCTAGTATACGTCGACGACATCATTTTCGGATCAACAAATCCTCGGCTCTGTAAGAAGTTTGGAGATCTCATGAAGAGCAAATTCGAGATGAGTCACATGGGAGAGATGCAATTTTTCTTAGGACTCCAAGTCAGGCAGCTCAACGATGGAATTTTCATCAGCCAGACAAAATACATCAAGGATATTCTGAAGAAATTTCATCAAGACCAGAGCAAGGCTCTCAGCACTCCTGTGTCACCAAGCTGCAAGTTGGATGCCGATCCCTCTGGCAAGTCGGTCGACATCACACTGTATCGCAGTATCATTGGATCTCTTCTCTACCTTACTTCGAGCCGGCCGAACATCATGTTTGCCACGTGCTTGTGTGCCCATTTTCAAGACGATCCCAAAGAATCCCATATGCTCGCGGTCAAAAGAATTTTACGCTACCTTAAGGGCACCTCTACCCTTGGCCTATGGTATCCAAAGGGTACGAATTTTAGACTTACCGGCTACAATGACGCTGACTATGCAGGTTGCCGAATGGACAGGAAAAGCACGTCCGGTGGCGCTCAATTTTTAGGCGAAAAGCTGGTTTGCTGGTCATCCAAAAAGCAGAACTGTGTGTCAACTTCGACGGCCGAAGCAGAATACGTAGCTGCCGCCAGCTGTTGCTCACAGATGCTGTGGATGCGGACACAGCTTCGCGACTATGGGTACAATCTAAATAATATACCCATATATAGTGATAGTCAGAGTGCAATCGCCATTACTTGCAATCCTGTTCATCATTCACGCACAAAACACATAGACATTAGATGTCATTTTATCAAAGAGCACGTAGAAAAAGGCACGATAGAGATGTACTTTGTGAACACGGAGTTTCAACTAGCCGACATTTTCACCAAGGCATTGGATGAGAAACGATTTAATTCCTTGTCGGAAAATTAGGCATGTTGAATCTTCCGTAATATGTGCATTACCTGATTTTCTGTGCTATCACATGCTCTATTCTATGTGTTTTCTATGCTTATTTGTCCGTATCTTGCGTGATAAAAATAATATAAAAATAAAAAAAATATATATCATATATATTTCTATATATATTATAAAGGGGTATGACGAAATCCTTTAGGATGCTTTGATCTAAAGTCACTTAGAATTTTACCCCGACATGCGATCGATTTAATTGCTTAATTTTGTCAGTCTAAGTCACATTCTTGTGTCTAAAGGTCATTAGGTTGCTCCACTAGACACAAAGCCACTATAAATGCGAGGATTCAAGCCTTGTTGTCTTTTTCTTTCTTTGGATCTACTTCTCGAGTGAGTCACACATAAATTACTTGTCTTACCTAGTGATTCTTGGCTTCATACTCATCTTGCGTTAGATCGTTAGGAAAATGATAAGGGAGTTTAATTCCTCATTCGGCCTTATACAAATTCCCCACGTTAGCCCTTAGTCATCCACTTTGAGCCTTCTCCGACGTCCTTTTCTTCATTTAAAACCCATTCCCAACCTTCAACCGAACTTTATACTCTTCGAATGGTTGTTCAAACGAGAAAAGGAGGGGGAGATAACAAAAGAAAAAGTAAGATGATGACAAAAAAAGGCATTGCTCAACGCGCAAAAATCAGACCAAAGGAACCGGCCTTCCGACTACCTTGTAGAAGTGGCATGGATCCTGCCGTGAACTTCTCCAACGATAATCTCGTACGCTCGTCAGAACGGCTGGAAGAGGAGCACCACGAAGTGAACTTCTCCAACGATAATCCGGTCTTATATCGGGAAACGAGAAGAGGAGTGCAGCCTCGGGTACGAATTCCATAACCGAGAACTTCTCCAAATTGATAATCTCTGAAACCTCAATAGGGATTAAGAGAAGAGGAGCTCAGTATCGGTCCGAGAACCAACAAGAAGAACTTCGCCTAAGATAATCTCCTAGAGCCTCATGGAGAAGCGGAGCTTCAGCTTGAGCATAACATAAAAAGGGATAGTTCTTAAAAGAAAAAGAGGGAGAAAAGATTGAAAAGAAGAAAGACGCCGAAAAAAAAGGGAGACGGACGTAGAATTGGAAGACGATGAAGAGATAAGCTCACTTTCCTTTAAATTCCTTCCGTTCTAAGTCCTAGCCAAATTATAACCCTTACAACCCTTTGATTCCACATAGACGGTCTCTCACTTAGGTGAAATGATTAAAAATGCCTCGATCACAGGTAAATTGACTTAAAATTGTTGTGTTGACTTGAGTGGTAAAAATAAAAAAAAAAATTCCCAAGATAGCTAATTGAGAGCAAGAGCGAACCTGGTGAGAGTTGTCGAAATGGACCAGTCTATGGACTTAGGCCTTTAGTTTGACGACATGACTTGACGGCATTTTCTTCTTTCAAATGTCTCGTAAAATTTTAGGTGTGACGATTGATCGAACAAAAAATAATCTGACCCTATATTAAAAAAATAAAAATAATAAAATAAAATAAAATAAAAAATATATATAAATAAATACATTTCTCATTGCTTCTACCCTCACACAAAATTTTAAAGTACATGTTTTCGGGGACCATGTATACATGCTTACTTGGTAAATTTGTGTGCTCGTGACTTGAATTGATTTCATATGCTTGCATAATTAGTCAATTCATGTGCAGCATTTGAGGGGGAGCAAGCATAAGACTTGTAGATTAGCTCCAAATATTTTTGAGTTTCTCTGAGTATTTCAGATCTTTCAAAATTAAAGAGCGAGACGTCGACACTTCAAAGAGAGGAGCTAGACTCAAGACCAAATATTTCAAAGATAAAACTGCCAAAAATAATTGATGATTAACTCCATTATTACTAACGTTTATCTCTAAGTGGTACAGATTTTTAAACTTCTGCCAGGGGAGCTAGACGTTACTACACGAAAATACAGGGAGTTAATTGCATTTATTTTAATTACTAAGGGGGAGCCTTATAATGGGTTTTATTTTGAAATAGGGGTCAATCTGAAATTCCTTAGAAAACTTACCATCGAGAAACTGAATCTTAGATTAATTTGCAAACTAAAAGTTTCTCGATCGTAAACAGTGTCGGGATCGATTTTGATTGACTGCGACAATTTGCGATCGAAAAATTCGAATTTTTCGTGTGCAAATAGTAATGGGCCTGATCCCTTATATCGCAAAAGTGTCAAATCACAAGCCCGACAACATTTTAATGCTAGTTAATAAAAGTTAACTTTTGTCAGTCGAAAAACTTTTTCTCACGCAAAACCTAATCGACAAAAATTCTCTCTCGCAAAACTTTCTCAGAAGATACACAATCCTTCAAAAATCTTTCAATTTTTCACTTCAAATAGTCTGATTAAGGTAGAAATTCGATTCGGTTAACGATTGCGAATGTTATAACTTGATTTGCATTTCCATTCTGCAGTTTTTCGCATATTTAGTTAAGATTTTTCGTCTGTTCTTCAAAAACCATTTAAACGTATACTGTTTCACTAAATCTAGGCATGCTTCTTGGATTTTCTGAGTTAAATCTGTTATTTAGACAGATTCGAGGTTTTTGATGAAACAGATAGCGTAAATCGTTGGAAAATTTCCATCTGTGATGATAAAATGAGTTTCGATGAAACTGGGTACTTTGAAGTTTTGAAGCTGTCGAAGAACTTTGTCGATCGCAAATAGACTTAATTGAATTCCAATTCAATTGAGAACCTATTTGTGTCGATTTACTTTTCGATCGCAAAATTTTGACTTAGTCATCACGATAAAAGATTTTAACCGTTACACTTACCATCGAGAAATCCAATTATAATTTTCAGCGAGCGAAAAACTTATGCACTGACTAGACAATTTAAGATGCAAATTTTATCGAGCGCAAAACTTACTATCGCAAAATAGAATTTTCGATTTAATTTCATTTTGGTCGCAAAAATGTTAACAGTGAAAAATTAATTTTTCAACACTTAATTTTTCGATCATAAAATTTCTCAACCGATTGACTTAGTCTTTCGTTGACTAATTTCTCGATCGAAAAATATTGAAGCGTCAATTTTTACTTAGGATCGAAAATCACATTTCGCTCGACAAATTTCAAATCGAAAATTTTATTCAATTGAGGAAAATTTCTCGATAGTAAATTTACCTGAGAATTAATTTCTCGATCGTAAATTTACACGGAATTTTTCTCGATCGTAAAATTGATCGACTACAGTCTAGATTTCAACTTCAACACTTAGAAAATTTTTCTCTAAGTCTTTTACTCTGTAGCGAAAATCGCAAATAAAATTTCTCGATCGAAAAAAAATTTTTTTACACGGAAACGTTTCAATTGAAATCAGTGTATAGGAAATCACATTGCAATTCAATTTTATCGACCGAAAATTTTCTCGGCATGAACAGTGACTTGCTGAATTAACACTTAGCGAAATTTCGAACGACTTTTCACGCGACAAATATTTTATTCGAAATTACAATCATGCCATCACGATTTTTGAAACTGAACATACACTATGCATTTCATATGATTTCAATTCAAAATCCATCAAACATGCTATTATTTGCTATATTACTATAGTTTGATGACATTTATTCATATTTCGACTGAAAATAAAATTGAACTAATAAACTTTTACATATCTTATATTTCAGATGGATCGCTACCCAAGATACAACCACATATACGATCACAATCTGTACTTGAAGGTTCAGGATACGAACTTTCAGCTCGATCTGGACACATTTCGGTGCCCGGACGAGATCATCGTATCCATCCTCAGAGGCCACCCCATCTGGCATGCGTTAACGGTCACCGCATCGGTGCCAATGGTCTATCTCCAGCAGTTCTGGGGATGCATACAAGGAGTCGTAGCAGATGGGACATTCTCCTTCATGACCCGAATCGGGACGCGGCATATTCACATGAGCAAGAGCCAGTTCGGCATGATACTGGACTTGCCTCACAACGATAACTACGATCCGCTCCCGACGGACGCAGAGATGATTCAGGACTTTCTGCACATGGGCTACCAACCGCCACTCACAAGATTGGCCCAGGTCCAGAGCAGCGGAATCCCACACCCGTGGAAGACACTATTCGGAATAGTGAATAAGTGTCTGTCGCCCAAGCACGCAGGATTCGATAAGGGCAACAACAATATTTTGAAGATCTTCCACGGGATCGCCTTCTCAAGAAACTATGACTACTCACAGCTGATCTGGAACGACCTCGCGGACCAGATTTGGCTAAAGGAGAATCGAAGGTCGAAGAACGTGCCCTATGCTCGATGGTTCAGTGTAATCATCAGGGAGTTCATGGAGCTACATGAAGAGAACATCCCTCGGCGGCCTCCTGGTGGAAACTACCAGCCGCCAAGGCTTAAGTTTTTCCACAACCCACGGCTCACGGACCTGGACCAACCGTCGATGCCGATTCCACTCAACTTACTCAGGCTCGCCGACCCCGCGGGAGCTGAGTATCAGAGATTCTGCCGGGAACACAACTTAACGGAGCAGATGATTAGAGGGCCCCCGGCAGATGTACATGTGAGCCCTCCCCAACCGCAACAACACCAACCAAGCCCTGACGACACGATGATCGATGTTGTCGCTCAGGAGCTTCAACAGGAGTCTCTTTTGGTCGAAGAACCAATGCCCGACGTCGAAGATACGTTGATAGACGTCGTGGCTACAGAGATGGAACTCGAGGCTCCTGCACTCGAATTGCAAGTGAAAGTGCCCATACATGTTGGCGTGCTCGAAGACACTTTTGAGGAAGTTCTTCAACAAGAGGCACAGCCCGAAACGGAAATGGGGCAAAGCTCTCTTCCACCGGTGACGGATCAGGCACGGGAGGACGTCTATCGTGACCTCACTCCTCACACGGCCACCCCGTCTGACACAGAGTCTGACGAGGAAATCAATCTGATCAGGAGGACTCCCAGAAGACTGAGCATTCAACTGGAGTCTCTCTTTCCGGCCGTCACCGTCGCACCAGATACTCCGCTAACCACAACGACAAGTGTTGCTGGCACTTCATCGCTCAATCTTGAGCCGCAACCAACTCACATAGTGTCTGGTTCGCAGGCACAACCAGAGCCTGCCTCAACACCCATAGAGGCGAATCCTCCGGATTCAACTCGAGGATTGGGTGGAAGTCTCATACAGTCACAACCTCAAGTGACTGTGAGCCAACCCCAAGAGTCGGTGTCTACTCAAGGGTTGATAACAGGCGACATCAGTCGTCCTGGTCCATCCATGGAGGCGTCCACTCCCTTTGTGACCAATGAACAGTTTCAGGCCGCTCTCTTTGCCGCTGCACAGTCAACGGAAGAAAAGATCACAGAGAGAGTTCTCAACGCACTCGAGGCATCCCGAAGAGATACCGGGAAAGCACCTGCCTCTGAAGGCCCTTCGTCACAAACCCACCCCACACCTCCACAACCCACACCCACCGACCCTTTAGCCACTTCCTCCATTCTCATCAACCCATACACAATCCCCATCACCGAGCTCCACGACATTCTCCTCGCACGTTTGATAGGCCTGTCCATCCGATCGCCTCAAGAAGAATCCCTCTATCGGCGATTGGTGGATCATTCTGAGCCACCGACCGACACCTGCCACGGACAAAGCTCCCACTCCCGGCGCAGACATGACGATCCTGACGATCAGGACCCTCATGAGGGGGAGAAGAGGCCGAGGACATCTGCATATGGCCAAGGACAAGGCTCCCGTGCCACGCAGACAAGCGCTGGAGCTGGTGAAACCCAAACACAAACCCACCATACCCAAACACAAACCACCCAAACCGCCCAAACCACGCACCGCATCGCCCACATCGACCCACCAACCTTTCACCTCAGGACGCCTCCGCCCACACCACTGATCTACTCAAGCCCCTTGCTTCCGGAAGAAGAAGCAAGTGCTGCAATGCTTGTAGCTCTAGCAGCTACCCAAGCCACTCCCTCTGTCGCTCCAGACCAACCGGGACCCTCTGGACATGGTGTCAATCCACACGAGGCCCTAGACAAATACATCTTCGAAGGCCAGTGGATGACCCATTCCATGCCCGAGGAGCATCAAAGACAACGGCTTCACGACGTTCGGCGCTTTCTACAACAAGCGTCCATAGATCTCGTAATCATAGAAGACGGTGAGCTTCAGGAAGGTGAAGACTACGAGCGAGTTATCCCAAGGCTACCAGAGTTAATAGCTCAACAGGCGGTTCCCTCTCCAAGGCTAACGCCAGGGACCGTCCGGATCGACACGCAATGGGAAAACATCCAAATAGAAATTCCCTTCCTCGAAGAAGTTCGTGAGAATATTTGGAGGTCTCCGGACAGAGTGAAGAAGCCGAACGAGTTCGAGCTGAGAGGGATCTCTCATTGGGATCAGCAGAAGAGGATGACCTACCTCTGGATGCTGACCAAACTAGAACCTAATGTTAGGCTGGGGATGACTAAGACACAAGCCAAGAGCCATTATAAGAGTCTCTCCCCAATAAGCCAACTACTTAGCGTCTATTGTGATAAAGGAGGACTTCCAACACCTCACTACATCATCGAATGAGTGGACCGGACCAGAGAGGAACTGAGCGAGAGCGACCTGCCGTACCTCCCCGCCGATGAAGTGTACCGTCTTTATCAGCTATACGTGGAGAAGTACAAAGGTCCTCAGGGCTTCATCAAGAAAGAAGGCCTCGAAGGGCTCTACCGATTCATGATGCGCCAGGTCAAGTACTATGCCGCACACGACCTTCAGATGGCTCTGGAGAGCAATATGAAGAAGGTCAACATGACCGCTCCACTCAACAAAAGACCTGAGATCGAAGGGCTTCCCAACAATCACGTGCACATCAGCTCAGTCCTAGGCATCACCTACCACAATCCAATAGCTAAGAAGAACAGGTTGATGCTGAAGACTGAGATTCACAAGTTTTGCGATGGGACGCTCAAGGTTGTCAGGAAAAACATCGAGCAGAGGTTGGAAGAAATCAACAGAGACACTATGCTGAGGATCCACAGGTTCGTGAGAGAACAGCCGCTCCTAATGGAATTGCTTGAAGATATCGAGGAGCGACTGGAGCTTAGGATCACTCTGAGGAACTACGAACATGCGCTGGGCTTGCGCAGATCATATTACGCCCGACGAGGACAAACGGCGCGGAGACGCAATCAAGCACAAAGGGGGAGATTGTAGAATACTATTTGTAATTGTGCTTGATTTCATTAGTTGTCCTTGTAATTAGGGGCATTTTGTATAGTTGTCCTTAGATTAGGACTAGTTTGATATTTATACCAAGTTTGTTTGGTATAAATACTTGTAAATCAATTGAGCTGAATAGAGAAAGTTTTGAGAATTGATCCGAAGGGCTTGCAATTCGATTTCTAGAGAGAGAAACAACAGTAACTTTCTCACTCTACTCGAATTCTCTCTCTTGTTCTTCATTTGAGTTTTTCGATCGAATTCAATTGCTTATCTAAACGATCGAATTACTATGAATTCTAGCCTAGGATCGTAGAGTTGTTAATTTTAGGACCTAACAGTAGATGATTTGCACGGGCCAGCGAATACCGATGTTCATGCGGAGGATGAGCAGCGACGACGTCCCAATATACAGCGCACTCTCTCAACTATGGCAAAAAAACGGGCGCGTCCGATCGTTTCGCCAACTTCAATACCAAATTTCCCCTCAGATACTGTCACAGATAATTCCTCTAACAGTCCATTTGATAATCGTTTTAGTAGGACTCTTGCTATGTTTCCACATGTATCTGTGATCATTGAGAACATGGGCCCAGATGTGTACATAACCGGATCTTTGTGTAGCCCGCGTGGACAACAGTTTCTTGCAACTCTGATAAAAAATGTTGCATGGCTGCTTGATGAGGTATGTTATATTATATTGACGAGTGATGTTTGGGATCCTGTGACTGAATAACTGTTTTCTTGTAGCATATTGATGAATGCCTGCGCGGGTTTATTGAACTCCAGAGAAAGACAAACATCGCACGCCCTTCTATTGCATTCATGAATACTGCATTCAATCAGGTATTTGCAGCAGAATACAGATTGGAAGGTGAATACGACCTTTTTGTAATCAAGCCTTATGCCGACGGGACCGTACTCGACTGGCCTGCAACGCTGTGGAATGCATCTGATATCATCATCGTCCCAGTAAACATTAATCAATGTCATTGGGTTCTTGCAATAGTAGACTACAGGGCAGGGAGTGTCACTGTACATGATTCGGACAAAACATGCGATATGGATATGAGATTTTTCAAGCAGGCTTTTGGTAGGACATTACATACCATGCAATTTCTACTTGACCATCTTCATTTGACGAATGGGCGTACTAAGTTCACCGTTACAAGAGTTGAAAATTATCCCCGCCAATCTACAGCGTAAAGCGTCAATTTTTATTTTATACGTGCGTATGCATACAATTTACGTACCATTATTTGAAAAATTTACTTTCATCTAATTTGCTGACAGAGGTGAATGCGGTGTGCACGTCTTGCGTTCGGCGTTTGCCTTGATGTTTTCGGACGATTCTGTCTATGGAATTACCAAAAAACAAATAGAAGATTTCAGAAAATATCTCGCAGTTGCTCTTACCTGCAATAGATGGCTATGAATGCTTAAGTTTGCAGATTACATTTGTTTGTCGTCTTCTCTTCCTTGTGATGTTAGTAAACATTTACTTTATGTTATTTGATGGTCTTCCTCCTTGCCCAAAAATATCACACGTTGCACTATTAACATTCAATAGAATAAACTGTTAGATAATAGACAATTATGTATCAGAGGTTTTTTAACGACATTATCAAATCATATAGTCATACAATCATAATATATCGCATAATAACTTTCTATCGGAACTCATTATAAGCTCACATACTGATACTGAAATCAACTAAGTTAGTAAACCTATAAACACTTCTGAAGTCGGCCCAACAGTTAATTTAGTTATTTCAACATACTGGGATATTTCATAACGAGTGGCCCAACGGGCATCTTATTGCTGAATTAGATTTCCAGTTCCGTCACTCTAAACCCATCCCTCGTAAAGAAAGACGGTGTCGAAAACAGTCAGAATATATTGTTGTCGGAATTTTGGAAGCACAATTTGGTGTTGCGCAATTGAGAGAACATCAAGATTATTACTCTCTGTACGATTGAATCTATTAATAGTTGTCGTCCATTTGCCATGGGTACCACGGCCTTTGAAGTTAGTACTATGTCGTATTTATGGCTGCCAAGTATGATATATGCGAAAATCAAAAATTTTTGGGTGTGGGTTTTTGAATGTATCATGCGATATTGTTAATTGATATGTTGTTATTGTTCTCAGTATCAATTTGGGTTTCTGAATGTATCAAATGATATTGTTAACTGATATGCTTTTATTGTTCTGAATGTCAATTTCCGGCCGTACATTGTTTTAATACAGGCAGTATTAGAAACACAATTCCCCAGAGGATATGTGAAGCCAGGAAGAGTGGTGATATTTGCCGCTTTTAAAGATGTATGCACGCATCTAATGGAAATCTTGAATAGAGCAGAGATAGTTGAGATGGTTTCAAAAAGCCAATTTGGACGTTTAATAGTGTCTGCAGAGAATTTTCATTTATCAGGACAGTTGTTGTGGTATATGATGCAGTGTCAAATCAAATATGATGACACAGATGAGCTGTGGATGGTTATTGAAGATAGACCCGTAAGGTTTTCGTCGGTAGAATACTCGCTACTGACAGGCCTCAAATTTGGGACTGAGGATCCAATAGATGTTAATACAGCCTTTATTACAAGACATTTTGGAAACAAAAAAAATTATGTTGCGAGACATAAAGAACCGACTGAATACAATGAGAAGCCCTTCGGATAGTACCGTTGATGTTGAGAAGCTAAAGTTGGCGAGTTTAATGTTTGTCGCCAGAGTCATTCAATTACGAAGTAATAGAGATACCGCTTACGTCGATCCTGCAATAATGTATTTGGTGGAAGATTTTGAGAAATTCAATGCTTACCAATGGGGAACCCTAGCATTCAATGAAGCCCTAGCGTCACTTAAGAGGGATCTCTTCCAGTACAGTGATGAATCGACTGTTGAGCAAGTGAACAAAAATCCAAACTTAAGTTTATGAGGTTTTGTACATCCATTTCAGGTAATAGTACTGTGTTTATTATTTCAGTTACTGATATCTATTATTTCACATTGGCTTGGAAATAAATCGTTCATCCTTATTTAGATACTTGCTTATGAATGTACCCCTGGAGTTGCGAGGTCATTTGCGAATAGACTAGAGGGAGTGGAACCTGGCATTCCACGAATGTATTGGTGGAAGACAAATGATTGGACTCCTAAGTACTCGCCGAGGTTGGAGCAGATCACAGAGGCTGTTCTTCTTAAGGTGTTGGCAGATGTATTTTGCAGCCAACTGTTGAAGAATCGGCTTCGTTCTTTATTAGATAAAGTCACTTCGCACTCGAGAACCGCACTCCACTACTGCAAAAGATCAATTTGTGTTTGGAGAGAGGAGTTACGGTTATTTGTCCTCCAGTAGCAGGAAGAGTTTCAGCAAAGCATGCAAGAAGTGTAGATGCAACAGGGATTGACGAATAGTGTGGCGTAGAAGAGGACAGTGAACGTAACGGTTCAAAATCATCGGGAAAGATTCAGACAGTGGTGAGCCTATATCAGAAGATGTTGTTATTGTTGAGAGTAGGAAAATGTCTGGTAAGAAATCACGAAAGGGAAAGAAAAAAGTGATTGGTCATAAGTCCACACCGAAGAAAATTACACGACAGGCAAAACATCTGAATGAAACTGATCCGTCGAGTGGGTTCGTCGATTTTGTGAAGAAACCAAAGTTATCAAATAAGAAGCACGTTGTCATGGGTAATGTGGAGAGCGAAAGAGACGATGAGATGGAGAATCAGGATGTGGAGCTGGGAACACAACATGCCGAAGGCAATCAGCACCTGCCTGATGAAGACGTTCCACATGCGGAAGAAACTTCGGGTTTGTTAGATTTATTCTGATTTATTTATATGTTTTAGATGTTTCTACCTATCATTACTTAGATTATGTACTCGATTTGATAATTTTCCCGGTGTAATCGCTCAACTTTTTTACATGCAGTTGTGCAGAAAATGCAGGCGCTGGAATGCAAAATGCAACTTCAGTCAGAGGAAGTATCTACTATGAAAGTGTCCTTTCACGAAGCATTGGAGGGAATTCAAGAAAAATTGGTTGGTGTTGGAAAGAACGGAGGAACCGTTTTGGACATTAATTTCATAACTGTGAAGATGACGTCCATGGAAGAGGATTTGAAGGCGTTGGGCGAGAAGCTAGTACAGCTCAAGGAGCGGGTTGATATATTATCAGACTCTCAGTGCACAGGTGGTATTTATTTTTTTATTCTCGGTGTATCGATATTTTGAAATAGCATTGGTTACAAATAAGTCTACCATCTGTACACACAAATTATTTTCGCAAGACCAGAAGCTGACTTGGGTATCATTACCAAAAACGTCAATAACATTGTGCACAATATAACGTCATGTGCAGTTGAGGGGAGTCAGCAACTTCCAGCTTCTAGAAGGCTTAAGCTTGCAGAGGATGCCTTTCTACGTAACAGTTCTGCTGTTTCAAGACAAGCTTATACCCATCAAAAGGTTGATGAGCATATCTTGTATAAGCTAACATTCTGGCCAATGGCAGAACAAGAGATTAAAACTATGCAGCAGTGCCGCCAAAGTGGCCTTTCCGGAAATCCTTTGTCGCCAACTTTCTTCCAGACCCTAATGACAGCAAGCTAACCACTCCAAAATGATGTGAGTCTATAATTGAATATATATAATCATATTAATATCGACCACCGCTGCTTACAACGATATAAAGATTTCCGTATATATATGTGTATATTCATGGTTCTCTGATGAATTGTTTGATTCATTGTTTTTATAGCATGTTGATGAATGCATCCGTGGCTTCATTGAGATGCAATTAAAGTGCAAAATCCCGTCGAAGAATGTCGCTTTCATGAGCACGCTGTTCAGTAGGATTATCATGTCGTTGTCCGGTGTAAACGAAAGTGTTAGCTTGAGTGAATTTACGCCATACACTCTTGGAAAGTACCCAGGGTGGCCTTCGTGCCCATGGGCCGGAGCGGAGACAATAGTTTTCCCGCTGGAAATCAATGGCTGTGAATGGGTTCTGTGCGTTATTCGTCCGAATAGCGCTGAAATACAAATTTGGGACCCACAGAGGGGAGCTCATGCAGATGCCAAGTTCGTTGATAACGCAATAGACAATGTTTCTATCATAATCAGGAGTTTGCTACAGGAATTATCGCTCTTGGGAATGGACTCCACATTATCCGTTAAACAATATGACCGCCTCCCTCAGCTAGATGACAGGCAAGTTCCAGACGTTTTCCATAAAAATTATATGTGCATACAAAAAGACATTGAAGATATGTGTTTTCATCGTATGCAGTGGTGACAACTGCGTCCAAGTTCTTTTCAGCGCATTACAACGATGTTTTCTGAACATATTGCCGGTGAGGTAACCAAGTCCCATTTAACGGAGTTCAGAAAATATTTGGCGGCAAGTGTGTTCTTCTCCTACTGGCATTGGCCGCCGTGGAGTGAGTGAATGAGCGTGAATGATGGTTAATTGCTGCACTTTCTGTTAGTGACGTTTCTTGACATTAGACAATTTCATTTTGTGGTGTACGGTATCATTTCTTTAGCTATCTATGTGTTGACATTAGTATCTAAGTATGTCTGTTCTAATGTTATGTCGTATCTTAGACCTTTTCATAACCTATGCGTCGACACTGTTTCATAATTATTTTTTGGTTTTACTGTTATAGGTTAATCCACATTATACACCGACTTCATTGATTGTTAAATTATGGAGTATTTCATTTAACGCTTTTAAAACTCCAATAATTTATATTGGGGTATTCTAAATAAAGCATGTGTTGGACATCCGTCAACAAAATACGGGTCCGTGTATCATATACATAATTATAATATTGCAGGATACCTTAGAAATCATTTATAGTTGATATGGGACATAATAATATTCCAATCGTGTATTGTAAAATACTGCAATATGTTTTATTAACAGTTGTGCAGTAATTTTCGTACAGTCGTCCAGTTTGTTACGGCTGTAAAGAGTATGGGTTGGATCATTCATCCTGATTTCTTTGCTTGAAGTACTTATAAAAGACTTGGGCGCCTTTTACAAATTTCCTGTGCACCTTCAAGAATTTATATGTGTCATGGAATTCTTAAACATAAAAAATATGAATCTATGTATAATGAAATTCTTAAACATATAAAAAATATGAATATACGCTATTGATGAAAGTCATGTATTGTAAAGATACATAGGCCATGATTTACATTTATTTAGGTTGCGTCCTGGTTTTGTACAACGGTTATTAAAGCAGTCCTCTAATTTAAGGGTTGTCCTATTTTTGCGCCGCTGTTATTGAAACATTTCTGTAATTTAACATACGTGGGTTTGTGCATAATTTCAAATGTATCTGAGCCATGCAAGAACGTCGTAAGACTGCATTATACAGCAGTCGTGCATTCTTATGCAACATATTACGGCAGTATGATTATTACAGGGTCGCCTCGAACCTTATTTAATATAGAATAAATCAATAAATCTATCACTATACAATATTGTGTAGGTTTAAAATAACCTCTCAAAATTATTCATCAATTTCGATTCATTGACACATTTAATTTGATATGAACATCGAAATTTTAACATTCTTCTTGGATCACCCTTAAAACCCCAAAACGTAGATTTTGTATGATAAAAGCTCACTCCAGTTTCCTGATTGTTTACAAGATATGTTGTGTATTGTACGACTGAAACTGAGGATATCGTGTAATTAAACGGTATCTCCAATTTCACGCAACCGTTATTGATTTTTTGCAGTATTATACTAATAATAAAATTTTCAAGCATACAATTATGCTACACTGTTATGTACCTCTTTGAGGAAGTCAAAGAGACAACAACTGTATAATAATTAATTCACTATAACGTTTTTGATATTAATACATGCATGTATTAACCTTATCGCCATATTTATTGAATATCTGCAACAATCAGTGATAGTAAAATTGTCTTACATTGTATGTACATGATTCCAGAGCAACGTATCATAATTGATTCCTCGGTTCACTCCAACAGCGTTAACAACTTCCTCTTGCCGAGTATAGAATAATGAGTCGAAGTATACTTGCAAAAGGGAATTTGACATAATAGAATACGAATCGAAGTACATTTGCGAAAAAGCCAACAGTCGATAATGGAAGAAGATTTTGGAGATTCCATTGACAAGATATTTGGGGAACTACGCGATGTGATTAATCATTTAGCAGAAGAATAGCAAAACAAGTCGATTGTTATTCAAGAACTGAAAATCGACAGTGTGGGAATTTGCTAATGAGTTATGATAGATGTATTTACGTTTATATTTGTTATATTTAAATCGTTTGCATGATAAGTGAAGCCGTTTTGATTATTTTTGTGCTATAATATGGTTTCACAACAAAATCAAACGTTTTACGGCAGTTTTGCGACAGTTTAGTATTCCTCAATGATCACAGGGTAAACAATGTCCGATGGACCTGAAATTTTAACCATAGATAGAGGACTCGTTAATTTTGATTCTGACCAAAGGGATTTTCAATCCGAGCTCTAGATTGGGAGATATGAATTTTTTAACATGCTGTTGTTTTGCAGGAAAAGGAGTCACGGCCGTGAAGCCCTTGCACGAGGCCGTGAACAGCACCAGAGAGCCATTTTCTTGCCCGATAGTGTCACGGCCGTGAACATTGATCAACCAGGCCATGAAGGATGCTTCATGGCCGTGAAAGGAGGTGTTAGAGGCCGTGAAGGCGGGCAGAGAAGTTGTTTTCTTCAGTTTTTAAGTTGTCACGGCCGTGAAGATGCATAGAAGAGGTCGTGAACATCCCGTGGACATGTTAAAAGTCAAGCAAATGAAAAAGAAAGTGACTCCAACTTATCTTATCTTCTTGGAAACGAAGCTATAGACAAGAAATCCAACTTTGGAGGCTAAATATCTGATTTTTGGCTGCAAATACGGCTTTGGAGGCTAAAGATCTTTCAAAATTTCCTCTCCTTGGAACTCACGTTGAAGAAAAGGCTCAAGAAAGATAATGAATGAGGGAGAAACGACCTCTATATATAGAGCCAATGAAATGAGAATTGGTAGGAGAAGAAAAGGTACGTGAAAGCTACACAATTCAAGCTCATATACATATATGCACGTTGCCTTTCAAAACCCAAGAACACCTACTTAGTCGCTCACCACGTGTTCGATAGAATTACTCAGTGAAGAACGAGACTAACTTCGAAGTCGAATTCAGGGAAGTATTTATGATGTATTCGATGTTAGTTACGTGCTTTGTTGTGATCATGATGAGTAGCTAAATATTTTGTATTTGAGATGAGATGAACCCTAGCGAGATCGATCGTATGTTTACGTGTATTTGATGTTTTGCTATTATTATGACTCGCTTATGAAGCATATGATTTCGATTATGTCTAAGTGATTGGAATTGTCTAGTTATCTCGATCATGTCTATGTGATTAAGTTAACGTAGTTGGGAAATCGTGAGCTATGCTCGAGAGAGGGGCGAACTATTAGACCACTCGTAAACGAGCGGAATAAACTCATCGCTAGAGATAGGTTGAACTACCCCGGCGGATTAGAGTCAAATCTAATAGCGGGATTCACCGTGTTTTTAATGCGATCTTCAGTTAAGTAGTTAGGGAAGCTTGCCCAGCTATTTAATTCGTTGATTAGTTGTTTGCGATCATTGTATGGTAAGGCGCAGTTTCGTCAACTATATAACTCGTATGCTTGTAATAGGAATCTCCACGGTCTAATGATAGCGTTGCTTACGTACACTTGATATTTGTCTTGGTCGAGCTAGGGGGATTCGAAGTTTCAAAAACGTTTGTTTCCATAAGGGTTTTCTCTCCGCACCATTTTACTAAGTTGTGTTTCTAATTATTGTTATTTACCGTCTCAACAAACCAAAATATTTACTAGAATATTTAAACGACGATTTTCTAAAGTATATAGTTCCTTTGGGTTCGATACTCGAATACTTGCCATTTCTATACTATTTTTCGATAGGTACACTTGCCTGTTGAGCGTAGGGTAGTTTGCGATATTCGTTTTACTTTTATTACTCGATCTGCTCGATCAAGTTTTTGGCGCCGTTGCCGGGGAACTATCGATATTAGAAAAGCCTTAGTTTATTATTCTAGCTATTTATTATTTAATATTAGTATTTTCGCTTAATCGGAAATCTTTCGGTCTAGGTACGTGTACTTTGGTGCATGACCCGAAGGAATCCTTCGTTACCAGTCGTTGAAGGAGACCCGGAGATTGAAAGGACCTTTCGAAGCAACCTACGAGAAAACGCTAGGCGAGTCAAAGTAACGACCGAAATGGCGGAGCAGAATCGCGAAGAGATGCCATTAGCAACGAGAGAACCTCCAATGAGAGAGCTGTGGAGAAACAATGCCGTAGGAATGATTAGCTCGGCGATAGTACTTCCTCAAGTGCCGAACAATTTCGAGCTCAAACATCATTGGCTCCAAATGCTTCAGACGACAGCTCAATACGATGGACTCACCGAGGAAGATGCTTATCGTCACATCCGAGACTTCTTGTCTGTCACAGACGCCATACGGGTACAAGGCGTTAGCCCCGAAGCTATTCGACTCTACCTGTTTCCATCTCTTTACGCGGCAATGCGAAGGAGTGGTTCAACCTGCTCCCCGAGAGATCTATTACCACTTGGGACCAGATGCATGCCACCTTCATCAATTATTTCTTTCCACCTTCCAAGGCTCTCAAACTAAAGATGGACCTCACCGCATTCAAGCAAAAGGAGGGCGAAAATCTATATGACGTGTGGACTAGATTCAAGGCGCTCTTGAACCGATTCCCTCAACACGGGATGACAAAAAGCGAACAGATCCAGGGTTCCACGAATCGCTGAACGACCATACCGTACAATTATTGGATGGAGCATGCAACGGAGGCCTATGTAATCTCAGCACTACAGAGGGTTGGAATCTTATCGAGGACTATAGTGCAAACAGCTTCCGACGAGGGAGTTCAAGCAGTAGGGGTAAACCACCAGTAGTGTACGACGTCGCTGAGACTACCGCAATCAACGCCAAATTCGACGCCCTCCAACAACAAATGCAGACTTTGATGCGCTCTTACCTATGAAGCCGATCGTTAACGCTGTCCAAGTACAACCCACACCGAGGGCTCACACAACTATTGCGCCTTCTCATTCGTATCCGACGTATACCCCACCATGCACTATATGCGGAGGAAGCCACGACGCAGCTCACTGTCCAGCTGCTATTACGACAGAGCAAGTCGATTACATGGGGAATTACCAAGGTCAGCGAAACTTTGTTCCAAATCGAGTTCATCCCAACCTGGCCTATGGGAATCAACAACAAGCTCCATCGGGATTTCAAAATCAAAGGCCGCATGGATACCACGGTGGAAATTCCGAAGTTGCCCCTCAAGGTCGCGGTGATAAGTTGGAGGGAATGCTCGAGAAGCTAATGGGAAAGCTCGACTCTCGCTTGGACAATCAAGAGGCACGGTTGCAAAACACCGAATCTTCCCTACGAGCCTTGGAGAAACAAGTTGGGCAGATTGCCGAATCAATCCAACAACGTCCTCCCGGTTCATTGCCGAGCTACACCGAGACCAACCCAAAGGACCACCACGTAAAGGCGGTAACGCTTCGAAACGGGAGAGAGCTCGAGGAAGTGCAGAAATTGAAGAAGAAGAATGTTGAGCCCGTGAAAGCAAACATCGAGGCCGACAAAGAAGAGGAGACCGTATCTAAGCCACCTGTCAAGGCGTATCAACCAAAAATTCCATACCCAGCGAGACTTAAAAGGGACATCGTGGACGATCAATTTGGTAAATTCCTTGCAATTTTTAAACAATTACATATTAATTTACCTCTTGTCGAAGCTCTTGCGCAGATGCCACGTTGGGCAAAGTTTTTAAAGGATCTTATCACAAACAAACGCAAGCTCGAAGACGTGTCCACAGTCGAACTACGAGGGGAGTGCTCCGCGATCCTACAAAGCAAAATCCCGAAGAAGTTAAAAGATCCAGGGAGTTTCACTATACCTTGTTTAATAGGCGATCTTGTAGTACATAAGGCATTGGCTGACTTAGGTGCAAGTATAAATTTAATGCCTTATTCGATGTTCAAGAAACTCGGCTTAGGAGAACCAAAACCTACTAGGATGAGTATACAATTAGCGGATAGGTCTGTTAAATATCCTAGGGGTATTATCGAGGATGTTCTTCTTAAAGTCGATAAATTTATCATACCTGCAGATTTTGTAATTCTCGACATGGAGGAAGATGAAAATATTCCTCTAATCTTAGGAAGGCCATTCCTCGCTACAGGAGGAACCATAGTCGATGTTCATAACGGAACATTGACATTAACCATAGATAGTGAGAAAGTGACATTTGATATGGCCGAGTCCATGAATAATGCCGAGAAGTTAGATGATAAGTGCTTTTATATTGATGCATGGAACGAATTTTTATCGTTGCAGGGACTTTCGCAGCCCGATTCCTTCATCTCAAAGCAAGAAATAGAGGAAAACAAAGAGCTCCATGATGAAGAGCCGAACGATGACCTATCCCTTGATGTTGCACGAGCAGATGTAAGTGAGGATGTCAATGAGGAACCAACGATCGAGGTGCAAAAGAGTAGCGAAGAAAATCGTGAGAAGAGCTCGGTCGAGGAACCACCAACGCTCGAGCTCAAGCAATTGCCCGATCACTTGGAATACGCTTTCTTCGAGGAAGGTGCAAAGCTTCCCGTAATCATCGCGTCAAATCTGGAGAAGGAGCAGAAACTCATGCTCTTAGACACACTGCGGGAGCACAAGAAGGCGCTGGCATGGAAGATATTGGATATCCGAGGAATTAGCCCGACCTTCTGCATGCATAAAATTCTAATGGAGGACGACTTCAAACCGGTGATACAACATGAAAGGCGTCTGAACCCCAACATGAAGGAGGTAGTTAAGGCCGAAGTAATTAAACTACTCGACGCGGGAGTAATTTACCCAATCTCGGACAGTGCATGGGTGAGCCCAGTTCAGGTAGTGCCGAAAAAAGGAGGAATAACAGTTGTACCCAACGAGAAGAATGAACTCATTCCGACGAGGACTGTCACGGGATGGCGCGTTTGCATTGACTATCGCAAATTAAACGAAGCAACGCGAAAAGACCATTTCCCTCTTCCTTTTATTGATCAAATGCTTGCACGTTTATCTGGTCATGAATTTTATTGTTTTCTCGATGGACTTTCAGGTTATTTGCAGATTCCCATTGCACCCGAGGATCAAGAGAAGACGACGTTCACGTGCCCATTCGGGACATTCGCCTACCGACGGATGCCTTTTGGACTTTACAATGCTCCGGCCACCTTCCAACGTTGCATGATGGCTGTCTTCAATAAACTAATCTATGACGGAATGGAGGTATTCATGGATGATTTCACAATCTTTGGTGACTCCTTCGAGGAATGCTTATTTAATTTAAAGAAAGTACTTCAGCGATGCGAGGAAACAAACCTTGTGCTAAATTGGGAGAAATGTCATTTTATGGTAAGAGAGGGTATTGTTTTAGGTCATAAGATATCGTCGAGAGGTATCGAGGTAGATAGAGCTAAAATAGAAACCATAGAACGATTACCTCCACCTTCGTCGGTAAGGGCAATTAGAAGTTTCCTAGGATATGCGGGTTTTTATCGTAGATTTATCAAGGATTTTTCTAAATTGCTAGGCCTTTAACTCGTTTGCTTGAGAAAGACGTGCCTTACGAATTTACACCCGAATGCATGAATGCTTTTACCAACTTAAGAATAAGCTAATTAATGCCCCTGTTATGGTAGCCCCCGATTGGAGCCTACCACTCGAACTAATGTGCGATGCAAGTGATTTTGCAGTAGGTGCAGTTTTAGGGCAGCGACGGGAAAAACATTTGCAGCCGATACACTATGCAAGCAAAACTCTAAACGAGGCCCACACGAATTACACTACCACGGAGAAAGAGTTGCTCGCAGTCGTGTTCGCCGTCGACAAATTCCGTCCATTTCTCGTTCTCTCAAAAGTCATCATCTACACGGACCATTCGGCCCACAAACACCTTTTCGTGAAACCAAATGCAAAACCGAGGCTTATCCGATGGATTCTGTTACTCCAAGAGTTCGACGTGGAATTTCGTGACCAAAAAGGTAGCGAGAATTGCGCAGCCGATCACTTGTCAAGACTTGAAGATGCAGCCCACGAGGTTACCAACAAGGAAGTCATCCTAGACCACTTTCCCGACGAGCATCTATATGCTATACGTGAGGTATTCGATGAAACCCCATGGTATGCCGATTTTGCTAATTATACTGTCGCTAGGATCATGCCAAAGGGATACACAAGTCATCAGAGGAAGAAATTCTTCTCGGACTTGAAGTATTATTTTTGGGATGATCCGTATTTGTTTAGGGTTTGCGCAGACAAGATAATCCGGCGATGCGTGTCCTTTCCCGAGACAGTTAAAATCTTGAGCCATTGTCATTCGGGGCCATGTGGAGGACATTACAGAGGTAATCGAACTGCACAAAAGGTACTCGAATGTGGTTTTTATTGGCCTACGATTTTCAAAGACGCTAAAAAGTACGTAGAGGAATGTGATAGGTGCCAACGGACAGGTAATATTTCTAAGCGAAACGAAATGCCTCAGAATTTTATTCTTGTGTGTGAAATATTTGACGTCTGGGGCATTGATTTTATGGGTCCGTTTCCTACCTCTTTCAAGAATAGATATATCCTAGTTGCAGTTGATTATGATTCAAAATGGGTAGAAGCACAAGCTCTACCTACGAATGATTCTAGGGTAGTCGTTAAATTTTTGAAAACTTTATTTTCACGATTTGGCTCACCTCGTTGCATTATTAACGATAAAGGTACGCATTTCTGTAATACTCAATTTGCAAGGACGCTCGAGAAATTCGGCGTGAAACATAGAGTTACGACTGCGTACCATCCTCAAGCGAGCGGCCAAGCAGAAGTCGTAAACAGGGAGCTAAAGAGCATACTCGAAACGACCGTGGAGCATCATAGGCGAGATTGGCCAAACAAGCTGAACGATGCTTTATGAGCGTACCGGACAGCATACAAGACGCCTATCGGATCCACGCCCTACAGACTTGTTTACGGAAAATCTTGTCATTTACCCGTCGAGCTAGAACACAAAGCATATTGGGCTTTAAAAAGCTAAATTTTGATTTGACTCTTGCAGGTGAAAAGAGAAACTTGCAGATCAACGAGCTCGACGAGTGGAGGCAATTGGCTTACGAGAATTCCCGCCTCTACAAAGAGCGTACGAAGCAATATCATGATCGAAGGATCATGAAGCGGGAATTCCAAGAAGGCGACCAAGTCCTGTTGTACAATTCGCGGCTGCGATTATTCCCGGGAAAACTGAAATCGAGGTGGTCAGGTCCATTCACGGTGACGGTCGAGATCACACACCCAGATAAAGGGACCTTCAAGGTGAACGGGCAGCGTCTAAAGCATTATTATGGCGGTGACATCGAGGCACTCGGGAAGGAAACGATTTACCTCCTCAACACCACCCAGAGCTGAACCACTGAACTATGTCTAGCTAAAAGACATTAAAGAAAGCGCTACTTGGGAGGCACCCCAAGCCTATCTTATATTTTTCCTTTATTTCTATGCGCATTTTTAGTCTTTATAATTTTGTTTTTCGATGATCGCAGGGAACTCAAAATCTCAAGTGTGGGGAAGAGCCGTACAAAACATGCACATCGGACTATTCAGGGAAGTTCGCTTATCTATCTTTTTCCTCTTCCGTATGTTACATTATTTTTATGTTGAGGACAACATAAATCTTAAGTGTGGGGAGAGGAATTACTGCGAAATTAATGCGAACATGTTATATATGTGCATGTCTTGATTTTTGAAAAAAATAATAATAAATAAATAAATAAATAAATAATCGAAAATTTGGCATGATTTTTTTTCGAAAATTGTGTTTCTTATCGATCGAAGGGTGATTTCATGTTAGAAATCTTGTGAGTAATTAGGATACATATGCGAGTCGACTTCTTTCTTACATGATGAACTTAGCGATACCTGATAGATTCGTGCACACCTATTTTTGTGAGATTTTTGAGCCTACGAGCTTTTTGCTCATTTCTTTGGTTGTGTGAATCATGCCTAATTTATTTCTCTTCAGAACTTGCTTGTGTATTACGTTTCGAAACTACTTAAAGTGTGATTGCGTGAAAATGAGGAAGGCATTAGGGATTAAGTCCATAGCCAAAGTATCCAACCACGACTGATCACCGTAGTTATCCACTTTGAGCCTGAGCCTTTTATTTGTGAAAACCGGCCCTGATTAAGCCTTCAGACATAAACCCCTTGGAGCGATAGTAGAAGTGGAGGTTGAATGCCGGACTTAAGAAGCGCAAACCGTACTAAATTTCCGAGCTGATATCAAAAAAAAAAAGAGGAAAAATATATGACTAAGAACCCTTCCTCAGATAATCTTTCACTATCGAAAGCGTATTATTTATTTCCTAGATCGAGAAGTTGAAAGAAGAAGGGCTTGGTGAAAAAAAAATGACCAATGCAAAAGAATAGAAGTGATGAATAAGAACGGCGGATTTGGCGCATTCGAGATGATGGCATGATTCTGACACGACTACAGCTCATATCCTTTTTACGCTTATTCCTTGCATATCTTACATATCTTAGCCATATTATAACCCAGTAAAGACCTTCCGATTCACGCTTGAACATTGAAAGTGGTAGATATACGAATCATTTGCAAGCTATGGTAGGGATTAGATTAGTGCATGACCCGAGAGAAATCACCGACATCTTAAACCATACACTTAGTGATTTGAGTGAATCTTTGTGAGGTGCGGATCTTGATAGGTATTTCTAAGGAAGTCGTGTGGTTAGTTGTTGATTTCGGATATGCTTTCCGAGTTTACTTGCATTATCTCCTACGTGATTTCATTCTTGATTGATACGTTGCATGATTTTATACTTTTATATGCCATTTGCATTTATTTGCTTGAGGACAAGCAAACGCTTAAGTGTGGGGAGATTTGATAGATGTATTTTATTACGTTTATATTTGTTATATTTAAATCGTTTTCATGATAAGTGAAGCTATTTTGATTATTTTTGTGCTATAATATGGTTTCACAACAAAATCAAACGTTTTACGGCAGTTTTGCGACAGTTTAGTATTCCTCAATGATCACAGGGTAAACAATGTCCGATGGACCTGAAATCTTAACCATAGATAGAGGACTCGTTAATCTTGATTCTGACAAAAGGGATATTCAATCCGAGCTCTAGAATGGGAGATATGAATTTTTGACATGCTGCTGTTTTGCAGGAAAAGGAGTCACGGCCGTGAAGCCCTTGCACGAGGCCGTGAACAGCACCAGAGAGCCATTTTCTTGCCCGATAGTGTCACGGCCATGAACATCGATCAACCAGGCCGTGAAGGATGCTTCATGGCCGTGAAAGGAGGTGTTAGAGGCCGTGAAGGCGGGCAGAAACCCATTTTCTAACCCCCGAACGCTTCACGGAAGTGAAGTATAGTATACGAAGCCGTGAACACGGGCAGAGAAGTTGTTTTCTTCAGTTTTTAAGTTTTCACGGCCGTGAAGATGCATAGAAGAGGCCGTGAACATCCCGTGGACATGTTAAAAGTCAAGCAAATCAAAAAGAAAGTGACTCCAACTTATCTTATCTTCTTGGAAACGAAGCTATAGACAAGAAATCCAACTTTGGAGGCTAAATATCTGATTTTTGGCTGCAAATACGGCTTTGGAGGCCAAAGATCTTTCAAAATTTCCTCTCCTTGGAACTCACGTTGAAGAAAAGGCTCAAGAAAGATAATGAATGAAGGAGAAACGACCTCTATATATAGAGCCAATGAAATGAGAATTGGTAGGAGAAGAAAAGGTACGTGAAAGCTACACAATTCAAGCTCATATACATATATGCACGTTGCCTTTCAAAACCCAAGAACACCTTCTTAGTCGCTCACCACGTGTTCGATAGAATTACTCAGTGAAGAACGAGACTAACTTCGAAGTCGAATTCAGGGAAGTATTTATGATGTATTCGATGTTAGTTACGTGCTTTGTTGTGATCATGATGAGTAGCTAAATATTTTGTATTTGAGATGAGATGAACCCTAGCGAGATCGATCGTATGTTTACGTGTATTTGATGTTTTGCTATTATTATGACTCGCTTATGAAGCATATGATTTCGATTATGTCTAAGTGATTGGAATTGTCTAGTTATCTCGATCATGTCTATGTGATTAAGTTAACGTAGTTGGGAAATCGTGAGCTATGCTCGAGAGAGGGGCGAACGATTAGACCACTCGTAAACGAGCGGAATAAACTCATCGCTAGAGATAGGTTGAACTACCCCGCCGGATTAGAGTCAAATCTAATAGCGGGATTCACCGTGTTTTTAATGCGATCTTCAGTTAAGTAGTTAGGGAAGCTTGCCCAGCTATTTAATTCGTTGATTAGTTGTTTGCGATCATTGTATGGTAAGGCGCAGTTTCGTCAACTATATAACTCGTATGCTTGTAATAGGAATCTCCACGGTCTAATGATAGCGTTGCTTACGTACACTTGATATTTGTCTTGGTCGAGCTAGGGGGATTCGAAGTCTAAAATACGTCTGTTTCCATATGGGTTTTCTCTCCGCACCATTTTACTAAGTTGTGTTTCTAATTATTGTTATTTACCGTCTCAACAAACCAAAATATTTACTAGAATATTTAAACGACGATTTTCTAAAGTATATAGTTCCTTTGGGTTCGATACTCGAATACTTGCCATTTCTATACTATTTTTCGATAGGTACACTTGCCTGTTGAGCGTAGGATAGTTTGCGATATTCGTTTTATTTTTATTACTCGATCCGCTCGATCAAGTTACGATTCATTTACACAATATATGCAATACAGATCACGAATTTTTTACGATCAGTATCTATCAATATTGCACGGAAATTCCGGAGCAGCTCTGCGACTTGGTATTACAATCTTTCCTTAATTACAAATATATTGCTATGAAAATTATATGTTTCTTCAATTGTTATTTAATGTTGTAGATTATGATACAGAGGTGCAGCATAGAAGGAAAAGACTATTGTCTCAGGAAAATAATGTCAATGATTATACGGATCATCGCACAACTGGTACTACAAAGTTCCCCTACAATTATATTACATGCATGTGCTGGTATTCTCAGAGCTAATATATTTGAACATTATATCGACATATTTAATCTGCAAATCTTTTAATACCAGCATCAAGAGAAGCCGCAGCATGCACAACAAACATGCGGAAGCTGTTGGATACAATGAAGCAAGACCTCGAACTTTGTTACAAGGTAATTGAAAAACTTACTTTGTTTGGAATTTGTCATAGAATAGTGTCAAAAATGATGTTCAGATGAATTCAGGGGTCTCTCGGAGAGCTTCATTGTCAAATACAAGGTATAGCTCAACTTCTACAGTGATTACCAAAGAGAACATTAGCCAATGTCCTCATTGTCATGCATTGATGTGGAAATCAGAGTCAGCAAAAGCAAAAGCGAGTAGCAAGAATTTAGTATTTTCGCTCTGTTGTAGCCAAGGAAGAGTTTGACTCCCTCCACTTGAACAGCCTCCGTTATATCTTGAAGAAAAGTTGTCAGATATATCTTTTCGTCAATCTATACGAGTCTATAACTCAATCCTTTCCTTCACATCAATGGGTGCAAAAATAGACTCAACGGTAAAACCAAGAACAGGTTCGTACGTCTACAGAACACACAGACAAAACTATCATAATATTGGTTCATTACTTCCTGCTGAAGGTGAGTCTCCAAAATTTGCTCAACTCTATATCTACGACACATCAAATGAAGTTTCAAACCGTTTATGTACGTTGTCCCGAAAAAGTTCAGAAAATTTGGATACAGAGGTGGTTTCGGCACTCATTCAAATGATGGATAGATACAATAAGCTGGCGAAAATTTTTTGAATGGCACGAGACAGATATGAATCTGGTGAGACTACTGAACTATCAATATTGCTAATTGGCCGAGGACGTAGAGGAAAGCAGTACGAACTTCCCTCCACTGATGAAATTGCTGGATTGATAGTTGGAGATCTTCCTGAAACGATTGGAGAAAGAGACATCATAGTTCAGACAAAAAATGGTCCGCTAAAGAGAATCAGTGAATCGCATCCTTCGTTTATGGTGATGCAATATCCTTTATTATTTCCGTTTGGACAGTCTGGATTCCATGACCAGATACCCTACTCAAATATTGTCCACAGCTCAATCAAAAGAGGTTACATAACTATGCGTGAATACTATGCATATCAAATACAGACTAGATTATCGGAAGGTCAAGGTATTGTACGATCTGGACGTCTACTCCATCAGTATGTTGTCGATGCTTACACCGCGATCGAACAAAAAAGACTGCGTTGGATAAGAAATAATCAAAAGACATTGAGAGCGGATATGTATAACATTGCTGATGCTGTAACCAGAGGAGAGACTAATGCAAGATCTATTGGCAAGAAGATCATATTACCGTCTTCGTTTACTGGGTCTCCCAGATATATGTTGGAAAACTACCATGACGCTCTAGCTTTATGCAGGTGGTACAGTAATCCACATCTATTCATTACTATCACAGCAAATCCTAACTGGGAAGAAATAAAAGATCATTTGGAAAAGTATGGCAATGATAGCTCTAATGATAGGCCAGACTTGCAGTGTCGGGTTTTTAAAATAAAGCTGAACAGTTTGATTTCTGATATTCGGAAAGGAATATTCTTTGGCCCCGTGGTTGCAGGTATATCTTCTACACAATACTCTCAAATATTTTACGTTATTGTTGAGGACGACATTTTACAATAAGTATTCAACGATACACGCAATTCTGTTTTTTTTGTAGTGTTGTATACAATAGAATTTCAGAAAAGAAGACTGCCACATGCACATATTCTGATTTGGCTAACTGGGCGTGATGGATATCCAAGTCCTTCAGAAGTAGACTCAATAATATCAGCAGAAATACCAGACATAGAAGTAGATGAGGAAGGATATCATTTGGTCAAACAATTTATGATGCATGGACCATGTGGTTTGGACAGACCAAACATGCTTGCATGGAAAATCACAGGTGCACAAAAAAGTTCCCTAAACAGTATAATGAGACAACGACAATAGATGAGACTGGTTATGTGAGATATCGGTGGAGGAGAATAGATACTATTTATATTACGAAGAAGCAAATCAGCATGGATAATAGTTATGTTGTGCCGCATAATCTGCCACTGCTGAAAAAATATCATGCTCATATAAACGTTGAATGGTGCAATAGAAGTAAAGCAATCAAATACCTGTTCAAGTATATTACGAAGGGAGTCGAAGCTACAATGATCTTACAAAGCGGAAATTCGGTAGATGCTGTGGATGATAACTCTGCAAAAATGGCACATAACAGTGATGAATAAAGAGATATCTTGACTGTAGGTACTTATCTGCTTGCGAAGCTATGTGGAGAATATTTTCCTTTGACATACATTATAGATCGCCCGCTGTTCAAAGACTTCCACTACATCTTGAAGGACAACAGAGTGTTGTTTATGATGATGCTGCTGATTTGGAGAATCTACTAGCCCAAGATGGTATTCAGAAAACTATGTTTACCGAATGGATGGTAACAAACTCGCGTAATAGCAAAGCAAGGGCTCTAACTTACATACAATTCCCGTCAAAATTTGTATGGAACAGTTCTATAAAGGCTTGGACACCATGCAAAAGAGGAATAGTTCTTGGCAGAATTGTGAATATTCATCCAACCGCTGGTGAAATATACTACATGAAAATGTTGCTTATGTTTGTGAAAGGACCAATATCCTATGAAGATATACGAACTGTGGATGGAAATGTATTACACAGTTTCAAAGAAGCATGTTACAGAAGAGGATTGTTGGAAGGAGATTCTGAATGGCATCAGGCTATGGAAGAAGCTGTTCATTGGGCGACTCCATATCAGTTACGGCATTTATTCACTACACTGTTGACATACTGTGAAATAACGGATCCCTTACTACTATGGAATAGTTTCTGGCAATCTATGTCAGAAGATATTACAAGGAAACAAAGGCGTTTGTTTACATTTTCATCTTTGGAGCTTTCAGACGATGAACTACGATGTTATACCCTAATAGAAGTGGAGAACTTATTGAATCAGAATTCAAAAACACTTGGTGACTTTCCTGGAATGCCGACTCCCTCCGACAGTGTTCTCAGAGATCTTGAAAATAGATTCCTAATGGAAGAATTGAACTTCAATATTGAAAGAAGCACGGTGGAAAATGAGGAACTAATTGCTACGCTGAATGAAGATCAAAAGGCGGTATTTGATGCTGTTATTGAATCCGTATATGCAAATGATGGTCAACTTTTTTTCCTCAATGGTCCAGGAGGAACAGGAAAGACTTATTTATGCAATTTGCTAATACAAAAGCTGCGGTCAGAAAACAAGATAGTAATTCCTGTAGCATCATCAGCGATTGCTTCCTTATTGCTACCGGGAGGAAGAACAGCTCATTCGAGATTTAAGCTGCCAATATCCTTACGTGAAAATTCTATGTGTGATGTACGCCATGGTTCAATGTTAGCAGAACTCCTACGTCGCTCAGAATTAATCATTTGGGATGAAGCACCGATGATACATAAATTTGCTTTCGAATCATTAGACAGAACATTGCGGGATCTTATGTCAGTTGAAAACATAGGTGCTGATGGAATGATATTCGGAGGGAAAACTGTCCTGCTTGGTGGAGATTTTAGGCAAATACTTCCAGTTATTCCAAAGGGTACACGGCAAGACGTTGTTGAATCAGTTATAAACCGCTCTTACTTATGGAAGTATTGTCGTTTCTACAGCTTGAAGAAGAATATGAGAGTACATCGGTCTGAAATAGACTTTGCAAAATGGATCTTGCAGGTTGGAGATGGTAATCCAACGACAACTTCGGTCAATGATAAAGAAACAATTAGACTTCCCAGTGATATGATTATTCATCCTTCTACGGATCCGGCGAGACAGATTGCAGAGTATGTTTACAAAGATTTTGAAGAGAAGAATGCTGATCATACATATCTCAGAGAGAGGGCAATACTCACCCCAAGAAATGAGACTGTTGATGAGATTAGCAGGTACATGTTGTCAATGTCTTCTGGACAACCAACTGAATATTTAAGTTCAGATAGCATGGAAATCAATTCTGGGGATGAAAGTGAAATCGAAAACATGTATCCAGTTGAATTTCTTAACACTCTTGAATTTTCTGGCCTTCCAAATCATAAGCTCTTACTCAAAGATGCAGTTCCCGTAATGCTGTTGAGGAATCTAAATTAGAAGGACAGATTATGTAATGGAACAAGGATGACAGTTTCGCGTATGGGCAGTAGAGTGATTGCATGTGAGATTATTACAGGATCGCATGTTGGAAATAAGGTACTTATCCCAATAATAGTTCTTTCACCAACGGAGTCAACATTGCCAGTTAAGTTACGCCGCAGACAGTTTCCAATACGGGTATGCTATGCGATGACTATCAACAAAAGCCAGGGACAGAGTTTAAAAAATGTTGGGGTATATCTTCCAAGACCGGTATTTACGCATGGCCAACTGTACGTTGCATTGTCTCGGGCAACATCACAGACTGGAATAAAGATTCTCAGTTTGGACGAAGATGAAATTCAAGACGATGAAATAGTTAATATCGTTTACCATGAAGTCTACAACAATTAGGTGAGGGATGTCTACACTACATTTTTTAAAAAAAGAGCTCATGGGTTCCTCTTCTAAGTTATCAGACTAACATGCATTCACTTCACATAGATCAAGCAACTGATGATGTCTTATTTTTTAATTTTACAGATTGGAAAGCATCGAATTTCCATTCTGTTTGACTAGAGTTTTGAGAGCTATGGAGATCGTTGATGGAAAGGGACTCTTCGAATATAAAGATTGAATACATGCATATAGAGGTCATGGTTGAAATACTAATAAAAGTTTCCCTAACAGTTGTATTAGTCCTATATAGTTTAATACCAGAGAGGGGATTTTACAAATATCATATACAGGACTTCAGAAACAATGGAGAAAAATCTTCAACGTTCTTATACATGAATGGCTACTAACTTACATCTTTGGAAAATTCTCTTGGAAAGGTCGCGCAATTTCTTTTACGAGAGAACTATAAATAACACGACTGAAACATTAACAGCAAAGTCAAAATAGAGAATAAAATTTATGGAAACAAAAATTCTTTCAGATCTATGAAGGTTGCATCACTTGAGACGACGTCGTTACCGACGTCACGGGACAGAAATATTCGGCTACCATTGAAAAAACTATGAATTACATGACTGATACATTACCAGTCGTCTAAATTATAACATACGCTTTAATAATTGACGGCTTCAGAACGTTCCAGGAAATTAATCCATATGCTTCAAATGAACTACTGATTCATTAACGGTCGTGCAAACAACGCATACACCATAAATGAACTGTAATTCAAAAGGACGGGATATCTTATTACCATCGGCCAAAATCAATGGGTATTATAAATTTAATTATTACAGAGAAGGACTGAATTTAATTACAAAAGGTTGTTGTTGTTATTAAGAAGATTTACGTTTGCCTTATCCGACAATCATTAGCACAATAAGAACAATGTGTTGAGATTTATAAATTTTTCGGGTTGTACGTAATTATATATGCCATGGAGATTCGTGACCATATATTTGAAAATTATGTTGTTTTCGTCTTATATACCTTATATATTAATCTGATATGTTTACATATGATTGGCAAACTTTTTTCGTACTAAAATTCACATGAAAACTTTGTCAACTTCTTTATTAGTAAACTATGATTACACGACTGATACATTACCAGTCGTGTAAAATATGACAGCCTATAATAATGACCGCTCCAGTAACATTCGTGCACTGTAGCATATCTTTAAATAGACGACTGATTCAAAAACAGTCGTCCGACAAGAAAGAATATTTACAATCGTCCAAAACCACGCAAAACAACTCAACAAACCATCAACCAAATCCACGGTTACAGATACGAAATGTCGGAGATAAATGATGCGTGGTCCTCAAGTCATTTTACAGTTTATCATTCAGAATGCAATTACAAAGAATGCGTTTCTCTATATCATTTATTAATATATTTAGGTATCTATATTTTGTATTATAGTTTCATGGAGACGATTGGGGTTTTTAGTAATTTAATTACTAATGGTTGTTAATAATAAGAATTTCGTTTGACTTATCCGGAGAATAATAAACATAGTAAAAACAGTGTTTTCATTTTATTTATTTTTGGGTCAGTCGGTAATAGTATATGCCATTGATGTTGCTAACAATTGTGTATTTGAAATTTATGTTACTGTATTTAATTTTATGGAATTTAGATGTAAATCTATTATGTTTACGCATGATTTAACAATAATATTGCTTTTATGTGTATTAGTTGTATTTCTATTATTTAGATTGACTGTGTAATTTAAGTCAAGGGTTACTGTTCTACTATTTGGTTTCAGGCGGCTTGAAAAGCTATTGTAGTCAATTCTACACAAAATTGAATTTGCCCAAATTGAACTTAGAATGCCTTCACGTGTTATACTCTACTAATAAGCGCGGCTCAAAATTTCCCTCATTTATTGTTCGCACTCTAAGAAAAAAATTGCGCCCTGACAAAGTTGAAGTATCGAACATGGAATCACAGAAAGCTACGTTTACTGACATTGTAGCGAGAGTAAGTTTTTCATTCTCATGTCCCAGTTTTACTTGCTAAATGTCTTTAAGTGTCTGCATGTTTGCGAGTTCTATTTGGTTTTCTTAGCATGTGTGTTGTTTTATTTCATCTGCTCAGGAGGTTCTTGACACGCAATTTCCTACAAACGTGATCCCCCCGTTTAAGCTAACAATAGGCGCTGACTATCAAGATATTAGCCAGTTCATTATTGATAATTTGAGCAAGAACGAACTTCAACAGCTGATTACTAGCACGCAGTTTGGAAATCTTATTATGTGTGCCGACCATTTCCATTTATCAAGCCAGCTCATTTGGTATTTGATGAAGTCACAAACTGCATTTAGCGAATCGGATGAATTATGGATGGTAATCGACAAATCGCCAGTGCGATTTTCCCGTATAGAGTTCTATCTCTTAACAAGAATGAAATTCTCTGTGATTCCTAACATTGCTGACAACAGACAGTTTATGTCCAGACATTTTCCTGGAATGAGTAAGGTTCATCTAGATGACGTTCGTAGTCGGTTATCATAATTAAAGAGCAACTCATCTAATGTAGTTAACATAGAGAAGTTGAAATTAGCCTGCATTATATTTGTCGTTGCAGTGCTAGAACAGCGTAGTTCTCGGAAAAATGTGATCATAAGCCCTAAATTATTTTCTTTAGGGGAGGACTTTGACAGATTCAACAGTCATCCATGGGGAACTATTGCGTATGAACAAGCTCTAAAGTCTTTGAAAAAGGACTTATCACGATATGCAACTAGCAATAGAGCAGATGGAGTTAAGAAGAAACCAGCATTCACTCTTGGTGGATTCGTGCATCCTTTGCAGGTATCTTTAGCAAAATGTGAAATTATATGTGACCTTTCGTATAATTTTATCGATAAGTACAGTTTCGACTTTATTCTTTTATGATATAGTGACTAATGACGTATGTATGTTCAATTTGCTACTGCACAGGTTCTTGTATATGAATGCATGCCTGGTGTTGCTGAAAGGTTTGCAACGCCTTTGGATAAGGGAGAACGAATAGTTCCTCGCATGTGTTTATGGAAGACAAACCTGTGGAACACTAAAGCTTATCCAAAAATGAAGGAAGTAATTAAAGTAGTTTTGAAGTTCGGTGTGAAGACGAGTATCCTGCAGCCTACAGTTGATGAATCTAGAGCAGACTTCTTTGCTGCAAGTAGTTTCGAACAGACAGCCGGTTCTGAAGTTGTCAAGCGGATAACAAATTTATTATTGACTGGCGTCACAATTCTATGTCTGCCATCCATTTTGTCCAATCTCGGGGATGATTCTGAGCACCGTCTGCTTCATGAAACAGGGAACAAACAAATTTCTGCGTGTGATCCTGTTGGAAGTGCCTGCAAGAAAAGTGTCCATCAACCGGAAAAAAGAAAGGACAAAAGCACAGTTGGCCATACGTCTTCTCAGCCACTGAAAAACGATGAGAAGGGTCCTGTATCTTCCCCGCTGAATGTCGAATTGCCTTCACCGACAGAATCTGCACCTTCTTCTGCCTCTCTTCGTGACGATGACGCTGGATGCTCCTTGGATTACCAGTCTTCTGAAGAGAATGCTGAACAATTACCTTGCCAGCATGTGCCTAATTATAGCAGTGCTGAAAATGTCCAGGCATAAGGTAATATTTCTAGGCATACAGACAGTGATTATGAGGATGCTGATTTTGAAACAAAAACTTTAAATGAGTTTTTGGAGAAACTGCGTTCAAGAAGGACGGAAAGAAAATTGTCTTATAACAGCCAGACTGCTGCCGTTTCTTCAGTACCATCTCTACATACTGCACCGCAGTTGAAAATGGGAGTAGAAGATAGTGCCTTTGTCGAACACATGCCCACTTACAATAGAAGTAGCCCGGACCAGATGATTGTTCCAGACCAACAACTGCTTATTGAATATCAAGAAGATGTTTATCCCGGTTTGCAAGTTGAAAGAGGCGTGGCCGTATCTTCTCAGAATCTTGATCAATCAGTAGGTCCTGATAAAAAATTGAAAGGCAGAGTTCCACAGACCGCTGAGAATTCTGTTCCACCCGTGCCACCCGAGAATTGCCTAGAGGATAGTGTGCCAACAAGAGACTTGGAAGAAAATGTTGGAGAAATTCCACTTGCTGTTGGACAATGCTCTTATCAGAAAGAATGGTATAGTCACGACATTCAACAAACTGATCAGCTAATGCGCGAGCATCAGTTGGTAAATGAACATTTGGCTGAGAAAATTAATTGCATGGTGTTTGCTATAACTGAGACTGTTGAGGTATCTTCTCATCATTCCGCTGACAATGATGAAGATATTGCAACGAGTCGTCCGTGTGTCGCTGACGAGGAAATGAATATAAAAGAGATTGCTAAGGGTTTTGATGAAACAAGTGAAAAATGTGATAAATCAAAGACTGAACTACAATGTATTCAAGGTTCTGCTTATCAAAGAATTGATCAAGGAATTGAAGATGTGTGGAATGAGCTTGCTGGAGTAGGAAATATAGTAGATTTTCATGCTGGCCAGGTTTTGCGCATGAAGAATCAAATTGAATCGTCTTTCATTGAAGTTAATGAAAGATTGTCTAACATAGAAGCAAGCGAAAGCATACATGTTCAAGAACAGTGGTTTAATCAGAAATTTCAGCCCATGGAGAAAACTTTACAATACATTGATCGCCAGATTCATTTTATGACTGAAGCAATGAAGAAGCTCATTGAGTCGGAGACTGGTATGTATATTACGTGTTTGACAGACACTGCACGTGTCATACTTATTTTTATATGTCCACTAAACGCATGTTATTTTACTTTTGTTTTATTTGAAGATAATGTCTTATACAATTGTACATTCATTTCAATTCAGAAAGGCATAACATTGAAAAGATTCAGAATGCAAAGAGGCGGAGAATTGAAGAGGCAGCCATCGCTGCAACTGCAAACAGTCAGAGAGTGCCATACAGAAACCATCTGATTGATGAACATGTGTTGTATAAGCTGCAGATGTGGCCTCATGTATCCAGATTACTTAGGCAGATGAAACCAGAGCATTCTCGAAGAGGACTGTTAGGTGTGTCTCTAAGACCTGAGTTTTTCACTGAACTCATGACCCCAGGAATCTGGCTCCGTGATATTGTAAGTATATTTTTGGGATCTACCAACCATTTATTTTGATGATAGTATATATTGCCAAATGATTTTATAACAACATGTTGCAGCATATTGATGAGTGCCTGCGTGGATACATCGAAATGCAAGGATTGTGTTACCATGCAGCCAGGCAAATTGCATTCATGAACACCGCATTCAGCCGGTTCGTGACAAAGTTACCCGTAAAAAATGGACTGGCTGATCGTGTAGTTGGAAAACTGCTAAAGTTGTTGTTTTCCCACTAAACATGGATGAACAACATTGGGTTCTATGTGCTGCTTCGCCTAAGCGACAATCATTCGCCATTATTGATTCCAAAATAAGTTTTGACCAAAATTTACGTCTTACTAATTCGGCACTGGGAAGAGCTGTTGATGTTATTACAATATCTTTCAAGATACTGGGGATCGTGAAAGCTGATTTTAAGTTTAAAGTAGGCAGGGACAGTAAAACTCCTCAGCAGGAAATTGGGTAATGTTCACACGAATTCTTTTAGAAACGAATATTTCTATCATCATATAGCTAAATATATATTTGTTTGCTTTGTACAGTGCAGAGTGTGGCGTTTATGTATTACGAAATGCATTTTCCATGATGTTATGCGGAGATGATTTCCACAACTTCCTGCCCTCTCAGATAAAGGAATTTCGCCAATATCTTACCCGCTAATGTGTTCTACAGATACTGGCATTGGCCCCCGTGGAATGAACAAACATCCATAGTAGTTGGTTGATGTAAAAAATACTAAGGCAGGCTGTTGTGCAGACGTTTCTTTCTTTTTGTTGGCAAGCCTTGAGTACGAAAAACTTGAACAGAAACATAAGCATAGCTGTGACTGTATTACTGGGATTTTGATAATTTTGTGAGACATATTGAAAGCATTTTGCATCCTGTGATAACTGTGTATGCCGAATGCGACTGTTGTTACATAGTATTTATTAAACTTGCATACTAAGCATCAATTTTGCCGTAAAATTCCAGGACACTCGATCTTCATTTCCAAAAATAGGACTAACACAATACATTGATAGGAAGGACTTCATAAATACGCCAACTACTTAAGTAATAACCCACAAATAAGAAGCAAAGCAGCGCTTGCACTGTATTTCATCACTTTTGCCGTTTTCTCAATTGAAGCTAATCTCTTTTCAAAATCATCGCACATAGAAAACAAGTCTCCAATATGTTGAGCCCGAATATCACATTTTCTTGGTTGGAACACTTCAATGTCTGGTATTGCTACATCTTCCTCAATATTGCTGCCTATGGGATTCAACCACATGAAAAAATCACAATAGCCACTGTTGCAGATACAGAACAACTTACCTTCTGTGTTTTTCGTCGGTCCCACGATCTTAATATCAGACTCTGTACCGCATTTGCATTTGTGTTCTTTGTATCGTAAGTCAATTATTTCGCTCTTTGTCACTGGGAGGCTCATTGTATGATAATTGGTTGAACATGATACCGTGTAGTATATATTCATATACGGCTGAAGACGATAATAACTACGTTGCTATGAGATGCAATTAATTACACATAATGCGTTAATAAATGAAGTTTCCTCAACTCTTCCTTCAAATTGTAAGCTGAAAAGTCGAACATATAAACAGACTGACCCGTATTAATTCCCAATATAAAATAGACGTCATTATGTTATTTCCCTATATTACTTACCTGGAAAATAGAGTAAAATTAATAATGTACTGTTTTTATGGTAAAAAACACGTATTCATAGAATTATTATTTTTATCATGAGATTGGTAATGTATTTCGTAAATAGTCATCGCTAGATAATATTATTTATTTTTATTTGATTCGGTTTAATAACATCCTTTTTTATCATTAATCGATTCACAAAACCATATACAATTGAATTAAGACACTCATTTCGGTTCAATAACATCCTTTTTTATCATTAATCGAATTCACAAAGCTATACACAATTGAATTAAGATACTCATAATACTGAAATAAATATATAACATTACGGACTGTCTTAATGGGAGGCATTACAATCTTCGTCTCCATACGCCTATGCCTACCTGCATACTTGAGCAACAACTAAGAGCAAATGGGAAAGAAAAAGAGCGCAGACAAGAACGACTCTACCATTGAGGTAACTGCGATAATATCTTCGATTTACACTCTGCGTTATTTCAATTGATGGGTGGGCAAATATATTAGCTCTTTCAAGATTCATACTGAGAACTTAGCCCTATTTAAATGCCCCAAATAATATCGCAAACCCTAGATGCTAGAGAGCGAATTTGGGTGTAATTGTTGTTTTTTGGGTTCAATTCTTTTAAGAATAAATGGTAGAGTAGATACGCCCATCGGCTGTACGGCTAATTTTGGGAATTTTTGTAGCATTCAATAACAAATCATGGTCAAGGAACTTCTACTGTGCTTATTCGAAAATCAAATCGTCCCAAATCTGCAACTCCCATAAAAAGGATCAAGCAGGAAAAAGAATGCCCAACGAAAACCTCTCAACTTGACGACACCAGGGACAATGGAGAAGAATTTGTTATTTACAGTTTAGAGGAACCCATTGAGGAAGACAATAAAGTTCAATACAACGAACCTGCAAAGGAACCAATGGTTGACAGAGTTGACGACTCTGAGATGCAACCTGAGAACAGAAGCTACAAAAATTTGTACATCAGATCAAAAAGAAGGTATATTATTATTTTTCCTGCAAATCTATTACCAACCTACCGTATATTTGCGTAAAAATGTTTTTTACCTTCTACAGATTGACGTGTTAATGGAAGAGAAGTTTACCCTGCTCCAGCAGCTACAATTCGCCCGTGGCCAGATTGTTGCGGTACTCTTTATCTAAGCGTGCTTTCCCTCTTTAAAGATAAAAGTCTCTGAATTTCACTGCTGATTTCTAATGCTATTTCTTAACCAGTTTGAGAAGATGAAGTGCATGCTTACTGCTTCCAGGCAACCAGTGGTTGATGCTCCATTATCTCAGAAAAAATCAAGCTTTCATCGCTGACCATTCTGCCAAAGACACCGTGGATCATAACAATGACGCCTCACGTGTCGTAGAAACTTAAAAAAGAAAAAAGCAAGCTACTTAATATAAACCCTATTAATGATTTGATATGTTTTTGCAAAATTCTCGGAGTACTTCTTCCTCTGTTAGGTATTTAGTAATGTTAGACAATATTTTTAATGTTTCGCCAATCGTGTGCTGAACTGTATTCTTTTTTTTTTGGTAAGAAAAACTTATCATTACCACTTTAACCCAATGTTCACCACTTTACATTAGTTACGATCTAATCTGCCAATCTGCAAAAAGAACAAATCAATTACACGAGCTAATCAGTTAGATGCTGTATAAAAACCTCTTCCCCCCTTCGCATTGCACTGATCTTCAATCCCTTTAGATGGTCTCTAACAACCTCTTTAATAAGCCTCGAAACCATATCTGCATTTCTCGCATCACTCCCATGAAATCGTCTGTTTCTCTCATTCCATATCATGTAAAATACTGCAGCCATCACCCCAATTTGCAATTTGCAGACTTTGCTTTTCCTCTTCCCTAGATGTACCAGTAGCCTCTTCACTCTTTCAAATTCATTCGGTATGCTCAGTTTGATCCACTCTCCAATGCGCACCTTCACATGATTACTGTAGGTGCACACAAAGAACAGGTGAAATATATCTTCAGTGCCCCTCTCACATAGCAAACACTTCACATCAGGTATACCAATCCCCCACCTCTGCAACCTGTCCCTTGTCAAGATTCGCCCATGTGCCATCAACCAAAGTACCATAGAATGTTTTGGTACGGACCATCTATTCCAAATGGCATTAGCCAGTTCAAATTTTATCTCAGTAGCAGCCCCCAGCCAGTTATAAGCTGATGTAACAGTATATCTGCCATGCTCTGTGGCACACCATCTTCCCATGACACAACCCTGTCGAAATATGTCCTTAATCTTGTTCAGTTTCCTCCACGTCCAGCTGCAATCTGCTGGAGCAGTATAAGACCAAAAATCAGTGCCCTTTAAGTAGACTCCATCCAACCACCTGATCCACAGGCAATCCTTCTTCCCAGCTATATCCCACATAAGTCTTCCTACGCATGCTACATTCCAGTCGCCACAGTTCCTTATATTCAGCCCTCCACAACTCTTCCTCCTACACACCAGATCCCAAGCCACTAAGGCTGTCATTTTACCCTGATCAGACCTACCCCACAAGAACTCACGGCACCTTTGATCAACTAGTTTTACCACACTTCTGGGCAAGATGAACATAGACCCCCAATAGCTGTGTAAGGACAACAAAACAGAGTTTATAAGACAGCACCGCCCCGCATAGGATAGGTTCCTAGTTGTCCAACAATTGATTCGCTTCACAACCTTATCCACTAGCTCCTGACATTCTACTCTACTCCATTTTGTAGGTGATATGGGCACACCTAAATATCGCATGGGAAACCTGCCTTCTGTAAAGCCAGTTACCTCAGCCAGCTTCTTTCTTGTGGCCTCTGAAACCCCAGCAGTGTAAATATGAGACTTCAGTCTGTTAGCCTCCAATCCCGTGGTAGCCTGAAATCCTTTTAGACTCTCATTGATGAGCTCGACTGATTTCACATGAGCCTTGTACATCACGATGAGATCATCCGCAAAACACAAGTTAACTATTCTCAGTTGTTTGCATAAAGGGTGGTATCTAAATTCCTTCCTAGCGGCAGTATGTTGGAGCTTTCTAGTTAGATACTCCATAACCAGTACAAATAAGAGGGGAGACATTGGGTCACCTTGTCTTATCCCCCGAGCCCCTTTTATATCTCCTTCCACTGCCCCGTTTATAGAGATCTGATAAGCCACTTTGGTTATGCACTCTTCAATCCAGGCAACCACTCTAGCGGGAAACTTTAGGTGCTTTAATAGACTAATGAGAAACCTCCACTCCACCATATCATACGCCTTCCTAAGATCAATCTTCATCAAACACCTTGGTGAAGCTGCCCCTCTCCTATATTTCCTTAACAGTTCCTGAGTTAGCAGTACATTATGAGCAATGGTCCTCCCCGATACAAATGCCCCTTGGTTGTCTTGCACAAGTCTAGGTAGCACCTCCCTGATCCTCGTGCATATTAATTTCGATATGCACTTATATATAGTGTTGCAACAGGATATAGGTCTGTAATCCTTTGCATAGCTAGGCTGCTCCACCTTTGGTATCAAGGTTATAGTGGTTTTATTGAGGTTTTTCATCAAGTAACCTTTGTGAAAGAAGTTCAGCACCACTTGAGTTACATCCTTTGCATAGCTGAACTGCATTCTTCTGTTATTTGACTATATCAGATTTCGTAGGTCGGTTTCGTTTTGATTATGATGACATATACAAACCTGCATCCTGAAGGTATATTGGTCTTGCCCAACTATTATTGCTATTTCGTCTATCTGCGGCACATATGAGTCATAGACATAAAAAAAAATTCGCTAATATTTCTAAGCCTGAATTAAATGTTCTTCATTGTAATGAAGTTCAGGACGATAACGAATTATTAAGCTGTATTTAATGATGTGTTATACTAAATATATCCATATACAATACTGAGTAATATTTAAAGAACCTGTCAAAGTTATTGCACAATTTGCATTCATCACCACCTCCCTTGCAGAATTCCGAAACGACTGCAATACATTAGAGGATTTTAATTAACAAAACTCACAAAGATTTACAGTAGATTTCAGCTTCCAAATAACCAACTGAAAACTACAGTTGATATATATAACATTACTAGGTTCGGTGCTATGTAATACACGACTAAAACTACACGACCAAAAACTACACGGCCGACTGCTCCAATCATCATTACAAGCTATTCGTAAACAAGAACTAACAATGAAAATGTTCAGAATAATGATGATTACTTTATGAAGTTGATAATATTAAATTACCCACCATTATAAATCTAATAACCGTATCGTAACAACAAATAGCGGATAAATACTATTACATTTAAATAAACAAAAAACGGTATTGAATACAACAGTATAACGAAACTACTCCCACAGTTAAAATGAAATTGATATAATAAAAGCAATTTCCTACTTATTCCCAGATATAGAGACGAATGTTACAGCTTAAAGAGGCTTGAGAAGCAACCATTTTCTTTTTACCAAGTGCACAAAATATCAAAAATTCACTACGGCATATGTAATTTCCAAATTAAAAATATTGTATTTCTTAGCAAAATCTAATGTTGCTGACATGTTATGTAGCATCAAATGAGAAGACTATTGAAATTCTTAGCCGTCCAAATCAAACTATGAACATTCATGTAGCCAATACTCGATAAGGAATATTAGGAGAACCAGTCTTAATTTCGTCATTCATAAAAATTAATTAGTGCATACCAAAGGTCGCTACAAATTATATGCCTCTTTGCTTTCCTTTGCACATGGCTATAAATGTGGAACTTCACAGATGAAGACCAAGGTGCTAAATAAAAACAAAAAACAAAACCTATAGAATCCAAATTCTCAGCCACAATGCCAACGAGGATCTTTAGTGTACAGTTCAGCAATATGACCATCGAAACAACAGTGACCAACGACTCAACCACTGTAACGGAATGGCTTCAGCAAGTTGACGTTTCCATCCCAACGCTGGTTGGCCTCGACGTAGAGTGCAGACCGGTCTGGACTCGCGGAATAGTCAACAGGACAGCAACTCTGCAATTGTGCATCGACCGTAAATGCATAATCATTCAGCTAACTCATATCGACGAGATCAGTGAATCACTCAAGAATTTCATGTTAAATCCGAATGTCACCTTCGTCGGCGTTGCAGTTGCGGAAGATATGGCGAAACTAATCCGTGACAACGCGTTGTTTAACAACGGGAATGTTGTTGACGTCGCAGCTGTTGCAAAAGCACGGTGGCCCCCAGGGTATTTCCGAGGACAGGGATTGAAAGAACTAGCCTGGGTCGTTTGTGGGATGGTGATGCGTAAGCCCAAAAAGGTGACTTTGAGCAATTGGGAGAACAGAGTTCTTAGCTACGGTCAGATATAGTATGCATGTATAGATGCTTTTGTTTCTTACAAGATCGGGTACCATCTTCTCGAGGAGTAGTCATCACAAACCAATCGGTGTTACGACTTCACTCTTACTGTTTTGCAACTTAAGTTTCAAAGGTTTAACCTTCGTAAATTTGCAATTACATTGTTGCAGTCTTACGCAGTTTTACAAACTTAAACACATTAGCATTCCACCGACGTCTTACATAAAAATTACGCCCATGAAATTCGGTCATAGATTTACATTAAATTTCACGTTTAACCAATATTTACTATAAAAATACACGACTGAAAAATAGACGGCTGAATCCTACAATCATCGTAAAAGACGTTAGTGAAATAACAACAAACAAAAAAATATTATCAACGGTATCTAATCAAATTGGGTTGATATATATATTCTAAAGCTCAATGGACTTATTTTCCTTATTGGATCATGAGCGGAAAAAACCCAATATAAAATAAAATGGTCCAACAAAATAAATAGCATTATCATTCATAGCTATATATTAACTATAAACCTAGAGCATTATTGTTCCTCTGAAACGGCAGCCAGACGAGAGATCCTAAATAAAAATTCGAAAGAGTAGGAAGAGACGCACGCCATCCAAAACGCATCTTCGTCCCTTCTCACTCAGTCTGATGAAGAAGTTCTGCAACCTAGGCAGAGCAGTTGGCTTCACATGAAACCGGAACAAACTTGATCTGGCCATCACGTTCGTATGCTCACCCAATAAAGAAGGCATTTCTGACTAACCCACGAATTGAAAGTAAAGTTTCTCCAACGTTTACAAGCAACCAATCCCGACGAGCGACTCAGACACTGAAAAGAGTGGTACAATGGAGTGATGTACAATGTTAATATCAGTGTATACAATGCCAACGTTCATATGTTCGTATTCAGTAGTGCGAATTAAATGAAGTCTTCCATAGTAGTGGTCAATAGTGCAAATAAAATGTATGATAAGAAATAGCACGACTGTTATTAATTACACTATTACTTGAATAGCAGTCGTGCAAAAATAAGACTCACAATACGGTAGTGTAAAGGCCCACGTCAAGTAAAAATAATGTTTAATTTATATTGCTTATGTCACATTCTGTACAATATGAACATTAAATACTTGCTAAGGAATGGATTCGGACAGTCCCCTCCTAATTTCATCATTCCATAAACATTAATGAGTGCATAGCCAAAGTCGCCAATTATATTATTTATCACGTAATTGAACAGTACCTAATCAACATCAGATTGATATATATTCTAAAGCTAAATGGACTTATTTAGTTATTAGGTCATGAGAGCAAGAAACCCAGTACTAATTCGTCCGGCCCAATAAAGTAAATAACATTAATATTCATAACGTCGTCGGTCCTCACTCAGTCTGCGGATTGGAAACCTGAGGAAGAAGACCAGAGACCTAGACAACGGAGTAGGCTTCATACGTAAAGAGACTGAATCCAGGCAAGATGTTTGTATGCTCACCCAATATCCGAATTACTTTCTAAGGTTTGTCATACATAATTGTTTTGGTAAATCACTGGAAGAAATTACCTATTTCCTGTTGGTTACATAAAGAGGCCTGTGTTGCGCCTTCCATTCCTGCTAAGTGAGTCTCTTAAGACTTCGGATTCATGAAGTCCCAATTAATATCCTATCTGCGTGTAAATATTCTTATATTATCTCACCCGTTAGTCATTGGCTACTGTAACTCACAAAAGCGAATCGACGCTTAATCATCATTATTAATGTGCACCACTTAAATATTGTGATAAGCTGCTTTTGTCCAGTGCGTAAGGTCGCTTATGGCTTTTCTATTTTAGGCATCCGCCATATCGCCTGAAAAGAGTCTTCACTAACATCACCAGAGAAGATTTCAACTCATGAGTCTTTGGCGACTTATTTTCCTTGCACAACCGGAGAAGTAGATGGAGTCAATGAACATAACTTGAAATCAAATCGATTCCTAAATCAGTTCAATTAGACCCCGGGTTACTGCACCCCATCGACTTCCCACATGTGCAAGGAAGCGTGGATGCAGACTCTCCTGTGACAAGCCGGGAATGGAAGATCAGTTTTTGTGACTCGATATATAAAAGGAATGTCGTACAATACGACATTTTAATTTCCAATGTGTTGATTTACTGAAATTACTATAATTAAAGGACACGTATGAATTAATGACCTACTGCAGTATATATGTCTGTATAAATTTACACTATGGACATATATTTGCACGACTGAAATCAATCCAGTAAATGAGATCGTTTATTGAATCTCAATGTTGATGACTTTCTTAATTAGACTCTTAATGAACAAGCGACTGCAATACACTATACAGTTTAAATTTACACTACTGACAATATTTCTAAGGCGACTGAAGTGCACTTGGGGAGTTTAAACTAATACTAATTTGACAAAAATAATAACCATTTTACCCCTATGCGTGAGTTCAGTAACATCATCAATAAACACCCCGTGCAACGCACGGGTCTAAACCTAGTATAGTAAAAAGCAATTGAATGAATTGCTACCCCCCCCCCCCCATCAAATTAACACTTGTTCGTGGATTTTATTTGAAGTGATCCATCCATAGGATTATTTTTAAGAGGGGCTACTAAACAAACGGCTACTGTCAAGAGAAGACATATTTAGGCAGTGGTAAACATACAACACATATATTGTCATATCAAGTCTGATGATAGATGGTAAATTACAGAATGAAATGGACACAAATAACAAAACAGCGAGAAGATAAAAAAGTCTTACACGACCTAATCTAAGCCCATCTCCATCCAAGAACTCCTTCAGAATACCCCTTCTGGATAAACCTCGCTGCAAACCGATCAAAGGAGTCTCGAAATGTCGTAGGATCATTGACTCCATGTTCTGGTCTCCACCCTCACTAAGATGCATCGCCAGGTTCCGACACAAATGGAGCAAAGTCTTGTTAATCAAAAGCACTGCGTTGTCCTCAAGACCGGGGATTGGTGCACCTCCGTCATAGTACTGGTTGGTCCGAATTTCGGTGATAAATTCTGGCCCTTGAAGCCAGGCCTTCCACACAGATGTACGAACCTGTTGATCTTTGATACTGGCATAAAGATTCTCCAAAATAGGCCAAAAGGTTCCTCCGTCCAAGCGATCGACCCATCAACTTTGATTACCGATCGAGCAAGTTGAAGATATCTTTCTATAACGTAAATTTACGCCTATCAGTCACATTCTTGATGAATCCTACCCGCTTTTAGTCTGATAGGAGGGCGAGATGATTAGCCAGGAACGAGTCGTCGCCATCCTCGTAACCATTCATCTTAAACGGTTTTGAAACAGAAGCGGGATAACCGTCACCACCCCCGCTTCGAATATGAGCCTCATGACGCGAGCGAGTCGCCGGTAATCGTGCCTCATTATGTAACATACTTATTAATTATATTTTGTTTTCAATATTAGGCGGGCCAACGCACGCCAGCCCACCTCCTAGCGGGCCCTAAAATTTGAGGCCCGCTAGCCCTAAAAATCAAGGCGCGTCCCTTTTGGTGGGGTGGGCCGCGGGCAGCGAGCAAGATTGATAGTTCTAGTATCTGATTGCGCACTTCTACGTTGTTTTTGGGGAATGTAGGATGATTTATTTTAATTCAGATTACTTTGTTGATTTTCTCTTTCCTCGTAGTCGAAGTAGGTTGCATAATGCAGTTTTTATTTTTAATTTATTTAAGATTTGGGTTCAACATGTTAGAATCTGTAAACTTGCAAGTTGCATGGACAAATAGAAATTTGTTAATTTATTAGTGTATTATTTCCAACTTTGATATTATTTTCGTACGTGAAATCCATTTTGTGTGAAATATATTTTTTGCGGATGTGTTATTCATTCCATGATTTGGTGTATTTAAATTGTTATTAAAGCCATTGTTTCATGATACAAAAATGAATTTTGAATGTGAGACTTGTCGTCGCAAGCTATCACTGAAACTAATCAATGTCTTTTTGTCGAGTCATATCTCACTTGATTAGGCCATCAATGTATCTTTTATCTCGTTGATCATAACATATCACATAGCTAGGATATATATTAAATATATTATGAGTTAAGATCACACTTACGTGTATAATCCATGCGGTGGAGAATAGAGAAAGGTGACATAATTGTTTTCATGTATCCACGCAAACTACATCGTGTGTTCCCTTTAAACATAAGCATTCGCAAAATCATATTCGGACTGTTATTTTGTCTGGCCAAAACACGCATTATATCAAGAAAAACACAAACAAAAGAACATGACCATAAACGACCATTTTTTTGATTTGTATACATTGATCACTTGCTCGATCTACGTCGGTGTTAGATTGTGAACAACGGGTGTATATTCATGTACAAAAGTGCTCGGCGCTGCAATTCAGATAAGGCAAAGTCTCGTGTATGTAGATTTTGAATTCGCATGTGATAGCAAGAAACATTTGTGTAAATACAGGAGCTTGAAGGATCGTCTTTGCCGTTCTTGGATGTTGGTGCAAAATAACAATAAATACAATAATGTTTCTATTACCTGATCAATAACGCATATTGTATATTGTTGACGTGAAATAGAGAACACACTCACACACACATATATATATTAAATATATTATAGTGAGTTAAGATCACACTTACATGTAATGAACCAATGCGGTGGAGAAGAGAGGGAGGTGACATACTTGTTTTTCAGCTATCCACGCAAACTACATCTTGTATTCCCTTTAAACATAAGCATGCACAAATCATATTCTAAGAGGTTATTTTGTCTGGCTAAAAACCGCATATACATACAAAATAGAGATGAGTTACTTGCTGACACTCAGCTTTCTCCTTTGCTGCTCGACTCGCAGTGCATTTCTCCTTTTTATGCGTTCATATTTTGCGGCGCCCCTAACTTCTACCGCCCATTCTTACTACTATTCTATCTGCATGTGATATAAATGAAATCTATATACGAAAATGCGTACAAAATTTTTCCTTCTATATAAAGGAAACTCTTCTGTACAATACAAAATATTCCTAGGACATAAATACATAGGTGAGTGCGCATGCGCGTTCAATAATCTATCGGCCCGCCACTCAGGTCGCATCCATGTACACACTGCCACCTCAAAAGTCCTCCGGAAGCTTCAAAATTTGGTCTCGCATTCGTAAAGATCACGTACCGTGATCCCGTGAACCTACAACACATAAATTCGTGGAATGAGCTTATAAAGCTCAGTAAGTGAAAGTCATGCATGCCATGGACGTGTCCTAATTCGCAAAGGCATCCGCGCCAATGCTCCCTAGAACTCATATTTTTCCTTGTCTTGTCTTGTCATGTAGGGCCCTCGGCTATCTTGCTATGTACCATCATGGAGCTCGAATCCACAAGGGATAAATAAATACGTAGGTGGCAATACCCACTCAAGGGAGGCTAACCCTAGGGCGCCTTTTCTGTCCCAAGGTGGTTTCATACGCCACGCAGACGCTTCATACTGGTAGCCTAATCTGAGGTAGTCGACACCAGAGGTACCCTCGGTGTCGCTTACTCCCTCAGCTCGCACCCTCCAGGTTTCACGACCCGCCATGAGGGCATTAGCCCTAAAATCATGTCATGCCTTGTACATGTCATGTCTTAACGGTAGCGTCATACGACGTCACTATGGTAGTATAGAAGAGTCGTGACTCAACTGTGAGTCGACATCAGACGCCCATATCGGCGAATCTTTATCGCTCACAGGCGATCGTAATGCACTCTCTCATTTCATGCCTTTTGTACTGAACGTGCGTGCATATGCTCATGTCATTATATCATGTAATTATACCATGCGTGTCATGTAACGCAAATAATTCACGTAGGAAGTCACGTAATATCATAGAAACAAATAACACATAATTTCATGCACATACAATTATGTGTTGTAGTTGGGACTTCCACTTACCTGGTACTCCGTAGCTATTTAATTTTATCGTACTGTAAGTCGTAAATCTTCAAACCCTTAAGTATAGAAACATATAAAATTAGGGTTTGTTAGTCTATTTACAGTTTCACTAGAATGGCTTAATTTAGAAAACCCTAGTTTCGACTTTTATGAATTTCGAAATCCTAAAATTTCGAGCTTTGTCTTAAGTTGGAAAATAATATTTTGAACTTCATAAGGATTTCGATACAATTTTTTAAGTTTGGTTAATGGTAGAATTTCGACATGCTCTAAATTCATGAAATGGATTTCGACATTGTATATACTAGGGAAGATCTCGATATGGAACTAAAGTGGACCTCGACATTTTGGAAATAAATTTCGAGCTATGTGACTTCGAGAGATTATATATATAAAAGATTCGATATTTAATCTAATCAATACACAATGATCTCGAGGCTTGTATTTAAATGGATCTCGATATAGGCTATAATTTCGAGCTTGGTGGTGGAATGAAATCTCGATATGACTTAAACATAAGTCTCGATATTTTATACTAACCTTTATATTAAACCTTGATATAACTCGAGATTCCATCTAGAGTTTTTCTTTAATTTCGACCTTTTTAATCCTTCATGAAGGCTTCGAAATCATTTTTTTCTTATAACTAAGACAGTTCGAAATCTACCAACAAGAATTCCTATTGCTCGACATCTATACCTACGATCAAAATCTATTTCTCCCAGGGACCATCTAAGTATCGCATATGCTTCATATCAAACCCTAGTTCTTAGATATTTTGGTGCCTAGAATTTTCGTTTAAATCATACTACTACTTGGATGGAATCGTAATCATACAAGAAAATTATTCCTACATCTAGGTCTCATGAACGTGATTATCCAAAATTTTGAACGCTTAAAACCTTTGTGGACTCAACTTGTACCAGCCTTAATTGATGATATATTCATTCTAGGAAACTACTATATCACTTTATTAAATAAAAGCGCGAGATTAAAGTGAAGGTTATACCGATTTCCAAGCTTAGAAGAACTTCAGTTAGTTCGACTTCTTCCTCCCTTTGTTCTCTTAATGTTTGTTCTTGAGGTTTTCGTATAGGTTAATTGATGAAATAAACGTTTCCCTTCTTAACTTAGAGGTTGCGTGTACTATAAAAAAATGTCATTGATATTTGGTAGTTCTTATCCTATCATATGTTTATATTATTATACTATATATATATATATATATATATTGCTTTGCAGCTAAGACTTCATGGTTTATCTCACCTATCGACATCTTTTACTATCTTTGGTCTTCGAGTTTTAAAGATGTCGACTTCAAGGACATCGAGCTTCATGAATTCCGGGCTTAATTCTCTCGAGATATTACACACATCACAGTTCTTTATTTCGACATTTATGTTAGCTTTCGACCTTCAGTGATATTTAAAAGGTTTCGACACCTATTAATTCTGACATTCACTGATTTCGGCATTTAGTATTTTAAGCTTTAAAGATTTCGAGATCCAAAGATCTCGAGATTCCTAGTTTCGAAACCCTAATGTATCAAAATTTCTATCTTGCCTTTTCGAAATCTATTCCTACTAATTCGTGTTCTCTAAACGTGGTATTAATACAATACACTAAATCAAACCTTCTAAGTTAGCATGTCATGTACTAAAACCCTAAAATCAATAACCAACCTAAATTCACTTAATTCTTCTACTTGGTTAGTAACCCTAATAACACCTAATTTGAAATCATGTGGACACATAAAATCATAAAACATATTCCATGCAGTCACGTAAGTCACATATTATGTATGCATATTTATTGGCCGGCTTACTTACGGGACTCGGGTATTACATAATTCTTCTTCGAATTCACAGTTTTTTGGGGCTGCTGAACTCTTTGTTCTCAATGTGGCTGCTGTACACATCTCAAAGAGTATAGCAGCCCCATTCTCTACATGCACGAATTATTAAACCAAATAATTTTTCTGGATAAAGAAGTTCTCCCCAGTGTTTAGAACAAATTACACTGTTGCACAAAGTATCTAAACTAAGAAAGAGCATCGAGCACTAAAAAGGCCCAACATTCCTCTAATTTGTGCATAATAACGTATACATACCTCTAATTCATGGGGATGATTGATGCTGTTCTCCAGCCTGCTTTTGTAGGAAATTGAATGTTTTCTCCTTTATAGTCGGAAAACACTCAATATTTTTCCTACCTTCTATCACTCTCCTCTTTTTTTTTTATTTCTCACTCTACATTGCCTTTTGCTTTTGTGCCTTGGGATGCTATTACACTGCTCGAGCCTTTGCTATTTATAGGCAAATGGCTCCTCTAAATAGCAATATAATAATATTACAATTAAATAGTATTATTATTAAAATAATATGAAACCGCGTACGCTTCACGCGGTTTTCATGAGCAGTGATGTCATTTGGCCTCATCTACTGACACATAGATCGGCATCCATTATCTCAAGTGTGCACAGACTACGATGATCGAGGAGTCCGAGTGAAAGCTAAATCTTGACCTGACAATATTAAGAGGTTCATGGGAATTAAATATAGTGACATCTACACATAAATACCTACTTGAATAAAATTTTTACAGATAGGTAGCCATGTCAGAAATTTTTACAGATAGGTACCCGGTTTAATTTTACCAGTTTTTTCAGTCACGCCGTACCTTCATGTGTGTGTATGGCGTAACATAACACGTTGATATAGGGTACCTAAATGTGTTTATACGGCGTATCTTATGTGTTGTAGATGGCATACCTAAATGTGCTAATACGGCGTACCATTTTCTCACATATGACGTACCACAATACGTTGATATAGGGTACCTAAATGTATTGTATGGCGTACCTGTGGCGGATCAGGTATCTATCTGCAAAAAATTTATTCTACTAGGTACCTACATATAATATAAAAAAAATCTGACAGGGTACTAAATTACAAGTTTTTTTCAAAATCGGTATTTATGTATAAAGACCCCATATAATATATATATTTCATTGCCCTTTTCCAACATTAAGATAGTTTCATTTATTTTGTTTTATTAAAATCAAATAATCCTTAAAAAAATTGGCATACATAGGAGATGGTTACGATGGTTCGAAATTCATGTGAGAAGATTGGATTTTGGGGCCCATCCGGCGAACAAGCTCATATTGTTCGTTTGAGCAGCAATTTTTCCAGCCGCCCACCGACAAAGAAAAAAATAATATTATAATATTTTATTATAATATTATCTTATATATATATAATAATTTAATTAACGGTTCATATTGAAGGGCGACGCGGCGGATTCTTGGCTGCCGGTTTTGAGCGGTCCAGAAGAGCTGAAGACATCTATAAATAGGCTGAAGTTCTTCAGTTATTATCACCCAAAAGTGAAAGAAGCAAAGCCAGTGAGAGAGAGAGAGAGAGAGAGAGAGAGAGAAATAAGGGTGAGAGCGAGTTTAGTTTTAATGGGATAGTTGGGAGTATGTACAAATACATTACCCGGGTGGATAAGGGATCTCGGGTTTGGTTTTAAACACGAGCCTTAAAATTTATACGGTGTAATATTCTCAATATAGTAAAGATGGGGCTCTCCGTGGAGGTAGGCGGTATGGGCCGAACCACGTAAAATATCGTGTTCTCTAATTTCGGTTTTATATTGTCCAAATAAATTACATACAATTGAAGTATGATACACCTCAACCTTAAGCTTTTTTGCGAAGTGGTATTTAGTATGGTACAAGAGTTAAGACCGAGAATGGTGGCTAAGAATCCCCGCGACCATTCACTTAAGAAAGAAATAGTTGCCAGATAAGAAACAATAATTAGAGGTGAGGGACTTGGTTGAAATAAAAATAGTAAAATTAAAATATAATATACTTCGTTCAACCTTAACTTTTAGTTCAAGTTGGCATTTGACAAATCATACGAATCGTGATATTTTCACTATGACCACTATCATGTGTGAAACTATCGCTAACTGTTCTAAAAGCTCGTATCCTGATTTTTTCAACATTTTTGTAGGTCTAAATTGTAAATTTCTAATTGATTGTCTATCTCTGAACTCGAGCTTATTTTACACTCCTAGTAACGCTTTTTAATTGTATAAAAACAAAAGCAAACCGTAAAATGGACAAAGAAAAGGGTGTCTCTCTCTACAGAGGAAGTTGACCAGTTGGAACGCAGTAACAAACGATCGTGGAAGGTTAGAATTAACAGAGATAGGTGTAATAGTAAGGAATAGGAAGAATGTGAAGCTAATGAAGACGAGAATGGTGCAACCCATGGAGAAGGAAGGAAGAGAAATTGACTCAGGGATATGGTCCTTGGGGGAGTCCAAAACCTCTTTGAGGATGACTCAAACGATGGAATGGACGATATTGAAGGCGATGAGGAAAGCTTGGAAACAGATCATGTTCATTTCATAAAGGACCAGCTCCGTGCACCGTGGAGATCTGCGCTGATCATCAAAGTGCTCAGGAAAATGGTGGGGTTTCATTACTTGCAGAGAAGATTGACTCAACTGTGGCATCCTAGAGGGGGCTTCAAACTCATTAGTATTGGATATGGATACTTCTTGGCTCGTTTTGAAATGAAGGAGGATCAAGACTTGGTGCTTTCTGAAGGACCGTGGAAACTGCTTGATCACTATCTGGCAGTCCGTCAATGGGTCGAGAATTTCCGTCCTTCTCAAGCTAAAATTGATCGTGCTGCTTTATGGGTTCGGATTCCAAATTTTTCGATGGAATTCACAAATGAAAAAGGGCTGCGTAAAGTGGGGGACTTTCTTGGCCGTACAGTTAGGGTTGACACCAACACCAGAGAGGGTGAGATGGGCAATTTTGCAAGGTTATGTGTTGAGTTCGATCATACTAAAAGTCTGAAATCGGACTTCACGCTTCTTGGCAATATATATGGAGTCACATATGAAGGTATTCATCTTCTATGCTTCAAGTGTGGATGTATGGTCACAAACAAGAAGGATGTGGGGCAGGTGATGGACGATCAGAAACAACCGATGGAGCAGACGGGGGTGGGAGGAACGGGCCAACGAAGAAACCCGAATCCAATAACGAGGCTGACCCGAATCCGCCACCACGAACTGGGTTCGGGCCCTGGTCTTTGGTCAGTAAAGGGAAGAAGTCAATCGCATATCATGGCGGAAAATTAGGAGAATCGAGCATTGGAGGAAATGGAGGAAAATCAAGGAGAAACCTCGCGTGGAAATGGTGGACCTAACAAAAATTTTGGCGTCAATCGTGGAAACTTAGGAGGAAAAAATAATATGGGATCTCGATTTAATATTTTGGCTACTTCGTCAGACCTGGAAGAGGAAAACAGGGTAATAAAAGGGAAAGAGATGATGACGAGGGATGAGGCTATTGGGCCAAGGTTTTTTAATGATAAGCCCATAACAGAAAAGAGACCTGGCTCATCTGGGAAAGTAAGGGCTGAAGAAAACAATGTTGGGCCCATAGTATTTACTGCAACTAGAAAATCGGATTTGGTCTCAGAAACAAGCGGGCGACAACAAAACAGGTTCCTGCTTTTAGGACTAGAGTTACAGACCATTCTCCACCAAAGATACTAGAAGCTCCTTACCCTCATAATCCGATGACGAACTTCTCGATGGGATTTCAGATCCAACATGACGAATCGTCGGCAGTCGATGCCTTTTTGACGTGGCATCCTCCAGATCGGTTAGCCGAGAACGAAACAAACTTTCAAATACATCCTAACCTTAATTCTAAGGGAAGCTCAGAAGTTAGCAGAGAAGAACGGAATCGTAGTGAGGGATTAACGGGTCAAGATGTCGTATTGGGTAGCGAAATGGAGTATGTTCCGCTATGCTAACTGATGAGAACCAGGAACCGGAGCAGTCATTGCAGAATATTGAGCCCACTGTGGCGATGGACACGGTACAGGAGCAATAAGTCTCCTCAAACATCATATTAGTTATTTATGAAGATCTTCTCTTGGAATTGTCGTGGCGCAGCTGATAGAGGATTTATCAATACGGTATTCGAATATATTCGGGCAAATAAACCCGATATTGTTGTTATTCTTGAACCAAGAATCAGTGGTTTTCAAGCGGAAGCGATTTGTCGCCGTTTCTCTCAATTTCAGTGTCTAAGAACAGAGGCGAGAGGGTTTTCTGGTGGGATATGGCTCTTTTGGAGGGATGCATCATGCTCAATGACACTATTGAAACAACATCAGCAGGTACTGCACGTGAGTGTTCGACAAGGGCATCAAGCTTGGATTTTATCAGCTTGTTATGGAAGTCCCCAACCTATACCTCGGTGCGAATTATTTAATTTTCTCCGTGGGGAGGCACCTAATAATGTACAACCTTGGATTCCGATAGGAGACTTCAATGCCATAACATCGAAGGAGGAAAAATCCGGCGGAGCTCCATTCGATCCAAATGAAGTACAAGATTTTACTGAATTCATTCATGATTGCAAACTAATCGATTTAGGCAGTGTGGGCCCGCGATTCACTTGGAGGGGAGGTGAACGATGGGGCTATCAACGACTCTATAAAAGGCTGGACCGGGCAATATGTAATGCTGCTGGGCGGATAGTTTTTCCCGAAGCATCAGTAAAGGTATTACCTTGCTTACATTCAGACCACCACCAGTTGCTCTTGTGTTTAGAAGCCTTTGAGTCTCACCGAGGGCATCGACGACCATTTCGGTAGCTCGCCTCTTGGCACATGCATCCCTCATTTGAGAGTTTTATCCGTTCTAACTGGTCAAAGTTTGGAGACCTGCCTTCGAATATTGCTGAATTCACAGAAAGTCCAAGGCTGGAACTCACATGCATTTCGTAATATTCACCATCGTAAGAGGAATCTTATGGCTCGTCTAGAGGGAATACAAAGAACCTTACAGAGGGGCCCGAATCGATTTCTTGTTAATCTCGAGAAAGAGCTTACGTCCGAACTCGAGAATACCCTCGCACAAGAGGAGCTCCGGTGGTTTCAAAAGTCGAGGAGTGATTGGATCATATATAGAGATCGTAATACCAAGTTCTTCCACGCAAGAACAACCATTGCTAGACGTTGGCTAAAAATAGAAGCTCTGAAAGATATCAATGGGACTGGATTGATGACGACAACCGGCTGAGGGAGATGGCTAGGACCACTTTATCGCCCTTTATTCTCAAGAGTCGAGATCTATTCCATTTCAGACTAATAATACGTTCCTGATTTTACCTCAAGGGGCTACTGAGATTCTGACGACAAGTATAGAAGAGGAAGAGATACAAGACTTTAAAGAATATGAGTCCTTTTAAGGCTCCGGGCCCGGACGGCTACCAAGCAATCTTCTACCAAAAAAATTGGGAGGTCGTCAGATCGTCGGTAATTGGATTTGTTCAAGGGGTGATGGATTTTGGGAACTCAGTGGGTAGTGTAAATTCGACCCATATTGTGCTCATCCCCAAAGTGGAAAACCCGGAAACTATTCATCAATTCTGCCCTATAAGCTTATGCAATGTCTCGTACAAGCTTACTGCAAAGATTATTGCTAATCGGTTACAACAGTTCATGGGGGGCCTTATATCGCCTAATCAGTCTAGTTTTGTTCCCGGCCGACATATTCAGGACAATATTATTATTGCCCAAGAAATTTTACACACCATGGGAAGGATGAAAAAATCTAGAGGATTCATGGCATTGAAGATTGATCTAGAGAAGGCTTATGACCTGCTCTCATGGGAATTCTTGGATGAAACTCTACAACTAGCAGGGATACCACATAAGCTTCGGAGAACGATAATGGATTGTGTTACATCACCACTCGTCAGCCTCTTGTGGAATGGGAATACCACGAACTCCTTTTCGATGGGTCGTGGACTACGACAGGGATGCCCGTTATCCGGGTATTTGTTTGTCTTATGTATCGAGAGGCTCTCTCGTATCTGTGCAAATGGGATCTTGGAAACCGATTAAGCTCGGATCTGCAGGCCCCCCAATATTCACACCTAATGTTCGCTGATGATCTACTACTTTTTGCCGAGGCAACAATTGATCAAATGGGAGAAGTGTGTCGAATTCTTGAAGCTTTCTCAAAGGCCTCAGGGCAAAAGGTGAGCATAGCGAAGTCTGCCATTTGTTTTTCGAAGGGAGTCCCAATGTCTACCCGTCAAGATATTATAGCTATTGGATCCTTCACATTGAGGACCAACCTGGGAAAGTATCTAGGTGTTCCCATTGTTCATGGTAGAGTTAGCCGATATCTCTTTCATGGCGTCTTGAACAGGATTAGAAGTCGCCTGAGCGGATGGTCAGCTTCCACTCTTTCCCTTGCAGGACGCAAAAACACTGGCTATCTGTATTACAGACTATTCCCACATATATGACGCATACCATGCCATTCCCTGCTAGTGTGATCTTGGAAATAGAGAGACTTGGTCGGAACTTCATATGGGGCCATACAAATGCCCATAAGAAAATACATCTATTACACTAGGACCTCATCACAAGATCGAAATCTGAAGGCGGTCTCGGCCTCCGTAGGATGGCCCCTTACAACAAGGCTATCCTCGGAAAATTGGGTTGGGGACTTCTAAACTCACCAGAGAAACTTTGGGTACGAGTCTTACGCTGCAAGTACTCTCGACGTGTTGGAGAAGATACAATACTCACTGCAAAACCGACGGATAGCTGGTTATGGCGAGGCTTAACAACGGCGTGGAATAAAGTTCGAGGAGGAGTAGCTTGGATCGTGGGTCATGGTAATAAGATAAAATTCTGGAAGGATCTTTGGGTACCACATTGTGGTCTGTTGAAGGATGCTGCAATTCGTCGTGCCAGACTCAGAGGTTGAAAAGTCTGTTAGCGATTACGCGACCGATAATGGCAACTGGAAGTGGGATGAGTTTTCTAGATTTATTAACTTCTCCGTCAGCATGCACATCGCTGGAATCAGAGCACCTAACCAGCTTGGAAATCTGCCTGACTGCTATTATTGGTCACATTCTAGCTCGGGCGAATATACCGTGGCATCAGGATATTCTGTTCTAGTTGGGGAAACAAAGTGAGCAATAAAGAATATTTGGAGCTATATTTGGAACCTTGATGGGCCTCAACGGATCAAACAATTCTTATGGTTTTTGGGACACAACAAACTTCTGACGAATGAGGAGCGAGTTCGTCGTCGATTGTCGAATTCGAGCATGTGCTCTAGATGTAATTCCTGTGTAGAATCTACGTTGCATGCTCTTCGGGATTGTCAAGTAGCACGTGATCTTTGGCAGCCACTTATCCCAGGTATGTTGTCGGCGTCATTCTTTTCGCTTACTCTAGATGATTGGGTTAAGGTAAACTTATCTTGGAAGAAACAACGCCACTGGCCTATGATGTTTGGAGTGGGATGCTGGCTTCTTTGGGGATGGCGAAATAAGGAATTATTTCAACACGGCTTTAAGAGACCAAGCGATCAAGCATTAGTGGCGAAGCGTACTTCAGAGACTTTTGTGCAATCAAGGATTCAACTTAATCGAGCTCTTAACCAACCCCGGAGAATGTGGGCTGCGGTGAAATGGAGCCGCCCAGAAGTGGGCTTTGTTAAACTAAACACGGACAGGGCTTCAAAAGGAAATCCAGGTATAGCTGGTGCATGGGGTATTATAAGAAGTACGACGGGCTCTTGGATTTTAGGATTTACTTGACACATTGGAATTGCATCGGCAGTGGTTGCAGAGAACTGGTCTGTCGTTACTAGCCTTAACCTTGCGTGGGACATGGGATTTACAAAAATTGAGGTTGAAGTAGATTCACAAATTGTGAGAGATATTTTATGTCAGAGGACTCAAAATACCATGATTTTACGATCTCTGATTCATGAAGCATGGGAACTTTTGGATCAAGAATGGACAGTGGTGATTCGACAAATATCGAGAGGCGAACTCTTGCGCTGATTGGCTTGGCGCCGAGCAATCTCTATGCGTCATGGAGTGCATGGACTCGAATCTGCTCCGAGCGGGCTACTACCTCTAATATTGGGAGATATTCGTGGGGTCGCCATACCCCGTTTAATTTTGCGTTAATTTCTGTAAAGGCCCAGGCCTCGCCTTTTTACAAAAGAAAAAAAAAACAAAAGCAAACCAACAACATTCTAAATGTTGATAAATAAACAACAATTTCCATAATATTGAACCAAGTACATAAGTATTTTTGCCAGCCACTTAATTAATGGTAAGTCAATTTCCACAAAAAAATTCATATTGCGTTATAATTCATATTGCGTTATAATGGCTAAGCTTGGATGAACATAACCATAACTCAAGGTCAAATGGTCAAAGCTCAACTAATCTAACGGCTGCAAATTATCGAATCTTATATTATCTTCAACCCAGAACATAAAAATACAGTTAACTTTACACAATAATTTAGTTGTTACAGTGATTTTACTCATGCCCATAAACTCTATTTTCTACACTAATTTTTCTCCAACCCATTGACTCTTCTACACTATAAATGAAATTCATATTTATTACTATCATAATTAACTTATTAAACTTTATATTATAATGTTTAAAAAGTCAATACATTATAACTATTAAAAATTAGCAATTAAGTAAATTATAATTTTATTAAATAAAAATAAAATATCAATAAAATAATTGAAGATTTATATTTTCGCTTTTATTATTATAGAGTATCAAATAATTTAAATAAATTAAAACTACAATTCTATTTTGTGTTGAAAATTGTGTGTACTACAACTAGAGTTTCTCTGCTCATTGACACAATACTAGTGTTAAATATATAGAGTCCGGTTGGGATAGGGACAGTTTTATTTATGTTTTTACAGAAAAATTGTTGAAGATGTTCGTAGCCTCACATTAGCGTAGCCCCAACATGTCTAAACGAAGACCAATAAGTAATAGGGGCTTTTTCAATTCAGGCTCCATACAAGTTTAAAAATCGAGTTCAGGCCCTGTCAGAAAAAGTAATTAGTTTTAAGGACCCGATTTCTGCATACTACTTTATCGGTCTGTGGTACCACTTCATTATTCTGCAGTACCACTTCTTTATTATGCAGTACCAATTAATTGTTTTGCAGTACCACTTAATTGTTCTGCAGTACCACTTCATTTTTACCGCAGAAAAATGAAGTGGTACTGCAGAACAAACGAAATGGTACTACAGAACAATTATGTGGTACTTGAGAACAAGGAAGTAGTACCGCAGAACGATGAAGTGGTATGCAGAAATCGGGTCCTTAAAACTAAATACTTTTTCTTACAGGGCCTGAACTCGATTTTAAAACTTTATTGGGACCTGAATCATAATTAACTCTAAGTAATAACCATCTCGTACAACATAGCATGATTTAAGCATCTTGGTCTCTCTACTTATCTGAGGATATTATATATATATAGTCATACTCATAAAACACCATTATTTTTCCAAGTTCAAACCCGTAATTCAGTGCTATTGTCCCCAGACATATAATTATTAATTTCTCATATGAATTAGAGGGCTCGTTATGCATCTACACTCATTAAAGTTTGCCCAATTTGGTAAAGGATTGTGACGAGGAAGTTAGAGAAAAAGAAAGAAGAAGTAATATTAAATTGTCAAGTTGTGTTGGCGGTTCTGACAATACATGTACAATAGATTCTATTGGAAAGCATTATACATGCAAGTGGTATATCTTTTAATATAATGAAAACATTATGGGAAAGGTGTAATAACGCAAGTTGATGAAGTCAGTGGCGCTTGGTACTCGGAGACCTATTTAACTGCCCCTAAATTATTTTATACTATATTATTGATTTTCTATTGCTATATTTTTCACAAAACCGTCAAGTAAGGATTTGACTGGAATCAATTCTAACATATTAAATATACATATATATAATAATTCATAGCGAAAGTCATTCTATGATAACTTGCACAAGTTCAAATTGTTACTTATCAACTGGTTAAGTAATATCACGTACCATTCCATATATATATATATATATTCAAAATAAATACAATTTGATGTTGGGTAACATGCAGAGAACATCGACATATTATAATATTCTAATTGGTATCCTATTCAAGTTGGACAGTTATGTATATGTGGTCACTTGACTGTCTCCGCCTAATTAAAAGATATGATATTTAAGCTGCTTGTCTTCTTTTAAATCATAGATAAGGTTACATATGCAGTGTCTCTTTATAACAACTATGGAAACTTTATTATTAAAATAAACCTATGAAAGTGATCATCATATATGATTTATCCGAAGTAATGGGATTGATATAATTAAATACCTGAATATTCGGAAATTTAACTTTAAATCCGCATTTCCGCCCACAGTTCTATTCTATTTTATTTTTATCCAAGGACTTGGAACTGAAAGCTGTTAATCAAAACTAGTTTCAAGCTGTTTTTCATGTGCTTGCGTACATCCTAATCACATTATATAATATTATCACGATTTTTTTAAAAAAAAAAAGAAAGAAATTGAATTTAATGAAAATAACGAGCTCCTAAAACATGGCCCCTCTTCCACGTTATCGAGTTGCCCATCATATTATCATTACCACCATTTTGTTTCCGAATGATATTAAAATTCATTCATTTTTAGTCACTAGTAGACTTCTTTTGTTTTTCATATGAAGACCAAAGTTTAGAAATAGGGTTTCGAACCGAATCTAAAATTTTACCAGTTGATAGTTCATTCTTCTATTAGGTATTTTTCTATAAAAAACCCCTAGTTTTAACGGTTTAAGTGGAATAAAATATGAATAGAATCAGATAAAATCAGTGTCCCAAGAAAAAATAAAATTACATTAAAATCAACGGAATTACGATTAATTCGTGTGACCAAATGGCGGCGGGGCTACAAAACAAGATATAGACCAATTATAATGATGCAATGGATCAACCTCTTACTTGAGAAAAAACGTGTAATAGATACTCTCAATTAAGGATAAAGTTGCACCGTGCCGAATAATAAAGATGGACAATCAACTATTGGTGGCTGCCCCTTTTCGTTATTAATTATTTTATTTTCTCTTTAAATTAAACGTGTTCCTTAAATTCATTTATCTATCCTTCCTTATCCCCTAGACAAGTGAGTAACCAATCTCTTTCCTTTCCTTTTTAATTTTCCACGATTTAATCCAAATGCATTTTTTATTTATTGAATCACGACTTTTTGAATTTGATCTTTCAAATACAGCAGATTATATAATACACGAAGTGAAATTATTCGAGAACATTTTAATTACGTTGAAAATTAGAACGGGGCATGAAACTTCTCGGCGGAAGATCTCTAATATAAGTTCATATTTAATTAATGAAAATAGACTTCAATAACATCCTATATATTATGATGAAGGGTCCTTGATTTTTCTACGTTAGAAATCAATTTAGTTATTTTGGCGTCGATTGCTCGTAAAGACAAATCGCTCACGAAATGTTGTCCGAAAGAAGGTCAACTCTCTTGAATTGTATAAAGAAGAAAAGTAGTTAGGAAATAACTAACATGCTTCGTCGAATTTTTCTTAATTAACCCTTTGATTATTTAAAAAGACAAAGGTGGTAATAGCGTCATCCCTAAATGCAATAAAGTCCCACATGATACTCCACTACGATTCCTCATTCCAATCCAAATACGAGTTTCGCACCACATATGTACAAAGAAATCAAGAAAAAGAAATAAATACATAAAGTTAACAAAGAAAAAAAAAAGATCCTACTCAGACCAAGTAGATATCATATCCCTTCAACAAGTTGGAGGGAAAGAGTTCGTTAAGTAAACTGCGTTAATCCGTGCTTAACAACAGCGGTTTTACCGCCGAAGAACACGAACCCCATTTTCAATTTTGTCATTACTACCTTCTAAAAGTCTCTGATGTTTAAATTAGTCAATTATCTTTAATTAATTAATAGTACAAAGTTGGTTATTACAGTACTAGAGACCACGTTTTCCCAAATATTAACTGTACGCTAAACCACATTCACTCCCGCGAAATAATCTTCTTATCACGTGCTATTTTTTATTTATAACAGCCTTCCTCAACTTTCAGGCACGTTCTTGCGTCACCTTTCTTTCTCACATACATTGAATGTTTTTATTAATTAATTCTCCACAATTCCTCCCTATATATATGTACGCGCGACTCTCCTCATTTTCTCCATTGCTTTCAGATTTGACGAACAAAAAAAAGAACCCTCTCTTTCTCTGTTTCTTCAGCAGAAATCATTCTCTTCTTACGAAAAAGGCACCATCTTTTAACTGATTTTCTGAATGGATTGGGTTAGGGGTGGTAAATTGGGTCACGGCCGCTTCGCCGCCGTTAGCTTAGCGATGCCAAGAGAAGGAGCGAGCTTTCTTCCGATGTTGATGGCCGTGAAGTCGAACGGCGCGTCAAGCTCTGCTTCGCTCATGAGCGAAAAGATGATTCTTGACGAACTCAGTGACTGCCCACAAGTGATTAAGTGCTTGGGCGATGATTTCACTTGGGAAAACGGCGAGAGGACTTACAACGTTTTCTTGGAGTACGCCGCCGGCGGGAGCTTAGGGGAAAGGGTCGCCAGATCCGCCGAGAAAAGGCTGCCGGAATTTGAAGTCCGGCGGTGCACAAAGGCGTTGCTGAAAGGGCTCCGCCGCATCCACGCGGCGGGTTTTGTCCACTGTGATATAAAGCTTCAGAATATTCTCTTGTGCGCCGACGGGAGTGTTAAAATCGCCGATTTTGGGCTGGCGATGAGAGTAAACGGTGGAGGAAACCGCCGCCGTGAAGTTAGGGGTACGCCGCTGTACATGTCGCCGGAGATGTTGATCGGCGGTGACCAGGGATTTCCGGCGGACGTATGGGCTCTGGGCTGCGCGGTGGCGGAGATGGCCAGCGGAGCTTCGCCTTGGAGTAGGTACTGCTCTACGACGGCGGAGCTGATGCTGAGGATCGGCGTCGGCGGCGAGTCGCCGGCGATTCCGGCAAATTTATCAGACGACGGCAAAGATTTTCTGAAGAGGTGTTTCGTCAGAGATCCGAGGGAGAGATGGACGGCCGAGATGCTCTTGGATCATCCCTTCGTTTGCGGCGGCGATTTTGGCCAAAACGACGGCGATGGACTGTGTGAGAAAGATGAGTCTCTGCCTTCGCCTTCGCCGAGGTGCCCTTTCGATTTCCCAAACTGGGCAACTTCGTCGGCGGACAATTGTTCGGTAATTACAAGTCTGCCCGCGCCGGAGAAAGAGTCTTCGCCGTCGTGGCCCGACGTGGCAGGCGAAAGGTTGAGGGACTTGGTCGGTCAGCGAAGTCAAAATTGGTCAGAATCCGATTATTGGGTCACAATTAGGTGTAGTTAAAGACTCTCGAGTCGATTTTGGTTCATATTATTTTATGTTATGTATATTAATATTTGTTTTTCGTGTTGTAGATAGATTTAGATTAGATGAACGGATTGCTTTTAGAATTCTGACAGTCTTCTAATTTTTTGAGCCGCAGCTTTTAGTGAAGGAGGTTATATATTCATTAACTTTGGCATCACATTCATTTAATTATTACCGTTAGCTAATTTATATGTAATGTCGGGAAGAGGAGAGATTCATGATACTGTGCTGTCACAGTATGATATTTTCAGCCACTCAACCATTTATCTGATTTTCTGTTGCAACTTGCAAGTTGCAGCAAATCTCAGGATAGATAGATATCGTCTCCTAAGATAATAATATTTCTTATTATTATTAAATGAATATTCTTTGACGGATCGAATAAAAATAAATGACTCAACGGCCGATATTGAATTGTATAATAATGATCGCACCACAAACATATATATGTTCTCCGAACGCAAGTTGATGCATTGAATTCGGAATTATATTCTGGCTTGGGTTTTATTAAAAGTTGTGAGTTACTTCACTCAACTTACGATGGGGACAAAATCTCACATGATATGGCTGGCAATAAAACTATATAGGGTATTTACAGAAATATCCATTTGGATAAAAACTTGTAATTTAGTACCCTGTCAGTATTTTTTTATACGTAAGTACCTAATAGAATAAATTTTTTGCACATAGGTACCCGATCCGCCGCAGGTACGCCATATAACACATTTAGGTACCCTATAACACCGAATTGTGGTATGTAATTCGTTGAGAAAATAGTACGTCATATATAACACATTAAGGTACCATATAGTAATCGTATAAGGTGCCGTATAATCGCGTGACGTGGTACGCAATACAAACATAAAAAGGTACGGCAAGACTGAGAAAATTGGTAACAGTAAAACGGGTACTTATCTGTAAAAATTTCTGATATAGGTACTGATTTGTAAATTTTTTACTCAATTGGGTATTTATCCATAGATGTCACAACTATATATAATTAATGCTCATGCACACTAAATGCGCGTGCTATATATATACATATGTGTGTGTGTGTGTGTGGGGTGAAATATTTGATAGAAATCATAATATAAATTTAATTGTATGCTATAAATATGTAAAAAAAAGGAAAAATTGATTTATTATAAAGTTAAAGTAGGATAGTAATTAACTAAAAATATTAATATAGTAATTAAAGGCAATTAGTATATTTTTCAAATTTTATTAATTAATTTTCAATCTCAATTGGCAGACCATTTGACGTTTTATCCTATCCCTTCACCCTTAATAAATACTACTATTTTTGGCACACCCTACGTGTGTGCAATAAAATAAAGTTAATTATTGTTAAATAGCTTTAATAAGTAATATACTAAAAATAGCATTTGGTTGTTATTATGAGGTTAGCGAAGTTACTTGATTTAATAAGCCTTTTTTTATTTTTCTAATAGATGTAGAATAAATCTGATTGGTCAATTGACGCTTTGTGATCTTCAACCAATTCTGTGTGATACAGACCATGACGGTTTATCCTAGCCCCCTCACCTTAATATAATATAATAGATTGAATATATATTAAATCCAACTATACCAAAAACGATGATAAGATGGATTAGGCCGAATAATTACGGCCCAATTAAAAAACAGCCCATAACTAACCCAAATGTAATGACAAACCCTAAACCGATGGCCCGGCCCAAATACACCACGCAAAACGACTTTCATTCTGCAACAATAATGAGTAGTTAAAGGTTTGATTTTTTTCAGGCTAATTGCACCATACTAATTCGAGATGTGATTAAACCCTTCATTTGTTTTTCACATATTAATTCAGTGCCTTGTCAATCAAAAATAAAATTTTATGTCCTTTTCAAAATATTTTATTTCACTTCCCCATCTAATTTTTTTTCAATTTTCTTTTTTACCTTAGGTATTCGAAGAAATCTCCATTGTAATCTCTACACTTTTTTAACTGAGTTCAATCGCACCATTACATGACTTCTAATTTTCAGTGGGTTTAAGATTTTTGCTACATGTGGATCGTCTCAAGTCCACACAGAAAACGATCTCAAGGAGTTCAAGTGAAATCGAACTCATGACCTTATTTTAGAGGGTTAATTTCATGACCACTTTAAGTAAACTTTCACCGGACTACTATACCATTTGTTTGTGTAATATGTGAAAGTTTCATAGTATCCAATTCAATAGTGAATCTAGTCATCGATGCATGATACATATACTATTCATACACAACATCAATTAGCCAACACGTTATTCAATTTGTATCTTAATTGGTCAAACATTTGGTACAAATTCAATTGAACAAATGTCAATTAGTCAGCGTATGCCATCCCTCAAATTTAATCACGTTATCAATTACACGTATTTTTGCTTGAAGGTGAAAAAGAACAACACAAAGTGAAAATGTTTTGTTTTTTTCAAGCATACGTTAGAAATTAGCATATGATTTAAGAAATCTTAATTGTGTTAGAACTACACGTCACCCTCGCCGAATTAATCCAATACATGGCAAATCAATCGCCGGCATTAATTGAAAGTTTGGAGATTAATTATTACACTGATACGAGGCAGGCAGGCACACCGTTAACTAACATTGTAAAGACAAATGATTATAATTATGTGATCATTTAATACTTACATTTCTAATATAGCTGTCCCAAAAGTCAATATCAATAGTATAAACTTCATAGAATCACTTCAACGATCACTACATTCTAAATACATTGCTTGGTCTCAACAATAAAAATAAATACTATTCGAAATATAAATATAATATTATTATGAATTTATCTACACAATCTTCCTCACATGTGTACTCACACAAGAAAGCCGTGACCGGATTGATGGAATCGTCATCTGTTCTTGTTCTTAACTAAGATAAAATTATAATTTTTATCTAATTGGTAACCCTTTTAAACTCCATGTGCAAACCTCTCTCTAGGAATCACCGAAGAAGAACGCATCTAAGCCGTCCTTTTCTTGTCCCTCTCCTCCGCGAACTCAATATTCTTGTATTCTTTTTCATATGAATAAAAAATGGATCATCAATACCGAAAGACTGTTCATAAGTTATTATTAGCTGAAAAATAACCAAACTTATTATTGTCATATGGAAAGAAAAAACCCCGCCTGGACAACAAAGAGGATTCGACGCTGGTTACTGAGGAGGAAGAAGAAGAAGAAGAACAAGAAAACCAATCTCGGAAATTCTTCAGGCGTGTCTCAATGAGCTTTATTGAAGCCTTTAATATCTTCGTTCATGGAGATTGATTGCTTTATTTTATGATCATTTCAGATGGTGGATTAGAAGAAGACGATGATTTCTCCTCGAAGCCAGCCCTTTGCAATGAAGACGACGGCGGCCATGAACTGAGGTTGGCCTCTCTTGTTTTTTCTTTTGTTTTGTACTTGAGTTTAAAAACAGTTCACTGAAATCACGTTTTTACCCATCTGTATTACGAAGAATATTCGTCGGAACTTGGAACGTCGCCGGCAAATCGCCGGTGCGAAGCTTGGCCGTCGATTTAAACGAATGGCTGAATCTCGAACAAGAAGCTGACATCTACGTCCTTGGGTAAGAATCGTTACAGTCAAAAGGCTGCTTCGTTTCCTTCGTTATTCTCTAAAAACGACGTCATTTTCTCCGCAGATTTCAAGAAATCGTACCGTTAAAGGCGGCGACGGTAATCGGCGCCGACGGTCCAACCGAAGCCACAAATTGGAACCTTCTGATAGGCAAAACCCTGAACGACAAACACGGCTGCCCATGGCTGACTCCGATGATCCACCCCATAGACAACTACGACGACTATCACTACAAGACCCACGAACCCAGTGCGGCGCCGGCGAGGGACGAGCACACGCGCGGCGGAGGAAGGTCCTACAAGCTGATGGCGAGCAAGAAGATGGTGGGCGTCTTCATCAGCGTGTGGATGAGGGGCGAAATCCTAGAAATCCACGACGTGTGTGACGTCAGGCTCTCCGCCGTGGGCTGCGGCGTGATGGGCTACTTGGGTAACAAGGGCTCCGTCGCCGTCAGCCTCTCCATCGGCGGGACGAGCTTCTGCTTCGTCGCCGCCCACTTGGCCTCCGGCGAGAAGAAGGGCGACGAAGGGAGGAGGAACCATCAGGTTTCTCAGATCTTCAAAAGGACTTGTTTCCCTAGGCTCGCAGAGGAAGACGATAGGCATCGTCCGTTGACCATTCTAGGCCATGAGTAAGTTTAAATTGTTACTATATGTGAAATAGAGTATCATATCATTCTTTGTCCCGGTATTTTGGGTATGAACTTTTCGGCACCTTGTTTCGTGATGTCACTTTTTTAATCCCCAATTTTATCAATTTTGTGTCGTTCTGATTTCCCGATTAATTAACCGTTAGTTTGGGCTTAACCGTTAGTTTGGGCTTATTTTACGGACCGATCACCCGAACTTTCACGGACCAAAGAACGTGGGATCAAAACGGCACCCGTAAGTTTGGGATGATTCGGTTCGTAAATTACGTCAAACTGGAGATTGATAACATTTGGAGATTTAAAGTGGCATCCCGAAACATAAAGGAAAAAAAAAATCTCATACCTCAAACATTAGGAACCGAGCATGGCACCAACCCTTTATGTTGTATATTACGATCGTACATAAGATGAGATGCGTCGATCTTTTTTACGCGTAGAGCAGTCGGATATTTTGGTTCGGGGATCTGAACTACAGACTGTACCTCGAAGACAAGGTGGCAAGGGACTTGGTGAAGGAGCAAAATTGGAAGGCACTGCAGGGCTTCGATCAGCTAAGGCGAGAGTTGGAGGACGGGGGCGTGTTCGAGGGTTGGAACGAAGGGAACATTGAGTTTGCGCCTACTTACAAGTATTCGTCGTACAACTGTAATAGGTATTCGGGCGGATTTCCCAATAGGGCCGGGGAGAAGCAGAGGACGCCCGCGTGGTATTATTATCTTATTTATCTTCTATTTTCAGGGTGCGTTTGGCATGTAAAATCCAGTGCGAAGAAAGAAAAATAGTAGTACGCATTGAATCATTCTACGTTACGCTTTGAGTGTCGTACCACTGCACTTATCATTTCCTTTTCCACAATCGTATTCTGCTTCTGCGTACCAAACAAACCCTTACGGTTTCTTTTGGACCGTGGGATGTAGTAATGACGAGTTTTTTTTTTGTGTAACGACGGAAGGTGCGATCGTATTTTGTGGTACGGCGAAGGAGTTGGGCAGCACAGATATTTTCGAACAGAGAGCAAGTTCTCGGATCATAGGCCGGTTTCTGCTCTTTTCTCTGCTCGGATTGAATGAAGTTCAAGAACAGTTATTGTTGTCCTATTATTTAAAGGGCGAATCTTTATTTCTTGTGTCCCATGTTGGGTTTTCTAATGTAAGAATTTATAGTGATCTAATTTAGTGGATGTCATTCTTTTTGTTCCTTGAACCATTGTTGCCCGTCTCAATTCTATATATTCATGGTATCTTAGCATTAACAAATTATAAAGAGTAAGGATATGTCAAGAGCATTTAGGCTCTAGGCAAAATTAAGTTGGAGTAACTCTCGAGTTCCAACTCACTAAGACATTGACTTTCAAAGTTGGACAGAAAGTGAGACATTCCCAACTCACCAAGATTGGTCACGTCTCTAGATTATAAAAAATTTGTCTAATAGCAAACTTAATTATAAGTTAAATGGATTAATGTTACATGATGCTATCCAAGGAAGGTTATGTCCGATCGTACTTTGCCCCTGAAGATATCTGCACGAACTTAGGACATTGACACATGACCAGGAGGATTGATCCAGCTAAAGCGTGAGATCGTTCCATAATTAATAATATAGTTCTGATTCGATTCAAATTGAATTTAACACGAGCGTGAGACAATGGTGGTTGATGCCGTCGAAAAATGACCTACCACGCGAATCGGCTACCGAGCTTCTTCCCGCCTTTATTTCGCCGCGAGTTATGTCTGAAAGCTATAGAAACAAGGTTAGGGTGGGGGTCGTTGGCCCTCTTGCCTCAGTCAGGAGGGTATTTACATTTCCAGGTGTAAACAGTTAATGATGCGATGTAGAATGATAATGAAAGAATCTGAAAAAGTGTCTAAGTATTTAAAGCAAGTGTGTGGAAAAAATAACAGAGTAACGGTGTCAACAAATGGTACACACTAGGGGTGTCTCACGAAATCTATAACATCCTAGAGCGTACCTGGTCCGTAGCAGTTCCTTAGCACGTTCAGCCCATTATAGGTTCGTGAAAACAGTGTCTGGCCACGATCTAAGGTGGTTCTCTGGTCGTCAGTGGTTCCGCTGGACGTCCAACTTTTTTCAGCCTACTAATCGCCTTCACATTCTCTTCCCTCCACATCTAGCGGTTCATGTGTAAGTGGGGGTCTCATTGTTGGCGGTTTCCTCCACGTTCGGCCGACCATGCGTCACATAGGCATCGTGCTCGATCACGATCTTGGATTGTGGGAAGGTCCTTCCCTTCGCGCTTCGAGAGTCTTATCGTGGGTGGCTCTTCCTCCATGCCTCGGGCATTTTCCCATAAAGAGCCCCTCGAGCTTACCTCTCCTGTCCTAAGCGTCGCCCGAGAGCATAGCGCAGATTGGATTTATACCAAGGGATTTCCTTCCCGTCCTTTACTTACGACATGAACTTCCGAGGGGGTCTGCAATCGCATAGCGCGAGGGGTGCCCCGTGTGCCCTCCGGGTAGAGCATATGGGGGGGGGGGGGCTATTCTTGTGTAGTGCTATTTCCTTTATGCGTCGCCTCTGGCTTGGTTCGAGACCTTCCGAGGGGGTGGTTCGCGACCTCGGTGTTTGGACTTGCCCGAGGGATGCTGTCCCGAGGGGGTGGTTCGCGACCCCTTAGTTATGCTCATTTTGGGAGGGGTTTTTAGCTTGTTAGATGGAGGGAATTAATTAGTTATAACCGATAGGGTGTTTTGTCGCGGTATCGGTGAAAACCGAGGGTAACAAAGGTTTCCTTTTTTCTTCTATTTTTTTGTGTTATAAGTAGAATAATTAAAACAATGAAACGTATTTGAATAGATAAGGGGATGTTTCAGTCGAGAGCTAAAAGCCCAGCCCAATTATTTTCGAAATTTTGGACGACAAGAAAAAAATGAAGTCACGTATTAGTAACTAGTAATATTTTACGTGCAAAAACTGCGACTACATACATCTTGTTTTTCTCCTCTTGGTTCCTTCTCTCTTACAAAGACTCGGTTCTTGTTTGTTCATATAAAGTGGCTGGCGTTAAATTAAGTCTCGAGGGATTGGTATTTTTTTGGAGTCCTTGAGAAATTTTTGAGTGATAAATCTAAAAGCAAACACAGTTGTTTCGGTCGGCGTTTCGACTAGATCTGTTTGTATAAATCTTTTCTTAGTTTTTTAAATCCTGGACGACACTTCATCACATGTTAGTTTTCTTGCACTCGACTCTCTTTCGAATTTATCGTTTCTTGTTCCTTGGTTAAAGCATATTAATGTTTCATAATCTCGTTTTTTTGTGCTCGCACTTGACGATTTGTGTAATTACAGATGAAGCGAGTTCGGGATGAGTTGTATGCGAACCCTCAGTTTAGGCGGCAGATTAGTTCTTCCTCCCGCGGAGAATCGTAAACGCATCTTTTCCTTTGACTATGTTTTCAGTTTCCTTACGTCCGAAATTAGCTTGATATTTGGTCGGATTTTGCTTTTGTTTTGTGTTGCGGGTCTGATTTTTGGTCGTTTGTAATAAAGCATCATACTTGCTGGATTTATGTGATGCATGTTTTATCGTTTATTCTTTGCATTAGGAGTCTAATTTGGTGATCTCCTTCATACAGTTGTAGAGTAGACGTTGGAAATCCGAAAGTTAGGTTTAACTGATTTCTTCACTGCGTAATTCGCGACTGATTTAGGAGTCGTATTGGTGAAGAAGTTTGGATCTTTAGAAGTTTTCGGTAGCCCTATGATCTATGAACATAAAAGACAAAATATTGCAGTTTGGATCCCTTGGGCTTATTAAAATTGTTTAAATTTCTGTAAGCATAGAAAATTTTGGATTTCGATCTTATTACAATGCCATGGATAGGTACGGACCATCTCCAGGTGGTGGAGGTGCACCTAATGCTGCCGGTGAAATAGGCGGTGGTGGTGATGGTGGTGGTGCACAAAAACTGACCACCAAAGATGCACTGAGTTATTTAAAGCAAGTGAAGGAAATGTTCGAAGATCAAAAGGAAAAGTACGATAGTTTCCTTGACGTCATGAAAGATTTCAAGGCTCAAAGGTGAATTGGATCTTTCTTGGAAGATAGCCATGTTTGAGAGTTTCTTACATGCGTATCTTATTTTTTTTTCTTTTATTTGCAGAATTGGGACGTCTGGCGTCACAGCACGTGTGAAGGAATTATTTAAGGGGCACCCTAACTTAATTCTTGGCTTTAACATGTTCTTGCCGAAGGGTTACGAGATTACCCTCACAGATGAAGACGAAGCACCTACGAAGAAGACGGTCGAGTTTGACGAGGCAATAAGTTTTGTCAACAAAATCAAGGTTAGAGTTATTGGATATCTTATTTGATGATTTATTTCTTGATTTCCCCTCAGACGAGTTGAAGCCGAAGCATGACCGTTATTTTGTAATACTTCTTTTTTTTTTTCAGAAACGTTTTCAAACTGACGACCATGTCTATAAATCTTTCCTGGACATCTTGAATATGTACCGTAAGGAACACAAGGGTATCGCTGAGGTTTACCACGAGGTATGCATTCATTTTGTCTGAACTCAATCACTGCCTTCTATCCTTTATTTTTTTTCTGAAACTATTTGCTATGTTCTTTTCTTTTCTTTTTTTTTTTTGCTTAAGGTTGCAGCACTTTTTGAGGACCATCCCGACCTGCTCGATGAGTTCACAAGATTCTTACCAGATACTTCGGCTTCTCATGCTTCCTTTGTTCGTCATGATGAGAGGAGCTCTGCAGCGCCAATGGTTCATCCCTCTCTCACTGAGAAGTTTTTTTTTTTTTAATCGTTTCGTAGTGATATTCTCTTTCTGCTTCACTGATCTAATCGAAGACTGCGTGCGGTTGTGATGTTCTAGGTACGACCAAGAAAAGACATTAAGGTTGAGCCCAGTGGAGAGCGAGATATAGATATGGATGGTGATAAAACAGCTGGGAAACTGCACAAGGAGCAGAAGAAACATACAAATAAAAGGAACCATGAAACTGAGAGTGAGGACAGAGAGTACAAAATCGGTCATAAGGGGGACCTTGGCGTGATTCGGCATTCAGACAAGCATAAATCTGCTCGTAAAGTTGAAGACTTGGAGGGTAATGCTCGTGTGGCCTCATATGACGATAAAAGTGAGTTACCATGTCCAAATTTTTTTTTCTTGTTTCATTTATTCAAATGTTCATTGTCATATGATGGTTTTTTATGTAACTTTTGCATTAGGAAGTTTGATCTTTACTGTTTGATATTGGTATATTGGAGTTTCACCCTTTTCTTTCAACTTCTTTTATGTTTTCTGTTGTCAGGCATGTACAACAATGAGTTTACCTTCTGTGAGAAAGTAAAGGAGAGGCTTCGAAGTGCCGATGACTATCAAGCTTTCATAAAATGTCTGCACATATACAGTAAAGAAATTATCACTAGAAACGAATTGCAAAGCTTGGTATGGCGATTTTCACCTCTAATCTTTCTGAATCACATGTACTAAATTGTACATTTCGCGATCCCTGATTATTTTGTCCTCGTTCTTATATGGAAATGGTTCCAGGTTGCTGATTTGCTTGGAAAATATCCCGATCTTATGGATGGTTTCAATGAATTTCTTGAGCGCTGTGAGCGAATCGGTGTGTATTGATTGCCTTTTCCGTAGTTTTCGTTCTTGTTATTGTTATTTTTCTCTAACTGTTTCTTGTTTTAGATGGATTTTTGGCTGGCATGATGGGGAAAAGTAAGTATATTTTATCCATCATCGTCAATTTTTTCTGTTATTACGATATTATATTTGCTCCTCCTATGAATTGGAGTCCACTCGACCAGCTTAACAATTTCTGCCCAAAGCCCTTAAAATAATCGAACTCTTTACACCATCAGATGATAATGTTATAATTTTTGTTGTCTTTTATGACAAAGCTGGTACAAATATTGCAGAAACATTATGGAACGAAGGAAGTTCTTCAAAGCCCTTGAGAATCGCGGAGAAAGAAAAGGAACAAAAGCGTGAAGTGGAGAGCGTGAAAGAGAAAGATAAACACAATACGAAATACTGGGGAAAGTCCATTCAAGAGCTTGATCTTTCGGACAGTCAACGCTGCACTCCCAGCTACCGTCTCCTTCCTGACGATGTATGAATCAAATGTTGATGAACACTGTTGGCTCGCTAAAATTGTTCGGCCTTGAGGAATTTTTTTCTAAAACTTTCTCATGCAGTATCCAATAGCATCAGCTAGTGAGAGGTCACGTCTGGGCAATGAAGTGCTAAATGATCGTTGGGTGTCTGTGACGTCTGGCAGTGAAGACTACTCATTCAAGCATATGAGAAGAAACCAGTTTGAAGAGAGCTTGTTTAGATGCGAAGATGATAGGTATAGAACTTTTATCTCTATAACTTGTCTTATTCACTTGCTGCAATAAAACACTACGTTTTTTTGTCTGTTTTGAGGCAACCTTTTATTTCTTTGTCGGGTTTGAACTTGGCCTATTTTTTAGATTCGAGCTGGACATGTTGCTGGAATCTGTCAGTTCATCTGCAAAGCGAGTGGAGGAGCTCTTAAACAGTATTACTAACAATTCAATCAGTTGGGATGGTCCCTTACGTATTGACGAACACTTCACAGGTTTGTCTTAGATATATAATTGATTGTATATGTCGTTATCTATGGAATTTCCATATCATAATGGGTCTCTTCGTAAATATAATATAAAGAAAAAGCAATGGGTTGCTTACGTCGGCTTTCCTTGCTTATTTTATGCAGCACTCAACATAAGATGCATCGAACGCATATATGGCGATCATGGTCTTGATGTGATTGACGTTTTGAAGAAAAACCCCTCTATTGCTTTACCTGTTATCCTGACCCGTCTTAAGCAAAAGCATGAGGAATGGACTAAGTGCCGTTCAGATTTTAACAGTGTTTGGGCCGAAATCTATGCTAAAAATCACTACAGATCTTTGGACCATCGCAGCTTTTACTTCAAGCAGCAAGATTCGAAGAACTTGAGCACAAAATGTGGGTTTAACTATTTCCTTCATCCTCAGTTGATTTGTAACTTTATGAAAACACGTCTGATAGATTTTTTTTTGAACATGATTTTAGTGCCTGTTAGTTATTTATGTTCTCTTTCTATTTGCTTTGAAACTTTATACTTGTTTGTGTAGCCTTTGCATATAAGTACATGTCGAATTTTTACATTGAGCATGAACTTTTTTCCCTTTTTGAGCGAAAGCATTGATCAAGGTTCAGTAGTCATTTTAATAATTTCTTGCCTGTGATTAATTGAATATGGGATACAAGTGATATTCCATTGTCTTGGAAATTTCTTTGATTCGGTTCTGATTTTCTGCTCGTGATTTATTTTACAGCCTTAGTGACAGAAATCAAAGTGATGAAGGAGGAAAATCAGAACGAGGATGAATTACATCTCAGTACTATTGCTGGTGGTAGTAAAAGGCATGCGATAACTCCGAACATTGAATTTGGTTACGCTGACGACGAAGTTCACGAAGATGTTTACAAGATCATTAAGTACTCGTGTGAGGAGATCTGCTCCAATAAGGAACAAATGGACAAAGTGTTGAGGTTTTGGGCCACTTTTCTTGAGCCGATGTTTGGCATGCACTCACACCTGCATTCTTCAGATAATGCTGAAGAAAAAGGTGTATCTAATGCTATAACAGAAAGCGAAGGCAGCCCTAGTGATGGCACCAATGGCCCAAGCATAAAGCATTCAAAGCCTTTAACCTGCAATGGGGATTCTAATACATCACCACAACGTGGGAATTTGAATAGGACTGATTTTACGAAGGTACCGACTAATGATGGGCTAACTGTCATTTCTGGTGGGAGAGCATCCAAATCTGACCTGGCTGTTTTGGGACAAGGATCTAATTACGGTATGTTCATTATATCTGTCAATGTCCTCATTTATGATAAGGATAAAATTTTCGTCGTGTTACTGTTGTTTTCATGTTATAGAGTTTTCACTTTTCTTCTGGTATAAAAAACGGTTTTTGTTCAATTTGAGTATTGTGTTGTAGTTTAATTTTGTCATTTTGTTTTGCATATGCTTTCTTTTTCCAAACTATTTTATAAAGATTTGAAAGCTGAAGCAATTGACAATCTTATCTTGATCCAATTTCCAGGGCATGGTGCAAGTTCTTGGGCAAACAATGTCGATGAACCCAAGTCTGCTGCAGATGATGTGCTTTCCTCAGAGGTATGAATTATGATTGCTTTCTGCTAATGCTAGAGCAGAAAGCTTCTCCTTTTTATGCCAACGAGCTTTTTCAATTGGCGTTTTGAAATTCTTCCCCTTTCTATGTCATTTTCCCTATATTTTAAGGATTGTTCTCGTTCCATCCCAATCTTCTTGTTTAGTAGTACTACGTTTTGTGTCTACCTGCCACAGTGTGGGGGGAATGCAAAAGGATCGAATAGGCTCAATGATCTCCTCGACCCTTCTATAAACGAGAAAGAAGAGGGCGAGCTGTCTCCTAATGGCAATCTTGAAGCAATGGAAGCTGAAAAAGTGATTCACGAAGAGATCTTCGCTTATGATGAGAACAGTGAAAATATCTCCGACGCCGCAGAGGATGCCTCTGGCAGTGAATCTGCTGCTGATAAATGTTCACAAGAGGATCACGACGAAGATGGAGAGCATGGGGAGGTAGACGGCAAAGCTGAGAGTGAAGGAGAGACTGAGAATGTAATAACCGAAGGTCACTATCATGGTGGAGAAAATACAGCATTGCCACTGTCTGAACGGTTTCTGATGAGTTGTAAGCCTCTTTCAAAGTTTGTTGGTTCATCATCTGTAGCTGTTGGCAAAAACAATTTGCGGGTATTTTACGGAAATGATGCGTACTATGTGCTTTTCAGGCTGCATCAGGTAAATTAGCCGTAAGAAAGTTTCCATTTATGACAGCTTTGTATTGTAAATACTGGAAAAGATTGCATGCTGACCATTTTGTTCTTTCCAATTCCTCACAGTGTCTGTACGAGAGGATACTTTCAGCGAAAATGAGTTTAAGGGACGTCGAATCAAAACGGAGAACAATAAAGGATGAAAATTCGAATTCCTACGATAGGTGAGTAATAAAAGCTGGAAAAATCTTGATTATTTTTTGAAACGTTTTTTCGGAATCTTATCCTCATTTGCATTGATTTTTTGGCATCTCTTTTTCCTTCAGGTTCATGACTGCACTGTTTAGTTTGCTCGATGGATCTTCTGACAGCACAAAATTTGAAGACGATTGCCGTTCCTTGATTGGAAACAACTCCTACGTTTTGTTCACTTTGGATAAGTTGATATACAAGCTGGTCAAACAGGTAGGTAAAGCAGTTTATCAAGTAAAAAAAAAGTGTAAAGTTTCAGCATTTTCTCACGAGTAGCTATGTCTGTTCTTGCTACAGATACAAACTGTAACGACGGAAGAGGTTGAGTGCAAGCTGATGAGCTTGTACGAGTATGAAAGATCGAGGAAGTTAGACAAGTATGTTGATTCAGTTTACTACGAAAATGTCCATGTCCTCCTCCATGATGAGAACATTTACAGGCTCGAATGTGTACGTCTCCGTTCCCTGATACAACTATATAAGAGTAGATATATTTGCAGATTTTTAGAACTATGCTTCTCTTTGTTTTAGAAAACTTCTCCTACGACCCGATTGTCTATCCGATTGATGGACGATGCGAATGAGAAGTCTGAAGTTGTGCCAATTTCGATGGATGCTAATTTCTCGACCTATCTCCACGAGGATTTTCTTACAGTCGATCAGGGAAAAGAGTCATCTGCGGTCAAGCTGAAAAGGTATTGGTACTCTTTTTACGTAAGGGAAGAGCTAAATCTTCTTACTTACTCTCATTATTTAGGCAATAAAGACATGGTTTTACTGCCGTATATTGAAGATATATGGTTAGATCGTGGCTGAGTGTTGATTATAACTATATTCTGCTCACAATATGTACAGGAATATGAGAGAGTACGTTAATATCGATGAGTCCACCGCTATATCTATGGCTACAGAAAACGCTCTAATCATGAATGGGTTAGAATATAAGATGTCAACTTCATCATCAAAGGTAACAGAGTGTTAAAAGTTGGAAACTTAGTCTTTAAGCACCTTTCCAAGAATTCTGTAATACATGAATTGTGGCTGCAGATCTCGTACGTGCTGGATTCTGAGGACTACTTTATTCGCCTTCGAAGAAGGCGTAAATCGGCAGAAAATTATTCAGCCGAAAAACACTCAAAAGTCCAAAAGTTCCACCAGTTTTTGGCTGCAACTACTGCTGCTTAATCATCCAATTTTGTAATACATTAGGTACACACACAAATATATATATATATATATATATATGTATTTATGTATGTACTCTCTTCTACAATGGTCATCTTCATGGGCGTTGAATCTTTTCTTTGGGCAGGTTTAGGCCTATGTGTACTTTGTTTTCTGCCTTAAAATAACTGCTGCAATGGAGCCCTGAAGAACATGGCTGCGCTTGGATCATCAGTTGTGTACTGAGTTTCTTTGTTGTATGCTTTTCTGTACATAGTGAAAAATAGATTTCGCTGCTCATTTATATTATTCGGTTACATGATTTTCTTGGTATGCTGAAACTGTTTAATTACGTCACTGTTTGACAACTCCCATGTAATGTAATTCTATCCAAGTCCAATCGATTTTCTGCACGATCATATACATAAATGTTCTATTTTACAAAGGGATGATCTTACACTTTAGTATCCAAATCTACATTATGAATTAGACAATATAGAACTAACATTATTTAAGCCACGCAAAACTGTCATTCTTGGCCGAAGGCAAGTGAGGTGAAATGTGAAGAAAAAGATAAGGCATATATACAAATCCCTCTTCTCTCTACTTGTTTTGCTTCTTACAACAGCCCAACAACACAGCTGAGATGTAATCTGTTCTCCAAACCTCTTAAATGATGGCCCATAAGCATACACCTGAAATGTTTTGGTCTTCAACATTATAGCAGTACACTTGTAAGGGAATGAATGATATAAACTAGTGAAGATTTACCAAAACAATAACTTGGCCAAATTATCCCGCGAAGTCCCAAAGTGGTCGCAAGCATCGCTCTCTAGCTCTTTGTGTCTGCTTAAAGACAACTCCTCCGTATAATCACCAGAAATATGTCGACCATCTTTGAAGAATCTATGCAGTGTGTTTTGAGCGATTACATGGATAACTTCTTCCACTTCGGGCGAAGATGGTTTAGACAGTTCAGTTACCTGAACATAAGCTTATTAAGATCAGATATCACTAGTGACATAACATCATTGAAATACTAGAATAAAGATGCTGTGGGATTGGGATATTACCATATTGGGTTCCAAGGACCTTAAATACTCGAGCAAGTTGTTATTACTCCGTCTCATATTCTCCATCTCCATATTTTCCTGCCTCCGAGCTCCAAGCTCCTGTAATAAAAAAATATATATGGGATGAAAATGATGCAAGTCCTGATTTACTCGCTTTTCCAAGAATCGACAGAAGGTAAGCAGCAAAATCGATCACAACATTTCGAAGAATATTACCATAAGAATTAGAAACAGATGATGTTGAGCAAAGCCAATGCACAGCATGGAATGGATAGCATCTAATATCAAGAAAATTAATCACCTGCTTGGCCTCTGCTAATTTGGATTCCAATCGACGAATATAACTCAATGTTTCGGCGGGCAAGATTACAAATTTCTGAAAATTCGAAGGCAGTGGGTGCCTTTCCTGCACCAGCACCCCGCCAATAGCTCGCGGGGCCAGCACTTCGAACGGCTTGTCAAACCTTGGCAGCTTCAAAACAGGCTCAGAAGAGATAACACTCTTCAAGGCATCGAAAGCACCTTGGCACTCCGAATTCCATACCCAGCATGCCTCATTTTTCAGCAAGTCCGTCAAAGGGCTAACTATTTTTTAGTAGCCTTTTATGAACCGTCGGTAGTAGTTCGCTAGTCCCAAAAATGGCCGCAACTCCGTCACCTTGGATGGTTCAGGCCAATCAGTCACGGCCTGAACTTTGCGTCTGTCCATCTTTATCTTGCCTTGGCAGACAATGTGGCCCAAGAAGGATATTTGTTCACTGCAGAACTCGCACTTTTCCTTCTTGATGTATAATTCGTTTTCCCTTAACTTTCCCCAACACAAGTCTTAGATGCTGTAAGTGCTCATCAAAAGACTCGGAGTAGATAACAATGTCATCCAAATATACGACCACGAACCGGTCAAGGTATTCGTACAGGACATCATTCATCAAATTACAAAAGGTCGTCGGGGCATTAGTAAGGGCCGAACGGCATAACCAAAAACTCATACGAGCCGTACCTCGTCATGCATTTGGCTCATCTCCTTCCGCAATCCGTACTTGCCAACAGCCTGATCTCAGGTCTATCTTCGTGTAGTAGCGTGCCTTCGTCAACTTGTCAAACAGATCAAGTGCATTCGGGATCGGGTACTTATTCTTGATAGTCGCATTGTTCAGCGCCCGATAATCCACACACATCCGCAGGGACCCGTCTTGCTTCTTTTGAAATAGCACTGGCGACCCATAGGGAGCGGCTGCACGAGCCCGGCCTCTAAGAGTTCATCCAGTTGCCTTCTTAATTCCGCCAACTCCACAGGGTTCATGCGGTAAGGGGCCTGAGTTGGAGGCTTTACGCCATGCTCCAACTCAATCTTGGGATCGATAGGCCTCTTCGGTGGTATCTTCTTAGGCAATTCGGGGGGCATCACGTTCGCAAACTCATCAAGTAAATCTTGCACCACCCTTGGCACCGTTTCCGTCTGATCAGAGTTAGTTTCCAACAACGTGGCCAAGTATGTCTCCTCGCCATGCCGAAGGCCAGCCTTCAATTGCAAGGCCAATAATAACTGATAAGTTAGGATTTTATGCAATTTTATTACCCATAAAAGCGCATTTCCGATCGTTATTTGCCAAAAAAATTCCTTGAATATCCTACTTATGTTTATATTTAATTTTTTGATAGATGTCCAGACAGATGAGATCGACAAAAGGAAAATAAGATTGCTTTTGGAACAATTTGAATCTTAGAGATCTTCTTGCAATTTCCAACATTAGTCGGGGGAAATCTGCAATATGACCAGATTTCTTATTTTTTTAAAAAGAATATCACGTGGAGAAACAAGGCAACGAAGAGAATTTTGGTCCAAGGATTTCGCTAGAGAGAGGAGTAGTATTCAAATAAGGAAATACAAAGTCAAATATATGATCCCTACGTTTGCAGATTCGATATGCAAATTAGTATCTTTTAAGTCGGTGGATTCCTTTCTATTTAAGAGACCTACAGCGAATAAAAAGAGGAGCGAATAACAGAGAGACGTGGCGGCTGATAAAAAGAAAAGAAAGAAAAGAGCAGCGAAGGAGGTGAACTGCGAAGTATAACTGCGACCGAAAATAAAAGAGCTGCGACAAAAGACGATCGACGCTTGCGAGGCGTTCCTTCCGTGATAAGCATATTATTTCTCTGACGTTGAATATTTTGTGTTTTTATTTTATTAATATGCTAGCTTAGATTATTTCGTGATTAAGGGCATGGTAGGCCGAATAATGACTACGTATTAATATTTTTCTTATCCTATTTGATCGTGTGAATCAAGTCATGTGTTCTTTGTTTGCGCTTAATGCTTGTGTATGCCTGATCAACATATGCATGTTTATTTGATTGGTTTATGAGACGGACAAAGTGATTAGACCGGTTAGAACAATAAACATCGAACATCACTACGTAAAACCGACCAGAGATGGAATTCGGTTTCGTATGTGTGGTTTCCGAATCCTTAAGCGCCGAAAGCGTTTAAGCTCGGGGAATTTCATAGAGATTTAATGCGTGCGTAGAAACTACAATCCTATAGACATATACGGGTTGGTTCTCTATCGCATAGGATCGCTATTGCGGGACAAACGAGTAGCGATTGTCTTAGGAAATTTTACCTTGACTGAGATTCATGATGGTTAGATAGGATAGATTTTATGAAGACGTAGGAATTATTTGTGCTGAACATGTGCCTTGGTCACTCGTCGTTCATTGATTTTTATCTCATTTATTTTATTTGCGTCTAGTTTACTATTTGCGCTTTTATCTCATTTATTTAAATTCACAACTATAAAATTCTCTTAATCTAAATTAAAATTAGGTTTAATATCTTAGAATTAATCAAGCTATCTTCGTGGATCGATACTCGAACTTCGTCCGTTTTACTACTTGCACGACCTAGTACACTTGCTAGTATTTGAGCGTGTCAAGTTTTTGGCGCCGTTGCCGGGGATAGCTATATTATTAATTCTAGGATTTATTCTGAGTTTTAGTTTAGACGTTTTATTTCCCGATTATTATTATTATTATTATTTTTTATTACTATTTTATTTTTTTTGCCAATTCGCTTACGCTGATTTTTCATCTTTTGCAGATAATTCCTATTAGTGCATGACACGAAGCTCGAGGAACGTACCATTGCTATTTGACGCAGAAATTGAAGCAACGTGTCGGCGTAACAATCGAAATCGTAGACTGAGAATGGACAATCAAGAGCACGAGGAAGAACAGATGGTTCTGCCACGGCCCACCTTACTAAGTCGAGCGCTTCCAGGAATTTTCGATGATAGCGACCCGATTGCCATCCCTCCTGGACCAAATAATCATTTCGAGATTAAACCCGTTACTATACAGATGGTGACGGGTTCAGCACAGTTTCATGGGCTTACAAACGAGGACGCAAATTCACATATTTTAAAATTTACTCAAATTTGCAGAACTATTAAGTATCCAGGCGTCTCTACAGAAGTGATAAAACTGACATTTTTTCCCTTTTCTTTGACAGGTAAAGCTTCTGAATGGTTCTCATCATTGCCACATGCATCTATCACTAGTTGGGAGCAACTAGTGGAGTGCTTTCTGGGCAAATATTACCACTGTCAAGGACCAGCGAAATTAGGAGCCAGCTAGTAAACTTTAAACAAGAAGGTGGCGAATCTCTGAGTGATGCATGGAGTAGGTACAAGAGCCTTCTGCGACAATGCCCGAACCACAGCATACCCCTGAGCGTCCAGATGCAGTCATTTTTCTTAGGGCTGAGCACACCAAATAAAAGGATCGTCGACAGCGGATGCACACGAAACTTTATGGAGTTAGGGGACGAGGAAGCACTCCAGGCCATCGAGCGAGTTGCAGCCTACCCAGCAAGATATAGTGAGCATGATCTGGACCGACGGGCGGCTGGAGTACATGAGATAAGTAGCTCGTTGGAGGCGCAATTTGAAGCCATACATAAAGGTTAGACCAGATACACTCCAGGGACCCTGAGGCGGTGAATTACATCCACAATAGGCAAAAGAATGCGTACTCCAACACATACTACCCAAGCTGGCGAGGCCATCCGAATCTATTGTACGGAAACTTGCACTACTTAAAGCCTCCAGAAGCTCAAAATCAACAGAGTGGGCCACCAACAAAACAAAAAGCCGATTGGGAGATAGCATTTGAGAAATTGGCGGGCTATCAAGGCGATCAGAGTCGTAAGACAGACGAACGATTCAACAAGATAGAGGACACAATACAAAGTTTGGCTACTACAATAGAGCATCTAACAAGTTCAATGTCCGAGCGCAAGCCAGGCACACTCCCAAGTGACATCGAAAAGAACCCTCGAGAGTACGTCAAGGCCATTAAGCTGAGGAATGGGAAGACGCTAGAATCAACTAAGGAGGCTGAGGAAGTGGAGGAAGCAAAAGAGACGGGAAACGACGACGGGAGCAACATCACGGTCACTGACACAGCTCATCACGGCCAAAGGAATGACCAGCGAGCCGAAGAAGTCGAGGACGAGCCGGATCCTCTCGCGGTGGAAAAGAAGGTCGACCCACTCCCACCAGTCAAGATTCGACCTCCATATCCCGCGGCATTACGAAGGGGAAAACCGGATAAGCACTTCGAGCGCTTTATTGATATTTTTATGAAGTTAGAAATTAACATTCCTTTTTGCGAAGCTCTCTTGCAGATTCCGAAGTACGCCAAATTTTTCAAGGAGTTGCTATCAAACAGGAACAAGCTAGAGCAATATGGCACGATAGCCCTTAACGAAGAATGCTCTGCAGTGCTACAAAGGAAGCTACCACCAAAGCTCAAAGATAGGGGGAGTTTTTCTATTCCTTGCTCTATAGGCTCATTATCATTTACTAATGTTCTTTGCGATTTAGGAGCGAGTATTAACTTGTTACCCTTTTCACTTGTGAAAAAGCTAGGGATTGGTGAGCCAAAGCCTACATCTACGGTCCTCCAACTAGCGGATAGATCGATCACATACCCACGGGGAGTATTGGAGGACGTATTAGTGAAAGTTGGAGAGCACTACTTCCCAGCCGACTTCGTGGTGCTAGACATGGAAGAAGACACCGACATGCCCCTAATTCTAGGAAGACCGTTTCTGAATACGGCAAGAGCCCTTATTGATGTTGGTAATGGTAAGCTCATCCTACAGGTTGGGGATGAAAAAGTTATATTTGATGTTTATAAAGCGATGAAACACCCTCCAGACGATGATTCTTGTTCCTTCATTGATAGTATTGATGCATGTGCTTTGGAGTATTTTAAAACTTTCAGGAATAAGGAAAACTTGGAAGCATGCCTCGTCGGAGACGAGTCCGAGGAGATGGCCGATACCATAGCAAGCTTAGAAGCTAACCCACCTCATCGGAGGTCGGCCAAGCCAAAAGTAGAGCGGCTCGATCGATCATTAGCCACACAACCTCGACCATCAATAGAAGACCCTCCGATTTTAGAACTTAAACCTTTACCTAGTCACCTTAAATATGTTTACCTTGGCGCTCTTGATACTTTACCCGTGATTATTTCTTCCACTTTGACAGATCTAATGGAAGAAAAGCTAGTGAGGGTGCTAAGAGAACACAAACGAGCATTCGCATGGAAGGTTGCTGACATCAGGGGAGTAAGCCCGACCGTTTGCATGCACAAGATTTTGATGGAAGATTCTTACAAGCCGATCGCACAACCACAGAGACGCCTAAACCCAGCGATGCAAGAAGTGGTGAAAAAGGAGGTAATTAAGCTTTTGGACGCAGGTATTATCTACCCTATCTCTGATAGCGCATGGGTTAGTCCGACCCAAGTTGTTCCTAAAAAGGGAGGTATGACTGTTATAAAGAATGCTTCTAATGAGTTGATTCCCACGAGGACTGTTACGGGGTGGCGTGTATGCATAGATTATAGGAAATTGAATGATGTCACCCGTAAAGATCATTTCCCCCTCCCTTTATAGATCAAATGTTAGAAAGACTAGCTGGACATGAGTTTTATTGCTTTCTAGATGGTTATTCGGGTTATAATCAGATTTCCATAGCACTTGAGGATCAGGAAAAGACGACGTTTACTTGTCCTTATGGTACTTTTGCATATAGACGTATGCCATTCGGATTATGTAATGCACCAGCTACTTTTCAGAGATGCATGCTTGCTATTTTTCATGACATGGTTGAGAAGTTTATGGAAATGTTTATGGATGATTTTTCTGTATTTGGGTCTACGTTTGATACATGCCTTGACAATTTAGCATCTGTTCTATCTCGATGTGAAGAGACTAACCTTGTCTTAAATTGGGAGAAGTGTCATTTTATGGTACAGGAAGGTATAGTTCTCGGGCACAAGGTATCGCACAAAGGAATTGAGGTGGATCGAGCCAAGGTTGACGCAATTGAGCAGTTGCCACCACCCACATCAGTGAAGGGGGTTCGAAGCTTCTTGGGACACGCAGGATTCTACCGACGCTTCATAAAGGATTTTTCAAAAATAGCTAAGCCATTATCTAATTTACTTGTTAAAGATGCTATTTTTAACTTCACTGATGATTGTCTGCAGGCTTTTCGAACTTTAAAGGAGAAACTCACCACAGCCCCAGTGATGGTCGCACCAGACTGGACACTCCCATTTATATTGATGTGCGATGCTAGCGATGGTGCTGTAGGTGCGGTTCTAGGACAACGCAAGGATAAGGTATTTCAGGTCATTTACTATGCTAGTAAAACTCTGGATGATGCACAGAGGAATTATGCTACTACTGAGAAAGAGTTACTAGCCGTGGTATTTGCAGTAGATAAATTTCATTCTTACCTAGTGTTGAATAAGGTAATCATCTACACTGATCATGCCGCACTTAGATACTTATTTGCTAAAAAAGATGCTAAGCCTAGGTTGATTCGCTGGATTTTACTACTTCAGGAGTATGACTTAGAAATTCGTGATAAGAAAGGTGTTGAGAATGTGATAGCTGATCACTTATCTAGATTAGATAATTCGCATGAGCAGGATAAAGAGCTACCTATTGACGAATGTTTTCCTGATGAACAATTATATGTTTTAATCGATACATCATTACCTTGGTACGCGGATTTTGCGAATTATGCTGCTACAGGTGAGATTCCCTCAGGCTTGAGTTTTCATCAGAAGAAGAAATTTCTCTCTGATGCAAAACACTACCTGTGGGATGACCCATTCCTATACAAGATCTGCTCTGATCAGGTAATCCGGCGATGTATACCCGCCGAAGAGGTGAGCTCGGTTTTATCTCATTGTCATGCGGGGTTGACTGGTGGACACCATGGACCCACTAGGACTGCATTTAAAGTATTACAATCGGGTTTGTTTTGGCCTACTTTGTTTAAGGATGCTCATGCTTATGTTGCCTCATGTGATCGTTGTCAGAGTACGGGTGCTATGTCTCGAAAGCATGAAATGCCATTGAATATCATGTTAGAAATTGAACTGTTTGATGTGTGGGGCATTGATTTTATGGGACCTTTTCCTAGTTCATGTTCAAATAAGTATATATTGGTAGCAGTAGATTATGTGTCTAAATGGGTAGAGGCAGACGCATGTAGGACCAATGATGCACGCGTAGTCATTCGATTTCTTAAGAAGCATGTTTTTACTCGTTTTGGTACACCTAGGGCAATAATTAGCGATAGCGGTACTCACTTCTGTAATAAGTTATTCTCTAATTTATTGTCTAAGTATGGTGTGAAGCATAAAATATCTACCCCATACCATCCCCAGACTAGTGGACAGGTAGAGGTTTCGAATAGGGAGCTGAAGCAGATCTTGGAAAAGACGGTGAACGCCTCAAGGAAAGATTGGTCGCTCAAGCTAGATGACGCGTTATGGGCGTACCGCACCACATATAAAACTCCGATAGGGACTTCGCCGTTTCGTCTTGTTTTTGGAAAAGCATGCCATTTACCTGTAGAATTAGAACACCGTGCATATTGGGCTATTAAAAAGCTAAATTTTGATTTGTCTGAAGCAGGTAAAAATAGGTTGCTCCAACTGAACGAGATGGACGAGTTTCGTCAACAATCGTACGAGAATGCCAAGTTATATAAGGAGCGAACAAAGAAGTTGCATGACAAGAAGATCATAAAAAGGGAGTTCAAAGTCGGCGATCGCGTCTTGCTATTCAACTCAAGGCTACGTCTCTTTCCAGGGAAGCTAAAGAGTAAGTGGGTAGGCCCCTACTTAGTACAGAAAGTATTTCCATCCGGGGCCGTAAAAATCCTTATCAATGGGAAGGACGAGCACACAGTTAATGGGCAGCGCTTGAAACTCTACGACGATGGGGAAATGGGCAAAGCGAACTTGGTATTCCTTGAAGAACCTAGTGCTACTAATATTCCTGCTTTACGTTGTTCTGTGCCTTTCAGGGACACCTCGTCTGGAGAGAATACCAGCGAGCTGAAGGACCTCCAGAACACTAAAGCAAGCCTAGACACCAAACCACCCTGATCGTCACGAAAGTCGAGCTAAGGACTTTAAAAACAGCGCTTCTTGGGAGGCAACCCAAGTATTATCGATGCATATATTTATATTTAGTCCTATTATTCTAAGTATTATTTATTTTTTTTCTAAACTCGCTTTCACGGTGCGCCTAGTCATGTTTTCTCACAGGTTCATAACTAGTTTGGGGGTTGCCCGCTCGCGATGGTTGCCTGCTTACTGCGAATCAACAAACTCTTCTACATCAATCGACGTAAAATTCAGGTCAGTGTCACTTCTACTCTCTTTGCTTTTAGTTTATACATTGAGGACAATGTGATATTTAGTTTGGGGGTGGGATGTGACACATGCTAGATATAATATACTTACATATTAGGTATCGATGCGTTTCTGTCCTTTTAGTGGGTACAACTGATGAAGGTTGCGATTTAAACGTCATCTGTGGAATCTCCTGTCAATGATGAAAATTTTTAAATTTTACCGTGTCGTGATATGATTCGATGAATTGAGTGTGATAGTCTTACATGTTGCAGTGTCGTGATATTAGCATGATTATTTGGCTATATTGACTGCTTTAGGAGAGTATTGCGTATCATGAAGCACAAACCCAGCTATATATGTGAGTTCTTGAGCTTTCAGAAAAATTCAGAGCAACTCATTATGCTCGGTGCTTATTCTTGTGTGACACGCATGGACTGGAATTTAACACTGTGGATTTTGTGTGCGAAAATGAGAAGGGCACTAGGATTGAGTCATTGGCCTAAATATTTCCCTACCTTACGTATTTAACACTTAGTGAGCCCCTTTGAGCCTTATTTGATTTATTTGTTGATTTGGAGCCCAGATATTTAGCCTGATTGCCTCAAATTTAGCCTATACGACCCCGTATCAACGTACTAATTTATCGATGTTGTGATAAGTGGTTTGTTGGTTGAGAAGGAGCTAATCGTCGATGCATGTTAGTTATGAACTCGTCCTATGATATAGATCTCTCTTCGTAATATTGCAGCGGACTAGAAACCTCTTCATTCGATAAGACATAAAAACAAAGAGAGATAGGAGGGGCTGGTTCGAAAAAAAAAGAAAAAAAAAGAAGAAAAAAAAGAGAGAGAGAAAAAAAAAGTAAAAAAAAAGGGCGAGCGAAAAGAGCTAGAAAAGAAAAAAAGGATGAGTCGAGTGAAAAATAGGCACGGCGTTAGAAGAGCGAAATAAGTGGTGAGAAGAGCGATTCGATGATTGACACGTTTGATACTTCAGCTCACTTTCCTATATGACGCACCTTTGGAAACCCGAGCCCCATTACAACCCTTGATGAAAGACCCTTTGATTCGTGCATGACTTCTACTATGTGACTATGATGTGATATATTTGCAAGCATAGAGTAATATCTTTTCATGTCGTGCATTGAGCGTCTTTATACAGATCCCTTTGAAAAAAAAAACTTCAAGCGACTTGAGCGATCCTTGTGAGAGTTGTGGATTGATGCGTGGTATAATTCTAGAAACGTCCTTCGTGCTATAATAAGGTTGCAACCTATTACCTCCTGCTTCGTGTTTTGACTAGATCGTTCATTAGTTGATGATTATCTTGACTTCATATGCTTTTACGTTTTCTGAGATGAAACGGGAGAATTTCATTAACTGATGTTCTATAATCCTAACTTGACTTGGTTTTTATTTCGCTTTTATGATCGAGGACAATCGAAGCTAGTTTGGGGGTTGTTGATAAGTTAGGCTTTTATGCAATTTTATTACCCATAAAAGCGCATTTCCGATCGTTATTTGCCAAAAAAATTCCTTGAATATCCTACTTATGTTTATATTTAATTTTTTGATAGATGTCCAGACAGATGAGATCGACAAAGGGAAAATAAGATCGCTTTTGGAACAATTTGAATCTTAGAGATCTTCTTGCAATTTCCAACATTAGTCGGGGGAAATCTGCAATATGACCAGATTTCTTATTTTTTTAAAAAGAATATCACGTGGAGAAACAAGGCAACGAAGAGAATTTTGGTCCAAGGATTTCGCTAGAGAGAGGAGTAGTATTCAAATAAGGAAATACAAAGTCAAATATATGATCCCTACGTTTGCAGATTCGATATGCAAATTAGTATCTTTTAAGTCGGTGGATTCCTTTCTATTTAAGAGACCTACAGCGAATAAAAAGAGGAGCGAATAACAGAGAGACGTGGCGGCTGATAAAAAGAAAAGAAAGAAAAGAGCAGCGAAGGAGGTGAACTGCGAAGTATAACTGCGACCGAAAATAAAAGAGCTGCGACGAAAGACGATCGACGCTTGCGAGGCGTTCCTTCCGTGATAAGCATATTATTTCTCTGACGTTGAATATTTTTGTGTTTTTATTTTATTAATATGCTAGCTTAGATTATTTCGTGATTAAGGGCATGGTAGGCCGAATAATGACTACGTATTAATATTTTTCTTATCCTATTTGATCGTGTGAATCAAGTCATGTGTTCTTTGTTTGCGCTTAATGCTTGTGTATGCCTGATCAACATATGCATGTTTATTTGATTGGTTTATGAGACGGACAAGTGATTAGACCGGTTAGAACAATAAACATCGAACATCACTACGTAAAACCGACCAGAGATGGAATTCGGTTTCGTATGTGTGGTTTCCGAATCCTTAAGCGCCGAAAGCGTTTAAGCTCGGGGAATTTCATAGAGATTTAATGCGTGCGTAGAAACTACAATCCTATAGACATATACGGGTTGGTTCTCTATCGCATAGGATCGCTATTGCGGGACAAACGAGTAGCGATTGTCTTAGGAAATTTTACCTTGACTGAGATTCATGATGGTTAGATAGGATAGATTTTATGAAGACGTAGGAATTATTTGTGCTGAACATGTGCCTTGGTCACTCGTCGTTCATTGATTTTTATCTCATTTATTTTATTTGCGTCTAGTTTATTATTTGCGCTTTTATTTCATTTATTTAAATTCACAACTATAAAATTCTCTTAATCTAAATTAAAATTAGGTTTAATATCTTAGAATTAATCAAGCTATCTTCGTGGATCGATACTCGGACTTCGTCCGTTTTACTACTTGCACGACCTAGTACACTTGCTAGTATTTGAGCGTGTCAATAACCCTGTCTTCTTCCCACGCGCTCCTTGTAATTCCCTTGCACAAATGACGGACAAGCATCGTCATGAATAAAAAGTCCGCGTAGATAAGGAATTACCGCAATCTTGGCACGCACTAAGAATTCTGTCCCGAGTATGACATTGAAATCATCGAGAGGGACGGCCATGAACCAGCATTGGCCACGCTAGGAGCCAACAGTCAATTCGACATTGGCCACGCCTTTAACAGGCGTTGCTTAGAATTCACTGCCTTCACTTTGCTCGAGTGTTGGGCCAGTTCCAGTCCCAACTTTGCCACCTCTCGCTCGGCAATGAAATAGAGGGTTGCGCCGTGTCCACCATGGCCAGTGCTTCCCTGCCATTTAACATGGCCTTAAGCAAACCTTTTGACTGAGAGGAACTCTCTTGTATCGCGGACAAGAGTTGCATAGGATTGACACGTGAGGGTCCGGCCTCATCGTCACTTGATTGCTCAGCAACTACGTTCGCTTTGGGCAATCTCGCATACGGTAGTCGCCATTGCATAGAAAACAGCCCTTGTTCGTCTTATCCACCACAAGTGGCTGTTTTTCCTTCGACTTGGTGAGCGTCACTTCCTTCGTATACTTCTTAGTGAACTTCTTTCCCTTCCGTCGCTCTGCTTTTCCTTGTTCTTCCCACGATCCCGCCTGGAGCGATCTACATCAAGTCGCGACTGTTGCAGCATACAAGTCCTGGACGCCTTGCCGACGAAGTTCGGCCTGCGTCCATGGCTGTAAACCCAACATGAAGTTGAACAACTTGTCCTCCTCGAACATTTCACATATGTCCAACATGAGCGAGTGAAACTCGATCACGTATTCCCTTATGGTCCCTGTGTGCTTCAACTTACGCAGGGACTCCCGTGCAATCCATGCCGTATTGCCAGGGATGAATTGATCCTTCAGTTCCTTCTTTAGTGCATCCCATGTTTCGATCTCATCTCGGTTTACCGTAGCATTGCCCCAGAGTTTTGCCTTCCACCAGAGCTTCGCATCTCCTTCAAGATACGAACTTACTACCGTCACTTTCTCGGCGTCCGGCACACGGCCAGTCCGAAAGTAGGTCTCCATGTCCCATAGGAAGTTTTCCAGCAATTTGGCGTCCCTTGTGCCAAAGAAACACCTAGGCTCACTGGCCTTCGTAGTCTGGTTCCCTCCTAGAATATTTGCAACCGCCCGCCTTAGAACCCGCAACTTCTCACGCATCCTTTCAAATTGGTTGCTTGAGGCTTGCGACCCTTCTTCCAAAGCCAGCATTCTGTGGAAGAGGCCCTCCACAGTTTCACCTGGTGGTGGCGATATAAGATCGTACAGCACAGCAAGTTTCCGTTCCGCCTCGGAAACCTGATTTCGCAGCGTAGTGTATTGGTTATCCGCCATTGTCAAGGATGATTAAAGCAAAACCAGTGCTCTGATACCAAATGTCACGCCCCTTTCAATTGTCTTAGAATATTTTCTAAGTATTTGAGGTTCGTGCGGCCTAACTCGTTCCCGTGCAAGTTAGTCAGCCCTTTTTACACTCAAATTCTTTTTCCTCACAGAACTCTCGTGTTTATGTGCTAGCGTGCCTTTTCGTGCTTGCTTCGTCTTGAGTAAATAAAACAAACAACAGAATACGGGCAAATCCCAACCTTTTCTTTTATTTCCAAACATATTACAAGGACTAACTTAGAACACATTTAAGCACTATTTCGGATGCCCAAAATACAAGGCAACATAAGCTATATAAAGACACCAACAAGCCTTCAGTTGGCTAAGATCAAAACGGGCTGAACTGCTCCGGGGAGGTTTCTTTGATGACTGAAACTGCTAGCCGCCAGGCAGTTTCTTGCTTGCTGACTCGGGGTGGGGTTTTCGGCCAGGCTAAGTCTTGGAACTACTCCCCAGGCCAGGCCAAACCGCCCTGAAAACTGTCGCAACTGCTCGCCGGGCCAAGCCGGCCGAGCCATCTTGGCACTTGGCCAAGAATGTCGCCCACATGGTTAGGCGCTGCACCAAGCCAACGCCAATGTCCCGCACATCATGCCCACAGTGCGCGCGCGTTCCGCCCAAGGGTCCCGCACATCGCGCATGAGTTCCGCACATGACTGCCTTAACGCGCGCGTCCTGCCTAAGGATCCCGCACGTCGCGCATGTTCTTGCCAACTTTGTGCCGCTGCGCAGTGCCTACTCTGCGCGCTGATGCCAAGTGCCTTGCGCGCCCCGCGCACGTCATGACTCGCCCATCGTGACCAGGCCAGCGCGCAGTGCCGCGCGCGCTGCGTGCTTCGCGGGCTGTGTGCCTCGCAAGGCCTGGCCAGGCCCTGGGGCCTGGGCCAGGCGGGGCGTCCCACCAAGCAAACGCCCCATAAGCGTGGCACGTGCATCCTTAGCCGAAGGTGACGCACGGCCACGTCATGCCCCAAGGTTTGGGGTCTAACAGCTATCACCCGCCACATTTGGTCTGCCAATTTAATAAAAATTATTTATAATTTTACCTTGATTGTCAAATTACAATTTTACTGTTAATATTTTCATTTATTACACATTTATTCGTAAATCAAAATTTTATTTTTTAAACTACTTTATTAATAAAAAATATGCAAAATATCAAATAAGTTGATATATTTGCACACACATTGGCTGCGCTACACACATTGACGGAGCTACATTGGGGTCGGGGGCCACTGCCACCCAGCCAAAATGTCTATAAGCCTATATTATGTACTTAAATCAAGAAGTTGTCCGTAGACCAGTGGCGAGAGTAAGTGTGTTAAAGTTCATGTCCAACTAATTGAAGTGGGTTTGAATTCTCTTGAAGTTCATTTTTTGCTTTATTTTTCTAGTCTTTTTTATACTTTGACCACCCAAGTTGTGAATATTTCCTTTTGCCCCCAGCTCTCTTGGGCTGGATCCGTCCCTAGGCCTACACATACTAGTTACAAGAATTTACGAGGGTTTAAAAAGATCAAGAGACTGATCTACTAACATTCATGAGTGGATACAGGTTAAGCGAGAAAGAAACAAACCACAAAAACGAAATATATATATAAAAAAAAAAAGAATTAGAAAAAAAAAAGATCGTTAGAAAAGAAGAGAAAGTTATCTCTCAATTTCGCATCTCATGAAATTGGATACTCATTGAGCACTTTCACCTTCCTTCGTACTGGGGTCAACTGCGATTATCAAGAAGTGAAAAATATATTCATTTTATGAAGATTATTATCTCTGTATACTACATATTTCCTAAGACATGGTAATCTAATCAACAGCGGTTGTATTGCGAAACAACACAAACACAAGCTAAAAAAGATAAAAACAAATTACGCGACCATTCATTACAAACCAAGAACTATCAAATACACACACAGAAAGCACCTACAACAAACCCTTTCAGTTCCAATGAAAAATAGACAGCAGAAATCCCAATCAATCCCAAATATTCATAGGAACACTAATTAAAAGTAAAAACAACAAACATCTATTACCTATAACTGTCCATCAACTGTAGTAGTAGTAGTAGTAGTAACTTCTTGCCACTCTCCATCCACCCCTTCTTTCAAAAGCGCAACCTTATTCTCCCCATAAGCCACGGCCAACAAATTCCCAGTCAAAGACCAAGAAACCCTCCACACAGTCGCCCCGAAATCCTTCAAAACCCTACCTTCCCATCGACCCACTTCCTCAGCCACGCTCCATATAACAACAGTACCATCTTGCGAACCACTAGCAATAGTAGACTTAGAAAGCCCCAAATTGGGTGCCCAAGCAACGTCCCTGACCCAATCAGAATGCATTCGAAGGGCGGGAGAAGAATCCATATTCCAAGCACCGTCCTGCAATTTCCACACCTTCACAGCGTTATCGCACCCTCCCGATGCAAGCTTATAGACTGGCTCAGAACCCAACGAGCCATGAGCCATCGAAGGAGCCCATGAGACAGATGTGACCCCAACTGGGTGGGCTTGGTCTATCTTGGTTGAGTCCCACCCACCGTCTGCCCGAGCCATGTGGACCGAGATATTGCCATCGGTCGAACCGCAGGCTAAGCACAGGCCCAGCTCGTGTGGGGCCCATGCGATGGAATTGACGGAAGATTTGTGGTCGGTGAAGGTATGGAATTGGGACCAGTCGTTTGGGCTGCCTTCCTTCCATATGATGACTTGACCGCTGTAAGAACATGAGGCGATCAGTGAGCCGAACTTGGGGTGGGCCCACGTTACTTGCCAGACGGGGCCTTGGTGCCCGGTCAGAGTGGATAAGTGCTGGGAAGAGTTGTTGTTGCTTACGGAGATTATTTTGATTGTTGAATCTGATGAAGCTGTTGCTACGCGCTTGCCGTAGTAATCCATGGATACGTCGTGGACGATGTCGTTGTGGCCCGTTTCCACCTTCTGAGCAGGCATTTTTTTGCTCTCCTTTTTAGGTTCGAATGCCCGAGATTTGACTTTAACGTGCTTGCAATTACTGTATGCTTGAGAAGATGTATCAGCATCAAGATAAGGAAATAATAAGACATTAACTAGCCATCGATCAAAGAACAAAGATTAGATGATATCATAAGCTGATAGAGTGACAGTGAGGAAAGATCACAGTGGAGAACAAATACATCAACTCAGTAACCAGCTAGCTGCTAGCTCATTCCACATATCTAATGCTGATCAAGTTTTAGTAGCTACGAAGCTCTATAAGAACTTCTTTACGCAGTACCCAAGTTTGACATAAGCCAAACAGCCCAGGATTGTAGGCTTTCGAGCTTAATCTCCCAGCGAACAATCTCAAGCTAAGAACATTGATCATCACCTTTCAGCTGAATAGCTAACAACAAATCTACGGTAAACATCTTCGATCTATTGCATCACCAAATTGATCTATATCCACAAAGTAAAATCAGATCAAACACATCCGTCTCGCAAAGAACTACTTGTTCCCAGTAATAGTACAAAAAATTACAAACGCAAAAAACAACAAATTGAGAAATAAACCAGCTCAAACCTAAATAAAACGAGCCAAACAGTTCATTCAGATCTGACAAAATTATCCAATCGTAAAAGCTAGAGAAGGAGATGGGATTGTACACAAATAACCATATCGGCAGAGAAATGCAGGAAAATTTACCAGAGCGACAGAGGATAGAATTAATCAATCAGGTCTCAAATCGCCCCACCTGGTTGAAAATAGAGTTCAACTTTCCTCTATGCAAAAATCTCTATTTACTTCCCTTCAAGGTTAAATCAGACAATTCCACCATCACAGTTGTTACAAAAGCCGTCCATTATTGGACACAAGTTTCTTATTTTGGTCCAGCAGAGAGAAAGCCCAAGCCCAATGAAAGGCCCAATTGAACCATTCATTCCCATTGTGAAATTAGATACCCCTCTGCTTTTAAAAACAAGTCATTTTACAACTTTGATTTTGTTTTTAATTACAAGTCCGTTTAGTTTTGTTATTTTCAATAAGAAAATATTTTTACTCCAAAAAAATTATGAAATATTTTATATTTCCAATTTAACCCCTTATATTAAATAAAAGAAATTATATTTAATAAGAAAATAATTAGTATGTCGGAATGCTACTATATTTCTTAATTCTGTGTGAAATTTCCGTAAACTATTTCTTTTAATAATAAGAGGGAGTATTACGTAGGAGATCATATTTTGTGAAATTCAAAGCGCTGCCTTTCTTCCTTAAATAAGAGGCAATGAGTCTCCTCCAAATTGATCGAGATCAAATTAGAAGTTTCACTTCACACTAAAGTCAAATTCATGAATGAGAACACTAGCTACCTAACCTAAGCTTCAATCCAACAAGGGGTGTTGAAAATTTTGCAATAATACAATGTTCAACAACTTAAAGAGAATTAAAATAATAATATATAGAATGAAAAACTTCATTTATTTCCGTTGGCCCTCATCAATGCAAACAACAATAATTCTTTCTGATGCAGTGTCGCTCTCTCTCATCAGTCATCGGAAGTAGGAAAACACAAAAGAGATCGATCAACATGCGAAAGTCTGTCAACAAAACCCAATTTAATCTACTTAAAAAAAAAAGGAAAAAGAAAAGACAGCCCGAAAAACATTGCAAGGGTTTTGTTTTTCTTTTAATATAATATACTTATACTATATATATATACCTTATTCAGCGCAAGAACCGAAGAGCAATCATAACTCTTTCACAAAGTCATCATGTTCTCTCCACCTTGTGGTCTTAGCACTAATAATTACGCCCACAATAAGACGATGAAGAAAGAGAACAAAAGCGTTCACAGATTTGAAGCTGTGCCAAGAAAGAAGGCAGATAGACTTCAAGTTTTAGTGAAGTAAGAAGAAGAAAGGGGCTTTTAACTCTTTACTTCGAAGAGTTTGATCTCAAAAACTTTCTTTTTTTCCTTACATGGGGAATCAAGCATCACGGTCCGATCTCTTTTACTAGATCAAGGTTGTAACTTTTTTGAGTTCTGTCGTCTTATCTCTACTTTCGCACTTTTGAGAAAAAAAGAAAGAAAGATATTAATTACTATAGATCCAAACGGTATTAGGGTTTTCTTTATGAAGTTTTCCATCAGTTTATTATCTATGTGTAATATTGTCTTGGTATGTGTGTGAGACTGTGATGTTGTATCTGTAAGCGTAAGATCTTTGTCGGTGTCTTGTATTTAATACTCGATCTACACAAGATTTGTTTAGATCTAGTCATCGATGTAGTGTTCTTTCGCAAGTTGAAAACAATGTGTTTTTTGTTATTTTTATAAGTACAACTGATTAAAATGATGCGATCTTTATGGTGTTTTGGTTTCTTTTTAAAGTAATTTGTCTCCCTCATCTCACATTAGGTAAAGATTTTTTTCTATTTCATGATCGAGATATTTCCCGTTCTGCTTCAATAATCATTTGCTACAAGCTTAATTATTACATGCCTCTCCCTTTTTCTTCTACTATTGTTTTTTCTGGTAATCATCAAAGGTATTAACTTCTTTTACCATGTGTTCCAACTCTATATATGCAATGTGTGTATATAGTATGTATTGTGAATCATTGATGCGGAGTCGAGCTACTTATTATCATCCTATATATATTGTTAATGTTGAGCCTTCAGCATTGGCAATGTTGGGGTAACATTCTAGCCAACATTTGTTGGTCAAGAATGTTCCCTTTCTCGGTTTTATCTTTCATGCCCAAAACTGACTTTATTGTTGACGTGGTCTTTTACTAGTAATGTGCAGGGTTTGGATAAGTGACAGAATGGTTCAAAACACGTAATTGAGGTGTGGAGCGAAAAGAGGAAGAGTGCATACTAAAGATAGGATGTCTTGGAGCTAAAGCAAAGACCGAGTACTTGAAGTGACCAAGTCGACTCCCAACGGACACGAACGGTCATGACACTCTTAGTGGACGTTAGTGGACGTTGAGGGAGGTTACTAAGTCGTTTGGACAAGTCCTTCACAAGTCGAAGAACTATAAAAGGCGAAGGACTTCAACCATTTCATTACGGCTTTTTACAACGGCTTATACATTGAACACGGAGCGAGAGTGAGAGCTTCTCTGAGCGAGAGTTATTCCTTGAAAGAGTTTTCTGTTTAATCTAGCTTGTTAGGTTTTAGAATCGTGTGTGTGATTCCGTCCTTTTGCTAGATTTCATTTAACTATCTTTTTCGATAGTTTGTAATCCATCGTTTTAGTGGATTATTTTGCCGCAAGGCTCGCAGCAAGTTATTTGACTTGCTGCACAAAATTAGCTCTTGTGTTCGTGTTCTTTTATCATTAAGTTCGTTCTTTTCCGCTGTGCATTTGCAAGTGAGTTTGAGTGTTAGCCTAACATCACATCCAACATCAGCATATTACGAAGTGATTTACATCCATTGTGTACGGGACCACCTTCAAAGTGGTATCAGAGCCAACGCTTGACGTAACTAAGCGCTTAACATCCTCTACAATGGATATTACCAGTTCAAACAATGTCGGCAAAGTACCTGCCCTTGACGGCACCAACTACGCATACTGGAAGATTCGTGTTCGTCAGTGCATCAAGTCAATTGATGTGCGAGCATGGGAAGCAGTACTCCACGGGTATACCCCTCCAAGGACAGAACCTGATGCAGATGGAGAAAGTGTTGACAAGCCGGTCGAAGAATGGACGGTGCCTGAACGAAGCGCGGCTGAATATAATGATAAGGCCCTCAACGCCATCTTCTCCACGGTGGACATCTTCATGTTTAAGATCATCCAGAACTGTACAACGGCTAAGTCTGCGTGGGATCTGCTCCAGAGGTACTGTGAAGGTGACACAACTGTGCGAGAAACCAAGCTACGCCTCCTCCATAGTCAATTCGAGAACATCAGAATGAAAGAAGACGAGGACATCACAACGTACTTTGGAAAACTCTTGACGATATCCAGCGAGTGTGCCAGCCTAGGAGAGGCTATAACCAACAAGGCATTAAATTCTAAAGCTATTCGTACACTAACTGAAAAATTTAATGTGAAGGTTTCGGCAATTGAGGAATCGCACAACCTTGCCACCATGGACTTCAACGTCTTGATGAACATCCTGAAGAATTTTGAAACCAATCTAGAAGTCCAAAAGAGGGCCGCTCGCGGAAAGAGTCTTGCACTAGTCACTCAACCATCCAAGGATCCGATCGAGGTTGATCCCAGTAACGAAGAGGACCTAGCCATGGTCGTAAAGAAATTTGCGAAGTTTTTCAAGAAGAAGAATGTTGTGCAGAATATTGGCCCAACATTCAGGAAAGGCCAGAATATCAAAGCTGAACCATCTTCAGCACCTCCGTACCCTAAGCGAAAGTCTGCTGGGAAGCTAGACGGAAAACCGAGGAAGAACATCAACTATGAGGCAATCAGATGCTTTGAGTGCCAAGGCTGGGGTCATTTTGCCAACGAATGTGCAAACACTCTTCGCAAACATGGAAAGGCCATGTGGATTGACCTGTCAGACGACGAAGATGACGATGAAGAGCCTAAGCAATCATCCGTAATCATCCAGTCTTTTTCAGATGACGAAGATGAAGAAGATAATCATATCGGCCTCACTGCGGTAACAGATGTTGAGTCAACATCTGGCTCAACATCTTCAAAACATATTATTTTTGATTATGATGATTCAAACTGTCTTGATGATAGTCTGAGTTGTGATGATACAGAACCTGAGACAGGAAGTTGTGAAGAAGCCTTGAAGCTGTTAACCACGCACTATGAAATTGAAAAGGCCAATAATCTACAACTTCAAGCCGCGGTGAAATTGTTGGTCGATGAAAATGAGAAAAACGAAAAGATCATTGAAGGCTTAATGGATGGCTTGAACAAGTTGGAAGCCGCACTCACACGCAAGGACAGGGAGATTGACACGCTTCAAAAGCGAGTCAATCAGGCCGATGAAACGTTTACTAAGTTGAACAAGGGTAAATCTACCCTTGAAGAGGTATTGTCTCTTGGTATTTATGATAAGCAAGGCCTAGGTTTTAATGCTCAGCCTGCATGCGATAGTACAAAACCCGTGTCTCATGATCAGCCTAAAATTATTTTTGTTAAAGCTCAATCGAGTAATGTCGAAGCCGAAGTAGTGAAGCCTAAGGATAGTCCCGAGCATGTGACCCAGAAAAATTATGATAAATCATTTCTATGTGATCACTGTAATAAGTTAGGTCATTTGAAGTCATACTGTTGGAAATTGAAGAGAGAGATTTCTGCAAAGAAATCGATGTCGGCTGAAATGTCATCCAACATATCTGTCAACATTGAGAAATCAGTGTTGAAAAATGTGTCTGGAGAAAGCTCAGCTGGCTCATCTTCGAATTCCAGCAAAAAGAATATGGTTAAGTCTTCTAAGAAAGCTTGGATCTCGAAATCAGGCCCTAAATGTCTTGTTGTATACACCTCTTTGCGAGCTAATGTGACAGGTTCATGGTACTTTGATAGCGGGTGTTCCCGACATATGACGGGTACCAAAGAAAAACTCAGTGAATATACACCCTTGAGAAGTGGATCTGTGACGTTTGGAGGTGGTTCTAAAGGTCGAATTCTTGGCCGAGGCAGACTTAATGTCCCTGACTTTCCCAAACTTAGCAACGTTCTTCATGTTGATGGGCTTGTTGCTAATTTAATAAGCATAAGCCAGCTGTGCGATGATGACCTCGAGGTAAGGTTTAACAAGGAATGCTGTGAAGTCTTTAACCAAGATTCTGTTTTAGTAATGGCAGGAAAAAGATCTAGCGACAATTGCTACCTAGTTGGTGACAAAACTGGTGTGAAGGACGTGTGTCAACTGTCAAAAGCCGAGGACGATGTTACTCTTTGGCATAACAAGTTAGGTCACGTCAACTACAGAACATTGGAGCAACTTATCAAACATGAAGCAATCAGAGGGATTCCGAAGCTTAAGGAATTTGGTAAGGTAGTATGTGAGTCGTGCTTGAAGGGTAAGCAGACACATGTTAGTCACAATGTTGACCAACATGCTGCCCAACATTTTAACACTGCTCACTGTTTTCAATTAATTCACATGGATCTGATGGGTCCTATGGAAGTAGATAGTATAGGAGGTAAGAAATATGCTTATGTGCTCGTGGATGATTTTTCTAGATATGCTTGGATTTTCTTTCTTAAGGAAAAATCGGAATCGTTCGACTCCTTTAAGAATTTCTGTGCTATGATTAGGAACAATTTTAGTGCTACCGTCTTTCGTATTAGGTCAGATCATGGTAGAGAATTTGAAAACCAGTATTTTGATGAGTACTGTGGTAAGAAAGGTATTGTACATGAGTATTCTTCCCCTAAGACACCCCAACAAAACGGGGTGGCCGAAAGGAAGAACAGGACTTTACAAGAGATGGCTCGGGTTATGTTATTGTCGAAAAATGTTTCTAAACGTTTTTGGGCTGAAGCGCTGCACACGGCATGTCACATTTCGAACCGAGTGTTCTTTAGACATGGCACGAAGAAAACGTCGTATGAGTTACTGAATGGGAAAAAGCCTACTGTTAAATATTTTCATGTGTTTGGTTGCTTTTGTTACATGCTGAATGATCGGGAATATTTGACGAAGTTTGATTCAAAAAGTGATAAATGTATTTTCCTAGGTTACTCGTCTAATAGTCGTGCCTATCGTGTTTATAATTTGCGCTTGAAATCAGTTCAAGAATCAGTGAATGTTGTGTTTGACGATGCTACTGATCTTAGCAATATGCCTCCTCAAGTAGATGTTTCAGATATTATACAAGCTGTCAAGGAACCAGGGGAGCCTGCGGATGTCAATGTTGAGCCAACATTGGACTCAACATCTGAGCCAGAACAAAACGATGACGCTGGTCCCAGTGAAGTACGACGTGATCCGCCAGCTAAGATTCGAAAAGATCATCCCACTGATCTTGTTATTGGAGATGTGAATGAAGGAAGAAAAACAAGAGACAAGCCACGCAAAGACTACAAATCGATGGTAAGAAACGTATGCATGAACTCGGTATACGCTGAGGTACGCTTTAATTGCTTTGTTTCTGCGATTGAACCGAAAAATGTGCATGAAGCCCTTAAGGATAATTACTGGATTAATGCTATGCAAGAAGAACTCTTACAGTTCGATAAAAACCAGGTTTGGACCTTAGTCCCACGGCCAAATGACATTAATGTCATAGGCACGAAGTGGATTTTTAAAAACAAGTCTGATGAATCTGGGAGGGTAGTTAGAAACAAAGCACGTTTAGTAGCTCAGGGTTATACTCAGGTAGAGGGCATAGATTTTGATGAGACGTTTGCCCCAGTTGCTAGGTTAGAATCAATAAGACTTCTGTTAGCTATAGCATGTTGGCTTAACATCACATTACATCAAATGGATGTTAAGGGTGCGTTTTTGAATGGGTATATTGATAAGGAGATTTATGTCGAACAGCCAAAAGGGTTCGAAGATCCCCATTATCCTAACCATGTTTTTAAGCTGCAGAAGGCTTTATATGGATTAAAGCAAGCGCCTCGAGCTTGGTATGCTAGGTTAGCAACGTTTTTGCTTGAGTTCGGTTTCACTCGAGGTGAGGCAGACCGCACGCTTTTTGTTAAACGAATCGGTTCTGATCTTTTGATAGCTCAAGTCTATGTTGATGATATAGTATTTGGATCAAGCTCACCATCTATGTTAGATCAGTTTGTGCAGGCGATGAACACCACATTTGAGATGAGTATGATCGGCAAGTTAACTTACTTTTTAGGTTTGCAGATTAAGCAAAGGAGCGATGGGATCTTTATGTCCCAAGAAAAATACGCGAGAAACACTGTGAAGAAGTTCGGACTGGACACTGCAAAGGTAATGAAAACGCCCATGGGGTCATCGCAGAAGGTAAGTAAAGACAATGTTGGGCCCAATGTTGACCCAACATTGTACCGCTCTATGATTGGCAGTTTGTTGTACTTATCTGCGAGCAGACCCGACATCATGTATAGTGTTTGCGTATGTGCTAGATATCAATCTGAACCTAAGGTTTCTCATCTAAATGCGGTTAAGCGTATACTTCGTTATGTTAGTGGATCGTATAATCTTGGATTATGGTTCTCCAAAGATACTAATCTGAGTCTTGTAGGATACAGCGATGCTGACTGGGCTGGTGACGAAGATGATCGCAAGAGTACAAGTGGTGGCTGCTTCTTTTTAGGTAACAATCTGGTTGCATGGTATAGTAAAAAGCAAAATTGCGTGTCATTATCTACTGCTGAGTCCGAGTACGTAGCTGCGGGTAGTTGTTGTACCCAATTGATGTGGTTGAATAGCATGTTGTGTGACTATGGTTTAGAGTGCGAATCTGTTCTCATGTATTGCGATAACCTTAGTGCGATCAACATCTCTAGGAACCCTATTCAACACTCACGTACGAAGCATATTGACATTAGGCATCACTTTCTAAGAGACATGGTCGAAAAAGAGCTAGTGCATATTGAGCATATAGACACTAAGAATCAGTTGGCAGACATTTTCACGAAAGCTTTGGATTCTGAAAGGTTCTCGGACCTGAAGAAGTCCATTGGTTTGCACATGTTAGTCTGAATGTTGGTCCAACATTTGGATCAACATAGCATATGTCGAATTTGATGGTTACTGCATTAATGTTTGATGAGATAGTCTGTTCGGTTTTCCTGTGAAATGACTTGATTTTTCTTGATTGGTCCCTAGATTAACCCAATCTCTCTTTAAAGGCTCTTGGTAACACGTCCCTAGGTACACGGCATTCGCTGTGACGATGTACTTATTGCGACATAAAACCAATCCTTATGTTTTATTAGCATGCTCATAAACTCTCGACTAGATACAGGTTTTTGGTGATAAGATTCCTTAGGTACACGGCATTCGCTGTGACGATGTACACTATGCGACAAACGGCCTAACCTTGAGGTTGAGAGTATAAGGGCAGTGCATAAAGTTTTTTTTGGATATATGAGGTGAGAGGGTAGAAATTAAGGGGACTGATTTTGAGAAGAATCGAGCAGATAAGTCTAGGATTACTGAATCAGGATGTTGAGTCAAATGTTAGGGCAACATATGTGACTGTCAGTTTGATATTGCTACATTTTGTGCTTTCGTGTTATTGGTGTCTGTCATTAGTACTGTTTTTGTTAGTCTTTTGTGTCTATGTTAGTTATCTCTCAACATTGAATTAGAAATTCTCGAAGAACAGCTCTTTACACTTGTCTCTATGTGGTCATCGAAGTCGCTCAAAAGGTTGGTATTTCTTGATTCTACCATGACTTTTGATTTAGTTGTTTTTTGGTTGAATCATGATTCGTAGTGATCCATGTAACTCGCTTGACTTGGTGTTAAAACTGTTTTTATATGCTCGCATTTTGGAAATAGTCTTGTTACTATTTTTAGCTTCATGATGACTTAAGTTCGAATTTGCTTCTAAGTGACCACATGTTCTATATACTGTGTTAATTGAATATCGAAGTTTATTGGGTATTTTGTGAACTTATATTAAATTTATCAGTATATAAGTTTAGAAGATTTATATGTGCCTAACGGTTACTTTTATACCCCATTACTCCATTATCTGTCAGTTTAATAAGTAGTGGTGTATGTAACTGAAGCAGTCTTATATGATCTGACGTGAGGTTTAGTTGTTCTTCACAAACCCTAAACTCCCAAATTGACTTCATCTCTCTAAAGCTCTCTGTTCTTTCATAAGAAATCTCGAATTTTACACTTCAAATTTCACTCTCTCTGCACGATTATTTGCTCCCAAAATGTCGAATTCACCAAGAAATGCAGAAACCCGCGATGTCAGCCCAACATTGAGTGAGACCGTACTCAATGTCGCCCCTCTTCGAATGATTCCAGCGCCTGTCTTCACGTTCGCTGATGTACCGTTCGGGACTTCAGCGTCGCCTCCACGGCCGGTTCAGACGACTCCAGTCGGCGGCGCAATCAACGTTCCAGCACCTACTCCGTCGAGTCCTGTTCCTGCGCCCAAATCTGCGAAGAAAACTGCCAAGAAGCCGATGAAGGAGAAGCAGATAGCGACCAAGCCTCAACCACCCAAAGCTGTTCCAAAGACGCGTCAGAGCAATCGTCTCAAACAAGCGCGGATTTCAAAGGGCCCCAAATCGACTGCAGACAAGCCGATTACCGTGTCAAGCTCATCGTCGGAGTGGGAAACCGACACCTCAGACGACGAGCCCCCTCAGATGAAGACTAAGCAGCCTGTTCAGGGGGAGGCTAGCTCGGCCAAAGCGCCAAGTCCGACGCAAGGAAAAGCGGCTTCTTCGTCGAGTAAGTCCACTGACGACATCATCGACAGTACTACCTATGCTCAGGTGGAGAAGACGACTATGAGTCCAGGGGGAGGTCAGCCTTCTATGGATTCAACCTCGTCAACCTCTGCCACCGAAGAAGATGATGAGTTTGGCGCGAAGGAAACTCTAGCTGCGTGGAAGAAAAAGCTGAACAAACGAGAAGGGAAGAGGCCAATGGTCTCTGAGGAAATGCCATCAAAGAGGGTACGTCGATCGGAGCCTTCTCCTGACGCAAGCCGTAGTCACACTCCGTCACAGGCTTCCAGTGCCAGTGACAATGTTGAGGAAGATGTTGACCCAACATCTGAATCAGACTGGGAGTCACCTCTGCCTAGAGGGAAGTTCTATGGAGCAATCAATGAGGAGCTGTGGCCATTTTATAGCCAGAGGGTCCTTCGCGTCGAGAGGGCAGCGGATGAAGCTAGCTTCCGCCGCTACGGGGTTATGCAATTTCTGGAATCAAGGAAGTTCGACAAGACGGTGACAAGGTTTGGAACCTACTGTGAATCAGTGGTTCGCGAGGTATATGCTAACCTTTCACCTAGACTAAATGATCCTAGTTCTAGGAAATATGGACGAATCTTTTTGAGGGGAAAGTTATACGATTTTACGGCTGGGTGCGTTAATGGCTTTTTGGGTACTCCTAATGTGGGCATGGACGAAGAATACGATAATAATGAGGTGGTTTCTTTCTTGACTGGGGGTAGAGTTAGAGAATGGGATGGGAATTTTTCGTGTTCCTTTTTAACCTCTCTCTACTCTGTCCTATTTAAAATCGGCATCTGTAATTGGTGGCCGACTGCTAATGAGACTCGAGTGGCAGAGAGTATGGCTCATATACTCTATGCGCTTGGAAAAAATCTCCCATTGAATATGGGAGAATTGGTGCTAGATCAGATGTCGAGGGAAGCCGAGAGACGATCGTCCGGAATTTTGCCATTTCCGTCCCTTATTTATGGGATGCTACTCCGCGAAGGTTTTAGGCCTTCTAGCAAAGATGAAGTGGTGACAGTCAAGGTCCCATACTCTGTCTCATACTTGCACCTTGCCGGTCCAAACAAGATTGTTGATTTGCCGTGGCGAGCCCCCGAGGAGAATGCTGAGCAAGATGTTGAGCACGATGTTGCCTCAACATCGACTGCCAAGACTAGCTTGGATTGCCAAATTCAATGCCTGGAGGATACCATCGCTTTTCTAACGACACAGCTTGCTACTCTAAAGGCTTTGCGTTCTTCCCAAAAAGGGGGAGAGGCAGAAGTGCCTGCGACAGCCGACGCAGGAGATAAAGCTGAGTCAAGCAGGAAAGAAGGGGCAGAAAATTCAGGGGGAGAACAAGTGCATGAGACGGATCGGGAAACAGAAGATCAAGGGGGAGAAAGAGCGAGCTGAGGAGTGAAGCTATGGGCATACGCATTTTTTTGTGCTTGCGTGTGCTGGTGTTTTTGAACCATGTTTTTGTTTTTTTTGTGACTCTTATGAACCACGTCTTTTATTTGTCTTTTGCAGATTTTCAGAACCGTTTATGGCGTGTACTATTTAGTGGTACTTTAGTCGTTTGTCCAATTCTGATTTCGTCTAACTCTAACCGTTCTGACGTTGTTTGTCTTTGGTTGAGTTGATTTTCAGGGGAGTTTTATGAGGAATGACTTCTGCTGGTTTTGGGAAGAAAGATAAAAAGGGGGAGATTGTTAATGTTGAGCCTTCAGCATTGGCAATGTTGGGGTAACATTCTAGCCAACATTTGTTGGTCAAGAATGTTCCCTTTCTCGGTTTTATCTTTCATGCCCAAAACTGACTTTATTGTTGACGTGGTCTTTTACTAGTAATGTGCAGGGTTTGGATAAGTGACAGAATGGTTCAAAACACGTAATTGAGGTGTGGAGCGAAAAGAGGAAGAGTGCATACTAAAGATAGGATGTCTTGGAGCTAAAGCAAAGACCGAGTACTTGAAGTGACCAAGTCGACTCCCAACGGACACGAACGGTCATGACACTCTTAGTGGACGTTAGTGGACGTTGAGGGAGGTTACTAAGTCGTTTGGACAAGTCCTTCACAAGTCGAAGAACTATAAAAGGCGAAGGACTTCAACCATTTCATTACGGCTTTTTACAACGGCTTATACATTGAACACGGAGCGAGAGTGAGAGCTTCTCTGAGCGAGAGTTATTCCTTGAAAGAGTTTTCTGTTTAATCTAGCTTGTAGGTTTTAGAATCGTGTGTGTGATTCCGTCCTTTTGCTAGATTTCATTTAACTATCTTTTTCGATAGTTTGTAATCCATCGTTTTAGTGGATTATTTTGCCGCAAGGCTCGCAGCAAGTTATTTGACTTGCTGCACAAAATTAGCTCTTGTGTTCGTGTTCTTTTATCATTAAGTTCGTTCTTTTCCGCTGTGCATTTGCAAGTGAGTTTGAGTGTTAGCCTAACATCACATCCAACATCAGCATATTACGAAGTGATTTACATCCATTGTGTACGGGACCACCTTCATATATAACTAATCATAGCATATCTACGTTTGCAAAACTTCACCTTCATCATATGGAAATGGTTGAAGGATCATTTAGGGACGTCGTCCTTGGCCTTGAACGGCTTATTAATTACTAAAAAGAGTTTCTGTTTCCACTTACTACAATTTAACTATCGCATGGCTTAAACTTCATTATTCATGTTTGAGTTCAATTATAAAACGGGTGTAATCTGTAAGTTTTTTTAATCAATTATACTTGTGACATCCAATTATAATAGTCAGTGTAAACCCATGCAATTCGACGCAGTAGAAACCCTAATTTAGTTTTTGACACTCGTTTAGAACATATCAGATGACACATATTGATCATCTAATTAAGTAAGAGTGATTTATTTTAATTTATTTCTCGGGAATTAGGTGAGTGATTTAATATGGGTAGGTGTGCAAGATGTTATCGAATTGTTTATATAATCTTCTGAAGGATGAGATATCACTCCTTGATGTGAGAGTATTAAACAACAGTTTAGTTTGATGATAACTAATTAATAAATAGATCATGCAATGTCGTCTCTATTTGCACATATCGCCTTAGTTTATATCGAGATTTTCGATTGTCAAATAGAGTAAATAAAATTTTACTCCTATGTATATGGCTCCTGGCCAAATTCAAAGAGTCAAACAAGTACGCGATATTATGGGGAACGGGCATAGAACTGAAAATATTTTGTGACAGTATAGATTACTTTATTTCTTACATATATCCGTGGGCCCTCGGACATGTATCCAACTAGAGATGTCGAAATGGGCTTCTGGGGCGGGCCGGCACATAGACCGCCAAAGCCCGCCTTAGGGGGGCCGCCGCGCGCCCAAATTTAGAAAAAAATAGAAAATTCAAAAAAAAAAAAAAAAATTCAAAAAAATATATAAAAAACAATAAAAATTAAATATTTAAGATCGAAATTAATTATAATTAAATATAATCTCGTAATAATAATTTATTTATTTTATTAAACTTGAGTAAATTAAAAATCGGAGCTGTCCGCCAGGCAAAGCCCCGCGGCCCGTCTCCTGGCGAGCCTGAGAAATGGCCCGTCCCGTCAGCGGGCCGCGGGCCCAATTGACGGTACTATATACAACCAACCTGAATTTCCAAAGATTTTGTTGGTTCCGGTGTTGGGCGTCAAAGTCGAGGTACTTACGTCATACGCTTTCCGTAAGACGTTGTTGCCTCATATTTCAGTGCCTCGAGTCGTCGCAATACGTCCCGAAGATACAACGACTTCAGGAATATCGAAACATCGCACACTGGAACGAAATTATCGGGCAAATCTACTAAAGACTCAGCCTTTCTTGCTTTGTTATTACTAAGGGAGATGAGATGCTATCAACTTATTCAAAAATGCTCGAGTGAATTGAATAAATTTACATTCCGTCAGGGGACCTATTAATAGTTTCTGAAAAGTTGAAGGGATCAATTCGCGAAAAGTCATAACTTTTCAGTTGACCTCCTTTGACTGGGCCGAAATTGCAATTAAGCATAACATTTGGCAAGGGGCGAATATGGAAATAGTCATAACTCTTGGACTGATAACCAATATCTCTTCAGCCAGCCACATCACCACGCCTGGTCAGCGCCAAATCAGCGCCACGTCAGTCCGCGTCAGTCCACGTGTCAGTGACCGTCATCCGCCACGTCATCATTTTTACTTTTTTATTATTTATTTTTCATTTATTTTTATTTTTTATTTTATTTGGGCTGGCTTTACTAATTAATGTCTCATTCACTCGATATCGGTTTTGAGCAAATTTATATTTGTTAGATTCGTCTCGAAACGTAGATTCTTAATCTTTCAACGATTTCTCATTTTGGCGACCGACGTCTTCTCGATTTAATAAAATCATTTCAACTCTTCTCTTAGTGGGTTAATTACCCACACTTGGGCCCAAGGCTAATTTGGGCTTAAAATCCAACAATCCCCCACATGAATGAAAAGTAATGAAATGCTATTCATGCTGATCCTTGCAAGAAAGTCCCGACGACCCATCACTGCATCGGGATAGTTAGCTTGTGGCTTTGAACATTCCTAGTGAAATACTATCGGATTTACTCGTCGCTCAGTGAACGTGATGTCTTGAACTGACGGCTTTTTGTGTAAAACAAGACAATAGTATGCACACAGTGATGAATCTGATCTCTTTTCGATTCTCACGTTGTGTGCGTTTCGACCGTAGACCATATCTCCTGTTCATAAGTGTTTGCATTGAAGCGGCCCCACTTCACACTTATATAGGTGACCGACTATTAGAACTTAACCCTGGAGTAGCCCAAAATACTCCATCACTTTGGTATATCCATCGTTAAAAGCATAAGTGCTTACCTTAACCACACGTCATCGGGAAATTACTTGAGCTGCTGTCAAGAATGGACTTTATAAGTTTCCAAGTATACTACTAAACTAATCACAGCTTACTTGTCTCATTGAACCAAGTTCATGGGATCTCCACTCATCGAGGTTGAGTTACCACTACTTTCGTTCTTTGGTGTGTGGAGTTTTAGTCTCATTCCCCTTACCGGGTTTTCTAACTTATCTCTAGCTATGTCTTTTGTCAGCGGATCCGCCATATTTTCGTTTGACGTTACATAATCGGTGGGAATTATTTCGCTACGGATAAGCTGTCTTACGATGTCTCCGACGAATGTGCCGAGACTTATCGTTATACATACAGTTTTGTGCCCTCCGATAGCCGCCATGCTATCGCAGTGAGTCATAATTGGTGGCATAGGTTTATTCCAACACAGAATATCCTCCAAGAAATTTCGAATCCATTCTCCTTCTTCGCCGGCTTTATCTAGCGCGATGAACTCCGACTCCATCGTGGATCGAGCTATGCACGATTGTTTGTAGGACTTCCAAGAAACTGCTCCTCCACCGATGGTAAATATATAACCGCTCGTGGATTTGGAGTCTTTACTGTCAGATATCCGATTCGCATCGCAGTACCTTTCTAGTACCGCGGGATATCTCGAGTATAGTATGCCGTGATTAATAGTGTGCTTCATATATCTTAGCACTCTTCTTAGTGCTACCTAGTGGCTACTACCCGGGTTATTTGTATACCTACGAAGTTCACTAATTGAACACGCTATATCAGGTTGAGTGCAGTTAGACAAATACATCAGAGTGACAATCACCCGAGCGTATTCGAGTTGCGATACGAGCTGTCCTCTATTTTTGGTCAAGTGTACGTTAGTGTCCACAGGTGTCTTAGTCGGAGGATCATCAAATGCGTTAAATCTCTTTAACACGCTCTCAACATAGTGAGATTTTGTCATCACAATTCCTTCGGACGTCTTAGAGACATTTATTCCCAAAATGACGTCAGTCAACCTCATATCTGTCATACTGAAATAATTTTTCAGTATATTGTTTATATTCACGATTATTCTGTGACTGCTTCCGATGATTAACATGTCGTCTACGTAAAGACAGACAATCACAAACTCATCTGGTGTGCCTTTTATATAAACGAATTTATCACACTCATTAATCTTAAAGCCATTGGACAACATAGTCATGTCGAACTACTCGATTTTGGTGCTTGCTTAAGCCCGTAAGTGACTTGACGAGTCGACACACTTTATTGGGTGCGATAAACCTTTCCGGCTGCTTCATATATATTTCTTCCTCGAGTACTCCATTTAGGAAGGCCGTTTTCACGTCATCTGGTGTATATCGAGGTCATACAACGCTGCTATAGCGATCAAGACCCGTATAGATGTAATCCTTGTCACGGGTGAGTAGGTATCGAAGAAATCGTACCCCTCCTTTTGGTTAAACCCTTTAGCTACTAAACGAGCTTTTATATTTTTCGATTGATCCATCGGTCTTAAGCTCTTTTTAAAGACTCATTTGCATCCTAAAGGCTTGTACCCTTTTGGGAGATCTACCAGCTCCCACGTATGGTTTTGCATAATGGATTCAATCTCGCTGTTAACAGCTTATTTCCAGAATAGAGCTTCTGGACTAGACAATGTCTCTTGCAAAGTTCCAGGTTCATCATCTAACATATACGTTAGGAAGTCAGGCCCAAATAATTTGGCCACTTTTTTAGTTTACTTTGTCGTGGTTCCTCATTTTCTTGAGTTGAACTCTCCACGGCGTCGTAAGTTCGCTTATTATAGCTTATTTCTTTCTTTTCATTATTTGAAAAAATATTCTCGAAGAACACTGCATTCCTCGATTCAAATATCATCCATGTATTCATATCAGGGTTCTCTGATTTGTGCACTAGAAATCTATATGCACTACTGTTATTAGCATATCCGATAAAAATACAATCAACAATCTTGAACCTATCTTAACATGTTTAGCTTTAGGTATTTCGACCTTTTCTAGGCACCCCACACTTTCAGGTAATTGTAGGACGGAGCCCTACCTTTCCATAATTCGTATGGAGTCTTTTGTTTCTTTTTGTGTGGCACCATACTAAGAATGCGATTTGCCGAGAGGATTGCTTCCCCCCACAAGTTCTGAGGTTGCCCAGAACTGATCAACATAGCATTCATTATCTCCTTAACAGACCTATTTTTGCGTTCAGCAACGTCGTTAGACTGAGGTAAATAAGGCGCAGTTATTTGATGAATAATGTCGTGCCCTCATTCTTCGAACGCCGCCACGTAGTCTCCTCCTCTATCACTTCATATTATTTTAAGTTTTGAGTTTAGTTGATTCCCAACTTCACTCGTATATCTTGTGAAGGCGTCAAAAGCCTCGTCCTTGCCACTTAACAGATATACATAGCAAAATCTCGTGCAATCATCGATGAAAGTTTTAAAATATTTCTTCCCACCCCTAGTCTGCACGAACTTCAGATAACATATATCAGTATGGATCAGTTCTAGAGGCGTACTACTTCTCTCAACAGAGAAGTACAGCGCCTTGGCCATTTTTGCCTCAACACAGACTTCACATTTTTTATGTGAGTCGACTTCCATTTGTGAAAGCAGGTTTAAACTAATTAATTTTTTTATTTTATTTAAACTCACGTGTCCTAATCTATGATAACACTCAACCAAGTACGATGAACTTCATTTATTATTATCAACGAGCTCAATCTCGCGTATTACATGCATTATATTCATCTTAAGAGCCCCTTCTCAAGGTAGCACTTTCCTACGAAATGACTGTTTTTGGTTAGTACATATTTATCGTTTTCAAGCACCTGCCTAAATCCGGCTTTGCTCAACAAGGATCCAGACACCAAGTTCTTGCGGATGTCTGACACATGCAGCACGTCCACAAGAGTGGGTTCCTTGCCCGAGGTCATTTTCAGCACTACCGTCCCTAATCAGAGCAGCTTTCTGCCTGAGATATCGATGTAGGTTTAAAAAATCTCCTTATCAGAGCAGATGTGGCGAGTCGCTCCAGAATCGATATACACGTAGGATTATCCATCACGTTGACCTCGTACACGACGTCGGTTAGGTCCATCTCTGTCAGATCTGCCCCAGCTTTGCCTTGGTCAAGTGAGCTTGGATTTTTTTGCTTTTTTTCTTCAGCCAACAGTCCTTGGCCATATGCCCAGCTTTGTCGCAGTTGTAGCAGTTCCCCTTATTTTGTTCGGCTTCTGCTATGTCGTAGTAGACCTCTTGCGCTTTTTGCCTGTGCTAGACTCGGCCAGGTTCGCACGTACCTCCACACTGCCCTTTTGTTTTTGGCATCGATCCTTCGATTATCTTCTTCGATTCGAAGCCTCACAATCAGGTCCTCAAGCCCCATTTCCTTACGCTTGTGGTTGAGGTAGTTCTTGAAATCCTTCCACAGGGGCGGCAGCTTCTCTATTATAGCAGCTACCTGGAAGGATTCGCTGATCTGCATATTCTCCGCGTGTATATCGTGGATTATCAACTGCACATCACGGACCTGGTCCAACACGGGCTTGGAGTCGGTCATCTGATAGTCCAAAAACCTACCGACAATGAATTTCTTCAGTCCGGCGTCATCGGTTTTGTATTTTTGTCCACCGAGTCCCACAACTCATTAGTAGTTTTAGCGACTCCATAGACATTGCATAGGGAGTCGTCCAAGGCGTTCAAAATGTAATTACAACACATGAAATCATTATGATTCCAAGCATCCAACGCCGCCTGTTGTTCTTTCTCTTCGGGTGCGGCGTCGTCTGCAGCGTCGTTGGCGTTCACTTGGGGCGGGAGCTCTTTCAGAAAGTGCACCAGGTTCAGAATCGTCAGATAAAATAGCATTTTTAGTTGCCATCTCTTGAAGTCTGCCCTGTTGAATTTCACCGGCCTTTCGGCTGGTTGTTCCCGTCAGCGGTACAGCGGTGGGAACATTCGCTATTGTTGCCATCGATCAGACAAAATAACGTCTTACGACTGTTGGTTCCGGTGTTGGGCGTCTCGTCGGTGGCGCTCGTAAAACTAGGACAGAGTTTTGGCTATATGTCGAAGTCGAGGCACATACGTCATACGCTTTCCGTAAGACGTTATTGCCCCGTATTTCAGTCTCGGGTTGTCGCAATACATCTCGAAGATACAACGACTTCAGGAATTTTGAAACGTAGCACACCGTAATGAAATTATCGGGCGAATCTACTAAAGACTCGAGCCTTTCTTGCTTATTACTAAGGGAGATGCTGTCAACTTATTCTAAAATGCTGGAGTGAATTGAATAAGTTTACATTATGCTAGAGGACCTATATATAATTTCTGAAAAGCTGCAGGGGTCAATTCGCAAATAGTCATAACTTTTCAGTGGACCTCCTTTGACTGGGCCGAAATTGCAAATAGGCACAACCTTTGGCCATGGATCAATCTAAGATTAGTGATAACTCTTGGATTGATACCCAATATCCCTTCAGTCAGCCACATCACCACACCCGGTCAGCGTCAGATCAGCGCCACGTCAGTCCGCGTCGGTCCACGTGTCAGTGACACGTCATCCGCCACATCGTCATTGTTAAATTTTTTTTATTTTTTAAATTGTTTATCTATTTTTATTTTTATTTTATTTGGGGTTGCTTTACTAGTTAATTTCTCATTCACCCGATATCGGTTTTGAGCAAATTAATATTAGTTAGATTCGTCTCAAAACTTAGATTCGTAATCTTTCAACGATTTCTCGTTTCAGCGACCGACGTCTTTTCGATTTAATAAAATCATTTCAGCTATTCTTTTAGTGGGTTAATTACCCACACTTGGGCCCAAGGCCATTTGGGCTTAAAACCCAACAGATTTGCCCCACGTAAAAATAAACATAAAAAATTATGTTTCAGCAATATTTGTTAGTTGAATTGAATCTTGGGCAAATGGAAAAAAGAAAAAAACTTTCTTTTTTCTAAACGATATTTCATAAATAGAATATATTTTGATGTGGAAATTATCACATGGCCCCGAATTTTTTGGGTTGATTTTGGGGCTCCATTTTAAAGTCCATTCCTTTCTAACTAATTTTAATGCCATTGTTTTGATGGTTCATATGTAATAATAAAAATAGGTCCACAAAATTATAATAAAACTTAACATTTATTTGTTTATATTAATATTGGGCCTCCCCCTAAATTGAAAAAATGGACCCAGTAATCTAGTAGGATAGAAATCCTACGACACTAAGAGATAAACAACAAGCTAATAAAGAAAAAATACAGTTCAAAAGGGCACAAATTTTAGAGATTGAATAAGGACATTTAAAGAACTTACCACAAATCAAGACAAAATTTCATTACATCCCATAATTATTGATTATGAGCTCTTTGTCTGAGATTATTGGGCCATAATGGCCTTGTTGGTCAGAGCCTCGGTTGGGTTTAAGTCGGTCCAAAAAAGAAATACAGGGCTCCATCTGTATAGCACGTCATGAAAGTATATATATCATTCGTATCTTTGTTTTTGTTTTCTTTTTTCATTTTTTTGCATGTAGTGTAGGCCTCACCTCAATTATTGTATAGTGTCTTACGTGCGTCAGAGTATATCATACGTAGAATCGTTCTGCAATCGACAAAAAATGGGGAAAAAATAAGTAAAAATGATGGAATGATATTGGTTGGATGTGGCCCTTTCTAATCTTTGACTATATACAAAGAGAACAACACACGGTAGCTATATTTGTGCTTTAGTTTTCAACCTTTATGACAAAGGGAAATAAAGATCTTTACAAATTGGCAATACACCGTAGCTTTTGATTATTTTAAAAACAAAATACGGAAACTATATTAAAGCTTTGTGAGTGGCCCCAAATAATGCTTAGCTAAGTGGTGGGCCACCATAACTAAGAAGATCAATCAAGAGTTTTTGTTAATCTCTATGTGACACACATGCATTATATCGTTTGATCTCTATGCTTATTTGTTAGGGTTTTTGGTATGTCTATGGGAAGTGTGTGTTCCACCAACAGCTATTAAAAACGAATATTGCATTGAAGTAAAAAGCAAATATGGTATATTTATTATTATTTTTCATGTGTGAACAGCATCAAGGAAGGATCTCACTAAATTAAACTATGCGGGGATGGAGAGCTTTTTGCTAGCTAATTAGAGTAGTTTAATCTAAGAAATTCGATATAAAACATGGATTAAAGAGGCAACTATAGAAGAGGTGCTTGGGATTTGGTTATGATATCCAGCCTAGAAATAGAAAAAACAAAAGAAACTTAGCAATTAAGCTAAAAGGCCGAAAATAAAAAATGCTCGAGCGAGCAAGTGATGGATCAGCATGCAAATAAGAGAGGCCAAGGTGAGACACCCTTTTTCAAGTATTTACTTTTTGGCCCTAATTCTGGTAAGTTTGTTTTTCTTGAATATTAATCAAATCATGGAGTATAGTTAAGGGCATATTCTTAATTTATTACATCATAGTCTCCCTAAGAAAAGTCAAAATCCCAGAAAAACTGAAGATTCTGTTACCTACTACCATGCCCAAACTTCGAATTGATGACACTTGACATTTGGTACATTATTCCGATACTGCTATTATGTTTATCTCTTTGTGAATGGTGTTGAGAATAGGAAATTTGCTGGGCAAGAAGTTATGTAATTCGTATCCCTGAAGATTCTTGAAGTTCTTCTCTGTGAATTCACGGATAGAAAGAAGCATACAGAAATCATTAACCAAGGCTCATCATTGGTAAAAAATCAACCATGTGTGTCTTCCTTCCTTCACACCTTTTCTTTTTTTTTTTTTTTCCATCACAATAATAATTTTCTTTTCTCCCGTGTAATAAATAACACATCAATATATAATCAAAAGCCACTCACTTAAAGCTTCCACCCAAGCAAGAAACACAGTGCGAAAGCAACCTTAAACAGCCAAACACGACACACACGTCACCACTTCCTTTGGGCATAGATGCCATTTCTTGGTTAGTTATTGCCTTGGAGCTTTCCCTTTTTCTGCCTGAAACCCATGATCCATCTCAGACTCTCCCATATTATATCTCTTCTTCTTCACTAACATAATCTTGAGAAAGAAAATAATGGGCAAACAAAGATGGAAAATCACCTTTGTCAGAAAGTTACAACCTTCAGTACAGACGCCCCAAGAATTCCTCTGTCCTCTCTCAGGCGCTGTAATGGCCGACCCTGTAATAGTTTCCTCAGGGCACACCTTCGAAAGAAACATAGTCCGAGCTTGCCTTTCCTTGGGCTACAAACCAACTCTATTCAACGCCCAAGTCGACTTTACCACCGTAATCCCAAACTTAGCCCTCAAAACCACCATATCTAACTGGTGTCGCCACCACCTCACGGCGGCGCAGCCCATGTCCATCTCCTTAAAGTCCGCTCAAGAAATCATCCGCAGGCTCCTCCCGCGCGGCGAAGACGCGTCCTCCGCCGTGTCCACCACCTCCGACGGCGACGCCGCCGTGGAGAAAGCGTCGACGCCTCTTCAGCTGACTAGGCGGCCCATGTGTTACTCTTCTTCTCACTCGTCGTCTTCCTCGGTTGAAATCGAGGTATCGAATTCCGAGGAGGAAGAGCTATTGCAGAGGCTAAAAAGCTGCCACCTTTACGACCAAGAAGAGGCCCTCAAGTCCCTGAGGAAGCTCACTCGCACCAGCGAGGAGGCGCGTGCCGCTCTCTGCACGCCGCGCCTCCTCTCGGCGTTGAAAACCCTGATCAGCTCGAGGTACACCGCCCTTCAGGTCAACGCCGTCGCGGCGCTGGTCAACCTATCGCTGGAGAAGCAGAACAAAATCAAGATGGTTAGGTCGGGGATCGTGCCGCCGGTCGTCGACGTCCTCAGAGGCGGGTCGCCCGATTCGCGCGACCACGCCGCCGGCGTGCTCTTCAGCCTATCGCTGGAAGATCAGAACAAGACGGCCATCGGCGTCTTGGGCGCGCTGCCGCCTCTCATCCACGCGCTCCGCTCGGAATCCGAGCGCACGCGCCAGGACTCTGCGTTGGCCCTCTACCACCTCTCCCTAGTCCACTCCAACAGGGTCAAGATGATAAAGCTCGGGGCGGTTCAGACCTTGCTGGGCATGGCTAAATCGGGTCACATGCCGAATCGGGTCATGCTTATTCTGTGCAATTTTGCGGCGAGCGCCGAGGGTAGGGCTTCGATGTTGGACAACGGCGCCGTGGAGTGTTTCGTTGGGCTGATGAGTGAGGATAAGTTCGACTCGTCGTCGACGAGGGAGAGCTGCGTGGCGGCGTTCTACGGCCTGAGCTACGGCGGCCTCAGGTTCAGAGGCCTGGCGAAAGAGGCCGGAGCTGAGGCGGCGCTGAGGAGACTCGAAGACGTCGGCGGCGATCAGGCGAAGGCTAAGGTGAAGAAGGTGTTGGAGATTTTGAGAGAGAGGTGTCACGAGGAAGACGACGAAGACGCCGTCGATTGGGAGGAGCTGTTGAGTTTGGACGGCGATCTGAGTATGAGAACGGTGTCGGGTCGGGTAAACGGGTCGTCGGTGTGATGGGCGGGTATGGGTTCGGGTTCTGAAAATTTTACGACTTTTTTGGTCTCGTGTGTTTTTGACCATGTATTGGACCGGAGGAAAATGAGGTCTTTTTAAAAAATAGCCTTTGACGTGGTCAACTTTAAAAAGATAGCCCCGTCGATTCTACCTTTTGAAAAATAACCTTCAATTTAAGGGTACTTTCGTCTTTTTGACAGAATTTTTTTATATATACAGCCGGTCCCCTACTTTATAGTAGAGGTCCTGTGCTCCATGGGACCCCAGAGGACCCCCATGGGTCTTCTGCTTTATAGCAGGGGTCCCATGGAGCACCGCACCCCTTCTATAGCAGGGGTCCCGTTCTATATATATTTAAAAAAAATTCTGGGACTTGAACCCACGACCTATTATTTGCACGTCTGACTACACAACAACTGGACTACACCCCGCCCGCCCACCAAAACGCGGTTCCCATTTAACATATTGGTTTCTACTGTGGGACCCGAATAGTAAGGGCATTAACGTCATTTTATATTTGGAGGTTATTTTTTTAACGTTGACCATGTCAAAGGCTATTTATTTAAAAAATCCAGGAAAATGTAAGTAGAATTATTGATGTTACCGTGCGACCTTTTTCTGACAGTGTTTAGTTTGATTGTATGTATGTATGTATTTTTACGGGCTGTCAATTGTTCATTTCCTCTGTTTCGAACATCGTTGCATTGCATGCCTTTGTCTTATCTGCAATTGCAGATTTAGAAGATTATGACATATATTATAATGTAGTAAGTAGTAGTAGTAGGGTAAGTTACTATAGACCAAAAGTATTTGGTGCTTCAATTGCCAATAGCGTAGCATTGGAGGCGTGTCATTGTTATATGGTCAATCTTTGGTTTACTTTATCCTCCACAAATTACTCCGATGACTTTGTGTTGGAATAAGCAAGGTTTTGAAGACCGGACCGGCCGGGTACTACCGGGAATCGGCGAACCGGTCAGATTTTCGGTCTGGTTCCGGTCCTGTCTAAACTATTTTTAAAAAAATAGAAAACAAAACGTATTTAACAAATTAACTACCTGACTTTCATAAGAAAATGTTCGGTGCGGTGGTTAGCAGGCCCATTTTTAAGCCCAACGGCTTGGGTTTCGAATCCTAAGTATAGTATTTTTATTTAATTCATTGTCTAATTCATTTTAGACACCTATATGTTACATTTATTCAAATTTTGATGCATAATTAATTAATTTATTTTTTAAGACCCCTTCTATAATTGGTTTTTTATCCCCAACATAAATTATTTGATTGATATATTCATAAAACATAATATCTTCTATATTTACGGACACCGGTTTTTGTCCGGTTTGGTTTCGGTTTTATACCGGTTAAAACACTAAACCTTAAACCACTAAAATTTCCGGTCCGGTTCGAAAACTCGGTTTCATAACCTTGGGAATAAGTTCGGACTTAAAATATGATCTTTTTTTTTTCGACATTCATGTCTAAATGAGTTGGTCACGTTTACTATGGAGGCCCATAATTGCATTGTACCAATGCTGAATGTGATTATAGGCGCGTGAAAGCCTAAAAGGTCGCCCCAAATCAATGAGTTGGCATTTGAATTTGATATTATCTTTTGACAACGATCGATGGAAAGTGTGGACGGCATTCATAAGAAACAACAATATTGGTATAAATAAGGTTTTTAGCCATCTCAAGGTTTTCTAGGTAAACAGAAGCATCCATCTCAAGAAGTACTCGAAAACCGAGACAAGCCTTTAATCACAACATTAGAGATTAGTACTATCAATCAATTGAGGACAATCTAAAGCTATTTCTATGATTGACCTCCAAGAATACACATTAGCATACGTAGTTTAAGACAATCATCAACTTAGGTTAGGACAGCAATCAATCCAATCCAAAGCAATTTCAGTGTCAAGTTTCCTTAGTAGTATACATACGATGAATACACATTTAATCCCAACAATAACGACAATCATAACACCACCTCGAAGAAAAGGTAATAAATAAGAGAAGCAAAAAATCCATCAATTATTTAAAAATTAAACGCATCGCATCGCCTCCTCACCTCACCGTTCTTCCCCGTCTTAACTCCGACGACGCTCAGCTTCTCCATCGCCGCCGCAAAGTCCCTAAAGAACAGATTCTGATCCTTCTCATACATCTCCACGAAGCCCCTCGTCCGAAGATCCGAACCCATGGAGTGGTCCGATTTCAAAAGCCCCAAACCCTTCCTAACATTACCGTAATAAGTGTTATCGAACTTGTTCGGCGTTACGACGTCGTTGAACACCGATAGCGTGGGATTCTTCTGGTAGTCGGCGCAGGCTTTCCTCAGCGCCGCCGCGAACTCGCCGTAGTAGCTGGGATCGCTCGGCGTCGACTTGCTGTAGTGATAGAGAATGTCGGCGAACTCCTTGCAGTGGGAGAACCCAATCGTGTGGGCCCCAGATAGAGCCACCATTTCGCGGATCGAAAAACCCTTTTGCCCGAAGATTCCGACGATCTGCGACATCGTCATGTTCGGCCGCGGCAGGCGGCCCTCCACGTCGGCGGAGGAGGAGCGGAGCGAATCGAGTCGGCCGAGGAGGACGCTGTAGTACGGACCGCCGGTCTGAACCACGAGGTTTCGTGTCGCGACGGCGAGGATGTCGGCGCAGGAGACTGTGTTCGGACAGCGAGTTCCAAGGCGGTCTTTGCTCGGACGACGACGTCGAAGGCGTCGCCTGGGAGGCTGCGGTTGATGTCGGCGTCTCTTTCGGCGGAGTTTCGTGGGTTGGAGGTGATGAGGATGGAGGCGTCGCAGCCGTTGGGGAGGCAGTCGTGGAAGAAGAGGCGGAGGGCGGCGGCGGCGGTGGTCGGCGAGGAGATTTGCTTGTTGATTGTGGTGTCTTGGACGATCTGCTCGAATTTAGGGCAGCTTTGCTTGTAGTAATCGATGGTCAGTGTTTGGGAGAACGCAGTAGTGAAGAAGAAGAACAAGATCAGTGTTGAAGAAAATGGAGACATTGTTGTTTGAGATTTTGGTGTAAGAAGAAATGGGCAAAAAGGTTTTTGCTCTTTCTTTTGCGACCTTATTCGAAGGGAAGGATTGAGTTTGAGTCGAGTCCAGCTTCACAATGAAAGAGAATTAAATCTTGACAGATTGGTAGATAAAATATACATAAAAATAAATATATTAATAAAGTAAAAAAAAAAAGGGCTGGAATTAAACCAAGTGCGTTATAAGATTAACGTAATTTTCTAAAATATAAAGTATTAAGTATCCATGATAACGTTTATAACTGAGATTTAACTTTAAAGTATGACAATTTTGGAGTCGTCTACGTGGCGCCGGTGGGATTCGTAATTTATCGAGCCGATACTGTGTATATTAGATGATCTTTGATAAATACGAATTAAATTTAGTTTTAAAGTAATAAATATACGGGTCATTATATTGGCACCCTCCTTTTTTCTATCTACACCCCCTTAATAATGGAAGTGAGTCATTAAATACTTCTATTTGTAAGGTTTATTACTTTATTAATTATTTTCTTAAAATTTTCCTAAAATAGAATTTAATTATCCTATGTACATATAACATTATAAAGGAAGTGACATCAGAGAATTCCAAAAGCAGAATACATCAATGAATGCATAATTATTTGACTAATTTCATTGACTCGGCTTTCTTTGGGATGACTAATCGACATAATCATTTTCATTAATAATTTGATTAAAAAGCTCCAAAAAGTAATATAATATATACAATTAATCTCCTTTGACATAAGAAAAGAGACAATTGACTAATTACATCGTTTCCGCTTTCTTCTTTGGAATGATATAAACGATATTAACTTTAGCTATGTTTATTATATGTGTGCTTATTTAAGTTTGTATATGTTAACAAAATATATGTGTTATATAAATATTTTATTAACCTAATAATATTTATATTAACAATTTAAAAATATTAGCATATTTAAAGTTTATATAAAAGTTCGGAATTTAATATAAGGAGATATAAAATAAAATAAATTAAATATAATTTGTTGAACAATAAATGCCGTTAATGTGGTGAATTATATGCAAAAAGAAGTAAATAACAATTGTTGAATTCATGTGGTTAGGTTAGCTAAAATAAATTTTACAATTTCATGTGTTTTTCACTAAGTTGGTGTACAAGAGGGCGTAAAATGGGGTATAAAGGGGGTACGAATAGTAGGACCCTGAATATTATATCACTAGAGACAAGTAGTAGTACATAAGAGGAGCCGATCACGTTCAATTATATCCGCCGCAGGTTTTGCCCTAATCACATGATCTATCATTCATAGCGCGTTATCTCTCCAATATAATTATTGCCTTTTCTGTATATTATTAGTTATTGACAACTTTACTAGTTATTAATACAATCATATTCTTAATTTCTGGTCTGGAAAAATTCGTTCGCGCTATGCCCCTACCTAGGCCATGCTCTCATTGGTGTGACGACGTTTTTTAATTGAATCATCTCATAATATTCTCTATGGTTGTAGAAGTAAGCTTATTTCAAAAATCGGGCAGCATAACAATAATCTGCGTATTTTGGAGCTTTTATCTGACAATATCGACTTGAAACCACATGATTCTACAATATTAGGCCTTATAATATAAATAAAACATATAGTAGTGCGTTTGGTTTCCATGTTCTAACCCGTAATTAATTCGCAAGCCGGATTTTTTTTCGAAACGATATCTTCTATTAATTAACAAAAGTGCGGGGACTAAATGACCCAATGGGTCTTGTTGGACCATAACACATAGGTCATCAACAACATTAAAATAAAATAAAAAGGGCAGAGACGTGACATGAGAGTTGCATGGTTTAATATATAATATTAAGCATGAGAATTCTTTTAATATAGCTGCATTTGATAATGTCACTTGCTAAGATATAATATTTTATTATTGATCTTAGTATGCATTTAGATAAGATCGTGGGCACTGAATCGTTTGGCCTTCATGAGAGTTCTTGAAAGGGTGTAATATTAATATCCAATGGCCTTACAAATTCATACGTACACATTAAGATCTCTAAATGCATTGCTTGAGCTCAACCCTATAAATAAGGGTTTGTTCTTTGCCGTAAAAGGTGGAACTTGAGAGCCTCACTACCTATATCTTTTCTTCCTGCTCTAACATTATTGAAGGTCGAGTTGAACCCTGGAAGTTGCCACGCCCGTGGAAACAACTTCTTAGGGCAGCGTATCGCGCCTCTCGATTTTATTATTTGAGTATTTCGTCAAAGTTTTCAACAATCTAAGAAGTTGTTATGGCTGAATACAATAATATCTTTGATGATGACGTCCTTCTCGAGGACGATGAGATGTTCGACCAAGAAGAAGATGTGCAACTTTCACCATCAATCCCACCGACGGAGATCAATAGCGCACCCCCTTCAAACGCAACTCCCCCGGCAAATCAAGGGAATGGCCAAAATCCAAACATACCCACCGGAGGAAATTTAAATGGAGGATCTCAAGGTGGAAATCTCGGAGGTAATATAAACACAAATCTTTTTAATATGAATGGATTTCCTCAAACTGAAATTGGAGGAAATGTAGGGGGGAATCATATGATGACTCCACAAGTCCCCCCAACTGGTTTTGTGAGGTATCCTGACACCTCAAGGATTGATATGTTTGGAGGCGTAAACTATAAGAGATGGAAAGAGAGGATGTTTTCCTTGCTAGATATGCATGGGATAGCATGGGTGCTTGAGACCCCTCTCACTGAAAACGTGAATTATGCGGCTTGGGAAATGGCTAATAACATATGCCGAAATTCCATCCTTGCAACTCTTTCAAATCCACTCTTTGATATTTATGCGGGATATACCGATGCAAAGATCATGTGGGATTCTTTGAAGCAAAAATATACCCCTGAAGATGCGGTTAAACAGAAATTTGCTTGTAGTGGATATTATCATTGGAAGATGAATGAGAGTGTTGATGTACACGAGCAGCTCAATGAGTACCTGCAACTCATTGAAGGACTTAAGGTTGAAAACATTATCCTTCCTGAAGAGTTCATGGCCGAACTACTAATCGAGAAACTTCCATCATCTTGGAATGACTACAAGCAAAATCTGAAGCATAAAAATAAAAAGATGAACATGGATGAGGTGATGAAGCATATCATCATTGAAAACAAGCATAGGAAGCAAATGGGAGTTGCGACCAAGGAATTCAAAGAGAAGGCAAATCTTGTAGAAGATAGTGCCAAAAAGAAGTTCCAAAAGAGGCCCAACATGGAGGCCACATCGAGGTTTATGAAGCCAAACACTAATGGCAATTTCAAGAAAAAGAAAGGTAACTGCTTTGTTTGTGGTAAATTGGGACATTATGCTTCTCAGTGCAGGAAAAGGATTTTAAATCCTAATTTCGGGAACAAGGCGGCACCTAAGGCGAACATGGTTCAACAAAAAGAAAGTGACACTATTATTGCCATGATTTCGGAGATAAACCTTGTGGAGAAAGGAGCACAAGGTATTTGGGTGATGGACTCCGGTGCGACAAAGCACATTTGTGGAGACAAGAAGGCTTTCGTATAGTACACTGAAATAAATGGAGAAGTCTTTCTTGGAGACTCATCTACTACTAAAGTTCTTGGAAAAGGCAAGGTGAATATCAAATTTACATCTGGGAAAATATTGGCTCTTCAAGATGTGCTTCATGTGCCGAAAATTAGGGCGAACTTGGTGTCAGTGGCACTGCTCGACGAGGCTGGTGTCAAAACAACGTTTGAATCAGGAAAAATGATTCTTACTAAAAATAATGTCTTTGTTGGACAGGGTTATCGTCAGAATAACCTCTATGTACTCAATGCTAATTCCATAATGAATGAAAGTATTTCTTCGGTTTATTTGTTGGATTCTCATAAATTGTGGCACTTGAGGCTTGGTCATGTGAATGAGTCATACTTGAAAAAGATGACCAAGATTGGACTATTAGAAAACATACACAATATTGAGACAAATAAATGCGAAGTATGTGTGGAGTCAAAAATGAAAAAAAAAAGACTTGCTACAGCGTACAAAGAAAAACCCAACTATTGGAGTTAATTCACAGTGATATTGGAGAAATGCGAACCTGTGAATCAAGAGGAGGAAACAAATATTATATAACATTTATCGATGACTTCTCAAGATACACAAGGGTTTTCCTCCTTAAAAATAAGAGTGAAGCTCTTGAAAAATTCATTCTCTACAAAAAAGAGGTAGAGAATCAGTTAGATCGGAAAATCAAGAGACTTAAATCCGATAGAGGAGGAGAGTATCTTGCAATGAATAATTTCTGTGAAGAAAATGGAATTATCCATGAACGAACTCCTCCTTATTCACCGGAATCTAATGGGACCGCGGAAAGAAAAAATCGTACTTTAAAGGAAATGATGAATGCTATGCTTTTAACCGCTCGAGCTCCTCAAGATCTTTGGGGAGAAGCAATTTTATCAGCATGTCATCTGCAAAACCGCATTCCCCATAGAATAATTGGAAAAACACCCTATGAATATTGGAAAGGTTATTCGCCAAATCTAAAATATTTAAAAGTGTGGGGGTGTTTAGCAAAAGTGCTAATCACCGAGCCAAAGAAAAGGAAAATCGGCTCAAAAACAGTGGATTGTGTCTTTGTCGGATATGCACAAAATTCAGCTGCGTATCGTTTTATGGTGATTAATAGTGATGAATATGAGAAAGACACAATAATAGAATCCAAAAATGCTGAGTCCTTTGAAGGCAAGTTTAATATTCAAGAACCTTCAAAAATTAAAGACTTAGAGGAAGAAATCGAGTCTGTGAGAAAAGAACCTCTTGAATCCGAAAATTTGGATCAAAATAATCAAATGACTCGTGGACTAAAGAGAAGAAGAATTCAAAATACTTTTGGCGGTGATTATTATATGTATTTGGTTGAGCAAGAACCAAGATCATATGATGAGGCAATAACCTCAAAAGAATCCTCCAAGTGGGAAGAAAGTATTCAAATTGAGCTAGAATCTATTTTGAAAAATCAAACTTGGGAATTGGTAGACTTGCCAAGAGGTGCAAAACCAATCACAAGTAAATGGATTTTTAAAAAGAAGTTACTACCTAATGGAGAGGTAGAAAAATACAAGGCACGATTAGTTGCCAAAGGGTATACACAAAAAGAAAATATAGACTATTTTGACACGTTTTCTCCTGTTACGAGAATTGCCTCAATTAGGGTTTTGATAGCCCTAGCTGCGTCAAATAATTTAATAATCCATCAAATGGATGTAAAAACAGCATTTCTAAATGGAGATTTAGAAGAAGAAATATATATGAAACAACCAGAAGGTTGTATGGTGAAGGGTCAAGAAACAAAAGTTGTAGGCTCAAAAAGTCTCTCTATGGATTAAAACAGGCTCCTAAGCAGTGGCATGAAAAATTAGACCACACGTTGGTTGAAGATGGATACACATCATCTACTGTGGATCGGTGCATCTATATAAAGAGAGAAAATGGAAATAGTGGGATTGTAGCACTATATGTTGACGACATGTTATTTTTTGGGACTTGTCTAAATGTTGTTAAAAACACAAAAGAATTCTTGTCTTCTAAGTTTGACATGAAAGACTTGGGCGAAGCAAAAGTAATTCTTGGTGTCAAAATTCATATAAGGCATGACGGCATTATGATCACACAAGATCATTATGCACAAAAGGTGTTGGATAGATTTGGTTATACTAATGTGAAATCATTCTCTACACCTTACGATGCTAGCGTTCACCTAACAAAAAATAGAGGCGAAGAAGTGAATCAGTTAAAGTATTCACAAATTATTGGGAGTTTGCTTCACTTAGCAAATTTTAGTAGACCTGATTTGGCATATGCGGTAGCAAGGTTAGGAAGATATACAAAGAGTCCCAATGAGAGTCATTGGATAGGCCTAACCCGAGTTCTTGGATATGTCAAAAACACAATTAATTATGGGATTCTGTATAGTGGTTTTCCAAATATTTTGGAAGGGTTCAGCGATGCTAATTGGATCTCCGACTCCAGTGACACTAAATCTACGAGTGGATACGTGTTTACTTTGGGAGGTGGCGCTATAGCTTGGAGATCATCCAAGCAAACCCTTATTGCTAGGTCGACCATGGACTCGGAGTTTATCGCTCTTGAGCTTGCTTGTGTGGAAGCCGAGTGGCTGAGAAACTTCCTGAGTGATGTAGTCATGGATCAGAGATTGATCACCTCTGTGTCCATGCACAGTGATTGTCAAGCCGCACTAGCTATAGCAAGAAATCAAATTTATAATGGCAAAAATCGTCATATAAGACTAAGGCACAATGTTATAAAGCAGCTGCTCAAAAATGGTGCTGTGTCCTTAGATTTTGTGAGATCAGAGGTAAATCTGGCCGACCCTCTGACTAAGCCACTAGGAAGGCAGTTAATCGAGAAAACCTCAAGGGGTATGGGTTTGATGCCAACGGAATTTTAAAGTTGATGGAAACCTGACTCATGTGATGGAGTGATCTCTTGAAGTGAGTTCATATAGGTAATAACGAAGTTGACTTTAATTATGTAGCATTTATCCTAGACACTCATACTCGGAGGTAGAGATGCTATAAATAAACTTTAATTGTTACGGTTGAATGTGTTCATTCTTAATGATGTAGCTCAATCGGTGAAGGCAAGGAACTTGCAAACAACTCGAGCTACGATCACCTATAAAGAGTTTAAAGGTGGTGCCGCCTTTATGAGATGCAGGGCAAAACATCTCTAAAGAACTCTTCGAATAAAAAGGGTCAGCGCATGGCCTGAACGGGCGCACAACCGCGTTGAAGAAAAGGTGTATTAAAGTAATCATGTTCTAGTGACCTCTACTTTGCATTTAACGTACAAGGTTCATAGAAGTACAACTTCACCTGTATCTTGCAACTTAAGTCATGAGAACTAAGACTTAGTTCATAGTTTATTGTTAAACACTAAATCTCATGTGATTATTTTCTTCGAGGAAAATGTTGTTGATGTGTGGGGGAATGTTGGACCATAACACATAGGTCATCAACAACATTAAAATAAAATAAAAAGGGCAGAGACGTGACATGAGAGTTGCATGGTTTAATATATAATATTAAGCATGAGAATTCTTTTAATATAGCTGCATTTGATAATGTCACTTGCTAAGATATAATAATATTTTATTATTGATCTTAGTATGCATTTAGATAAGATCGTGGGCACTGAATCGTTTGGCCTTCATGAGAGTTCTTGAAAGGGTGTAATATTAATACCCAATGGCCTTACAAATTCATACGTACACATTAAGATCTCTAAATGCATTGCTTGAGCTCAACCCTATAAATAAGGGTTTGTTCTTTGCCGTAAAAGGTGGAACTTGAGAGCCTCACTACCTATATCTTTTCTTCCTGCTCTAACATTATTGAAGGTCGAGTTGAACCCTGGAAGTTGCCACGCCCGTGGAAACAACTTCTTAGGGCAGCGTATCGCGCCTCTCGATTTTATTATTTGAGTATTTCGTCAAAGTTTTCAACAGGTCTCTCCGATGACATCAGTATCCGGAGAGAACAAAGGTTCAGCACAACACCTCAAATGACAAAAGCCGACAGAAAACGAAATAAACCACGAACTTGGACGAACTATAGAACATACCACAAAAAGGCTATTCCAAATCAACGACACTCTACACTTTCTTTGTCCATCGACTCGAGGCCCTCGTCTAGGAAGAAAGGGCTCTACAATGGGAGAAAAGAGCTCCTGACCACAGAGGCGGACCCAAGATTTTACAGGGGGTGTCGTTAGAGTTGTGTTTTTTTTCCATCGACAAAATAAATATATAATAATTTTTAAAATCATGTATAACTCGTGTCAAGGTCATAACTACATCTAGAATAATAATACCGGATAAAAATAAAAATCAATTTCTACGGCTAAAACACTAGCAATACAAGGAGGCTTCTTTGGTGGTAATTGCATTCGACGTGATCGCATCATCTGGAATTCTTGCAAAATTGTTTCGGTTTCAACTTTGACAAAGATGTCTTTCTCTATATGACAAATGAAGCAATCCGACAGAAACTCATCTCCCATCTTGATGCGCAAATCAGTCTTGATTATCGTCAACACAGAGAAAGATCTTTCAACAGTTGATACAGGTAAGACTAATGCCAACCTAATAAGTCGATAGACAAAAAGAAACCCAGAATGACAATCCATCTCTACCATTTTCTTCGAAAGATCTCCAATGTCTTTGAGGTCAGAGAAAGCCGGATACGTTCTCATGTAAGAAATGTTCGTTTTAGTTGATATTTCAATTCAAAAATATCAACGACAGAAATCTTATGAATATAACTCAGCTAGACGGACCAACTGCTCATGATCAAAATAATTGAATGCATTTCTAGTGTCAAGGCAATCTGAGACACATAAGCAACTCCGAGTTTGATTCCGTGAAACGGTTGTTCATTTCTTGAGAATAAGATCGATTACCTATCATTTTAAAAAATGTCAGACATATAATTATATTTCATATTAAATAATCTGAAATAAATACCTGCAAGAAAATGTCGATCTTATAATAATGAAGATATGTCTCATGTTGCCCATCGAGAGTCTTTCGAATACGCCCCATAATGCAATCATCCATACACTAATCTCATTTTCTGAACAAAATTTGACGACCTCTGACAACAAACCATCCCAACCTTCGTTTCTAAATCTATTCAAGTTGCTTTTTAATGCTTGAACCAATCCAATAGCGGTGCCTATGTTTTGATTCTTTGTTGGAGAACTTGCGACAACGTATTTGTCATCCATAAAATGTGCTCCATCAAACAACCAACAAACACAAACTCGAACGGTTCCATCTTATCAACCAAACTTGCAGCACTAAACCGACTTTTCTTATCACATTCATCTTCCGCTACAGATGAAAGCACACCTTTTATCGGATTCCATAAGTGAAATAGTCGAATGATTGTTTTAAAGTGAGAACCCCAACGGGTATCATCAGCTCTAATCAAACTTGTTTCTTGATTATGTCCCTTTCCCACTAAAACTTCACCATGTTCAATGCGTTCAACCGCACTATCACATTGTTTCTATCGAAAGAGTCTTCTTTTACATGAAGCACTAACAACATTCACAATCATAGCAAGATATTCGAAAAAGTTGTTCGCCATTATATGATCAGTTGAAGTAGCAACAACGACTAACTGAAGCTGGTGAGCAAAGCAATGAATATAATGGGCGTGCTTATTCCCTCTCAAAAATAAGTGATTTAGACCATTAAACTCACCACGCATATTTGAAGCCCCGTCGTAACCTTGTCCTCTAAGATTAGAATTGATAATTCGTTCTTCGAAAAAAATTCGTCGAAAGCATATTTCAAAGCTTTTGCCGCACTAACATGAATTACCCCAAGAAACCGTTCATGCACTTCCCATTATCATTCACAAATCTCAAAACAATAGTTATTTCCTCTTTCACAGAGCAATCTCGAGTCTCATCTATTAAATTGAAAAGAACTTATCACCAAGTTCTTTTAAGATTTCCTTTCTCACCTATGCCCAAGCACTGATAATTTGCTTTTGAATTTTTGAAGACGCCAACTGATTATATCCTGGGGCATTTATATTCATTACCTAGTCGACTTATTCAAGAAAATAACCTTGATGCATACATTGTGGCGATTCATCATGTCCACGAAAAGCTAAACCTTGACCCAAAAGATATCGATTCACATCAACAACTGCAGTTAACCTTGTATGATAAGCAAGCTCCAAAACCATGTGATTTTTCATTATCACATAATCCACATTATACCTTTGATTCTTTAATCAAAAATATTGAATACTCATTATGACTAATGCTAGTTACTCCCCCTTCATGATCAACAAAATTTTCCATCGCTTTTTTCCAATTTCTAAAACCAATTTCAGTGAATGCATCATCTCTGTGTTTGTGTCCTTTGGCAAATAAATAAAACAAGAAGCAAAATGCAGAATCCTTAGATATGCTATATTCTAGCCAATTATACTACTTGAACTTTTGAAACTTCCGTTCACAGCCGCTGAAACTACTTGATGGAAAAATATGACCAATTGGTTGACAAGGGCATTTCGCTATATATTGTTTCTGCAAGTCATCTCTAACTTCAATAGGATAGCTATTAATCAGCTTGCGTAATGACGGATCACCAATATATCGCTGTGTAATAAATCATCCGCCCGACCTCGTTTACGGCTTTGATCATCATTAGGACTAACCTCATTCGATAAAGATATGCCAACTTTTGGAGACGATTCCAAGTTTCTTCTTGTTTAATAACCCATTTATCCATACTTGCATTCCTACATAATCATTCCAATTTTATGAATATTCAAAAAATAAAACAAATACGAAACCTAAGTCAAAGAATCTAGAACTATCGTAAAACCTAAGTGAGTAATTGAAATAATATAGATGACAAATTGTCAATAAATTAAATAAATAAGGTATTAGAGTATAACATTAAAAAAACCTTACAATAGAAAATGGCTTTTTCTTGTTTGCACTTGCTTTGCTGCCTTGCTATACTCAACTGGAATGTCGCTTTCGTTCTTTTTCTTGTGGTCTGGTGACTGGTGTGGAGTTTTTATTTTTTATTTCATCTTTCGCTAGGGCTTTTTCACTATTCAAGTTAATGGGCTTAAAAATTGTTAGAGAAATGTTATGGTGCTCACGCCGTGAGCACCTGTTGTGTGGCATTTTTTTGTGACCCGTCAACATGCTAAATCAACCCCCGACGGGTTCACTAATCTCATGTGTAGATTATAGATCAACTTAAAAATCCCATTCTATGCTGATTTGGCGCGTTGATGTGGTTGGTGCTCACCATAACATTACTCATATCTTTTTAGTAGTGGAGTGGCCCAAAACGTGTGCAAAAGAAATATAATGATCCAAAGGTAAAGAAAAGCCCCATAAATATAATTTTAAAATCAAGATAACCCAAATTGCTGGTACTATCTTCTTCTTCCTCAAGTTAAAAATCCATTGATGAACAACCAAGCTATAGTACTATTTTTTTTCTCCGGCGGCCGGGAGGTCAATGGACCCCCCGAGCCCCTACGTAGGACCACCCCTGCCTGACCTAATGGTCGAGAGAAACGAGCTCCACACGGGAGATTAAATAGTGGTTGGTGGCAGAGGTGGCGGAATGTGGTGGTGGTGACGGCCGGCGGGCGGCTGCAACGAGGTGGCGGAGGCTGTTGCGGCGAGACGACAAGTAATTTTTTTAAAATATATAAAACATAGACAAAGAAAAAAAAGGAAAACAAAAGAAAAAAAATGGAAGCTGCCCCACGTCCATCGAAGGAGGTGGAGGAGGAGGAGGGAAGGAGATGGGCGGCTAGGTTTTTTGGTTGAGATGATTTGGAAAGAGAGAGAAGAAAGAGACGAATATTCACATGGCTGTTAAGTCCGATATAAATATAAATATAACTTGGTAGTTGGTGTAAGATAATTATCATGAGCTTAATAAAATAAATTGGACTTTTATGAGCTTATAACCATGGCCTTATGCTTTAAGACAACGTGTATCAAACTGATCTTCGTACGTATATTGGACCAAATTCAACACGGATCATTGGGCTCTTTCAATCTAATTTGTAGCCCATTTAGTCCCAAAGGACCACAAAATCAGAGTAGCTGGAGATTTATCCAAGAACCATTACAAACTTCATTATTAAAAAATTAATGAAAGGGGAAATTTTATGTTAGGCACTGTCAGAATTTAAAATTAGATATCAGACCCTGTCAGTTTTTTTTAGTTTTAAGGACCTTGTTTTCGAAAAATTAAGTGAAAAGGACCCAAAACTATGTTTTGACGAAATTACCCTTAATAAAGTGATTTCTGAATGGGTATTTGACGTCAGTTTTATGTTACACAGTTATACTGATTTGTTACCGTAAAAATCGTAAGTGTTACTTTAACGTCATAAGACATTACTTATCGACAGTAATATGTTATTAACAGACATATTTATTATATCGGACTATCGAACACCATTTTTCACACTGATCGAGCACAGTTGATTGTTAACACATTGTTTTGTTTTTCATAAGTATTGATCTGGTATTTTGTGTAGTAGATCTGTTTCGATATTTTTGGCATCGAACTGATTTTTTATTACATAAAATCGAAACGTTACTTAGATTATCTAAAGTGGTACTAAAAGTACAGTATCTGTTACTAAATTAGCAATAAAAGTTACTCTGTTTTCCATCATGTGGTATTACACCCTAAACCCTAAACCGTAAATCCTAAACCCTAAACCCGGCGTGACGACCATTAGTATTCTCCTATAAAAGATCGAATCATTAGCGTTTCGATCTTATTACACGTTTCGAGATTGAAAATTGGTAAATCTATTATAGGAGCATTGCTCCCTATAATGATGAATTTTCTGTCTAGGGAAACAGGGGGAGATGGTCTGGTGGAGGGTTCAAGAAGGGTTCATTGAACCCTTCTCAGGGTTCAAAATAAAGGATCACGGGCAATCGAAATGCTAATGATTACCATATGACGGTTATGCGCTGAAAAAAAACACTTCCTTTCATTTGGATAACAAACAGTCGTGTATTGAGTACTATATGGTGTCTATTTAGTAAAAAATGATGTCGCAGAAGTAACACATCATTCAAAAACTATACCGAACCTAAACCATAAACCCTATGACAATTATAACAGTTTTGCGCTGAAAAAAAAATACCTCCTTTCATTTGGATAACATATAGTCTTGTAATGAGTATTATATGGTGTCTATTTAGTAACAAATAATGTCGCAGAAGTAACACATCATTCAAAAATAATACCGCTTCTTGCAATAACACATCAACAAATGATGTTGCAGGAAGCGGTATTATTTTTGAATGATGTGTTACTTCTGCGACATCTTTTGTTACTAAACAGACACCATATAGTACTCAATATAAGACTGTTTGTTATCCAAAAAAAAAAGAAGTGTTTTTTTTTTCAGCGCAAAACTGTTATAATTGTCTGGAAACTTGTTAACGGATCATTTAGGTATCCAGCGTAATTTTAGCATATGTCAGGGTTAAATATGACTTTTCGCATCATTTTAGGGCCTGACTACTTATTTTTTCGAAAAGTTGGTACTTATTCCTAAATCAAACTCTAGCGGGACCTGAACTCAAATCCAAACATCTTAATAGGGCCTGAAATTGAATTAACCCTTAATAAAAAGCATGAACACAATCAACGGTATGCATAGTCAGACAATGACTAGTACAATGTGTGGTGATTCCCCTATGGTTTTTTACATCGATAAATGTCGAGCAAAGTACAAACAAAAGTAACACCATATGTTACATCACTAAATCTAATCAATCACCGTACGATGAATAACTCATGTAGTTATACCTCGACCTAACGTAGTTCTGATCACCGTCATAATCCACGGCCTTGACCACCACGGCCTCTCTCTGCAGGCCCACGCCTTCATCTTCCTCTTGAACCGCCCCGAACACAATCTCGTCCCCCTCGAACTTCTTCGGTTCGTAGAACGTCTCCGTGCCCGACGGGTGGTGCTTTCGATGGTAATTCTGATGCTGTAAGAACTGCTGTTGTTGTTGTTGTTGAAGATAATCTCCAGTGTTATTCCATCCTCCGCCTTTGTAATAGATTTTGCTTTGCTTGTAATGACGGGCTTTGTCCGAATCTTTGTTAGATGGATGATGGACTTTCTTCGGGGTCGGAGGCGGTGGCGGAGGGTCGTCTTGGCTCGGGATCACGAAGCTTTCTTGCGTGGGCCAGCCCGCCTTTCCTTGTCCGAAGGGGTCGTGGTGGTAGTTACGGTGGGGCCCGTGATGCGGGCTTTTTCTACGTCGGAAGCCCAGAAAAAGCCCGCCGAAGATCTCAAAGAAGGACGAGCCCGAGTAAACGAGTAGTCGGCCTAGAGAAGAGAGTAGGCCCTCGTTTTGGTTTTCGTACTCTTCGTCGTCCTCGGGCGGGATTAGTGGCGGTCGGACGGATTTCGAGGTTTGTGATCTCTTGTAAGGGGCGGGCGGCATGTTCCTCACGTAAGCCTTCGGTTCCTAATGAATGATCCCAAAAAACAGGAAGAACTCAGAAACGTTGCAATTGAGAATCTTTCAGGCTGCGTTTGGTACAAGGATTTCGGTTAGGAAAAAGAGAAAAGGAAAGGAGCGAAGGTACAGCGGTCGGAGTGCAAAGTATCACTGTTCAATGCGCTACCTTAGTTTTCCGCCACACAAAAATTCCGCATTCCACAGGCGTGCGTGTGGTATGCGGAATTCGTGCTTGGAAACGTCGTAGGAAAACTAAGTTAGCTGCATCGAACAATGGTGCACTACGCTTCGAGTGTCATCCATAACATTTTTCCGTTTTTTTTTCCCGCATCGAAATCCTGAACCAAACGCACCCCAAAGTACCCATACAATACACTGGTCCCAGAGCTCACATTGTCATCGTAGGAAAGGATTGCGGAGATTCTACGTTGTAATAAGGCCAGCATATACCCAAAGAAACAAGATCCACCCAGCACAGCTACGCCTGAAAAAATGCCCCTTACATTAGGAAAAAAAAAAGACTACCAATATAGAGAAAAAAAATCAAAAACGAAGACGACATACCTAGGACAAGATTATTGCCATCGTCCTGACAATAAGAGCAATCCTCCTTACGAAGTGGAATTTCTCGTATTGCCCGATTTCCTCGGTCTACTACAAGAAGCGAGCACGTGCTCGAAACGTAGACCAAATCGAAATCGCTCGAAAACTTTGCGTCCTCGCTCGGCCCGTCCACGCGCGATCCTCCCCGCCCTAATCTTCCCCCCGCAATCGTCACCACTCCTACGGAAAAGAATTTTAATCGCTGTCATATTTTCATAACGCGGTAAGTCTTGATATATGTTAATATGATATTGACCAGAATCGCTGATTTTTCGGACAGCCATGTTCATAGTGTCTGCAATATATATATTTCCGCCGTCGTCTACTGCGAGCCCTTTTGGATGGTTCATTCTCGCTTCTCTTAACCTTCCGTCTACATGGCCGGCGTAGCCATCGCCAGAGCCAACGAGCAGTTTAGGCCTACTATCTGCCGAGCATTGAGATTTTACGAAATGAAACTCACTTCTTTTCGAAAAACTTATAAAGAGGCAAAGAATTGCATAAAGTAGAAGCTTGAGACTGAAACCAGTTAAGGTTGTCCAAAGAGAGAATCTTAATCAGAATAAAGCAGAAGCAAGAATCCAAAGCAACATAAAGTACTTGTGAAGATGCATGATGTTAAGAGTGGGAATCAAGCAAGGAATTCATCCAAAATCAAGAAAAAAGGAAGAAAGACCGAAACATGCAACTTTTCGCAGGATATAATCCAAAACAGGGATTCATAAAATTCAAGAAGATTAGCGGCACTTACGACGAGACAAAGGAGATGAAACCCTGTAAATGTTGCTATTGTCTGAGTCCAAAATCAAAATGTCTCCTCCATCTGGGGAGACTTCGACAGAGTAAGGTTCGATTCCCAGCTTACTTCCATCGAAGACTGTATCAACGTTGTACCCACTTTCGAATTTCATCATCGAACGGCTAGGAATCACTGAAAGAGCGCAGCGAACTCGTCGATTTAATCAGCAAAATAAAAAAAGGGACAAGCTTTCGTTAGTTCTTGGAATGTGGTTTATTATTACCAGCTTTTGTGGGTGACCTCAGTGACCATAGGCGTTTGAAGATTGTAGATGCGACATTTGTCACCACCCCACCAACAATTCCTGCAAAGAAATGATTTTTCGAAAGACAAGGGTCGAAAATGAGAGAAGAAAAGATTCCAATTTTCAAGAACTTCAAACTCACTCGCGGCAGGCGATGCAGAAACTGGTGAGAGCCCACCCAAGAACATCGCAAGAATTGCAGCTATGATTATACGATTTTTCCACATTTTTGTTTATTCGTTTCTCGAATCAATTGTTTGCTCTGAGAAGCGGGGCGGAGGATTTTGGGATGTGTAAGAATGTGTCTACAACATTCTTTTTCCCCTTTTATGAGGTGAGCTGAGTTTTTCCATATGAGAAATAAATGAATGAGAGCATAACAAGGTGACAAAGGGATCGAATAGTGTGATAAAAGTAAATGCAAATGGTTTAATGGAGGGGAGCTCTGTTCAAGGTTATTATTACAGCAAAGGCAAAAATTATTTAAATTATATTATTACTGTAATAAGAGAAAGATGAGGGACTTGACTTATATCCATGATCCATACTATTTTGACTCTCTGAACATTAGCAGCTTGGCCCAAAATTATGATATAGGGCTTTGACCCGTTTACTACATAAAAACGTCAATAGCAACGTCCATTCGATTTCTATGTTTGCATTTCTCCTCATTTTCACGACATCTCATTTCATGTAACTAGTGCTTAAAATTGTACTAGTATTTCTCGCTCATTTTATGTGTGTGCAATAAAATAAAGTTAATTAGTATTAAAAAGTTTAAGAAGTAATATACTACAAATAAAATTTGGCAGTTATTATGAGGTTAGGGAAGGTATGTGGTTTAATAAGTTTTTTTTTAATATGTAGAAAAAATCTGATTAGTCAATTAAGACAGACCAATTAACCGTTTATCCTAGCCCCTCAACTTTAATACAATAGAATAGATATTGTCATAAGGTTTTGTTCTATCATAGGTTAAATTGAAATTACGTTAATTATATGTATGAATGGTGGATTGAGATGTTGATAAGCGAAGATGGAAAACCACACGTTGATTCAAAAGGAAAAGCAAAGCTACTATGGACGGACGAAAATTCAAGTCATCCAAAAATCATGAAGTTGATAGTTTAATTATTTTCGTAAGGTTAGCAGTCAATTGCTATACGAAAACAATGATGTAATTCTTGTTCTTAGATATCCCTACACGTGAATAATGACATAGCGCGTACTTTCAAATAGTTTAATTATTTGATACATGCGGTGCATAACTAAATATCTAAATAATAATAACAATAGAAGAAAAAGAAATTAGTTGGATGGGTTGGGAGGAAGACTTTTTTTTATTGAAATAGGGTTATTTAAACCCAAATTCAATAAAATAGGGTTAAAGGAGAAGAAATTAATAAAATAGGGCGTATCGCAGCTATTAGGCGCGTCGTCGCGGCTAGTAGACGCGACGCTGACGTGGCAAACGTGGAGCGGGCTGAAGCGGGCTGATTTTAAAAATAAATGGATCGGGCCGACATTCGGCCAAATAAACTCATCGTCGCGGCTATAGCCGCGACGTCGCTTTGACTGGGTGCGACGACGGGTTTAATAAACCCGCGCCGCTCTCTTCTTCCTCATTTCTCATCCGATTTTCTCCTCGATTCCGGCCACCCACCACCGGCGATCTGAAACCGCGACCCACCGTGACCTAATCCTCCTTGCTCTTCTTCGTCGATTAAGCTTCGTTGGGGTATGAATCTCCTAATTTCTTAAATCTTGATTTTGATAGTTTCGTTAAATTTCGTCGAAGCCGTGAGTTTAAATTCGTGTTCTTGTTGTATTATGTGCATTAGATATTATGGGTTCCTTATTAGATGATATAACACGTTAATTTTGGATAATTGATTCGATTTAGGAATTTTCCCTAATTTCGAAATCTTATTTTGACTGATTCGATTTTTCGATACCTGAATTTGCGGGGATATTGACTTGTAAATGTTGAATTTAGGATGGATACGTACGAACACTACGGTCCGATAGATCACTCCCTGTTGATATTCCAGGATAGTCTGTAACGATGTATTATCCAATTCTGATGGTCCCCTCGACAAGCCTTTGACCGTTAGGGGTTTGGAGAGTGTGGTATAGGGTAAGCGTTCACGACCGGTGTGGTTGCACGGTCGTATTTTGGAGAAGTTAGATACAATGTCCTTCCACAGCGTCTATAGTTGTGGATCTCAGAAGTTAGATCCACACTTGATCACGGCTCTCGTAGAGAGGTGGAGGAAGGAGATGCACACGTTCCACTTACCTGTGAGTGAGGCGACCGTCACACTTGAGGACGTTGAAGACTGCTCGCAGTTTATAGTTACAGTCGTCGCTGTGATTGCATCTCACGCTCCATGCGGTTCTGTTACTTTTGGTCACGTGGTACTCACGTCTAACAGCCCTCAGATGGTAATCGTTAACAGCACATTTCAAATGTTCTTCGCTATTAAACGTCATACCTACGTAAAATGCGGGGTCGTCCCTCTCGTTAAAATCACCACCAGTTTCGTCAACTTCTGGGGGAGCCATTTGATAAGTGGTATTAAACGGCAACGATTGGTATAATGCTCTATTCTCTTCTGGTTCACTTGGATGGTTCGTCGTTATTATCATCATCGTCATCTGCGGGAACTGGCAAATCGTCTAGTGCCCCACCCTCGTCGTCAGCTTCGGAGTCACCGACGTCACTATCTTGGACGGCGTCATGAACGATCTCAGGCTGGGCCACCGTCGAACTAATAGGAACGCAACGACTACTCGAAGGTATATCTTCGCGAGGGGCAAACGAAATATTCTTCAATCCTTCAGTAACTTAAGTAATGTCAGGAAACGAATCCATCGGCGCGGGATTCGTGTACTCGTCGGGAGCATCTACGTTGTGATCGAACTGAACGATCTCAGTTGCCTCGACAAAGACCTCAATATAATTGAGGTCGTTGTCGGGATCCAAGAAGTATGCGAGGTCAGCATCACTAGACATTAGTAGGAGATTATGATACAGTCGTGAGTGTTGATAGTATTCGTTCCTCACCTGAACGATTAAAAAGAAAGTAGTGCTGTCGACGGAAGTCATGTCGTAAAGCATACTAAGAAATTGATCGAAATTGGTTTCACGGCGAATTCGTCGATAACCAATGAGTTGAAGACTTTATCGAATGGTGTTCGATTCGTGTATGATTTCACCGCCATAATAGACAACTATTTAAATTTTTCTGGACACCATATTGGATATGTATGAAATTTTATGAATTTGATAATCAACAATCGAGCGGCTTAAATAGGGAAAATTGTCGCGCTTATTAACAGCGTCGTCGCGGGCATTGGCAGCGACGACACGTCCATTAAACGCAGTGATAACCCATTACTCGAACATCGCGTAGTGGGCCGTCCTATCAACTGGTTAAGTGGGCTGCGTCAACGCGTCGCATTGAATAAAAGCAACGTCGCGTCCATTAACCCGCGACGCGGGCCATACGCGAGCCCAGCTGGATTTCCACGGTATCAGCTCGTGCCACGTTATCGTCGCGTCCATTAGAAGCGGCGTCGCTTCTAAAGGACGCGTTTTGCTCGATTTTAATAATTTCGATCAGAATAGCTCTATTTTATTGAATTTTGGTTTAAATAGCATTATTTTAATTAAAAAGCCTGGGAGGAATGAAGGATGGAATTTCATGCTCTTAATCACGGGTTCAAAACCCACCCAATGACTGTCGTTTGTGGGACTTTCGGGTGGGTCTTCTCATGGACCAGGGATGATTAGTCCTGCTAGAAGTTGTGGTTGTCCCATAGTCGACCAGGGATGGGTCTTCTCATGGACCAGGTTCGATTTAGATTGAACTTAATCGGAGTGTGAGGACTACGATGACGTTGTCTGATGATACTTACCTGACAAAAAAACACATTCACTTGGATGAAAAAATGTGTAATCTCGGTTTCTTTTACCCTTTTTGGATTAGCAGAATCTTCTTATATTAGAATAGAAATGTAGGTTTCGTTTAATTGTTACACGTGGCATATTAAGTTTAATAACTAATAAAAAATAAAAAGCTTGCCCACGTTCAAACCACCCTCTACAGCGCACAATAATGTAAACGGTTTCAAAATTGGAAAACCATACGGAACTCTCAATGCGTCGGACACCTGATCACCTACGACGTGCTACATGCATCTCTTACATGCCGGGGGAGAGGAATCGAAAAGTGAGCAATCAGTCAGAAAAGACAAACAAACGTAAGGACGACACTGAAGAGGTTAAGAAGATGAAATGAAGCGCCAACCTTATCGTGATGTTGCCGCTGCTTTGGCCAAGCCTTCATTGATTGGTGAACGTTTTAGGTATAGGTTAGAAATGATAATAATTGCTCATAATCACCATGAAGTTTTCTTGCGTAATCCGTGGTAAGTCACGATATTTGTATACATTAATCGCTTCAAATCATTGGGGGAAATCACGGCTATGCCTTATTATTATTATTATTGTTATTATTATTATTATTATTTTTTGCTTACAAATATGTCAATTTGAAATTTATGCAGTAATGGGGACACCATCAAAGACTTTTGTCCTGATGTTATTTAACTGATCCCCTTCTTACTCTTCGTAAGACCCACACATACTAGCTTGGTTGATCCTGTTTCATTTTTATGTTTTATTTTTTTTAGTTTGATGTCCCAACATGTACATTAATAAACCATCTACTGTAAATTGGCACTTATGTTTACTTCTACGATATCAGTTTAGTTTAGGAAATATGGATCATTTTCAAAATCTATTTTATCAGAAGTATTTATATCAAAGGTTGCCTTGCACGGTGGTTTCGTGTGCGTGCAAGGCCATACTTGGTGATGGTTCATCAATTACCACCACATGCTTTCGGTATGAATGTCATATCCATTGTTGTACTTTGTTTGGTAATGTATTATCCATTGTTGTACTTTGTTTTGTAATGTATTACATTTTCTGTCATATCAAATAATAGATTCTCAACCCATTTGCATATATCTTATGACGATACTCATCTTTAGTCTTATTGCTACTACGACAATTCCTCCACGTTACGAGGAAGACATAGTAGTATCTGACTATCATATGTTTCATATATTATAGTTTATCGGGAAAACGTTTTGACTATTTCTTTTCATACGCTCAGTCGCGAAAGGGTGGAACGCTTAGCTTACCAAAGTTGGATTGCCTTAGGGTGTTCGAGCATCGAGCAATTTGATTTTGTATTATTTTACCCTTTTATACTATTTTTCCCTCCCAATAGGCATTGATGATTTTTGTGTTGTGTGTAGGAATATTACTCCAAAGGAACGACTAATTTCGACATAGCCATTCTCATTGAGATTGTTGGAGTGTGCCGAGAAGCGCAAAGAGGTCATTGCTCAAGTACTTAGCGGTGTAATTGCTTGAAATTATTTTTGTTTCATTATTATAAATATATATTTTTTGATAATAGTTTTAAGTAAATAGAGATGCATTACCCAGCTCGATATCATTTTTTCTATGTAAAATTTTTAGTTAATTATTAGTAATGTTGTTGCTGACTCTTTCTTGATTTAGGAATGAAATGCTTTACATTTTTTATTAGTATAAAGAAGAGGAAGATGGAGGATGGTAATTACCCTTTTTGAGTAGCTACGAAAGATTTGGTTCTTACAAAGGTTGTGTGAATCAGTCTTTTATGTTTTCCTTTTTTTTCTGAAAAATAATTACTACTTTTGTATATAATATTTTTAGTGTTATTGTGTGATACAAAATATGTTCTTATGATGGCAATGATATCTTTCATTTCATTGTTAACATGCTTTTGTCGCATTTTATTATTTTTTTTGTCAACGATAACTTTCCATTAAACCACAAAAGACAAACGTGCTAAACAGCACACATAGCCGTTTGGTCGCATTGCGCCGTACGGAAACCAGTCCTAAAAAAGAGGAAACACAACAACTCAAGGGGGAACAACACTCCCACATGGGGAGAAAAAAGTCCACAAGGGACAAAACCGACAGAAAAACAAAAACCATTATCTAAAATCAAGAACGAAAGAACTTATAACAGAAAAAATCATTAAGGTAAATCTATGACACTCTTCACATTCTTCGGCCGACGACTTTTGGGTTTTGTTTTCATCGGACTTGGGGCTCCACAAGGGAGAAAAGGCTCCTGAGCTGAGGGTCGGGAGAGACGAAGTTCCCGGGCAGACGGCGGGAGCAGAAGTGGGCGACAGTGCTGGCGAGAGGCGGCTGACCGGTGCGGGGCGGAGGGTGGCAGGGTGGGTGCGAGGCAAAAGGCGGCCGGCGGCAGGGCTGGCGAAAGGCGGCTGACCGGTGCGATTGAACCATGTAAAGGATAAATGCCATTAACTCTTGATCCTTTCATCACTACCATCGCACCTTTGCTGATTTTGATTTGTCCCGACTCCACCTTAATTGTATATCCCATCTCATCAAACACACCTACAGATATGCGATTTCTTTTAAGGCCAGGAACGTATCTTACATCAGTCAAAACCCTCACGATGCCGTCGTGGTTTCTAATCTTAACTTGGCCTACGCCAAGCACTTTATATGGCTTATCATCGCCCATCAGAACTGTTCCTCCGTCGGTTTCCTCAAAATTATCAAGCCACGACTTGTTTGCAGTAATATGGAAAGAGCAACCCGAGTCCAAGATCCATTCATGTAGTTTTTTATTGGAAACCATTCGAACATCAGCCGACTCATACCCGTCCGTGGCGATTGAAGCTTCAGCAGCATCACTGCATTTTCCGTTCGACTCTTTGGACCTCTGAGGACACATTCTCTTGATATGTCCCTCCTCGTGGCAATGATAGCATCTGACCTTACTCCTCGACTTAGATCGACTCAATTTCTTGCCCTTTTTAGGCCCGCGCTTCTCTGGTCTTCCACGAATATTTAAGCTCTCTGCAGCCATAAATGATCTTGTATCATTTTTGTTACTCAGTTGCTTAGAAAACAAAGCAGATTTAACTTCATCAAGCGTGAGAGATTCTCTGCCATAAAACATAGTTTCCTTGAATGTGGTGTAGCTTCTCGGCAATGTGCTCAACAACAGCAGCGCTTGATCCTCATCCTCCACTTTTATCTCAATATTCTCCTAGTCCAGAACAAGCTTATTGAAGAAATCGATCTGTTCCTCAAGAGATTTGTCCTCTTGTATCTTGAATGGGTATAAAAAGTGCTTAACGTATAATCGATTTGCAAGAGTCTTTGTCATGTAAAGTTTCTCGAGCTTCTCCTACAAATCTTTTGCAGTTTTCTCATGCGAAACCTTTCTCAGCACCTTATCACCCAAACTTAATATAATGGCACTATGCGCGATTTAACATGGTTTGACCCCAACACCATCCGAATTATTTTTGGTCTGGTGAAGATACTACAAATAACCTACTCGTGGTACTACAATAGCGTACATATGGTACCACAAACGTCTATATATCGATACGACAAATAGATGTATATTGGTACTACAAGTTAGGGTAGGAGTTTCGATAGTTAAAACACACGGTACGGTGATACTTCAAGTACCTACATATGGTACTACAATAGCTAAAGATATGGTACCACGGACATCGATCTGTTGGTACTACAAATATATGTATATTGGTACTGCAAATTAGGGTAGGAGCTTTGATTGTTAAAACACATGGTACGGGAAGATACTACACGTAACCTACGTAATTACACTAGCTAACGTTATGGTACCACAAATATCTACTTATTGGTACTAGAAATATATGTGTATTGGTACTACAAATTTGGATATGAACTTTTCGACGCCATCCGAATTATTTTTGGTCTGGTAAGATACTACAAGTTACACGTGGTACTACACTAGCGTATGATATGGTACCACAAACGTCTATATATGGTACCACAAACGTCTATGCTTGGTACTACAAGCATTTTTCAGGTATTATCAAATTAATTGGAGCATAAACAAGTCTCAAGCAGAACCTCAACCTCAGAAACATAAAAAATGTCTAAGAACAGGTTCACAGAACCTCAACCTCAGAACAACATATCAGTCTCAAGTCTAATATCTTACGAACATCGTCAAGTGGAATATAAAACCAATAGGATCTCTAAATATTATGGAAGACATGGAGCAACGATATGCTTCGACTTCGACATCGTCAAGATACCTTCCACGATCTGTAGGTCCGATGATGTATTTATCCATGGAAATTGCAACATGTACGCCGCAATCCACGTCCTCCGGATTCTTCTCCCTCGTGTACGTAAATAAATAATGAATTTACAGTACCATTAATTATGTAATGCAGTACCAAAAACCATGAACAAACAGTACCAATCCAATTAATATACGGTATCAAGACAACAAGCAATTAACGTACAGTCGAAACTTGCTATGTCTCTCTCTCGTTCAACAGATGTTGGAAAATGAAAGTCTTCAGCTCGTTCTCTGTCTCGAAACCCTACTTTGAAAGATATCAAAACACCAAATCGAACAACGAAAAGTAAAACTCTAATTTTAGCCCTAATCCCCAAATTCAAGCACTAATCAAAGAAATTAACATTGTCCGCCATGTAATCCTCGAAGAAATGCGCCTATCGAAGCCATAAGCTCTACATTAACCACAAATGCCAAAAAAATCGAAAAATAAAAAAAGCCGAAACTTACAGTCGAGACTTGCTCTCTCTGTCTCGTCTCGTTCTCTGTCGTTCTCTGCCTCGTTCTAACGTTCTCCACCCCGTTCTATCATTCTCATCCTTATTCGATCGTTCACCTAATTTTGAAAAGAGATGGGTTTGGATTTTCAATGGTTTTTTAGTAATATTGTTGTTTTTATAAGGCTAAAGTTATCCATTAGGTAGCTATGTGAGTTTGAAATGGGGAGTTTGATGATAAATGAATTCGAAGGGAGAGTTAGTTGATGGATAGTTTGGGGTGTAGGGATTTATGTGTAGATGCCTATAATAATAAGGTGCGAATATAGAATAATCAAAATTAATTACATAGAACACGGTAAAGTAGTGTAGCAATACACTATAACTTATTATCAAAAGCACTCTCATTAATTATTATTCGGCACACACAGATACCAGTAATCATATTAACTACATAAATGCTTTTTTAAGACCAAATACACCAAGCAAACGGCGCCTCCTCCTCCTCCTCCTGCTCCGCCGCGAGAGCATCGGTGAAGTAACATCCGCCCTCGTCGCTGCCGTCGTCCTCCTCCGCAGCAGCCAAACCCGCGGCGGCGCAGTCGTATTCCTCGTCGTTCTCGAAGTACGAGTCGCCGCTGTCGTCGAGGAGCTGCTGAGGTCCGTCGCCGTCCATGACTGCGCTGCCGTTGCTTCCCGTGCTCAGGCGGTCCTCCACCTTCACCGTCAGCTTCAGGCACGGCGGCTCCGCCGCGTCGACAGGCGGCGGTGATGAACTGAGATGGCGACCTATTTCGGCCGATGGGTCGTCGTCTTTGGGTTGCAATTTCTCGTTCAGGGAAAGGAGCTGTGTAAAAATACTTAATTATTACATGTTTGAAACGGAAAAAATAAAAAGATGATAAAATTACGAGTTAAAGTACTATGCAATATGGAAAGTGAAGTGCTTGGCTTTGTTTAATAGTATGGTAACATCACTAACCTCAACCATTAAAGAGAACATATATATGTCACCAACTCACAACAAAAGATATAACAGCTCCAAATAGGAAATTATTAAAAGTGGCCATCCAAAATATTAGTTAGTGGACGAAACGAATATTTGAAAGTATAATGCAACTTTCCACTATATATACATATATGTCCATGTGGGGCTGTGATTATTTTTGTACTATGGCTACAACTTGCAACGAAATTCATACATCTTAACGAAATTCATACATCTTGGCTCTTGCTAGTATCGAAGGTACATTCTATGAATATATCTACTATCTATCTATATATGATTTTCAATGTCGAGATTCTTATTGTTAAAATAGCTATTTATCCCAGCTTACATGGGAATATTATAATAATAATAATCTGTGAAACCCGACATATATGATTATTTATTTATTAATTAATTACTTACTAGCTAAGAACGAATCTTATGCGTAGGACTAAGCCCAACGTGTCCTTTTCAACATTAAGGTCCTGTAACGAAACGACTGAAACTCTTGATTGAAAATCTTACATTAATCATCTAACAACCATAAAAATCATAAAATATCGTTACTACCATCCCAGCTAATACAATAACCCCTAGTTCATAACTGGGATCTATGCGTTGATTGGTCAGTGATTAACTATGAAAATTGACTTTGATTCTAATGTGTCGGGACACTAAACTCGATTAACGCGTCTAATCTTTATTACATCTCGTCTCTTATTACAATACAACACAACTCCATTTCTCGAGAAACTAAACCCTTAGATATATGAAGTGATCAGAGCATAGTTTTAAAAAAAAGAAAAATTCTTGAATTTAATTACCTCGGCTTTGAGCTTGTCGTTTTCCTGGCGAATAGAATCGTAGGTTGAGAGAAGAGAATCATAGGAAGACTTAAGCTTGTCGTAGTCCCTCTCTAACTGCTTAGTCTTCCACCGTGCTCGGCGGTTTTGGAACCAAATGGCGACTTGCCTCGGCTGCAATCCGAGCTTCTTCGCCAGCTCAGCCTTTCTGTCAGGCTCAAGCTTGTTCTCGGCCTCGAAGCTCTTCTCAAGCAAGTGAACCTAATATTATATTATACAGCCTTAAAGTCAGTCAGCCTATGGTAACAATATACGATTCCTTGTTCGTTCAAACGGAGTTATATTAACGTGACCTGCTCGGCGGTGAGTCGGCGCTTCTTCTCAGGCAACTGCTCGTCGTAGTATTCCTCGTCGTAGAATTCTTCCCCGCCGCCGGCGCTGAAAATCGGTCGCTTTAACGAGCTCTCCTCCATGTTCAGCACCGACGATCTTGTTCCTGTATATTCATAATTTTATTACAGTCCCACATCAAAGTCATCCGATTTTAATAAATCGAATAAGAAATACCCATAAAAATCATTTACCTCGGAAAACGGATGAATCGCCGCCAAGAAACTGCAGCATGTTGCCGTGGGAAGATGGGTCGAAGAAAATACGACCAGAATTCATTTTTCCACAGATCTGTAACTTTCTTGGATTTCAAACAGAATAAAAACTCGAGCTTTTTTTCTTCTTATTCACTCTTACGAAAGTATGTATTGAATCTACGTAATATGTATACGTAATCTCTCTTTGAAATTTTGGGAAAGAAAATTAAAGAGAATTAGAAGAGCATAAGCTTATGGCGGAAGAAGCTCGAGCACCACAGCAACCTCGCCGGAGTATCCAACGGACATATGCAAAATCCCATCATGCGAACCACAGCTTTTCAGAGCTCCGACGATGTTGTTTTGAAAGAACTAGTAAATAAATCTCAAGCTATTGAGTAGGGAAGGGAAAGAAGAACAAGGAATTTTTTTATATATTAGTTTGAGATGATTGCTGTGAGTTTCTCTAAAGTTGATGGAGGTGTGAGGAAGTGGGGTTTTAATAATATTGGGGAGGAGAGGATGAAGAGAGAGTGAAATGACCGATGTGGGCAAAGTGGACTTTTTGGATAATGTGAGAGGTGGTGGCCGATGATTGGACAGGGGTAATTTGGGAAGTTAAAGCTCAGTTGATTGGATGGGACCCATATCACTGTTTGGGTCCGTCGATAACTGTAGAGGATGTGTCTTGTCGGGTTTACGGTTCGCTACAGTTCGCGGTAAAATCAATCAATAGCTCAACTGAACCGTCAACCCTTGCTTAACCTTCCAAATTTTCGTAAATTGATATTTTCTTGATTTCCCTACCCAATTCAATTTGGGTATAGTTCAGTTCGACTTAAAATGTGACAAATACCTACGTACTCATCACCTTACTTAAATCAGCTCGAAATAATAGACATGCCCGATATTGTTTGGCAGATCAGATCCACTATAAATTAACGGACTTATTGAAATCAGATAAATTATCATGGGCTTAGCAATTTTATTTATGATGGGCCTTTATATTGAGCTTGTAACCAAACAATGTCCCAACTATCCTAATTACGTACAATTAAAATTATATTAAGTCATGTATTATCTATTAAGTAGAGTTAGATTATACCCAATTGGGCAGGCAAGCAAATGTCATTATTTTTATATGATACTTGGGATCGTCTGTCCATTTTCAATTTTGACTCCTGACTTCCGTTGTCTGCGTAAGGATTAGTCTTTACTGGAAGTCGTGATCGTCCAATAACTAGTTTAAATTCGATTCAAAACATTTTCGGATTGTATGGCTATCTATGTGGAAATACCTATTCGTCGTTCAGATTCGATTCAGACTAACTATCGGATACGGTAAGTTACGCTATCGGGGCATTTTTGTAGGGTTCTTTAATTGAATATTTGAAGTTCATATTCGATTCAAAGTATCCTTTTTGGGGTTGAGCGTACGAGGACTAAAAGCATTATATGAAAATATCTAGCCAATGATTTGAGGCTCGGACTCGATTCAAAGTGAACTTTATCGCAATGACGAGACTACAATAACGCTAAGTCGGTGTTAAAAACTACCCGACACGGACCGCACAAAAAATAGCAGGTTTGGGTTAGGATTACATGTTCAAGTATATGGATAAATCCGAACCCAACTCAAATATTAAGTAGGCCGGGTTAGGGTTCGATTTTCAACACAAAAATCAACCCACCAGCCCGTGCGATAATACGTAATGGACAGTTTGAAGTTCATGGCGAACTTTGTCGGGGTGCATAGACTACCATCACATTGTGCGAGGACAGAAAATTTAATATAAATAAAAAATCTATTTCATCACGAATGAAATGTTAGAATCTTTCTTTATTTCTGTATGTGGTATTGAAGAATAAGATTATTCTAGAGTGGTAAATCTAAGTAACTGATGCAAGTAGGATAGCATAGTAAATTTTTGCATCTATCTATCCGTCTTACGTGCGTCATTTAATTTAAATAGTAATAAATCGAAGTAAAATACAACGTAAGATTCGCTGCCTTTGCATGTGATATCTTTTCTTGGCACATGAAACATATAAACTAGAATTAACTTCAACGTGTCAAAGGTTCCCAATAGTGCATTCTATGTTACTCAATTGTAAGGTTACGTGTTTAATAAATTCCCAATCGAAGTAAAAAATCCATAATGTTAAGAAATAAAAAATAGTAAGGTTACGTGTTTATTAACTTCACGAAAAACTTTCCCGACGATACATTTTTTATCGCATCACGACACATCCCGGCTATGGGCTAACCGCCACACACTCCAGAGGTCGGACTAATTCCGGGGTCAGATGGATACGCTCCAAACCCACCCAACAACGATAGTCATAGGCCTAAGGCCCATGGGGACTTTCTCAAAGTCATGTGGGAGGTAGGGTTCGAACCCCTGACCTCCTAGTCACATGAACTTTGAGTGTCTCAGCTTGGCCGAGCCAAGCCTAATTGGCAACAGATATGCATATTTAGCTGATCGAATATGCACAAATATATATAATATATAAATATATACCAGATTGTGGTCCACTATGCATGTGTTTCGCCAGTTGTGGTCGTGGTATTGCAATCTTGGGAATCATGTTTTATAATGCCGATCTCCAAATCTCAATAATAAATTTATTTTTTTAATTTAATTCGTTTTGCAACCAAAAGAAGGGTGCTCTACGAACTTCCTTCTTTTTTATTTCCAAATGAAGAATCATCACCTTTATTTAGGGGGGAAAAAGACTATTAGGGCGCATTTTGGATTTTTATTTTTTTTGCGTACACTATCAAATAATGCTCGTCTACAACGCACTATAATTTTGTTTTTTATTTTTCTCATTTATGTCATAAAAATGGCAGCCTATCATGGTTGGGCAACAAGAGAGAACCTTTTTACGTGTTTGCAGTTGAACAATATTTCGTTTAACACGTTGAGAACTGATAGTAACTTGGTTTTGTTTTTTCCAATATGCATGTGATTATTGAAAATTATAAGAAATCATAGTCATGGTTTGAAGCCATAATTGATATACTAGCCGCAATGTTGGGAGTGGCGTTTATTGTACCATTCTGAAAGATATATCTTGTCTTTACAAACCTATGATCATTCTAAACACATAAATATAATGTTGAACATATCCTTAACACAACATTATTTTAGAATGATCATAGGTTTGTAAAGACAAGATATATCTTTCTAAAGACCAACATAAGACCCACTGGTTAGCTTGGCACAAACTTACAAGACCAAAGAGCTCAGGAGGCATGGGATTCAAAGATCTTCATCTCTTCAACCTGGCGCTCCTCGCTAAGCAAGGGTGGCGAATTTTGTCTCGACCAGACAGCCTTTTGGCCAGAATTCTCAGGCTAAGCTGGGGTCGGCTCCCTCAATGACCTGGCGCAGCATTATGGCGGCTAAACCGATTATTGACTCCGGCGTCCGATGGCAACCACGAGTGGGAACGAGCATAAACCTCTGGAAAGATCCATGGCTGAATCGAACCTCTTCCTTTAAGCCAATAACACCGATCCGACAAGATCTAAGCAACTGGACAGTTTCAAACATTCGCATGTGATCGCGTGCGTGTACGTTATATATTTAAATAAGAGTTCGTGCAAATACGTCAAGTAATAATTAAAACGAATATATTATAACTAAAACCACGCGCGATAGGCAGTGTACCTATCGTTTGTAATATAGCTATAGCAAATATCCGAGTATCGATCACGAGGAATAAATTGATTACTAGTATTGACCTATCGACTCGATATTTAGCCTATGTAAATAACGGGATTGATTTATACTATGAACTAATTTAACAAAGCAACTTAAAGGATTGGAAGACAAGGAGGCACAACTAGAAATAGTAAGAGTGACTTAAGGTGACAAATATGTGTTCGGGGTTCGAATCCCAAAGGGTGTTGTCGGCTAAGGCTACGGAATATCGCTCCGACGTGATTATCGACTAAATCGCAGTAATTTCCTACCCACTCACGGATTTGCTGTCGCCCTAAACGTTCGTGGGGATCTGAGTTTAGCAATTACTAGATGGCGAGGATCGAGTATTTGCTGTCGCCCTATACTTGAATCCTAACGTCTATGAACGGCCTCATCGTTATTTAGCTTTCGCCCTAAACGATATACCACACATTCATATCAACACATAGACATATTGATACGAAGAAACAATACCATAGATCGATAAATAGTCGAATACACGTGTTCACGATTATTCTACGTCTTAACTACGACATAGCCCAACGTTCATCTACTCCCAAACACACAAGAGGATTAGCTACTCATATTAGGCATAACAACAACGAGATTTAAAGGAAGCGAAGATAGAGAACTCATAAAACTTCCCTAAGAAGTAAGTATGGCGTTTCTGAGGTGGAGCTCTCGTCCCTCGATCGACCGGGCGTGGCTACGTTGTTGGATCGTCCCTTGAGCTTCTCTGAATCACGGGGCTGCTTCTAGTGTTCTTCCTTCTCTTCTTTGCTCTAAGTTTTCGTCCCTATGAGCTTTCTTTAGTTCTGAGGAGAGCCCCCCCTTTTATGCTTCGAAAATGGGCTAAAACCCTGAATTTTGGCACGTTCACGGCTTCTTACCGGGCCTTCACGGCCGTGAAGGCGGCTAAAAACCCTATTTCTTGACTTCCTGGCACGGGTCACGACCTCTTGCATCGAAAGTCACGGCCGTGAAGGCGGCTAAAACCCTAAATATTGACTTTCTGGAAGGAGTCACGGCCACGCGCATCTAGATTCACGGCCGTGACACTTGAGGTTATCTCCATCTTCGCTCTCTGTCCAGGTTCACGGTTTCTTGCAAGGGATTCACGGCTGTGAATAGGACTTCTCCAACTCTCTGCCGCTGTTCACGGTGTCTTGCAAGGGATTCACGGCCGTGAACCACGATAATGTGCTTACTGCCCGAATTCACGGTTACGCGCTTGAGTCTTCACGGCCGTGAACAGTGCAGTTTCTGTTTTAGAGACTTACTGCCAACGTTCACGGCTTCTTGCGAGTTTAGTCACGGCCGTGACGTTTTCCTGACAGCTTCATATTTTGCCATTTTCGCGTCGTTTTCGCCTCGTTTTCGTTCCTCTTTGCTCGATAATCATTCGAAGGTCCTACAATATTTAAATGGGTGTAAATAGAGCCATTAAATACATGAATAACCAAAAATATCCTATTATAACCCAAATAATCAAAACAATAAACGTATTAAAGATACGTTTATCAAACCTCCCCACACTTAAGCTTTTGCTTGTCCTCAAGCAAATTAAAAGCAAGAAAATGTTATCAAGATAACGGCACGACCATTCACAATTCACCAACGCAGATGGAAAACACAAATAGGAATTAAGCAAGCAATTATGGACACTACAACAATAATCAGCACTTATCGACACGAATTTTCTTAGCACTACTAATCGAGATCCACACCTCGCAGGGATTCACTCAAATCACTCAGTGTATAGGCTAATAAATCGGTGAATCGCTCAATTCATGCAATAATCTAGTCTAAACCATATGCTTGCAAGTCAATCACACGTCTACTAAAAGCAGTTAGCATGAATCGGAAGGTCTTTTCCAGGTTAAATGGGTTCAGATAGTAATGAGGTGGTAGTGGAATCACAAATGAGTAGCAGTCATGTCGGTCTTCATGTCATTGTCTAAAGCGCGCCAGGATCAACCCTTTTGATTACGCCTATTCTCTTATTTCTGCTGCGTTCAACTAAGCCTTTCACGAGACCGGAAGATTATCAAAGGAAAGGTTCTTTTTCTTTCTTTTCGCAACAACTTATCTTCGTTCCACTTCGCTTTTACTCTTTTTTTTCTTTTTTTTCACTCTTCTTCTTTTTTTTTTCTTTCATATTGAGGCGTTCTCCACTGCTTTCGGCGTTGTCTCGGAGTTGTCGGGTCATCCGACTCGCTTTTCGACTTTGACATTCAACCTTCACTTCCTGCTCGGGTTCAGATGATCTCTGGAGGCTTATTTAGGTCAGAGGGTTATGATATACGAGGTTTAAGAAATAAAAAGGCTTAGGCACAAAGTGGTTAACTACGGTGATCAGTCGTGGTTGGGAACTTTGGCCATGGACTTATTTCCTAATGCCTTCGTCATATTCATACAAAACACACTCTAAAGCAATTTCAATGCGTATCAAACAAGCAAGTTCTAGAGAGACGTAAATTATGCACTACTCACACAACCAAGAAAAAATGAGCAAAAGCTCGTCAGCTCAAACTCTCAAAACGGAACATGGGTTATGTGTGTGAATCTCTCAAAGTAGCACTATATCTATTCATGCTGAAAAAATTAAATCACTGATGCATGTCTTTATCGCTCACTAGACTCCCTAGTATCACTCCAACTTCGAGATGAACGCAAACAATCATGCCAGACTTCTATAGATTTAATAACCACATCACATCATAAAAATTTTTCACGTAATTCACTTAAATTTTTAACAAAATTCCCAATACAAATTCCCTCTCCCCACACTTAAGATTCACGTTGTCCTCAACGTGTAAAATAAATAACAGGAAAGGAAAAGAAGTTGAAAAGAACGTGACTCCCTGAAAAATTGGCGTGGTCCTGCCTCTAGCATTTGATGATTTTGAACATGGTTGCTGCACTGATTGTGAATAATTTGGGTTGTAGTGGCGTAAATTGTGACACGTTTCCTGAAAACACTGAAAGAAAATTAAACGCATGATGGAAATAAGAAGTAAACAGCAAAACGAGTCATAATCATCAAAAGTGTCGTGATGACTAAACCAAACACACAAAGTGTTTCACAAAAGAAAAATCCCAACTGAAGTCGGAACTAAGGTGGTGGTGGTGAGGGATGCCGAGGGCGAAGGAACGCCAATGACTCCTGTGATCGCCTGACCGCGTCGTCCATGGCTTTAAGGGCCTGCTCATAGCGCTGTTGTTCCTCGCGGTAGCGTCGGTGGGCTTCCTCGTTTCGACGCTCATACTCTTCCTGGCGCCGTCGTGTCTCCTCATCGCGTCGAATGGCCTCCTCGTTGTAGCGTAGCATTTCTTGGCGCAATGTTTGAAAATCTGCGACTGACGCGTAAGTAGCGACCCCTGATGACTCGCCCTCGTGATAGCCGGAAGAATGGGAAGGTCCGGCAGTGTTTGAATGAACCGGGACTGGCCCCACACCCTCAATTTCTAGTGGCTCGGGGAATTCTTCGCCCAGGTCCGTCTGCCCACGATAGACCTCGTGCCAGACGTAAACCTTGTTCGAGCGGGACCAATGGGGTGCTTTGATGAGCATCTTCATTTTCAACATCATGTCTTCGTTCACCAGATTTCGGCCACCCACTATCGTCATCTCTGGTGAATTTTCTGGCCATAGGTTAAGTCCCCTGACAACCTTCGTAACATAAGGCCCTACAGCGGAGCTTCCCGTGACTACGAACATCAGCTTGGGCGCTGAAGGCGTAGGCCATCCCCAACCCCAAATGCACCAGTTGACCAGGCTGCATCTTGGCCAAGTAGAACAGATCACGCAGTCCAATCGCGCCGTGCGAGTTGCCCCTAGGGGTGAGCGAGGTCGATAGTAAACGGTGGATGTAGCACAGGCCAGGGCTCCTGAGTGAAGACGCCTTCGAGGTCTTCACACTGAAGGCAGGTTCGCCGGGTCTCGCAAGTTCAGCCCAACAGTTCTGGCGCTCTGTCGGATTCTGAAGGTACTCCTTGTAATATCAGTCTGGGAATGGCCCCTGGCGCCCAAAATATGGTACCCTCAATCCAAGCGCCCGACAAATATCGTCTATATCTACTGCATGCTCCTCATTAAACGCCCTGAACTTAACTCCATTGCGCCCGTCGTCGAAGGAGAAGGTGGAGAGGAACTCTTGGGTCAGCTCCTTGTACGCTGGCTCGTCGATTTGAAAGAATTCGAGCCAGCCGCTTAGGGACATGTACCCCGCCACTTGCTGGTCGATGTGATATTTCGCCAACGTCTCTTGATCAATCTGATCAGTCAGAATGAATTGCGTGCCCTTTAGCCGGTTGTAACTGGCTTGGTGAGTCTCATCGTCAAACTGCCCCATAGATTCTAGCAGTGACATCGTGCGGCTCGTGCTTTGGCCTCGACGTGGACGACTCGTTGATGCAGATGAGCGGCTTCGACCCATAGTACCTAGAAGTCCAAATGTTAGTTGGCGAGAAAACGATAATCAACACAGTTCGACTCGACCAACGTAGCGACAAAATTGCCAATTCTAAAGCAAAAACATATGAACATTCAAAGTGGCATTTTGTCGAACACATAATAGACATGCTAAAATACTCCTTCAAATCGCAATAATCGATTAACCAAGCACAAACGTTGATTCAAGCAGTGAAACGATACTAATGAAATCACGAAAACAACCAATTTCGTCAACAATTTTCGAAAATCCCCAAATTATGCAATTAGGGTTTATGGTACCAACTTGAAAATTGATGGACGAATTGAACAAATTGATCTAACCCATCGAGTTTATAGCATAGATTTAACTATAACGAGCAAGACACACAACAAATTGGCCTAAATTCGAAAAGCCCCAAGTTGTAAAATTAGGGTTCCTCACCCAAACGCGAAATTAACGAACAAAAACGACAAATCTGTCAATCCCAACGCGTTTATAGCATAAAACTAGAAATGAGAAAGCAATGTAAACACAAAACTCGATCCAAATCGTCGAAAAATACCCGCATTCGCAAAATATAAATTTGGAGATGAAAGCTCATACCTCGTCGATTTAATCGCGTTGAATTAGATGTGAAACGATTTGTGCGGTGTCGCCGGAAATTCGAGCGGCTGAAAGGGCCCGTGTGGTGATTTTGGAGTGAAAGAGATGAGGAATTTTCGATCGTGCGTTGATTTGGAAGCGAAGAAGATGAATAGTGATGAAATGGTATTTTAAGAGTTAAACTCGATACGTTCACGGCCGTGAATAACAATTCACAGGCCGTGAATGAGGGCAGAAGGTAGCATTCGTCGTATTCACGGCCGTGACGAATATGTCATGGGCCGTGAATACGGGCAGTGAGTTAAGCCCGACTATGTCACGGCCGTGAATCTTATGACACGGGCCGTGACTCTTATGATATTATTTATTTATTTATTTTTATTTATTTTTATTTATTTATTTATTTATTTTTTATTTTTTTTATTTTTTCTTTTTTTTGTTTTGTTTTTATTATTATTATTATATTTTTTTATATTTTTTATTTTTTATTATTATATATATTATTATTATTATTTTATTATTATTATTTTATTTTATTATTTTTTTTATATATTATAACCCGTCCGAGTCACAGCCGTGAATGAGGATCCACAAGCCGTGACGCCGGGCAGTGTATGAGTAATGTATCGTTCACGGCCGCGACTCAGTAGGTCACAGGCCGTGAATGCAGGCAGTGTGCGACATGGGTGGTGGACTTATGTCATTCACGGCCGTGGATTTTATGCAAAGGGCGGTGAATATTTTTTTTTTCTAATTATTATAATTTAAAATATATTTAACTATGATTGACACGTAATCGACGAATTTTTCGAGAACGATTTGCGCGATGAAAAATCTGATAATCGACAAAGGAAATATCACCTTCTCACGCGGCGTCAAATCTTCCAAGTCAAAAATTCGTCTGTATCATTTAATGGATTGCCGGGTATGATAATGAAATTTTTGTGCCATTCATGCCTATAAATAGACATTGGTAGAACAACACAATAGCATCATCTACCATACATCCCACGTCTTTACAATCTTATTTTTGAAATTTCTGGGTTAGCTAGCCACTATGTATTGGGGACAGCAGCAAGACCGTGAGAATGAGAGTGAAGAATATGCAAGGATTCGTCGTAATTTAGATATGGTATCACTCTACCTTGCTCTTATTTTGGGCTTGTTTGGAGTTTTACTTGCTTTCGTGTGTTGGGTTATCACAAGGTGCACTTGTGTGTAACCCGCCCTTATGAAGCAAAATAAACTATTGTCCTGTCTTTTGTGTCATTCGCAGTTTTAATTTGCTTTTGTGTTGGATCTTCACACGTTGTAATGGTGTTGTAACCATCTCTTATGAAGTAAAACTATCGTTCCTATCTCGTCTCTAGACTATGCGTTGTAACCATCCTCAATATTCGAAATAAATTTATTATAATTTAAAATTTTAATGTTTTTATTATTATTATTATTGTTTTATTTAATTTAATATATAGTTGTAGATTATTAAATGTTTTTTTTAAATGCCTAAAACATAAATAAAAATACCTGGGTTGCCTCCCAAGAAGCGCTTCTTTAACGTCGTGAGCCGGACGTACCTTTTTCGTTCTACGGCAGCTTGAAATCGAGGTACATGACCTCCTTTGTGCCCGTGTCTTCTCCTCCACCGTAATAATGCTTTAGTCGATGGCCATTAACCTTGAAATTTCCCTGCTCAACATTTGAAATTTCGACAGTACCATAGGGAAAAACGCGAGTAACTGTAAAAGGTCCAGACCAACGAGATCTTAGCTTTCCGGGAAAAAGCCTAAGACGAGAATTGAAAAGGGGGACTTGATCCCCCTCTTGAAATTCTCTATGTTGCTTGATCTTCATACGCTTTTGAGCGTTCCTTATACATTTTTGCATTGTCATATGCCGACAAACGCCATTCATCAACCTCATTGATCTGGAGCTTACATTTTTCACCGGCTTGCACCAAATCGAGGTTTAAAGACTTTATCGCCCAGTAGGCTTTATGTTCTAGTTCAACAGGAAGGTGACATGCCTTTTCGTAAACTAGTCGATATGGGGTAGTGCCTATTGGCGTCTTATATGCAGTCCTATACGCCCAAAGTGCGTCGTTAAGCTTATTCGCCCATTCCCGTCGATTCCCATCTATGGTGAAGATATAAATGTGCCTAAGAGGGGGGGGGGGTGAATTAGGCCTATAGAAATTTTTTCTTCTTTTCACAAATGCTAAGTGTGGTGACTTAGATATGCCTACTTATGTTTGTGACGAGTATGCCTGATATATCCTAGTAACGTCGGATGCGCGTCGGGTCTGTCTCACAGCGATAAAGAAATAACTGAAAAGTAAATGCGAGACAGGATTTTTATAGAGGTTATATCCCCAACTGGGGTTTACTCCTCTCCTTGGGATTTGCTTCCCAAGAGTCTAACCAATCACTATAATGCACCGTAGCTGGATACAAAACTGATTGGTTAGCCCAATACACAACCGAAACAAGTTGAACACTAGCCACTACTAGGTTACCACACGATGAGTTTCGTTCCTCGGAATCTCCTTGATCCCAACAGACACAGCTCGCTACCGAAGGGCCCCCGGACTTGTCCTTCCCTTCACGTGTGCGTAAACGTCGACCTTGCCTCCTTGGTATTGCTCACGTCCGAAGACAACACGTCCGAAGACAGAATATATGGAGGGGATGACGGAATATCAGATAAATCACTCGCTCAGTGATGGATATGCAGGTTAACGCTCAGGTGGGCAGAAAGCTATCACAAGTGGGAGGAACTCAGGAATCTCTCAGTATGTTTCTGCTTAAGAATCTTTCGTAGGCTTATATTCGCAAATTCTAAGTACTTCGAAAGTCTGAAGTGCAGCTCATATATAATCCTTTTCAAATAGCACTTCACATGGAAAATCATATCAAACAATAATTACCAAATCAAGCATAGTTTCCATGCAATTTTCGAGTCAATCATACCATATAAATCATGCTCTTAACAAATCATCACAACGGTCATATAGCACATTTAAAGCATAATTATTTTCCATATAAAGGCTCAATTCGTTCTCAAGCTCATTCAATCATTTCGCATATATTTTCCATTTCAGGACTTTCCGTAAGTGATTCCCTGCTGTTTCTAGTAACGAGTCAATCCAGATTTACTTTCCAAGTATGGCACACAAGATAGCAATACATCAGCACATTTTCCATGTACAGCTCATAGCATTTAATCAATATATTTACCATGTTTAGCACACAAATCAGATCGGAGCATACTTAATTTATCATAACATGGCAGAACTTTCCTTATTTCAGAGATCACACCCGTTATGGCACATACCATATAAGAGCACCTTATCCATAAGGTTAATCAAATCGAATCTTTCCTAATTATAATAAATCAGCATAAGGAAAGATATCAATTCAATATATCGCATTTAATTCAGTGCAAAGCAAGCAAGGATCATACATATGATTTTCGTCCAGGAATAAACTAGTATCAACAGATATATCACTTTCCTTATATAAACAACATATTTTCCATATATAGCTCAGTAGGATATCTCATGCATTATTTCCATATATAGCACAGAACGATATATCCTATCTCATGGAATGTCTATAACATGCGATCACCTAGTTCCATCAAATCATCACAGAATCACACTCAATTCAAATATTCAACACTTAATCGATTTATAGCTCATAAACAATGCATGGTTGAATATTATCATGAACTTAGACATTTTATTTGTCCCAAATCGAATTGCTTATTTTATAGACCTAATGTCATTACAATTACATCGTTCATCCAAACTCTCTAACATATACGGACCAAAAAGGTCAACATTCTCCCCCTTTTTGATGATGGCATGTAATTGATGCAGCATGGAAGCAAGTAAGCATATTCGATAATGCAAGTCCTAGCGCATTCCATCATCACAAAGCAGAGCATATGATATTTCCTAATCGCATATGATACATATTTGCTCCCCCTGCCTAAGTGCAGTTATCTCTATGACATGCAAAGATATATCGTGAAATAATTTTGCTCCCCCTGCCTAAGTACAGATATATCCTGTCATTTTCTATGTTATATCCTGAGTGTTAAAATTTTGAAATTTACCCGTGAGTGTGCTCCCCCTGCCTAAGTGCGCATTTTCCAAGCATGAGTCAAGCAATCACATAGTCATCGCAGCAGGCACTTATCACTTATCAAGAGATCTTACATAAGTCAAGTTGCACAGTTAAGTATCAGAGTATCACTATATCAGAGCATAAGATCAGATAGCGCAGTATAAGATCAAACAGATATATCCAAAGATCAAATCAAGACTATTAAGCATTAGAGATATATCATAAAAGCAAATATTATAAAGATTAGGGTTCAACCAACTTCCCTACCTACCACCAAAACACTTAGACGCTTAACGCCTAAACCTTAACACTTACCTTACTACTCCCCCTTCATTATCAAAAAGGCGGGAGGGATACCTAAAACTGAACTGACAGAACGGAATATCCTAATATCAACTAGGAGCAGAAATGGAACAGGGGCAGCCTACTGGCTTGAGGAGGTGTCAGAATCGACGGGCTTAGAAAGGGACTTCTTAATCAGCTTGGAGAGCTTGGACAGTTTCAGCGATAGCTCGGTGTATTGCTCTTTGAGCTTGCGGAAGCGCTTCTGATTATCAGCCTTGATATCGGAGATATCGCGGCGCAACACCGAGATTCCAGCCTTCCCTACACTCATCTCATCCTCGTAGTCCTCGTCGTCGTCGCTCTTCACCTTTGCTTTTCCTTTTGCAGCTGACCTTTTCTGAGCGCTATCAACTGACCTACCTTCTTTTGCCTTGAGCCAACCTTGACTTTGGGAGTGATGAATTCCCATGCGCTTAAGGGTCACAAGGTCCACTACATGGACAGCCTTGTCTTCCCAAGCCAGCGGCAGAATAATACCTTCGCACTCGAACATGTGAGTAAGCAGCATTCCATAGGGCAACGCCTTGTCTTTGCCCTCGATGGCCTGAATCATGTGCTTCATGATGATATATCCGAGGTTGAATCTGCGATTCTGGGATATCATATATACCGCGAAGGTGCTCATGAAGTTCATGGTGGTCGAGTGGCCGCCACTGCCTATTTTCGCACTCCAGAGGGTCATGTTAAGCAATTTGTGCAGGAAGAAAAAGTCGATAGGGAGCTTGTTCAGGGCTTCTCCGTCAGAAAATCGAGGTTTGGTGCGGGTATTCCAGAGTGTCTTAAGGACATCACTGAGATCAAACTCATCGGCATGGCACCAGTCGTTCATGTCGTAGTGACAGAGGACCTCATCAGCTACCCCCAGCATGGCATTCATAGTCTTAGTGTTCCATTCGATTTTGCGGCCGAGAATGTAGGAGCGGATGATGATATGCCCTTCGAACTCTTCATAGTTGAAGTTTGCATAAAAGAGTTTGACAACCTCAGGATAGTAGGGCGTGTTGATGCTGAGAAACTGCTCCCATCCAAAGTCCTTTAACCAGGTGATAACCGTCCCTTCAGGCAAGTTGTCCAAGGCAACTCCCCGTCCTCTGGCAATATCCCGTTTGCTGAAACTTTTGTAGATGGTTCAATTGCGTTCCTCCAAAAAGAGGGCTTCAACAGGGATTTCGTTGGGCTTTGACAGATCAATAGGCGGGATGTCAGAATGTTTTGGGGTTGAATGTGGAGAAGGAGGGGCTTTCTCAAGTGGTGATGAAGCTTTTTCAGGATTTGGGTATCGTGGAGGCGATTTCTGAGTTTCCTCAGGAACTTCATCAGGGATCTCGGAACTTGAGGCAGGCTTTTCTGGTTCGGGTGACTTTGCAGGGGTACCGGTAGGAGTAAATATGTACCCAATTTTGAGAGGCTGGATCTCTTTGTCTTTTTCTTCTTCTTCTTGACAGGTTTGGCCGGAGAGGGAATCTTATCAGTGGATTTCGTTTTGGAGCGGGTTTTGCGAGCAGAAGGCGATGAGGCTGAGGCTTGTTCTGGTGATTTAGGAGGAGATTCAAGTGGGGACTCATCAGACGTGGGCTCCTTGCGTTTTCGGCTTGAAGACTCTTTGGTGGCTGCCTTGGGTGTGGATGTTTTAGCCATTTTTCAGAAGTTAGGGTTTGAAAGGAAGTTTGGAGAAGATGAATGAGTTTATGATGATAAGGAACGGTTTTGAATTTAAAGAATAGGGTCGGTTTATTTTAGGAAGAGATAAGGATGAGATTTGAAATTTGAAATTTGAAATTTCGAAGTTGGAAAGTGGAAAACTGTCAGAGATATCGGGCTGATTTGACAGGATCTCATAATTATGGAAGGGATTTGACTGGGCTGAAAGGAATATATTTTAAATAAATGAGTTTCCTAAAATAACTGAACGGCTGGAATGATATCTACGAGTTCCTTGCTAAAATAACCTGATCACATTCAAGGGCAGATCCAGGAGATCGGATATTCCTAAAATAAACTAGATGGCTGAAGGAATGTCTATCTACGAATTTCTTCCTAAAATACGGGAATTGCTCAAGGAAAAATCTATAAGATTCACGGAAATATTCTAAAAGCTAAATGAATATCTTAAGGTAGAGTTATTATGAGTTTCTATCTAAAATAGAGTAACCTAGAATAAATGATAGAATTAGGCAGATTTACTAACCTTATTAAGCTCGAGGATTCCCAATCGATCACGGATGTCGCAGAATCTTGCCTCTATTAGGGGTTTAGTGAAGATATCAGCGAGCTGATCATTTGTTCCTACGAATTCCACACTGATATTCCCCTTCTGAACATGGTCTCGTATAAAATGATGTTTAACCTCAATATGCTTAGTACGAGAATGATGCACGGGATTCTTAGTAATACTAATGGCACTAGTGCTATCACACAGAATAGGAATTTTGTCATAACTTAGCCCGAAATCACTAAGGGTTTGTTTCATCCAAAGAACCTGTTGACAACAATTTCCTAAGGCCATATATTCAGCTTCGGTTGTGGAGAGGGCGACAGCATTTTGCTTTCTACTAGACCAAGTTACCAAGGAATTCCCAAGTAATTGGCAAGTTCCACTGGTACTTTTCCTATCTTCCCTACAGCCGGCATAGTCGGCGTCGGAATATCCCATTAATGGGAAGTCATCCGTATAGGAGTACCACAGACCAAAATTGACAGTACCCTTGATATATCTAAGTATCCGCTTGACTGCGGTCAAGTGAGATTCCCTAGGGTCAGACTGATATCTCGAACACATACCAACCGCAAACATGATATCAGGGCGACTAGCAGTTAAGTAGAGAAGACTTCCGATCATACCTCGATATTGTGTTTGATCAACCGGTGTACCTGATTCATCAATGTCTATTTTGGTGGTCTGATGCATAGGGGTGGAAATTGCTTTGGAATCACTCATCCCGAATTTTGTCAGCAATTCCCTGCCGTATTTCGTCTGGGATACGAAGGTTCCATTGTCAAGCTGCTTTATTTGCAACCCGAAGAAGTAGTTCAGCTCACCCATTAAGCTCATCTCAAATTCCTTCTGCATAGACTTAGAAAATTCCTCGCAGAGAAGGATATTAGTACTTCCAAATATGATATCATCAACGTAAATTTGGACCAGTATCATGTGATCACCTTCATACTTAATAAACAGCGTGTCATCAATAGTTCCAGTCGAGAATCCTATGTCAATCAGAAACTTACTTAGCCTTTCATACAATGCCCTAGGAGCCTGCTTTAAACCATATAATGCTTTATTTAATTTAAAAACATGATTTGGAAAATCTTCCCTAGCGAAGCCCGGTGGTTGTTCTACATAAACCTCCTCATTTATAAAACCATTTAAAAAAGCACTTTTTACGTCCATTTGAAAAAGTTTAAAACGTTTAAAACATGCATATGCAAGTAAGACACGTATAGATTCTAATCTAGCTACCGGAGCAAAGGTTTCATCGAAATCAATACCTTCCTCCTGGGAATAACCTTTTGCAACTAACCTCGCTTTGTTTCTTGTGACATTTCCATGTTCGTCGAGTTTGTTGCGGAAGACCCATTTGGTTCCTATGATGGATTTTTCTTACGGTCTCTCTACGAGTGTCCACACTTGGCTCTTTTCAAACTGAGATAGCTCATCTTCCATGGCAGAGACCCATGATATATCATCTAGAGCTTCATGGACTGTCTTTGGTTCCATCATTGAGAGAAGTACATCATGAGATTCCTCCGTATCTTGGTTTCGTACAGTTGCTCGAGTTTTGATTCCAGATCTGATATTTCCTATCACTTGATCTGTTGGATGACTGGAAGCATGTTTCCATTTTCTAGGTTGCAGCTCTCCAGCTTTCGGTTCCACTGTTTCAGCATTTTCATCTTTAGGAATATCTTCCTCACTGTCTTTAATATCCTGCAATTCTGCACAAGGCAAATCTATACCTTTTCCTCATCAGTAGCATCTGCGTTAGGCATCTCATCAAAAGTAACATGTATGGATTCCTGAACAGTCAGCTTTCTTTTATTGTAAACACGATATGCCTTAGACGTAAGACTGTAACCAAGGAATATCCCTTCATCAACCTTAGAGTCAAATTTTCCTCTCTTATCTCTATCGTTCAAGATAAAGCATTTACATCCGAACACATGAAAGTAACCTATATTTGGAGTTCTACCATGCCAGATTTCATAAGAAGTCTTCTTTAATATCGGCCTAAGGAAGACACGGTTAGACACGTAACAAGCTGTACTAACGGCTTCCGCCCAGAACTGTTTAGGAATATCATACTCATGTAACATAGATCTAGCCATTTCCTGTAATACCCTATTTTTACGTTCAACAACACCGTTCTGTTGGGGGGTTATATGAGCAGAGAAATTATGACTATATCCATACTGATCACAGAATGATGCAAACGACTTACTATCAAATTCCAGACCGTTATCACTTCGTATCCTACATAAGTTCGTTTCTTTTTCATTTTCAAGTCTCTTTACTAGCGATGCAAAGTTATCTAATGCCTCATTCTTATGTGCAAGGAATATCACCCATGTATACCTGGAGTAATCATCAACGATGACAAAGGCATATCTTTTACCTCACAGAGACATCGTCTGAACCGGACCAAAAAGGTCGAGATGTAGCAGTTCCAGAGGTCTGGATGTGGATATCACATTCTTTGCTTTGAAAGATGTCTTAGTCTGCTTGCCCATCTGGCATGCCTTGCATGTTTTGTCCTTGACAAACTTTATGTCAGGAACACCTCGTATCAGTGCATTGCTTGTAATATGAGACAGTAATTCCATATTGGCATGTCCTAGGCGTCTGTGCCATAACCAAGTGTTATCCTGTGTAACTGCTAAACACTTGACATTCTGGTCAGTGATATCATCAAGAGTTATACAATATATATTTTTATCCCTAGATGCACTGAATAGTACCTTATCATCATTTCTAACTACACACTTATCATTTTCAAAGGTAACCGTGTGACCTTTATCGCATAATTGACTGATGCTAATGAGGTTATGTTCTAGATTCTTAACCAACCATACGTCATCTATAGTAGTATGTAAAATGTTACTGACAGTTCCAACTCCTATAACCTTAGCTTTTGTGTTGTCGGCGTAGGAGACATATCCTCCATCATACGCTTTCACCGACACAAACTTACTGATATCACCTGTCATATGGTGGGAACACCCACTGTCGAGGTACCACTTGTTCTTCCTACTGGATTTTCTTCTTTGTACCTGCATGAATCAGTTCTTTTCTGAGGTGCCCAATTTTGATTGGGTCCTAAACGGTTAGCAGCAAAATAATTCCTGTTAACACGTGGTATATCATGTATCACAGGCTGTGATCTCTCAGTCACAGGCTGGCCAGAGTTAGAAACTTCAGGAACTTTCTTAGGTCTCCAGACATATTTAGATTTATCAGCTTTCTTCAAGAAACAGTGGTTAGCATAATGACCAAGACGACCACATGAAAAACATTTAGGTTTCCTAACGTTTTGTGGAGGTGCAGCATGTTCATGTGTTGTGGAATATCCTAATCCTGTTTTCCCGATTTGTGCAGGAATACTAAGTAACATATCAAGATTTTGTTGTCCTTCAAGAAATCTAACATTGGTACGAGATTTTTCTTCTAAGAAATCCTTAAGAGCGGACATGTCTCTAGATACATTCTTTTGCTTCCTAAGTTTCTCGCAATTACACAAAGCTTTTTCTTTCTTAAGAGTCTCTAGCTCGGCTCTCAGGCGCTCATTTTCTAGATCCGTTTGATGCTTCTCTCTAGGTACTTCATCTCGTTGCCTAATTAGACCCTTCACTTGTGAGTTGAGTGACTTAATTCTTCTTTCTGCATTTTGAATTATTTCAAACATCTCTTCTTTTTCATCTACTTCAAAGGCCGATGAAGCGTTATCATGAGATTCATCTTGCCTAGCATATAATTCATTCAGAAATAATATTTTCTTAATAGTGGATGAATCCGATACCTGATCATCATCCGCGGCCATGTAGGCGAGATCTTCCTCTTCTTCGCTCCCGGCCTCTTCCCAGTTTGTGACCATGGCCTTCTGCTTCTTTATCTTTTTGTCACCATTTTCCATCGGGCAGTTTGAGGCAAAGTGGCCTGGCTTGTTGCACTTGAAGCATTTCTGTACATTGTTTCCGGATGACGATATTCCCTTGTTCCTAGGTTGGAATTTGGAGTTTTCCTTGAACTTTCTTCTCATCCGAAACTTATCAAACTTTCTGGTCAGCATGGCGATCTCCTCCATTAGGTCCTCCTCAGATTCTTCTTCGCCTTCAGAGTCGTGTTCTTGTTCGGTATTAAAGGCAATATTTGGTTGATTTCGGACTGGTGGTTTTTCCTTGATAGAGATCTGAGTCATCTCGTAGGTGGTCAGAGATCCGATCAGTTCTGACACCGAAAGTTCGTCCAAGTCCTTTGCTTCGTAGATGGCGGTCACTTTGGGATTCCATTCTCTAGAAAGAGATCTCAGGATTTTTCGCACCTTCTCACCATCTTCTATTTTCTTTCCCAACGAGAACATTTGATTAATGATGTTCATGAATCTGGCATACATGTTGGTTATGGTCTCGTTGTCCTCCATCTTGAATAGCTCGTATTGGTGAGTCAAGAGGGCTATCCGTTCTTGCACAACTCGAGTGGTTCCTTCATGTGTGACTTGAAGCATGTCCCATATATTTTTTGCAGATTCGCATGAGCTCACACGATTGTACTCTTCTCTTGTGAGTGTGCAAGCTATCATGTTCTTGGCTTTGGCATTTAGAGAGATTCCTCGCTTGTCTGCTATATTGTAATCAGGGCCTTTCTTTGGAGTTCCATCTTCGTTTTTGGGAATGTAAGGTCCTGTTGCGATGATATCCCACAGGTCGTAGTCTGTAGCGATCAGGAATTCCTTCATGGGATTTTTCCATATGGCGTAGTTTGTCCCGTCGAAGAGTGGTGGCCTGGAATGGGATTGTCCCTCTGCAAAAACATCAAAACTCGAAGAAGCCATTAGATCTTTAACTCGGGCTTGTTAGGCCCGTCGTTTGAGTAACCTGTCTCTGATACCAAATGAAGATATAAATGTGCCTAAGAGGGGGGGTGAATTAGGCCTATAGAAATTTTTGCTTCTTTTCACAAATGCTAAGTGTGGTGACTTAGATATGCCTACTTATGTTTGTGACGAGTATGCCTGATATATCCTAGTAACGTCGGATGTGCGTCGGGTCTGTCTCACAGCGATAAAGAAATAACTGAAAAGTAAATGCGAGACAGGATTTTTATAGAGGTTATATCCCCAACTGGGGTTTACTCCTCTCCTTGGGATTTGCTTCCCAAGAGTCTAACCAATCACTATAATGCACCGTAGCTGGATACAAAACTGATTGGTTAGCCCAATACACAACCGAAACAAGTTGAACACTAGCCACTACTAGGTTACCACACGCCGAGTTTCGTTCCTCGGAATCTCCTTGATCCCAACAGACACAGCTCGCTACCGAAGGGCTCCCGGACTTGTCCTTCCCTTCACGTGTGCGTAAACATCGACCTTGCCTCCTTGGTATTGCTCACGTCCGAAGACAACACGTCCGAAGACAGAATATATGGAGGGGATGACGGAATATCAGATAAATCACTCGCTCAGTGATGGATATGCAGGTTAACGCTCAGGTGGACAGAAAGCTATCACAAGGGGGAACTCAGGAATCTCTCAGTATGTTTCTGCTTAAGAATCTTTCGTAGGCTTATATTCGCAAATTCTAAGTACTTCGAAAGTCTGAAGTGCAGCTCATATATAATCCTTTTCAAATAGCACTTCACATGGAAAATCATATCAAACAATAATTACCAAATCAAGCATAGTTTCCATGCAATTTTCGAGTCAATCATACCATATAAATCATGCTCTTAACAAATCATCACAACGGTCATATAGCACATTTAAAGCATAATTATTTTCCATATAAAGGCTCAATTCGTTCTCAAGCTCATTCAATCATTTCGCATATATTTTCCATTTCAGGACTTTCCGTAAGTGATTCCCTGCTGTTTCTAGTAACGAGTCAATCCAGATTTACTTTCCAAGTATGGCACACAAGATAGCAATACATCAGCACGTTTTCCATGTACAGCTCATAGCATTTAATCAATATATTTACCATGTTTAGCACACAAATCAGATCGGAGCATACTTAATTCGATTTATCATAACATGACAGAACTTTCCTTATTTCAGAGATCACACCCGTTATAGCACATACCATATAAGAGCACCTTATCCATAAGGTTAATCAAATCGAATCTTTCCTAATTATAATATTCTAATCAGCATAAGGAAAGATATCAATTCAATATATCGCATTTAATTCAGTGCAAAGCAAGCAAGGATCATACATATGATTTTCGTCCAGGAATAAACTAGTATCAACGGATATATCACTTTCCTTATATAAACAACATATTTTCCATATATAGCTCAGTAGGATATCTCATGCATTATTTCCATATAAGCACAGAACGATATATCCTATCTCATGGAATGTCTATAACATGCGATCACCTAGTTCCATCAAATCATCACAGAATCACACGCAATTCAAATATTCAACACTTAATCGATTTATAGCTCATAAACAATGCATGGTTGAATATTATCATGAACTTAGACATTTTATTTGTCCCAAATCGAATTGCTTATTTTATAGACCTAATGTCATTACAATTACATCGTTCATCAAAACTCTCTAACATATACGGACCAAAAAGGTCAACATATGGTTTTCTCTAGAATGCGCTTCAACTCACGGTTCACTACTTCTACTTGACCACTAGCTTGGGGGTGGTATGGGGTGGATAGGCTGTGTCTAACACCATAACGTTCTAACGTGCGTGCAAACTGGGTGTTACAGAAATGTGTACCCCTATCACTAATAATGCACCTAGGCGTCCCAAAACATGAAAACAATGCTCGAAGAAATCTAACGACTACCCTAGCATCGTTCGTGGGTAAGGCTTGCGCCTCGGCCCATTTAGACACATAATCGACCGCAACTAGGATGTACTTATTATTGTACGAGCTAGGGAATGGTCCCATAAAATTTATACCCCAAACGTCGAAAATTTCACAAACTAGGATGAAGTTCTGGGGCATTTCGTCGCGTTTCGAGAGATTACCTGCGCGCTGACACTGATCACAAGTGTCAACATACCTTTGGGCGTCCTTGAATATCGTGGGCCAGTAGAATCCGCTTTCCAACACCTTCTGGTCGGTTCTGTTGGCTGCGTAGTGCCCTCCGGTCGGTCCATTGTGGCAGTGCCTCAGGATCTGTGTCGTCTCTGGAGCGGCAACGCATCGTCGTATCACCTGGTCTGCACATCGCCTGAAAAGATATGGGTCTTCCCAAAAGTAGTACCTCAAATCGGAAAAGAATTTCTTCTTTTGCTGACTGGTGTACTCCTTTGGTAGGACCCTCGCAACAAGATAGTTAGCATAATCTGCAAACCAGGGAGTGTCGTCACTTACCACCTGTATCGAGTAAAGATGCTCGTCTGGAACCTATCTTGTATCGGCTTTCCGTCCTTGTGGTATATTTCGGACTCCTCCAGTCGAGAGAGGTGATCCGCCGCTAGTTCTCCGCACCCTTCTTATCCCGAATCTCAATATCGAACTCTTGCAGTAGTAGGATCCATCTGATTAGCCGTGGCTTGGCGTCGGGCTTTGCTAACAAGTACTTAAGAGCACAATGGTCAGTAAAAATAATAACTTTGGATAGGATAAGATATGACCTGAACTTGTCGAAAGCAAACACGACGGCCAACAGCTCCTTTTCTGTGGTCGTGTAATTGGCTTGGGCTGTGTCTAGCGTTTTACTCGCGTAATAGATCGGCCTGAAATTGTTGTCCTTACGCTGCCCTAACACGGCCCCAACTGCATAGTCACTAGCATCGCACATTAGTTCAAAGGGCAGCCCCCAGTCAGGGGCGACCATAATAGGTGCTGCGATAAGTCGTTCCTTAAGTAAATTGAAAGCATGCAAGCACTCGTCATTAAAATCAAACGGGGCATCTTTTTCTAGCAACCTAGACATGGGTCTTGCAATCTTCGAGAAATCTTTAATAAACCTACGATAAAACCCCGCATGTCCTAGAAAGCTCCTAATCAACTTCACGTTCGAGGGAACACGCAATTTTTCTATCGTCTCTAACTTAGCTCGGTCCACTTCGATTCCTTTAGAGGAGATCTTGTGACCGAGAACTATACCCTCTCGAACCATGAAGTGGCACTTTTCCCAATTAAGTGCCAAGTTTGTCTCCTCGCATCGTGCGAGTACGAGCTTCAGATTCGATAAACATACATCGAATGACGACCCGAAAACAGAAAAATCGTCCATAAATACCTCCATTACCTCACCTACCAGTTCGTCGAATATGGCCATCATGCATCGATGGAAGGTGGCTGGGGCATTGCAGAGGCCGAACGGCATCCTTCGGTACGCAAACGTCCCGAACGGGCAAGTGAACGTGGTCTTTTCCTGGTCCTCGGGTGCTATGGGGATCTGTAGATAACCCGACAAACCATCTAGGAAACAGTAAAATGAGTGACCGGCTAACTTTTCTAACATCTGATCAATAAATGGTAAAGGAAAGTGATCCTTTCTCGTCGCATCATTCAACTTCCTATAGTCGATGCAGACGCGCCACCCAGTCACTGTCCGCGTCGGAATCAATTCGTTCTTGTCGTTGGTGACGACCGTCATGCCTCCCTTCTTTGGGACTACTTGGACTGGGCTGACCCACGCGCTGTCTGAAATGGGATAGATCATCCCTGCGTCTAACAGTTTGATCACTTTCTTCTTAACCACGTCCTTCATATTGGGGTTGAGCCGCCTTTGGCGTTGAGCGACCGGCTTGAAATCATCCTCCATGAAGATCTTATGTGTGCAATAGCTTGGGTTGATACCCCTTATGTCGGATATCTTCCACGCCAAAGCCTTCTTGTGCGCCTTCAACACGTCTAAGAGTTGGTCCTTCTGTCCGTCGTCGAGGGTCGACGAGATGATGACTGGTAGCCCTCCGTTGCTGCTAAGAAACGCGTACTCGAGATGTTCGGGCAGCGACTTCAGTTCTAGGACCGGTGGCTCTTCGACCGAGCTCTTCTCCTTGTCCTCTTCGCTGCTCTCGTCGATGGCTATAATCGGCTCGTCGACTTCCTCCCCACACTCATCGATTGCCATAAGAGTGTGCATGTCCTGCTCGTCGACCTGTGATAAACCTTGCACGGAAAAAAGAAAGTCGTGCTCAAATACGTCTAAGAAATAGCATTTATCATCTTGCTCGCCGCTCTTTTTCATTGAGTCGGCCATATTAAAAGTAACTTTCTCGCCGTCTACTGTCAAGGTCAATGTACCATTCCTAACGTCTATCATGGTTTCTCCTGTGGCTAAGAACGGTCTACCTAATATCAATGGGACATTATCATCCTCCTCCATGTCTAAAATAACGAAATCAGCAGGAATTACGAACTTATCCACTTTAACTAGAACGTCCTCGACAACACCTCGAGGATAGTTCAACGATCTATCGGCTAACTGCAAGCTCATCCTAGTGGGTCGTGGCTCACCTAATCCTAAGCGCTTAAACATTGAATATGGCATTAAATTAATGCTAGCACCTAGGTTAGCTAACGCATGCTCAACAACTAAGTCTCCTATAAGACAGGGAATGGTAAAACTCCCTGGGTCCTTAAGCTTCTTAGGGATCTTGCTTTGGAGTATCGCCGAGCACTCTCCTCGCAGGCGTACGGTGGAGACGTGTTCGAGCTTCCTTCTGTTCGTCAGCAGGTCCTTCAAGAACTTGGCGAAGCTGGGCATCTGCGTAATAGCTTCAACAAAAGGTAGGTTAATATGCAATTCCTTAAACATACCCATAAATTTACCAAATTGTGCATCGTCTTTGTCCTTCTTTAGTCGAGCCGGGTAAGGAATCTTCGGCTGATATGGCTTCACCGGTGGCCGCTCGATCTCCTTCGCCTTTTCTTTCTCAGGCTCGACCTTCTCCTTCTCAGCTTCGGCCTTTTCGATATCATCGCCTCTGATCTCCTCCACTTCGGGCTCATCATGGCTCTCGAAGTTGGCGTTCTCCTTGGTCTTCTTCTTGGCGGGCACTTCTTGCAGTTCTCGCCCGTTCCTCAGCGTCACCGCCTTACAATACTCCTTTGGGTTCGGCTCGGTGTAGCTTGGGAGCGATCCCTGAGTACGCCCCGCCAACTGCTTCGCCATCTGGCCCATCTGTTGCTCCAGCTTCTTGAGCGAGGCGTCCGTGTTCTGCGCACGCAAGTCGTTCGCCTCCATGTACTCCTCCATCTTCGTCATTCGGCTTTCGTGGGCTGCCGTGGTGCTGCTGAAATTCCTGAGGAGCGTCTTCATCATGTCCTTCATCTCCCTCATGTCACCGGATCCTCCTGCGGGTGCGTTCTGGTACTGTCGTGGCGGCCCGTTTTGGAAACCGGACGGTCTAGGCTGAAATCCAGGCGGCCCTTGCCCCTGGTGATTCTGATTCCCGTACGCCAGATTGGGGTGCGCTCGGGGTTGGAAACTTCGCTGGCCACCTTGGTAATTGCCCATATAGTCTACGTGCTCCAGGGATTGCCCAAGTTGGCATTCCGATGTCTCGTGGGCTGCGCCACAAATCTCGCACTGTGGTGTGTATGGCTTCTGAGGTGGTGGACTTGTCATCACGGCATGTACGGGTTGTGTTTGCCCGGCCTTTGGAAGTAGTATGTTGATTACCGTCTGGAGCTGAGAATTGGTAGTTGCAATTTGTTGTTGCAGCGCCTCGAACTTGGCATTTGAAGCGGTCTCCTCGCTTACCCCAAACACTCCTGGAGTCTTTATCCTCGTATTGTCTCTCATGAAGTTGTTCCTTGAGTAATCTTCGATTAGATTCCAGACGTCTGTGGCATTGACCTTCACGAGCCCTCCTCCCGCGGCTCCGTCTAGCATATGAACGGTTTGATCATTGAGGCCCTCGTGAAATCGATTGATCATGGCGGCCCTTCACATCCCGTGTTGCAGGCACTTCTTCAATAGGGATTTGTACCTCTCCCACACCTCGTAGAGATTCTCTGAATCCTTCTGGTGAAAAAGGGAAATCTCCGTCTTCAACCGTAATACCTTTGACAATGGAAAATAATGGCCGATGAATGCTGCTCGAAGCTCTTCCCACGTAGTGATTGATCTGGGCGTAGCATCTCCAACCAATCCTTTGCCCTGTATTTGAGTGAGAATGGGAACAACATCAGCTTGATAGCATCGCTCGGGACCCCATTAATCTTGATGGTGTCTGTCACTGTCAGAAAAGCCTTCAGGTGGGAGTAAGGATCATCATCAGGGTTCCCCTCAAATTGGGCCGTCTGAAAGATCATCTGGAGCCAAGCATGCTTCAGTTCGAAATTATTGTTTTCGATCGGTGGAATGACTATCGCCGAGTCAGTTCCGCCGAGGAGGCGCTCGTGAGTAGGTCTTGTAGAGATTGTTCCTCTTCTTGGTCCTGGTGACCGGTACTCTGCGTTCAGCCATCTCGACTTCTGTCTCTCGATTGTCTTTGGACGTCTCTGTTCGAGAATTGTCTGCCGACTCCTGAGAGTTGTCCTCTGAGTAGCTGACTAGCGCTTCCTGATAATTACTAGCCGTGCCTTCTGAATTGTATCTGAGCTGCCTTCGTAACTTTCGCTCGAAATCTGGATCTCCTTCAACAATGGGACCTGATGGGTGGCTTCGGGTCATCCACTGTCAAACAGTACCTTCAATGAGTGAAAGCGAAATTTAGCGAAGAACTAGATAAATACGTTGAAAAGGTAACGAGACTAATAATGATGTAGGAAACAAATAACGCAATTAAAACAAGTAACGCAATTAACGAAAAACTAAAAAAATGTAAAATAATATAGCTAAATTACCGAACTAGGGTGTTCCTAATATCAATCTATTCCCCGGCAACGGCGCCAAAAACTTAATCGCGTGCGTGTACGTTATATATTTAAATAAGAGTTCGTGCAAATACGTCAAGTAATAATTAAAACGAATATATTATAACTAAAACCACGCGCGATAGGCAGTGTACCTATCGTTTGTAATATAGCTATAGCGAATATCCGAGTATCGATCACGAGAAATAAATTGATTACTAGTATTGACCTATCGACTCGATATTTAGCCTATGTAAATAACGGGATTGATTTATACTCTGAACTAATTTAACAAAGCAACTTAAAGGATTGGAAGACAAGGAGGCACAACTAGAAATAGTAAGAGTGACTTAAGGTGACAAATATGTGTTCGGGGTTCGAATCCCAAAGGGTGTTGTCGGCTAAGGCTACGGAATATTGCTCCGACGTGATTATCGACTAAATCGCAGTAATTTCCTACCCACTCACGGATTTGCTGTCGCCCTAAACGTTCGTGGGGATCTGAGTTTAGCGATTACTAGATGGCGAGGATCGAGTATTTGCTGTCGCCCTATACTTGAATCCTAACATCTATGAACGGCCTAATCGTTATTTAGCTTTCGCCCTAAACGATATACCACACATTCATATCAACACATAGACATATTGATACGAAGAAACAATATCATAGATCGATAAATAGTCGAATACACGTGTTCACGATTATTCTACGTCTTAACTACGACATAGCCCAACGTTCATCTACTCCCAAACACACAAGAGGATTAGCTACTCATATTAGGCATAACAACAACGAGATTTAAAGGAAACAAAGATAGGGAACTCATAAAACTTCCCTAAGAAGTAAGTATGGCGTTTCTGAGGTGGAGCTCTCGTCCCTCGATCGACCGGGCGTGGCTACGTTGTTGGATCGTCCCTTGAGCTTCTCTGAATCACGGGGCTGCTTCTAGTGTTCTTCCTTCTCTTCTTTGCTCTAAGTTTTCGTCCCTATGAGCTTTCTTTAGTTCTGAGGAGAGCCCCCCCTTTTATGCTTCGAAAATGGGCTAAAACCCTGAATTTTGGCACGTTCACGGCTTCTTACCGGGCCTTCACGGTCGTGAAGGCGGCTAAAAACCCTATTTCTTGACTTCCTGGCATGGGTCATGGCCTCTTGCATCGAAGGTCACGGCCGTGAAGGCGGCTAAAATCCTAAATATTGACTTTCTGGAAGGAGTCACGGCCACGCGCATCTAGATTCACGGCAGTGACACTTGAGGTTATCTCCATCTTCGCTCTCTGTCCAGGTTCACGGTTTCTTGCAAGGGATTCACGGCCGTGAATAGGACTTCTCCAACTCTCTGTCGCTGTTCACGGTGTCTTGCAAGGGATTCACGGCCGTGAACCACGATAATGTGCTTACTGCCCGAATTCACGGTTACGCCCTTGAGTCTTCACGGCCGTGAACCGTGCAGTTTCTGTTTCAGAGACTTACTGCCAATGTTCACGGCTTCTTGCGAGTTTAGTCACGGCCGTGACGTTTTCCTGACAGCTTCATATTTTGCCATTTTCGCGTCGTTTTCGCCTCGTTTTCGTTCCTCTTTGCTCGATAATCATTCGAATGTCCTACAATATTTAAATGGGTGTAAATAGAGCCATTAAATACATGAATAACCAAAAATATCCTATTATAACCCAAATAATCAAAACAATAAACGTATTAAAGATACGTTTATCAGCATGCATGCTACCGGTGCTTGGAACGAACCTTTGATTCGCTCCTTCTTCCTTCCATGTGATGCGGAACTTATCTTGGGTACCCCACTTAGTTCGTCGCTGAACGACGACAAGCTCATTTGGCACTTCACGAAGGATGGCACATTCTCCGTCAAAACCGCCTATCAACTTGCTCAACAGGTTGCCTCGGGATCCTCTGCTAGCACGAGCTCCCCACAATGCTGGAAATTCTTATGGAACTCTAGCGTCATTCCGAAGGTGTAATATTTGCTTAGCGTCTTTGCGCGATGCTCTCCCAACAACAACAAATCTTGCGGCCCAAAAGTGTATTCCCAGCCCTCACTGTAGCCGTTGCAGCTCACCATTTGAGATACCAAGCGCGCTTTTATCTCTTGTCCTTACTCACGCCAAATTTGGAAAGCCTCGCTTCTCTTCGGGCTTTGAAAAATTGTGGGTCATTTCTGTTGAATTTTGGTTGCGCAAAGTTTTTGAAGTCTTAGGCACGAACCTTTTCGACGAGTTCCTCAATCTCTTATGGGCTATTTGGCTTTATAGGAATTCTTGGGTAATGAAGCACGAAGACACCCCGCCTCTTATTTCAGTTAAGAGGGCAGCTGATATTGCATCTTTTGATAGGCCGCTCTCTAACGGCGATCTTGGTGCTGCGACTCACCCGTCGCACTGGCAATGTCCCCCCTCAGGATTTATAAAAATCAATTTTGACGGAGCTCTACACCCCCAATGCGGCGGGGCATCTATTGGCATTATTGCTCGCGACGACTCTGGTGCATGTTGTGGTTGGCTCACGAGATTCTTTCATGGATCTTTTTTACCGGAGGTTAATGAGGCACGATCAGTCCTTTGGGCCTTGCAATTTGCCCTTCGAAACAACTGGCGTTTCACCATCTTTGAAGGAGATTGCCTCTCAATCATTAAGAACCTTGCGTCAAATTCATCCATCTCATCGAATTCTGGTGCAATCTTGCACGACTGCTTAGCCCTTACTGATATGTTTCATTCCATTTCATTTTCTTTTGTTAAACGTGGTACGGTGCTGCCCACTACCTTGCTAAAGTCTTAGGTTGCAATGGTGAGGGTTGTTCCCCACCTTCGCAAGCTTTAGCGACTTTGTTATCTTCTGACTTCGTTTGAATTTTATGGTCATTTTTATTAAAAAAAAAAACATATCCTTAACATAAAAATATCATTTTTGTGAGATTGATATATTACATGGAATGATGAGGAAATAGGGACGAATTATTCCCAATCGCCGTTATTATATGGTTAACAATTAATAAACTAGTTTAGTTGTGTGAGTCATCAACAAATCTTGGAAAAATTATAATTGTCATACGGAATAAACTTTATGGACAAAAAATAGAAAGATGATGGGAGATAACTTGACATGAATCAGTAAGTGGAGAATCTTGTATATAATTTATATAGTGACGAAAAATAAAATATAAAATAATGTAAAGCTTTGGCTTTATAGATATAAGTACTTTATCTTTCAAGTGTAGCCATTGAACCCATATTTCTTTAAACAAAGGTTGAATAGACATTGAATATTCCGAAACCTCCAATTTGAGGGAAGAAATAAGGAATTAGTGATAAGATATGTCATTTCTTTCCCCGTCCATCACTATTTAAAAAACAGTAGCTTTTACAACATTTCATTTATCAGCCTTTTCCTAAACCACATGCAAACACTTAACACATATCAATTAAGAAAGCCCAATATGATTTTTTTTAATATATATGAAAACGTATGTGTTTTTTAAATAATATAAAGAATCCAATTGAAAAAATTACGTATTTTTTTTAATATTACACCTTTGGCTGTTCACTGAAAAGAAAAAAAAAAAAGAATATTTATGTGGTTTTGATGACTGAAAAGAAAAAGAAATATAAGATTAGTAGTGCTTTCTTTTTTTCTTTTTTTTTCCTGACTTTTAATAGTGGAGCTGCCGCTCATATGAGATGGAAGGTGACATTGCCTTGCTTTGCTTTTGGCTTTGCTATTCTTAAGTAGCTTTCTTTGGAAATCACTAGCTTCCCTTCCTTGGACACTTGTTCACCTTAGTATATCTGTAATAACATTTGCCAAAATTGTAAATATTCAAATAATTGCAACTATATAATGTATAGTCTTTTGGCCGGTTTCATTTTCTAGGCGTAGATGTTCTCGCTTATATCTAGCAAAATGTCGTAAATTTAGATAAGCTCATTTCTAGGTTTTCCTTGTTAAAACTCGCGTAGTTACGATGCCGCAGTCTATTTATTCAATATGGAAGAATTATTTCCCATCCAACCCAAATATTAATTCACAAGAAAATGGAACTATGTTTTAGAATTTGAAACGAATAATTAATATTATTTCTGTCGTTATTATTACTTTATTATTCCTATAAGGAGGTTAATCGTACAATATTACATAATTCCGACAAAATTCAGATCGAAATGAATTCAAACATCATGCGGACTCATAACGTGAACTAGTACTATCTATGCACTAGTCTCTATGCGTGTGCTTAAAATATAATTGTTTTAAGTTTAGTTTTGAAATTTATAATTTATGTTTAGTAGATGAAATATAGTTTTTATATATATAAAAGAAAAATAACGATTAGGGGTATACGTTTAATAAATAAAAATGTGATAATTATTTAAATTAATGAAATTAGAAATAAAGAGGTTAAATTGTATATATTTTACAGACCAAATTATCAGTTAATAGCCACCTCTCACCATTAATATAATAGTATAGATATTGATGGCCAATGTTTGGCCCCCAAGTTATGTTCTTTTAAAGCCTATTAAGCCCATTAAAATATTGAAAAGCCCATTAACATAAACATCAGGTTAAAACAAATCTCATCTCCACAAGCTTAATGTATGTTGAAACAGCAGCTATAATATATAGTTGTGTTCCATGCTAATAAGCAAGTAGCAGCATAGAGGAAAGCAGACAGATAATTCTCACCACACAGAAGACGATGATGTCAAGAAGATGCTTGATGGTTTCAACAATGAAATACTCTTACCTTGTCAATCTCCTGGCACAGAGCCTGTTATTCATTTGATTCGTAATTTGGGCCCTTCAGTGCTCGACAACATTGACCAGTTCGTATTCGATTAGGGAGAGGTTGTTGTCTTCTTTGACGGTGAAGCTAGCTGTTTCAGACACCTCTACGCGCCCCCATTTATCGACGGCGAGCCTCATCGATCCCTTAAACATGTCGATCTTTGCGTTTCGCAGGGTTATTGTGGCGCCTGGCTTCATCATTTCCACTGCAAAAAACACACGAGTTTCAGACCAGACACTTGGAAACGTAAAACTCCAATTTCAGTCCAGCCCATGACCATTTTTACGTAACTGAAACTGTGCAAGGCAAGGGTGTAAGAAGAATAAGTTCAGTTGAACACTTATGTACCTTGGCCATTCCTTGCAGTGAACACGATCGTCCCAGTTTCATCTCCCACGACGCATTCGGCGATTTGCACCTGACGAACTCGTGGCCCGTCAGGCCTACCTTTATGCATCACTACCTTCGAATCGACAACCTTAACCACGAGGTTGTGACCATTTGTGCCTGGGCGCATCTGATCCACCTTGGTGAAAACTGGCTTCCTCATAGATTCCTTCTTTTCAGCCATTTTGAATCAAAACCTACAAGGAAAGCAATGCAGCAAGAAAAAGTTCAGAAAACATGCCCTAACAGAGGAAGAAATGCAATAAGAAAGGTGAAGAAACATGATTGGCACAAATCCAAGCCCCGGTAATTTAAACATAAACAAACGACATCAGAAATCAAACAGATATAGGTTATGAATCGACAATTTTCTATTGGGCGAGTCCCATGTGAGCAGAAGGCGACGAAGGCATATAGTAAAGAAATTGCAACAATAATGTTCTCTGATACTCAGAAGGGAAAATCATATTTTTTTATGCTTTCACACCTTCCGAAAGCTAACGTGATACAGTTCATGGTTCAAAGATTACACGGAATCGCAGAAGCTAAGGACGAATATTTCATGATTCAAAGCTTTCAAGAAGAAAAAGGAGCAAATCGAAACGCACACCACAATCGAAATTAATTAAACATAACTTAACCCAATCGAACGATCATTTCGGCTAACCTGAAATCTAAACGACCAAGACGATCCTACCAAATGAAGTCCCAATTACAACGACAGAGAAATGCAATGACCGAAAAGAAAGACGCAATGAATCACTCGCAAGCATAGACTAATGCATGAACCTACACAAGATGTTGAAGTAAACCATAAATCAAACAGAAAGTGTGACGAAATACAGATCTGATGATTGAAAATGTTGGTTACCTCCTCAAACTGATGTAAATCAATCGCCGAACGCTTCCCTCTAGCTGTTGTACACTACCAATTACCACAGCGTACAAAACCGGGGACATTTTGTTATTAGTTTATCGACCGTGGGCCCTAAGGGAATGGTACTTAGATCGATCGTACTTTTTCTCAAACGAACCACAACCGTCGATATAATTGACAAAGCCAAATACAAATACATGACACTATTTAAGAAGCAACTTCTAATTTTTTAAAATGTTAAGAACTAAAAAATAATTTTAAATACGATTATTATTTTAGGTATCTATTCTATATATCTATACTCTTTTATTAATTGTGAGGGATACTTAAAAACTGCTTTTTTTATTCTAATTTGGTGTATCAATTAAACCAAAATTCCTAGCCAATTTTACAGTTATTTAAAAGAGAATAAGACCCTATCGAAAAAAACTACCCCACTACCTCTGTAGCGAATTTTGATTATTTTATTTGACGTGTGAAAAAAAAAAAAACTGTTCTACAGTTTTTAAAAAATAACTGTGCACAGGTGTAGATTGTGCCGAGCTATCTAGTATTTAATAAAGCGTGAAGGCATGATAAAAACTGCTATTTATTTATTTGATTTGGCCAGTCAATTGACCAATTATCTTCTTATCAATAATATCTTTTTAAGAAAAAAAATCGGTCTTCATTAGTTAAGTTATTTTACAATAACAAATATTAATTAAAAATTAACATTACATTACATTCATAGTTGTACTATTTATTTCTAGTTTGAGTATATTGCCTTTATTTTTGTAAATAACTATCAAGATTATTATCAAAACAACATCACCCACAACCACTAAATTTTTTATTTTATTGCACACACAATGTGAGTGCTATAAATACTAGTTTAAGGAAATCTCTAAGTGCTCGATGGTTGATGTGTATATATTTAGGAGGGTTAAACAAGTAACTCTCTGTTTGATTATATAAGGTCAGAATTAATGCCCATGATAAATTTATATAAGGAAGCCAGGATAATCTTACCACATCTACCTAGTTTATTATATAGGATCGGGCTTTCCGGGCTGATGAATTAATTCCTGGGCTGAAATAAATAAATCAAAAACAATATTATGTATTATTACTTATATTATTTGGGTTTACATGGGATAGCAAACGGCCCTGTGTTTATATAAAACAAATTAATAGCTATAAATAAAATGTGTGTTTGCTTAGTGTGTTTAGATAAACCCGTCTGCATGAGTTTAGAATGAGTGTATAAACTCGTCTTTGAGATAAAATAAAACACATTAACATAACCTAAACCCACGTTTAAAATCCCCAAATCACCCTATCAAACAAACAGTAACTTGTTTCTATCCGCACTATACTATTTATTTAACCTTATTGGCAAAGCTATCGATTTCACTTGCCTGATCCAATAGAAAATGACAGGAAAATTTACTATAAGACTATTTTATGTTCTATGTTGTAAACATATTGAATTGGACGAAGACCAATTAGAAGACGACAAAAGTTATAGGATCATTTTCGGAGAGATAAGTTTAACGACGAAAATCAACTCGATGATATGTGACCAACATCAAATTTACTCCGAGATAATTTTTAAATTGGTTATAATGAGATTAGCTAACGGTACAAATTGGTCCAAAACTGTTAGGATCGATGAACGTGTTTAGAGGGAGTGGTGAATAAACACTCGCTCCTTTTCAGTTCTTAACCGGTTATAGTTAGATACCGGTGCTTGACATTCTAAGTGTGACTTGTGCGGAAGTAAAACCGGTCAGTTGTGAACTGAAACCGGATGCTCGAGGTCATGTGTGTGTGTGTGTTTGTTTGTTTGCGAAGGACACAGAGATTTGTCATGGAAGTTCGGAGCAAAATTTCCTACGTCTCCCTTTCCCGCAAGAAAGGCTATCACTAGAAGATTCGGTTTTTAACAATTCCCGCTGTACAATCTTCTTAGCTAGACTTACACAGTACAACCCCCGGCTATACTCAGCTAACTAAACTCCTAAACACCACTAGACAGCTTTTTACAGTCCGTCTCTTTCAAGAGCTTTTTAGAGTCCCTTGAGAAAAACTTACTTACTAACCGCATAGGTTAAGTACAATGATGACAACACCTAATTCTTTTCTTGCTAGAGAACTTTGACGCTTGAGCTAATTTTCTTGTTGTAAGAGTTCATTGTGGGTGAAGTAAGTTCTTCAGCCTGCTTCTCTTCCATTTATAGCTGGCCTTGATGAAGAAGACCGTTGTGAGATAGCTCTGTGTACCGGATAGTGCATTTAATGTTTTTTCCCATAATAGGTGTGTCCGGTCTTTGTAGCAGTCGCGCTGTGCCATTTGCTTTATTCCTTATTAAGCTTGGCTTGATTTCGACTTGTCTTTAGCTGACAGTTTTGAATTAATTGCTTGTCAGAAGTCTTCAACTTGCCGCGCCTTGATTATCTTTGAATTCTTTGTCCAGCGTGGCACTTCAGATACTATCGTTCCGGTCTTCAGTGTCCTTCTGGTTGTTGTCTTGGTCCGGTTTCTGATAGTGCTGATGAACTGCTTGTATTATCTGTTTCTCCTAAGTCTAACCGGTATACCTTATTAAGTCAGGTTCAATCACCAAAACTATTAATCGGAATATTTAAATTCACGATTTATAGCAAGTTCCCCCTTTTGGTGATTGACAAAACTTAATGAAGCCGAAGGACTTCCATTCATATCAAAAGGATTTTGATACAAACCATCGATCAATTACACACCTAGTCTAGCTAGTCCTTAGATTTGGCTAGCTCTTGAATTTTCTTCATCGTTTTGAGCTCCGCGTAAGCTACTTGCTTGATGTCCACCATTCTGAGTAAATCAGCTACCTGTTCCTTAGTGAGGTTGCAGGCTATGCGTCTTAGTATTGCAGGTTGTACAAGCCTTCGAGCGGTCCAGCTTCAGCCACTGGTGTTGGTCTTGGATTAACCAACATTTCATTCGGTATTAAGATTTGTTCTGCCCTGAGTCTTCTGGGATCTCGTTGGCTGATGCTGGATTTGGATAATTTGCGGAGATTGAGACATGATGGGTGATTGACCGGTAGTTCGTCCGTTTTGACCTTGTCTGATTTGACCTGGTCTTCTGCTTCCCCCAACTCCCCCAGCACTGCTTGTTCCAGATTCTGTTGTGCTACTTCCCCTTTTTTGTCAATAACCGGTCCGTTATGGGGGGGTCCCCTATTTTGCCAGCAGTTGGACGATCTCAGGCAACTGAACCTTGACCACGGGCAGTTCTCCTTCTACAGCACACTTCATCTGATGTCAGCTCGGATGTCATTGAGGTTCTCTCTCAGGGTGTGGAACTGTTCATTGGCCTTCTCCCTGTTGACGCCAACTGTCTTTTCCAGCAGCATCATCTGGACATGCATGGCTTTTACCAGCGATACTTCTTTTTCGCTGGCAATTATGTCTGTGGGAATGGGAACTTTGGGGTTCTGGCGGGAAGACCGGTACACTCTGAGAATGTGACAATGGTGCCGAGTGTTGTGGTTCAGGTTCAGGTACGTGTCTGGAGGTCGAGTCTGAAGCTAATGCAGTTTCCATTTGTTGTTCTTGATTATGGGCCGGAAATGAAAGCTGCATCAAGTTAGTAGAGGCTTGCTCTTGTTGTGTTGGCGCAATTTTGAGAGCTTATGGCTCTTCGAACTCCACTGAAACTCCAGCTTCTTTAAAAGTTAGGAGCAATGGTTGTTGTTGCGCCTGATGAGAAGTCTCTGTGATCGGGACTTCTGTGTTGATCTCAGTGTCATGAGTCTGGACCGGAATTTCCACCTCGATCTGTTCAACTTCCGCTGAGATTCCTTCTATGTTTGTTGTCGCCTCTTCCGGAATAGATTTCCCGATTTCATCAGCAAAGATTGGAATTTCCCCCTTAGTATCGTGCATCCCAGTTACCACTGGCACAATGGCCAGTGCACGCGAAATTTCGCTAAGTGTTGGACTCTTGGGAGCATCAATCGCTGCGGCCTCTAGAACTGAGCTGGAGACCGGTTCTTCTGGCTGTTGCTGCTGCTCAAGTTTTGTAGCCGGTATGGACCTTATTGACTGTGCAGAGGTGGAAACCGGCCCCACATCGGTGATTTCGTTGAATGCAGTCAAGAATCGGTGCTCCATGCTTTGTTTCTCCTTTTCTAGTCTGTCTATCGCTTTCAGGTCTTGATATCCGCTTTTTGAGTTTGGCTGGAAGTTCTCCCTCCTCTGGTTGATGTACGGTTGCAGCGCAGCTATCTTCAGTAGGAGGCAATAGATTTCTCTAGACTGGAGCAGTACGTGGACAGATTTGATGCCAAGTTGTTTCGTCGCCTGGGCTTCAGTCTGCCTAGCCTTCGTCATCCTGGCTGCTGGCACTTTGCGACTGTAAGACGTGTACTGGACCTTGCCCAGTCATCAAAGTCTGCGATTGGGCCTGCGATTTTCTCCTCAATCTCCTCGTTGATAAGGCTCCAAGCAGTTTCATCGACGCTCTGGGAAGACCGAACCACCGGGATTTCCCTTTGCCTTTGCAGTGGGCGCTGACTGGATGGCCTCTGGTTCCTTGATCACCATGCTGCTCTTTCCCTTAGAGACAGCTTGAACCCTTCGTTCAGTCAGTGAGGTGACTGGGACTTCAACGGGTTTTGATACTTCAATTTAAGTGGTCTCCGGCCTGTCATATGTGACCGTGACCTCAGCCTCTCCACCAGTTGCTTGTTCCGAATAAGCGACTGTTGGCTGCTCGTAGAGCTGTCAAAAAAGCCCAAAGCCCGCGGGCCGGCTCGCCGGGGCGGGGCGGGCTGCGATTTTAGGCCCCTCTGGACGGACAGGCCCGCCCAAATAAAAAAAATTAACTTTTTATATTATTTAATATATCTATAAATAACATATAGATTTTTTATATTGTGTAATTATAATTTTAATTGGAATTAAGTTTAATTTAGTAATAAAATAAATAAATTATTATTATATAGTTAGGATTAAATAACAAATACTTTCCAAATAAAAATCTTCTTTTTTAAATTTGTTTCATCTTTTTTTTAATTTTCTCTTTTTAATTTTTATTTTTTATTTTTGGCGGGCTAAGCCCGCGGCCCGCCCAAGCGGCGGGGCGGGCCCACTTTCTCAGGCCCGCCAGAAGGCGGGCTTACCGCGCGCCCCGCCAGTTGGCGGGCTTTGGCGGGTAACAGGCCGGTCCGCCCCGCCGGCCCCTTTGACAGCTTAGCTGCTCGGAGTGTGCGATAAGGCCCTTCTTAGTGCCTGTCTTTGATCGCTTCTTCTCGGCCACCACCTGGCTGATGAGTATATCTGATTCTGAACTTGATGATGTCAGAACCAGCTCTTCTGGGCCGGTTTGGGTTGCTTGGACTTCTCCATCGCCCTTTTCTTGCCAGGCTTCAACTCATCCGGTTGATCTGAAGCCTCTCTTTTTGCCGGTTTCTTGGCCGGTTCCTTTGCTGGTGCTTTATCATTATCTTTGGAGAGGTGGTCATGGCAGACTGACTTATGTAAGCGGTCGTGACCAATTGACCGGGAGTGAGAGGTTTCGCTCGTCTTGGACTTTTTGAGAGAGCAGATAAGAGATCTGAGTAGCATAATCCTTGAACTACCTGTTCTGGTTCGGTGTCATGGCAGCCAAGGTATTGAAGGTGATATCTCCCCAGTAGATCTTCTGCTCGTGAGAACTGCCACCATTGCCTGAACCTACTCGGTGGTCAGCATATCAAAAGAACCCGCCTTGCCCAATACCGCCTTTGCCAAAACGTCGTGCAGCAGGCGGTAGGCAGGTTTGAGAACAATTATTTTCTCTGCGTCCTTAAATGATGTCCCAGAGATGGACATCCTTGCCTTCAAGTTCTCCTTGACACTATCGTCGATGGCGGAGAAGTCTTTGTGGCCTTCGTTTGGAAGGGCTGGGGTTGAGGTGTACCAGTTCGGCTCGATTTCAACATCAACTCCTCTGACAACACAGTGAAGTTTGTTGCCGGGACAACTGCAGAGTCGAAGAACTCTCGTAGAGCATCTGGATATATCTCATATGAGCACTCGAGAAACTTCTGAAGCCCAGTTTGCTTCAGAGCTTGAAGGACAGGAAAGAAATCGGTTTCTTGATCTCTCATCGCGTCTTCGAAGTTGATCTAGAGAATAGTCCTAGTCATCTCTTGCTTGCTTTTGCTAACTCATGTTTGGGAATTCTTTGGACTTAGAAGATCTGTGAGAATGATTAGGACTTAAGAAGAAGAAGACAACATATTAAACCCTTTCAATCTTCCAAGTGTTGTCGGGCTTGAAAGTGGGCTTATTGGGCTTAGGTGGGCTTCACTTTTACATTTAATGTGACAGTGCTTTATGTCACGTACACTATCAGAGCATTAAATGCAGTACCACGTTTAGCACTCATTCTCTGCGGATAATCCTGTAGACCCGTTGCCAGTTTACCTAAAAACATGTTAAGAATAACATGCATCATTTATGAAGTATATTTATTGAAAACGTATTCGGTCTGTACCGAACGGTATAAGGTATATATGTATACACTGTTTTAGAACAGAGTCCGGGTTGAGAAGAAATCCAGTATCTGATGTAATACCCGTGAAAATTAATACGGTATTAGTGAATAATTATTTTGTAGTATGAAAATAATGAAGTTAATTTTAGGACAAAACCGATTTTTCGGGATTAAGTCAAAAAAAACAATAATTAAGTCCGGGATTTGAATAAAATAACATGGGCCAAAACTTAAGAAGCCCAAGAAAGAATATAGAGACTAAAATATGTAAGAAGGCTTAAATAAAAGAGCCCAAATGAGTTAGGGAAGGCCCAACTTGGAGTAATGAATTTATAAAGGAATAGGGCTCAATAGGTGAAAGGGTCGAAAGTTTTAATAGCCCAATGAAATGATGATTTAGGAAAGCCACGTTGAGGTGAGGTCATGTACTTTGTACCTACTTGCTTGGCAAAAATAAGTATATGATTAGAAAACTTAGTCAAAAGGGAAAAAGCAAAGTAGGTGCTAGATCATTTTACCCACTTTGAGATGAGAGCTATTATTGAAAATATACATTAAAGAAAAGCCAAAGGGAAAAGACCATGGAGAACGAAATAAAAGAAGTAAGGACAAAGGAAAATAAAAGAAACCAAAGAAAGAAATAAAGATACCTTAATGGTGAGGGAAGCACACGCATCACCTTGTCACCTCTGGCCTTTTCACGTTACCCAATATGTAGATACATATCCATATATAATTTAGTAGCCTACATTAAACGAGTACTAAACGAAAGTAATAGAAGAAAGGAGAACTGCATAGAGAGCAAACGAGGCCTCGACAACTCAAACCCTTTGCAATCTGTTTCAAACGCAAGCTAGGTAAACTATTTTAACATCCGAATCTTATGTATCTAATAGAATAATATCGTTGTTCCATACCAAATATGATTACAGCAAGGTAATTCTGAGATGTTTTCGAAATACTTAAGTACCTTGAGCGACGTTATTACGTGGTTAAAATGAACTGTAGGAAGTTATGTGACTTTAAGTGCTAGGATCGAATTGCAGATTGTTTTTTATTTGTCATGCTAAGGTGTAAGCTGATAAATTTTATGGTTTGCAGTATTAGAACAAGGATAAAACCCTAGATTAGATAGTTTATGTCTTCAATAGGGTTTAGTTTTCGGTATGATAAACGAGTTTCGGTATTATTATAATTTTCGATATTTTAGGATTTTCAATAATTAGAATTCGGGAATTTTTAGACTGACATGACTTAACAAATATACTTATAAGATATTATTTTGTGGCCAGAGGTCCAAAATATTAGGAGGTTACCAGTTGCTAACCCGAGGACGACAGGTAGGTGAAATCCACCTACGACACGTGAACGATTGTGTCTCATTATATGATATTTATATGAAATATGTGTTTATATGCTTATGTGAATTCGGTGAATTATGTGACTTGACGAATTAGTGTTTTAGGTGTATTATAATTATTGCACGTCATGTGTACACTTGTTGCATGTCATATGTTATTTGCACTACACTTGCATTCCACGTCAGTGCGAGGTGGTTAGAGTACCGTGCGGAACGGTAACGTTGGGGTCGAGTTATGTAGAATGAGAAAATAGTGGGAGAGGTAACTCTAACGTGACCTGAGTTGGCCGCCCGAGCGTATGAGGTGTCGAGTGACGGGATGTGTTGCGACATTATAGAACATTTCGAGTATATGGCAACTCTAACGAGACCTGAGTAGCTTTCCCGCTCTAACGAGACCTGAGCGGGATATGCGACTCTAGCGAGACCTGAGTAGCCACCCACTCTAACGAGACCTGAATAGGATATTCCATTCTAACGTGACCTGAGTGGGAACCTATTCTAACGAGACCTGAGCGGGATATTTGAAATGTACTTAGTGTTTAGTAGTGTGGGGTGTTGAGATATGTTAGTGTTGAGATGAGTAGAGCCGAGTCGAGTGTGTGCATTTGTGAGGTGTTTGGGAATAGGGTTGAGCGCACATTGCATACATGCATGTTTCATCTACTGCGCAAGGAGCTCAGTTTACGTGTTGTAGGTACATACGAGCCCGGCGTTGATACCCGTCGCGACTAGGCGGGCTGATGGCGGTGACTCCACGAACTTTTGAGGGCAGGGCAGTATATGGATGCGACCTGTGGAGTGATGTTTGGATTTTTAATATTTTGATATTTTAGTGATACGGTGTGTCTATTATACGGCTATGTAGATCATGTTTAATTTATTATATTTTATTTTAGAGAAAATTTTAATTAGACGGGCCTTCCGCGACTTACGTTGCGAAGATCCGCCAAAATATTTATTAGAAAACGAGGGTCGTTACAGATGGTATCAGAGCTTAGGATATAGATTCTATAGACTGTCCATGTACGGCCGCTCAAAAGCGTGGAGGATCAGCCTTGCCTGCAAGTTTTATGGTACGATGTGATTGTTTTCCTAAAATGATATATTTGCTTTAGTGACTAATTGTAGATAATAGGAATAAGTATGGTTAGCTATATTTAGCCAGAGTGCGCAGCGGAAGTGTGATGAGTATAGGAATAGGTAGGCCTAGAGAATGTAGAAAATATGTGGGCTAGTCGTAGAGCCGAACTCGAGTCCCCTGCCACTGGATTTCAGGGACGAAATTCTTTTAAGGGGGGAAACGTAATACCCGTGAAAATTAATACTGAATTAGTGAATAATTATTTTGTAAAGTCTGAAAATAATGAAGTTAATTTTAGGACAAAACCGATTTTTCGGGATTAAGTCGAAAAAAAACAATAATTAAGTCCGGGATTTGAATAAAATAACATGGGCCAAAACTTAAGAAGCCCATGAAAGAATATAGAGACTAAAATATGTAAGAAGGCTTAAATAAAATAGCCCAAATGAGTTAGGGAAGGCCCAACTTGGAGTAATGAATTTATAAAGGAAAATGGCTCAATAGGTGGAAGGGTCGAAAGTTTTAATAGCCCAATAAATGATGATTTAGGAAAGCCACGTTGAGGTGAGGTCATGTTTCATGCGAGTTTACGTGTTGTAGGTACATACGAGTCCGGCGTTGAGACGCGTCGCGACTAGGCGGGCTGATGGCTGACTCCACGGACTTTTGAGGGCAGGGCAGTACATGGATGCGACCTGTGGAGTGATATTAGGATTTTAAATAATTTGATATTTAGTGATACGGCGTGTCTATTATACGGCTATGTAGATCATGTTTAATTTATTATATTTTATTTTAGAGAAAATTTTAATTAGACGGGCCTTCCGCGACTTACCTTGCGAAGATCCGCCAAAATATTTATTAGAAAACGAGGGTCGTTACATCTGAGCTTGAAGATTAATTTTGTATTGATAGAAATTTTGTATAAATGAGTTTATTCATAACTGTATATTTTAATGTGTATTGACTGATGTCGATTTTGGCTGAAACGACTGGATCGAGCGTATAGACCGGTATTATGAAAGAATGACCCATTTTTTTGAGAGAATTTGCACTGAAATCATCAAAATGCAACATTTGTGTAGTCTAGTTAACTCGTCATATCAATTAATTTGATATAACATTGTTCCCCTTGACTTCATGCTATAACTTTAAGATAAATTTAATAGTCCAAAGCATTTCGAAGATAGGTAAACTTAGCTTCGGGAAGCGGTTTCGTGAAGATGTTTGCCACTTGCTGAATTCCCCCTAGTTTGATCATCCTTCTAAGAGTTACCGGTTTCACTACTGGTCCTCGTACTGATCCGGTCTGAAGCTCATTTTGGCACACGGTTTTATGTCCGTGGGACTCCTTCATTTTCCGATCATGTGCCAATAGCAGCTGCTGTCTACAAGTTAGTTGGACCAGTTGAATCCCTGCGAGTATTCCTGCAAAAACAGATAGGTTTTTCAGTACCCACTTTATTCTCGGTCCGGTTAGGAATTAGATTTCTAAGGATCCAGATCTGGATGACCTTACATATTTACAGGTGTTGGATCAATTAAATATTTATAATTTTTAGTTTTATTATATGACCGGTATCTTGGGGGCTTCGGTCTTGAATTATGTGACCGGTATCTCTGATTTTGATTTCTCAGAGGTTCCTGTCTTGGTCTACTATTATTATTTTCATAAAAGGGATTCCCCGTAAGTTGTTGAGGTCTTTCCCTACACTCTGTGGACATGATTTATGGCTATTTATTTTCGTATAAGTGTTCCCCTTACCGGTTGTGTTTTTCTCTGTGGGACAGGGGTTATGTTATTATTATTATTATTGTTATTATTGTTATTATTATTATTATTATTATTATTATTATTATTATACCCAAGTCCAGTCCTCCTTGGGTTCGTTTCAGGTTGAACCGGACTTGATGTATAGTCTGTTGGTCGGACAAACCTTATTTCCTTTGTTGGAGCAGGCGGTTGATATGATGTCGACGCCTCTTCTGCATTCGATTGCCCAACATACCCAAGACCGGTACGGTCATTGGTATCCTTCATTGCTCCTTGAAGGCAGTCTAATGTCCTCGATGATTCAGTCCATGACTGGACTAGTGTTGACATCTTCTGGTTCTCTGAGGCCTTCTGTTTGGCGACCTCCTTCAACCTGTCATTTTCTACCTCTAGTTGAGTGATTTTCTCAACTAAGGGTCCAGTATTTCCCTGTACCAGTTTCTTGCCCTTTTTCGGTCTCCTTCAGCTTCTCACAGAGTTTCCGGTACTCATCTGTCATATCCTGAAGGGCGTCCATTAGCTCCTTGTAGCTGAACTCAGGAACTAATGGGTGTTCATCCTGAGTAGAGTCTTTCGCCATGAGGCACGTGAGCTCCTTTTTGTCCTCATTGAGCTCGCTTAGCTCCTCATTGAGCTTGACTCCTCTGAGTCGGTTTCATCCCATTTGAGCTGGTTCTTTCCAGCTACAAGAGCGCGAGTCTTTCTGTTACTTTTGAACCTGACTGCCTCCTTTGACTTTTCTATATCTTTCTTCTTTTTGGGGCAGTTGCGATGTAGTGTCCAGTCCTGCCACAATTAAAGCATGAGTTAGAGTTTTTCTCTTTATTTACATACTTACCTCGTGATGTCCTGTTTGGAGTCCAACCCCCCCCCCCCCCCCCGAACTTCTTCATGAAGGGGGTCGTCGCCTCTTCGCTCATGTAGATATCTCTGCATAGAGTTGAGAGATTGTTGACGATTGAGCAGAAGCCTTTTTTGAGGTTGGTCATGGTCTCCCCTGGTTTCATTTTGATGGCGTCATATTTTTGAATGGCGCGATGAGCTTATTTTCTCTCGTCTGGTCATTGCCATCGCATATTTGGCAGAGCTTGGGTCATACCTCCTTTGCGGTTTGGCATGTCATAACCTGCCTGAATGTCCAATGTCCTGAACATGGTGTCTTTGGCAATATTGTCGAGGTTTGCTTTCCTCCTTTAGACTGTGGTCGTCTCGCTTCTTTCCTTAGGAATTTCTTGCGGCTCTTTTCCTTAGGAATTTCTTGCGGCTCTTCGGGATGCGCTGCGTCGTGAATTTACCTTCATGATCTCAATTGGTCCCGTGGTTATCACATCTTCCATTTCATCGTCTTGTGCGTCGAGATGTGTCATCATTATGATCTTCCATTTGAGAAAGTTTCCCCTGCTAAACATAAGAAGCTTATTTGATGAAGTCATCGGTAGAATATGGTGAATATCAAGCAAATCCGCTCTGATACCACTTACTAGGATCGATGAACGTGTTTAGATACCGCTCTGATACCGCTTGTCAGAAGCCTTCAACTTTCCGCGCCTTAATTATCTTGAATTCTTTGTCCAGCGTGGCACTTCCGGTACCATTGTTCCGGTCTTCAGTGTCCTTCCGGTTGATGTCTTGGTCCGGTTTCTGATTGCGCTGCTGAACTGCTTGTTTATTATCGGTTTCTCCTAAGTCTAACCGGTATACTTGATTAAGTCAGGTTCAATCACCAAAACTATTAATTTGAATATTTAAATTCACGATTTCTAGCAAAAACTAACAACCAAAAGCAAATCAGATTTACTCCGAGATAATTATTACATTGATTATTATGAGATAGCCTAACAGTTCAAATTGGTCCAAACTAGCAACCAAAAGCAACAACATTCCACGTAATAAAGCAAAGAAAAACATACAAGTTGATAAGGTTCGAACTTCTTATTGCAAGGAAAAAACACCAACAAACCCTCCGCGGGCCCCACCGTCGTCGATCCTAGCGATACTGTGTCGCGAGCTCGCCGTCCTTAACAATGTAGTTATGAAACGGGAAATCCTCGCCCTTGAAGTACCTCTCAAGCATGTCACGAGTCCCCTCCGCGTAACGCAACTACACACGTAACAAAATCGCCCCCAAAAAATCAGTGTCAAAAAGTCTTTCCCAACCCACATTATTGTAATAACAAGCCCCAAGCAGATCTCATAACTTTGATTTTGCAATCACGTCAGTTTTCGACTTTCACTTTATAAGCCATGAAAACCCGGAGCGCTTCGGGTTTTGAAGGAAAAACAGTGTTGTTTACCTGAGCATCAATGGTAGTTCCCGAGGTATGGGGCGTCATGGCCTGGTTAGGCATGTACCTCCATGGATGGTCCTTAGGCGCCGGCTGTGGATACCATACGTCCCCGCTGTAGCCTAACGCAGCCCCACATACACGCACAATAAAAAACATCGTACTGTGCTTGCAAGAAAAAGTGTATGTAAGGAGTGTAATAACAAACCGGCTATCTGGCCGCTAGAGCAAGCCTCGGCGACCGCCTCCCTATCCATGATCGCGCCTCGGGCGTTGTTCACGATGAAAACTCCCCTCTTCATCTTGGCGATCTTTTCCTTGTTGAACATCCCCCTTTTTTGCGAAGCGACCGAGATGAACACCCAAAATTAGAAAAGATAAAGAAGCTAAATTCTTACTTGGTGGTGTCGGTCAAGGGCGTGTTGATGACGACCACGTCGCACTTGGGAAGCATGGCGTCCATGTCCTCCTCGAACGTAGCGCCGATCTCCTTCTCCAACTGGGGATCCATCTTGAGTCGGTCGTGGTACAAGAGGTTGCAGTTGAAGGGCTTCAACCTCTGCAGCAGAAGCCTACCGATCCTCCCCGCCCCGATGGTCCCGACGGTCTTTCCCTCGAGGTCGTAGGCGCGATAGGCAATGGCGGCGACGTTCCACTCCCCGTTTATTACCTGGCATGACGTAATTCCAGGTGGGTTTAAATCCAAATACTGAAATTTATCCAGTGGGAGATCCAAATAAAACATTTGACTTAAGTCATTTTACTAATATTAAATAGGTACCGTTTGGTTATAAGGCCCATCATATTCATTATTGATGTGTTTGGTTCAAGGAATCTAGTGAGGAAAGGAAAAGAAATTGAGAAAGGAAATGCATTTTTCATATTTGGGGAAATAGACGAGGAAAAGAAAACTTAAGTTAAGCTTAATGCAAAAATCATGGAAAATCATTTCCCTCAACATGCTGAAAAAGCTAGTGGAAATCAATCTCTAGTTTTCTTTCCCTCGCCACTTTCTACAATCCAAGCACAGCCTATAAGCCCTGAATAAGTTTTCTCAACCCTATAACCTAGTTTATTTATTGCAGGACCATACACTTTATTAGCTAATACTATTTATATTAAACCGGGCCATAGATTATGTCTTACAATTAAAATTTTCTACCAAAAAATGATAAAAGACAAAAAAAATTCAGCGGAGCCGTCCGCTAGTGTTACCTGGTGGTGCCCGGGGATGAAGTTGCGGATGAGGAGGAGGATCCTCATGAGCTCGTCCTCGGCCACGGAGACCGTGTTGCTCCCCGTGACCTCTGCTACAGTGAGGTTGGCCTCGGCCGCCGCCTGGAGGTCGATGTGGTCCGAGCCGATCCCGGCCGTGAGGAGGAGCTGAAGGTTCTTCGCCTTTTTTATACGCTCGGACGTCATGTAGGCCGGGTGGAACGGGGTCGTGATGAGGACGTGGAGGTCCGGGATGTGCTTCTCGAGTTCTAAAAGAAGAAGATGAGAAAGAAAACAAGCATTTTGAGATGACATTATACTCATTAAAGACTGATTAAAGTTTCAAATGAGTCTGAATCTAGATCCAATTAGACCACTTATGGTGTCACATGTCGGAACTGACATCATGGGCGGTCTTAAGCGGATTTAGACTCAGACCCGTTTGAAGATACAATGGGTCCGATTGCCATCCCTAAACAGATGCAAGCTTACGTTAAACAATAGAACACCACGTGGTTGTTATTACCAGAATCGGGTCCGTCCTTGTCTGGAGTGACGATGTACTGATGTCCCTGCGATTCAAGCCATTCGCGTATGCCTAGTGCGTTCTCGGCGCATCCTAGGAAATTGGGATTCATCGAGGCGTATTCGTTCGCCTTGTAGAATACGCCCACGATCTTCTTGCTTCCCGCCGAAGCCTGAAAAATAAATAAACAAACAAACATATCAATGGTGTTGTTGTAGTTAGTATTGCATCAGTAAGCACGGCAGTAGTCACCATGTCAACGTAAAATTGCACTTGATTTTTGTGTACATACATGCAAGAAAGAGGAGGCCCATATCGGACAAACCCAATAGCAATAAGGCCCAAAAATTCACTATAATCGTATTCAGCTGCCACGTTATAATACAGACAAATTCAGCCCTCACACACTTGGCATGCACTGAACGAATTCAACTAGTCAACAGACAACATCGCTATGTTCTATGGAGTTTCTCCCCGCAGAAACACACAATTCAACGCACATAATCTGAAATTAGCTTCCATACTCAGCCCAGAAAATCGAGGGGGAAAACAAGGGAACAAACATAGATCTAGACTATAGGGGCAGCAAAAAAAAAAAGAGAGAGAGAATCAAAAGCATAAACATGGGATTTTGGTTTCTTACATGAAGTCCTCGGCTCAGGACCGACGATTGAGACCGAGAAGTTAATGAACGAATAGCAGAAGTAGCAGCTCGTTTCAGAACCATAGCCATCATCTCTCTTTCTTATTTTTTTTTTCTGCTGTAAGAAGAAATATAGAGATTAAATGGAGCTAGAACAGAGAGAATCGTGAGATTTGAGATGAGCTTCTCAATCTCAACGATTAAGAAAGCTCAGTTTGCTAGTGTGTGTAGGAAAAGAAAGAAGCGTTATGATTCATCACTTATAGCAATTCTGGACATCTCTAATTTTCTAGGTGGGTATGGGCCCCGTTAAGTGATAGGGAAATGAGAGTGATCTCTATTACATACACGTATATTTCAAAATAGTTGTGTAATTACTAATTACATTTCGATGGAAAACATATATACAAAGCTGTTATTACATAACAATGCCACATAAGTTATGTGACTATATTGTGACTACATTGTTAAAGGGAGTTACTATTTACCGCCCCTCTTACTTGTTACCGCCCCTAAAGGGATGGAAAAAGACCATTTTGCCCTTATGATATTTAAATTAATTTAAAAAGAGAAAACAATAAATATTTCTATTTAAAGTCATTTTCCACACAACACTTTACAAATCATACATCAAAATCAAACTAAAAACAGAGAAAATACTGAAATCGCAATGGATCGCCGACAGGGACATGGAAAGGGAAAGGGTCTGTTATCGCGACTGGTAAGCAAATTGTCGTAAAAATCAATAGTACGTAGATGAATTATCGAAAAGGGTCGTAATTGTTTGAAAAAACGGCCGATCGAACGCAATTTAGGGTCGGGTTTCGGCACCGACCGAAACACAATTTCGGTCGGCACAGTGCACGACCGAAAGATAATTTCGGTCATGCACTGGGCCGACCGAAATCATGATTCGGTCGTGCCTATGCCGACCGAAATCATGTTTCGGTCGTTGTTGTCCCGACCGAGATCTCGTTTCGGTCTTGGTACACAGGACCGAAATCATGTTTCGGTCGGCATAGGCACGACCGAAATCATGTTTCGGTCGTGCTAGTGCCGACCGAAATTATATTTCGGTCGAATTTTTTTTTTTTTTAAATATGTTTTTATTTGCAGACCAGGGGTGGGAAGTCCCTACTCGGAGGGAGCAGTAGATCCCCTCCGTTGGAGGGATCTGGAGAGCGTCACACGAGGACGCGAGGCGTTGACGCATCCGTTCGTAGAGAACAGGAGGAGAGGCGGCAGCGAGCGGATGCTTCTCAGTCCGTACATGCGGATCATGGTGTGGAGGATGATGCAGCTTCGTTTTTTATGACATCCGACGACGATGTCGTACCGGCCTCCTTAGGTTATTTTCTTCTCCTCTATAAACTGACTTAAGACGTCGTGTATTAATAAACGATAAATAAGTTAAATTTATTTTTGCATTATTCGTGAATAATGAAATAGGGAGCAAGCGCTCCAGGGTCGTAGATGACGATTCTTGCAGGGTGCAGGGGCCACAGCCCGGTGGTCCATATGATGACGAGGTGATCCCTAGTTATCTGGGGCACATCGCGCCCCGCATCTGGCTGGGTGATGAGGAGAGGCCCCTGCTGAAGTGCGAGCAGCGGGCGTTAGTGCTTCGATCGCTTAAGCAGTGGTACTCCCATTTCCCGCCGGAGACGCAGAGCCAGATCGATGGCACGGGGCTTAGGCACATCACAGATGACATGGTGGGTCACTTGGACCAGCCTCTTCTGTGCGCTTTTGTGGAGCGCTGGCATCCAGACACGAACACCTTCCACATGCCATTTGGGGAGATGACGATCATGCTCCACGACGTCGAGCACATCCTCGGATTATCGATCGAGGGCGCGACGGTGTCGGGCACCCCAGACGGAGCCGATGGGCAGATCGCGGCGAGGGAGATTATGGGCATCTCCGCGGACGCGCTCAGGGATTCTTGGAGAGGCGGTGGGCTTGCGATTAAGGACGTGATGCAGCGAATGCGGTGTGGTCGGCCGGTGGGGTTCCAGGCCATCGCTTGGCTGTGGATTCTATTGGGGTCGACGCTGTTCGTCGATAAGAGCGGGAACCGTGTGAAGCCGGACATCATGCACGAGTTTTACCGCTCGTTGCCCTCTGCTAGTGGGTACTCGTGGGGTTCGGCCGCTCTCGCATACCTATATCGCCAGCTTGGCATGGCAAGCAGGGCGGATGCGAGGGGATTAGCTGGGTGCCTCTCATTACTACAGGCTTGGATCTACGAGTACTTTCCATGCTTCCGCCCACACCGTCTCCCACATCATGTGGAGCTTGGCCAGGCACGATCACGCATGTGGTCTGTATCTCAGCACGAGAGGACGGTCCACCGCTTGATTGATATCCGCCGTCAGATAGACGTCATGACGGCAAGCGAGGTATCTTCACAATGTCTTATCTATATTGACGACAATTATTTAAAAATTTTGAACATGTTATCAGGTTGCCTGGCTGCCGTACGGTCCCGATCCAGCGTCGCAGCAGATGAGGACACTTTTCGTGGGATGGGTTATCTATCGCGATGTCGTTGAGCCCTACTCGCCCTCGAGAGTGTTGCGCCAGTTGGGGTACGTGCAGGTCATCCCGCCGCCGATGAGTCAGCCACGGAAGGCGGTCATGCCAGCTGACCCGAAATGGTATAAGGTTGTTCATTCTGCCGATGCAGCTGAACAGGCTTGGCGTCAGTTCCCGTATGCCTACATCCTCAACCTCTCGTACATCAACCGTGCCGCCGCGGAGTACCTTGGTGAAACCGTGCCAGGGTACATGGATTGGTATGCGCGGCATTCTCATCCTCGCCTTCTTTCGACGGAGCAGGGATCCTCATCGGCAGGCATACCCCGCGCAGCCACGCCGACTACGTACGTCATTTAATCGTTGAGCCCTACTTTTTATATTTATATGTTTAATCGTACTTTGCTATGTACAGTGGTACAGCACGATGTACTGCTTGAGTACCGATATGCTAGCCAGTATGCAACTTGACGGCTCGACGCGTACGGACGAGTTCCGAGACAGGCTGGACGACGTCAACGACCGTTGGCGCCAGACCCCTTGACGTGTAGCTATTGTTTTTTTTATTTTTCGTTTACTGTATCGGACGAATTTTATATATGTTTTGAATATTTGTTTGCATATTAAATAATTAAATAAATAATCAAATAAATAATCCAATTAAATAATCCAATTAAATAATCCTATTAAATAGACCAATTAAATAATCCTATTAAATAATCCAATTAAATAATCCTATTAAATAATCATATTAAATAATCCAAATAAATAATCCTATTAAATAATCATATTAAATAATACAATTAAATAATCCAATTAAATAATCATATTAAATAATCCTATTAAATAATCCTATTAAATAATCCAATTAAATAATCCTATTAAATAATCCTATTAAATAATCATATTAAATAATCCTATTAAATAATCCAATTAAATAATCCTATTAAATAATCCTGTTAATTTAATCCAAATAAATAATCCTATTAAATAATCCAATTAAATAATACAATTAAATAATCATATTAAATAATCATATTAAATAATCCTATTAAATAATCATATTAAATAATCCTATTAAATAATCCAATTAAATAATTTAATTAAATATTCCAATTAAATAATCATATTAAATAATCATATTAAATAATCCTATTAAATAATCCAATTAAATATTCCAATTAAATAATCATATTAAATAATCCAATTAAATAATACAATTAAATATTACTATGTTGCATTAGGTGAATCCAGTGAGCGAATCGACTCTGATATCTGATCTCCCAACCGTCAACTCGATCACTACGATACGTGAACCACCACGGATGTAAGGTGGGCATAGGAAAATCTGGAGTCAAATTAAGTCTGATGTAATGCTGATAATCATTCCCAAGGTGCGCCATGACGATCGTACGGGTCGGTCCACGAGCAGTCCGACCGGCACGCAGCGGCAATATTGTTCGAAAACGCGTTGATGTTCCTCCCATTGCCGTACCCGTATAGGACAATTACAGCGTTCCAAATAGTCGCCACAACCCACAGATCACACGGTGTCATCATCCAGTGGTTCGCTCCACAAGGCCCCCCATCCCAGCGTATACGATCCAACGCAGTTTCAAGTGAATCACCATAGTACAGTGCCGAGTAGCGACTCCAATGGGCCGCGAGTTCGTTCGCGACGTTATTCCTGACGGTGATCCATTCCTCCTCGTCATCGTAAACATGGGACGCGACCACGCGAAATCCACAGTTGCCGTCAGCCACCACATTCTTATAGGTAACTATATACGGATGGATGACTGATGTTACGTGGTTGGCCAAATGGGTGTGGGAGAAGTCCGCTTCACCTGTAGAACGCAATTTTCAGGATTAAATGTGCACCCGTGTTTGAACAAATTTACGATTAACAGATAGTATTACATGTCTCCGTAGTAGATCGAGACCGCTTCACAGACGAGGATGACGTGCGACCCTGACTGCTACGACTGGTACTGTTGCGCCCTCCGCTGCGTCCACCCCTTGGGATTGAGTACTCCCAAGCACTTCGATCCCGCTTCGTCGAGTTTTTCTTCTTCGGCCGACCTTTTACAGACGTCTTAACATCAGGCTCATTCCACTCACAGGCGTCGGGGTACAGGTGTTTGTGGACGACTCGATGGAGGCCACGCATAACGGCGATATCACGGGTTTCTGCCTCACGCACGAGGTCGTATAAGTAATCCCGATCAGAAATACCGGGAATTACTCCATCGTCGATCGTGAGTGTCCTCCAGAATTCGTGCAAGCACTCTGCAGCAACTGGGTAGTTGTTGTCGACACATTGCTGGAGCTCGCACGCACATGGGAGATGGTGGGTACGTCGTACCACACATCCGCACGCGGAGTACACCTCATCCGACAACTCTTTGGCACGAATCAACTCAGTTCCCATTATAGATATTTAATAGTGTGAAACCCTGTACAATATCGTGTGGAATGGAAATCCTGAGTTCCCAATAGGTCGTTTCGAGCGGGACTCCTCCAATGCCTGCATGTCAACATAAAACAATTATTAGATAAGTATTTCGTTTGACACGTAATAATAATTAATTTACCTTTCTTATGCGATTCAGTTGGTTCTGAATCTGGTCGTGCACCTTCACCCACACGGTGTCAAGAGACCCAGTGGCCGAGTTCAGCCATTGCTTCAGCTCGCTGTGAGCACTCTCCACACGACATGTAGTGGTGTTCCCGAAATGAAGCACCTGGTTCGTCCAAGCTTTGGCGAACTTCTCCTTATGCACCAACCATGTCTGCTCAACGTACTTGACGATAGCGGAGTCGGCTACCCAACGCAGACGCATGTCAGTCACTGCCAGCTCTTACACGTCTATCGTCGGAGCTTCCATGACTGCTTTCCAGGCCTTATGCGTGAAGTGAGCTGCTGTCTTTTTGTTCTTCCCCGTCGTCCAATAAACTTCGTTCTCCACGTCCTTATAGATATGCCACGTGCACAACATATGGTGAGAATCCGGAAATACTTCCTGTACGGGTCGAAGAAGGCCCAACTCACGATCAGTCACAATCGCCGAAGGATAGACACCTGGCCCCAAAATATCCCGAAGGGACTGCAACACCCACTCATAACTTCTCTCCGTCTCGTCCTCCATAATGGCAAACCCACAAAGGAAGTTTTGATTACAGGGAGTCATCCCTATAATCTCAACTAGAGGCATCTTGTACCTGTTGGTCTTGTACGTAGAATCGATCCCAATGAAGTACGGATACGTCCTCACCAGTGCAAGTGAGTCCGGGTGTGCGAGAAAAACATGCGTCAGCGCATTAGTCTCGTCGTCTCCCAGGGCTTGAACATAATATCCGGCGTGTCTGGCCTGGTGCATCAACTGGCTCACCACGTCTCGGCCCTCAGAATTGTCTTTCTTCAAACGATCTCTGTAATTATATATGTGCCTGATCGTCGCATTATCTTCTGCGTGTCGAGCCCTCATCGCCGAGAGGATATGAGCTGGTTTCGCCTGCGCAGCAGTCATTTCCTCTACTACCTTCATTGCCTGGCGACTTAACCCACTAGTCTGGCGGTGTCCCTCGGGATACTGTATCAGAGGGTGATTGTGCGTGGATTTCTCAGGTGGGCCCGTACGAATGTACCATTCCCTAGTCATTGGATCCTCCTGAGCTATGACTAGAAAAGGACACCTGCACTTGTTCGACTTCGAAACCCTCTCCAATTCGTCCTCGTTGCCTCTATAACGTTCTCCGCGAGAACATCTAATGTGTTTTTTTGTACCGCATTTCTTATGCGACGAAATAATTACCTCGAAACCCAGAGCAATAGCGACGCCTTTCGCCCAGTTAATTGCTTCCACGTCGGTCTCAAATCGACCTCCTACGCGAAAATGCTCACTATAGTCTACCCCGTCGCCGAGCTCATCGTCTAAAAAAAAAAAAAAATTAATGACCGAAATAAAATTTCGGCTACTTTAAGCACCGACCGAAATCGTCTTTCGGTCGGCACAGTTACGACCGAAACACGATTTCGGTCGGGACATGTACGACCGAAACACGATTTCGGTCGGGACAGCTCCGACCGAAACACGATTTCGGTTGGTTCAGTCCCGACCGAAACATGATCTCGGTCGTAAAAGACCCGACCGAAAAAAATTTTCGGTCACCTAAAGGCACGACCGAATTTATTTTTCGGTCGGGCCTTGAGGTGACCGAAATTGTGTTTCGGTCAGGACCTTGCCGGCCGAAATCATGTTTCGGTCGGGAATTTTTTGGATCGATTCCGAATCAAGTTCGATGATTCATCTATGCACGAACGAATTTTACGAGAATTTGCTTACCATTCATGCGAATAGACCCTTTTCCCTTTCGTCGATCCATTGCGATTTGAACGTTTTTTTGTTTTGTTTGAGTCTGATTTGAATGTTTGATTGCGATATGAAAACTGTTGTCTGGAAAAGGATTTTAAATAAAAATTTTTATTCAAAGGGCAAAATTGTCTTTTTTCAGCCCTTTAGGGGGCGGTGACTAGGAAAAAGGGGGCGGTGAATAGCAATCCAGTTATTAAATAAATAAATGGGGACGGATTTCTGTCGTTTTATATCACACAATTTAGATATACAAAATAAAATAATACTTATGAATAGCTGAAAATTGTAGATAGCGATATCAATTTGATCATAAAGAAACACAGAATAAAATAAATATGTTTAGTTGATTATACCATATAAATCAAAGTAAATAATGATGATTTTAGGATTTTGCGGAATGTATAATTAGAAAAGGGACTTTGTGATGTGGGAGAGAAAAATGGGATATAGGATTTGGTATGAATGGTCTTCATGTACAAATTTTTCTAATGATATCAACTGAATTAATAAGAAGAATTATTATAATTATTATTAGCACCATAATCATGACGTTCCAGTGATAAATGATCATCAAGAGTAATAAACATTCGAAGTATCAGAATCTCAGTCGAGCTGCGACTACTGTATTAGGCCATCTTTACACAAATGGGCGAAATTCGTTGATTGAAGGAGCACATTATATCTCAGCTTTCTTGCTCCGATGCGCTGTCTATTTCCGCCGGCGACGTTCGATTTCTCTAGTTTCGATCAGCTTCGGTATTATTCTATCAACGTGTTTGTTTTGATGATTTATTCATTTACCAGTATCCATTAGCACTTGAATCATGGTGTGGTGGTGATTGCTTTTCCATCGCGTATTTTATTTGCATTAGAATGTGTTGGTTTCGATGCATCGTTTTTCATAATGCCATTATTATACGCGTTGATTGAAGTTGATGATGCTCGATTCGTTCCAAGCATTATACCTCCTACCGCTAATGTATGATTAACGGAGGTGTTAAATGATTGGTGAAAGACGGAGTTGGTAAGCTCTTCTTTTTTATGCTTCCTCTCATTTTTTTTTCTCCCCTGTAGGAAACGAAATTTCTGAATGCTTGGTGTGTTACGAGGTCATATTTCAAATAATTGCTCCTCATTAAAACGTCATGAATCACACTGTGAAAAACAGATTTCATATTGCAAGTAACTAAAACTCTAATGTAGAAGAGTACATTATAATTTAGAATCATTGTATAAATGTTAGGATGTAATGATGCAGGCGGCTTTGTCCTGCTCCATGACTGTGCCATGCCATCTCCTCTCCTCTATTCAATCTTCATTCTTTACTTGGAGTCTAGGCACCAGCAGTAATAATCTGACCTTGATATTTCCAGCAACTTCTCAGGGGTCAATCTTTCTAACTCACTTTGCCTCCATGATGCAAAGTTATTTCGGTTTTGCATGTCTGTACAGTTTTCCACCTTATGAGCTTGAGATCTCATTCTCTTGTACAGCCTCATCATTGCTACACAGTCTTCATAGGGATCTTGAATTCCAACTTGAATGTCGTATCTGGAAATGAGCAATATTACACACTTTTAAGATTTTTTCTTCTGGTCAAACTGAAAAGGTATAGGTGATATCAACCAATTGCCAGACTTACCCCAAGTATGTTTTTGTGAGATACTTCAGTGAGTTGCTGAGTTTGCTTGTTTTCATCAATGGTGGATACTTTGCTGTATCCCTGTACGAAGTATGGCTCACAGCAATGAGCCAGCTAGGTTAATATTCCATGACAAGGTATTAGTCCGGCCTATAAATTTTCTAAATAGCTCTCTTGCCTGAGCAATGAAGCTGGATATTCGACTTCCAAGCAATTTAGGTCATGATCCAATCCATGGCCTACCAAAGTTCTAGCTTTTCCTCCTCTAGAACGAATCTGCCATATAGGTTCTCCGTTGCATAAGTAGTCTTGAATCTTTCTCTGAACTTGCCTAATTGGCATCGCATCTCTCAAAAATTCTGGCCTTATACCAGTCGTTTCACTCCTGAAATATGTCCAGGGTATCCATATAGTTTGAATCTATAATCTTGTAATGCTGTTGAGCTTTATCAGATAGTCCTGTACCTGTAGTTTGTGACTGGGAGGTGTGGCTTAACATAGGTATGGAATATTATTCTTTCGTTCTCGTCAATGAGGCAAACCCTTGCACAAAGATCCAAGGATCCATCACTTCCGCCGCCTACCATTTTGCAGGCAAGTGCGACTACTTTCGCACGGCTGTTATCAATCCTCAGCTCATCATGAATTCCCATGTTAGCCATTCGATTCACAAGATTCTGGTTTAGTCATGATAAATGCATGTTTGTGTAAGCTGTGCTAACGAGTTAAAAGGGAATCAAATATAATCATTTGCAGTTGATTCAATTATTCTTACATTGCCACGTGAGTACTGGCATTTCTCTCGGTGATTCTGAAGGGCATAGCGGCTATTAAGGATGTTTAAGCAAAGGTCACATCCTCTTTCCTTGAATATCCTTTCGCATTCAGCCTTTGGTAGAGGTCCTGATGAAGAAAAGCGCGTTGCGTTAGAAGTGAAATTTACAATTTTTGGGTAATATGCGGCTTATTTTTCCTTCGCAATATACCTATGAGATGCTCTCTCAAAGATTCGAACGAGCGGCAGTGTTTTTGACAAATTCCGCATCGAGGTTCATGATTTGAATGATATGATATCTTCATATGTTCAACAAGATGTTCCATTTTGTTGAACTGTCTATAGCATGCAGCACACTTGTTCCTAAACATATATAAATATTTGCTTACATTGATTACGGGGAAAAAGATTTCGATATTGCTCAGTGAGCTTGTTGATATAAAATTATCCTCTCTAAAGGATGTTGAAAAAAACTACCTTATGTTATCTGAGGACTCGTATCTATTATCCATGATTGATAAGTCAGCGTCTTCGTCAAGGTAACCAACCTATTTGGGGAACTTGGAGCCTGAGGAGCAAATGAAGATGATGTTGGGTATTTATATTTGTTGTTGCACAGAGGATTGGCCTGAAAAGATTCTTCAAGTCATGTATTGCATGCACGTAGTTATCCAAATTCCACCTGCTGGTCTCAATCATGAAAATATTAGCATAAAAGAAAAAGATTTCTGGCGTCCACCTTTTGAGTTGCTCGAAAATTTTAATTCCACATGTGCGTCATCTTCCTCAATGTGATAAATGCCATCTATGAAGCGTGGGATTAGCGTATGCACATTATTTGTCATTTATCGAAACAATATCATTTTAGTGTATCTCCGAAGTCTATGTTCATGAGATCATTTATTGTCGTGATATTTTTTAAATGCATACTTGCAGGTCGTTATTTTTAGTCATAGTTGAAGTAAGCTAGCTTGGACTCCGCCCTGTAACACAGGGGAAAAACCGCTGGCTGGAATCAAATGAACAATATTTATATTATATTGTCTTCATGATAACGATAAGATAATGCATGGGAACTAGCATATAGAAGGCACCCTCTTAATTACAGAGTGCCTCTTGTCCATCACGTTTTGCTTTTGGCAAAAGCTATCACGGCAGGAGATAAGGAATTCAACCAGGTGATGGGTAGGCAATCTCTTTTTCATCTTTTTTTTTTTACTTTTATAGTTTAACAGTGATTATTCCTGAACCAGACTATGGAAATATGTTTATTAATTTTGAAGAATTTAGAGAGGTTTGAGAAAGGGCATGGCATGGTATGGAAATACCACCTTTTGACTGAGGTAGGTCCAATTTTGCATAGATTCCCTTTGGCTAAAGATATACCTGAAACTCCTTTATTCTGATTCGTATCCTCACCGCCATTTTTCTGGTGAAGTTTCAGGGGGGCCTAAAGCATGCTCTTGATGCCTAGAGGTAAATCTTATATTCTAAATGATCTGTTAAATATGATTAATATTATATTGAGTTGGATATGCATAGTTTATTGTCCTTTTCCCACCTGAAAAGTCTCCAAATACTTGACATGTGAAATATGCAAGTATCATAGCTGCAGATAACCCAGTTAACGGTTGAGATGCTAGTAATTGTCACTAATTTGAATTTTTGCTTTATTTGTCACTAAAGAGCGGAAGGAAATTAGTATTATCGCCTTTTTTTAAGTGATTCCCCACACTATCCTATTTATGATGCACTTGCCGAGAAAATTAGTTCTGCCTTAGATTGTCAACACATTCACATGAGGAAACCCTGCCTTGATTCAGTTGGGGAGCTTTGTTTCTTTTTTCTTGTGTGGTAACACTTGGAAGAAGATTCTGCACGAGTGAAGCATGTGATTCTCCAAATCCTTACGTCAACATGGTCAAAAGGTGACCTTCGTGTGTAAACTACTTTCACTTTATGAGACTTAGAATTTATGTGTCAAGAAAGTTGCTCCTCGATTAACCTGTCATCTGGTTATTCAAATCACATCACATGTTCTTAAGCTCTCTTGAAACTATCTCATGCTTTTGATCGTTTTACCTTTGCATCTTTCTTAATCGAAACCTTGTAACAGATACCAAAGGAAAGTAATGCCAGCCAAGCAGATGACAGCTCGTCGTTGAATGTCCTTCGTATAGATTTGGTATCATTCCCCTTGAGATTTTTACGTCTTTCCCCAATTCGATTCATATATTTGCCTCAGTGGTCCTGAACAGAGACATTGTCACGAAAATCATCGTGGTAAGAATTTTGACTGTCGCCTTTATAGTCTTGAACCTTTCTACTACAAGCCAGAACTGAAGTCAAAACTGAATAAATAAGTTGATCTCTTTAGGTAAAGGGAAGATCCTCCACTGAAAGTAGACAGCGATCTGAGATGTGAAACCTCAACGTGGAAGGGACAATACCAGAATCATCGTTATCTCGGTTGCGCAACAGAGGTATAATTCAACTTAACTCATTTAATAAATCGACGAGTATGATGACACATGTCGACACTATGCTAAGGGGTATATATTCTTGGTAATGACGATTTAAGCTTCAATCCATGGACTTATCATTATCGTTGCCAATTTCAAACTCCGCGGACTAGAATAGTAGCATATGCCATTATGTAGTAGTTGTACCAAAGACCTGATGGATCCTTGTATTACACTTAGTTGATTAATTTACTTACACTGAATTCAGTCAGATATAAGAAAAATGATTAGTTTACAGGGGGCACTAAGTGTCCTCTCTTGGCAGATGTGTCCCCTCACCAAATTGTTTTTACTTCTTACATGAGCTTCCAGTGCAGTATTGTGGCTACGTCTTTTATCTATTGGAAGAATTCACATGCATGTAAGTAAGCATTTCTATTTTCGAATTTTTTAAAACGACGAATGGTTAGGTAAGAGAAATAGTTATTCATTCTTACCGCTACAGATTGCGATATGCCAGAATCGAGTCCCCATAGCTCGAAGCTTCCATTGACGAAGTCGTAGTAACCGCCCTTCAGTGTAAGTGTCTGCTTTACCAATCCCTCTCTTACGAATGGGTATGAGAGAAGGTTTCCAAGTGAGACATTCACTGCCTCCTATTATGCAAGAAAAATTAAGTTATATGACTTGTGTGATTAACAACTTTCTGGACCATTCTTATCGATTTTTTTCAACCTTTTCACATAGTGCACATTGGTCGCCAAATGGGACGTCGTTGTTCTCCGAGAGCACTTTAGTCTTTGCTGGAATGCAGATTTTCACCCAGTCTTCGATGAAGTCGCTACACATTGCATCATAATTTATTTATTTTTTCTCAGAAAATGAAAAATTTAGAAGTTTGCGAGACGTTGGAGGGGGCTTACGTGGAGGACGATCCGTCGAATGGGAAGGACATGAGTCCCTTGATTCCTCCACAGGCGCTGTGACCAATCACAATGATTTCTTTAACCTGCGTGGAAGACATCATTAAATCTATGTTTAAGATAATGCTCTGATTTTCGCAGAGAAGTATATCGAATTCCCTTCGACTACGAAGGAAGAAAGGAGTTTTTTTTTTTTGTTTTTTCACCTTGAGGTGAAGAACAGCGTACTCAATGGCAGCACCAACACCAGAGTATTTGGTCTGTAAGAACAGTAGAGCAGCATTTTGAACAAGGAAAGTTGGAGATTTTTTATTTTTTTCGTATTGCAAATTAAAGGTATAATAAGACCTTGTCATATGCAGGGACCATGTTGGCAACGTTACGAACCACGAATGCCTCCCCGGGCTGAAGGTCGAGGACGTGCGATGGGCACACACGAGAGTCCGAGCACGCAAACACCATGTACTGTAGTAAAATTACGTACATTCACTTCTTTACATCTCAGACAAACCTTAAAAATGATTTGTCCTAAACGAAAACAGAGTCGAATATATTTTTCAATATTCTATCGTATGAAAGTACCGGGGGGCTCTGTCCTTTGGCAAGTTCGCCGTACAGATCCGTCTGCTTCCTATGAATTTTAACTTTTTTTTTGGGTTAGAATTTGCAAAATCTTTGACGTGAAATTTGAGTTAACTATTTAGAAACTTACTCATATTTCTCTTTTTTGAAGGTGATGAAGCCAGTCTTCAACCTCTCGTCAGATTCCGACGTAGGAGCAGATTCATCCGTTGCTTGCAGCTGCGCTGTGACTTGGTTGATCTTCGCCGCAGCCAATTGTCCGAGTTCTTCATTTTCCCTGGGGATCAAATGCAAAGTTATACAATCCGAGATAAAGAAAAACGGAGTTCATCTTCTCAAATATACTGGCAATATACCTCAGCAGCTTCTTGAGCGCATTGATGGCTTCCCCATATGCATCCTTGGGTACTTCTCCTCTCTGCAAAATTCCGTAGATAATCATTCAGTGAACCATAATAATGCACGGCATGCATTTGCCACAAGCACGATGAATCATTAATATGTGTTAGCGGATTATTACCAAGTGTGGGTAGATGATGGGCGCCGGGGCGGCAAAAACGGGCTCATTACGGATGAGAGAAGGCGGGCCAGACGGGGCGGAGGATGAGCTGAGCCTCGAAGTGGGGACGGGCCGGAGAGAAACGTGGGCTGCTGAGGAGCAGGTGATGAGTTGGGAGGTGAGGCACCCATTAATGGTGGACATCTTGGTTGGTACACAGTGTATTGTATACTTTACTTCTTGCTCCCTTTATTTATGGTGATATTTAGAAGCTGAATATATGTATACGTAATATGTGCCGCTCACTGTGTGCATGCAGGGAAAATGACATTTGGATCGTGAGAGCGATGTGTGGGCAAGTTAGACCACAGTTCCCATTTCTTGAAGATTAGGTTGCAGAAAATTAATTTAATTTCCACCTCAAAAAAAAAAAAAAAAGTAAAGGGAAATGATGGGGAGGATGTGAGCGATGGGGAGAGCTATGCCTACTGATGTAACAACGTTTCCTTTAAATTTATGTGATGTATGCATATCGCAATTTTGGACAAAGTTGAACCAAAAAATAAAAAAGTGGTGCACCGGCAATGTTCATCGTTGGGATAAAGAGATAAGAGCGCTTCTTTTCTATTTTTTTCTCTTTCCTTTCTCAATATTCAGTTGCCTCTACACTGACAAAATTCATGTGATGCGAAATTTAGCATTAATGTCGGCTATGAAACAATCGCAGCTTCCAGCAAGACTAATCATACTGGCCTAGGTTTTCCGCCCGTGTTCAAGAACTACGAAAGTGAATGAGGAAAGCAGATTTGGATCCTATCTTCCTTATTGTCACTTGGTGGATCCTCTTCCACATTACTCTTCTTACAATGTGCTTGAAATGAAACGACTTTATTGAGATATAATATGATATACATTTGTCACTTAGATAATTATGCGAGCAGTTTTCATCCCACTAGTCATAAAGAAAGCATATGCTTACAAGTCCAAACCTCTGTGATCTTCTTCACTTGGGGGACAACCTTATCGGACAGACTGAAAAAGCTATGCAACGAGCCGCTTTAGCCAACATAAACCGCTCGTTTTCGGTTAGCGGCCTCTCTATCACCTTCACGATATTCACATCCTAGCAGCGATACAAAACACAGTTTGTAAGAACTCGTGTCATTTGCTCAAGAACTAAATAAACGCCCATCTCATATACATACGTACCTTCATCTGTTGTTGTACGGAAGGCTTAACGCTTGCTACGTCCCCTATCGTAATCACGTTGTTAATATTTCCCCGCTCGTCCCTTTCAGTAGGCGAAGCCGTCGAATGCCTCCAATCCCCATTCGTAATGTACTTGTAGTAATACCTGAGGTAGATGGAAAGTACCACGAAAAACGCTTAGAATAAGATAGCACTAAAAACGACAAAAACCGAAAATGACTTACTTCCCCTGTGGAAGCCTAACTTCGACTTCATATCTCGGGCCTCCCTTGTGTACGGCCTTGATAGGCTCTTTCCAGCTCCCCGTAAAATCTCCAACTAAATACACGTCTTCCCCCTAAGGAGGAAATTTAAGGAAAAAAAATATAAAAAAACTAAGACTTGACTAGGGCTGGCAATCGGCAATCAGACCCATTGGATCCTCAAATGGGTTAGAGTCTAAGACCCACTTAAACCATCCATGGTCAACGCAACACTCCACCAGCACCATGAGTTGTCTAAGTGGAGTCTAGACTCAGACCAATTTGAAGATCCAATAGGTCTTTAATGGGTCCGACTGCCATCCCTAGAATTGAATTGCCCAACGTCGACCTATCAACTGCACATAGTTCAACTCGCTCACCTCATGCCCGTTCCACACGAAGGTCACGACGTGAGTCGAGGGCCCGTCGTGGGCCCCGCCTTCGACCATGGCTATGAGATCCCACGTCGCCCATGCGATCGCCGGCCTGCGTAAAAGGTTGTTTGCAGTAGAACATGTTCAGTCAAAATTGGGAAGAAGGAAAGAGTTCTGCAGAGAAAAATACCTGTCGGGTTTGCAAGTATGCAGACCAGTGACGAAATTGTAAGCAGCGTGGAGCGAGGTATCGGTAATCCAATGCAAATACGCAATCACGCAAGCGGGCGATCGATCGAATCCAGTCGTGCAAGTTACATAGACTCGGTGGTTCTTTTTGAGTAGGCGTAGAAGTAGGCCCACGGAGAAGGGGAGTTTCTTTCTCAAGTCAAACGAATCTGCGTCCCTGTAATGACGATGATGATGATTGAGGATGATTTGTTGGAATGTACTTAAAATTGTGGAAAACGAAAAAAATGGAGCTACCTAATGGGATAACTTATCATGAGGATGTTCAGATTTTGGCATGAAGATGTAACTGAATCGGAATCAATTCCCCAGTTTGCAGCTTCGGTGGCGCTCTGGAAATTCAACACTGCAGTGACTCTCTGATGAAATATTTCGAATGTTAGGACAACCAAAGTACGATGACTAAGACAAACTTCAAATAGTGGATAAGTAGTAACTTCTACATATGCGTCAAATATCATCATTGCATATTCAGAGAGCATTTTAGTGAAAAGATAACTTTCGAGGGGAGAATCGAGATTTTTAACAGATGCAAGAATATAGAAAACAGAATTTTATGGTTCTTACAGCAGCAGTAGACAGAGTTTGAACATCTTCTTCTGTTTGAATGCACGAGCCAACGTAAATTTGTTCCGTAATCTGTCAAAATACACGTGACAATAGTAAGGATAACCACTTGTCGGCTAATATACATGTAACAAACGTCTGACAAACACGTCAATTCGAGTACAAAAACAAAAGTATGCAATGGCTCAAAGAATACCTACCTTACTATAGCGCACCCCGAGAGAATGGTTGTAGTAGAGCTCTCCCTTCGAACGTTCCAACGCCTTAACGTACTCTTCCAAGGGAAAGCTCCCATGAGTCCACTCAACATCTTCTGACACTTTCTCCGTAAAAATCGTTACAAGTGGGCTAAGTGGCAGAGCAGGGATGTTCCTAGTACTTTGTCTCTGTCCAACAGTTCCATTACCATTTAAATACTCCCAACCCTTTGGATTAGAAAACTTTGGGCAGAATATTACAAACCCCGAGTTTCCCGAGTTTTCACTCGATGCCTTCAAATTCGATGCTAATACATTTCTGTTCCAAGTGGAGATGGGAACACGTCCCCGATTGAATATGATATCGAGATCGTTCATAAGGTAGAGTTGATGGATTGGAAATGGGGAGAATGGCCTCTCAAGCACAAGGCTGTAAGAACCCGAGTTCTCTGTAATAAACCTCCTGCATTTTGCAATAATGAATCCCACAACGGTTAGCTCATTCGTAGATAAAGATCGAATATTTACGCCTAATACGAAAGCAATATCACATTTCATACTCTGCATCGCCGAAGTCCTTGATTTCAACGAGCTTCCCATTAGATGCCTCGCCTGCCTTCTTCAAAGTGTCGCCCACCATAATTATTCTTGATTTCTCAGCATTCCCCTACAATGTATTACATAATAAACAATGTATGTTCAAGATTTCTGGTAAGACACAAGAACATAACAGCTTAATGTGAAAGAAAGAACATGGAAAACGAACAAAATGTAGAATGAATTTACCCCTTTCTGCAGGGCATGGACGCAAACTCTGCCATCAACAGAGATGGCGAAGCAAATGCCAAGTGGCTTTTCGAGGGTCACCATGTATTCGTTCAAATTCATCTTAAATTCCGTGGGAGACATCGCCAAAACCCTAAAGTTCTTAGAAGAAGAACTTCGTCGCTTCTTCTTAGAGTTTGCGCATCCATCGATCGAACCCAGAAGCAGCTCACTTCCCCAAAACGACGTGGAAATAGTTACTAAGCTGTTCTTACGCAGCTTCTTCAGAACGAAGCTTGCGCCTTCTCTTGACTGATTAAGTCCTCTGCAGTGCGATAACTGCGGAGAACTCATCGGAAAAGTGCCGACTGTAACAGCAAAACAAACAGGAGCTTCGATCGAATGAAATGAGCGACTTCGAACGGACGATTTGACGTTGTCTGAAAGGTGATTAGTCAGAATTTAACTTCTTCACGTGAGGAACTGGGAGTTTGTGTGTTTTGTTTAGCAGTTTTCCGTTTTCGAGGAAAGAATTGAAGGCGAGGTGTCGAATTGAGTGGTGAACCGAACTGATGGGATAAATAGAGGGAAGCCTTTACCTTACCGTACAGCTGGGAAAGTCCACGTGACATGCACGTGTATTTTGATTGTCTTGTACTTTGGACTTATTGCATTTGCTGGGAAAATATACCGAAATACCGATATATCGTCTTATCGTATCGAAACGTACCGAAAATATCGAAAAATTTCGGTACGGTAATGGTATGAAATTATAAAAATTAGGTATACCGAAATACCAAAATTTTAATATTTTATATATTTATATATATATACACACCTACATATATTATATTATTTCAAAAAATATAAAATGGATAAAAATATTATACGGATCTTCATAAATTTATTTAGCCCATAAATTATTAACTACCCAACTTTCTAAGATTATTGAGGCCCGCCATATTTTACTTACATTAAAAAAACAAAAGAAAATACAAAATAGTCGTTTCGTTTTAATTAGTTTGTATATAAAGTTGTATTTTGTGGTTATGTGAAGTTCTTTGTCTTATTAAGGCGACTGACTAAAATATGTAAATTATATGAAATTAAAAATCTTTTTATTTTGGAAAATTTGGTATTAAAATCCATCTTATTGGGGCCCTAAGGAGTTTGAATTGACTAAAAATTCGAAAACAACGAATTAACGAGTTACGAGACACGCATGGTAAAAAACCCTCCGTGTGAATGGCATAGAAGGTATGATACCGATACCATACCGAAATTTCAGTATGATACCGTATCGAAATTTAAGGTATACCAAAATTTTGGTATGGTATTGGTATGACTTTTTTCGATACCGAAATTTCGGTACGGTATACGTTATCACAATTTTGGTACGGGAACCACCCCTAATTACAGGTCAAGAAATCGAAGTACAAAATAAACAAAATTGCCATAAAGACACTCCAAACACACGTTTTAAGCTCAAAAAAAGAATTTGCGTTTGAAACTTGTTGTGAGTAGTAATGTCAAATGGGCCCCCGGCCTAGCGGTTTGGCGGGGTGGGCCTGTCGGGCTTCGGGAAGGTCCTCCAAGTATTAATAAATATTTGTATTTGAGATACAAATAAATTATATAGGTGTTTTATATTTTTTTAGCTCTTTTAAATCAAGTTTAAAAACATAATAAATTATTATTAAAGAGATTAAACTTGATTAGAAGTAATTTCGATCTTAAATATTTCATCTTGTTGTTTATTTATTTCTTTTTAGTTTTTATTTTATTTGGAGGGGCTTCATTTTTCAGGTTGCCAAATGGCGGGCTTACCACCTCCCTCCCGCCATATACGCGCTTTGACGGGTTACGTGTCGGCCCACCGGTCCGTTTTGATAGCTCTAGTCGTGAGCTTAAAAGATCTGTTTTGAATATTCACAAGCTCTTTGTTTAGTTTGAATTACTAAAATGCGAAAAATAAATAAAGAATGTATAAAAACAAATTGGATACATGTATATTAGTAAGTACGATGATAAAATTATCAAAATTAACAATTAACCATTTACTTGTTAATTTTTTCGTAGTAATTCTTTTTATTTAAGTTTGTGCTTAAAGTTGTAAATATGTGGATAATATTGAAAAAAAATGTAAAAGATTATATTACTATTTTTTTTATTTGAGAATGAATTTACCGATTACCTTTCGAGCAAATTAAAAGCTTGTCTCTACAACACGGCTAAGATGTATACATTAGAACGAGGTTAATTTGGAGCAGGCCCAATTTATGTAGAATGAGCCCATATATGTGGACGTGGGGCCCAATATCTAGAGTCAATAGATCAGGCTCACTTTCTTTTTCTATTTAAGATCTACTAGTTACATATTATATAACTGTTTCACATTAAACTTTGGGATGTATTATGCTTCCATTTTATTTTCATGTATCTTATTTCTAACATGTATCATCATTTTTATACTGGTCTATTTTCTTATTAAGCCTTATGTGTTATTTTTTCTTTTACCATGGGCATAACCATTCCTGCCGGTTAGGGGTGAAAACGAGCCGAGCCGGACCGGCAGGAATGGTTATGCCCATGGTAAAAGAAAAAATCCCTCTTCATCCAAAATCGTAAATGGGTGTTCGTGCATCATAACCCAATGAGCGGCTGCCTCCCTCATTCGCTCCATGTCAAATTTTCCCGAATGCACGATAGGAAGGCGTTGAGATGGAGAGTCGACCGGCATGAAGTTCAACTTTGAATTTTGTCCACTCTCTCGCATGGCTATTATCCTCTTTGTACATGTCTTCCGATGCCTAAGAAGGCTTGTTGTAGCTCCCGACTTGGTCAAAGCAAAGAGCGTGCGACAATGATTACACTTAACCTTCTTAATACCATCCACCGTCACAATCTCGAAATCGTTCCAAACATCTGATGTTTTTTTTCTTTTATTTGCCTGAAACCTTTCTTGCCCTTCTTCTTGTGTGTCCTGTGTAGCTGTAGTGTTTGCCCCAGTGGAATTCAATTCCATTCTTTCCACTGCTTCAGTGTCTCTTTGCAGCTCATTATTACTTTCAACACCACTTCCAACAACAGTAGGTGGCACAGAAGGCTGATCCATTCCAAATAACTAAAAAGAAGCAGCTTGTTATTGTTAGTACCTAGGATTAAAACAGAAACCACAATCCGGAAAAAAATAAAAGCAATAGAAAAAGAAGAACTTTCGATCAAAATGTTTCGACAAGTTATTACTTCACTCACATGCGATGTGGGATTTTACTATTCTGTCTAAATCACAAATAAAAAGGAAAAAAAAAAGTCAGAGATTGTAATGATAAATAACTTCAAAAGCACCCATCCAAAGTAATAAAAGAACCGTTTGTTGGTTCTTGAAAATACACTAGAAACAAAAGGACTATGAGCTGTATGGAATCTGTGAAATAACACAAGCTTGCAGTAGGAAAGAATCTTGAGCCCTTTAGTCAAATAGATGCGCAGTACCTTATAAAATACGAGAGGTTGCTCTCAGATGGCTTGAGTTCCGTCTTCACCCTTATTCTCAGCCGGCGCTCAGAAGTCAGAAACGATTCTCATGGTGGACTGCGATGAAGTGCGATGAAGACAGAAGTGCAATGGTAGAGTGCGGCTGTTAAGTGTTGGATGTGGTGAAAATAGAATATTAGATTTAGGGCTTTCTCTATTGGGTATTTTGGTCTTTTATTTATAATATTAAAATAAAAAATAAATAAATATGGGCTCGATCACATATAATCAGCTCGAGCTCGGCTCGACTAGTTATCGAGCCGGCTCGAGCTCGATTTTGACCGAGCCCGAGCCGAGCTTTGACCGAGCTGCTCGCGAGCAGCTCGCGTGCAGCTCGGCTCGTTTTCACCCCTACTGCCGGTGATACTTTGCTTGTACGAATTCGTACTCGCGACTTTTTTAGGCTGCGTTTACTTACTTGGATATGACCTGATAAAGTTTTATAAAGATATATACATGTTCACTTTCCAATAAATATCCGAGGTAAAGCCCAATATAAAAAGCCCGCCCGCTATTATTAACTCTTGGGCCCAACGTAACTTATCACGAAGGGTTGGGTGTGATTAATAATCCAACCCCTACTATTTTAAATCAAATGACTAAATTACCCTTTAAAAGCAAAATAAATCCCAACAATTGATGTGCAGGAACAATTAAGGGCATTTCTCGCGCGAAGGTGAAAAATTCGAGCAGGATTTCAACTACGCAATCACCGAGGTAATGACAACCTTACCCCGATTTGATTTTTTCTTTCATGTAAGCTTAAAGATTGGGGTCCTGAATAAATTTTCCTTCTTTGTTTCCTTGCATACAGAGGTCCAATTAATTTTGTTGGTTGTATTTGTTGTTCGAATTTTCTGAATGTCTGTTTGGGATTACTTGTTTTTGCTAGGTGCAGTTGTCGACTTGGTTCAATTAGGTGCTAACTTACTAATTGTTGGAAAATACTAGTTTCTGTTTTAGTTTGTTTCTAACTTGCTAATTGTCGACTTGGGATTACTTGTTTTTGCTCTTGGTAATTGTCGACTTGGTTCATCAGTGCATTTATGATTGTAACTGTATGATGTTCATGTGAAGGGCGCCCGAGTGTAGAAAATGCGATTCAAAAGGAGAACAGAAATGCCATCGAGAAAAAGAGGCTACCTTGTTCCATCAGTGTATGTCGAGCCTTTTAGAGGAGAGGGCAATGTTGTCATTTCGTTAATTTCACCTTGGATAACTTTGTTCTTATTTTGGATACCAAACTAGATAATATTAGTATGGCCCAATGTATGATAACATAGTGAACGCACCCACCAATCGGATTACATGAGAGAGTAATATTGGGCCCAATCTTGTACTTGTTATCTCGTGTAAGCAACTGAACGCAGCCTTAAGCTTTAACATCGTGCTAAATAACAGCTTAATGTACGAATTTGCACAAATGACCTTTTTAACTCGTACAAATGACCTTTCTTAACTACAACATCGTACTAAATAACAACTTAACGCACGAAGTCGTACACACGGTCTTTTTAAGTTATAACATCATACTCCCTCTGTTCCTATTTAAATGTCGTTTAAGAAATTTTCACAAATATTAAGAAAGGAGTTAAAATGCCCCTTATACCCTCATTAATCATTAGCCAAATCATAATTCCATTATAGCGTTATTATTTAACATGGGGGCAAATATGAAAATCTACACATAATCCTTTTGAAAACCCCAAAACGACATTCTTAAGGGACAAAAAAAATTATCTTAAACGACATTTAAATAGGAACAGATGGAGTATTAAATATCAGCGTAACGTACGAATTCGTATATACAACTTTTTTAAATTCTAACATCGCATTAAATAACAGCTTAACTTGAAGAGATTGTATCGTACATTAATGTAATATATTTTGTTTTCAAACTAACATTTATGTATATTTTCCAGTACAAACCTTCGAATTAAAAGTGTCTATCAAGATTAGATTAGAATTTATTCAAAACCAACTCATTTCAATGGTCAGTTTTGACTTTCGGCTTTGGCCGGAACAATAATGTCCATAACAATAGTTTGCAACTAATAATATGGAAATTGTGTTGGGTGGTTCCCTTACCGTCCGACACGAATTCATTAAACTAGGCAGAGATGGTGATCAACTTCTGGAAAAATCATGTCATTATCTTCCCAAGTTTCAAACTTTTTTTTTTTAAATAAACAAATAAATAAATAAAAGTTCGCTAAGCATGTCTTCTTTTACATATCATTGAAGGAGATGAATCTCATATCGTATTAAGAACTTGCTTGACACGAAGGAAGGAGCACACACATTCTTGAGTATCATCAACAACTTCAGACACATTGATTATAAGCACACCTCAATTATCAAATGTGACATCCCAACACACATGCCATTTATTACAACAAAGGACCACTCACCAATTAGTAGCTTATAACCTCTAATCCAATCCAATCACTTAAAAAGAAGATCACTCAATGAAAATCCTTTCGTGGCATCACCTATCACATTAACCAGCTATAACACAGCCCAAGAAAAAACTTTAATCCTAATGTCTAAGAATGTTAAATAATGTAATTACCTCACAGATGCGGTAAGAATCCATTCCCATTCAGGAAAAAACCTACAAGCTCTTTCCTATAGGGCAAATACGATTTCTTCCTATCCCCTTCTTTCACGGCTCTGTTTCGCACGTAAAAATCTTCATGAGCAGAAGACGATGATGAAGTTGATGGCCCCTTTGTAGCTTTAGCTGTAGTATTATTAGACTCCTTCACTTTACCATCTTCCTTGCTCTTCTTCTTCTTCTTCTTCTGCTTCGACGTTAAAAAGACTAGTTTGTCCTTCATCCCTTCGCTGTTGCTCCTCTTCATCAAGCCACGCAGGGCGGCCCAGCGGCTCGAAGCCGACCCCGCCGATGGGCTCTTCTTGCACTTATTCGGCGGGCGCCATACGCAGTACGTCGACGAAGGAATGTTCTCCAATTCGTCGGCCTCGGACGACGACGAATACGAGTCATCATCGGCGTTGCCGCGACGAAATGATTTCTCTGCCTTGAGGAGAACGCTCAACGGAACGGCGATTCGCCGCTCGCCGTTGCACTCGGAGACGGGCAGGAGGTCTCTGTTGAAGACGGGGAACATCCGACCGTCCGATGAGGCCCACTCGATTTCTTCAGGGAGTTGTAAGGCGAACTCGAAATCGTCATCGCCGTCGTTGTAGCCTTCATCTCCTACGCTACGTACGGCGTCGTTCTTCTTTGGGGTTGATTCAGAGGCGACTTTCTTTGCAACTTCTGCTAGCGCGTTCGCTGCGTAGCTGCTAAAGCTTGGGCACGAGAATCGTTCATCTTCTGCAATTTCTCGCCCGCTCATCGTTGCTCAAAGAGATGAATTTGGCAGAGGTAGTTGAAGGGTCATGTATATCGTACGCCACAGACCTATGGGGGTTCTAGAAGGGAGACTTCACTTAAAAGGAGCTGAATTGTATATTTAAGGACGAATTAAGGGATAGATACCGTTTGAATAAAAACTTGTAATTCATGCTGCCTTCAGTTCACTGGATTAGATGGGATAAAAGCCCATTTATCATACTTAATATTGTTCACTAGCTAAATAAGAAAATATGTTAAAGCCCGAGATAATGAGCTGACCCGCGTTTATAATCCAGCATATGCCATGTAATTATCCACCAGGCCTCCGTCAGATCAATAGTTCAGACCCACTACTATTTGTTGAAATGTCTAAATTACCCCCATGGACTGATATTTCCCAATTTCACAGAGCGGGACTTCATTTTCGCCATTCCAAGCGCGGAAACCCTCTGAAAGCAGCAAGCATCAGATATTTTGATTCCTTCTTCATTTACGTGATTGTTGAGTGTAATTTCCTTTTAGATAGCTAAGGCACATCCTAGGCTATAAACTGACATCGTCGGCCATCGATGGTACCAAAAAAATTCTGCAACTCGTCGTTGTTCATGTGGTTGATTTTTTTGAGTGTGATTTGTCGTCTTTGATGATCTTTCAGTTCGATTCTGCTCGTTCGAACGCATCATAGGTACCTCGGTTGATTTGCGCGCCTGTGATTTGTTTGGCTGTGACTGTCGTCATGCCAATCAGATGATGAACACGGTACATTTGTAGTTCAGACCAAAAAATCAGGAAATTTCATAATGCGTTGCTGAGAATGTAAAAGAACATACACCAAGTGAATCAGACCGGTATGCATCGGGTAAACATTCGAGCATAATTTGCGTGAACCAAGCCAACCCTAAAATGCCCAATCAACACGACTTCAATCCAACGCTGTAATTTTAAAAAACGAAACAGGTATAAATTAGTCAAGAGCACCTGAAATAAACCGACAGTATCGGATCTCGTCGGATTTATGAACAGATCGCCGCTCCGATGTCTCCTGCGTCGTGCTGCTCTTCGCTGTGTGAGAATACGCTGAATGAAATGATGTGGGCTACCAATCCATCCAGGGGTAAAATGTTGAGAAAATTATACGTCGTATATAATACATTAAGGTACCATATAGAAACCGTATAGGATACCGTATAAACGCGTGACGTGGTACACAATACACACATAAAAAGGTACGGTAAGACTGAGAAAATTGGTCTTAAGATTGGTTAATCGAAAAAACTTTTCTATTCAGAACATAATCAATAATAATACATCGATATGAGCTGTACACAGAGATTTATACCACTGCACTATTGCAGTTCAGTCCCTATCCACATACAAAAATACAGAATCTATCTTACCTACATTTAAGAGTACAAATAGGTCCTCACTACAAAATACACTCTTCACTCTATCTTTCTAACACTCCCCTCAAGTTTGGTATTGAACAAGTTAATCATACCAAACTTGGACAGCAAGTGTTTGAATTGGCTTCTTCCTAAAGCCTTGGTCAACAAATCTGCCGGTTGCTCCTTTGATGGAATATACTCGGTTCTAATGACCTTTTCTTGGATCTTATCTCTTATGAAATGACAATCTACCTCTATGTGCTTCGTTCTATCATGAAACACTCGATTTGCAGCAAATTGCAGACTTACTATCAGTATAGATTGTAATCGGCTCTAACCTTTCAAGACCAACATCCTTCATTAAGCTTGTCAGCCAAAGTATTTCTATAGCTATGGCCATGTACTCTGCCTCTGCCGAGCTGCGGGAGATCGTGCTTTGCTTCTTCGTTCTCCATGATATTAATGAGTTCCCAAGCAGTACCATGTATCCTGTTAAAGATTTTCTAGACTTTGGGCATGATGCCCAATCTGCATCACAAAAACTGTTTAATGTCAGATTACTGTTAGCATCAAGAAATATCCCAAGTCCAGGCTTACCCTTCAAGTACCTTAGTACTCTAACCATTGCACTAAAATGAATCTTTTTTGGATCATGCATGAATTGTGAAAGGATCTGAACTGCATATGAGATATCTGGCCTAGTTAGGCTCAGATAAATGAGAGAATTACACAAGTAGTGTTATTTTTAATATTAGTATAACAAAACTAGATAACTTTTCTCATCCTATTACAAAACTAATATACTTTTTCAATTTAATTATTATTATTATCAGTTTTAACCACAAATCTTTTTAATATTACTACTTTTCAATATAATTATTTCAAATTCTCAACATAGTTATCAATAATTATATTCATAACCAAAATATTTTTTAACGCTTCCATAACCTATAAAATTTCATATTTCAATCTTAGTAATTAAATATTACTGATTTAATATCCAAGATATTAATAAGAAAATAACACCCAAATAAAAAATAAGCAGTAAGAAATATATTCCAGATATTACATATTGACCGAAGACTTCTCTAAGGCAGAAGTTCTCACATTGATCGAAAACAAAGGTCAATTTCTACTTGTGTCGTGTACATATGTGTCTGACAATGATTGCTCACCACTTTTTTGTTTGCTTTTCTTTTTTTTTTTTTTGGTTTTCGATTGTGCACAAGTGATGATATGAAATTTTGAACATATTAGTTACTTAATATTAGTTGTCTATTGCAGCAGGTTTTCCAAGTTTCGTTTGGCTTCTGTAATAAAATTGTAATATATTGTTAATTTTTCTTGCATGATACAGTTAGGCGTTTGCAATATTTCTGAATGCCAAGTGAAGAATATCATGTATGACTGATTTTCGATGATAAATGGCGAGAATGAAAAAATAATGAGTAAAAAAATTTTTTAGGATTAAAATATAATTAAGAGCAACTATTTTACTTATTTGAAATAATAATAGATTAAAAAAGTAATATTAAAAGATTTGAGGTGAAAACTGAAAATAATATTCCTGTAAATTAATAAAGTTGATTAGTTTTGTATTATGTTGAGAAAATTATCTAGTTTTGTAATAGCACTAATGAAAATAACACTAGTTACGTCATTCTCTCTCAGATAAATTAGTTTCCCAACTATTTTCCTAAAGGAAGTAGTATTCTGTTCTTTTGAGCCAGATTCTGTTTCTGTTCCTTTAGCAGAATCAGAGTCAGTTTCTGTAATTTTCAGATTCTGCTCAGCTGGAATGCTAAGTGGCTTTGATCCCAGCATTCCAGTTTCAGCCAAAAGATCTAGCACATACTTCCTATGACTGAGCACAATTCCCTTAGATGACCTTGCCACCTCAATTCCTAGGAAGAATTTTAACTCTCCCAAATCCTTCGTACAAAAAATATCATTCAAATAAGACTTAGTTTCAGCTATCATATCATTATCATTCCCTGTAATCACTATATCATCCACGTATACAAGTAATATAACTAAGTTTCTCCCCCTGGATTTGACAAACAAAGAGTAGTCATTCTTTGATTGCTCAAATCCAAAAGTATGCATAGCCAATGTGAATTTGTAATTCCACTGGCGAGAGGCTTGTTTCAAGCCATAAAGTGACTTTTCAAGCTTGCATACTTTGGGTTTCTTACCAGGTTCTATAGTCACCGATCCCGGGGGCATAATCATGTAAACTTCCTCATTTAAGTCACCCTGCAAAAAAGCATTAGTGACATCCATTTGCCAAAGTGGCCAACCATGTATGGATGCAAGTGAAAGCCTAATTGTCACATGCTTTGCAACAGGAGCAAAAGTATCAGTATAATCTATCCCTTCTATTTGATTATACCCTTTTGCCACTAATCTTGCTTTATACCTTTCTATAGAACCATTTGCATTATATTTAATGGAAAAAACCCACTTACAACCAATTGGTGTTTTCCTTCAGGTAAGTCAACCACCTTCCATGTGTTGTTTTGTTCTAGTTTCCTCCAACGTTCAGACTTGACGGCCTGCTGATATGTTTGGGGAATTTCCTCACTCACTATGGCAGCTGAGTAATCAACATGCTTTGGTGTAATATTAGCATACTGCACATAGTCAGTCAATGGGTATTTCACAGAATTAGCATGGTTATTGTCAGTATTAAAAGGAGAAATGAAGTCCCTTAACCAGTTTGGAGGCCTGCTGATTCTGGTTGACCTCCTCAGAGTCTTCATTCTGGTTCCCAGCTGGAGGACTATCATCTGCCTCATCTGGTACATGATTATCATGTGCACCGGGTGGAGCTTCATCAGCACAAGGTAGATCATCATGATGACCTACTATATTATTATCAACACAAAGGAAATCATCAAAAGAAAAACTGTTATTCTGATTTAATGAGGACTGATCCCTGGTTGTATCTTTTGGTACACAGAATGGAAATCTGTCTTCATAGAAAATGACATCTCTGGAAACTATAAAATTCTGTGTACCCAAATCCAGTATTTTATAGGCCTTTTGATTAGCAGCGTAGCCCATACATACACATGGCTTAGACCTCTCCTGAAACTTGTCATGCTGAGGTAAAATTTTTGAAAAACATAGGCAACCAAATACCTTTAAGTGATGTATATTAGGATCCTTACCATACATGACTGAAAATGGAGATTTCCCTTGTAATAAGGGAGTTGGTGTCCTATTTATTAGATATATAGCTGTCCTAATGCATTCACCCCAATATTTAATGGGAACATGTGATTGAAATTTTAAAGCTCGGGCTACATCTAGTATATGCCTATGTTTCCTTTCCACCACACCATTTTGTTAGTGGTGTGTAGGAACAAGAACTTTGATGCACAATGCCCAATGATTCAAATAGGTTCCTGCAATCTCTGCTAAAGAATTCTAATGCATTATCAGTTCTTATGGTTTTAACTGTGCACGAAAACTGATTTTGTGCATATAGTAAATACTGTTTTATGCAACTAAACACTTCAGATCTGCTTTTCATGAGGAAACCCCATGTTGCCCTAGAATGATCATCAACAATTGTCAAAAAAACTTCTCATTATTGTAAGTTGTTCCCTAACCCCAAACATCAGCATGCAACAGTTCCATTATGGAAGTGGTATAGTCCTATTTGGAAAGACAGATCTAGCATGCTTAGCAAGTGGACAGACAGGACAGTATACATGATTATCCAACAGTTTCAGATTAAGTTGAGGTAAGAAATCAAATCTTTTGAAAGACATGTGACCAAATCTTTTATACCAGAGAGAAATTTTATTATCATCTGCATTTCTTATTACATCATGACATATTCCTACTACACCATCATGTGTTTTCACATCAAGATTAAGACCTACAACTCCAGTCCTATCCAAGTAATAGAGTCCATTCTGGTTCTTACCAATTCCCCTTATCTTGCCAGTCCAAGTCTCCTGGATGAGGCAAAAATGGGGGTAGAAAGACACATGAACATTGGCCTCATTAGATAATCCAGATACTAAAAGTAAGTTGTGTTTAAATTCAGGCACAAACAACACATTATAAAGCTTCAAGTCACCACTTAGAGTCACTGTCCCACATTTAGATGCTTGACTAAGATTACCATTGGGCAATTTCACAAACAGATCATGATTCTGACTAATAGATCCTAGGTCATATAAAGACTCATCTGAGATCATGTGTTTATTTGCACCTGAGTCAATAATCCAACAGCCAAAAGATTGGGAAGGAGCCATACCTGAATCCTTACCTGCCTGATTGGCTGATGTCAGGGCAGCAACTTCCTCCCTCTTTTGTGCTTCATCCAAGATTGACATCAACTGCTGGTATTGCACTGGTGTGAGTTGTGGCATGATTGGTCCTTCAGTATTCATCCCCATGCCTTGTGCATTGACTGTTGTTGAATTTGCCCTGAGATCTCTCCACTGGTAGCCAATGTTTCTGCCTGGCCCTTGGAAATTGGATCTTGCTCTTTGACCTCTGCCTCTAGATCCTCCTCTCTGTCCTTTATTGAATTCTTGAGGATAGCCATGGATCTTAAAGCAGTTCTCTCTCGTGTGACCTCCAATGTTACAGTTATCACACCAACGAATCAGCTTATCTCCTTTGCTGTGGCTTGCACCAATTTGGAAGGCTACGGAGGTAGATTCTTTAATGTTCCCTTGCATAACAATGCTCCTCTGCCCCTCTTCATTACTTACCATCGAATAGACTTGTCTGTGAGTGGGTAGAGGAATCATCATGAGAATTTGAGACCTCATGTTCGCATAGCCTCATTGAGCCCCATCAAGAACTGCATCATCTTGAGATGATCACAGAATTCTGTGTATTCCTTTGACACAGTGCTCGATGGAGACAGAATCATGCTATCATATTCATCCCATAGCTCTCTTAGCTTTGAGTAATACTCACTGACAGAGCTCGATCCTTGAGTGATTGTGTTGATCTGGTGGTATAATGAAAAAAGTCTTGCACCATTAATCTTATCGAAGCGCTCCTTAAGATTTTCCCAAAATAAGTGCGCCGATTCACAGTAGATGACGCCTTGAATCAATTCCCGCGACAGTGAGCGATGGACCCAAGATCTAACCAAAGCATTGCATCTCTTCCACTGTGCACTCTTCAATTTATCATTGATCGGATCTTGACAAGATCCGTCAATGAAACCTATCTTGTTCTTTGCCTCAAGCGTTACCTTCATCTCTCTGCTCCATATCTTGTAGTTCTCGCCTCCTCTCTGGACTTCAGTGACGAGCTCAAGATTTGGTGTATCAGACAGATGCAAATGCAGCGGGTCGTTGAAATTGGTCGTTGATTGGTTCTTCGTTCCTTGATCTGTGTTTGGTTCTTTCGCTGCCATGTCGTCGTAGCTTGCCTCAGCTCTATTTTGACTTATTTCTGTGTTCTTGACTTTTACGGAGCGATTAATGGCTCTGATACCATCTTAAGATTGGTTAATCGAAAAACTTTTCTATTCAGAACATAATCAATAAAAATACATCGATATGAGTTGTACACAGAGATTTATACCACTGCACTAATGCAGTTCAGTCCCTATCTACATATAAAATACAGAATCTATCTAACCCACATTTAAGAGTACAAATAGGTCCTCACTATAAAATACACTCTTCACTCTATCTTTCTAACAATTGGTACAAACAGTAAAACGGGTACCTATCTGTATAAATTTCTGACATAGGTGCTGATTTGTAAATTTTTTATTCAATTGGGTATTTTCCTATAGATGTCACACCAATTAATTGAGTTAGAACGATGCAATCATGAATAATTTCGTGGTGAGGTGTAGTTTTCCATCTCGAGAGTAAGATATGGAGCCTCATCAAGTAATCATCTATTAAATATTCGAGGTAAATTGATAAACAACATTGATATAAACAGCATCTAACCTTCTAAATATTTTACATACTGATCCATTTGCCATCAATAGCAGAAGAGGAAATTAAATTTATAACTCTCGGCGCGTTTGGTACAAGGATTTCGACGTGAAAAAGGAGTAAGGGTCGTGGCAAAAAAAAAGAAAAACACGTAATACGATGCTGGAAGCGTAACGTACAATGCTTCGACGCGCTAATTTAGTTTTCCTTCGTCGCACGAATTCCGCATATCACACACAACATCATTGTAAAGTAAGAAACATATTTCAGCAAATAGCAACATCAAATAATATCATTCTCAAAAACAATAAACCATCCATACCAAACGGAAATGCATTACTTCGCGCAAGAAGTAAAAGATAAAAAGAAAAAAAAACCGAAGACCGTCAGCACTACGACCCGCCCCGCAAGGGGTTAACGAAGGCATCCACCCGCCCGCCAAAGGAATCTACACTCTTTCTCACATCCTTCAACTCCTCGGACAAGCTCGCCCTCTGACCGTCGGTGAACCTCCGGTGATACCTCTCTAGGTCGAAGCCAGTCTCCTTCAGCTTCCTTCTTATCGCCCTCACCTCAGACAGAGCGTTTCTATTATTATTATTATTATTATTATTATTATTATTATTATTATTATTCTTAACATCCCTCCTTTGCGTCTTAAAAGACGCCAGAGTAGCATTCATTTCCTCTTCGTCCGACTCCTCCTCTCTCACCGCTAACGTTAGGCCCGCCGTGTACGGAGGAGAAAGATACACCATACTCTTCTTTGTCATCCTCGGGCCCGAAGCACCGCCCGACGACCCCCTCTTAAAGCCCGACTTTCTTACAGTAGCCGCCGAGTCTACGTAGGGAGGAAGTAGGTACTTGCTCTTCTTCCTCGCCCTTGGCGTCCGAGCCTCAACCACCTTCGGCCCGCGGGGCGACCCGTTCAGTACGCTCGGGTCATACACCACCATCTGCAGCATTGCGGCGTCCGACAGCTCGTCAAGCGTTCTCTTATCGTCGACGTGGGACCCGTCATCGAGAGAACCCTCGATGGCCTGAGGCCCGCGATGGGCCGCCTCGAGCAGGCTGAGTCCTTCGAGCGGTAGAACGCGGCGAGCCAGGCCCTCACGAGCCTGGGCTCGAGTGGGCTGTACGCGAAGGAGGTCGTCCTGGCGAAGCCCGCGAGCCTGGCGAGCATGTGTGCGGGATCGTACTCGGGGACCATGAGCCGAGATGGGTCGGGGTAGAGGCATGAGGGCTCCTTCTCTGAGTGCGCCGTTGATGGCTAGCCGCCGGTCGGGCGATGGCTCGCTCGGGATGCAGTTGCACGCCATGAGGGCCCGACCGACCTCTTCCAAGGCCGTGTTCACGGCGGCGACGAAGGCCGGCGTGGTTTCGGCGTTGGAAATGCGATCGGCAAAGTGTGGAACGAAGGGCTTGAGGTCTGCGGGCTGGGTCCACGAGTCCGAATTGTCTTCCCCGAATAGGGACACCAAGAGGCCGCCGTCACGGCGGTGGATCACTGCGATTTGGGAAGCATCTTCGGGGTCGTGGATTCGGCCGGGCCACCATAAGTCTTTGGTGATCTATTATAAATTTCAAACAAAAGAAAATGTTCATATGTTCAAACAAAATAAATTAGTTCACATGTTGTCTGTATATGCACTTAAGAGACTCTGGTCATGTATAGTCGAGACTCATAAGTCTTGTGCGATCCAATCCCACCCAATTGGCAATAGACGGACTAACCCATTAACTTATATGTTGTATGGATAATTTCCGATTATTTTATCATTTTTTTGCTGCCTCGAGGTATCCCCACTCGACTTATTTATGGGCTAGCTCCTAAATACCTTGTTGCGGTGCGCCACACAGATCCGGCTAGGGATGGCAACGGGCCGGGTATGGGTCGGGTTTGGCCGGACCCGAGACCCGACCCGATTATTTTTTAGCGAACCCGGGACCCGCCCCGCCCCGCCTCGGGTCTGGACCCGCCCCGCCCCGGGCTAGACCCGAGCGAACCGGGTCTGACCCGCCAGACCCGTATATAATTATGTTTTCTTTTTTTTTTCAATTTTTTCTTTTTTTTTTTTTAAAAGATAAAATGTATAAATGTGTTGATTAAGATTCGAACCCACAACCTCACATTTGTAATACCAAACCTCTACCACTAGACCAACAACTCTTTTATTGATAATATTAACAATAATACTATATAACTTTAATTACAAAATGAATTATAATATAGATATATTATCGGGGCGGGTTTCGGGCCGGGTATCGGGGCGGGTTTGGCCGGACCCGGGACCCGCCCCAGACCCGGCCGGGTAGAAAAATTTAAACCATTACCCGCCCCATACCCGATTATTTTAAAAATACCCGACCCATTAGGGGCGGGTCCGGGGCGGGTTCGGGTCCGGACCCGCCCCATTGCCATCCCTAGATCCGGCGGGGGTTTTATTGCGCTACACACCCCAATAGTGGGACTAATCCCTAGGGTCAGATAAATATGTCCCAAATTCACCCGAAAATGATAGTCATAGAATAACACCCCATGGGAACTACTGAAGATCATATTTTGGGGGGGGGGGGGATTCGATCCCACGAGCTAACCCACATGTCATTAAGGGCTCCACCTTCACCATTAAGTCTTGCAACCCCATGTTAGTTTAACATACCATGTAAGAAGAAACTATGCCGTCCTTCTCTAACACCTTTGCAGATTTTGTTTTGGTCTTGCACCAGATGAGGTCGCCGGGATGGTAATCGTTTACGGAACCATCGGCGCCGTCGCTTTTCTTTTCTTCATCTAAATCCTGATGACGGTCGCCCTTGTAAACCACAATCGCCATGCATTCGTCGTTGCTAACTGCTTCGTTATTCTGTGTGCTTGACATTGCTTTTGCTTTCTTTATAAACAAGTAGAGAAACAAAGGCATCATCATCTTCAAGGTTATATGATGATAATATAACATGCACATACTCGCCTAAAAATTTTAAAAAATAATTGTCCTGATAGTCCGAGGTGGAGAATGAAATAAAAAGGCTAAACCTATAGCTATTATGGGAACGATGAGTGGGTCAGACCTGGGTCGACCAAGGACAGAACCTACATTTTCTACTAATTTAAAAATAAATAAATATTAAGAAAAAACAGAAACAAGCAACCACAATATATATGTGCAAAAACAATATAAAAGGATGACGAAAGAAAATTAATGCAGCAACAATAATCATTAAAAAAAATCTACTTTTCATCCAAGAGAAATATATTAGACGATCATCCTTAACTATTATCAGATCGCATAATTAAAGACTACAGTGAGACTCATTACAACCCCTCTGCCCGAAATGACATGCAGATGAGAAAAAGGAACGGCATACAAAAAGAAAAAACAAAATAAATGGTTAGATCGATTCAAGGTAAAATTATAAAATTAGATCACTAAGCATACAAGTTTTCGTTTTTGGTTCACTATGTTTGATAATTGCAAAAGTAGGTCACTAACTTTTCAAGTGAAAACAATTTTGGGTCATGTTTTCAATTTTAGATCACTAAGAATATATTTTTTCGATTTTGGGTCACTAAGTTTAGATTTTTTCAATTTTGGGTCACTATGTTTATAACGTTAGTACCAAATGAGTGACCCAAAATTGAAAAAATGCAAACTTAGTGACCCAAAATCGAAAAAATATATTCTTAGTGACCTAAAATTGAAAACATGACCCAAAATTGTTTTCACTTGAAAAGTTAGTGACATACTTTTGCAATTACCAAACATAATGACCAAAAACCAAAACATGTATACATAGTGACCTAATTTTATAATTTCCCCTCTATTAAAATTCAAATCTTTTTGTGTGAGAAGAATAGATCTGCACAATCACAAGAAGTCAACAAACATTTAATCTGAATTTAATTGTAGTACCAACCATTTCATTATTTTTCAACAAAAAATTAGAAAAAAAAAATTAAGGGGGGCGAACCTTTTGAATCAAAGAGACTAAGGTGCTTCTTCTTGTGCTTGCAACTTCTTGAAAATTTTCTGTTCTTAAATCGACATAGAAAACTCGAGTTAGAGGTAAATTCATACGATATCAACTTACATTTCGATTACCGATTGAAATTCGATTGACATCGGAAAGAAAACGAGAGGAAAGAAAAAGAAATGGAGAGGAAACGTACCGCGCTGCGGAAGTAACAGAGCGAGGGCGAGCGTTTAGCGTATTCGGGGCTTTTTATTGTGCTACGTAGGGATATTATCGACATTTTCTCACGCGACTTTAAGTTCCGTATGTCGAAGTTTCCAGACGTTCTTTACGAAATTTATTTTTTTTAAGGGCTATTTTTTTCCATGACTCTTGGTTATATTAACAGAAAAATGCAGAACATTTTTTTTTTTTTTGTATTTTCAAATTACACATAGTAATTTCTATTCCACTTATTAATTTAAATCTGCAAACTTATCAGATAACAGAAAATTTTATATCATTCATGTCTACAACGCAATTGTTCAATGTTCATTATCATGTGCTAATGTAATGGAATAAGTATTTATGTCACTGGTTTGGTGTATATTGCGATTTGTGCATGTACAATGAACCAAAATAAGACGTATTTGCCCTTATCTATAATAATTATTAGGGATTATTTGGATATCAATCAGTCATCAATATCCATGTAATAATATGTCTGTATTTGTGGTAATGTGATAGATGGGTAATAAGTGTGATATAAATTATAAATATAAAAAGCGTCTATTTTATAAAATTATTAAAATTATAAGTCAAATAAAAATAAAAACTTTAAAATCCATAAACAACACGAGCCAAGTGAATCTTATTTTATTTTTAAAGTTGAATAAGTCTTTACTAATTTTATTTTATACATATTACATAAATCTCAAAACAATAAATTTATTATTAGAGATGAAAATTTAACCCGTAGGACCACCACACCCAATCGACCCAACCCACAAGTGGTTTGGATTGTAAAATATAAAACCGCATCTTTTGCAATCGGGTATGATTTTGTATTTTTAATACCGCAGAAAAAAAACAAACACCCAGAGCCGCATTTAATAATATAATAAAATTCAACGTGGATTGTCCCACACTAGCAAACGGAACTCGTAATAGTGGTAAAGACCAAAATATTAATAATTCTTTTACCATTGATACAAAGAATATGAGCTTCTTTTCAATCTTCTTATCTTATTTTTTTATTATTTGTTATTATTGTTTATTATTGTGATAACATTTTTGTATATAAATTTTTATTTTTGCAACTGATATTTCTTTTTGCTATATTCGTAACTCTTCAACTGAGATCCAAAACCCTAAAAAGTACACTAAAAGTACTTCAACCGTCGCACTCAGAATGAATTTTTATTTTCTCTCTCATGTTTTAAACTCAAAATACATTTGCAAATGAAATTTTTCAAAATATGAGTTAATGTTTTAAAAATTGCAATACATTTTTTTATTTGTTTTAATTATTAAATTATCCATGTAAAAACAGAAAATAAATAAAAATATAAAAGGACCTTATTACTGACATTATTTTTCTATTATTTTATATGAAACAATATTGATTTATATTAATTTCATGAACTAATTTTTTCAACGGATTTAAAATAATGGTTGTTCTAATTTGTAAAGTTATAAATTATATGTGTAGTATTATAAAACTGAGTACAAGAGAATACTACAAGAATGGTCTTTTGAGTTTGAGAATTAGTTTGGCGGTTGGAGATAAATTACTGCATTTTGAGTTTGTGAATGAGTTTGAGTTTGATAATGAGTTTTATCGGTTGAAGATCTTCTAAGAATATTACACTATAATTTTTAGTCATGAAAAAAAATATGTTAAAACCGCAAAACCCGCCGAAACTAGATTGCAAATGAATCGAACTTTTTTGGTTCGATTCGCGATTTCGAATCGAAATTTTAAGATTCAAATTCAAATATTTAGAATACGAATTCAAAAATAAGAATATTTTTTCGATTCGAGAAATATCCGAATACGAATATGAAGTCACAATATTCGATTCGAATATTAATCGAATTATTCGATTCGAATAAATTAATATATATTTATAAATTTTAATATATTATCAATACTTGTTAATAACCATTAAGAATGTTTAGAATATTGGAGTCCAAGATACATATTATAGCCAAACTTAGAAATCAACAAGCCCGTTTATATTTAAATATAATATATCATTCGGTATATATTACTTATAGCAATTTTAATTCAAAACTATCTTAAATATTATATTTTGTTAAATCAAAAACTAAATATATTGTATTCGTATTCGATTATCATCCGGATACAAATACGAATAGGAATCAAGTTTATGATTCGATTAAATATTCAAATATTCGTATTCGTATTCGATTGTCGGATACGAATATATTGTGGTATTCGAGTCGATTCGATTCGTTTGCAACCCTCCCAACGCAACTCAAGCAAACCGCAATGTATCGGGTTAAGATTTTAAGATCGGGCTTGAGGTACATTATTAAAAACCGAAATAGTTCGTGTCAGGTTGAAATTTCAATAAAAATTGTCCTAACCGCACCGCGCTCACCCCGAGTTATTATTTTGTTGTGGGCTACGAGTAGAGCGGTAAATGAGTTGACCTCGGCGATCGAGCTAGAGAACTTTTTAACTTGTTAAAAAGGAAAATAGTCAAGTAGTTCAATCATGGGCCGGATATTTTGGGCCTAAAAATCTCAACTTAACCCATTTAAAAATATTGGTAGCCCACATTCTAGACTCTTCCAAGCATTTAAAGACTCAAAAGCCTTCACTTTATTCAATCATTGCCCAGCCAAAGAAAAAAATGGGTCGTTTAAAAAAATAACCATTGACTCAGTCAACGTTAAAAAATAGCTTCGTTGACGTTTTTTTTGTCAATGATCTTCATTTTAATTAACTGTTAATTACTACAACCACCCAGATCGATCCATCCTTTCTTCTTCATCGTCTCTAAGAAAAAACTGTCTCATTTTCGTCACTAAAGTCGAGCTCAAAGTCTGCGAAATAAGTCTTCAAAGAAATACCCAGCTCTAAGTCTTTACAGTAAGTTTTTTCGTTTCGAATTATGAATTTTAACCCTCGAAATTACGTGATTGTGTCAAATAGATGATGTGCGGCCATGAGAGTGTCGAATTTCCAGTTGGAAGGACGAAACTCGTGGTACTCGCACATATATCCACAAGGACCCCATGCATCAGATCAAGGCACCGCGCATAACTTAAGGGGCCCCACGCATGTATGCAGGGCTGCGCGCACTAGAGCACGGGTCCCGCGCACTAGAGCTTGGGTATCATGCACTAGAGCGCGCTCCCGCGCACATGAGCGATGACCAGTGCATCAGTGCCGCCCCCGCACTAGAGCAGCGGTCATGGGCACTTGAGCTGCAGTACAGGGCTTCCGCGCTATATGTTAGGGTTTTCGAGTGAGCTGTTAGGGTTTTCGAGAGCTGTTAGGGTTTTTGAAAGCTCTTAGGGGTTTGCAAGCTGTTAGAGCTTCAATTATGTCTTCAAATCACATTATCAAACACATAGCATCCGAAAAAAACATTTTTGGAAACTAGGGTTTTCGCGAACCGGTATCCGAACACATTGAAAGAAGTGTTGAAATGTTGCCACCTCCTCGCAAGAAACAACGTGAGAGACCACAGAAAAATAGGTTGTCTTCTGTTGGCGAGTTTAGCAGGAGGTAAAACCTCTAAATTTAGGGTTTTCTAATGTAATAGTACCTAATTATGAGTGTTATGATATGATATTGTTTGAGGTATGTAATGTAATATAACGAAATTATGGCTTTCTAATGTAATATAACCTAATTATGCGGGTTCTAAAGTCCATTATTAAAGTTAGGGTTTTAAAATTAGGGTACCGGCATTAGCTGATGCGCGTAGTTCCCGCAGTTACGCGCATGGGACCGTGCAAATGCGGATTGGACACCTGCACATTTTCAGGCGGGGTCCCATGCATATGCGCGCGGATCGCCCGCGCTGTATAAAACAGCAAACTAACCTAGTTTTGCTGAAAAATTAAAACCCTAATATTCAATTATTTGTCTTCCTTTGAGGACAACTTTTTTGAATTATTGGTCAATTATTTGTTTGTAATATGTCAGCTCTGAGGTCGGTTTCAGAATGCCTTGTCAAATCTGATGTGGTTTTTGTTCGAAATTATTTATTCTGGTCCGCGAAAATAGTCGCAGGGTCCCCGCACATGAGCACTGAGGACCAGGGCTCATGAGCAGTGAACCCGTGCTAGCTGATGCGCGTTGGATGCGCGGGACCCGTGCTTATGCGCGAAGGTTCCTTGATTTCACGCACAGGTCCCATGATCATGTGCGGGGACCCGTGCTTAATTGCTTGGTCCCCGACGCATAAGTTTGGTCCCAACAGACTAACCCCGTGCGGATATTACGTCGACTAGTCAACAATAATTAGTCATTTATTGGTCTTTTACTTTTTCTGTGATATTGTCAGTGTCATAACAGTAATGTCAAATCTGAATTGATTTTCGATGTGTGAAAAAGCAGCTCACGGGTTTTTTAAAAATAGTTTGTGTAACTGCCCGATTTGATGTGATAAAAAAAAAATTTTGACATACTAACAGTAATGTCAAAACTTTCAGATAAATAATTTACAAACATTATTCGTCATAAAAAATATTTACATTGGGATGATAATTATTTATACCATGCGTAGCACTCGTCACGAAAAATTGATAGAGCAAGAAATTTTCGAAACTTCGTAGTTTGCTCAATCCTCAGGTTGGAAACGTCGTCATCCATAAACATGAGAGACAGTGCTGCCCGTAACACGTGAACCCCACATTCTCCACTGAAAAGTTACACAATATACTTTTACGGAAATCGTCGTAAAAAATTTACTAATAATACGGAAGGATACTTACCTTCCTTGCTGCTTGGCGAACCTCGGATGGCGCTTAACTGATCATTTTCGGAATCGATTCTTGAGTAATTCCATGTGCACCAATATCGCCGGGACTACCAGTTGAATCGTCGACAATTGAGCGTCAAGGTGGCGCATGTCATCGTCGCAAGATACGTCGGAGTCGTATATCGTCATCGCATTATTCCTCCAGTCCGCGACGTATAGCACCCAATGAGCGATCGTTTGCACTGGGATGACGATGAAATTTGCGTATCTCCACAACGTCGACGGCCAATTTTGCTCATATCCATCAGCGATATGGCCCACATAGAAAGCATCCACTTTTCGACGTGCCCATCACTGTTTAGGCCTTGTAGGTCGATCGCAGACTTAAATGAATATCCCATGTACGCTAAATTATTCGCGCAGAAAGAGTGTTTTTGCATTTTAAGAAACCCTCGCATGGATTCATTTATATGCTGAAAAAAAAAACAATAACGACTTTCTAAATTAAGATCATATCAAAATTAATGAAGGCGGACAAGAGCATACCGCGTCATCGAGCCATTTCGTTGCGTGGCTAGCTCTCAAACCAGTCTCGCTTATGCTTGCCGATCGCGCATTGGACCCACTCCTCGTCTTCCAGCGATTGTATTTTCTTCTCTATGGCGGACCATAGCCTTATTTTTTTATTTATATGGACCTCTACGCACGGAACTGATTGTCCGTAGTACTGATCGACGGAGGCTCAATGTATGGCGACTGTTGGTACTTCGACGGATTCCTTGGCCGCTCCTCCAGGGTCGCCTCGACCACAGCTTTTCCCCTGTCTGCCACCGTCGGCCCCGTCAACTGATCCGCAACCGCCGAAATTGGCCCCGTCGACTGACCGCAGCCGTCGATATTGGCGTTGTCGATCGATCCAAAGTTGACGCCACTCCAAGTTGATGGGTCCACCTCATAATAAGGCTCGCTCTACGCGTCGACGTCACCATCCCACTCACTACAAAAAAAACCCTGCTTTGGCGACTACAGTTAGCGACTACAGGGTGTGTAGTCGCTAAAATAAACAAATACCGACTACAATATATGGATAGCGACTGACATAACGTGGTCGCCAAAGGCGACCACAAAATTAGTCGCTGTATTTTAGTATGTCGTCGCTATCTGATATTTTCCCTGCGACCGCCAAAAATGTTCGACTAAAAAATATTCCGACTACATTTAGCGACTACAGATGCAGTCGGTAACTCCCTAACCCTAATAAAATTCCTCTTCTTCGATAATTCGGTCAGTTCTCAGTTCCCACTTCGCAAATCAAATTGCAGCGTTCAAACCAGCCATCTGTGCGTCGCCCTCCTCGCCCCGTCCGCTCCGTCGTTCTTCGTCGCCGGGGCTTTGGCCGCACAGCTCGTCCGAGGTCGAACCAGCCACACCGCCACCCCGGATTCTCACCGGATCTTCAGGTCTCGTCATCTTGTCACCCTCCTCTGCGTGTCACCCTCCTCGCCCCGTCCCCTCTGTCGTTGCTTCGTCGCCGGTGCTTTGGCCGCATAGCTCGTCCGAGGTCGAACCAGCCACACAGCCACGCCGGATCTACAGGTCTCGCTGTCCCGTCGCCGCCCCTGCAGTCTGAAAGGCGGGTATGTCGGACTTCTCTTGAACGACGTGCTTATCTTTTATGGTCTGTTTTTTCGAAATATTAGGTTTAGGTTTCTCTTATTTGGAAGAAAGATTTGTGTATTCTTTTTGTTTGTTGTTTTTGTTTGTTTGATTGACCTTTATCCCTCAGTTCGTGAAGCTTTTTGCCTGATGATAACGGAACAGGCTGATTAAGACAAAGGGCTGCTCTGTTGAAGACAAAGATCAATCATTGGAGATCACTTTGTTTTGCTGGTGGATCGTCTGCTAACCGAGTCAACTTTTAAAGCAGCACTAGATAAACCTAAGAAGATATAGAAGCTAGATAAACCTTTCTTGATGCCTGTGGAAGTTGTCTTCACAATTCAGGCAAGATATACATTATACATGTCATTCCTATTTGATTTGTACTGTTTGTGTTTTTCGGCTGGCGTTGGAGTCAAGTCAAATGGTGTTTTTTTATTTCTTTGCTGCTCTGCTTGTATTTATTTGTTTACGTTAGTAAAAAATTGGCCTCTTATCATAAACACATAAAATTGGTGGGAGTGTAGGATATGCCAAGAAGGCTTCAATTCTAACATGGAAGCTCCTTGTTCTTGCTCGGGAAGCTTAAAGGTCTGTCCTTTTTTTTCAATGTTCTTAAAAAGCTGTCCCCTTCTAAATACTAGTAACAATTTGTAGTAATTGCTCTATCTTTTGTTTGTGTATAGTATGCTCATCGAAGATGCGTGCAAAGATGGTGTAATGAAAAGGGCGATACCACATGTGAGATATGCCAGCAGACGTAAATCTGCTTTCAGATCGTCGAAGGGAGCAACATAGGTGATGATGGGGCTGCTGCTCCATATATCTCGCTGCTCGATGAGGACCAAGACGAACCAATCGGGGGAATGCCCGTCGACGAGCTCATCGAGAAGGCCCCATGGCTGTACCAGAGTTTTTCATTTGCGTAGTTGGACTGTTCTGTTTTTGTTGATTTTGTGTAGACGTGGATTATGTTTTTTAATATATATCAATGGCTTTTTAAATTTATTCTATACTTTCAGTTTTGTTTAATTTTATTTTTATTAACTACTTAATATAATTTCCAGAAAAAAATATAAGAACTAAAAAAGAAAAAAAAACAGATTGATTTAGCGACTACAAATGTAGTCTGTAATGTAGTCGGCACCTGATTTAGCGACTACAAAAATGTAGTCGCCGTGTAGTCGCTAATCTCCGACTAAATGGCGACTGCGTGAATTTAGCGACAAGCCATATAGCGACTACAGACTGTAGTCGCAAATGTAGTCGCTAAACTGTTTTAGCGACTAATTTTTGGTGTTTAACGACTAATACTTGTAGTCGCTAAAAGCGTTTTTTTTTGTAGTGACTGCGGTGTAACGTAAGTTTCAAGTCGAACGTACTGCCCCATGCCCATGTGGTCGAACTGGGTGGATCCAGTCTCACAAATTCATCCCACCCAGTCGAACACGGCTCGTCGCCTACGACGCATATTAAATTGTAAGCTACACGCGTAAACTAATTTGAATTAGGGGTAAAGATAGTTACCGTAATTAGGTGTGTTGGTATGTGTGCGCGGACCGAATAAACTTGTCCAGTCGTGCGGTAGCTCTTGCAATTCACGCGCAACTCCTCGGCTGCTTTCGCCCAACCCTGGCATCGAGTTTAACCGTTCTTCGTACGTTTCGGAGCATCGATCGTAATCCTCTCGGAATTGCAAAAAAGTCATTTTTGAGCTGCTCGAACAGACCGCTAAGCGTGTAGAAGCCGCTGCTAAGCGTGTCGAAGTGCCGGTCCACGCGGCGCGAAAATTCGTCGAACAGCTCCGACGACGGATACCCATACCCATGCGATGTCCTTGCCGGTGGTGGCGACGTTGGCGGCATATGGAAGTCGCCTCCATGAATGGACGGCGGCACATAGTCAAGGATGCAACCGTCCGCCGGCCACGAGCGCCTTCAGTCGCACGACGAATGCACCTAACGTCCACTCCGTCCATCAGTAGGGTAGCCACCTCATCATACACATCGTGTGGCACACCGACATTAAAGTTGTTGTCTCGAAAATAGCCGGCATGCGTCTCTTCTCCGCTCGGCATTAATATCCCTCGTATAGGGGACCCACGCGCGGCATTGGCAATAGCCGCTATCTTTGGACATCCCTTCCGATGCCATTGATTCGTGACCATCGGCATATACGCGGCCTCCCCCTCAAATTCTCAAGTTGAGCGAATTGTGCAACGGGGCCCGATACGCACTCGTATGCTATATCTGAAGACCAAATACACAAATAATCTTAGCAACCAGACGAAACCCTAACCTCATAAGATCATTCAAAGATAAAACCCACCCTAACCTTAAGTGGATGTACGAATCCACTAACCAGCTTACTCTCCCTAGTCTCCTTTAAATCATGTTTCAGCGACCGTATTGCCGTTCGGAAAGCCATGGTGCCCTAAGGATAACGATCGAAGACTGCCGAGTATTCGACTAAATTAACGACCCAAGAAAGAAGGCTGGCATCCTTCTTGAAAAGTCGGAGCAGCAAGACGGCGCCCGCGAAGTAGAGGTTCGCCAACTTCAACTTCTCGTCGTCGACGCGCACCGTATCATTGGCAGCCGACTCCTCCAACCGCTGCTCAACGTACGACAAACGAATCGTCGGGCCGATCGACCGGGGAAATGTCGACGGATGAATTCCTCCCTGACGTTCACATCCGGTTCGGCTGCGAACTTCAGCCCCGTGAATAGGCAATACTTCGTTTTTGAAAAACGGAGTGGTTTCTTCTCGAGGATCATCCAAAGCTCCTCACAATCGTGAAGCACTCACGGTCTTCGTCGCCTCCGGCAATTTGCTTCTACAATATAACCTAAACATAAGAAATTGTAAGGTAATTAGATCGAATGAATTATGAAGTGGGCAAATTGCTTATAATTAGATATGCTTCCACGCACGGGTCCCCTGCTATGCTGCGCGGGGACCCTGAGCTTATGTGCGGGTCCCATGCGCTTGCACGCACGGGTCCACAGCGCCCTCAAGCGGGACTCTTCGCTATGCTGCGTTGGGGACCCGTGAATGCTGCGCGGGACCCCTGCTCATGTGCGGGACCACAGAACATGCACGCAGGGTACCAAGCACTAGCAAGCACGGATCTCGTACTATGTTGCGAGGGTCCCCTGCTAGCACGCGGGGGTCACCGCGCTAGCACGCACGGGTCCCCATCGTAGGATATCACGGGTCTCCAGCGCTAGCAAGTACGGGCCCCGTGCTTATGCCCGCAGGGGTCCCGTGCTACACTTTGAGGGTCCCCAGCGAGACAAAGCACGGGTCCAATGTCGTGGACCCCTGCGCTTGCGCTACGAGTCCCCTGCACTTGCATGCACGAATCATGGAGCTTCAAAGCACGGGTCCCCTACCCTTGCAAGCACGGGTACCCTGCGCTTCGAATTAGGGTACCCTGAGGCCTGTAGGGTCCTGTGCGATGTAGACTACGAGTTCTCCATAAATTAAATGAATTACCTTCACGTTTTGGGATCTCACGTGAATTGCCATGGATTCGGAGCTTGAAATTCGACTGTGAAGAAGGGTGTGAAGAGAAGAGGGAAAAAGCTTGATCGATTTTGCAAAGGTCCCGTGAAGTGAAATGGGTTCTTTATTTATTTACTTTTGCTTTTTCACATTCTACAGTAAACCTCTGTGAAAAGCTGTAATTTTCAGTGTTGTTGATTGCCATTAAAGAAGGGTAAAATAGTCTTCAATGCAGAGTAAGTAAGGGTACATTGGTCTTTTATCATTTAAGTGGCTATTTTTTTAACATTGAATATGTCAAATGCCATTTTTTAAATATCCCAAAATAAACTGCAAACCCTATTTTCTCTCAATATAATGTTCTAAGCAATTTTCAGGATACTGTGTTATCTCTTGCTTCGATCTTTTACATTCTTGTGTGAAAGTTTGCTATTAATAGTTCTCATTTGCATGCTTTGATATTTGCGCTTTAGATCGATCTTTATTATTGTAAAGAATATAGTTTCAGAGTCTCCGTTTTCTATGTATGGTTTCATGTTTTATCACGGCTCGAAGCTCGACTTTTAATAAAAATCCAAGTTAAAAATTAAAGAACATAGAAAGAAGCTCGAGAGCTAATTTAATGTGCGAATTCGACAATCATGAACTCCTTTTTTTCCACGTTAATATCTTATATTTAAACTTTGTCCCCTCATTTACCAATTAAAATTTTCTTTATTAGTCAAGTTCATTTGCACGCACTTGGATCTTTTCATTCTATGTCTCCAGCTTTTCACTGTTGTTGGTGAACGATCAATTCTTCGAAATTATTATGATTAATCATGTTAATGGCGGAAGTCTGGTAATCGTTTTCTTCAAATATTTTACCTTAATTTTCTTGATACAAGAAATTTGATTTTAATCTTCTTTTTTCATATACGCGTTAAAGAGCATTTACCAAACTTTTATTAATGAGTTCCATTTCGATGTTGATGGGATGGTTACTCTCTTGGCAATCAAATTCGTCCAAGTACTAAAAGAGTTTTGTGTTGAATACGAGTTTTATCCAAATATACTGTCCTTCACAAGCCGAGGCCATGCCTTTTAGATTATTGGACGCACTTTCGACAAAGCTATGGGTTCAGGATAGACAATCTACTCAACTGAACCTACGAGAGAGAGGTATTCACCGTGCAAGTTTTCTTCTTGAAGAACGTAAACTTCTAAAGGCAGAGCATCGGCCTGTCAAGGTCATATCCAACGTAAACTCTTCTAGGTCTTCTTGGTCTTCGTTGCTTTGAGAATATGTTTTATTGCATAAAAAGAAAAAAATTGAAACCAGATTTCATGTATTAGAAAGTCAATGTTATCCCCGTATTTTATCGGTCAAATATTCGAGTTTGACTGATGTAGGCGGGAATATCTCCCGCGAAAATATCTCCCGAGGCGACACCCCGCGAAAAACATCCCCACGGCAACTTACGCCCGAGGAGCACTAGCCGAGGAACAACACCTTGGTAGAGCATATTCCCGTGGGCATCGCATGACCGTGCCGATCTGTCCAAAGCCCACTCGTCTAAGGCCCATGTGGCCATACCATCGAACCCATAATGGGCATGAAGGTGATGGTGGGTGGTTACATCCCCACTAAGTCAAATCATGGGCCATTATCTCTTATAATGGGTTTATATAAACAAGCTTGGTTGGAATAACAAGGGAGGTTAATTCATTCATCTACACTATTAACAACTGTCATCTCATCTCCCTCCCTCTCACTGAGGATATATGCGCACATCTCCTTATTCCTTATACTGATACGAGGATAAGACGACAAACGGTTGACGCCGGATACACTTCTCATAGTCTAACGCCCCATCAGTTTATACTCCCTTTGATTATTATTCGCTATTTTCGATTATCTTTACACGCTTTAATCTCTTCTGTCCGATTATCTGACTTGAGCGTCGGAGGGGCGTCGCCGAAACGGCGCCCTTTAGCCCGCTTTTTCGTGACGTTTCAGGGATCCGCCGAAGACGAAGACGACGAACTCGAAACGGCGACGGACCGATACCTTCCAGCGCACTGTTGATGGCAGGGTCGATTTTTCGGTCCGCATCAATTGGCGCCGTCTGTGGGAATCGTATAAATAAAAAGGTGCACTTGGAAGATTCGGAAAATCTGAAGCCGTTCGAGCTCGCGCCCCCCTCGTTGAAGCTCAAGTCCCGAGCATCTTTCCAAATGGATCAGCCGTCGTCGCCCTTGGTAAACGGCGCAAGACGAGCCATCGTCAAACAGGAAGGGTAGACCTGATGCGCCTCCCAAATTTGAGGTCGTCAATACGCCTCGGCTCGACAGTGACCATCCCTGACGACTAACCAACTAGCGAGACTACCCCGATCAAATAGCCCCCACGCTATCGTCGAGAGTACAACAACGTAAAGCCCCAACAGACGCAGCTTTGCTGTTTTCGTAGCGATATTATGGCAGCCGCTGCGTTCATAATCTAGCCTCGGTTCATCATCAGTCAAGATCCGCCTCCTCGGGTTCACGAAATGCCATCGTCGAAGGAGGTGCCTCGAGCGTCGTCCAAACCAACGCTTTCATCATCGAAACCAGCCGTCGTCAACCAAAAACTGGCCCGAGCGATGTTGTCGCAGCGCACCGCACTCATAATCAAGCCTCTATTCGGCATCTTCGGGCACAACTGCGGACAGCTACCAGCCCGGCTCGCTAAAAAGACTGCTCACTGTCGCTAGAAAACGCCCGGCACAACTATCGGCGAAGCCAAGCCCGCCGTCGATCGAACACAGCACACCGACAAGGCTTTCACGAAGCTAACTGTACATGGGATTAGTTGTTGCGGACCAGAACCTACAACCATCGCTGTAATGGAGGGCAGAAATCACATCGAACACAGAAAGCCCGAACCGCTCAACTCGAGAAATCAAACGAATCGTCTCATATCTCGTGAAATTAAAGGTAACCCCGTTACGTATTCTCGATGGATAACCTTTTTCCCTGTACAGCCCAGGATTTGCGGAGCGAAATCACGCTCGACTCAGTTTGAAGGCGTGGAGGACAATCGCCTCAAAATACTCCTAGAAGTCACGACTGCCGGATTTTGCGGGGCACAACCACCACGAGATCGATCCACGTACATCTAATAGTCACCACCATGGCCGCCCCTTCGGCCGCCGGTGACAGATCGGCTATCGCTCACGGCATGGACCTGATTGTAAGCTTTCCTTATGTATCGGGGTTGATTCGTAATTACTGAAACTATTGGGTTGATTCTGTTATTTACTGTGGTGCGCATATAATGAAATCTGAATAATTGGGATCATTCTGAAAATTATGAAACTATGGGAGATGTTAGAATATTTTCCTTAGGGTTATATTGAGCTGATGGAATAAATTGTGGGAGCTAGCTGTTGTGAATGCGTTGGTTTCCTGAAAAATGTTTCTGTTGGGCCAACTTGTGAATGCTCGCACTATTTTTCTGCCTGCTATTATTTCGTTTTATCAGGCTATTGAATTAATGGGTCATGGCATAAATATAACTTAGCTCCAGAACCCGATTATATTTGCTTCGATGACTTCCAAGTTATTAGAAGACTGCTAGGGCTGATATTTGGCTGCGAAGATTATCTGTTGAGTATGATCATGTGCTATGAAATTTTGAAAGTGGCAGATGTTACTTCTCGAATAATATCGGCAGGTATGGACTTTGTAGCACATTCACCTCTTCCTTCGAGTTATTTGAGTGCAGGGACTCTCGATGCTACGCCGCCTATTATAACCACGCTCGAGGGATCAAACAAATTCAACGAACGCCACATGAATCTGAATAAGCCTGTCGGAATCGGTGCATTCGGGCAACAGGCCTCCCGAGCCCACAATTGTGGCGGACATAAAACTCCACGAACCTCGCCCGAAGACCCGACCTGCTCGGGATAAATCTCCACGAATCTCGCCCGAAGACCCGACCTGCTCGGGATAAAAGTCCACGAATGTGGCACGAAACTTACGCAACTCCCTCCTCACAATTGTGGCTCGGAGCCTAAGCATACGAATGCACCGCCCACGACTTGAGTCTCCATAAGCCGACTTCGAGGAGGAATTTGAGAGCGGTACAGATGACCACGCTCGGGACACCGTCGGTATGAATATTTATCCTTTTCAATATTTATATGTTAACATGATATTTGGAAGGTCGATACTCGGGAAGGACGTATGTCATACTCGAATATTTTACCTATACTACGTCCAAAAATCACTAACACTCTTTTGGACTATTTGTGAGGGGGACTATTGTTATCCCCGTATTTTATCGGTCAAATATTCGAGTTTGACTGATGTAGGCGGGAATATCTCCCGCGAAAATATCTCCCGAGGCGACACCCCGCGAAAAACATCCCCACGGCAACTTACGCCCGAGGAGCACTAGCCGAGGAACAACACCTTGGTAGAGCATATTCCCGTGGGCATCGCATGACCGTGCCGATCTGTCCAAAGCCCACTCGTCTAAGGCCCATGTGGCCATACCATCGAACCCATAATGGGCATGAAGGTGATGGTGGGTGGTTACATCCCCACTAAGTCAAATCATGGGCCATTATCTCTTATAATGGGTTTATATAAACAAGCTTGGTTGGAATAACAAGGGAGGTTAATTCATTCATCTACACTATTAACAACTGTCATCTCATCTCCCTCCCTCTCACTGAGGATATATGCGCACATCTCCTTATTCCTTATACTGATACGAGGATAAGACGACACACGGTTGACGCCGGATACACTTCTCATAGTCTAACGCCCCATCAGTTTATACTCCCTTTGATTATTATTCGCTATTTTCGATTATCTTTACACGCTTTAATCTCTTCTGTCCGATTATCTGACTTGAGCGTCGGAGGGGCGTCGCCGAAACGGCGCCCTTTAGCCCGCTTTTTCGTGACGTTTCAGGGATCCGCCGAAGACGAAGACGACGAACTCGAAACGGCGACGGACCGATACCTTCCAGCGCACTGTTGATGGCAGGGTCGATTTTTCGGTCCGCATCAGTCAAGATATAATATAAGAGAAAATTCATACCAGACTTTCTTCATTAACGTGGCAATCATCATGATTTTAAAGAATTGACCGTCATCATCAATTGAGGGTGAGGAAAAGAGAATGGATTTCATTAAAGTTCGTTGAAATAAATTGTAGAAAATACGATTGAAAGATTATTGGGGAATGTAAGAGATTCCAAGGAAAAGATGAAGGAATCTTTTTTAATTCCATTGTCACGAGCTCTGGAGTCGAGAGGTTCAGTCGAACCTAGTCTATTCATCTTACCTTACCTCATAGTTACGATATCGATCAAAGTGATATAATGAGAAGCAAAATGTAATCATGTGGAGTGATATTGTTGAGATTCCGACGCCTACAGATTCGCCTTTCAATAAGGTTTCGTGGGCTGTGTCGTTATTGGGTTGAAAGGACGTCGTGTATACGTAACCGCCACAGAAACAGAGAAAGAAATTACAGAAAAAAACAAAGCATTTTAACGTTTTTCGACTTACTTTTGAGTCTTCGTCCACGGATCAATCTTTCGTTTTTATCCTGAACTATTTGAAGAGACTATAAGTACAAAGCTTCGTCTCTATTTTCTCAGTACAAATGTCGAGCTAATTCGACCTATGAATACTTGAAAATAGGTCTAGAAGGTTCCTAGCCGTTCCTAAACCGACTCTAATTGCTTTTAAGAAGTCTGTCACACGTCATGCTCTCGAACCGACCTTGCCACGGCCATGACACAATCGGGGCTCAAATTCTACACCTTATGTCGTGCTTCGTTGCCTCGTACATGGGCTTTCACGACTGTGAAGCTTTTCGCTTTCGAATGAATACTAACCGACCTTCGAACGAGCTTCGAACGAGCTTCGTGCACTTCAGAACTGATCACAGTCGGCCTTCACTACCTCGGAAGGCAAGCTTGTGGGCTTGCCGGCAGCCCCTTCTTGCACGTGGCCGTGAGGCCAGGCTGCGGGCTCGTTTCAGTGTGCATTTGCTTCGTTCTCGTCTCCGATCGATTTCCGACTTGTTCCCATCGATCTTAGCATCAAATACTCGAGTTTTGGGTCACTAATTCCCAACAAATATAAACCGACTGTGATACCAAATTCTTTAAAGATCACACGACGAATGGTTTGCCGGAATGACAGACTAGTGCCGAATTTCCTGGTTAGGAATGGCTCATAAAACGAATACAAATGATTGAGAATTGTTTTCCTCTAACGTAAAGAAATCATTTTTATGTAATCATAAGTTAACAAAGTTCGCCAAAGCTTTCACAGGTGGGTAACAACCCTCACCAAAACAATAAAGAAATTTAGCTAGATAATGTGCAACTCCATTTCTGTTGTTCAGTTTACAAAAGAAAACGAAATAGAAGAAAACGGGTTCATAAGTCGTCAACAATCGTGTCAAATAGCTCCTATTTGTGCTAAATCGGATGACTTCAATATTTTTTCCATCGAGATAACACAATCGCCTTCGAAGATTGAGGATAGCCAATTCTTATGTATCACAAATAGTTAAAAAAAAACATGGAATCACTTGTTTGCGGACTTAATTGCAACATAGTCTTTTTCGAATTGAATAAATGCCAGTGACTCCGAAAAATTTCAACAATACAAGCTATCGGATTATAATATCTAGCAATCTAGTGTTGATGAACACAACTCGTTATTGTGTTAGTAACATCGACTAGCTCTAAAGTGGTTCGGTCATAGTTGGACTGGACTAGAGTCAATTACTGTAGCGGTGTACAAGCATCTTACTGCAGCAAGTTACAAGCGGTTGAAGCTGACAACATTGACCAAGTCAAGACGAAATCTTCCAACGGCTCATTTAATGTGTGTAACGGCTACATTAAGGTTGGAAGGCAATAAATACCCAAAGAAGGGCAGAAAAATACAAGGATCCTAAAGCAAATAAGCACACATAAAAAGAGAGATGCAAGAAGAGAAGAAGAAGTGCAAAGAACATCAAGAGAGTTTTCCCAAGTGTGTGGGCTAGCACGGGTCTCAGCATAAAGACGTAAAACTATGTGTTTGTAGTATTTTTGCATAGACGTAAAAGAAGTGTCTTTCGTAGGGACGCGGCCTACGAATCGTGGAGCAAATAGGTCTATCGATGGACTTTAAAAAGCTAATGATAAAGAGACGTTCTGGTCGACTTGAAAAGTGGTTGAAGCCGGTGGACTCTAAAAGGCTGCTGATGTGGTTAGTGCGAGGAGTTTAGTTAGCGGAATATAGCTTAGAAAGTTATATTGTGTAAGTCTAGCTAAGGAAGGTTTACATCATAGTGCGTAAATCGAGTCTTCTAGTGAGAGTTTTCCTTGCGGGGAAGAAGGAGAGACGTAGGAGTGTATAGTCGAACTTCGAGAAACTAATCATGTGTCCCTCCCATTGCATGCATATATCTAGCATTTGCATTGGTGAAACATGTTCGATTAAATGCTTCAACCAAACTGGTTCCAACTTGCATTGTTTAGAAACGTTTCTGTTGGGAAAATCGGCCGCCCTAGATTCTTAACTTAATGACCTTTCGTGGTTTGCGGTTTGAAGAAAGAAATATTCGTTCTGGACGACGAACAAATAACAAAACCACGCTTAAACGAAAAAATAGATAAGGATTTATGTGGTTTGGCTCGATAGTTCAAGCGTTCCACCCCTAATCTTGATCTTTTATTCAAACTACGAATTGGGATTACAAGCCTTCAACTTTCTCTCCAACTCACTAGTTTTCACTCGACTATAATTCTTGCTCGCATACAAGTTATGAACTCACCAACACCCCTATCTAACTTTTTCTTGGAGCGTGTAGAACCTTCTAGAGCTCGATTCTTCGGTTGATCCTAACCATATGAAGTGTGTAGATGTTTCTCAAGCTTTGATCTCGGTCCTGAATTCTCTAATCCGCTAGATCGAACGGATTAAATCCTAACCGATGGAAAGAAAATGTCACAACAATCTGCTAAGCATCCCACGGCAACGATGAGACACCTCCACGACCGTGGAGGTGTCGGACTGCTCAGGGAAGCCTCCACGGCTTCAGCCAAGCACCTCCACGGCTGTGGAGTTGTCGAGCAGTTCAGCTCGGCTACTACCGAGCATCCACGGCCACGAGCAGCCACCTCCATGGCGAGTTGTTCTGCTCCCCAGGAAGGCCAACAACCATGGGTCTCCATGCTCCAGGCCGTGGGGATGGTTTCCGGCCTCGTTTTGCATCATTCTTGATTTCTCAACCTCGTACTTCCGAGTTTTAGATCACCCAAACTCAACAATTTCCAAGTGATTTCATAAAACAGATTTAAGAGGATTAAGTCGAGTATTTTCGCTAGGTTTAAAACCCAAATTCGCTTCTCTATGCTCAAATATTTTCAAGAACCCGAGTTATTACAACTCAAGTATTTTTAAAAGTTTTGAAAGTGTTTGTTCACCCCCTAAACACGTAAATCGATCGTAACATGTGGCGCCCCGCCATCTACTACTATTTTCTTACACTAACTTACGTGACTAAATAGAAATATAAATATATTACATACAAAATACTGATATAATTTTTCTTTCTACATAGCAAACCATACACTGCTATTTTACAATACAAACATTATTCGAATGTTTTACATATAATACAAACATATTTTACAAACACAGCGCAATTAACATAACACCCGCCACACAGGTCGCATCCATGTACACACCACCCTCAAAAGTCACCGGAAGTTCCAGAAGGACCAGCCTCGCCTTTCACAGGCTCACGTACTGTGTTCACTGCGTCTACAACACATAAAAACATGGGATGAGCTATAAAGCTCAGTAAGTGGAAATATGCATGTATGCACGTGCCAACTAGCAAAGGCATCCGCGCCAGTGCTTTCTAATACTCACATACACATATCATTCTTATTTCTTTCTCATTTCTTTTTCATTTCTATTTGGGCCCATAGCTAACTTACTACTCGCACCACCATAACATGAGCTCAAATCATATACGGATAAAAATACGATAGTTGGCCCACTCTGGCTAGGACAAAACTAGGGTTTATCTCCAGTTTTTCCATTCACCAGGTCGCCCCTCTATCTGATGATCATCCTTTTTCTAGTGCGGTTGCCTTTCCTGGCACTCTGGCTTACGCCATGTGTCTCGTCCAGGTGACCCTCGTCCGCTACCTAAATAATTTAGGTACATACATTCGACGGTTTTTCCCCCGTCGTGGTGCCTTTGTAGAAGTAGCTATCATTCTTTTACTACTTGACATCAATTACTAATATCGTCAAACATATTTTGTTCTCAGACGATCTTATTCTGTGCATACTCATACTTCTAATCCTCACATCATTCGTGTATGCACATGCTCATGTCACATAATAATGCAATAAATGTTTACTATGCAAAAGCATATCGAAACATTTCACTTCATCAATCATCACCACATATTCACATAAACAAATACATATAACACAAATTATGTGTTGTAGGTGAGATTCCCACTTACCTGACGTCCTTAAGCTAATCGCTAACCGGTCTGTTGAGTTTCCTAAAATATCGTCCTTTAACCACGAAAAGACCATAAAATCAGTTTATATATTATATTAGTTGACTACGTAAATTTTCGTTCAAAAATTCCATCAAAAAGAACGTTTGCCTATACCGTAAATTGACCCTGAAAATACCGAGAGACACATTATGATCGGCGTTACGAAACACTATGCCCATTAAACTCAGAATATTTTTCTGATTAAATAGTGTGAAAATATTTTTCCTCAAAACGTTTCATTCGTAAAAGTTACCGTTCATTCGCAAACGTTACTGTTCATTCGCAAAAGTTACTGTTCATTCGAAAAGTACTGTTCATTCGCAAAAGTTACTGTTCATTCGCAAAAGTTACTATTCATTCGAAAAGTACTGTTCATTCGCAAAGTGTTACTGTTCATTCGCAAAGTTACTGTTCACTTTGCGAATTCACTGTTCACTTTGCGAATTCACTGTTCATCCGCGAAGTTAATGTTCACTTTGCGAAGTCACTGTTCACCCGCAAAGTTCACTTCACTTTGCGAAGTCACTGTTCACTTTGCGAGGTCACTGTTCATCCGCAAAGTTCACTTCACTTTGCGAAGTCACTGTTCACCCGCAAAGTTACTGTTCACTTTGCGAATTCACTGTTCACCCGCAAAGCGAAATCACTGTTCACCCGCGAAACTCACTTCGCACACCTCAATTCGCAAACCTCATTTTCACACTTACAATTCGCCAATCTTCTCACAATTCGCAAAGTTTTACACGTGAAATTGGCAGACTGATTCGCGAACCCATTTTAAACTCACAATTCGCAAACATCTTAACAATTCGCAAAATTAATATCACACACACAGTTCGCAAAATTCATTCAACCCGCAAAACTCTCAATTCGCAAATTAATTCGCAAACTATTAAAAATTCGCGAACTCAACAAACACTGTTAATACCCAAAAACTTAAAACCTTCGATTAAAATCCATTTCTTTCAAGAACGCGATGAACATCATAAAAACTTCAAAATATATTTAGACCATTTAAATTAAAAATCTGTATAAAACCTGAGCAAATCTAACTTCTCACACTTAGAACATATTAAATCATAATTAAAAACTTAAAGATTAAGGTAAGAAATTTATACCCCTTTCCAAGCTTAAGTTCAACCTCTACAGTTTGAGTTCTCCGTCTTCTCTCTAAATTAATTTTTCTTATGATTAAGTAAATGATTAAGCTTACTTCTCCATTAGTGCTTTAGACAACAAAGGACAAAATCCAACGTTGATATTTACCTAATCCAAAAAGCATTGTCTCCCACTTGTCTTTCCTACTTAATTATAATTAATATATTATTATAATATTTCCCAACTTCTACACTTTGCACTTCCACACTTTGCACTTCCACACTTTGCACTTCCACACTTTGCACTTCCCAACTTCAAAGGTTCAAAGTTTGCACTTTGCACTTTGCAACTTCACACATCCTTATAACTCGCAAAGTATACTTCACATACTCAAACACTTCGCGAACCTTTTAACTCGCGAAGTCTACCTCACATATTCATAGTTCGCCACTTAAATTGGCCCGTGAAAATTCTTATTTCACGATTCACGAATCTTCGTAATTCGCCAACTTCATAAATTTCACATAAGCACATAATATATAAAATATGCAGTCATATAATCACGTAATATGCATGCAAATTTATTGGCCGGCTTACTTACGGGACCCGGGTATTACATTCTCCCCCCCTTAAAGAGGATTTCGCCCCCGAAATCAGGTTAGTTGAAACAATTCTGGGTAGCGACTTCTCATATCATCTTCACGTTCCCATGTAGCTTCTTCCACTAACTGATTCTGCCATAATACTTTCACTAATGGAATCTCTTTATTTCGTAATCTCTTTACTTCATACATCAAAATTTCCACTGGCTTCTCTTCATAACTCAAATCTGGCTGAAGTTGTTGATGTACAAATTCGTTACTTATTACATGATTCGGATCAGCAACATATTTTCTCAGCATTGACACATGAAAAACATCATGAACTTGTGCCAACGAAGCTGGTAACTCCAGTTGATAAGCTACCTCGCCAACTCTTTTGATTATTTTGAAAGGTCCAATGTATCTTGGGCTTAACTTGCCCTTTCGCCCAAACCGTTTTACGCCTTTCATTGGAGATACTTTCAAAAATACCCAGTCATCAATTTCAAATTCCAATGACCTTCGCCTTTGATCTGCGTAACTCTTCTGTCGACTTTGAGCCGTTCACATTCTCTCTCGTATTTTTGTTATTGCCTCGGTCATCTCTTGAACCATGTCAGGCCCTAACATCGCACGTTCGCCAACTTCATCCCAATGTATAGGAGATCGACACTTGCGTCCATACAAAGCTTCATACGGTGCCATCCTAATAGTTGCATGATAACTATTGTTGTAGGAGAATTCAATCAATGGCAGATATTTACTCCAATTCCCCTTGAAATCCAAAACACATGCTCGTAACATGTCTTCCAATGTTTGGATAGTTCGTTCAGATTGACCGTCAGTCTGAGGATGATAAGCCGTACTGAAAGACAACTTAGTCCCCATCGCCTTCTGTAAACTCATCCAAAATTTAGATAAGAACCGCGAATCTCGATCTGAAATTATCGATAACGGAATTCCGTGGAGTCGAACTATTTCTTGAATATACAGTTCTGTATAGCGCTCCATGGAAAATATTGAACTTATGGGTAGAAAATGAGCTGACTTGGTTAATCGATCGACTACAACCCAAATAGCATCATAACCTTTTACAGTCTTTGGTAAGCCAACGATGAAATCCATCGTAATATGATCCCATTTCCATTCAGGTATCGGCAAAGGTTGTAATGTCCCCGCCGGTCGTTGATGCTCCGCTTTTATTTGTTGACAAGTCAGACATTGGCTTACAAATGTCGCAATGTCTCTTTTCATTCCCGGCCACCAATAATTTATTCGTAAGTCTCGATACATTTTTGTAGCCCCTGGATGTACCGAATAGATTGTGGTATGTGCTTCCTTCATTATAGTTCTTCGAATTTCCGCATTATTGGGTACATATAAACGGTCTCTGTAACATAAACTTCCATCATCTTGTATCTTGAAATCCGATGCAGGTTGTTCCATTTGAGTGTCTTTGATCTTCAAATAAAGTTCATCTTCTTCTTGTGCCTTTTTAATTTGTTCCAGTATTCTCGGTTGTAAAGTTAATGCAGCCAGTCGTGCTTCGACTTCTCCCAATTGTACTACCTCCAGTTCCAGTAGATGTAACTCCGCACTTACAGCTTTTCGGCTTAACGCATCGGCCACCACATTTGCTTTGCCTGGGTGATAACTGATCACACAATCGTAGTCTTTGACCAATTCTAGCCACCTTCTTTGCCTCATATTTAATTCCTTCTGAGTGAAGAAATATTTTAGACTCTTATGATCCGTGTAAATTTCACACCGCTCCCCATATAAATAATGTCTCCAAATTTTCAGAGCGAACACCACTGCGGCTAACTCCAGGTCATGAGTCGGATAATTCTTTTCATACTCCTTCAATTGCCGAGAGGCATAAGCTATCACATTTCCATGTTGCATTAGTACACATCCCAGACCATTCCTTGATGCATCGCTGTAAACCGAAAATCCTCCAGTCCCAGATGGTATGGTAAGAACTGGAGCTGATGTGAGTCGTTTCTTCAATTCTTGAAAACTTTGCTCACACTCCTCACTCCAATAAAATGGAACATTCTTTCTTGTTAGCTTCGTCAATGTTGATGCAATCTTTGAGAAATCTTTAATGAACTTTCTGTAGTATCCAGCTAAGCCAAGAAAACTCCGTACTTCAGTGACATTGGTTGGTTGTGGCCAATTGTTGATAGCTTCAATTTTGCTAGGATCCACAGAAATTCCCTCTCCAGAAATGATGTGACCTAGAAATGCGACTTGACTCAACCAAAATTCACATTTCTTGAACTTGGCATATAATTGATTTTCTCGTAATATTTCAAGAACTGTCTTCAGATGCATTTCGTGTTCCTCCTTCGTCTTAGAATAGATAAGGATGTCATCGATGAATACAATAACAAACTTGTCCAAAAATTGTTTGAACACCCGATTCATTAGATCCATAAATGCCGCTGGCGCATTAGTCACCCCGAAAGGCATGACTAAAAATTCATAGTGTCCATATCTGGTCCTGAACGCCGTCTTTGAAATATCTTCTTTTCGAACCTTCAATTGATGATACCCCGATCGTAAATCTATTTTTGAAAACACCGTGGCACCTTGAAGTTGATCAAACAAATCATCTATTCTTGGTAGGGGATATTTATTTTTTATTGTTATCTTATTCAACTCTCTGTAGTCGATACATAGTCGCATCGACCCATCCTTCTTTCGCACAAACAAAACTGGCGTTCCCCAAGGAGAAAAACTGGGTTGGATAAATCCCTTCTGTAATAAATCATCCAACTGCTCTTTTAACTCCTTTAATTCAGCTGGCGCTAACCGATATGGAGTCTTTGAGATTGGAGCAGATCCTGGTATTAAATCGATCGTAAATTCAATCTCTCGATCTGGTGGTAATCCTGGTAAATCTTCTGGAAAAACATCAGGAAAATCTCGTACCACAGTCACCTCTTCTAATTTTGGCAATGAACGATCCTCTGATTTTATCGCAAAAACAAGATACGCTTCGCATCCCACCTTGATCAAACGTTGCGCTTTTGTCGCTGAAATTCTAGAAATATTCCTTTCCTTGATTGTTCCCACGAAACTGAAAGGCTCGTTCTCTTCAATATTGAACGTAACTGTCTTGCGATTACAATCTATGACAGCTCCATATTTTGATAGCCAGTCCATTCCAAGAATTACCTCATAATCGTTCATTGGGATGACGATTAAATCAACAAACAATTCTCTTCCGTCTACTAACACAGGACAATTCGGTAATACTAGATTGGTTCGCATTGCAACTCCGTGTGGAACGGTCACATTATACTCGCAATTAGATAGTGTAGGTGTAATCCCGAGTCTTGCCATATATTTATTGGATGCAAATGAATGCGTAGCTCCTGAATCTACTAATATGCATGTTGGTACTTGGTGTATAAGTAGAATACCTGCAACCACGGATGGATTAGCCTCCGCTTCCTCTGAAGTCAATGTGTACACTCTAGCCGGTACAGCTGGTGGTCTCACTTGATTCATAACTTGACCTCCTGGTGCATTTTCTGGACATGCTCTCGCAAAATGTCCCGTCTTCCCACACTTGTAACAAGTAGCATTCTGTGAAAAACATATTCCCAAATGACGTCGCCCACATCTCGCGCAAATTGGTATTGGTGCTGGGGGTCTCCCCTGGTTAAGATTTTGTTGTTGTGGTGGTCCAGGTCTGTTCTGAAAATTTTGCTTCCCGCCTTTATGAATGAATTGTCGTTTCTGATTTCCACCCCTCCAGTTTGCTCCTTGTACGAATTTTCGCTTTGCCTCCTGAGCACGAATAATTCGTGTCTCAGCCTGTTCTGCCACCATCGCTCGCTCCGCCACTTGAGCATATGAAGCTCCTTGTATTCCAGCCATATTAACATCACGGTACAACTCTGGCTTCAAACCCTCAAGGAATCGTTCGACCTTTAAAGCATCAGTGCTCACCATATGAGTCGCGAACCTTGACAGTTGTTCAAACTTTCTAATATACTCAGCCACAGTCATCATCCCTTGCTTGAGATTGATGAACTCATTCATGCGCTGAGCTCGCACAGGTGCAGTAAAATATTTGTTTCTGAACAGCTCCTTGAAACGTTCCCAGTTCATTGTGGTAGGATCTTCAATAATTTGTATGGTGTCCCACCAGTGACCTGCACTTCCTCGTAGTAAAAATGCAGCACTTAAAACCTTCTCATTTTCAGGAATTCTGCTATATTGGAACATGCTCTCTAAAGTTCTAATCCAATCCTCAGCAGATGTTGGGTCAATGGCATCTTCAAAGATAGGAGGGTTCAGTCTGCGAAATCTTTCACCCACAACTTCAACTTGATTAGCCTGAGAGACTCCATTGTTTCTTGCCCCCTCAGAGTTTCGCTGCTGAATCAACTCTTGAATCTGTTGAGACTGCTGACGAACTAACTCGGTGAGCTGAAGAATAGTCGAGTCTCGATTATCAGTCTGGGTTGCATTTTCCCCATCATGACTGTTTACCCCACTGCCTTCTCCTCTGGTTCTAACCATGTTGTTTCTCTTACCCTAACAGTCCCTAAGGCCAATAAATCATGCTATACAAGAAATTCATAATATCATATACCTTACGAGCAAGGCTGTCTTCCGCGCTTTTGAGTGTGTGTACATGGACAGTCTACAGAAACTGCAAACCGAAGCTCTGATACCAACCTGTGGCGCCCCGCCATCTACTACTATTTTCTTACACTAACTTACGTGACTAAATAGAAATATAAATATATTACATACAAAATACTGATATAATTTTTCTTTCTACATAGCAAACCATACACTGCTATTTTACAATACAAACATTATTCGAATGTTTTACATATAATACAAACATATTTTACAAACACAGCGCAATTAACATAACACCCGCCACACAGGTCGCATCCATGTACACACCACCCTCAAAAGTCACCGGAAGTTCCAGAAGGACCAGCCTCGCCTTTCACAGGCTCACGTACTGTGTTCACTGCGTCTACAACACATAAAAACATGGGATGAGCTATAAAGCTCAGTAAGTGGAAATATGCATGTATGCACGTGCCAACTAGCAAAGGCATCCGCGCCAGTGCTTTCTAATACTCACATACACATATCATTCTTATTTCTTTCTCATTTCTTTTTCATTTCTATTTGGGCCCATAGCTAACTTACTACTCGCACCACCATAACATGAGCTCAAATCATATACGGATAAAAATACGATAGTTGGCCCACTCTGGCTAGGACAAAACTAGGGTTTATCTCCAGTTTTTCCATTCACCAGGTCGCCCCTCTATCTGATGATCATCCTTTTTCTAGTGCGGTTGCCTTTCCTGGCACTCTGGCTTACGCCATGTGTCTCGTCCAGGTGACCCTCGTCCGCTACCTAAATAATTTAGGTACATACATTCGACGGTTTTTCCCCCGTCGTGGTGCCTTTGTAGAAGTAGCTATCATTCTTTTACTACTTGACATCAATTACTAATATCGTCAAACATATTTTGTTCTCAGACGATCTTATTCTGTGCATACTCATACTTCTAATCCTCACATCATTCGTGTATGCACATGCTCATGTCACATAATAATGCAATAAATGTTTACTATGCAAAAGCATATCGAAACATTTCACTTCATCAATCATCACCACATATTCACATAAACAAATACATATAACACAAATTATGTGTTGTAGGTGAGATTCCCACTTACCTGACGTCCTTAAGCTAATCGCTAACCGGTCTGTTGAGTTTCCTAAAATATCGTCCTTTAACCACGAAAAGACCATAAAATCAGTTTATATATTATATTAGTTGACTACGTAAATTTTCGTTCAAAAATTCCATCAAAAAGAACGTTTGCCTATACCGTAAATTGACCCTGAAAATACCGAGAGACACATTATGATCGGCGTTACGAAACACTATGCCCATTAAACTCAGAATATTTTTCTGATTAAATAGTGTGAAAATATTTTTCCTCAAAACGTTTCATTCGTAAAAGTTACCGTTCATTCGCAAACGTTACTGTTCATTCGCAAAAGTTACTGTTCATTCGAAAAGTACTGTTCATTCGCAAAAGTTACTGTTCATTCGCAAAAGTTACTATTCATTCGAAAAGTACTGTTCATTCGCAAAGTGTTACTGTTCATTCGCAAAGTTACTGTTCACTTTGCGAATTCACTGTTCACTTTGCGAATTCACTGTTCATCCGCGAAGTTAATGTTCACTTTACGAAGTCACTGTTCACCCGCAAAGTTCACTTCACTTTGCGAAGTCACTGTTCACTTTGCGAGGTCACTGTTCATCCGCAAAGTTCACTTCACTTTGCGAAGTCACTGTTCACCCGCAAAGTTACTGTTCACTTTGCGAATTCACTGTTCACCCGCAAAGCGAAATCACTGTTCACCCGCGAAACTCACTTCGCACACCTCAATTCGCAAACCTCATTTTCACACTTACAATTCGCCAATCTTCTCACAATTCGCAAAGTTTTACACGTGAAATTGGCAAACTGATTCGCGAACCCATTTTAAACTCACAATTCGCAAACATCTTAACAATTCGCAAAATAATATCACACACACAGTTCGCAAAATTCATTCAACCCGCAAAACTCTCAATTCGCAAATTAATTCGCAAACTATTAAAAATTCGCGAACTCAACAAACACTGTTAATACCCAAAAACTTAAAACCTTCGATTAAAATCCATTTCTTTCAAGAACGCGATGAACATCATAAAAACTTCAAAATATATTTAGACCATTTAAATTAAAAATCTGTATAAAACCTGAGCAAATCTAACTTCTCACACTTAGAACATATTAAATCATAATTAAAAACTTAAAGATTAAGGTAAGAAATTTATACCCCTTTCCAAGCTTAAGTTCAACCTCTACAGTTTGAGTTCTCCGTCTTCTCTCTAAATTAATTTTTCTTATGATTAAGTAAATGATTAAGCTTACTTCTCCATTAGTGCTTTAGACAACAAAGGACAAAATCCAACGTTGATATTTACCTAATCCAAAAAGCATTGTCTCCCACTTGTCTTTCCTACTTAATTATAATTAATATATTATTATAATATTTCCCAACTTCTACACTTTGCACTTCCACACTTTGCACTTCCACACTTTGCACTTCCCAACTTCAAAGGTTCAAAGTTTGCACTTTGCACTTTGCAACTTCACACATCCTTATAACTCGCAAAGTATACTTCACATACTCAAACACTTCGCGAACCTTTTAACTCGCGAAGTCTACCTCACATATTCATAGTTCGCCACTTAAATTGGCCCGTGAAAATTCTTATTTCACGATTCACGAATCTTCGTAATTCGCCAACTTCATAAATTTCACATAAGCACATAATATATAAAATATGCAGTCATATAATCACGTAATATGCATGCAAATTTATTGGCCGGCTTACTTACGGGACCCGGGTATTACATAACACGAGCGCAAATAATAGATGAGGTTTAATGATTTTTTTCTCAAAAACGTATCGCATGCTTGGATCGATATGGTAACAGGGGTATTCAAATTTCGGATGAAACTGAAAAAACCGGCCGAACCAAAATTTTCAGTTTTTTTCGATTCGGTTTTTCCGCCGGTTTCGGTTTAGGATTTACTAAAATGCAGTTTTTCGGTTCGGTTTTCGGGTTTCAGAAAAAAACAACCGAAATATATATATATATATATATATATATATATATATATATTTACTGTGTAATGGGACAAAGATATTAGTGTAAGTTTTTAAATAAAGCCCAAAGAAATTAGTGTAGGTTTTCGATAGAGTCCAATTGCAGTTACAGAAGAGCCCAATCAATTCATACTAACTAAAAAATAGAAATCATTTGCACCCCCAAACGAAAAAAGACAGTAATCTAATTTTATGGCAAAATCAATCGAAATTTTCAATCCATAGCAGAGGTCGACTACAGCTTCCTTGTCAGATCATTTTCAGCTGGTTCGGTCTGCCTGGTTGGGGACGTAAATCAACTGGAGGTGGGCACGACTACAACTTCTCTCTGACAGGGATACATTCAATCTTTGAGGTTTGTTCTGTCTAGGTGGGCATCCACTTTTTTGGTTTAATGAAAGGATTATTTTACATATACACAACATACAACAAGTAGATTTATATGTTAATAACATAGATTTACATAGGCTTTATCTTGCTGGTCGATTTGGCAGATAGATGTAGCATTCATTTATTGTTTAGCTGTTTTCTAATAAACTGCTGAATCATTATTTTGGTTTGTTCCCATTCTTTCTTACATTTCATTTGTGTCTTATTGTAGATGGCTGAAAGCAATGGAAAAATTATTGAAAGTAGAGGCAGCACACCTGGTTAATCATCAACAGATTCAATTCCGGTTGATAAAAAAGAAAAACCATGAAGTCCAAATCTGTCGTTTGGGAGCACTTTGAGAGAATCACTGATACTAATGGAACATGTATAGCGACGTGCAAATATTGTGGTTCAACTTATGCCACTGATGCGTGCGCCAATGGGACGTCGCCGTTGAACGCTCACCTTAAAATTATGTGAGCAAAATCCCACTAATATTAATACTAGTCAAGGCAAAATTTGGTTTACAAAAGACCAAAAAAGCAAAACAACATTTGGCATTTGGAAATTTGATCAAGAATCATGTAGGAAGGCTTTAGCTAAGATGACAGTCGTGGATGGGTTGCCTTTTAGCTTTGTGGAATGTGAAGGATTTAGGCACTTTTTAACTACGATGCAACCTCAATTTCGAATTTCGTCTCGTGCTACCGTGACAAGAGATTGTTTTGATCTTTTCTTGGAAGAAAACAAAAGTTAAAGCGTTTTTCTGTCGGCACGAATCAAAGAGTTTGCCTAACAACAGATACATGGACTTCGATACAGAATCAATTATATGTGTATCATTGCCTGATCTTGAAGTTTTGTCATGTCTTTATTCATAAAAGCGATGATACGGCACTTGCGATTACTAATTGTTTGATGGAATGGGGTTTGGATAAAGTATTCACTATCACGGTTGACGATTCTAGTTCAAATGATGTCATGGTGAAGAAAATGTCGAAGCAGCTGAGTAAATGGGAAACTAATTTGATGCACGGCCAACATATTTGTGGTCCAAGATGGTTTGAAAGAAATTGGTGACTCCGTGAAACGTGTTGGCTAGTTGTGAAGTATATTCGACAATCTGATACAAGGCTAAAAAAGTTCAAAGATTGTTGTGAAGTTGAACGAATAAAAAGTAAAAGAAGCTTGTGTCTCGATGATGCTACTCGATGGAATTCCACATATCTGATGTTGAAACTGGCACAAGAATTTGAGAAGGCTTTTCTTAGCTACGCCGACCAAGACTCGGGATTAATGGATTATCTACTTGATCATGTTTGTGAAGATGGAAAAGTTGCAGGTTTATTGATAAGTGACAATTGGATAAATATAAGGCACATGGAGAAGTTTCTCGAATCCTTTTTCAACCTTACTCTAAGGGTATCCGGTTCATTGTATGTCACTTCAAATATTCACTTTCATGAAATTGGAGAGGTTGCTTGTCTTTTGAATAACGGAAAGTGATGACTTCAATTTGAAAATAATCGCAAAGAGGATGAAAGCTAAAGTTGACAAGTACAGTGATGCTCCGGAGAAAAATGAACAAGATGATTTTCATAGCTTGCGTACTTGATCCTCGTTTCAAATTTGACTATGTTGCTTTTGTATTTTTGAAGATGCATGGTGAGGAGAAGGGGGAGAAAACGGCCGAAGAAGTGAAGTCTTATATGAATTCTTTGTTTGATGAATATAGAAAAGCAAGCGGAAAAATATTAGAGGCGTCATCTAACTCGTCTAGCTACTCATTGGATATGTCAAATGTGAACTTTAGAAGTGCGCAAGGAACACGAATAGAACAAGAATACTTGAGGTACAAGGCCAAGAGTGGAAGAATTGATGCCAAAACTGAATTAAATAAGTATCTTGGTCGCGAAACAGAGATTGGAAATGACAATTTCGGTATTTTAGCTTGGTGGCAAGTTAACTCGCCTTGATTTCCTATCCTTGCTAATATGTCTCGTGACGTGTTAGCAATTCCTATTTTTATAGTGGAATCAGAAAGTGCATTTAGTTCGGGTGGACGTGTGCTTGATTCCTTTAGAAATTCATTGACGCCTAAATTACTTCAAACCCTAATTTGTCTTCAAGATTGGGTTCAGAAAGAACCTTCACCTGTTAACGTAGCGGAGGAGTTGGACAATCTTGAGCAGCTTGAATCCGGTAATAATTACGCTTATTATTCTTTTATTGTAATTTTTATTCTTTATCGATTTTTGACAAATATTTTGTGCTCTTTCTAGATTTGAAGGTCAAAGATGGAAGAGTTTAATGGAAAGATAGTGGAAAGCCACGTTTTTTAATTGCTTGAATATGCTTTGTGTGGTTGGGTATTTAGCTGAATGTTTTATACCGTTTTCAGCTGAGTTATTTTAAAAAATGTTTGTTTTCATTTTCAGACCTTTGAAATTGTTCTAGCTACATGTCACATTCTATAGACCTTTCTTTGTTTTGAATAACCACAACTTTTCAACTCATAATATCTTTTTTTTAAAATTAAAATCCTTAACCGAAAGAACTGACCGAAAACACCGAACCAACTTGTAAAAACCGAACCGAACCAAATTAAAACGGTTCGGATAGCGGATTAAGCATATGTAAAACCGAAAATCGAAAAACCGAACCGAAATGTTAGAAAACCGACCGAATCGAACCGACCGATGAACACCCCTAAGTGGTAAGACCGATCTGGACCTAATGATGTAACAAATGCGACAAGCATCACCAAGATTTCGATTGAATCAAAGCAAAAAAGAAAGGAACAAGAGAAAAAGCGCAGGTTTGTCAATGAATAATCACCATAATTTGTGTTTTTGTTGATTTATTTATTTTTCGTGAAACAACAAATTAAGTACTGGTCGTGAGCCTAATATGGACGAGGTTGCTCACATCTAGGGGTGTTCGTTCGGTAATAACCGAACCGAACTTTCAGTTACCGAAAGTTCGGTTCGAGAATTTCATAAACCGAAAACCGAACCGAAACAATTCGGTTCAGTTTCGGTTTTTTACCGAATTTTTTCGGTACGGTTCGGTTAACCGACCAAAAAACCGAAATTTTTAATAAAAAATAAAAAAAAATGATATTAATATGATTTTAATTATATATTTTTATTATCATATTTTTATTTGTATAAAATTTTCGTTTACCCCATATTTTCCATATTTTAGTAAATATATTAATTTTATTTATATTATAAACATATATTATCATATATATATATATATATGAATAAATTTATGATTTACCTAATATTTTCCCTATTTATTAAATATGGTGCGTATATTAATTTATTAAATAAGACATATAAAAATATATCATTATATATTTTATATAATAATATATATGTATTAAAATTTAAAAAAAGAATTCGGTTATTCGGTTCGGTTTACGGAGGTAAAAAACCGAAACCGAACCGAATTTTTTCGGTTATCAAAATACAAACCGAAAACCGAACCGAAACTCTTCGGTTCGGTATTCGGTACGAACCGAAACTTCGGTTTCGGTTCGGTCGGTTAACCGACATTTGAACACCCCTACTCACATCTATCTCACGATATTTATTAGTACTCTATTTCTCAATTCTCCATCGAATTTACAAAATCAGTTAATTAAAAAAAATATCACTTTTCTTCATGGGCCGAAATAAATAGAAACTTATGTATATTATTACATTAATGCGGGTCAAATACACTCTCTCGCCTGAATTTAATATTGAAAAGAATTACAACATCTCCCAATACAATACAAGAAAAAAAAAATTATATATAATATATCAGGGAGTGATATTGAGTCTACGTAACATTTTCCAATAAAGTCCCATCCTTATTATGTTTGTTGTAAGAAATTATTATATTAAATGTGGTCAACATTAAATGTTCAAGAACCCGTAACGGACGAATGATAAATCCGAATTACGGATAAGCTTTGCTACTCAACCATTGTTGATCATGTAATCGAAATTGATAAAGGGTATCACAAAAAAAGCATTATATTTTACGCTACGAATATGGATATGACATTATATTTACAATAATTTGAATGTTAGTAAGAAGTTACACATTTATTCACTGTGTGTCTGCATCGTCTTTGTCGACAGAGCTGCCCCCTCCCCGAAGTTATCGCTAATCCATCATATGATTTTTCAATTTTCTGCTATTACTATTTTTATTTCAACAAATGGAAAGAGAAAAATTCATTCTTATCGATCATATGATCAAATTATCGTTATTACTATTGTTATACAAATTTTTAACATATGTATCGCCCGAAGAATTACTACTTTTCTATCTTTATTACATAAAATACTTTCAAGTTTACAAAAAGGCATTTACAGATCCACTTTGTCCATCAATTTCTTATCTAAAAAATCTTTCGCGAATACTCACATTACATAAGTTGTAACGGAAAAAAAAGGGATGAAAATTACAGTCACGCTCAGTCACTCATTCAATCAAAATATAAATTAAAGCTAAGAAAAATGTGAACGAATCCTAATGATAAAAATTTCTCCCCGCATTTAATTATTTTTATTTCGAATTGATTCTTCACGAAGCTGATTAGTCTCTCCCACATCGAATACTCATTAATATACAACTTAAATCACACCAACACTAATGCTCCTCAGCATTCACTAATAAAGCCCCACTACACTCCACAATTCTCTCTTACACCAAAACCTAAGCCACTTTCCTTCTCAACCCTCTCTCATCCTCGGATATATCTCTTTGTCCGAGAGTATTGAGAATGGATTTCGACTCAATTCACCATGAAAATCTTGCTCTATACTCTGAGTTCTTCGAAGAAATCAACCCCTTCCATCCACATGTAAATGAAGCTTTTTCGAATTCGTCCTCCCAAGCTCATGATCATCTTCGAGTCGATTATCAATTTTCTATGGAGGGCTACAAAAATAACCCACATTCAATCTCATATTCTTCGTCTTTTCACTACCCCTTAGAACCATTTCAAACTTCTTTTGGCAAGCTAAGCCATGAAATGGTCCCAATCTTTTCGCAGAACTGTAGCAACAATTATCTCATGCATGGGTCTCAAAGTAGTGTTAGATCTACTATGGAAATCGATTCTAGGGTTTCATTACAAAGAATGGGGAATCAGCCATTTTCCTTTCAAAAGGCGAATACGCCTCATTTATTTGCAAATGGTGATGAAGGAGGGCCATCGACCTTGATATTCAACGAAAAAGGAGAAAACCCTAAGAAAATCGAAGTGAAGCGAAAGACGAAAGAGATGGTCCAAGTTAGAAAGAAAAGATTCGTCGATAGTAAATCTGAGACGATAATCAAGGGTCAATGGACACCTGAAGAAGACCGGTACTTTATTTGTTTTTTACGTTACAACTTGGACATGTTTTTTTTTTGTTGGCATCTTTCGTCACGTTCTTTAATCATTAATTATTCGTAATAATGCATTTGGTAAGACTTGTGCTGCAGTAAATTTTAAATTTGACACGTTTATTTAATTTAATTTTATTTTGTGATTCGTAGATTGTTGGTTGAGTTGGTGGAGAAGCATGGAATAAGAAAATGGTCTTCAATAGCTCAGATGCTCAAAGGGAGAATTGGAAAGCAATGTAGGGAGAGATGGCACAACCATTTGAAGCCCGACATTAAGGTTCTTCCATTGCAAATTATTAATACGTACTATGTGTGTCAAAATTGTCAGTAATGCCAAACAAACTAATTGAATCATGATAAATATCTATATATACTAAATTTGTGTGTGTTACGTATGTGTTTATCCTCGTCAAATATTAAAGAAAGAAATCTCATGCATCATGGTTTTCTTCCAATGTCCAAATGAGAATTATTGGCATAAAATTAATTGAATCATGATCAATATCTATATATACTTCAAGATATTTAGTTTTTATGTGTTATGTGTCTATCTTCGTCAAATATTAAAGCAAAGAAATCTCATGCACTATGGCTTTCTTCCTAGTTTTCCCATGCATCAAGCTAAGATGGAAATGTATCATGAGATCAAAATTTTCATCTTGGCGGTTAGGATAATATTATATAATACATTGTTTCAATCTATATTAAGGAAATCTGGAAAAGAATACCTTGATATAGATATATTATCTGTTTTTCATTTTTTGTGGGGTTTATGAGAAATAACATTGGTAGCAGGTTTAGACCAAACAACCCTAGTAATATTCATACGAAATAAATATCTAGACACATTCCAACTATATACAACCATAGCTGGTAGTAATTCTCATGCACAAATAATAGCTAGCTATATCATCATTTCCATTCTTATATTACTAACAAAGAATTACCCCCTCTTACAAATTCGAAGAAAGATCAATGGTCCGAGGAAGAAGACATGATTTTGATCGAAGCCCACAAGCAAATAGGCAACAGATGGGCGGAAATCGCTCGAAGCTTACCAGGAAGAAGCGAAAACGCAATAAAAAACCACTGGAACGCTACGAAAAGGAGACAACTTTCATCTCGCCGAAGCAACAGCAACGATTCGAAGTCGAAAAGTCCATTGCAGAACTACATAAGGAGCCTTCTTACGCCTGACAAATCGAAGGAGAAGGGCGTTGTGGTAAATTCGTCCCCATCGACCTCTAATAACAACTCCTCGCCAATGGAAAAGAAGAAGAAAGCTCAAGCAACGTCAGCGCAAGGAAGCAGCTTGTCGAATTTGAACAACAACGTATTAGAGAACTATGGTGGTGGAAGAAATGTCGACGAGGGTTTTATTAACAGGTTTATGCGGCCGTCTTCTTCTTATAATGATCAAATGAAATTGGACTTTTCGCAGATGGATTTCATTGAGGATATGCTCTCTTATCACTACAGTTGATCAACTGTTTGTGTGCTATTTGAATTTTCTTGATATTAGCTTCTTTGACCATGAATATCATATATATATATATATATATATATATATTATAGAAGTACCAGTAATGTGTCTTTATTGAAGGATATGAACATTAGGTTTTGTTGAGAATCGCACTTAAATTGTTGGTCAATTTGCCAATACCTAATCGTTGGTAGAAGTAGAACTGTACGACTAGTCCACCCCAAAAACATAATTTACTTGCTCTCAACTAAATCCACGTGTCAGATCCTTATAGGTCAAGAAGGGAGGGTCCCACAATTGGTGAACGACCGCCCAAAAGAACAATTTAAAGGTGTGGGAATTTTAGGAGGACATCAAATATGTTGGTCCCATCGCTATTAAAAAATGGAGGAAACAAATAATAGAAATTACTAGTTAAATATTAAAGATTAACGTTCTACATCTCTAGCGACTAAACAACCTCAATGGTCTTTTTCTTGTTTGGCTAATAACGACGTCTTATATAATATAAGTTCTTGTTCAATATAGTTGGATATAAATAGTTTTCTTCATGTGCGTAACTCCTCATGCCGCAATAATGAATGATCGCTTTATTCTCTCTTTTTCATTTTTTTGGTTTTTCCTTAGAATGATAAGTGGATGTGATCCGATCAGATCGAACGAGCGATACCTTATTCCTCTTTGCACAAATGGAATTATTTTAGTAAAATTAACTTATAAAACAAAATGCACGTGATATTTCGTAGTAAGTTGGAAAGTATATACTTGAGATGATATCATCGGATTAATTCGATATTTATTGTATGTTAGATAGATCGGTTTCGTATTCATCTAACAAGCTGAAACTTTGCAACCACGTCTTCACCGTAGAATAAATAGTAAAATAATAGCCACACGAAGTAGAATAAAGAGAAAAAAGGGCAGATTCTATAGGAATACTTTGCAAGTTGTATAGCATATATCTGAATTTTTTTACCATATTTTCCCCAAACTCGTGTGTACATCAATTTTTTTTTTTTAAAAAAAATATCAGTTTACTGGAGCTTATATTGCGTGATATATAAGTCTGATGGAGACCAAGAATTGTGATCATACGACAATTATCTTGCCTCGAACGTAGTTTATTACGTAAAATAATACATACATCAATACATAAGAATATTAAACGATAGAAATGCTCTAAGCATTATAATGATGTATGATTCCCGATCTCATCGTTCCGCCGTGTGTGATCGATCGCATTTTGCTACCGTCCCAGGACAAATAGATATAAAAGTTATGCAGCTTTTTTTCTATCTTTTGCTCTCCATTTATATATATATATATAATATATATATATATATATATATATATATATATATTCTTCAGTATGAAATGTATCGTGTTAGTAGTATATAAATCAACCATAATCCACAGCAAAGCAAGTAGTATATAGTAAGGAATCATCAAGTCTATCTCCTGTATTATAATCTTCAAAAATCAAAACTAACAAATAGCGACCAATCAATTATATTTTTATTTGAATGTAGAGATTCCAATATGCTAAAATTCTCCCGTCACTTTTTAACCGTCTATATAAACCCTGCGTCCATGCTTCTGTTAACTCATCGAAGCCTTCGAGCGTTTTATATTTGCATTTCTTACAGTACTCTCTACAATAGAGTGTAAGTACTGTAATAATGGCTCCGAGCTTGAGCAAAGGTGGTTCGAACAATACCGTCGTCACTGACGACGGTTTCACTAACTCCATGATAATTCTTGACGGGTCAAATTTCTTGGTCAACGGTCAGGTGTTCCTCTCAGAAGTTCCGGCCAACATCACCGCCACTCCGTCCCCTTACGCCGCCACCGACAAGGCGGTCGCCGCCAACCCAGGATGCTTCGTAGGGTTCGACGTCGAAGAACCGGACAACCACCTCGTCGTGCCCATCGGCAAGCTCAAGGGCATCAAATTCATGTCCATTTTCAGGTAATTGAAAAATCACAGATTTTCGAGATTTTATCTACTTATGAGTGGGTTTCGAAGACAGAAGAGAAAAAAATCGAATTTTTCAAACGGTAGGTTCAAGGTTTGGTGGACAACCCACTGGGTCGGAACAAACGGGTCGGACCTAGAGCGCGAGACCCAAATCGTCGTCCTCGACAAATCCGCCGACGGCGCTCGGCCGTACATCGTCCTCCTACCCATCATCGAGGGTCAGTTCAGAGCCTCCCTCCAGCCAGGAACCGCCCAGGATTTCGTCGACGTCTGCGTAGAATCGGGGTCAACGAAAGTCAACGCCGCCTCCTTCCGCTCGGTGCTGTACGTCCACGCCGGCGACGACCCATTCACGCTGGTGAAGGACGCAATTAAAGTCGCACGCGTCCACCTCGGAACCTTCAAGCTCCTAGAAGAGAAGACTCCGCCGGGGATCGTCGACAAATTCGGGTGGTGCACGTGGGACGCCTTTTACCTCACCGTTCAGCCCCACGGCGTCTGGGAAGGCGTCAAGGGGTTGGTCGACGGCGGCTGTCCGCCTGGGCTGGTGCTGATCGACGATGGGTGGCAGAGTATTTGCCACGACGAGGACCCCATCACCACAGAGGGGATGAATCGTACCTCCGCCGGCGAGCAAATGCCTTGCAGGTATAATAATTAATTAATCTAAAATAACCAAAAATAGAAAATTGGACTTAACCTACAGAAATATCTGGGATTTTCAGGTTGATCAAGTTTGAGGAGAACTACAAGTTCAGGGAATACCAGAGCCCGAACAAATCGGGCCCGGGCCCAAAGACGGGCATGGGGGCTTTCATCAGAGACCTCAAGGAGACGTTCGAAGGCGTGGACTACGTATACGTATGGCACGCGCTTTGCGGGTATTGGGGCGGGCTTAGGCCCGATATCCCGGGAATTCCCGAGGCTAAGGTGATCAAGCCTGTCCTGACGCCCGGGCTCAAGACGACCATGGAGGACTTGGCCGTCGACAAGATCGTCAACAACGGCGTCGGACTCGTCCCGCCTGAGATCGCCGATCAGATGTACGAAGGCATGCATTCCCATCTCGAGAAAGTCGGGATCGATGGGATCAAAGTTGACGTCATCCACGTAAGTTTTTTTCGGGTAGTTAACTATTTCGGTATATTGGCCGCTTATGTTTCATCTTTTGATTTTCGTTGCAGTTGCTGGAGATGCTATGTGAGGACTACGGTGGTCGTGTGGAGCTCGCAAAGGCTTATTACAAGGCCTTGACTTCGTCCGTGAGGAACCACTTCAAGGGAAACGGCGTGATTGCCAGCATGGAACACTGCAACGACTTCATGTTCCTCGGAACCGAGGCCATTTCGCTTGGTCGTGTCGGTACGTTTTGCAAATCTCTGTATAATGAGCTCATAATATCGAATTCCCTAGCGAATATCTATTAATAAATTCATTATAGGAGACGACTTTTGGTGCACGGATCCCTCGGGCGATCCCAACGGCACGTTCTGGCTCCAGGGTTGCCACATGGTTCACTGCGCCTACAACAGTATATGGATGGGCAACTTCATCCATCCCGACTGGGACATGTTCCAGTCGACCCATCCCTGTGCTGAGTTTCACGCTGCTTCCCGCGCCATCTCGGGCGGGCCCATCTACGTGAGCGACTCAGTCGGGAAGCACAACTTCGAGCTCCTCAAGAGCCTCGTCCTCCCCAATGGCTCACTCCTACGGTGCGACTACTATGCCCTTCCCTCCCGCGACTGCCTCTTCGAGGACCCTCTCCATAACGGCAAGACCATGTTGAAGATTTGGAATCTTAATAAGGTTAGATTTTTAAGGCATATACATATACGTGCATTTTTTTATATACGCTTAATTTTTTGTCACGTAATTGAGGGTGTGGCGTTGGCGTGACAAACGAATTTACGATGTGGTACTACACGGATTTAACTTTTAAAATCGACCAATTAAGGAACTTTACATGCCAGAGCTCTGGATTTTGCACTGAATTATAGGGTTTCGGCGTATAATCTAGTGTTTTGACAAATTTAGGGTGAAATTATTCGGATAATAACTTTAGAAAGCAAGTAGTTTCGGGATACTCTTATAGTTCCGAAATATTATTACCTCTAAATTTGAAAGTTATTGTCTGTATAATGTCATCCCTTGAATTATATGTCTTTATAGTATCACCCCCTAAATTGTATACTAAGCTATATATGCGTGCAGTACACAGGCGTGGTAGGAGCGTTCAACTGCCAGGGCGGCGGGTGGAGCCGCGAGGAGAGGCGCAACAAGTGCGCCTCGGAGTACTCCCACGCCGTGTCCTCCGTGGCGGGTCCTGGGGACATAGAGTGGGCCCAGGGAACGAACCCCATCCCTGTCGAGGGGGTCGAGACGTTCGCCATGTACTTGTTCCGAGAGAAGAGGCTCGTCCTGAGCAAACCCTCGGGAACCATCGACCTCTCTCTCGAGCCCTTCAACTTCGAGCTCATCACGGTCTCCCCTGTCAAGACCCTGGGCAACGGGTCGGTGCGATTTGCACCGATCGGTCTGGTGAACATGCTAAACACGGGCGGGGCGGTCCAATCGCTCGGGGTCGGCGGGTCGGCTAACTCGGTTAAGGTCGGAGTGAAGGGGACGGGCGAGATGAGGGTGTTTGCTTCGGACAAGCCGTTGGCCGTTAAGGTGAATGATAAGAGTGTTCCTTTCAAGTACGAGGAGTCTATGGTGGTGGCCCACGTGCCTTGGCCCGACTCCAATGGCTTATCAGCTATTGATTATGTGTTTTGATGAATGAATGAATGAATGCCTATTGGTGATTAGGCATTTTTCTTATTACCCTTGATTATGGTTTATGGGTTTGTGTTTTTTTCGGTACCAAGAAATGTAATTCCAATCCTCAAGTATTGGAAAATATTGAATAATAAAGTTTTCGGTATATGTTTTTCTGTGTGTTATGTTGTTGCGTTATGTTTTTCGGTATATGTTTTTCGAAGTATTAATAATTGATAATTGTTGTTTTGATTGATGCCAAAAACAACGTTGCAAGCTTGTGTAATACCCAAACTTTTTCCTCGTAAAATTCAGTATAATGGGGTTTTCTCAAGTTTGCATAAATTGTGAGCCCAATTAAAAGCCGCAATATTTTGACCAATCTATAGCCCAAATTAGTTTATACATTCAAGTCATTGAGAATACTTTTACTAGTCATTGAACTAACTAATGGAATTTTTCTCTTTGTTTTAACGTTTCTATTTTAAGAACCAAATTTCAACATCAGAAACTGCATAAAAAGAATCATCACTAAGCACAATTTTGCCACATTTAACAATTTTATATTCCGGAAAAAATATTTATTTATTATTTTTAATTTTATGTAACTAGTCTTCGCGATTAAAACATATCTGCAACGCAAACATAATTACGTCATCGTCTCTTAAACGCAAATACTTTTTATAAAATTATATGTTTGTAATTATAAAATAACATTATTTTATGACATATAATTAAGTTATATTATTAATTTATATTAATTATACATCTTTCAAACCCCGTGTATCGCATGGGCAATAAACTAGTTTAATAAGAATGAAATGTTGGGCTCAACCTATTGTTGAGTTCATTAAGGCTCCTTTAAATTAAATATGTTATACCCTAGACTTGGATAACGTCATCGCTTAGTGGCATGGTTCGCCATCGCGGATGCGGACGTCAATGCGGATACGAGCGATATGGATACGTCACATTATCGCGGCGCGGTCGCGGACGATACGCAATTTTTGTAAAAAAAATACCTATAAGTAATTATAGATGTCGAATATGTTTTTGTAGCCAATATTTAAGGAATATATTTCTATTTTATTAAGGTCACTCTTATAGAAACTGCCATGATGTGTCAATTTTAATTTTATATGATAATTATCATTATACCTTATGCATTGTCTATTTTTAGTTAAATTAATATTTCTCTTCCTCAATGAAAAACTGGACGTGTCTTACTCAATTTAATTCTATAAATATTTGATGATTTGTTAAAAAAATAACCCAATATTTCATGTCATTTTGTTAATAAAGTATAACATAAATAAAATTATTATTAAAAACTACACACTATTGGATAAACTGCCTTTCCTCCACAACTACGTTAATTGCACACACATAGAGTGTGCATGAGGGACTAGTAGTCTAGTACTAGTAGAATAAATTCACTTTATAATATTTAATTTAAAAGCACATCTTTTGATATTAGTGTAGATAATTTGTATTTAATATGAATTAAAATTGTATTGGGCTTTATAATCTTTATTAAATAAATATTTTTACCATATACAGATAAAAGATAAGCCCACTAAAAATAAGCACAATATTAATAAAACCCTAATTAAATTGTTGCGCAGCCTCATCATCTTCCTCATATTATTTCGCTCACTTAGAAAAAAAACCCAGAAAATATGGAAAATTACAGGCGCCCCCGCCCTCGACGCCCGTTATCTCGCCGATATGCCCGCTATCTTGCCGCGACAAAGCCATCTACGATCTAACCCGTTTCTACGGCACGGCGGGTGGCGAGTCCGTTCCGGCGCGGCCGATACGGCGAACCATGCTTAGTGGTGAAGGTTGAAGTTTCAATCTTTAGGCGTAGACTAATTCTTATATGACTATTAACTACTTCAAGTGAACATGTCACAAATAGTGTCCTAGTAGTAGATCATGTCTTAATGACACAAATACTTTGAGTGATTTCGGCGAGGATATTGTATTAAGACTAGATTTATCTTGTTCTTAGAGACAAAAAAGGGCTTCAAAAAAAAGAAAATAGTATCCTATCTAATTGGAAAGAAACTCAATTAAGTTAATACGAATTCAAGTTTTAATAACTTAGTCAACAAGTGTCACACGATAATGATAAGTTTCAGAAAAGAAAAAAATAGCAGACAATACATTGTTTGTATATGTCCTGTAACGAAACAGTAAAATTTAATTACAAATTGTCTTGTTCTAAGCTTTCTTAATCGGGCAATCAAAATCCATCAATCACAAAATGAAAATAAAATAAATGAATATATTGGGCTGGTGTGGGGGCAGCTAACCTTGACTTGGATCCGACTTATATGTTCATGAGAGGTTACAAAGGGCCCAATATTTGATAAAGATTGACGAACTATATTATTTAGTCGACATACTAATTATTATTATTATTTAAACAACAGTGTAACATGTAAAAACAAGTGTTATCGATCTAATAATTGTTATTTAGATAATGATATTTTCAAACAAAAGTCATGCCATCGTAAGTAGATCTTGTACGCTGCTATGCCTTGCGTTCCTTTATTTATTACTCCCTCTGTTTCTTAATACATGTCGTTTACGGATATTACACGCATATTAAGAAATAAAGTAAAATATCCATTATATCCTTAATTAATTATATTATCTAATTTAATTTAACAATTCTATTAAAGATAAGGAGTAAAACTGGAAAAATCAATATTGTTTATCTTGAAAACGGTAAAACGACATGTATTTAAAGCAAAAATAAATTCTAAAACGACATCTATTATGAAACAGAGGAAGTATTTGTTTGTCACGCGTGGATTGCTTTATGGCCTTTTTATTAAAATAGTGCAATTTTAATTGGAAATTAATTAAATAGGGAAAACTAGCAAATTATTAATAAATTCGAGTGAAACGCTTGTAATAGGCGCGGCGTCGCATGTAATAAACGCGACGTCGCTTGCAATGGCCACGACGCAATGTTCGGCCCAATAATCCACTCGGCCCAGTATGCGTCAACCCAGTGGACTCAGCGTGGCGTCCACTAGATGCGGCGCCGCATTCAATAGACGCGGCGTCAAGTGTAATAAACCCGCGCCATCTTCTTCTTCCTCCTCACTTCGTCTCCTCACATTCGGCCACTCACCACCGGCGACCACCACCGCGAACTACTGAGAGCTAACCATTATGCGTTGTCCGTGTTCCTTGTCATCGTTGATTAAGCTTCGTTTTAGGTATGAAACTCCTAATTTGTTTAAATACTGATTTGAGTAGTTTCTCTAAATTTTATCGAATTTGTGGGTTTAAATTTTGTACGGCCGTATTGTGGAGAGTTGGATACAATGCGTTTTACGGCGTTTATAGTTGTGGAGCTCAGAAGGTAGATTCACATTTTATTACTTGTAGAGAGGTGGAGGAAGGAGAAGCACACGTTCCACTTGCCTGTAGGGGAGGCGACCGTTACGCTAGAGGACGTCGGTGTTCTGTGGGGACTCCCCGTCGATGGCACTTCGGTTGGTGGTGTGATCCCCAGTAAGTCGCATGATCAGTGGAACGATTACCTGGAGGAGTTGACTGGTTACACTCCGCTGTAGGTGAGTACAGCGGGACGAATGCGTCGTTGAAGAAGTTTTCGGACTGGTTAGAAGCCAACCAGATCGACGATGACAGCGAAGATTATGAGGTAGATCAGCGTGCATGTGCATATTCGCTCTTACTCATGGGTTCGATTCTATTTCCCGATTACAGCGGAAGTACGACGTCCATGACTTTTCTTCCGTTGTTCGAAGACATTGATGTCGTGCACCAGGGCCGGATTTGGGCCTGTGCATCCAGGCCTACTGCACAGGGCCACAAATCCGGCCCAGTCTAATAGAGGGCCACACTCATTTAAAATGAGCTGTATTTTTAAAAAAATTATTAAAATAGACCCAATAGATCTCAATAGGGCCACACAAAGAAAAAAAATACTACCTCCGTCCCAAACGGTTATGGACATTTGGGGTATGACACGGTTTTTAAGAAATTTAATATTTTAATAATATAGTACAATTAAAAGGTGAAAAAGGGTATATTTTGCACGTCTTTTAAGAATATTTAATAGTATTATATTGATTGTTTGTGGTAGTTTTTTGCTATAAAAGGAAATGTTCAAAACGGTTTGGGACGCCCGATATAGTAAAATGTCCAAAACGGTTTGGGACGGAGGGAGTATTAAATGGACCTTAATATTTCGGGCCAGAACAGGGCCTCCAAAAATGAAAAACCGGCCCTGCCGTGCACACTTATAGTTGGGCAGTGTTGTTTTGGCTTTTCTGTATAGAGAGCTATGTACATCGTGCCAGCGTCACAAGTGAACATTGGTGGAACTCTGCGGTTGCTTCATGTGCGTTCTTTTGGGTAATTAAATTTTCTTGAGACGTAAACATACTAATTCACTTATTTAAATCTTGTGTAGGCATGGGCGTGGATGCGTATAATACCCGTGCATCCCATTATTATCTGTCACCGAGTGCGAGGGTATGTAATTGTTACAGACAACGCGTAATGGGATGTCACATCGATCGTCAGTGGGCTTCGTCGGGTCGCGTCACATGCATTGGACGCGGCGTCACGTCCATAGCAGCGACGCCTGAGTTTATTGGGCCAACAATTGGCCCAATGAATTTTATTAAGAACATTCCCGAGTTATTGGGCCGTAGCGTCTATGATGCGGCGTCGGGTTTATTACACACGGCACCGCTTCCATTAAACCCGATTTGCTCGATTTTGTTAATTTTTTGCAAAATCGCCGTATTTAATTAATTTCGAATTAAATAGCTATTTATACCACGTAAAGAAAACAAACATTTTGATTTTTGAAATGCTCGTTTTTTATGGTTATCAGTATCACACGCACATTATTTTCATATATGATGCACGGCTACAATAATTTCTCATTACGTCTCCTCTTCACCTGCCCTTTCAGGGCCCCCTCTATCTCAAAACATTTTCCTTTATGCCCTTTTCTTTTTTCCAATCTTCCAATAACAATCTTATCGATAATAACAACGACAACCACAAAGGTGTAATTATTATAAAATTAAGATATGATGACTCGAGCGCGATGTCGGCATCTTGAGTATTTTGCGAAGCTCAATAGTGAATTTTTATCCTAACACGAACCAACTATACGATAACTACAAAATAATTTACACCAATTATTTATTTAGGTCCGTGAAGTGGCTTGCAGATTCATTCACATGGAGAACAAATCTATCATTGGATCTTGTTTACCACTGCTTAGAACAAAAGAAACAGTCAAGTAACTGTACTTACTTCTTCACAGTAATAATAATAATATATTTTACATCGAATAAACTGTTCGTTTTCTTTCCTTGGGTTGAAACATTTCACATAACAAAAGCTGATTGCCTTTAGAATTTTGCTCCCATCGAATCTCAACTTTTAAACCCTATATGCGTTTGTTACAGATTCACAATCCAACGTACCTATTAGCACGCTAAGGCAAACTATTACATTTTAAAATAGTATAGTATAATAGTTACGCTTGCTGCTAGGGTTAAATATATCGATGCAATTATTGAGAGTATCGATGTCTTCTATTATCAACGGAAAGCCCAAAATAGGAAAGCTCGTGAATTTTACTAGTCTATATATTTCAGTTGAGATTATCTAACAAAATAATGAAACAAATCACACATATTATATATATATATAAAATAACTAGGTTTTATATAAACTCTCTTAGAAATACGGGCCGGGCCCCGGTAATTTATTCGGACCCACGCACATGCGCCACACGAGAAGGGGTGCCGTACTCATATGACACCTGACGGCAGACAGGCGTGACCGATCTGTCTACTCGGGCGTGAACATCCCGAGGTGCAAAACCGTCTTGATTTTATTATTTTCAGCGGAGGGACATTGACAGGGCAGTTGCGTGAACGTCAAAACGCTGTCAATGTCGGCAACCGCTAACGGAAGAGCGACCTAGTAGGGCAGTTGCGTGAACGTCAAAACGCTGCTAGTGTAAGCTTCCGTTATGTTATAGGCGCGCGAGGTGTCGAGTCTGACCTAGGGCCCTGTGTTGTGTGATTTGAGATAGGGTTGTGGGAAAAGAAAGATTGAATAAGCTTGATGAGTTCCTTCTTAAAACCAATTGGTGATAAGAGGAGTGGCCCATGAAGCTTATAAACCTTATTAATTTTCTTATGATATTCGGTGTGGGACATTCTTTATTTGTCCGTGATATTCTCAACAAACTACACACAGAAAGGTGGTATATACAGGTATCATTTGAATTCTATGATCTCTTCGTCATTTCTATATACTATTTTTCAGAATATAACGAAAGAAAGTAAGAAAGAAAATTCTACCTTTCTAACGCCAGTTTCGTGATGGTATCAAAGAATACGACGAGGCGAGGATCTTATAAAGCTCACATAAGCGATTGATTCCATAAAGCATAATTCAGGCAAAGAATTTCTTCGAACACGCATCAGTTTTCACTCTAACATCATTATCGATCTTCAAAGAATGTCTAAGCTGAAGCAAAACCCTCATCTTTAAAAAGAAGTTGAAGAATGAAGATCACTTTAATTAAACCATAAACGTTTCGAATTAAGGATAGTGCCATGTAGTGTAGAAAGGAGGGAAAGTCTATTTCGTTAAGATGATAATTACACAACACCGTCGTCAATATCCATATTCATTACAATATCCTTATTGTAAGAATCAGTAAGTTCAAGACATATATACTGAGAATTAAGCTAATTTCATCCCTGGCGAGTCGAATCCCCATCAAACCACGGATAAGAACCTTGAATCTGACCATGGTTAAACCCCTCGTCCTCCGAGCTCTGACCCATCGTCGACCCACGGTTCGAAACCCTATTGACCATTCGAGGGTTGGACGAAATATGCATAAGGTCAGCGTTAGTAGCGTCGAGCTCTCTCTGTAGGCTATCGACTTGCCTCTGAAGAACAGTTATGGCGCCTACGCAGCCATAGACTGGGTTTCTCAGCCTTGCCTCGGCTTCGTAGGCTAAGGAGTTTACAGCATCTTCCCTTTGGTAAGAAGGGATTTCTCTTAGCAGTTTGCTTACGTTGCTTGCGCCGAATATTTTGTGAACGTTGGCGAATTTCGAGGGATCTTCGGGGGGAAAGCAAGGCGCGAATATGCAGTCGGGCAGGCATTTTCTTCTGAGGAATTTGCACGCTGCGCATGGAGGGACGTTATTTGAGTAGCTACTACTTGGAGAAGCCATTGAGATCTTCTGTGGATATAAATATAGTTCAAGAATGAAGTAAGTAGTTCAGGGATCAATATTTAGGACATTCTATTAATTCAACCTTATCTGGGACAGTCTTCAATGCAAGTTATAGAAGTGAATCTATAATCGGCCAAGTTAACCTGTAATAGAGACTAACTTAATCATGTTAAGCTATTAATCAATGAAGATCCATAATGAAATTTTCTGGAAAATCTTGATGCATACCTCCTTACTACTAACTAGGAGCAGATCTGATGAAGCTTGGCAAAGCACTCAAGACCAGAAAATGGAAGTTCAATAACCTTCGAACATTTAATTTACATGGGAAATATACTACATATAAATATACATAGGAAAGTATAAAGAAGAAAAAATTGCAGTGTTATGGTTCTTGATGCAGTTGCATATTCTTGATCTCTACAGCTTCGGCTAATTTCCTTTTCGTACTTTAGTCGGTTGCTAATGAAAACCCTAGAAGCGAGAAAGGAGACAGAATAGTCAAGTGCGATATAATAAGTACAAAGGAATCTAATAAATGATAACATAGAGGTAATCTAGTAAAGCAACGTAGGCCGGGGATATTTAAATAATATATACTAGTTTTTTACCCGATATTAACCACTTATAATTATTATATGTTAGTAAAATCAATAAATTTCATGTGTGATAGTGAGTTGTTATTGACATATTAACATTTGATAGTCGTAGTTTCTAATGTTTTTTACTCATAAAATTCATAATAACTAAGCGTGGCAGCTTTCTAAGCTAAGCCACCTAGATTTCTTTACTCGTATAAGATAAAATTACTATTTTTTTTTTACCGGTGCAATGGGCGGTATTAAATATATGTAATTGTTTTTGATAGTCGTATGTTCTTTATATTTTTGACATTTACAAACAATTAATTGTCATTGGACACGTGGCACCATTCTAAGTCACATATATTTCTATAATTATATAAGGTAAGATTTATATTATATAGTGATGAGAACTTTCAATGTTATTTATATTTCATAATTACATATTATTTATACAACTTACATACCATTATTATATATAGTGATGAGAACTTTCAATGTTATTTATGAATAATCTGTGTTTATTTTTAATTTGCATTATTCTTATACACAGATGAAAGGCTTTTGTAGCTCCATGCCGACATGATTTGGGATAACTCTAGTTTACCATTACGAAACAAAATCCTATCACTTCAACTTAAAAGAAAAACTGTAGGGATGCAAAATTCCCACGGGAAACCATCCCGTCGGGACCCGAGGCTATTGGAACGGGGAATCCCTGGTCAAAATGGGGATGCGGAGTTGATGGTGATTCCCCGTAGGTGGAAAGGGTGGGGATGGGTCGGGGATGGTAATCATGTTTCCCACCCATCCCCGTCCCCGAACCCGGCCCGCTTGAGTCAAATGGTGATTCATCAATCCCCGAATAGATTTATTAATAAATAATTTTAAAAACTCATTTGAATCAATAATTTTCATAGATCATCCTTTTATATTCAACTATTCTTCACAATATACACACATTTCGTTCACAAACTCCAATATCATATTTTAAATATTAATTTTTCTATATTACTTATTTTATATTTTTGTTGTAAAAAAGAAATTAATTTATCGGATATACATAAATAAGGGGAACCCGAATCCCTCACTGGGAACCCGATCCCGACCGGTGATTACCCATCCCGAACCAATTCATCCTAAATGGTGAATTAATGGGGATGGTATTAAGAACGGGAATTCGGTATGGGGACGGTATGTCCATTACCAGCCCCGAACCCGCCCATTGCCACCCTTAAGAAAAAGATATCTTGTCCCAACCACAATTTATTCGCAACCCTTCTTTTATTATTATTATCTATAATCTAAGACCATCTCCAACTTAGAAACGCATTCTCAAACCGCATTCTCAAATTTAAAATACAGTAATTCTTCTCCAACTGATAACCAATTCGCAAACTTACAAGACCATTATTGTAATATTCTCTTCTATTCGGTTTTTTAAACTTACCCATGAAATTTACAACTTTACAAATCAGCCATACTATTATTTTAAATTCGATTGAAAAAAATAAATTTCACAATGTTTAATAATAAACTCAATATATTTTATATAAAAAACATAGAAAAAATAATTATTAATAACAGGAGTCCTTTTATATATCTTTATTTATTTAGATTTTTTATATGGGTACTTTAATAATTAAAAATAATAAAGGGTATGTATTGTAATTTTTAAAACATCAAACGCATATTTTGGGATATCTCATTCCCAAAATGCATATATGCATTTAAAACATGTGAGAGAAAATGAAACGCATTTTGAGCTTGCGTTTGGTGTACGGTTGGAGAACTTTTAGTATATATTTTGGTTTTTTGGTATCGATTGGAGATGCTCTAATATAATTGGTTTAGGGTGACTATAAAGTGACACATGATCTTTCAAGTTATTTGTAATCTAGTCCATCTATTTGTATTTAATTAATTGATATTCTTCGTATCACTTCTAATTTTTAATTTATTGTATTTATGTCCCTAAACATTATTTTTCTTTTTATAAATGAAAAAATTATAGTTTATCTTAAACACTAAATATTATAAATCTCAAAATTAAAAGTAAAACTAGACATAATTATATTTTAAAATATTAGTTATGATTATCTATACTAGTTTATTAAGCCTCAGGGCTTCCTATAAACCGTCCAATTAGTCTGTCAATTGAGTTTATTAAAATAAAATTATTATTTAAAATAGGAAAACCACCAACTTTTACTTACTATTTTTAGTTAATTATTAACTTATTAGTTTTATATTAACTTATAGTTTTAGTTAATTATAATTCTACCATAAATTTAATAATAAATCAAATGTCCTTTTTAAATTGTAATATGATATGAGTGTGCAAGAATATTAGTTGTTCTTATTGTACGCAAAAAAATCGATGTCTAGAGTTTTCTCTATCCGATTATATTAAATCATAGTTAATTACGTGCATGACCTCTACTCGTGGCTATGATTAACACATACAGTTGCATGCTTATTGCTAACCTATTCATTTATTATTATTTTTAAATAAACTTAATCGTGACCAATGAAAATGTCGAACACAAGTAGTTTAGTTCAATAGTTGTTTAATAATATATCCTGGATAAGGTCACGGGGATATGTAGGTATTTTCTTGAGCTCTAGTAAAAAAGAAATGTATACATGATATGGTACCAATCTTGATGCTCAAAAGAGTGTGAAAGACCCTATATACGAAAAATGTTAAAAAAGGTACTACATCTGTCCCACTTATTTCTTCCCATCTTTCTATTTCGGGCGTCCCACATAATTCTTCTCATTCCCATTTTGGTAAAAAGTTATCACAATAATTAAACTAATTACACCTTTTATATTAAAAAAAGAATTCTTAATTTGCGTGCTCACTAATAAGTTTTCTCTCTCCGTACCTTAAAAGTGTCCTATAATATTAAAATAATGTAATTTCTTAATCTCCGTGCCCACTAATCTTTGGGAAGATTTAAATGGGACGGAGGAAGTAATTAAGTATGATTCCGTACTTAACTAGAACTTACGAATAATAATTGACGAATAATAACTTAATAGAAAATCAACCCTTCATTGATGTCAACCTCAAAGAGCCCCTGGCCTTTCCCTCACAAAATTCCACGACAAACTAAATGGAGACACGCAAATCCACATCGAATTAAACAATAAGAAAGAGACTATACACCAACCTGAAGAAGAGTCGTTCTTCTAACTCCTTAACCACTTGAACCTGTTTATGACAAAACAAAATTTGGTAGCTCATCAAATAAGTTCATCTAACTGTACATCAAGGTATACTCGCCTGAAGGAAAATGCAATACTTTTTTTTTTTTTTTTTTTATCAAGAAACCGTAAAATAGTCACGGATTGTCTTTCTCTTCAAAGAGGAAGGGGGATCTAGGACAGAGTAAGGGCTATTTGTTTCAGAGGCGAAAGTGAGCTTTTTCTTCTGCGATTCTGGCGTAGTGACTTGTTGTGGCTCGTCGAGTGAGTTAGCATGGTTTGGTCTGTTTGAAGGAGTGTTGCTTACGTCGATCTTCTTGGACAAAGCATCTGTTTGTATCCGTTCACTGATGGGAAGTGCTCGAACTCTCTTGCGAATCGACGATGAAGATGGCGTGTTTAGATCGAAACTGCTTTCGATGTCCCAAAGGCGAACCTATGAAACGTTAGAAGCATGAGAAACATTATTCAACTTACCTAAAATGATTATGAAATTTAGCATCAAAAGCTAATGAGTAAGATCTGAGATTGAGTTACTGTGAAATCATCTGAGCATGTAGCCACCATGCCTGTTTCCGATTGGCACCTGTGGAGAAAAAGTAGCCTCAGAAATGTGTGTATATAAAGAAATGAGGAAGAGTTTTTCGGGGAAAAGAAAGGCAAACCAGTCAACTGCTGTGACTTCGGCGTCATGGCTCTTCAAGATGATAGGACTTGTATGAGGTCTATTCACCTGCATTAGTAACATTGTATTATTTGGGCAACATTTGGGAGAGTTAGCGAATGAGATTTGGGGCCGAAACAAACCTGCCACAAGTAGGCATTTCCATCCGTTGAGCCACTGATTATGTGAGCCGCATCGGGACTTATTGAAGTCTGTCATTGCAGAAAATTATGATTGGTGAACAAGTGAAACTGCCTATGATTTGGTGTTAGTTCTGTTTACTTTCTCCGCGTAAGCAGTACCTTGACAAAGAATGAATCAATTCGACCTCCAGAAAATGTCTTTATTGGTCCCTTCTCGAGCTGAAGTACGTTGTATAGGTATACGCTGAAAACAATTTGGGAGATTCCATATCACAGTTTCACAAGAAAGGACATTATGGATATTGAGTTGAGATTTAACTTAGGGCGGAGATTCATAACCTATGATCCATGCATGACGCTGTGATATATACGCCATTCAGATCTTGAGACAAACTGGATATGCCATGTAAACGCTTTTCCTACGACATTTAAGTGAACTTTTAGTAAGAGACATGCTATAACAAAATGTTCCATTAGCTTAAACAAAATTCAGCAAATTTAAAGGAACTATCTCCGCATGAACTCGTTTCACCACTCAAATTATACGCGAGAATCTATCCATCATACGGAAGGTAATAGTTACACTACCTCGTTTGATGGTTCGGACTTAGGACATGCATGAGTCACCGGACTTTTAAGATTCCTTGTGTCCCAAAATTTAATAACACTGAGAGAGAAATGAAGTGTTATTGATTGTCCAAACTTTGGGTTTAACTATAAATTTGATATTGAAGAGCTTCCAAGACTTCCATACTCACTTGTCAACTGCTCCAGCAGTGGCCACAGAAACCTCATCTCTGAGATACAGAACTGATGTGATGCTCATCGATGCAGCCTGCAGTAAATGAGGTCAAGTAGAAAATTAATTCCAAGATGATTAGACGAGAAAATAATTTGAAAAGGAGAAAACGACACCTTTCCGCGTCTAGGACGCCTTCGACCAGGAGAAGTGTGAGCATTGTGGACTACAGATAAAGGGCTGTAATATTTAGCACCAGAATTTAGTCAGTTGATTTTAACTAACGTTTTAAAAAGGCTTATGCTAACTTTTACTTGCGATTGTTCTCCTATCATATAAGGAGAAGCTATTCATTCAAATAAGCAGACTGTCCTGATACTTACGAGGCACGTGTCTTCTGACACTGATTTCCGGAAGTCCTGATGTCCCATAAAGCAAATGATCCATCTCTTGAACCAGACACAATAAGATCTGTGTAGAAGTTCAGAGTTGAAAGTGGGGAAAACATTCAATGTAGAACTGGTGATTATCATTCAAACTAGAAGGAAACTTTCAATGTATAAACCTTGATTTGTTGGATGGCTGGTGATGGACTTTATGCTCCCAGTATGCCCCATCAATTCTCTGGTGTATCTCTTTGTTTTTATATCCCATACCTTAATCTGCCAATATTGAGAATCAATGTTCGGAAGCATCAGCCTAATATCCTTAGTATCGAATGAAGCAGCAATTGAAGCGAAGAACGGTATTGAACAAGTGAGACTGAGATACTTACGCTTTGATCACCCGAGGCTGACAACAAGTTTGCATAATCCTGATAAACAACAATATTAGTAGTCCATATTCAACCATCGTCCTCTTTGGAGAAAGTAAAAATACGAGGACAAAAATAGCTAAAAAAACCATTGCAAGAATATAATTGAGATAGAAAAGAAATACCTTTATCCAACAGAGATCAAATATGGCGTTGTCGTGCGCAACCCATTCACATACCTTGGCTTTTTCTGAGGGCAAAGACACATAATTCCATGACAGATTCAACCCTAATACGCACTTAAATGGGCAAATGATCGGAAAAAAAAAAAAAAAAGATTACCTGCATTTTCTTGGTATGAAGATAATTCATGAAACTTCTTCCTTGTATTGAATAGTGTAACATACCCACCTTCATCAGCTACAGCCAGAATATTTGCAGCACCATTACACTGCCGGCACCAGAAACAAGAATACGAATTTACTAACCGATAATTACTCGATTCAAAAATAATCCTACCTATCCCATAAACAAATTACAAGACTGACCTTTCCGAAAGTCAAAGCCATTGGAGGCGAGACATCGGTTTCACTTCCGTGTTCAACCGCCATAGTTCCAATCGGCTCTAATTCCTTCGAATCCACGACACAGCGTGGCCGTTTCGAAACTGTTATGGGAAAAAGCGTCAGCTGAAATTCAAGACGTCTACATTACCAACGAATAAGTAGAAAACGAGTACCTCGGAAACCATTGACTTCTCTCGATTTCAAGTCTCGGAAAAACGAACATCGCTCTGACGTCTCCATCTCTCACCCCTTTCTCTCTACTCTCTAATGCTCCGCTTTTCTTTATCGCTAGGGTTGAGTTGAATAGTCTTGAGCTTAGCTTGTAGCTTGGCGCGAGGCTGTTGATGAAGCGGGAAATATTTTGAAATTGTATTTGTTTATGGCGTTGGCGGTAAGTGAATTTATTATATATTTTTTATTACTTTTAATCTCTATTATTCAATTCACACACCAAATGCTTGGGCCGTACTTTTACAGGCCCATTACGTTGTCAAGAAAACCCAAATCCATAAGGACAGAACAGGAGATTGCACTAATGGGCGGGAAAAAGAGCCGTTGCTAACTAATTCACCTAATATTGGCGCCAAAGCTGTAATATTTCTCGGTTGGCCCCCGCAAATTAACCTAATTTCTATTCCTCCACTTATTTTATCATATTATCATTTCAATTCCAATATAAATTACAACCCTTCCTCTTCAAAGCGCTGATTGCCGCCACTCTCTCTCTCTCTCTCTCTCTCAAGCAAAACTAAGAATCATCAGAAAGCACAGAGTATATACAATAGCCACGAAAGAGTCTTCAACTCCTTTGCTTTTTAATACTCCCCTGATTTTCCTTCAGAAAAAAACGACCCTTTATTACAAGGGGGACAAACAAATTTCCTGCAATAGAAGGTGATTTCTTTGAAATGGGTTTTTCTGATGAGAAGAAGAAGAAGAAGAAGAAGACGAAGCCTCAACTTGAAGTGAGGAAAGATACGGAGAAGAAGAAATGGGCAGTAATAGCTGGGATTTCAGTAAAGGTTCCACCAAAAAAACCAATATCTACCATAAAGACTACAGAGATTTGCCTTTTCGACGGCGGCGCGTGTCCGACGACGCCCACGGCGCGTGAGTCAAAGATACCCGAGCTTCTGACGTGCCCGCCTGCGCCGAGGAAGAGACGGCCATCTTCGTCGGCTTCCCTTCGTTCTAATGGAGTGGAGTTCTTTAACCCTTCAGATTTAGACTCTGTGTTCATACACTGTGCTGAGACTGAGAGAGAGCTAAGTAATAAAATTTCTCGTGATTAAGGTTAATAAAAGGCTGTTCATTGTACTTGTCTTTTTTTTTTTTTTTAAGTTTGCCGCAATGCAATTAGAGTGCAACATGTGAAATACGTATTTACATATTAGATAAGTAGTGATTAGCTTCGACTTAATCTTGAGTCGTTTTGGCCATTTGGTATGTAATAACGTATACATCCATATGTTTTTTTGTCGATGACTTCTTTGTTTTTAGTTTGAACAATTTCACTTCAGCTTGTGTGATTTTCTTTGTCTACCCACTAGGGTTGCAAACAAACCGAATCGAATCGAATATCATAATATTCAATTTGTATTCGTTAATTTTTTCAAGTATTCGTATTCGATTCGTATTCGAATCCTAAAAATCGATTCGATTCGATTCGATAACGATATTCGAATATATTCGCGAATATTCGAATATTCGAAAAAAAATTCAATTTTTTCCTCATAAAACCTGTAAGAATAATTTTTTCCCATAAAACCTGTTAGAATTAGAAAATAATTCCGAAAAATTACAAAATCTAAGAAACAACTCAATGTTCGTATTTGCTTTTTATTTTTACACTTGGAGCGTGAGTTAAATAGATGAAAGGTTTGCTTTATTTCCTTTTATGGGTCAAAACAAATAAATAATTTGAGTCTAATATTTTATTTGGGCTTACAAGTATATATAAAATATATATTATTTAAATATATATTACATATAACGAATCGAATATTCGTTAATTTTTCGAATCGAATACAGACATATTCTTATTCGTATTCGAAATTATTCGAATCATAAAAAGTATTTGTATTCGTATTCGTATTCGTTTATTTCGAATTCGAATCTTAAATTTCGAATCGAATCTCGAACCGAACCGATAATATTCGGTTCATTTGCAACCCTACTACCCACTGACATCACACGTGTGCTTACTGCATACATTTATGTAATGAATAATAATAATAATAATAATAATAATAATAATAATACGGAAGAAAGCAACAATTCCATGGCAAATGAATCTTTTACATGGCCTGAACTGAAGTTTCTTTTGGTTTCTCAATTTTTTTCCTCCTTAATTAAATCATTCAAAGGGTTTAATGCGAATCATTTAGTGCGCGTTGGAATAGAATCCTATTCCTACGTTTAGAGTTCGATGACTTTCATGCACTAGCTAGTCCGCGTATAAAGAAAAAGTCAACACGCTTGAAGATGAAAATTTTCATTTGACTAAAATCGTAGAATTATGAATTAATATTCTACGGTTGAGGCCATGATTGATTGGCCTCCTTCCAAATTACATTATTTAACGCGTGGTGCTTGTTTGCCACAATATTTCGTAGGCCACACCACATCTTGTCATTCAAATTAAATCTTAAAATGTCATTGAAGTTGAATATTCGTAATTTGATTAATCTTGATTAAGTTTTGAAAGAGCTTTTAATGATGGCTGGACTAAATTTTAGTTATGAATGCAGCAAGTGGTTTGACTAACTTCATTTTATATTTTGAATTGTAATGGCGACTGCGTAAGATCATCAATCGCTGTAGTCAAAAGCGTGTCGACTTAAATATCAGATCTAATTTCAAATGCCCAACATTAGTCAAAATAATAGAGTTTACGTACCAACTTTATCTGATCTAACCATTTATCAAATTTTAAGTTTACGTGCATACTTCATAAATTTATCAAATTATATATTGCTTTCCTTCTAGATGAACTTGCAATATTGGTCAATTAACTAAACCATGGATTTCATACGCGCCTAAAATAATGCTTTGGAACCTCAAACACGAGCAAGAACGATATTAAATTAAAGCATCTAAGTAATTCCCAAAATGTATGTTCGTAGAGTCACATAATTGGGTTGGTTTTCGTGACAAGGAATCCAATGCATAGACTGCAAATATAAATAAAGTAAACTATCTTAGGTTGCGTTTGGATTGGCGTATTTGAACGAAATCGCGTGATTTGAAATTATGAATTTCAAAATCTTAATTTGAAATCCAAATCCGCTGTTTGGCAAACGTCATGATTTCAAAATTCGGATTTCAAATTCCAACATATGTTTGGCATACTATTGGATTTCTATTCTTGATTTCAACCATGATCACATAATATCTCTTTAAACTTCAACAAAGTGCAGAGGATACATGCAAATGACAATAACAACTTCGGATCAAAGTTCTAATTTTTCATCCACAATGAAATTTTCGGCTAAATAGATCTCATATACTATCTAAGCATAACAATACCCAATCTAATTTTTGATCTTCTTCCAACTCTTTTAGCAACTCGAACTCTTTTGGATTCTCCATAAATCTCTTAGAAGCTCTTAAGACTTGATTTGGAGAGATACCATTGACTTTTGAAACGATATCATAAATCTCTTTCGGCTTAGACCCTTGGGAAGTGGTTTTGCTCTCTACATATTGCTTGAATATCTCTGCAAAGCTTGACACTGCATCAGCTAACTGATCTCTCTTTCTTTTGTGAGAGTCTGACAGAGTATTTTTTGATGAACTGCCTCTTTCATTGCCTTCTATTTCCATTGCAGCGACTGATTCGTCAATTTGCTCTGCATCGTTTCCATTCGCTCGATCAGGCCCAACTAGAGTGCACAAATCTTCCCAATTCTCTATGACTTTGTTTTGATATTGTTTAGCTTCCGGATTTACCTATAAGAAAAACAATAGTCACAAATATAGAATTCAAATAATAATTTCAACAAGGTCACCAGCATTCATCCAAGATAAATAATAATTTCATACATAGGAAATGTCATTCATCATTATAATAATTGGCCCAGGAAAGAAAAAGCATCAGCTGTGTAAACATGATATTTTATGCATATAAGATGCACCTAAACCCATTACAAGTGTTCATGAATCTCACAAAGAAAAGCAAACAAGCAAATAGACAAATAAAGATAAGTAGATAGCCAAAATAACTTGATCATACCTCACAATATTCCAGCCAATTTTTCAGTTCCTCCTTAGTTATGACAAACATCTTTTTCTCATCGTCCCACTTGAACTTCGTGTCCCTTCGAATGTCCATTATATGAGCATAATGATTCTTCCAAATGCGTAGCCTATTTCTTAGATGCTCAGGCGTGACTATCATATCTAGCTGTGATTTCAGTTCTTCCGCCACTGCTTGGTAAGCTTGGGGCTTCCAATCTCCTTCGGCCTTGTTTCCTTGGTTGAGTTGCTCATATAGTACAGATGTTAATATTTTATCCATTTGTGAATTCCATGAAACATAAGCCCTTTTTCTAGAGCTTTGTGGGTTTGAAACCTTCTTCTTATTACTCATCATAAAGCCTACTCAGAATATAAGATAAAATGGAAAAAATATGTAAAACAGTCCTAATATTTCAATAAAGAGAAAAGCACCCTTATAAAGACAATATATTTCAACTACAAAACAGTTAGATACATATATCATAGTCACAAAAGTCACAACCACATAACAACAGTTACAACTACACTTATAAAAATAATATAGTTCAAGTACGAGCTTGATAGTCATCAAACATATCCATCGCAATTTTATCTCGAAATAAACTCCATTCATTGGTAGCCCGAGCTGTGGATATAAATTCACTACCCTCCTCTTCTCCGTCATAGCTACATTGATTCATACTTTCTAACTCGTTATCAACAACACGCAAGATATCATCTTCTTGTAAGTTTTCATCCCTTAGAAAATTATGAAGGACAAAACAAGCATTGATAATTCTTACTTGACTCTTTTTACCGAAAAAACTAGACGTCCTCAATATTGCCCATCGTTTTTTTAGCAATCCAAATGCTCTCTCTATTGTATTACGTGCTGATGAATGTCTCAAATTGAACAGTTCTTTGTAGTTAGTTGGAGTGTTCCCTCTCCACAGATTTAGATGGTATCTAGTACCTCTATAAGGAGCAAGAAAACCACGGCCATTGGTAAATCCTAAATCCATCAAAAAATATTTGTCTGAAATTTGAGAGAAAAAAGAATTAGACATGAATATTCACAAGTCTTAGAAGAAAATGCAAACAATACGAGATTCTTACTGTTAGGTACTTTCAAACCATTCGGCCTCCGCAAAGCATCACGAAGAATGCGAGGGTCTGATGCGGACCCCTCCCAGCCAGGTAGAACATAACTAAACCTCAAGTTTGAATCACAACTAGCTAAAACATTAGTGCTTATATCTCCTTTTCTATCTCGATATCTAGGTCGATCCTCAGGAGCAACAGTCATCAAGATGTGTGTACAATCAAGTGCTCCTAGAACATCGTCAAACAACATCCATTTATCATCTCTACGGTAGATCATAGTGGTTTCCCCTTGTTTAATGTAGTATATCCCAATTCTCAATACTGCTTGAAGAACTATGTGAAACTGACGGCTTATGGTTTCTTCTGAACGAACAAAAACAGCTTTGATTGTTCGATATTTCAAGTTGTGAGCAAGAATATGATGAAATAATGCTACAATTTCTCTCACTGTGACAAACTTAGAAGCTACTAATCCTCCCCTTGATTGTAAAACCTCACACAACTTATCAAAACAACGCTTGTCGACACGTAATTGTTCCCTACAAATAGTGTTGTCCATTAAGGAATCCATCCACATGGCTCTCTTTTGACGACGTTTATCCTCATCCCAAGTTATATCTTTAATCCTATATCTCTCACCATACCATGTAGCTACAACCACGATTATAAAACCAACAACAATCGAGACTAGCTCTAACTCATCATCATTATGCTCCCCACGATCTTGTTCATATTGTTCCCTTGATAATATCTCACTATTCTCTCTGCAACGTTTTCTTGCACCACTCATTTTGTTCATGTTTAATTGCGCGCAAAGCTGAACAGCAAAACCACAACAAGGATTAAGCAAAGAAGCAAATGGCACAGTGAAACATCAAAGAGAGGCAATCGCACAGTTATAGCATAACAGCAAATCCACATAGAATCCACAACGAAACAAGCAAGAAAAATCGAGAATCCACATAGAATCCACAACGAAACAAGCAAGAAAAATTCGAGTTGAGACACAAGTAAAAACCTCGTCTAACCTGGGCACAATCAAAGAGAGGCAATCGCACGCAACCACATAAGCACAACGGTCTTCTTGCGGTCAATGATCACTTTGTTCCATGAGTCGAGAAAGTGATGGAAGATTTCCTAGCCAACGATCTTCTTGCAACGACGATCAATTTTGGACAATCATTTTAAAAGCTAGGGTTCTGTTCCATGAGCTCATCGATTTGGTACTTTTCTATTAATGGTCTATTGTTTGTTTTATTATGGGCTTGAGTCCAACAAATAATAAATAAAGAGAACCTCAATTTTAGTTTTTTATGTTCTTAAATAATACAAGAAAATAATGTTCTTAAATAATAAGTTTGAAAAATCCGAAAATAATTGGTTTTATTATTGTTATTATTAATTATTATTATAATTTATATTTTTTTCTGTATGAAAACTAAGTACGGGATGTCCGTCGGATTTCGAAAACGGACCTCTCATCCTCGTATTTCGAAATCCGACACGTAAAGGGTGATTAAGCTACATTCGGATTTCGACGAAATCGAAATCGAAATCCGTCACGTTGCCAAGCGGAAAATTTGGAGGAAATCCGGATTTCAAATCGAAATCCGGAATCCAAACGGGGCGTTAATTTATTGCAAGTCAAAAAATGTTTGAGTCACACATGGGGCTTGAGTTGAGAGGAATCCTATGAGAAAATGAGCATAATACATGCATGTTTTATTTATATTAGCTTCACATTTCTCGAAACTCTATCTGTAAATCGTTTATTATATACCCCATCCGTTCTAAAAAGAAAGTCGTTCTACATATCTTTTTGTTCTCAAAAGGAAGTTGTTAGGGTATTTTCAAAATATATATATGTGTAAATTTCCAAAATTGCCCCCATATTAAATAACAACACAAGGTTCAATACAAAAAACAATAATTACTTGGCAGATAATTGATGAGGGGTCTAAAAGACATTTTAACCCATGTCTTAATATGTGTCAAAAATTCTTAAACGACATTCTTTTTAGAACAGATGGAGTATGTTTTAGTTCTACAACTAGCAAAAATTTATTCATTACGACGGTTCCTACCTTACTAACTATTTTTTTTTGTAATAATTATGTCGTTTACTTCTACACGACATTAATAAAAGTTACATAGTTAACGAGGATGTAATTAACTAGCCGTTTGTTCTACTAAAAATGAAAAAACGGGGCATATCTAATAATCTTCTAGTAGGGTTGCAAATGAATCGATTCTTTTGTTTGATTCGAAAATTCGATTCGAAATTTAAGATTCGGATTCGAAATATTAGAATATCAAAATCTGAATAAGAATTTTTTATTCTAATAATTTTCGAATATGAATACAACATAGCAATATTCGTTTCGAATCTTTTTCGAATATTCAATTTGAATAATATAATAAATATATTAAATAATATAATATATTATAAATACTTGTAATTAAAGTAACATATTAATATGAATCAAATACTTAAAAGAATATATATGGCTCAAAGTGAAAAGCCCACATGATTTAAGTTAAAATAGTTAAACTAATAACAATTAAAAGTAAAGCAAGCCCTAGACGAATTGAATTGCTTCGTTCGTACGATGTATTGGATAAACTAATGATGTGTTTTGCCATATTTTTTTAATGTCGTAGCCGCATATTTCATCGACTATGTATATTTTTTGCTTTATTTTTTCTTTTAAGACCTGAAAAAGAAATTATTTGTATCCGAATATTCGAAGATTCGCGAATATAGTCGAATATATTATCAAATCGAAGATGAAGCAATTCTAGTATTCGAATAATAAAAGAATACGAATATGAATATTCAAAAAATAAAAGAATACAAATAGAATATGGTATTCGACTTGATTCGATTTGTTTCCAACCCTGTCTTCTACTACGGAACAATGTGCCGCATTTTTTTCATGTAGTAAAAAAAATACCCCAACCGTTCATAATCTGACAATTAGTCTCGGAGTATTTTATAAAGGCTTAATTATTTTTTTGGTCACATAACTTAGGGGATGTGGCATTATAGGGACACATAACTTAGGTGGTGCATTATAGGGACAATAACTTTCAAGTAAGCATTTTTAGGACATTATATGCCCCGACCCGTATTTTGTCTCAAATCCGCTGACGTGGCATATACATTTACCATCTCTCATCTAAGTTGTCAGTTACGTCATTAAAAACGCCACAATGGAAATAAAAAAAATGGAAATTAAAAATTAAAAAGAAAAATTCGATCTCACTTATTCTCCTCTCTCTCATTCTTTTCCTACCCCACTCATCTCTCTCTCTCTCTCTCTCTCTCTCTCTCTCTCTCTTCATCGCCTTCATTCTTCTTGTTCTTCTTTTCTCAGCTGGTCGGATCTGCCGGATTTGGTGGCGGCCGGATGTTGTGGCGGCGGATTGGCGAGAAGGGCTGATGGGCGGATTTTCCGGGTGGCGGACCGGCGATTGAAGGTAGGGGTTGTGGTGAGAGGACCGCTGGGCGGCGAATCTGGCGATAGAAGGTGTCAGCGGCGGCAGATCTGGGCGAGTGAAGGTGGTTGCGATGGTGAGAGGGCAGAATGGGCGCTCCTCGACGGCGGATATGGCAAGGAAAGTGAAGTGGTCCCGTCGTGTACGAAGAGCTTTAGAGTACGAAGAGCTTTAGAGTTTAATACCTTATTTGTTATTGGATCTCCTAGGCTGACGCACTCGCTTGAGATCGTCAACAGCTTTCCAAAGTACGTGCTGATATCTTCGTCTTCCTTCATTCTGATATTCTCGAACTGACTAAGGAGTAGGCGTAGCTTGGTTTCACGCACACTTGCGTCCCCTTCACAGTACTTCTGGAGAAGATCCCACGCATCTTGAGCAGTAGAACAATTCTGGACGATCTTGAACATAAACATGTCCACTGAAGAGAAGATGTAGCGACCCTAGCTATCACTACCATTTCTAGCGTACTCTTAAGCATTCAACTACGCATTAGTTAAATGAGATGCAAAAATGCAGGATAAATTTTTCCATTTATATAATGGAAGTCATTCTTTACACGTCAAAAGAATTACATAAGCTTACTACGATCCTACGTATCCTAATCACACGAGATGTGTGTACATGCACAGCAAAAGTATTCCTAAGCGCCCGGCTTCACAGGTCGTCGTCCACGTACACACCACCCCCAAAAGACGCTCGGAAGCTTCAAAAGTATGCCTTGCCGGCTAGGCGATCACATACCGTGTCCGCTCGTACCTACAACACATAACGTAAGGGTGAGCCGCCGTGGCTTAGTAAGCGAAAATATGCATGAATGCACGTGTCCTAATTTGCAAAGACAATCCACGTCCGTGCTTTCTAACTCTCACACATGTCCTAACATGCAACGACAATCCACGTCGATGCTTTCTGATACTCATACTCTTTTAGACTCGTACGTCATATGGGCCCTCGGCTTTCAATCTTACTATGCGCCATTTCATAGAGCTCTTGATCCACGAGGGATTCATACATATGTGATGGCTCGCGCACTGGGAGGCTACCCGAAGGCACCTTTCCAATCCCAGTGAGGCCTGTCACGCGGACGCTTCTCACTGGTAGCCAACCCCGAGGTCGCCAACACCAGAGGTTCCCTCTGTGTCGCGATTCCCTCGTGTCGCATCCTCCAGGTTGCATCTTCCGCTATGGGGTTCCACCTGCCTATCATGAATCAGGCATATTCGGCATCATGATCGCCACGGTGTATACCCCTACCTATCATAACAGGTAATTCGGCATCGTATCGCCATGGTCGCATAGAAGAGCCGTGACTCTTCATTGAGTCGACATCAGACGCCAACATCGGCGAATATCTATCGCCACAGGCGATCTTATGCACACTAGTACCTCATGCCTTTCGTACTATTTATGCGTGCAAATGCTCATGTCGTGTTCATACGTATATGCATTTCATGACATCATGCATAATAATAATTCACATCATATAAGTTTCACATAAGGTCACGTAGTCACATAAGCACGAAATCACATAATTCATGCGCACATAAGTTATGTGTCGTAGTTGATTTCCACTTACCTGTCGTCCAAGCTAATCTAGCGGACTGCCCCGTGAATCTCCTAATGTACGACCCTTTTTAAAATAAAAGGGTTAGGATGTTAGTACTTTTGCTTAGTAATTCGTCGAAATAATAATTTTCGTCATACTTAGTTATTTAGGCTTGTATAAATTCCCTAGACTTCACATCACTCGATTTGCCTTATTAAATTTCCCAAGACAATTGATTTCTATACCACATTATATTAGAGTTAAGTTTCGACCCTTAATAAATTTCTAAGTTAGAGAATTTAAATTCCTTTCATGAAAGGCTCGGCGAAAGTCGTTTGATTTACTAGGTTTCGCCCGACTAAATTCGTCCAATCGAATTCCTAATTTAAATGAGTTTCGCCCGAAACTCGTCTTCTAACCTCTTTCGATCGAAAGTCTTACTTACTAGCTACTTTCGATCGAAACTTATTTATATCAAATCCTAATTTCAATTGATAGTTCGCTTATTTTAGTTTCGTGCAATTGAGGGAGTTTCGCCGAGATTTCTTTCGGTCGAAACTCGTTGGTTCTAAATTCCAATTTTGATTAATAACTATCACATGTTGGTTTCGCCCGAAACTCATATAATAGTCAAAATCAAGTCAATCATAAATTAGATAGCAAGCCTCGGCGAAACACATCGTCGCCCGATGCATGAATTTGGTCGAAGGTTGTCTTCTCTATAAGGGCTGATTGGATCGAAAGTGAATTCATAAAATGGTCAAAATCGGTTCATTGTTTACATATATATACATCACTTTCGACCGAAAGTTACATTGCCTAAATTAAAATTGCCGAATCTTACCTAAGTCTGCCAATTGCTCGAAAGCTTAATTGACTAATCCCATTCGATCGGAACTTCTACAAATCTTCAAAAATTCATCCTACTCGAAATTTAAATCTTAGAACACTCCTACCCAGAACTTCGAATCTCTAGGGTTTCCATCATTCTAAATTCGTTGGTTCCGACCAAAAATAAAATAAAATCCTACGGCATGCCTTAAACTACCCGAATATATTTTTCCCTTAAATAATTTTCTTAGTTCGAATCTACACTTCAAACTAGGATTTTTACCCTCTTTCTTACACCTTAATTCTTAGGTTTTCATGATTCCTTAAAGGCTGAAATTACCAAATCCCTAAGTTGGGTCATAAGGGTTAGAATTAGCTTACCAAACGTGAGCTCCTTGCTTGTATTGAATTTCTTCAACTAAGGCTCCTCTCGTTCTCTTCCTTTCTCAGTTTCTTCTCCTTCCTTATTTTTGGGTTTACGATAGTTTCTTCTTGGTTTACCCCTTCTATGAATTTTTTTAGTCATCGTTTAATTTATTAACTAGATAAGTCAGACCTAACTTAGGAGTATGGGAGTTGATGGGACAACTTGTTGACTAAGCTCATACTTTTCCTCCCAAGTGAAGAATTCCTACGTGTCTTTAAATTATTCACTCTATCTAGATTGTGATTGGTTGAATTGGTTTGCATGTGTCGCCCGATTTTACTCCTTACAACTATTAATCATTCGATATCAATTTTACTCGGCGAAAGTCATTACCTACACATGTTTCGCTCGAAACTACATCTAAGCCTTGGGAATCAATCAATTTAATTTATATGTAGTCAATCATTGCATGCCAAACAATCGCCCTATACATCTCTCTTGTTCGGCGAAAAGTGAGATACAAATATACATGTATCTATGTCTTGCATCGGCCGAGTCCTCGATTTTAAGTCTAAATATTTTATTATTAAATCATCCAATTTGAACCCTTTCGACAATTTAAATTCTGTTGCATGAGTTTCGATCGATTCTTGCTTTAATCGGTCGAAACTAGTTCCTAACTATACATATGAAATTGTTGGCTATATTTCTCAAATTCCTAAATTCATGCCTTAAATTGTACTTCATAACACACATATGGGGTTATCAACCACATAACATGAAATCACGAAAACATAATTTTATAGACATAGAAGCATGGAAACATAATATCGCACATTAGGCTTGAATTAATTACATGTCCTAAATAAAATATTTCACCTAAAATCCTAGCTTCTCAACGTAATTAACTCAACGATGTCCCTAATTAATTATTTACACCTTAATTGTATTGTAAATCTCGTTATTAAATTTTACGGGTCTTACAGAAGATGGCGTTGAGTGCCTTATCGTTGTATTCGGCCGCGTTCTTCTCCGCGATCGTCCACTGCTCAAAAGGCTTATCCACGACTTCGCCATCAGCGTCTGGTGCAGTCTTTGGAGACGTATAACCATGCAGTACTGCTTCCCACGCTCGCACATCGATGGACTTGATGCACTGCCGAACACGAACCTTCCAATAGGCATAATTGGAACCGTCTAGCACAGGGACTTTGCCGAGATGGTTTGAGCTTGAGACATCCATTGTAGATGATCTTCAGCGCTTAGTAACGTCAAGCGTAGGCTCTGATACCACTTTGAAGTGGTCCCGTCGTGAAATGGATGTAAAAAATACTAAGTAGTAAACTGGTGATGTAAATGTTGACTGTAATGCTGAAGCAACACTATACTCCACACAGAACGCACAGCGGATTAATCTAGTAACTTAGTGACGAAAAACAGAGAACACGAGATATAACTTTTGTGCAGCAAGTTAGAAACTTGCTGCGTGCCTCATGGCGAAATTCCACTATTACGATGGATTACAAAAACAACTATCTTGCGATAGTACAAATCACGCCTAGTAAAAGAATGGAATCGAACGACCCACTAAACTAGAAAGTCCTAAGACCTTTGCAAACCTAGGCTAAAACAATAAAAGAACTCTCGTGAGTTTTGCTCTAACTCGATGTAGGCTTCGCTCGTTATGACTCGTGTATCTCTAACGGAAAATGAAGTCTCGTATAAATACTTCGACTTCGCAAAGACTTGCTCAACGTCCATCACGTCCTCAATGTCCACTCTGCCCAATATGGCCGTTGGACTTTGTCTTTCTCAGTCCCAAATGACTTCGTCTTCTCTTGTGCTTCAAGACGCCTATTTTTAGTAAGCACTTCTCCAAATTTCGCTCCTATTAATCCACGCTGTTTGCACACGGTTTGAACCCTTCCTATCCTTATCCAAGACCTAGACAACACTCAGAAAATACCTCGTAATTAATTTAAATAAGTTTTGGGCATGAAAGATAAAACTGAAGGTTGACCAATTCCCAGCGAACAATGTCGACAGGAATGTGGACTCAACATGATTGTCAACATTGAGCTAATCAACATTAACAATCTCCCCCTTTTTATCTTTCTTCCCAAAACCTTAGCAGAACTTCGCCATAGCAAAAAACTCCCCCTGAAAGCAACATTTACTCAACCACAACTATTAAAAATGGTTAGAGTAAACAGACATAGAATAGTAGCAATACTAATCAAAAGTACAAGCCGATAGGAGGTCCAAGTTCAAAAATCTGCAAAACATAAGAAAACATACGCAGGCATAAGAAAAACAAGGTCAGGCATGCAAACAAAAACACAAGCAAAGCATGCAAAAAGAAAAGACCACACAGGTCTACAAGTTCAGGCTTTTGCTTGACTCCCCCTACGACTCAGCTTCATCTCTTGTTGCAGCGCTATCTCCTTCCACATTCTGGGCGCGTTCACCGTCTTCAGCTCCTTCAGGCTCGGCCTCTGTTTCTGCTTTATCTCCCCCTTTTTGGGAAGAAAGAAGCTGCATCAAAATCTCTCGTTGAGCTACCAAGGCGGCAATAGATTCATCTGCACGTTGAATGGCCTTTTCCAGCTCTGATGTTGACGACGATGTGGAGGCAACATTCTCCTCAGTATTCTGCATTCCTACCCAAGGCAGATCGACCACTCTATGAACGCCAGTTAGTGGTTCGTTGTGATGGAAAATGGACACTTCAGGTGTTCAACATAATCCGTGCAGCTTGGCTCGAAGCCACTACGCACCGATACGGACCAAATGAGGGACGGAAATGGCAGTATGCCCTTGCTCTTCTTTTCAGCGTGATAAGCAATGATATTCAGGAACCACTTCCCCCAGTTGATCGGCAGATTGTTGCCTAGTGCATACAAAAGTTGAGCCATCTGCTCAGTAACCCGGCTATCATTTGCCGTGGGCTGCCAGTTGAACACTGCAAACTTAAACAGAACTGAGTATAGGGAGGTTAGATAAGTGTTAGAAAAATTCGTCTCCCACTTCGTCTTTTTGCCTGCTGTGATGAACTTCACCACTTCATCGATATCGCTGTCCTCAAATTGTTCCACAGAAGGTGTCTCCAGAAACTCATTTATCAACGTGTCCGAGAATTCATAGACTCGATTACGCAGAAAAATCTTCCCAAACTTCATTGAATTAGGCTCATTTAAACGAGGGGAGAGATTTGCGTATACCTCACGTACCACCGAGTCGCAAAAAGTTCCCAGACACCTCACAGCTTTGCCCAGATGACGCGACTCCAAAAACTGCAACACACCGTACTTACGAAAGCTGGGAAGGTCCACCATTCGCTCAACTCGCAAAGTCCTCGACTGTAAGGCGACCCACAGCTCTTCGTTGTAGCTTGTATAGAACTTCTTCGGGTCCTCAGAGATTTCCCAATCAGAATCAGACGGCGGGTCAGCATCTATATCTTCAGGAATAGTGGAGTCTGAAGTTGAGTCAGTATCTGGTTCCACATTCGCTTCAGGAGCAGGAACATCATCTCGACTTCTCGCCCTTTTGGAAGATTGAGCATCAGGATGTACAGGTCGTTTCCCCGCCCTTTTCTTCAGCCTAGACATCACAGTACTGAGAGGAATATCATTAGGAAATAGACTGTCAGAAGAGGGTTCCGATTCAGTCTGTGCAGCTTGTGGTTCTCCCCCTAAATCTTGATTCGCCTCTTTTGGAATGGTCTCGTACGTCTGAGCATCGATCAAGTCGTCCAGAGAGGGGCTCGGCGGCACAGTTGGAGGCACCGGACTAGGGTTGTGCGGCGGGATAGCGCGGCCCTTCTTCTTGGTTCGGTGTTTCTTCTGAGTTGGAAACAGGGCACCTAGGGGAACATCGGCCTCGTCAGGGGTAGCTGCCGCCTCAGTCGGCGACGCGGCGGCCGGTGGGTCAGCGATTGGAGTCGGAACCCCTTGGGCCGGCAGCGATTCTTGGCGATTTGGGGGCGGCGTCGTCTCGTCGGCGGTAATCTCGCCGAAAGGAATGGCTTGCAGAGGGACTGCGTCGACGACGACCTCCTCAGATGCGGACTCCACATTCTGTGCTTCATTTGAAGGTGAGTGTGCCATCGAAAAATTGCAGACGAAAAAATTGGAAATGAAGAGCAGAGAAACCCTAAAATCGATCGAAGTAATGTCGAAGAGAGAGAGATGATTTTCAACTAGGTGGAGAGAGATGATATGTGACTAGAGCAGACTTAAACTGGAGCAGATAAATATAATTCCAACGGTTACATATAAAGGAGGCAAAACTGATATATAGAAGTGGGGAGAGTGGGCCAATAATAACCGTCGGATTAAAATAAGCAGTTTTTCAAGTAATAGACTACATAGTTCGTGCCCAAACTGCTTAATTAAAAAATGGAGCCAAAAAAAAAACAATAAGTCAGACCAAGTCACTCGAGAATATTGAAGCACATCAGATTATGATTCCACCAAAGATCCCAAGTCAAAAATCATAGTAGAGACGAGCGAGACTAACCGTTTGAGCGTCGAAGATGAGCACTTGAGCAAAGCGTAACAAGCTGTTCTTTGAGAAATTCTAATGCAATTCTGAGAGATACTTAAGCTAGACACAAACATACTGATAAAACAAGCTTAAAAACTAATGCATAAAACACGAAAGCAAACAAAATGTAGCACGATCAGACTGACTGTTACTAATGTTGCCTCAACATTCAACTCAACATTCTAATTCCATAATCCTAGACTTATCTGCGCAATCCTTCTCCAAACCAGTTCCCTTTATTACCCTTTCACCTTATTAATCTAACCGAAATCATGCACTGCCCTTATACCCTAAGCCTCAAGGTTTGGCTTTTTGTCGCATAGTATACATCGTCACTGCGAATGCCGTGTACCTACGGAAACTTATTACCAAGTACCTATATCTAGCAAAGAGTTTATGAGCATGCTTAACGCAACAAGGATTGGCTTTTTGTCTCAAAGAGTACATCGTCACAGCGAATGCCGTGTACCTAGGGACGTATTACCAAGAGCCTATAAAAACGAAGGGATTGAGTTCATGCAGGGACCAGTCAAGAAGGATCATGTCATTTCACAGGAAAACAGAACAGAATATTTCATCAAACATTAAAGCAGTAACAATCTAATCTGACACGTGCTATGTTGATCCAAATGTTGGATCAACATTCAGACCGACTGATGCATACCAATGGATTTCTTCAGGTCCGAAAACCTTTCAGAATCCAATGCTTTCGTAAATATGTCAGCTAACTGATGCTTAGTGTCTATATGCTCAATGCGTACAAGTTCTTTCTCAACTATATCTCTCAGAAAATGATGTCTTATATCTATATGCTTCGTGCGTGAATGCTGGATAGGGTTCTTAGATATGTTGATGGCACTAAGGTTATCACAATACATGAGAACAGAATCGCACTCTAAACCATAGTCACACAACATGCTATTCAACCACATCAATTGCGTACAGCAACTACCAGCAGCAACATACTCAGATTCAGCAGTAGACAAAGACACACAGTTTTGCTTCTTACTATACCATGCAACAAGATTATTACCTAAGAAGAAACAGCCGCCACTTGTGCTCTTGCGATCATCCTCGTCACCTGCCCAGTCAGCATCGCTGTAACCTACAAGACTCATATTAGTATCTTTAGAGAACCATAACCCTAGGCTACACGAACCACTTACATATCGAAGAATACGCTTAACAGCATTTAAGTGGGAGATCTTAGGTTCAGATTGATATCTAGCACAGACACATACGTTATACATAATGTCGGGTCGACTCGCTGAAAGATATAACAAACTGCCTATCATTGAGCGATACAATGTTGGATCAACATTCTGTCCAACATTGTCCTTACTTACCTTCTGCGTAGACCCCATAGGCGTTTTCATTACCTTCGCCGTGTCCAACCCGAACTTCTTAACAGTGTTCTTCGCGTACTTCTCCTGGGACATAAAAATCCCGTCGCTGCTTTGCTTAATCTGCAATCCTAAGAAAAAAGTTAGTTCCCCAATCATGCTCATTTCAAATGTGGAGTTCATGGCATGTACGAACTGATCTAACATTGATTGTGAACTAGATCCAAACACTATGTCATCCACATAAATTTGAGCAATTAAAATGTCAGCACCAACTCTTTTCACAAAAAGTGTGCGATCGGCCTCACCTCGAGTGAATCCAAATTCAAGTAAAAAAGTAGCTAAACGTGCGTACCAAGCTCGAGGCGCTTGCTTCAATCCATACAACGCTTTCTGCAACTTATAGACATGGTTAGGAAAATGAGGATCTTCGAATCCCTTAGGCTGTTCAACATAGATATCTTTATCAATAAACCCATTTAAAAAAGCACCCTTAACATCCATTTGGTGTAACGTAATGTTAAGCCAACATGCAATCGCTAATAACAACCTAATAGATTCTAGCCGAGCAACAGGAGCAAATGTTTCATCAAAATCTATCCCCTCTACTTGCGTATACCCTTGAGCTACCAAACGTGCTTTGTTCATAACAACCCTACCAAGTTCGTCAGACTTATTCTTAAAAATCCACTTTGTACCTATGACATTAATGTCTTTCGGCCGTGGCACTAAACTCCAAACCTGGTTTTTCTCAAACTGCAAGAGTTCCTCTTGCATGGCATTAATCCAATAATTATCCTTGAGAGCTTCAAGGACATTCTTGGGTTCTACTTCAGACACAAAGCATTTAAAGCGTACCTCAGTGTATACGGTGTTCATGCATACGTTCCTTACCATAGATTTGTAGTCCTTACGCGGTTTGTCTCTGGTCTTTCTTCCTTCGTTCACTTCACCAATAATAAGATCTGAGGGATGGTCCTTCTGTATCTTTGCTGGCGGATCTCTTCGAACTTCGCTGGGTCCGGCTTCTTCAACGTTCTGTTCAGGTTCAGATGTTGAGTCAGACGCTGGCTCAACATTTTCCTCCACATTCTCCTCTGTTTCACTAACAGCTTTGACAACATCTGTAATATCAACTTGTGGAGCATTTCTGCTGAGGTCAGTAGTATCATCAAATACAATATTAACAGATTCCTGAACAGACTTCAAGCGCAAGTTATATACACGATAAGCACGGCTGTTCGAAGAGTAACCAAGGAATATGCATTTGTCACTTTTGGAATCAAACTTGGTCAAATACTCACGATCATTCAACATATAGCAAACACAACCAAAGACATGAAAATACTTTACATTCGGCTTTTTCCCATTCAACAACTCATATGAAGTTTTCTTAGTACCATGTCTAAAGAATACACGATTCGAAATATGACAAGCAGTATGTAACGCTTCAGCCCAAAAACGCTTAGAAATATTCTTAGATTGCAACATAACACGAGCCATTTCTTGCAAGGTCCTATTCTTCCTTTCGGCCACCCCATTTTGTTGGGGCGTCTTAGGAGATGAAAACTCATGAAGGATGCCTTTCTTATCACAGAACTCATTGAATGACTGATTATCAAACTCCCTACCATGATCTGATCTAATGCGAAAAATAGGAGCACAAAAATTATTCTTTACCATGGCACAAAACGTTTTAAAGAAATCGAAAGACTCAGATTTTTCCCTAAGAAAGAATATCCATGCATATCTAGAATAATCATCCACGAGCACATAATCATATTTTCTACCACCAATGCTATCTACTTCCATCGGACCCATCAAATCCATATGTATCAACTGAAAACAGTGGGCAGTATTAAAATGTTGAGCAGAATGTGGGTCAACATTATGACTGGCATGCACTTGCTTACCCTTTAAGCACGACTCACATACAACCTTACCAAACTCCTTCAGCTTTGGAATGCCTCTGATCGCTTCGTGTTTGATAAGCTGCTCCAAAGTCCGGTAATTGACGTGCCCCAGTTTGTGATGCCAAAGAATCACATCATCTCCGGCCTTGGATAGTTGACATACGTCCTTTGGGATGGATTTGTCGCCGACTAAGTAGCAATTATCACTTGATCTTTTACCTGCCATCACTCGAACACAATCGCTGTTAAAGACCTCACAACATTCTTTATTAAAACGTACCTCAAGGTCATCGTCGCACAGCTGGCTTATGCTGATTAAATTCGCCACAAGACCTTCGACATGTAGAACATTGCTTAGTCTAGGAAAGTCGGACACATTCAATCTGCCGCGGCCTAGAATCCGTCCCTTAGCTCCCCCTCCAAACGTCACAGATCCGCTACTTAATGGCGTGTAATCGCTTAGAAACTCCTTGGTACCCGTCATATGTCGGGAACACCCGCTATCGAAGTACCAAGAACCTGTCACGTTAGCTCGCAAGGAGGTATACACAACGTTGCATTTATGAACAGATTTCTGTACCCAAGCTTTCTTAGATGTTAAAGCAGCATTTGAACTTTCAGAATTTGAAGGTGAGCCAGCCGAAATCTCTCCATCCATTCCTTCTAACACTGATTTCTCAATGTTGAGCGAAATGTTGGGCGACATTTCAGTCGACATCGATTTCTTTGCAGAAATCTCCCCCTTCAACTTCCAACAAAACGGTTTGATATGACCAGATTGCATGCAGTGATGACATTTAAATGATATATCCTTTGACTTAACAGTAGCATGCTTAGGATTCTTCTTAACACTCGAAGTTATAACAGGATCACTCGAAACATGCGACTTTTCTTTAACAAAAACAATCTTAGGCTGAATATGTGGCACAGGTTTAGGGACTTCAATGGGCTCAGTATTGAAACCTAGACCTTGCTTATCAAAAATACCTAGAGATAATACCTCATCAAGGGTCGATTTACCCTTGTTCATTTTCGCAAACGTCTCGTCAGCCTCATCGACTCGCTTCTGTAGCTGGTCAATCTCTTTGTCCCTTCGAGTTAGAGCAGCTTCCATTTTGTTCATTCCATCAAGAAGACCTTCAATCACCTTTTCGTTCTTTTCATTCTCCTCGGTCAATACTTTTACGGCGGCTTTTAATTGTGCATTCTTCGCCTTTTCTATATCCAATTGTGTGGACAATTGCTTCATTGCTGCATAATCGTCTGTTTCTAAATCTGCATCATCAGAACTTAAAAAACCATCAAAACAGTTGGAATCATCATAATCAAATATAATCTGTTTTCCAGATGCTGAGTCAGATGTTGAATCAACATTCTGATCAACATCCGTTACCGCAGTGAAGCCTATCTGATTATCTTCATTGTCTTCGCTGTCTGAGAAGGACTGAATGGTCACTGATGTTTGCTTGGTCTCCTTGGCACACAGTTCTTCATCTTCATCATCGGACAGCTCGATCCACATCGCCTTTCCATACTTGCGAAGCGTGTTTGCACATTCGTTGGCGAAATGGCCCCATCCTTGGCATTCATAGCATCTTACGGACTCATAGTTGATGTTCTTCTTCTTTTCATCTGGTTTGCGTTTGAGGAACGGAGGAGCAGACGAGGAATCAGCTTTAATATTCTGCCCCTTCCTAAATGTTGGACCAGCATTCGGACCAACATTTTTCTCAGCGTTCTTATTCTTCTTGAGAAATTTTGCGAAGTTCTTCACTAGCATGGCCGTATCATCCTCATTGTCAGAATCAACCTCAGTTTGAACCAAAGATGGTTGACTGACTAATGCAAGGCTTTTGCCGCGTGATGCCCTCTTTTGAATGTCAAGGTTGGTCTCGAAGTTCTTCAAGATGTTCATCAGGACGGTGAAGTTCATGTTCGCTAGGTTGTATGACTCCTCGATCGCCGATACCTTCACATTGAATTTTTGGGTTAGTGTACGAAGAGCTTTAGAGTTTAATACCTTATTTGTTATTGGATCTCCTAGGCTGGCGCACTCGCTTGAGATCGTCAACAGCTTTCCAAAGTACGTGCTGATATCTTCGTCTTCCTTCATTCTGATATTCTCGAACTGACTAAGGAGTAGGCGTAGCTTGGTTTCACGCACACTTGCGTCCCCTTCACAGTACTTCTGGAGAAGATCCCACGCATCTTGAGCAGTAGAACAATTCTGGACGATCTTGAACATAAACATGTCCACTGAAGAGAAGATGGCGTTGAGTGCCTTATCGTTGTATTCGGCCGCGTTCTTCTCCGCGATCGTCCACTGCTCAAAAGGCTTATCCACGACTTCGCCATCAGCGTCTGGTGCAGTCTTTGGAGACGTATAACCATGCAGTACTGCTTCCCACGCTCGCACATCGATGGACTTGATGCACTGCCGAACACGAACCTTCCAATAGGCATAATTGGAACCGTCTAGCACAGGGACTTTGCCGAGATGGTTTGAGCTTGAGACATCCATTGTAGATGATCTTCAGCGCTTAGTAACGTCAAGCGTAGGCTCTGATACCACTTTGAAGTGGTCCCGTCGTGAAATGGATGTAAAAAATACTAAGTAGTAAACTGGTGATGTAAATGTTGACTGTAATGCTGAAGCAACACTATACTCCACACAGAACGCACAGCGGATTAATCTTGTAACTTAGTGACGAAAAACAGAGAACACGAGATATAACTTTTGTGCAGCAAGTTAGAAACTTGCTGCGTGCCTCATGGCGAAATTCCACTATTACGATGGATTACAAAAACAACTATCTTGCGATAGTACAAATCACGCCTAGTAAAAGAATGGAATCGAACGACCCACTAAACTAGAAAGCCCTAAGACCTTTGCAAACCTAGGCTAAAACAATAAAAGAACTCTCGTGAGTTTTGCTCTAACTCGATGTAGGCTTCGCTCGTTATGACTCGTGTATCTCTAACGGAAAATGAAGTCTCGTATAAATACTTCGACTTCGCAAAGACTTTCTCAACGTCCATCACGTCCTCAATGTCCACTCTGCCCAATATGGCCGTTGGACTTTGTCTTTCTCAGTCCCAAATGACTTCATCTTCTCTTGTGCTTCAAGACGCGTATTTTTAGTAAGCACTTCTCCAAATTTCGCTCCTATTAATCCACGCTGTTTGCAAACGGTTTGAACCCTTCCTATCCTTATCCAAGACCTGGACAACACTCAGAAAATACCTCGTAAATAATTTAAATAAGTTTTGGGCATGAAAGATAAAACTGAAGGTTGACCAATTCCCAGCGAACAATGTCGACAGGAATGTGGACTCAACATGATTGTCAACATTGAGCTAATCAACATTAACAGAAAGAATGCTGCAGTGGCAAGAGGGTTCATGGGCGGCCGCTCAGCAGCGGATCTAGCGTCGGAGGGAAGCGACGCGTGGTCGGTGCAAAACTGGCGAGGTTGGCTCCGCGGCCAACAGGCTGCCGGAGCTGTATTTTATTTTATTTTTCCCCCTCCGTTAGCGACGGACTGTCCGTCGTGAAGCGGCGGATATTTGCGACGAAGTTAGGTTTGTGATCGCAGTTTAGCGACGGATAATTTCGTCTCTAATCCGTCGCTAATCTGTTTTTTTATGACGTGGCTGACCACTTGGAAGAGAGATGGTAATTATATGCCACGTAAGCAGATTTCGGCCAAAATACGGGTCGGGTCGTATAATGTCATAAAAATGCTTATTTTTCGAAATTTATTGTCCCTATAATGCACCACCTAACTTATATGCCCCTATAGTGCCACGCCCCCTAAGTTATGGGGCCAAAAAAAAAATTAAGCCATAAAATTTTATAAATAACATCTTTTTCTTTTCACAAAAGGAAGACCTTAAATATTTCTTTACAAATATAAGTATCTGGTAATAATCGGAACAAGTGTTCAATAGTCGAACGAACAATGTCATGGCTTTTGAAAACTGGGATGTTGTGTAGAAAATCTAATATTAAAATAAGCCTTAATTTCTTCATGGCTTATATTATATTGATATCATATTTCCATTAATTGATATTGTTCCTGGTGTCATATAGTTCTCTCAGTTTCATTATTATTATTATTATTTATTGATACTACATTTTACTTTCCGTATGTGAATATTATTACCCACAACTGTTTATAAAAAATATTAATAAAAAAATTGTGATGATTATCTACAGGGTTGACTATTGGGTTGGAATCATTCCAATAATGAATGGGTCCACCTTTCTAAAAAGGAATACCCAATTGATTCGGGTCGAACTTATAATTGGGCTTCACTATTTCTCTAGGTTGATCCGCCTGTAACGGGTCGAACAGATCGATTCGACGATCGAAAATACGACCAGCTCTTTTCTTTGAGCTTCAGATTACGTAACAATGTCGGTGGCACGCAATTTCACATTCATTCATTACTACGTATGTTATCTGCTGCAATAATCATTGACTATTGTCACGTGCGAAGCGTGAAACACGTAAGCTCATATAGCACAATAATATTCTTGGAGGATCTTTACAAAAATTTTAAAACTATACAAAAGAGAGATGATTGGTACGTGGCAATATCCACCTATCAAACCTTGATAATGATACTTGGCTTTGTTTAACCAACTTAGTCCAGTTATCAAACTGTAAACAGATTGATCCCATTCGGACCTAAGGTAGTCAAGCCTTCATACCATGATCGGACTCTCGTTCGAAAGCAGTTCAACCGATATACCAAACATCAAAATTAAAGATGGAAAATGGTACGTGGCGTTGTTAAACCTATCGAATCAGTTATCAGGCTGTAAACAGTCTGATCCCGTAACGGCTACACAAGGTATTCCAGCCTATATACCAAAAATAAAAATTATTTTTGGGATTGTTAGAATTAAATCGTCGAATACAAGGATTTTTACATAATAAAATTATCATTCAATTAATTCAATCGGTAACAGCAATTGCCCTAAAACGCATTCTTTTCGGCAACACGGGCTTGCCAAGAGCCAACAAAGAGTTAACCAAAATCAAATTTTATTACAACCTTTATCCAAAATTTAATTCTTTCAATCGATTTTCAAAAGATTTTTATAAAAGAAAATTATACATCATATTAATATATATATAAGTATGATATAAAACCATGATTTAAGTATTAAGTTGTTTTGGTGTAGTTTAACGAATTGAATTAGCCTTTCATTGAGGCTAGGTAAGACAAAAGATGTAAAACAAAATAAAAGTCTTACTTGAGAAACAAACTCCAACTTTTTTTGAATTATTTTACAACGAGGGAATTACAAAGGGAAGGTAAGAGAGAAAGTGTAAGATGATGCGTACAAAAGCAAATGACATGGGGCCATATTTAAAGAGAAAGAAATAGTATACATCAATTATTGGCGTAAGAATTTTCTTTGCTCCTGTTTCTTGCTTTATTAGCTGGCTCCATTTTCTTTGAAATAAAACCGTAGGATGAGCATCTTTGAAAATATTGCTCCATTTGCTCCAAAACTCTTCATTGCTTTTATAGTAGACTTGGCCATCTTTAATTCTTGCGTGTAGGCCACCTAAATTTTCTTCACTTTTATTAAAGAGAAGATTACTTCTTGTCCTTGTCTTGGACTTTTTTGAGTACCGCGTCTTTAACGATATCAATTGCATCTTCCACCATAATTTCATCCGGACTTTTCGGATCTTGTCCTTCTCCAGCAAGACAAAAATCGTCGTCTTTTGACGAAGTCTCTATTGAAAAATCAAAAGAAGCATCAACGCCAAGATTCTTGGCAATATATTTTTTCATTATGTCGAAATATGCCTGGACGATATCTTCTGTCTTCATTTTTCCTTTCTGAATATTTATCCTTCTTGAAATAATTTCAAAAGGACTAGAAGGTTCCTTTGTTGATGATTATTAATCTTCTCCTTAAATTGAGAAACTTTCTCTTCAATTTTATCAAGAGTCTGCTGGCTTTCATATTCACCAGTAGCAGTTTCTTATCATTTTCTTCCAAAATTTTATATAAAAATTTCGTTTTAGACATGGAATCTTTTGTTGGGTATAACCCACTTCTTGAGTCCATCTCCAAATCCAAGGAATGCTAAATTCAATATAAAAGTGTAAAGAAGTCATTCCTTCAATACATTCCTGTTTATGATCCGCTTCTATTAGATTCAGAGAAATTTTAACCCATTCTTGGTATAATCCAAAGAAAGGTTCTTTAAGAATTTCAATTGAGGCTCCATAAGAAAGCCACCATTGATAAAACCAATTAGGAATTTCAGACTTATAAACATCCGAACAAATTTTAATCCACCAAGAATGTTTTTTATTATCATTCTGGTATAAAAATACTTTATAAAAAGCATCGATATAATCATAGTAATTAAATTTAACTAGAGCCTTTAACTCAGGATGAAAATATTCTCTATCCTTTAACGAGTGAATAGCCCATTTTTCCGGTGAAATAATTTGTTCAAAAATAATTTTACAAAAGGTATAACCTTTTTTTAAAACAACTTGGGATTCCTGTGTTCAATATCACACGTTCCTGTGGATTTAGAATATTTCCATAGTTATCACGATTTTTATAAAACGTAGCAGCATATGATGCTTTATCGAAATACCTCGACATTAAAGTCCAAGGTTCATCTGACCATTTTAGATCTTTAAATTCTAGTAATATTATTACCTCAGAATGAGAATTTTTTTCATAGAACTTCATCATCTTCCTCCGCTATTACTTTAGCGTAAGAAGTTCCCTCATTAGAGGACTTAGCTTTCTGCTTTTTAAATTCAAGAAATTCCTTATACTCTTCGCCACTCAAGGTATGATGAAGCTGAGATATTCTCTTTAACAAGTTTTTTATTGCCCATTTGAGCAATAACGTTCTTGCCACCTCTTCCACCTCTATTAGAGGGGAAATTTCTCCCAGAGTGGGACATATCTGCAAAATTTATGAAATATATTCACGAGTTAGATAATCAGGAAGGCTATTATCACTTCCCTTCTATAAATTATTTCAAAATCAAATGGGGCTAAATGAGCTTGCCATCTCGCAAACATCTGTTTAAAGATATCATGTTTAAAATGTTTCTGGAACATAAATTTTGCAGCTTGACAATCAGTCTTTATTGAAAACTTCTGATTATATAAATCATCTTGAAATTTAAGAACGCACTTAACAATAGCAAGTACTTCTCTAGCTATAGTAGCGTAATTTTTTTGAGCATTGTTCCATTTCCCCGAATAGAATCTAACTAAATATTCTTTCTTATCTTCTGGAGAAACTTGTTTTAAGATTCCTCCAAAACCTAAATCTGACGCATCAGTCTCTATAATTCTCTGCCAATTAGGGTTAGCAAGCATAAGACATGGTAAATGCATGACTTTATTCTTAATTTTTCTAATCGCTTCAGTGTGACTTTGTGCCCACTGGCAAGGAATCTTTTTTAACCTATCATATAAAATAGATGTGTCAATAGCAAGATTTTTATAATAAGGAGAAATATAATTAAGACTCCCTAAAAATCTCTGAAGCTGAGTTTTATCAAGGATTTGATCTGAAAATTTTGACGCAAACTCAATACTACTATTAATAGGATTAACATTTTTGAACTAGATATAACCAATCCATTTTGAATAATAATTTTCTTAAAAATATCAAGATGTTTAAAATGAGTTTCGATATCTTTAGAAAAGATTAAAATATCATCAATATAAAGGATAATAAAATTACTGTAGGGAATAAAAATATCGTTCATAATATTTTGAATTTCGAAAGGAGCATTTTTTAAACCAAAAGGCATACGTTCCATTCAAATTGTCCAATTGGGACTGTAAAAGCGGTTTTATACCTATCTTTTTCGTTTATTTGAATTTGCCAAAAACCTGATTTTAAATCAAATTTTGAAAATATAATGCCATTAAATAATCTATCTAAAAGATCTTTTTTCTTTGGAATAGGATATCTAATCCATTTTAAAACTTTATTTAAAGGTTTATAATTTATGACTAACCTGGGTGCTCCCCTTTCCTTTTCGGCATGATTATTAACATAAAAAGCAATGCACGACCAAGGTGATTTCGAAGGTTTTATTAAACCTTTATGTAAAAGAGAAGCTATTTCTTTCTTACATAATTCTAGTAATTCAGAATTCATTTGACAAGGACGAGCTTTAGTGGGAATATTTTTCTCACTAAAATCATCTTCATAAGGTAAAGAATATGCTTTTTTCTATTCCAAAAAGCATTAGGAAGGTCATTACATATTTGCAAAGTAAATTCATTATGTAATAATTTAATTTTTCCTTGTAACTTAGGATTCTGAAGTTTATCTTCAATCGTAAGTATATTAATTTCTTGCTTAAGGTAATTAACCTGATTTTCTTTTGCTTTAATAAGAATAGAATCCTTAATTTCATTAAGAATCCTAGAAAAGGGTTCGGTAATGAATTCAAATCACACTTCTTTATTTTCGAAGGTTCCTTTAAATCCATATTCATCAATAGTTTTAATAGGAAATATTTTCCTAAGGAACGGAGTACCAAGAATTACTTGGTTCGTAATATTCTTAACTAACAAGAATGATGTAGGAATACAGACCTTATTTTTACAAATAAAGGCCTTTGGAATTTTATAATTAATCTGTAATTTTTCTCCGCTTGCAGAACTAAGAGAATGAGTTGTTTTATGAAAATATTGGGTAGTTCTTATTCCTTCCTGTATGCAATTAAAATCTGCTCCACTATCGATTAAAGCTATAAGATTTTTTTGAAAATTTCCATCAATGAGTAGTGATATTTTCACTAACCACTTTTGGGAAGTAATAATTTCTAATGTAGAAAGGTAATTATTATCTTCAATATTTTCAGAAGTACTAGCGAATGTTTCACTAGATTCTTCAACAATTTCTTTTCTCTTTTCTAACTTAGAAAATCTTCTTTCTAAATCTATATGACTTAATTTCAAATATTTAATTTCAGTTTTAAGATTTAAAATTTCCAATTTTAGATCTTTAATGTTAGTAGAAAATTCAATTTATTAGATTTATTTTTGTTATGAAGTAATTTCATTACTTCGGACATCCTATAAGGTTCAGACCTAGGAATTTCTTTTTTAGAGGTTTCTTCCTCCTTTTTAGTTATCCTTTTAATAATTTGATTTTTTAAATCCGGATCATCTGTTTCTTTTAATATTTCGAGAAGATTATTATCAAGAACATTTATTTCTTGAAATTGTGATATAATTTGATATAAATTATTATCTTCTAATTCCGATTCTGAACTATTTAAATTCTTAGAACATGGTTGTCCTATTTGACAATTTTGGCATTCTTCAGATTCTGACGAAGAGATTTCTTCGATAATATTATTGTTTTCATTGTTTGAGGAGGATTCTGACTCATTATCAGATTCTAAAAGTATTTTTGATAATGTTTTTTTTTAACTCATTATCAATTTCTAAATTATTAATTTTCTTTTTGTCCAGCAAGTCTTTGCTTTATGACCTACTTTTCCGCATTTTCGACAGATAATTGGAGGAAATTTATTTTTATATTGATAATTTTTATTATCTTTTGAAAATTTTTGTTCTCTTCTTTTGGATTTTCGATATTTTTTCCTTTCGTATTGTTTAGAAGAATATTTTTTAGCTTTATGTTCTTTACGTGATTGACTCGTAGAAGGGTTTTCCATGCCAAATTGGCCACAGAATTCTCCTAGTTGTTTCTTTTCATCTAGAGAATGTCTCTTGACTTGTTTTCGATAATTTAATTTCATTACATAAGGCTTAACCTTCTTGTATACAGGTTCCTATAAGTTTACCATAGGTATAGGAGTTATAATCGCCACTCGATTCTCCTTCCCTAAGATTGTTTCTAACTCTTTCTGAAAAGAGTGAAGGTAAACCATCAATAAATTTAGATTTTCAATGAGTACTATCAGATTCAAGGAGTTCCATGACTCGGCTAAGGAAAGTATCTTTATACCATCTAAAGGATGTAAGAGTTTTACACCTAAGATTCTGGAGAAGGGTTCTGATATTTTCAGAATTATCAGACCATCGGCCTGTGAGATGTTCAATTATATTTAAACATAGTGAGACAGCATTTTCGACGAGTTCGTCGTTTTCTTCTTTCATGGTAAGATAAATTTCTTCTTGATCTCGTTGAGTTAAGAAATTATCCCATCATCCTTTTAACTGACCAGTAAAGCCAGGAACGATCATTTTAGCAACCGCTTGATCGCTATTATTATTAGCTTTGCAAATTGTGCTATACAATAACATTCTATGAATCATGTTAAATATCTGTCTTTCGGTATAACCATCTAAATTCCATTCATATATACTTCTACCATTATATGAATTATTAAGTGTAAATTCTTGTTCTTCAAACAAAACATCTTGAGGAGTTGGTCTAGGATAATAATATTTATTTTGAATTGGCTTACTAGCATATTTTGTATGTTTAAGTTTATTGAGTTCTTCATTGAAAATATTTTGAATATTATCAGAACTTTCAAGTCGATCTTCAAACTCTTCACTTAAAGTATTAATCTTAAGATTTTTGAGTTTTTCTTCAAGTAAACTTTCAATATGAGAAATCGATTTTAACTTACAATCAGTAATTGCAGGAGGAGGTTGAATACTTGGAGAAGCAATATTAACCTTTTGAATTTCGGCTTTGTCTTTTAAAAGATGATTTTTAATATCTTTAATAGAAAATGAGATTTCTTCAATAATTTTCTTAAGTAAAGATATTTGTTCTCCTAAAACAATTATATACATATTTGTATAATTTTGTTATTTTAAAAGACAGTTTATATGATTTATAGTAACATTAAGTGTTTCGCTTTCAAATAATTTTTGAAAAGCATTTAAAATATCTAATTTCATTTTCTTTTTCCATTTGGAAACTAGATTGAGGAGGATAAATTGAGTTTAAAATTTTTCCCGTTGAAAGTTTATAATTTCTTTCAAGAACAGAAATCATATTTTTAAAATATTTTGTCAAAAACCATGGAACAAAAGATATCATTTCATTTCGTTTTGACAAATCATTATAAAATTCATCTTGAAAAATATTTTTATCTTCTTTATTAAAACTTTCAAAAAACCATTTTCGAAAGAGTTTCCATTTGGGTAAATTAAATTCTTGATTAATTTTCTTTCTTGCCGGTGAACCCGGACTAAAATCAATTTTGGACTTTAAATCCATTAAACATGAAAATCCATTTCTGACACGTTTATTTCCTCGTCTTGATTTTTAAAAACTCCATGAACGATATTATCCGGATTAATTCTTAATTCTTCTACTTTATTTTGTGAAAACTCGTTAGAAATTGATTCTTTATTTTGAGAGGTCGTAGCTCTAGAAGGAGACCTAACTAAATAATCGCATGGAGATATATGAAAATGAGAAGAGGCTGATCTAGTCATCCTAGACCTTGGTGTTATAAATCTTTGATTTTGTTCGAATTGAATTTGAACAGTTCCATCTGTTGTTTGTATTATTTGAGTATGATTATTTTCTATTTTGGGCTTAAGAGGCATAGCTCGTTCTATTATCCAATTTTCTGGAAATTGTATTTCTTTCCATTTTATAGATCTTCTAGTTGTAATATTGGATCTACTAAAATTGGTTTCTATAAGAACAGTTTCGTTGATGGGTTTATCAACTATTTTGCATTGTGGATTGAGTGTACCCAAGTTGACATCTTCAGTGTCTTTGATGATGGCTTTTTATTTTTCTTCAAACCTCTCGAATACACGTTCAAATTATTATGAACTAGAGGGCTATAAAGGCTTATAATAAATTCTATAACAGATACAAATTACTTCCGATCCAGGAGCGTAATTATATCCGTCAGTTTTGACATTTAATGTCAGAGCGTCTAATATATTGGCGTCAGTTAATGATAATTGGAGATTTGGATAAACGTTAAAATAAACTGGGCCATGAGCAAGGCTAGACTGAATTATTTCCATAAGGGATTGTCTCCAGTCGAGATTTCTACCGTCTCTAAGAGCTGCTATAAAGCTTTCTGGTAAACCTTCTAAAGTTAAAGGCTTAAAAGCTACTTGAACTAATCCAATATGAATAAACTTATGATTTATTCTATATTTTTCTAAGTCTCTATTACTTAGAAGTCTAATAACCATTTGTTCATTATTTAAAGAAATTGTTTCTTCAATAGTTTTGACTACCTGTTTCAAACCTAATTTCTCAAAAGTTCCTAATTCATATATTAATTTGTAATCTATCCTAGGAATTGTCCAACGATTTAATTTGTCTAAATCTTGAGGAATATCATACTCCTCTTCAATACTGTTCTTAACAGTATCTTTTCGTCTTATCAAATTCATTTGATGAAAATCGTTAAACTACACCTTAACTTCTTAACACCCCCACCATGGCTCTGATACCATTCTTGTTGTAAAATAATTCAAGTAACAAAAGTTGGAGTTTGTACACGACATGCTTTAGTGTCTTAAATATGTTCTGCGTGTCAGGAACCGAAACCTCATGCCATAAATTCATGCATACATATGAGTAAATTCGTAATACATGTATTGATAATAACAATATTTAATTAAAGTATTATAGGTTGTTGGTATGAAAATAAATAGGTAGGAATAAATAAATAGACATGTGTTAAAAGTGAGGAGTCATCGCATAGGTTGTTCGGTATTAACACATGCTAATATTATTTAAGGGCTCAAATCTTTGAACTTCTATTAGCAGATTAAGTACTTTTGATTGAGGAAATAGTTTTAGTTATAAGAACAATTTTTTTTGGGATTAAAAGAGTTCAAATGTTTTAATATAAGTATGATCAGGTAGCTTAATTATTTTAATTGGAGAGGTAGTCTTCACAACCTAAACCCCTTTAACATTTAGATGGTTTAATGGATAAGAGTTTCAATACCACGGCCTGGGTCATAATGGTCACGGCCGTGACCATGCCGAGGCCAAAACTCAGCCTCTGCCGGTCGTCACGGCCACTTGCAAGGTTGTCACGGCCGTGACAGCCCTACTTGTGTTGCCCAAGGGGCTGAAAAATATTATTTCTATTCCTGCTTTGAGTAAGAATGGTTATGAATTTCGATTCAATAATAATATTTGTGAGATTTATTTTGGAAATAAATGCGTCGGAAATGCAACGTTAATAAATGGTTTATATTACGTTAACGTCCAAGAACATGCGAATGTAGTTACCGACAAACATAACTTAGAGTTAAATAAAAAGTATTTGTGGCAGTAGAAAATTCTATTAATTCTATAGGTTTCGCTGTTGGAACATACTAATTAAATATTAAAATCTTTTGCTTTTGGATAAAAATGTTTTGGCAGTTTAGGTATCCTTAATTAGATAAATAGTTTCGATGTATGAATATTGATTATTAAGAGTTGTAAGGCTTTCGACAAAACAGGATTTTTGGTTCTTAGTGTTTGTTATTGTTGACCTTTTTGGTCGTGCACTGTATTTGAGTTTTGATGATTCCATGTACTTAAGATGAGATAGGAACTACAAATTTAGCAATTCGAAATGTGTATATATCATGTACTTATATTTGAGTGAATTGCACTTTGACACTGTGATTCCATTGCAACGTGACTTATGTGATACCACTGTGATCGTTGATTCCACCGTCATGATATCATTGTTACGTAAATTTGGAAAGTATGCATAAATCAAATGATAAGTGACTATGATCTTTGTGTAAAATGACGTGATTAATCCTTAATGTGCTGCGCTATGCTAATTAGAGTAGGGATATGCGTTAATGTGAGAAAGGATCAATATGATATAAATGGTAAAGATATTACTGCTGGAATCTGTTATATATGGAATGAGATCTTCTATATCCTTAAATGTGCTAAATATGGATATTATATACTAAGGATATAATTGCATGAATGCTTATCCGTTCTTAAAGATATGCTGAAATAGGAATTATATGATACGGATGCATTTAATTCGAGCTTATCTGTTTAAGTTATTGCACTTGTGCTATACATGGAATGGATATGTGCTATAAGTGGAAAACACGTCATCAACTGGAACTTGTCTATCTTTAGGAAGAAATCATGCAGATATCATTAGCTATTGCATCTAAAATGTTAGAGTCAAACAAATTCTTTCCCCGTGCGAATATGGTATTTATTTGAACGAAAATTCGTGATTTATTTGCTGCATAATTGATAAGATGCTGAGTTGAACCACTTATGGTATCTTCGTAAGTACCACAGTGCTAATATGGTTAAGATCTGCCTATATGGTAAGGAAAAGGTATTTAGGCACCCTAGCCGCGGTCTAGTGTTCATCTTGGTCTTGGTTGTGTTAGGGCGACCGGTCACTTCTGTAACCAACTACGGTAACATAGTGGATTGATCAAACTCTTGAGGAGCAAACCTCAAGGAGAGGACTAAACCCCACTTGGGATATAACCTCTATAAATCCAGGTGTTATTTACTTTTCTGTTCACTTGCACTCACGCAGATTCACTCGACCAACAGTTAAGGGAATAACCATCATAACATCTTAATCCGCTGTTCTCATTTTAAAGATACATTTAAGCAAAAAGTTTTAGTAGCCTAATTCACCCCCTCTTAGGCACATATTTTACTTCAATTGGTATCAGAGAGTACTCATCGGGTCTAACAAGTCTGAGTAAAAGATCTAATGGCTTCTTTGAGTTTTGATGTATTTGCAGAAGGTCAGTCTCATACCAGGCATCCACTGTTCGATGGTACCAACTACGCTATCTGGAAGAATATGATGAAAGAGTTCTTAATCGCTGTTGACTACGACATCTGGGAGATTGTCACGATTGGACCCTACAGTCCCACTACAAAAATAGATGGAACCAGCAACATTTCTACTGAATACACTGCTGCTGAGAAACAAGGGATCTCTCGAAATGCCAAAGCAAAGAACTTAATCGCATGTGCACTAACGAAAGAAGAGTACAACCGCATCAGCTCATGTGAGACTGCAAAGGATATGTGGGACATGCTACAAGTAACTCATGAAGGTACTTCCAGAGTGGTACAAGAAAGAATCGCTCTTCTCACCCACCAGTACGAGCTATTCTCAATGGAACCCAGTGAGACGATCAACCAAATGTATGCCAGATTCATAGGTATCATCAATCAGATGTTCTCTCTTGGGAAAAAGATACCAGAAAGTGAAAAAGTTCGAAAGATACTGAGATCACTCCCCAGAGTCTGGAACGCCAAAGTGACTGCTATCTATGAGGTCAAAGACTTGGAGAAACTGACGATTCCAGAACTGATAGGATCTCTTACTTCTTACGTGATGTCTCAGACGTCCCTCAACGAGATAACATAGCCTCGGAATCAGAAGTCCATCGCATTAATGCTGAACAATCTGAAGAAGAATCTGACGAAGGAGAAGAAAGTGAGGAAAACATGATGCAACAACTTGAAATGCTCACTAAGAGGTTCGAAAAATTTCACCGAAAGAAATTCAAGGGCAACTTCAACAAGTGTCAACCGAAGGGAGCCAATACTTCTAAGCGCAACACTTCTCAGTGCTTCAACTGCAATAAGCCCGGTCACTTTGCTTAGAACTGTCCTCAAGCGAGCGATGACAAGAAACAAAAGAAAGGAAAAGCCATGATAAGCAACTGGGATGACTCCGAGAACGAACAATCAGAGGACGAGAATCATGCATACATGGACGACGACGATCAGGTATCATATTCATCAAGTATTGAGAAAATTAATATCTTGAATGAAATCTATGCTAACAATCCCGATGAAAGTGCATCCTCAGTGTTTGATGTAGATGAGAGCAAGGAAGAGTTACGCGAACTGATTCAAAATGCCTATGGAAAATAAAGTCTCTTAATGCTTTAGTGAAAGAAATTATGAAGTAAAGAAATAACCTTATCCAGGAGAAACATCAAGCTGATCTGGAGATACGAGTCTAAAGAGTGAAGTAGAAACTTTGGGGGATGATAAGAGAGCATGTAAATGTGATGTACTAGAAAAATTGAATAAGGAATTGACCAGTGATATCACTGCACTTAGAGTATCCCGAAGTGAGAAAGAGCGTACTGTTGACAGATTACTTCAAGGGAAACAAAATCTAGATCTCCTACTAAATATTCATAGGTACACTGAAAGATCAGGGATATGATATTCCACTGTAGAAAAACAGGTAGTTCCAGGGGTTTCAAAAACTAAGTGCTTTACTTGTGGTAGAAATGGTCATCATTCTTATAACTGTTTTCTGAAACATGCTGACAGGTCTAAATATGTTTGGAAACCTAAACATACCACTGTGACTGCTCCAATGCATGCTAGTGTAGTGGAATCATCTGTTGAAAACGATAGCTTGTCACATGCGAACAAGAATTATTTTGCTGCTAATGTGTTAGGATCCAACAAAAATTGGGTACCTCAGAAAAATAAAAATGCTTGCAGGTACGAGAAAGAGCACCAGCAAGAAAAAGAGGTGGTATTTTGACAGTGGATGCTCTCGACATATGACAGGTGATATCACTAATTTTGTCTCCATGAAAGCATGCGACTGAGTTTGTATCATATGCTGATAATACAAAAGCTAAGATAATTTGTATTGGAACAGTAGGTAACACTCTTAATACCACTATAGATGATGTTTGGCTAGTGAAGGATCTTGAGCACAACTTAATCAGTATAAGCCCAACTATGTGATAAGCGTTATTCCGTGATTTTTGAAAACAATAAGTGCATAATTGGAAAGATGATCAAGTACTCTTTAGTGCATTTAGACAGGGGAATATATACTGTATCACGCTCGACGATATCACTAACCAAAAAATGTTAAATGCTTAGCTGCTACTCAGGATACCTCATGGTTATGGCACCGGCGTCTTGGTCATGCCAACATGGAACTAATATCCCATATCACTGACAAAGACTTGGTACGTGGAGTTCCGATTGGTAAGTTCTCAAAGGACAGAACATGTCAGGCATGTCAAATGGGTAAGCAAACCAAATCATCTTTTAAGAGTAAGAACACTATCTCTACATCTAGACCCTAGAGCTACTTCATCTTGACCTTTTCGGTCCCGTTCAAACCATGTCTTTACGAGGTAAGAAATATGCATTTGTGATTGTAGATGACTACTCTATGCACTCATGGGTGATATTTCTTGCACATAAGAGTGAGGCTCTAGAGAATTTCATATCACTAGTAAAGAAATTAGAAAATGAACAGGATACCACTCTATGCAAAATTCGTAGTGACAATGGATTGTAATTTGATAGTGTTCATTCGCATCCTTCTGTGATCAGCATGGTTATACACATAATTTTTCAGCTCATATTACTCTTCAGCAAAATGGCATAGTTGAGAGAAAGAACCGAGTGCTACAAGAAATGGCGAACAATGTTACATGAGTATGATCTCCCTAAGAAATTTTGGGCAGAAGCTGTTAGCACAAATAGCTATGTTTCAAACCGTGTTTTTCTTAGACCTATTCTGAAAAAGACTCCCTATGAACTGTGGAATGGTAGAACACCCAACATAGGATACTTTCATGTTTTTGGTTGCAAATATTTTATTTTGAATGATAGGGCTAAGAGAGGGAAATTCGACTCAAAGGTGGATGAAGGCATATTCTTAGGTTATAGTCTCCATTCTAAGGCATATCGTGTATTCAACAAAAGAAAAGAGACTGTACAGGAATCAATGCATGTAACCTTTGATGAGTTTCTCACATCAGGTGCTACTAATGAGGAAGGTTTAGATATGTCCCTTGCAGATTCACAGATACTACAAGTGCCAACTGATGAGTCTCCTCAGGATAAAGATGGTGATCCCACTGCTGAACCAGAACCCATTGAAGTTCCACCTCAAAGAAAGTTCAAGCACGCATCCAGCCATCCCACTGATCAAGATCATTGGGAACATCACCTCCGGGATCAAAACTAGAGCCACTGCACGAAACCAATTTTCAGAGGATTCCCCAAATGCTCTACTATCCTTGGTGGAATCCAAGTCAGTAAATAGCACTCACTGAAACTCATGGGTATCTGCTATGCAGGAAGAACTAGCTTAGTTTGATAAGAGCCATGTGTGGACACTTGTGGAACGACCTTATGACAAATCGGTCATTGGTACCAAGTGGGTCTTCCGCAACAAGCTAGATGAAAATGGTAAGGTTATCCGCAACAAAGCAAGGTTAGTCGCTAATGGTTATTCCCAAGAGGAAGGTATAGATTATGAGGGAACTTTTGCCCCCGTAGCTAGGCTTGAATCCATCTGTATACTACTTGCCTATGCATGCTTTAAAAGATTCAAGTTATTTCACATGGACGTTAAAAGTGCTTACTTAAATGACTTTATAAATGAAGAAGTTTACGTCGAACAACCCCCTGGATTTTTAAATGAAGAATTTCCAGACCATGTTTTCAAATTAAATAAGGCTCTATATGGTTTAAAACAAGCACCTAGGACATGGTACGAGAGACTTAGTAAATTTATGATAGATATGGGATTTACTACATGAACTATTGATAACACCCTATTTATCAAGCATGATGGTGATCACATGTTACTGGTACAAATTTATGTTGATGATATCATTTTTGGAAGTACCAATAACCTGCTCTGCGAAGAGTTTTCTAAGTTTATGCAGCTAGAATTTGAAATGAGTCTCATGGGCGAGCTAAATTACTTCTTGTGTCTCCAAATCAAGCAACAATGCAAGGGAACCTTCATTTCTCAGACCAAATACACCAAGGAGTTATTACAAAAGTTTGGAATGGCTGATTCCAAGGTACTGCACACTCCTATGTACCAAACAGCTAAGATTGACAGTGACAAACCAGGTACACAAGTAGATCAAACTAAGTATCGTGCCATTATAGGTAGCTTACTTTATCTCACTACAAGTAGGCCAGATATCATATTTGCTGTTGGTATGTGCTCTAGATATCAATCGAACCCTAAGGAATCTCACTTGACTGCTGTTAAACGTATACTTAGATACCTTAAAGGAACCATGAATTTAGGTTTGTGGTGTGGAACTAGCGAAGAATTTTCTTTAGTAGGGTACTCTGATGCTGACTATGCGGGTTGTAGGGATGATAGAAAAAGTACCAGCTGAACTTGCCAATTACTTGGTAATTCCCTTGTAACTTGGTCTAGTAAGAAACAGAATGTGGTCGCCGTGTCCACAACCGAAGCCGAGTATATGGCTCTAGGAAATTGTTGTCAAAAACTGTTATGGTTAAGAAAAACACTTAGTGATTATGGTCTAAGCTATGATGCGATCCCTGTTATCTGTGACAGTACTAGTGCTATTAGTATCACTAAGAATGCCGTCCATCACTCTCGAACTAAGCACATAGAAATAAAACACCATTTTGTTCGAGATCATGTTCAAAAAGAAAATATTAGCATTGACTTCGTGGGTACCACAGATCAATTGGCTGATATCTTAAACCTCTCATAGAAAGTAGATTCAGTGATATCCGTCAGCGTTTAGGAATCTTAGAGCTAATTAAGGAAATATGATCCCCTCCTTCAGCATATTATCTCACAGCCTTATATAGACGATATCCTTCAGTGGAAATCTCAAATTAGAAAATAAAATCTCTGATCCCCACATTGTTTTCAAAAATAAGTTCTCGATTTAAGAGCCAAAATCATTTCCTCTCTCTCACACGATTTCTTTTGAATTTTTAAATCATCACATCCCATCAACCGTCTATATCTATCTATCTATCTCTCATTTACTTCATCTTCTACCTTTCACCGTCCTACTTCCTTTCCTCTGAAAACCCTAAAACAATGGTGAGAACGGCCGGATCTAAGCAAGTCGACGCAGGCTCAAGCGCTGGGAAGAAGCGAAAAGAACCACCATCTAAGGAATCACCATCCCCCACTTCATCGCCTCCTTCCAGAACCATCGGCTCGAAAAATAAACCCTCAGCGGAACCCTCAAAGTCCTCAAAATCATCCAAAAAAGCCAAAACCGTTCACAAAGATCCTTCTCCTAAGCCTTCACCCTCTCCTGATCACACCCCTGTTCGTGAACCCACTCCCCATGTCTCTCAAGTTCGTGAGTCTACTCCACAGTCATCTTCTGTTCATGAATCTTCTCCACACCACGCCCTGTTCGTGAATCTTCTCCAGCACCATCTTCAGTTCGTGAAGCTACTCCTCAACCTCCTCCTGCTCGTAACCCTAGTCCACCTAAGCAGAACACCCCACCTAAGGAACCTTCAGTCTCTAAGGAAGGACATTCCAGTGAAGACGAGACAGAGGCAGATATCTATAAAGCAACCTTCGACGTCAACAAGCCCGATGAGATCCCTTTCGAGGTAAAGTTTCTAGATCCCACTGCTGAAGAGAACTTTCAGACCTTGTTTAATCGTGATATCGCTAGGGGCCGTGGAATCCTGTTTGATGAGATCCCTTCCTGTACTGCTCTTACATGGTTAGTTAGATTTGGGTGGGAGAAATTTCTTAGTGTCAATAGGACCGACTACCCTGAAGCTGTGAAGCTCTTTTATTCCAACCTCGCCTATGAAGAGACCGATTCTGACATTGTGATAACCTTATGTTCTGGGTAAGAGAATTGAGTGGAACTCTGAGAAGCTCAATGAGATGCTTGAGGTAAGTAACACTGGGATTAGGCACTTTAGTATGAGTGAGTGGTGCGAGTCTGGTGAGTTTAGTTTGTCTGAGGTGCACTAGAGCCCTGTGGAACAGCAATAGGAGACATAAGTTTGCTGAAGGGGTAGCTCTTAAGAAACTGGGGATAGATCACTATATGCTTCATAAAGTCCTGAACATGACCCTATGGAGCGCTAAGATAGGTAGCAGCGGACATTTCACCAACATGAATGCTATGAGCACCTTCGCCGTCTTCATGATCTCTAATAACAGAAAGTTCAATCTTGCCTATGCTCTGATGAAGTACATGATCTATGCCTTCGAAAGCCCTGAGAAGCTACTTCCCTATGGGATGATTCTGTCCCACCTGTTCGAACTCTAAGGAGTTCAGCTGCCACCTAGTTGGGATAACACTGCACAACATGCAGTCGACCTCAAGACCCACAAACACATGGGAATCTACTATGAGAAGTAAGTTGGTTGGTTCAATGCGTAGGATAAGAAGACAGTCATGAGTTCTCTGAAAAACAAGCCCGTTGGTAAGGGCAAGGCCAATGTTGTTGAGCTGACTGAGAGTGATGAGGAACCTGCTGAAGAAAACCAAGATGACGATGATGTGATCTCGCTTATAGTGGTAAGGGCAAGGCCAAGGTTGTTGAGCTGACTGAGACCGCACTGATATCGCTGCCATCTTCAAGAAGGGGGAGAGAATTATGGACTAAGTATGTAATAAAACAGGTACCTGCGTATGATCCTTGCTGTTGGGATAAGACTATGTTTATGCTTATGGTTATGACTGTTTATTTTTGCTCTGATTTAATTCCTTGACTAACCCGTGTGTGTGCTGACTTATGCCTTGAGAAATTTTTGGATATCTAAGTCAGGGGGAGTGCAATAGTCATGATACTTATGTGTGCTGTTTCTGCTGGAACCTTTATGCGATATCATGGAATCATGCTACAACATATCTTCACATAGTCAGGGGGAGCACATCGTGAAAGTCTGGTAACTTATGTGTGGTACTTTGCATTTATTTGCAATGATCAGTGAACATGATATGAATCTCGACATGAAGTACTTGCACTTAGATATGGGAGCATGCGTATATTATGCGAAACTTGATATCTTTAATGCTCTGTATGATTAAATTAGGCTCACACGTTACATGTCTACATGTTCGAATATGCTCATTACATTAGTAACGTGTCATCATAAAAAGGGGGAGAATGTTGACCTTTTCGGTCGTGCACTGTATTTGAGTTTTGATGATTCCATGTACTTAAGATGAGATAGGAACTACAAATTAAGCAATTCGAAAAATGTGTATGTATCATGTACTTATATTTGAGTGAATTGCACTTTGACACTGTGATTCCATTGCAACGTGACTTATGTGATACCACTGTGATCGTTGATTCCACCATCATGATATCATTGTTACGTAAATTCGGAAAGTATGCATAAATCAAATGATAAGTGACTGTGATCTTTGTGTAAAATAACGTGATTAATCTTTAATGTGCTGCGCTATGCTAATTAGAGTAGGGATTATGCGTTAATGTGAGAAATGATCAATATGATATAAATGGTAAAGATATTACTGCTGGAATATGTTATATATGGAATGAGATCTTCTATATCCTTGAATGTGCTAAATATGGATATTGTATACTAAGGATATAATTGCATGAATGCTTATCCGTTTTTAAAGATATGCTGAGATAGGAATTATTTGATACGGATGCATTTATTCGAGCTTATCTGTTTAAGTTATTGCACTTGTGCTATACATGAAAAGGATATGTGCTATACATAGAAAACACGTCATCCACTGGAACTTGTCTATCTTTAGGAAGAAATCATGCAGCTATCATTAGCAATTGCATCTAAAATGTTAGAGTCAAACGAATTCTTCCATGTGCGAATATGATATTTATTTTAACGGAACTTCGTGATTTATGTGCTGCATAATTGATAAGATGCTGAGTGGAACCATTTATGGTATCTTCGTAAGTACAACAGTGCTAATATGGTTAAGATCTGCCTATATGGTAAGGAAAAGGTATTTAGAGTAAGATTTCATGCAAATTAATGAATATGACCGTTGTGATACTTGGAGCTTAATTTGGCATGGTAATTGAATGATGTGCTGAACTGGTGACTGCGATTGACATTCCATATGAAGTGTGTGATACTAACAGGATTATATAAGTCAACACTTCTACATCGACTGCAGGCAACTAACGAACATACACACGAAATAGCAAGAACAGAGAGCTGAGAATTAGAGCACTTTGATTTGCGAATTATTATTCTCTGTTTGCGCTTTGTGCTTTCATTTGCGATTGTTGAGTGCACCCTAAGCTAGAAAACCATCCCAAACTTAGCGTGTGTAAGTCTCACAAGGAGACAAGAGTGAAGCGTGCCTTCCGTGAAGAGAGGATTTGAGATCCAGCTGACCTTCAGGAGCGAGCTGTTTCCAGTCGAAGAATAGGGATTCTCAGGGAACGACGTGGAACAAAACTCGGCGTTAGGCACCCTACCCGCGGTCTAGTGTTCATCTTGGTCTTGGTTGTGTTAGGGCGATCGGTCACTTCTGTAACCAAGTACGGTAACATAGTGGATTGATCAAACTCTTGAGGAGCAAACCTCAAGGAGAGGACTAAACCCCACTTGGGGATATAACCTCTATAAATCCAAGTGTTATTTACTTTTTGTTCACTTGCACTCACGCAGATTGACTCGACCAACATTTAAGGGAATAACCATCATAACATCTTAATTCCGCTGTTCTCATTTTAAAGATACATTTGATCCAAGAAGCAAAAAGTTTTTAGTAGCCTAATTCCCCTCTTAGGCACATATTTTACTTCAGTTATAATTTGAAAGATTTCGACTAAGTGTATATAGTTTTCGCGGTCACTTGAAATTGTTATCATCCTAAAGCTTTCGCTGTGTTATGAAGGTTTCCGCTACTCAAGTTTTTCGTGATCATAAACTTTTCTAGGTCACATATTAAGTTCTCGGCACTCTATATAGGTTTTTAGTATTGCTTAATATAAAGGAATTTCGACATTGATTAAATTATATCATCTAAGCTGAGAGTTTAATATATTATAACTAATAAACAAAAAAGGTAAAGGCTACGGATAGGAACAATCATGCATAATAAAACATGCATATCACGCACGCATGTCATTATAAGGAATTGGTATTTACCAAGTAAAATAATTATATAGGTCTGGAGTCGGATAAGGGCAAAGACAAGGCCGAGTAAGCGAACGGGGAAAAATAGGCAAAACTTGTGAGTATGATTTGTAACATGTACCTTATGTGCCTTATGCATGATTTATATGGATTAGTTGATTAATATGTGATTTATATGCTATTTATGAATCGATGTGAATTATGTGACCATAAAGTGCTTTCATATGATTTATGTGCCATATAACGTATTTTATATAGCATTACATACATATTAAAATGAATGGAGAAACCATTATGACTGCTACGACTACAGACGGTATGATACGGATGCTACAGCATAGATCCCTACAAATCGTGGGATTTTACAGAGTCCTGTACAGGCATATATGTATCCCTACAAAGCGAGGGATGACAGAATGGTTACAGAGTCCCATGCCTGGGCGCCGACTGGGCGTACACTCAGTCTAGTCTATAATGGGAGTATCAAAATAAATGGACATATAGAATGTCATGTGATCTACGGATGTTATGAATGGCGGTTATGTGAGCGATGATTATGTGAAATGAAATTACTATGATATCTAGGGAAATGGATGGATTACTACTTATGTTATTACATGTACGTTATTAGTTAACATGTTGCGATCATACTCTGAATAGTTGTCTTCACAGTTGTTGTAGATAATTAGCAGATTGCGTAGAATGCATCCTCATACAAAGCATGGATTCAAGGTTGGCCGGCTACGCTCTCCTCCTGCTCCCCTCTGTTCATCGTTAGCATATAGAGATTTTGCATTAGTATAGATAGTTATATTCTGATCGACTAAGGATGATATATATGTTTTTGAAAGGAACTAGACCGGATGTACGTACGCATTTTTCGTTAAAGGGAATAGTTATGGAAATCGCGAAAAATTTTATGTGAATATTTTAATAGTTGCGTAAAAAGTAATAGGAAATGGGGTGCTACACTGCGTTTATCACTATTTAGATTTTAATTGCTGACCAAACACCTATATGTTGGGACTAATTACAGGGGCGGAGCCTCCTAATACTGCCTACCCTGAATTTTTATTTTCTTAAGTATATATGTATATGATGTTACATATATTACCGTTTGCCTATCCTGAAATGTTTTTTTATATATATTAGTGGGACTTTGAGGCTTTGTCCGTTCTATTGTGCCTATAACAAAATGTATTATTTTTATATGGGGCCCATCATTAGATAGTTTTACTTGTTTGTGCATCAAAAATTGCGCGTGAGACTTCTAAATAATAGGAATCCGATTACATAGTAGAAATTATTGATTCCTTTTGAATTTGGACGAGATTCTGCTTATTAATATAAATAGATCCCATCCTAATCTTTGTATACGCCTATAATCACTATTAGACATCAAGAAAATAGCAACAGCTCCCAATAATCCGTTCTTCCGCTACCACAATGCAAAGATATTTTAAAAGAAAAGCTTCAGAAATTGGAGAACAAAACATTAGAGATGTGAGTGTTGAAGCATTTGATTTTTCACAACTACAAGCAGATCCAGGGTACGCATTCCAATTTGCGACTACGATCCTAACACGCGAGATCAATTTCGAAGGGAGTATTTGCAAAATGGTCCATGTCAACCTTCGGGTAATGAATTTCCGAAAAGGAAAGTTTGAACAACTCAATTTCGACGGTTCAATTCATCATGGTTTAAGGAATATGGAGAGTTGTTGGAGTATAGTATAGAAAAAGATTCAGCATATTGCTTTTATTGTTATCTGTTCAAGACGACTAAGGGAAAACAATCTGGTGGTGAGACATTTGTTAGCGAAGGATTCACAAATGGGAAGATAAAGAATAAATTAAATATTCACGTGGGTCAACATGACAGTGAACATAAGCTCGGATGAAATGTGAAGCGCTAATGAATTAAGATCAGCATATTCAAACAAAAGACAATGAAGAACGAATACCGCATTCGTCTAAATGCTTCGATCGATTGCATCAGATTTTTGTTGTGACAATGCTCTCGTTTCGAGGACATGACGAGACTGAAGATTCACTTAACTCGGGTAACTTTCTTGTCCTATTGGAGTTTTTAGGTGCTCACAATTAAGAAGTTAATGATGTGGTATTGAAAAAATGCTCCTAAGAATTGCAAGTCCACATCGCCTGATATTCAGAAGGATATAATAAGTGCTTACGCTAATGAAACGATTGATTTTATCCTCAAAGACCTTGGCGAGTCATTGTTCTCTATTTTGGTTGATGTATCTCGTGATGTGTCAATGAAGGAGCAAATGTCAGTTGTTTTGCATTATGTGGTCTGTAGTGGCCGGGTAAATGAACAATTTCTTGGGATTTAGCATATTACTAGTACTATGGCACTCTCACTCAAAACTGCTATTGATAATAGTTCTCTAAACATAACTTGAGCATCTCCCAATTGAGGGGACAAGGTCATGATAGATGAAGTAATATGCAGGGTAAATTTAAAGGTTTAAAAGCACTTATTTTGAAGGAGAACCCACGCGCATTTTGCATACATTGTTTTGCTCATCAGCTTCAGCTAGCTCTTGTAGCTGTGGCTAAGAAAAATCTACCGATCTCTAATTTCGTCCGTGTTGTCGGCGATGTCGTAAATGTTTTGTTGGTGCGTCGTGCAAACGTTTTGGTCTTCTTAATGAGAAGCATCAAGATTTTATTGCTAACTCATTAGAGAGGGGCGATATTGGAAGTAGTCGGGGAGTTAATCAAGAAACTAACCTTCAACGCGCAGGAGATACACGTTGGGGTTCACACTATAAATCTTTGTCAGCCTAATTTCCATGTTTTCTGCTGTTACCGATGTGCTAGAATTGATTTATGAAGACAATTCAGTTCTCCTGATCAGAGAACTGAGGCATATAATTTATTGGATCAATTCTTTCTTTTGATTTTGCGTTCAATCTGCATTTGATGAAATATATCTTGGGGATTTCAAGTGAATTGTCAGCGGCATTACAAAAGAAAGATCAAGGTATTTTGCGAATGCAATGGAATTAGTACAAGTATGCAAACGCCGACTCCAAATGATGAGAGATGATGGTTGATATTCATTTGTAGAGAAGGTTCAAGGCTTCTGAGCAACATCACATTAATATTCTCAAAATGGATGATACGTTTACGAGTTGGGCACCTCGTGGTCGTCCCCATCGTAATCCTCCAGAAGTGACAAATTTGCATCATTATCGTGTGGAGTTATTCTATGATGTCATTGATATGCATCTTCGAGAATTAAACGATTGTTTTCCAGAGGCAACTATGGAGCTACTGTGGCGACCCTACTTTTCTAATTATGATTAGTGGTGGATTTCCGCAACGTAAGCCGCGGAAGGCCCGTCTAATCAAAACTTTTTTCTAAAATAATATACATTACTATAAAAATCTGTCTACAACGTCATCACTATACATGGGTCGAAGCCCCAAAATATCAAAAGAACAAAGTCCTAAAGCCGCTCCACAGGTCTTCATCCATGTACCGCCCCACCCTCAAAAGTCCATGGAGCACCGCCACCAGCCGCCTCAGTCTTGACGCGTGTCAGCGTCAGACTCGGTACCTACAACACGTAAAAGACTGAGTTGTTGCCCAGTAGGTGAATATGCAATGCGGCGTGCACTCATTCCCAATCCCAATTCTCACAACATGATATAATGCACGCTCGTTCCCACATTTCCGTCGTATCTCAATATCAGGGCCCTAGGCTGGACTCGGCACCTCGCGCGCAATAAAATAAAATATATCATCTGGTTGCTCACGCCAGAATAGCGGTGCCCACGCCGATAGTGCGCTGATCGATCACGTCAACGTTCTCCTTCAGATCGCCCCTTCCGCTACATAACTCATCCGACGGTTTGCACCTCGGGTCGCTCACGCCCGAGTAGACAGATCGCTCACATCTGTCTCCCGTCAGGTGCCCCGCGAGTCCAACCTCAACTCCGCTACGAGTCTGACTGCCTCAATCGGCACACTCTACCCCGCTCAATTGACACCTTAATGTGTCACCACCAACGTGGTCATTATCCCTCACAATGTCGTGCGATGCCATGCACATACGTGATACACATGAAAACGTGATGCCACATGAGATATGCATAAAATACGAAAATCATCGAATCACATAATCACATAGTAGCAGGTAAGCATTTACGCGTCGTAGATGAATGATTCACCTACCTGCCCTCATGTTAAAATTAGTCACGTAATCTGGTAATTTCCCTAAGCTTCGAGCTTCTGAGTATTGAAAATATTTTCATATCAATATATTTACTAAGTCAAATAAGTTTCGAAAACGCTAAAATTATCAAAACCCTAAAAATCACGAAACCTTAAAAATAATGAAGACCCTAAAAATAAATAAACCCTAAAAATGCCGAAAATTTAACAATGCCGAAAACTCTGTAAATGTAGGTGAGACCGAAAACTTCAGAAAAATATTGATATCCTATTTGATACTATTCTAGAGAATTTATTAAAGATAACTACATTCTACTTGTAAATATAAAAGGGGTTAAGTTGGTGACATGCCATTTTCCTTTTTTGACTAAGAAAAAGAAATCGTGCCTTTACATAATATTTTATTATCTCCACCTATCATCTCTATGCTTGGCTTTTGATTAATAATAATAAGATATATCTATGCGAAAACTTTGGATAAGATGAAAACTCACGAAAACTTTGTCCAAAGTAATAATATTTTATTGATCTTTATTCTTTAGCTCTTAGTTATGATTAGTAGGGAGATATATTAATATATATAATGCATCCTGTTCGAAATCTCTAACTTAGTGCGAGAACTTCTATGGATTTAAACATCGAGAACTTTTAAAATCTCATACCGAGATTTCATTACTAAAGCACCATGCCGAAAACTTCTTGGCATGTCGAAATCACTAAATATCGAAAGCTCAGACCTAATAAACCTATTGATGTATACTGAAAACAATTGAAGATACTGAAAACTAAAATCCATCATTGTTCTCATATCGAAAACTGATGGTATCAATATTAACTCAACTGTATCTCAAGAATTTGGAATTTAATCCTAGCAATTACCTTACGAAAGCTATACTTGATTGTTCTAATAACATGTAAATCGTATAACATGCTGTAAACTAATTAGTTAAGTATATTTACGTATTTATGGATAGAAATTTACCTTCCTCACTCTTGGATTAGTCTTTTTCCAATTTTCCTAATTCAGTCGAATGTGTCTTGCTCTTCTTTCTCTATGATTTTCTCCTGTACTTAACGAGAGTTATGTTAAATGAGGGTTTTTATTCTGTAAGTTCAAATGGATGTATTCTAGGGCCTTGAACGACGTGAGATTTGACAAGCATGTTATCGAAAAGCTTACCCCTTACTCTAAGTAATGTCTGATTATACATATCCTAAAGTTGACTTAGTCTATTATTTGATCAAAGACTTGTATGCTTCTAAGCCTTAAGTAAACTCTCACTATAGTGGTCTCGTATGTTTTGGGCCCAACTTGATAATAATTCGGCCATGTTGTGTACAGCCCAAATCACTTTATTTACCAAATCTCTTAATTCATAAAATTACATAAATTATTACTGCAAAATCCCGTTTTAAATTTTACGGGTATAACAGCTACTTCTTTGTGTTGTTTGCCTATGTCCGCAAGACTCATTTTTTTCTTTTGACAAGAAGAAATTGATTCGACTAGCTGAGCTCTATCCCTTGGATTTCTCAAGCTCGGATCTTCTTATACTTGATGATGTGCTCGAAACTTACATATATGAATGCGTGCTAACAAAGAATTTCAAGGATTGCATGGTCTAAGTGATCTTTCAGAAATTTAGTTGCATCAAAGAAAAATTTGGTGTATCCTTTGGTTTATAAGCTTTTGACGTTTTCATTCTTCCCCTTGCAATCGCTGCCGTTGTGAGAGTGTTTTCAGCCATGGGAGTTGTGAAAGATAAGTTGCGGAATCGAATGAGTGATAGTTGGATGAATGATAATTTCATTGTTTGCATAAAAGAAATATTTCTCAGTATTGATAATGATGCTATCACCCAAAGATTTCAAAATATGAAGACTCGAAAAGAGCAATTGTAATGTAATTTTCTGATACGTATTATATTAATATTTCCTCTTTGGTTTATATTTATTCCGCCTACCCTGAAGTTATATCCTAGCTCCGCCCCTGTGAACATCAACTAACTTTTAGTGGATTAGTCGAACCTTTAGCGGAAGAGCCGTCGAAGAAATCTAAAACTGGTGCGTGGCTAAGAAGTGGTAGCGTCATTTAATATTATGACGAAAATCTGTTTCTTTTCATTCTGTTCACTTTGGGTTTCTCTTTAAATGCTATTTTATGTTTTGGCAGATGATGGAGTAGCTATAGAATCGTATGGAACAACATGTTTTAAAATTGCCGCTGGTGATAACAATTGCTACCTCAATGTGATTATACAGGTGTTTTGCTTTCTCCTTGCTTATTGTTATATGTAGTTTCACATGTCAAGTTGCTCGTGTGTGTCTTTTGCTGGTGTTTTAATTTTTTGTTGATTTTTGTTCGGTTTCCCGTCACTCCATTCCTTATGGGCCCGTTAGGCGGTTCCGGGAAGAATTATTACGGGGTCATCAGTAGGACGTCATGAGGTTGTTTTACACGCAATATTGTTAGTTCTTGATGAGGCATCTCAACATCACACGATGAAAGAAGGCGTTGATCCTTCATCCTTTGCTTTGAGTAAAATGGGTCTTGGATCCTTTAAAGAGGTAATAATCTATCTCCCCATTGTACTTACTTGTTTTGGCTGTGGCGGGGATACCTATACTTGAAGTGATTAGTCGAAGACCTTATTGTAAGATATGGAAAACTAACCAGTGGCATTTCTCAGATGAATGACGCTTCTGAAATACTTGAAATAGTATTCAAATGTCTTCATCAGTGTTTCGCTGCACCAATATCACATGAAGCTGACATCTGCGGTGATGCTTCTTGCATCGCTCATTCGATTTTCGGAATGCTCACACGTGAGACCGTGCGTGGTCAGGAATACCTGTCATTTGTTCGTTACATCACCGCCATTGCTCTCCTTTTTCCTTTTTCTATTTTAAACAAAAGTTTTTACTGGGAAATGGCGCAGCGGGCCGATGAGTCGTATATAAACTCGTTTTTCTTTTCTTTTTTATAGGCCAAGTACCCACAAAGACACCTTTGATGCACTTTTGTATGGGATGAAACTGAGCGAGACGAAACCTTGTGATCGCTATAGAACTTCAAGCAACATCGATGTCACTCTCATTGCTCCCCCACATGTGTTCACCGCAGGTAATTAAGGTGTTATATATGCCAATTATTCATTACATACATACTATAATACTAATGGATTCCTCATTTTCTTTATGTTTTGTTTGGACAATTGTAGTCTTGGTGTGGCAGAACATTTCTGAGAACGCTGAAGATATATCAGCTACATTGGCTGCCTTGTCGACTGACATTCACCTCGGTATGCTTTGTCGTGAACTTGACCCAGAAAGAAGACACCGATTGGTTTCAGTCGTGTGGTTTTACAGTCAGCACTACATATGCTTTCGTCATATTCATGAGGAGGAAAAATGGGTCATGTACGACGATGACAAAATTATAGAGATATATCATCCCATCACGTTCACTTCAATTTCTTTCTGTTATTATTTTTTGCTTGTTCGTATGATCCCATTATTATTATTATTATTTATTATTATTGTTATTAACATTATTATTACAATCATCATCTCCCATCATGTTCACATCAACTTCCGTTCACATCATGGAATTGTGTTCTGTAATGAATGCGAAGATAATTGCTAGCTGGGATGAGGTAGTTGCGAAGTGAGTCTGAAGATGTTTTCTACCGCAAATTCTCATGTATGAAGCCGTAGTCGGTGAAGGTATATACATGAAGTCCCTATGCTCATTTTGGTTTTCGATTACTGTTATTCTTGATTACTAGCTCCACCTTTTGTAAAATAATTGGAACATAATGCAATAAAATAGCAAGGGCGACTAGATGAAATGGCAATCATGTATAACCTTTTACATCACTTAAGGGAGCATGTACCATTATATGTTGTATTACTAACCACTGATGTTAACACTTGACAAACACTGTGTTAATGTAGCTGAGGAATTGTATCAAACTGACCTCAGGAATGAGAACAATTGTTTCTTGTCATTTGTTTATATCTTTCAAAATAATCATCTTGACTTTGTCGTTTTTCTGTCGTTCAGTCCTTGTGGCACACAAGACGCTTTCGGGAAGAATTTTTGCAGAAGCCAACATCACCGTCAGCCACATGAGAGCATTATCAGGAAGTTGTGTGTGCTTTACATGGAATATTCACAGCTGTGGATATGAGGCATCGAGCAAGAGAAGTGCAGTGGACCAACCATACTTCCTTGTGATTGGCTTTGAGCAAAGCGTTTGGATACGCCAATTACTTTCAGCTTACATCATCATCATGCCGCACGCATTTTGTACTCTTTCTTGTTTAGGCTCATCGTAGACAAAACTAACTTGTGGGGTTGTACTCTCTATTCAGAAAATATAGTTCAACATCCAAGAACATCGGGGAAAGACGACGATATTTGCAACAACCCCTCTTGTTTCGCACATGAGTTTTTTGGATTGGACGTAACCGAGTATTTGCCTTTTGTGAAATGTGGAGCCAATCTGCATAGCAACACACCTCCTTTCTTCACAACCCCGACAACGACGTAAATCAAACATGTAAATTCCTCCTTTAGTGATCATATTATTTTTATTTTGTTATCAATTGTATTTTCTTTAATGTGGTGTGAATTTTTGGCCAGGTAAAGAGCTCCCCAGATACGCTCTCACACATGCCTACTTTTAAAGGGAATTCAAGGTGTAGATCTTGTCGATACCCTAAAAACGAGTACGTTACATCTCTCTTCTCCACTGCCCGGATTCATCGCAGGTATTCCAACTCATACTATATCATTATCTATTTATATATAACATGTTGTATTTTCACCTTAACGACGTCTGCGATTGTTTGGAAATTAATTGTAGCGATGCGATATATGAATATAAGCGAGATAGAGAATACCCTAAGACGAGTGAGGTGCGACTGAGTAATTGCTATCGGGGAATCGATGAACAAAAAAGACATCGATTAATATCAATGATAGTGTACGACCACGAGTTTCACATTGTGTTAATGCCGCATTCACGAGGACGAATCAGCGTGTACGATGCATGGCGATGAAAATATTAAAGCATCGACCTAAACCTGGATCAATTTGTGTATTCATTCACTCATGTGTCGATCTAATATCTAACATTGATAATGAAAATGAATGTGAAGGCGGAAACTGGGATGAGGTTGTTGCGACGTGTGTGAAGGGATGCATTCGACTCCAAATTCTCATGTATGAAGTTGTTATCGAGTAAATCTACAATGAGTTGATTGATGAGTCACTTTTTTTTTAATAGAGACAACTGGGGTGATTGATTGGTGGCTCTATAGATGTAACAGCCATACTTTACTCACTCAACCCTGAATCATAACAAATTCTGCCCTAAATCTGGAATTCTGTCCTGATATAGGTAGCGTAGCAACGTCATAATCAAAACATATATTACTAACATGTTGGTTATAATAAAGGCGTATGTAACCAGGGGCGGAGCCTCCTAACGCCCAGGGTAGGCAGCTGTCTATTTGTTTCAAACTATATATGTATATGTATTACATATATTAGTGTTTGCCTATCCTGAAATGTTTTTTATATATATATTAGTGAGACTTTGAGGCTTCCGTTCTATTGTGCCTATAACAAATAAATGTATTATTTTTGTGTGGGGCCCACCATTAGATAGTTTTACTTGTATGTGCATAAAAAATTGCACGTGAGACTTCTAAATAGTAAGAATCTGATTATATAGTAGAAATTTTTGATTCCCTTTTGAATTTGGTACGGCGAGATTCTACTTATTAATATAAATAGATCCCATCCTAATCTATAATGCGCCTATAATCACTATTAGACATCGAGAAAATAGCAACAACTCCCAATAATCCGTTTTTCCGCTACCACAATGCAAAGATATTTTAAAAGAAAAGCTTCAGAAATTGGAGAACATAACATCAGAGATGTGAGTGTTGAAGCATTTGATTTTTCACAACTACAAGCAGATCCAGGGTTAAGCATTCCTATTTGCGACTACGATCCTAACATGCGAGATCAAGTTCGAAGGGAGTATTTGCAAAAGGGGCCATGTCAACCTTCGGGTAATGAATTTCCGAAAAGGAAATTTGGAACAACTCAATTTCGACGGTTCAATTCATCATGGTTTAAGGAATATGGAGATTTGTTGGAGTATAGTATAGAAAAAGATTCAGCATATTTGTTATATTGTTATCTGTTCAAGATGACTAAGGGAAAACAATCGGTGGCGAGAAATTTGTTAGCGAAGGATTAACAAATTGGAAGATGAAGGATAAATTAAATATTCACGTGGGTCAACATGACAGTGAACATCATAAAGCTTGGATGAAATGTGAAGCGCTAATGAATCAATATCAGCATATTCAAACAATTTTGCACAAGCAATCAAAGACAATGAAGAGCGATTACCGCATTCGTCTAAATGCTTCGATCGATTGCATCAGATTTCCGTTGTGACAAGGGCTCTCGTTTCGAGGACATGACGAGACTGAAGATTCACTTAATCCGGGTAACTTTCTTGTCCTACTGGAGTTTCTAGGTGCTCACAACAAAGAAGTTAATGATGTGGTATTGAAAAATGCTCCTAAGAACTGCCTCATATTCAGAAGGATATAGTAAGTGCTTGCCCTAATGAAACGATTGATTTTATCCTCAAAGATCTTGGCGAGTCATTGTTCTCTATCTTGGTTGATGTATCTCGTGATGTGTCAATGAAGGAGCAAATGTCAGTTGTTTTGCATTATGTGGACTGTAGTGGCCGGGTAAATGAATAATTTCTTGGGATTGAGCATGTTACTAGTACTACGGCACTCTCACTCAAAACTGCTATAATAATATGTTCTCTAAACATAAATTGAGCATCTCCGACTAAGGGGACAAGGTCATGATGGAGCAAGTAATATGCAGGGTAAATTTAATGGTTTAAAAGCACTTGAGAACCCACGCGCATTTTGCATACATTGTTTTGCTCATCAGCTTCAGCTAGCTCTTGTAGCCGTGGCTAAGAAAAATCTACCGGTCTCTAATTTCTTCCGTGTTGTCGGCGATGTGGTAAATGTTGTTGGTGCGTCATGCAAACGTTCTGGTCTTCTTTGTTGACCTTTTTGGTCGTGCACTGTATTTGAGTTTTGATGATTCCATGTACATAAGATGAGATAGGCACTACAAATTTAGCAATTCAAAATGTGTATGTATCATGTACTTATATTTGAGTGAATTGCATCTTTACTTGTGATTCCATTGCAACGTGACTTATGTGATACCACTGTGATCATTGATTGCACCGTCATGATATCATTGTTACGTAAATTTGGAAAGTATGCATAAATCGAATGATGAGTGACTATGATCTTGAAGCTATTTGTGTAAAATGACGTGATTAATCCTTAATGTGCTGCGCTATGTTAATTAGAGTAAGGATTATGCGTTAATTTGAGAAATGATCATGATATACATGGTAAAAATATTACTGCTGGAATCTGCCTATATATGGAATGAGATATTCTATATCCTTGAATGTGCTAAATATGGATAGTATTCGATAAGGTCATATTTGCATGAATGCTTATCCGTGTTTAAGATATGCTGAAATATGAATTATATGATACGGATGCATTTAATTCGTGCTTATCTGTTGCACTTGTGCTATACATGGAAAGGATATGTGTTATACATGGAAAACACGTCATCCACTGGAACTTGTTTATTTTTAGGAAGAAATCATGCAGATATCATTAACAATTGCATCTTAAATGTTAGAGTCAAACGAATTCTTTCTCTGTGCGAATATGGTTTTTATTTGAATGGAAAATTCATGATTAATATGCTGCATAATTGATAAGATGCTGAGTGGAACATGGTATCTTCGTAAGTACCACCGTGCTAATATGGATAAGATTTGCCTATATGGTAAGGAAAAGGTATTTAGAGTAAGATTTCAGCAAATTAATGAATATGATCGTTGTGATACTTGGAGCTTAATTTGGCATGATAATTATGATGGAATGATGTGCTGAACTGGTGATTGCGATTGACATTCCATATGAAGTGTGTGATACTAACAGGTTTATATAAGTCGACACTTCTACATTGGGTGCAGACAACGAACGAACATATATACGAAATAGCAAGAACAAAGATCTGAGAATTAGAGCGTTTGATTCGCGAATTATTATTCTCTGTTAGTGCTTTGTGTTTTTTTTTTGCGATAGTTGAGTGCACCCTAAGCTAGAAAAACTACCATCCCAATCTGAGAGCTTGTGAACCTCACAAGAAGACAAGAGTGAAGCGTGCCTTTCGTGAATGGAGGATTTGAGATCCAGCTGACCTTCGGGAGCAAGCTGATTCCAGTCGGAGAATATGAATTCTCAGGCAACGACGTGGAACGAAACTCGGCGTTTGGCACCCTAGCTGCGGACTAGTGTTCATCTTGATCTTGGTTGTGTAAGGGCGATCGGTCACTTCTGTAAGCAACTACGGTAACATAGTGGATTGATCAAACTCTTGAAGAGCAAACCTCAAGGAGAGAACTAAACCCCACTTGGGGATATAACCTCTATAAATCCAGGTGTTATTTACTTTTCTGCTCACTTCCACTCACACGGATCCACTCGACCAACAGTTAAGGGAATAACCATCAAAACGTTTTAATTACGCTGTTCTCACTTTAAAGACACTTTATATCAAGGAAGCAAAAAGTTTTAGTAGCCTAATTCACCCCCCTCCCCCGGTCTTAGGCACATATTTTACTCATTCTTAAAGAGAAGCATCAAGATTTTATTGCTAAGTCATTAGAGAGGGGCGATATTGAAAGTGGTCGGGGACTTAATCAAGAAACTACCCTTCAACGCGCGGGAGATACACGTTGGGGTTCACACTATAAATCTTTGGTCAGCCTAATTTCCATGTTTTCTGCTGCTACCGATGTGCTAGAATTGATTTATGAACACAATTCCAGTTCTCCTGATCAAATAACTGAGGCATATACTTTACTGGAATCAATTCTTTCTTTTGATTTTGCGTTCAATCTGCATTTGATGAAATACATCTTAGGGATTTCGAGTAAACTGTCAGCGGCATTACAAAAGAAAGATCAATATATTTTGCGAATGCAATGGAATTAGTACAAGTATGCAAAAGCCGACTCCAAATGATGAGAGATGATGGTTGGGATTCATTTGTAGAGAAGGTTCAGGGCTTCTGTGAGCAACATCACATTAATATTCTCAAAATGGATGATACGTTTATGCGTTGGGCACCTCGTGGTCTTCCCCATCGTAATCCTCCAAAAGTGACAAATTTGCATCATTATCGTGTGGAGTTATTCTATGATGTCATTGATATGCATCTTCAAGAATTAAACGATCGTTATTCAGAGGCAACTATGGAGTTACTTCTTTGTGTTGCTTGCCTATGTCCGCAAGACTCATTTTTTGCTTTTGACAAGAAGAAACTGATTCGACTAGCTGAGCTCTATCCCTTGGATTTCTCAAGCTCGGATCTTTTATACTTGATGATGAGCTCGAAACTTACATATGTGATATGCGTGCTAACAAAGGATTTCAAGGATTGCAGTGTCTAAGCGATCTTTCAGAAAAGCTAGTTGCACAAAGAAAATTTGGTGTATCCTTTGTTTTATAAACTTTTGACGTTGGCATTGATTCTTCCCGTTGCAACCGCTACCATTGAGAGAGTGTTTTCAGCCATGGGAATTGTGAAAGATAAGTTGCGGAAACGAATGAGTGATAGTTGGATGAATGATAGTCTCATTGTTTACATAGTATAAGAAATATTTCTTAGTATTGATAATGATGCTATCATCCAAATATTTCAAAATATGAAGACTCGAAAAGAGCAACTGTAATGTAATTTTCTGATACATATTATATTAATATTTCCTCTTTGGTTTATTTTTATTCCGCCTTCCCTGAAGTTATATCCTAGCTCCGCCCCTGCTCTTATATGCAATGTATGTACGATATTTAATGACAAGAGCTGTTTCCTTACATGCATTGCATTGATACTTCTCACGATTTCATTTAACTTACTCTATAATGGGCATCTGGGAACAAAAATCAAGAAAATGTTCCGTGGATGGGAAGAAAATAATTGTCACTTGTATAATATATGTATATTGTGTGTACTTTTGGCTTATAAGGTTCAAGAAGCTGTTTCTTGCCTATATAGCATATACTAGTCCCATCTATTATATTTAATCAATAAATAAAAAACTAATTGGTGTAGAAGAAAAAGGTGATTAACCCTGTCAGATTAGCCTTTGTCTTATTCGTATATTATACTCGTAATTAAATAAAAGATACCGAAGATAATGTGAATAACAATTAACATATTTCAGATTAAAATCCGTGACCGTGGGCGACCACATTATATCTCTGAATTTTAAGACTCTTGACTTTCATTGTGTCTGTGGCTTTGGCCAGTGATACTATTCGATTATGCGTAATAAATAATAAATAAGGAATTGTACTGATTAAGGAATTTAAAATTGATTTATTACACAACAGATTGGTAAGCTAAGAATTATTATTATTATTATTATTATTTTGACTTGTAAGGTGAGATTTGCGCCGTAACACTGTCAGGCGGTCCACATGGCACGGGGACTCGTTCACATGCATGCATGTGTTGGTGTCTTTATTATCGTTAATAATATAAGTTTATTGCAATTATTATACTTTATATTGTTACACAATAATGACTATATATGTACGTGCAAATATATGAAATTGTTATAATATTAATTAAGTTATTTAAAATATAAAACTAAAAATAAAATTGTGAAAAACTAAAATATTAAGGGTAAGATTGTAGAAACACTTTTAATTTGACAAAACAAAGACCAATTTATACACACCTCTCATCCTTAATAGTTAACTAGTAACTTCTGCAAACTAAAAAATGTGTGCTATTTATAATATTTTTTATTAAATTTATTTTTGTTTGAAATATTTCGTAGAAATTATAATTTGAATTTAATTTGTTGTTTTAAATATGTAAAAAGAAAAAAAAATGATTATTATAAATTTAAGGTAGAATAGTAATTAACTAAAAATAATACCAAACTCAAATAGTAATTAAAGGTAGTTAATGTTTTTTTAATTAATCTTTTTCAATCTCAATTGGCAGACCACTTGACGGTTTATCCTAACCTCTCATCCTTAATATAATAGAATAGATATAGACTAGTATTTCTGGCACATCCTACGTGTGTGCAATAAAATAAAGTTAATTATTATTAAATAGTATTAATAAATAATATACTAAAAATAGAATTTGGTAGTTATTATGAGGTTAGGTACATGATTTCATAAGTCTCTTTATTTTTTTTAATATATGTAGAAATCTGATTGATCAATTGATACATACCAATTGACGGTTTACCATAACTCCTCACCCTTAACATAATCGAATATAATTTGACTTGGCTTTCTAATCGAGTATAATTCAACTCCATTTAAATTTTGACAAATGGCATTCCTACACACTACCCCACTCCATCCATGTTGAAACAATATACTCTTGCGTAAAGAGCCTAATCAGGATAAAATTAGTCCGACAATTTGATTTTACAATTTTACTCTTTTATTTTTTTTCTAACATTTAATATGTAAATAACTTAATTATGTGATTCGTTCGTCCCACACTACGCTACGCGGCGAGAAAGAAGAGCGTTACGATCCAAAAGAAAAGGCGATAAATTAATGCAGTGTATACTAACCCTTATCATTAATATCAATTAAATAGGGCTTTTCAATTTCCCAGCACAGCACAGCACACTCGAGACAACACTCCATTGATTTTTGGCTTTTTGTTCCGTTGCCTTTTTATTTTTTTCTTTGAATCTTTTACTTTAATCAAAAGCTTTGCTTGCGATCTGCGTTTTGTCTTCGTTTCTCTTGGTCTCTACTCCTAGCGGCTTGCTTTTCTGGGACGATCGGAGCTAATTTTTTGTGTTTAATTTTTTGTTGTCTAATTGTGGGTATTATTGTTTCTTGATTTGGCGGATCTGAGAAGGCTCGTGCAGAAGATAATCCGTAGTTGCTAGAGGAAAAAAAAGGGTTCTTGGATTTAAGGAGAGAGTGTGATGCGATATTATTTTTCAGCTATTTGCATCTTTGTGAAGGTACATTTTCATACTAGATTTAGGTTTTATACGGTTTAATTTTTACAGGATTTGGGTTTTCTTGACATGTAATTCATTTCATCTAACTCTATGGTTAAAAGCAAAATCTTGGTTGTGAAAGTGATGTGACACAAAGAAAGGGGACGAGTTTATGATGAGGATGGCATCTTTATGTTTGTTCATGGGGATTCTTTTCTCTCATTCTTTCCCTGCTTTGGCATATGAAGCTGATGACTACCTTCTTTGAGTTTTTCGGAAACAAAGAAGTGCTTCATCTATTCGTTAATTAGGCTTGTCCGGCGTTGAAAATTCAGATTCTTGATCTTATAGTTTGCCGATATTGAGTTAAAAACGATTCTCCTTCTAATTTGATTGCAACATATTGCCAGTGACCATGCCTTACAAAGCTTCAGAAGTAGTTGTCGAAGGGATTAGCCCATTAGAGGAGATCGACCGGCCTCCCCATATCTGTGCTGTAGAACAAAATTCAACTTCTGCTCATGCGATGAGTCGTCCTCCTCACTGTCCATCTTCAAAGATGTACAAATACGAAGGAAGCAATTCGTCATCTGTGCCCCACGTGGCACCTTTGGATCATGCCGTGAAGAGTGCTTTCGCCTCATCAGCTTCTACAGTTGTCTCGAAACGGTCTCATAAAGCATCGAGCAACTGCAATCACAATCAGCCCGCTAAGGAAAATGAGAAACTTCGTATTTGCCAAGGAGATTCTGAGACAGGGGATTTAAAAACCCTGAAGAAAGTTATTACATTGCAAAGTGACGATTCTGGCCAGAAACCAGCTTCTGATGTGCTGAAGTGCAATGCAAATGGTAATTCCACTGATCTTTTGAATGCTCAGATGCAATCTAAACTGGCAATTGGTTACTGCCCGAGTCCACAAAACAGCTTCTACTCTGCTACGCACTACACAGAGGCGAAACAGAGCTTCACCAACACGGAGGTCAGCGAGTGCGTCAGCAGTTTGGGAAAATCCGTTGAAAGTGGAGGAGAAATCAGCAACTCCGGCGAGATTATAGGAGGGACTCAAAAGACGAGCTCTTACAGGCAAAGCGATGGCAGTGACATGAGCGATGAGAGCAGCTCGAGCAGCTTTCAGAGCACAATGAACAAGCCTCACAAGGCAAACGACGCGAGGTGGGAGGCGATCCAAGCCGTCAGATTGCGCAACGACGGTTCGTTGGAGTTGAAGAATTTCAGGCTTTTGAAGAAGTTGGGAGCTGGAGATATAGGCAGCGTTCACTTGTCTGAGCTGATAGGCACGAGGACTTATTTTGCAATCAAGGTTATGGATAAAGAAGCTCTAGTGAGTAGAAAGAAGCTTCTCAGGGCTCAAACTGAAAGGGAGATCCTTCAATCGCTGGACCATCCCTTTCTTCCTACCTTATACGCTCACTTTGAGACGGAGAAATACTCCTTCTTGGCTATGGAGTTTTGCCCTGGTGGAGATTTGCATGCTCTCAGGCAGAAACAGCCCGGAAAATACTTCCCTGAGCATGCTGCAAGGTAACCGTTATCTCTCAGTCTTAATCCATGTTTTTTTATCTATCTGATTCTGATTTCTGTCAATTCTCTGTAACTTCTACCAAGAAAATTGAGAGTAAATTTAGAAGATTGACTCGAGCTTCTGTATGAATGATCTCATAATATGAGATATCATACATTCTTAGAGGAGGAACAGTAATCTTGGTAACATGTTGATAGTATATTGATATCTTTCTTGAATCATGTATTTCTGACATTACATTGGATTGGTTCTTACATCTGACATCTGCGTATATCGCAAAAAAACTCTTTCCTTCCCAGGTTCTACCTAGCCGAAGTTCTCCTGGCGCTAGAATACCTACACATGCTCGGGATAATCTACAGAGACCTCAAGCCCGAAAACATCCTAGTAAGAGAAGACGGGCACATAATGCTCTCAGACTTCGACCTCTCCTTACGGTGCGCCGTGAGCCCAACCCTAGTCAAGTCCTCGAACCCAAAGTCCGAGCCCAAGGGCTCCTCGGGCTACTGCGTTCAGCCCAGCTGCATCGAACCGTCCTGCGCCATCCAGCCCGCCTGCATCCAGCCGACGTGCTTCGGGCCAAGAATCCTCGGGAAGTCCAAAAGTGACAAGAGGAAAAAGTCAAAGTCAAAATCAGAAATCTACAACCAAGTCAACCCATTGCCCGAGCTCATGGCTGAGCCCACGAGCGCTCGGTCCATGTCTTTCGTGGGCACCCACGAATACTTAGCGCCCGAGATCATCAAAGGGGAGGGCCATGGCAGTGCTGTCGATTGGTGGACTCTCGGGATTTTTCTGTACGAGCTTCTTTTCGGGCGGACGCCATTCAAGGGCGCGGGCAATCGGGCAACTCTGTTCAACGTTGTGGGGCAGCCTCTGAGGTTTCCCGACTCTCCTGCGGTCAGCTTTGCTGCCCGGGATTTGATTCGTGGTTTGCTGATTAAGGAGCCGCAGCATAGGCTTGCTTATAGGCGTGGGGCGACGGAGATAAAGCAGCACCCTTTCTTTCAGAGCGTTAACTGGGCTCTTATTAGGTGCGCCACTCCGCCGGAGATTCCGCCGCCTTTTGAGATGGATGGTTGTGGTGGCGGTGGTAAGCCGCCGGGGATGGCGGTGAGTGGGCCGCCGGAGGTGGTGGCTCGGGGGAAGGCGGCGGAGGTGGGTCAGGGTAAGGGCGTTGATGTGAAGCCGTCGGGGAATTATTATGAAATTGATTTCTTCTGATTTGATTTTTTCTTTCAGTGTTTTTAGTTTATTCTGACGCTGTAAAATGGTTAAAAAATGGAGTTAATGTTAGACAGGGGTAGTATCGGTACTTTGATATTTTTTGTTTCCTTTTTCTTTTATTATTATTAACTGACGGGCTCGATTTGAGCTTAATAGAGGCCCGGCCCGCTAAAGTTGCAAAACTGAGTTGCTTTGCGTTTGATTCTCCTTCGTTCATGCTGGGACGTACAAAATAGATCATCAGCTACTAATCTTGGATTTGATTACTACGTAAACACTCCGTTTGTTAATCTTCCACCTTCGTCTGGGAAAACACTCTTGGATTTGATTACTACGTAAACACTCCGTTTGTTAATTTTTGTCGGTTTGGACAAAAATTGCGTTATCGAATATCGTTCTAATCTGGGTATATACGATTAGGTTTCGTCTCCGATTTCTTTTGATTAGTTGCGTTCGTTGTTTATATATATATGATTTAACTGGCTCTGAAATAATGTGTTTGGATATTTACTTGTGCGTAGGGAAAAAAACGATGCCAGTTAATATTATTCAGGATGGCGATGATGGATCACCTCGAATTATATTTTGTCCGAGCCAACAGGTTCAACAGTTGAGGTTGGTGTTTATTTATCATCACCGTTCAGCGTAATTTTCTCTTAGCTCGTTGAAATAATGAAGCATCTAATGTTACGGAGAATTGATTAATTCATGTGCCGTTGATGTGGGATTTTGGCTATGGAGCTAATTAGAGTGGTAGATTCTTTCATTCTCGTGAACTAAAGGGGGACGTTCTCTTCTTCTCGTGGTCTATTATATATGGCTATCTTCGTTGGAGTGCTTATTAGATACACTCTATCTATCTGTAAAAAACATATACGAAAAAAAAAGGGTTTTATAATAAGGATACCTTCAAGTGGAAAAACGTCTTTCGTTTCATGAAAGCCAAAGAAATGGAGTGTGTATTTCTTCTGCCAATAAATCCAAGAAATAAAGCCCAACCACCTCGCCATCGAAAGTAATAGCATCGAAAGTATATCTCTGTAAGTTTCGCTATTTAAGACTCACTTGGGGGAAGCAAATAGGTATTCCGCCCCTAATAGGCTTTAGGTTGCTTCCATAGCGCCTGAAATTCCAAATCCCTCATGAACAACATGGAAAAACAGTGAGAAGGATATAGCATCTACCTACACTAAAAAGGTCATATTTTCTTGACAAATAACGAGAAGCTAAATATGCTCCATCAAACTCACCTTATTAAATGTAAAGAGCAGTTTCTCATTCCGAGAAATTGTTGAATATAATCTCAAAGTAAAATTAAGAAAAAGAATAAAGAAAATAAAATAGAAGCTAAATATGCTCCATCAAACTCACCTTATTAAATGTAAAGAGCAGTTCCTCTCTTCTCTCATTCCAAGAAATTGTTGAACATAATCTCAAAGTAAAATTAAGAAAAAGAACAAAGAAAATAAAATAATAAATATAATAGACACGTAGAGTACATGTGTCATGTATTATAAGGAAAACAAAAAAAGACAACACGTAAGGGGGCTTAGTCATCTTATAAGAGGAGATATAGAAAATGGTTTTGTCTTCTTAATTTTCTATATAATGTATATGGTGTGATTTGTAAAACGTGAGGTGTGTGGGAGTAGTAATAAAAACTTTGTATGATGTGTTAGCATTAAACACAAATATTTCTCCTTCTATCCGTTCTCTTGTTGCATACACTTTAAAGAAAAATAACAAATTGGTTTCAGAGCCGATGGAGCCAGAGCCAGAGCGATGGTGTCATCGGAGCCGATGGAGCCGACAGAGCCGATGGTGCCGATGGTGTGGAGGTGGATATTAGATGTCCACATGTTAATCCCGCAGCACATCGAGAATAACTACTCAAGGTGGAGCGTCGAGATGAAAGCTCTCTTCAAATCGCAAGGCGTATGGGAAATCGTCGAAGAGGGATATGCCAAACCCGAAAATACGATCGGGTATACAAGATTGCAATGGAAGACGTTGCAAGACTCCTGCATGTAACATAATGTTGCACTCCTCGTCATCTACGATGCAGTAGATGACACCGGTTCCAGAAAATAGGCGGCACGAGAAACGCCAAGGAAGCCTGCGAACTGTTGGAGAAAGCGTATAAGGACGCTGATCGACAAACCAAGTTTGACCACAAAATCAAGGCGAACTTCAGATGGCAAAAGAAAACTACGATGTCGAGTTTTCCGAGGACGAGAAGGAGATAGAAGGCAAACGCGAATGGGAAGACCGTGGCTTTGAGAGCATGCATGATGGAGATCATGACGAGAAGCTAAAGCCGGTGGAGGAAAAGGAAAAAGATCCACCAGTTATGACTGAGAAGGAAAAAGAGGATGAAAAAATCCGAAGGCTGAGGAACCCGTGAAAGAAGAAAAGAAAAAAGGAGCTCCAAACGAAGAAGAGCTCGGAAAAGAGAAGGCGTATGAAGAAACGCCACCACCACAATCTCCTGAGAAAGTCGAGGAAATCAACGTGAAAGCATCGGAGAATGCTCAGGAGATGAAGAACAAGGTCGATGACGCGGACCTCATAAAAGCCGAGGAGGTAAAACAATGTGAAGAGGCTCATTAAGAAGGGTGAAGGATTTGACATGCCAGATTTTACTGACAAGGTGATGAGCTCGAAGGAATACATCATGAGAATGAAGGAAAAATATGAAAATATTTATTACATTAGCAGGACGACGTGTACAGACGAACACATGGCTGTTTTTTACGACGTGAGAAAGAACTCCCCGTGTTGTTTGGAGACGACTCAGTACGTTATGACGACGAACATGGCAAGGATCACGAAGGCAAGTACAGACGGCAAATGGCGAGCCACGACGTACGAGAGACGAAAGCGGGTCAAATTTAAAGAGCGATGAAGGACCCAAATACTTTGAAATTAAGGGGGAAATTTGTTGGATATAATCTCAAAGTAAAATTAAGAAAAAGAATAAAGAAAATAAAATAATAAATATAATAGACACATAGGAGTACATGTGTCATGTATTATAAGGAAAACAAAAAAAAACAACACGTAAGGGGGCTTAGTCATCATAAAAGAGGAGAAATAGAAAATGGTTTTGTCTTCTTAATTCTCTATATAATGTATATGGAGTGATTTGTAAAACGTGAGGTGTGTGGGAGTAGTAATAAAAACTTTGTATGATCTGTTAGCATTAAACACAAATATTTCTCCTTTTATTCGTTCTCTTATTGCATATACTTTAAAGAAAAATAACAAAAATCATCTGGCCACCATACAGAAGCACCCGCCATTGGATACAGATGCTGCTTCAGAAATTAGAATCTCTCGTACCTCTTACTAACAAGGTTTCATATTTAACCTATCCTATTTAAGGAAGCAATAAACAGTTTTTCGAAGCAAAAAAGGGAAAAATGCCAATCCCCCTTAGGCCATCTCCAACCATTCCTCTACGCATAGAGTTAAAACAGTACAATTCCTCTATATTTTCGGTTTAAATAGTACCATTAAACTCCAATCATTCCTCTGTATTTTCCTCTATATATAATATGCCTTAACATTTAATTAGGTAACAACAGACTTAAATTCTCAAATAAAGGAATACTAAGAATACATAATTTAAAGTTATGAATTAAATTGGAATTTTTAGAGTAAAATACCTAGTTCAAGTTTGAACTTAAGAATTAGTCCCTACTAATTTCTTTTTGTGAATAGCTTCTGCCATTAGGCAAAAACTTTCTTTTAACTCCCCATATGTTAAATGACCTTTTTGTCCTTCTATAATATATCTCCAAAAGCTGTGGAAATGAGAAGAGCATCACGATCGACGGGAGAGAAAGGCAAAAATAGTGATGTTTTTAAAAAAGAAGTGCAAATATAGTTAATTTTTTAACAATGTTGCAAAACTAAGCAACTTTTTCACTTTTAATTATTATTTTTTTCACTTTGACCATAAAACTATTTCAAATTACATTTCCCCACTTTCATTACTACTAATAAGATACTTTATTGATAATTATATTTTTAACCCCAATGCTTACAAAATTTCATGCTCACATGCAATGAAGGTATGTGATGAAATCATAATAATAATTATTATTGTTATTGTTATTATTAGTTAATATTATTATCATTATTTTTGAAAACTTGTTGCTATATTTTGTTTCAGGTGTGTAAGTATTTTAAAGTTGATCTATGTGAATACATTCCAGATGATTTTTGGAATTTGAATATTGGAGGCAACGTACTCTTATCAATTTGAGAGTCCTTTTCATCTGGTACACAATCCTTATGTACGCCAAGAGAGAACAGTCGGACGAAAGCGAACACGATGATATCCATGTGAAATGGATTGAAAGTCTCGCAAGAAACGCTCAATGGAAATTTATGATGAATTGTGATATCTCTATTAAATTGATTATTGTTAGATATTGCTTTTTTGAATATTTTGAAAAACCATATTTTGTTGAATATTATGCAACACCGTTTTCTAGAAGTTTTCTCGTCTTTAAATTATTCTATTCAAATGAAAGTTCGAATATGTTTTCTTATTCTTCTAATCTTCTTTATATTTTCTTAAGCAATAAAATAACAATAACAAAAGAATAATATTCCTTATAATGTCGATTCTCGTCATTTGCAAGGCAAAGGGGATTATGTTTTAAGTAAAACGTTTTAATTGAATGTGACTAAATTTAATTGGGGTTAAAAATATAATATCCAATAAATTTATTAGTAGTAATGAGAGTGAAGAATTGTAATTTGAAATAGTTTTGTGGTCAAAGTGAAAAAATAATAATTAAAAGTCAAAAAAATTGCTTACTTTTGCAACATTGTTAAAAAGTTAACTATATTTGCACTTCTATTTTAAAAACATCACTATTTTTGCCTTTCTCTCCGATCGACGGGTGAGGGAGTTATGGCTTCTTCAACCTTGGAAAGGTCCACCATTTATTCTCCCCGAAAGCTCATCGATTTGGAATAACACATGAAAGATCAAGAATTGAAGCTTTGGATGCCATTATTCAATCAAGTTGTACCATGATTTTGCTCCGTTGTCATCTTCTGTGGTCTTGGAACACCACGACACATGGCAGCCAGACAGCGGGAGTTGGAATTCGCGCGCATTGAGTCAGCTTCATTGAAGAAACAAGTTCCCGACGAACTGCCCTGATCCTGAATGTGTTCGACAAAACGCCTTAATGAATGAGCTGGGCCTTGAAGAATGCCCAGCAGGGTTTCAACAAAATTCCTTAGTAAAGAAACATGTCTTGCTGGTGATTTTGCTTCTTCATCTTCGTTGTTGGGCACGGATGGACCACTAACGCCCTTCATGGAAGCCGAAGAGCTAAACGTCGATAACGTGCGCAATGAGTTGAAGAAGCCAAGCGAAAATGCCTTTCATCTGTACAAAAATAAATACCTCAATGATGAAAATGATTGTTTTTCATCCTCCATCATACATGTAATGAAATTGATCATTGCCAACCAACTTCAGTTTCAAACTCTCTTAAATACTTCATTCAGGGGTTAAATACCTAAATTGAGAGAAAAATACTTAATATTTGGGAAGCAATACTGATATCTGTCATGAAAATACTTAATTTTTGGAAAGTAATACTGATATCTACGAGGAAAATACCTCGAAACTAGGGGTGTAAACGATCCGAGCCGAGCCCGAACATGGCCTAGCTCGAGCTCGGCTGGACTAAGGCTTACTAGGCTCGAGCTCGGCTCGGTTAAACACGATAAAGCTTGGCTCGGCTCGATAAGCTCGATAAGTTTAATGTCATGCGAGGTATTTGAGCTCGAATTCGGGCTCGAGCTCGAGTTTGATATATATTATTAAATAAAATTATTTTTTAATATAAAATATTAAATATTAATATACTAACAATAAAAATATCAGCTCGATAAGGGCTCGACGAGCCACGAGCCCATATATGATGGCTCGAAGCTCGGCTCGATTGCCAACAGCTCGAGCTCGATTTTGACCGAGCTCGAATCAAGCTTTGACAAAGCTGCTCACAAGCGGTTCGCGAACAGCTCGGCTCGTTTTCACCCTACTCCAAACAAAGCCAACTATTTAAGACTAAAAGGTCACTTTTTCATCATACATCATACATAGTAATGACATTGATAATCACCAACATAAAAAAGAGCTTGGTCCAAACTTCAATTTCAAACTATCTGAAATACTTAAATTCGAGGGCAAAATACCTTAATTGAGTGAACAAATACTTGATTATTTGGACATAATACTGATAGATATGAGGAAAATACATGTAAAATGAAGCTATTTATCTAAGACGAAAATGAATGGTTTTCGTTCTCCATCATACATAGTAATGGTATTTGATCATCATCAATGTAAACAAATGAGTTTCATTCAACTTCACTTTCAAACTGTCTTAAGTACTTGAATTCAGGGGTTAAATACCTAAATTGACAGGAAAGTACCTAATTTTTGCGAAGTAATACTGATATCTATGAAAACAGTACCTCCAAAATAAAGCGAGATATTTAACACTAAAATGTCAGTTTTCATTATACATCATGCATAGTAATGACATTGACAATCACCAACATAAAAAAAAAAGAGCTTGCTCAAAACATCACTTTCAAACTATCTGAAATACTTGAATTCGGAGGCAAAATACCTTAATTGAGTAAAAAAATACTTGATTTTTGGGACATAATACTGATATATATGAGGAAAATACATGTGAAATGGAGCTATTTATCTAAGACGATAATGAATGGTTTTCGTCCTCCATCATACGTAGTAATGGAATTGATCATCACCAATGTAAACAAATGAGTAGTCTAACTTCACTTTCAAACTATCTTAAGTACATGAATTCATATCTATGAAATAAATACCTCCAAAATAAAGCGAGATATTTTAACACTAAAATGTCACTTTTCATCATACATCATGCATAGTAATGACATTGACAATCACCAACATAAAAAAAAAGATAAAAAAAAAGAGCTTGCACCAAACTTCACTTTCAAACTATCTGAAATACTTGAATTCGGAGGCAAAATACCTAATTTGAGTGAAAAAAATACTTGATTTTTGGGACATAATACTGATATATATGAGGAAAATACATGTGAAATGGAGCTATTTATCTAAGACGATAATGAATGGTTTTCGTCCTCCATCATACGTAGTAATGGAATTGATCATCACCAATGTAAACAAATGAGTTTAGTCCAACTTCACTTTCAAACTCTTTCAAGTACTTGAATTCAGAGGTTAAATACCTAAATTGAGAGGAAAATACTTAACTTTTGGGAAGTAATACTCATATCTATAAGGAAAATGCCTCCAAATTGAAGCGAGATATTTAATACTAAGGGGGTGTTTGTTTCAGGTGATCCAACATTACGGCAATACGCACATCACGGTGATGTAGGTATCACCGGAATGTGGATCAAGGTGATATGTCATCAGTGTGTTTGTTTTAAGGTGATATTTCATTTTGCAGATCAACGTGCTATTAAAGTATTCTGTTCGTTTAATCACTGTGATGTGTAGGGTGACGTTGTATAAATGTCATATTTGACCCTATACATATGACTTAAATAATGTGTTAAATTTTTAAGGTGATTTTTTATGTGATAATCATTAATATATTAAAATATACATTTATTTTATAAGCATTATTTATATTTATACTTTTTTAAATATAAGTTTTAATAGTTTTAATATTTTTAAATAACTGAAATATTTTTTAGATTTAATTATGTTAATCATGTAAATATATTTATAATGGCATATAATGTACTAATGTTAAAATATGATGGGTATTCTCGTCCATTAAAAAGTTAGATAGATCACCTCATCACCGTGATGTTGGATCACCTAGGTTTTTTGGGGTGATCTGAAATATGAAATATCACCCCATTTTCATCACCTAGGTGATCCATCATTCCGGTGATGATTCATCACCTAGACTAAACAAACACAGTGATAATGGTAAACGAGAGGATCACGGTGATGTTTTGGAAGATCACCCCAAAACAAACACCCCCTAAACGGTCATTTTTTGATTAGACGTCATGCATACTAGTGACACTGACAATCACCAACATAAAAAAAAAAAAGAGCTTGCTCAAAACATCACTTTCAAACTATCTGAAACACTTGAATTCAGAGCCAAAATACATAAATTGAGTGAAAAATACTTGATTTTTGGGACATAATACTGATATATGTGAGGAAAATACAAGTGAAATCGAGCTATTTATCTATTGCTAAAATGGTTGCTCTTTTAATTATACATCATACATAGTTATGAAATTGACCATCAACGACATAAACAAAGGAGTTTACTCCAACATCACTTTCATACTCTCTCAAGTGCATGAATTCAGGTACTAAATGCCTTAATTGAGAGGAGCATACTTAATTTTTTAGAAATAATATTGATACCTACGAGCAAAATAACTACAAAATAAAGCGAGATATATAAGACTAAAAGGTCATTTTTCATCATAAACCATACATAAAGCTTAGTTTGCTTGTCTTTTGTTTTTGCCTAAATGTCAGTATTTGTGCTGGAATTATGTACTTTCTTCCTATCTAAGTATTTATACCACGAGTTCATTCATTTGACACATGTTGAATGTAAAGTAGGGATCCAGTAGTTGATTATCAATGTCATTACCATGTGAAATTTTTGAGAAAAGAAACAATTTTCTATTAGATTACTCGCTCCAATTCGCAACTATCCGAATATTGGTATTCCTTGCTAAAAACTAAGTATTTTTATCCCAATTTAAGTATTTAAGCACTGAGTTCATGTATTTGGTAGGTGGTAAAAATATAGTAGTTTTGTCGTACACATACAATACCAAAATACAACAATGGAGTATAACACTACATACTAAATTATCAATCCAATGACAAAACAAAAAAGGTTACAATCACGTCTAATCCTTGCAACGTCATTTCAAACCTTTATACAAACCTCGTTCGTGAGATCGTGGGGTTGTCTCGAGCAAACATATATAAACATGAACACCACAATCATCATGATTTTCACTTGTTCCACCTTCAGCGCTGCACTCCGGATGCTCTTCATGGTCATGGCGGGGGACCAGCTAGAGAGCATCATGCCCACGATGTCCATGAAGACTTCAGTGTGCCCTTTCTTCAATTTTGATCGAGAGCAAGAAAATGGCTGAGAATTTCTTTTTATGATTCTGTTCGATTGTTCCATCGTGGTTCTCTTCTCTCTCCTATAGTTTCTTTTCTACTTCCTGAATAATACATGGGACATAGTAGTAATTGCCACATGAGCGAGTTATAATTTTTTTGTCTAATGGCAATACCTATTCACAAAACTAAACTCGCGGGGACTCATACCCAGTGTTTTAAAACGCGCATAGCGCAACGCGTCGCGTTTCAGTTCAGATAGCGCGTAGCGTAAATAGCGTAGCGTATTGCGTGAGTATTTCGGACAAGCCACTTATTACGTTAAGATACACAATTTATAACAAATTATTGATCATTGTTCAATAAAATAGTACTCCCTCCGTCCCAAACGGTTTTGGACATTTGGAAGTTGGCACGGGAATTGAGAAACTGAATATTTTAATAATATAGTGTGCTGAAAAGGTAAAAAGTGTATATTTTGGCACGTCTTTTAAGAATATTTAATATTATTATATTGATTGTTTGTGATAGTTTTTTTGCTAAATAAGAAAATGTCCAAAAGATGTGGAACGCCCGATTTAGTAAAATGTCCAAAATGATTTGGGACGGAGGTAGTATATATTTCAAACAATAAAGATATACATAAAATATATTAACAAAAAATTCATACATATTTAATAGTTTTTAAATTTAATATTGAAAAAATAATTAATAAAAGTTTAGGAACCAACTTAAAAAATGCAGTAGTTAGATAATGAATTTTATGAATATCGAAAAATATAAGATATGCATGTCATTTTGATCGTTGTTAAACAAAGAATAAATTAGACAAATTTATTTATTTTTATCACATAGATTATCTATACTCTTTTATTAATGGTGAGAGGCTTTTAAAAACTGTCTAATTTTGATTCAATTTGGTGTAGCAATTACACCACAATTTCAAGCCAATTTTTCAGTTTTCTCACGTTAATAAAAACTGTCTTATCTAATTTATCTACAATTAAAATAATATATAATAGAATAACGTCCGCCCACTCACTTCCAGAGGTTTTGAACCGTTGGTCTCTCAACTCAAATGAAAAGCAGACACGTGTTCACGGACAAATTAACCCCACCACGTTTCTCAGTTCGATATTTTTCTATTCCAATACATCATAATCAGGATTTATGGGGTTTTTTCTCACTCTCTTTTTTTTTTTGTTATCTTCATGTTTGTTCATTTTATTTGAAGCTTGATTATGGTGCACACACATAGAGTGTGCACAAATTACTAGATTATATTATATAAATGGTGAGCAAGGGCTGGAAACCGTCAAATTCAATCTAATTTGGTGTGTAGTTTTTTATCAGCCAATCATAATTTTCCTACAATATATAATAAATGATAATATAAAAAACATATACTCTGACAATAACTCCCATGTTTAGTAACTGTTATTCGGACTAAAAACTGCCCCATACCTCAGGACTAAAAACTGCCCCATACCTCTATGAATTTAATTTATTAAAATTATCTTTGGATCTGTTTTTTTTTCACACACGTAGGGTGTGTGCAGGATATACTAGTATTAATTAATCGCTTTAATGTTTTGGGTGGCAGTATTAAAAAGTTAAAAACAAATTGTAAAACTAAAATAAAAATGCTAGTCAAAATCATAAAAAGCTTGCCACGTCATTCACATCAACGTCGCTTCTTCTCTCGTTGGAATAATAGTCACTGTAGCGCTTTATTCTGTACGCGTCATCGCATTTTGGGCCAGATTCACGCTAAATCGCGCTTCGTCGCGCGCGAAAAAACGCTTTTTAAAACACTGCTCATACCTAAATGTAATCTTTGATTAGGTATCTATCTATAAAATCCCCATCTAAAATTCCCATAAAATCTTAAAGTAAATAAAATAAGAAAATATAAATCACAATGAACCTAAAAGAAGAAGAGAAAAAAAACTAAAACGAAATCAAAACAAAAAAAATAATAATAAAATGAAAAGTTTCCACTTCTCTCTCTTCGTCATCATCATCTTCCCTCTTCGTTTCCCCCATTCTCATTCAAGAATCAAGTTTCGGAAAATCAAAACGTAAAAAGAAATAAAAAGAAAAAGAAAAACCGTATAGCATTTGAACAGTGCCCCGCTATAGCATTTGAACAGTGCCCCGCTACAGATCGTAGAGCACTGTAGGCTTCGCTAGATTTGGCGTGGTGTATGGCATGTCCTGGGAGCTCCTCCAATCTAAATTATCCAGTCCAACGCCATCTATAGAGGACGGTTGGAGATGCTCTTAGTCCACTCATGCCCACGAGAATGAAAGAATCTACCACTAGCTCCATTGTTGTATAATTTCTAATTTAGTCCATTTATTTTTGATTTATTGTAATTAAATCTTATGAATTATTTTTTTATTTTGTATATTTCAAAACATTCCATTTAAAATTTAATCATAATCTCATACATTACATACTTTTTAAGATTGTTGCAAAACTCGGCCTAGGCGGCTGAGTAGGCGCCGCCTAGGTGCTCGGCGGGCCTGACCGAGGCGAGTACCACCTACTAGGCCAGTAGGAACCGACTACTCGGGCTAGGCGGCCGAGTTATTTTTTTTTATATTTTTTATTTTTTTCTGAAAATTTTTTATACCAAAAAATATTATTAAGGATATTATTTCTATAGATGAATAAATCAAATATATATTTACTTTGGTAATTAGCATATAAAACAAAAAAATGAGTATATCGCCTAAGTTCCGCCTAGAAACCGCCTACTCCCCGCTTAGGCCGCCTAGGCACAAGGCCCCTGCCGGCCCCCCGACTAGCGCGTAGCGAGTTTTGCAACATTGCTTTTTAACCATAAAGAAAGTTATATTATGATTGAGGAGTCGTACACGTTCAGGTGTGCTTAATATACTAGTTTTTTATTAAGCCTCAAGTCTTGGTATAAACCGTAAAATTTTGGTTTGTCAATTTAGATTAATTAGAAACACAATAGAAAATTTAAAGAAAACCACCCACGACAATTTTTTATTATATATTGTCCATTTTATCCCTCTACTTTTAGTTTAAGTAATGATATTTTCACCAACCATTTTTGAGAAGTAATAACTTCTAATGTTGAAAGAAAGTTGTCTTCTTCAATATTTTTAGAAGTACTAGTAAATTCTTCATTAAATTCAAATTCATTAATGATTTCTTTTCCTTTTTCTAATTTAGAAAATATTCTTTCTAAATCTATATGACTTAATTTTAAGCTTTTCATTTCATTTTTTAAATTCGAGATTTCTGTTGTTAAATCTTTAATATTAATAGCTGATTCATTTTTGTTTAATTGATGCACGAAGTAATCTCATTACTTCAGACATACTATAAGGTTCAGATTTAGATACTTTAGGAATAACTTCTTTTGAAGTTTCTTCCTCTTTTTGAATTAATCTTTTGATTATATGATTTTTTAAATCTGGACCTTCTGTTTCTTTTAACATTTCTAAAAGATTATTATCAAGAACATTTAATTCAAATTCTTGAAATTGAGATATAATTTGATTTAAATTATCTTCTGGTTCAGATTCTGAATTTTTAACATTTTTAGAACAAGATTGACCTATTTGACAGTTTTGACACTCTTCGGATTCTTCTGAAGAAATTTCTTCAATGAAATTATTTTCGTCTTCTGAAGAGGATTCTGACTCACTATTAGATTCTAATAGAATTTTTGATAATGTCTCTTTTAATTCATTATCAATTTCTAAATTATTAATTTTCTTTTTGGTCCAGCAAGTTTTTGCTTTATGACCAATTTTTCCGCATTTTCTGCAGACTATTGGAGGAAATTTAGTTCTATATTGATAGTTTTTATTATCTTTTGAGAATTTTTGTTCTCTTCTTTTAGATTTTCGATATTTTCTTTTTTCATATTGTTTGGGAGAGTATTTTTTAGATTTATATTCTTTACGAGGTTGGCTCGTAGAAGGATTTTCTAAACCAAATTGACTACAGAATTCTCCTAATTGTTTCTTTTCATCAAGAGAATGTCTCTTAAGTTGTTTGTTAAGCTTTATTTCATTACATAAAGCTAAACCTTCTTGTATACAAGTTCCTATTAATCTTCCGTAAGTATAAGAATTATAATCTATACTAGATTCTCCATTTCTAAGGGTTTTCTTCACCCTTTCTGCAAAGAGAAATGGTAAACCATCTATAAATTTAGATTTCCAGTGAGTACTATTTGACTCAGGAAGTTCCATAACTCGACTGAGGAATGTATCCTTATACCATCTAAATGATGTAAGGGTTTTACACCTAAGATTTTGAAGAAGAGTTCTAACATTTTCAGAATTGTCAGACCATCGGCCTGTAAAATGTTCTACAATGTTTATACATAGTGTATAAACAGCATTTTCAATAATAGTATTATTTTCCTCCTTTACAGTAAGGAAAATATTTTCACGGTCTTGTTGGAATAAATAATTATCCCACCAACCCTTTAACTGACCAGTAAAGCCAGCAACAAGCATTTGAGCAATAGTTTTATCGGTATTACCTTGAGTTTTACAAACTGTACTATACATCATCATTCTATGAACCATACCAAAAGTTTGTCTTTCAGTATAACCATCTAGGTTCCATTCATAAATACAATGACCATTATATGAATTATTAATAGTAAGATCATGTTCTTCTATTAGAACATCTTGAGGAGTTGGTCTAGGGTAATAATATTTAGTTTGAATTGGTTTACTAGCAAATTTTGATGAATTTCTTCGGTAAAAGTATTATGTATATTATCAGAATTTTCAAGTTGATTTTCAAATTCTTCACTTAAAGTATTAAGCTTTAAATTTTTAAGTTTTTTGTCAATCATATCTTCAATATGAGAAATCGATTTTAATTTAAAATCAACAATCTCTGGAGGAGGTTGAATACTGGGAGAAGCTATATTAGCTATTTTAATTTCATTTATATCTTTATCTTTATTTATTAAAAGATAATTTTTTATATCTTTAATAGAGGAAAATATTTCTTCTATATTTTTCTTTAATAAAGAAATTTGTTCTCCTAAAACAATAACATACATATTTGTATAATTTTGTTGTTTTAAAAGACAATTAATATGATTAATAGTTACTGCAAGTGTATCATTTTCAAATAGTTTTTGAAAAGCACTATAATATCTAATTTCATTCTCCTTTTCCATTTGGAAACTAGTTTGAGGAGGATAAATTGAATTTAAATTTTTTCCCGTTGAAAGTTTATAATTCGTTCAAGGACAAAAATCATATTTTAAAATATTTTGTCAAAAACCAAGGAATAAAAGGTAATTTTTCATTTTGTTTTGACAAGTCTTTATAAAATTTTTCTTGAATAATAATTTTATCTTCGTTATTAAAACTTTCAAAAAACCATTTTCTAAATGATTCCCATTTATGTAAATTAAATTCTTGTTGAATTTCTTTTCTTGCCGGAGAACCCGGACTAAAATCAATTTTTTGTTTTAAATCCATTAAACACAAAAGTCCATTTCTGACTCCGTTATTTCCTCGTCTTTATTTTTAGAAACTCCATGAACTATATTATCATAATTAATTCTTAATTCTTCTACCCGATTTTGCAGGTAATCGCTAGAAGTTGATTCTCTAATTTGGGAGGTCGAAGCTCTAGAGGGTATATAATCACATGGTGATATATGATAATGAGAGGAAGCTGATCTAGATATCCTAGACTTAGGAATTGTAGGTCTTTGATTTTGTTCAAATTGTATTTGAACAGTACCATCAGACGTTTGAATTATTTGAGTAGGATTATTTTTTATTTTTGGTTGTAGGGGCATGGCTCGTTCATTTATCCAGTTTTCTGGAAATTGTATTTCTTCCCATTTTATAGATCTTCGAGTAGTAATATTAGATCTACTAAAATTAGTTTCTATAAGAACAGTTTCGTTGATAGGTTTATCAACTATTTTACATTGAGGATTGAGCGTATATAAAGGCTTATAATAAATCCTATAACAAATACAAATTACTTCCGATCCCGGAGCGTAATTATATCCATGAGTTTTGACATTTAATGTCAGAGCATCCAATATATTGACATCGGTCAATGATAATTGGAGATTTGGATAAACATTAAAATAAACTGGACCATGTGCCAGACTAGACTGAATTATTCCCATAAGGGATTGTTTCCAGTCGAGATTTCTACCATCTCTAAGAGCTGCTATAAAGCTCTCTGGTAAACCTTCTAAAGTTAATGGCTTAAAGGCTACCTGAACTAACCCAATATGAATAAACTTATGATTTATTCTATATTTTTCTAAGTCTCTATTACTTAGAAGTCTAATAATCATTTCTTCATTATTCAAAGAAATTGTTTCTTCAGTAGTTTTTACTACTTGTTTCAAACCTAATTTCTCAAAAGTTCCTAATTCATAGATTATTTTATAATCTATTTTAGGAATAGTCCAACGATTTAATTTTTCTAAATCTTGAGGAACATCATATTCCTCTTTAATACTGTTTTTAACAGTATTATCTTTGCGTCTTATCAAATTCATTTGATAAAGACCGTTAAACTACACCATAATTTCTTAATACCCCACCATGGCTCTGATACCATTTTTACAAAAATTTAAAAACTTGACAAAAAGGTGATGATAGTACATGATAAGAACAACTTAAAGAACCTCGATAATGATACACGGACTTTGTTTAACCATCTTAGTCCAATCGGACCTGAGGTAGTCAAGCCGTCATACCAAAAATCGAACTTTCGTTTAGAAAGCTTTGTTCAAAAGTAGATCAACCAAAATACCAAACATCAAAAGAAAAATTGGAAAAAAGGTATGTGGCGTTGTTAAACCTATTAGTCCAGTTATCAAGCTGTAAACAGTTTGATCCCGTTCGGACCCAAGGTATTCCAGCCTATATACCATTAATCCAAAAACAAATTTTTAAAATTATTTTTGTGATTGTTGAAATTAAATCATCGAATACAAGGAATTTTACATAATAAAATTTTCATTCAACTAATTCAATCGGTAACAGCCATCGCCCTCAAACGCCTATCATTCGGCAACACGGGCTTGCCAAGAGCCGACACAGAATTAATCAAAATCAAATTTTATTACAACCTTTATTCAGAAATTTAATTTTTTCAATCAGATTTTAAAAGTTTTTTAGTTACATCATATACATATATATATATATTATATGATATAAAACCATGATTTAGATATTAAGGCATCTTGGTGTAGTTTAACATTTAAGTTTAGCCTTCCATTAAGGCTTGATCAAACAGAATATAAAAGAGATAAAAAGATAAAACTTACTTGAAAAAGAAGAAGTAGATGCAAACCACGAACTTTTATTTCTTCAACTTATTTTACAAAGGGAGAGTGAGAAAGTACAAGAGTGCAGAAACTGCGTACAAAGCTTATGGCAGAAGGCCATATTTAAAGACAAGAAAAGTACAAAAGACAAAAGTAAAGGAATTATGATTCCAGCTGGCCTCCATCTTGTTCTTGATTGATTCGTCTTTGTTTTTGTCGGCCATCTTCTTTATGAAAGTAAAGTATTTTGTCGACTGGCTAAAATTTTTAACCATAGTGGATGCTTCGTCACTTGGCCTTATCTTTCAATTTTTCCAAAGTTTCTTTAGTGATATTATCAATAGCATCTTCAAAAGATAATAAATCATCGTCATCGAATGGGTCTTGAGCGTCTTGGCAAAAATCTTCATCTTTCGAAGAAGTTCCCATAGACACATCGTTCATATCGAGTCCAAAATTTTTCCCAAGGTCTTTCTTAATTTCTTCCATATATTCGACCAGGATTTGTTCTTTTGATAATTTTCCTTTCTGAATATTTAATCTTCTAGAAAGGACTTCAAATGGGCTAGGAGATTCTCGTTGCTGTCTTTTTTCGATTTGATCTTTATAATAAGCAACATTTTCTTTGATTTTATCAATTGTTTGCTGTCCCTCAAATTCCCCTTGTCCGTCTATTCGGATCATTTTTTTTCTAAAACTTTGTATAAAAAGTTCTCCACAAACAAGGTATATTTTGCTGGTTATGACCAACTTCAGGAACCCATTTCAAAATCCATGGAATGCTGTACTCAATATAAAAATGCATTGAAGCCATTCCTTCAATCCATTTATTATTATGTTGGGCCTCTATTAGAGCTGGCGAAACTTTAACCCACTCAGTATATAATCCTGAGAATGGTTCTTTCAGAATATTAACTGTGGCTCCGTAAGATAACCACCAATTATAAAACCAAGTAGGAATTTCCTGCTTATAAACATCAGCACAAATCTTGATCCACCAAGAACGTTTTCTTTTTACGTTTTCATATAAGAAAACTCTATGAAAAGCTTGGATATAATCCCAATAATTTAATTTAACTGGAACCTTTAATACTGGATGAAAATATTCCTTATCCTTCATTGGGTGAATTGCCCATGCTTCAGGAGATATAATCCTCTTAATAATAATCTTACTGAAGTTATAAATTTTCTGGTTACCAGTAACAAAGTGATCAAATTCACATGTTTCTGTGGATTTGAGAATATTTTCGTAGTTCATCCTGGTTTTATAATATCCTCCAGCATATGATGCTGTATCCAGATACCTTTCCATTAAGGTCCATGGTTGATCTTTCCATTTTAAATCGTTTTCAGTTAAGAAGAGTATAACTTCTTTATGAGAATTTTGCTCATAAATAAATTCTTGATCCTCAATTTCATCATCTGCTACAATTTTAGCATAAGAAGTCGTACCTTCTTGAGCCTTTTGTTCCTTATATTTAAGGAATTCTTTGTACATCTGCTGGTCTTGAGTACTCATGTTGCTCGAAGACGAAGAGAGATTCTCTATGAATAATTTCATATTGCCATGTTGAACAATAGGCTTACCACCTCTACCACCTCTATTAGAGGGATAGTTTTTCCCATATTGGGACATTCCTGCAAAATTATTCATTGAATAAATTCTCGTGTAAGAAAATCTGGAAGGCTATTATCACTTCCTTTTTTATAAATTATTTCAAAATCAAATGGAGCTAAATGAGCTTGCCATCTCGCAAACATTTGTTTTGAGACATCATGCTTAAAATCTTTCATAAACATAAATTTTGCAGCTTGACAATCTGTTTTTATTAAAAAATTTTGATTATACAAATCATCTTGAAATTTTAAAACGCATTTAACTATATCAAGAACTTCTCTAGCAATAGTAGCATAATTTTTTTGAGCATTATTCTATTTTTCCGAACGGAATCTAACTAAATATTCTTTTTTATCATTTGGAGAAATTTGTTTTAAAATTCCTCCATATCCTAAATCAGAGGCATCGGTTTCAATAACCTTTTGCCAATTAGAATTAGCAAGCATAAGGCAAGGTAAATGAGTAACTTTATTTTTAATTTTTTTAACTGCTTCAGTGTGACTATTTGTCCACTGACAAGGAATTTTCTTAAGTCTATCGTATAAAATAGATGTGTCAATAGCAAGATTTTTATAATAAGGAGATATATAATTTAAACTTCCTAAAAATCTTTGAAGTTGAGTTTTATCTAAAATTTGATCTGGAAATTTTGCTGCAAACTCAATACTTCTATAAATTGGATTAATATTTCCCTTTTCAATATTATGACCTAAAAATCGTATTTTAGTTTGAAACAAAACCATTTTTGAACTAGATATAACCAATCCATTTTGAATAACAATTTTCTTAAATATATCAAGATGTTTAAAATGTGTTTCAATATCTTTTGAAAAGATCAAAATATCATCAATATAAACGATAATAAAATTACTATAAGGAATAAATATGTCATTCATTATATTTTGAAATTCAGAAGGAGCGTTTTTCAAACCAAAAGGCATTACGTTCCACTCAAATTGTCCAATTGGGACTGTAAAAGCAGTTTTGTATCTATCTTTTTTCAGCAACTTGAATTTGCCAAAAACCTGATTTTAAATCAAATTTTGAAAATATAATGACATTAAATAATCTGCCTAAAAGAATCTTTTTTATTCGAAATAGGATACCTAATCCATTTTAAAACTTTATTTAGGGGTTTATAATTAATAACTAACCTAGGTACTCCCCTTTCCTTTTCTGCCGCATTATTGACATAAAAGGCTGTACATGACCAAGGTGATTTTGAGGGTTTTATTAACCCTTTCTGTAAAAGAGAAGCTATTTCTTTTTTACATAATTCTAAAAGTTCAGAATTCATTTGACAAGGACGAGCTTTAGTGGGAATATTTTTCTCACTAAAATCATCTTCATAAGGTAAAGAAACTATATGCTTTTTTTCTATTCCAAAAAGCATTAGGAAGATCGTTACATATTTGCAACGTGAATTCATTATGCAATAATTTAATTTTTTCTTGTAACTTAGGATTTTGAAGTTTATCTTCAATCGTAAGTATATTAATTTCATGCTTAAGGTAATTTACCTGTTTTTCTTTTGCTTTAATAAGAATAGAATCCTTAATTTCATTAAGAATTCTTGAAAAAGGTTCAGTAATGAATTCAAAGTAGACTTCTTTGTTTTCGAAGTTACCTTTAAATCCATATTCATTAATATTTTGGATAGGAAATATTTTCCTAAGAAACGGAGTACCAAGGATTACTTGGTTTGTAATATTCTTGACTAGCAAGAATGAAGTAGGAATACAGACCTTATTTTTACAAATAAATGCCTTAGGGATTTTATAATTAATTTGAAGTTTTTCTCCGCTAGCAGAGCTAAGGGAATGAGTTGTTTTATGAAAATATTTGGTAGGAATTATTCCTTCCTGAATACAGTTTAAATCTGCTCCGCTATCAATCAAAGCTATAAGATTTTTTTGAAAATTTCCGTCTATAGGTAATGATATTTTCACCAACCATTTTTGACCTCTACTTTTAGTTAATTATTTTATAATTATATATATTTATAAATTATATATCACACACTTCGAGCGTGCAAAAATACTTATAATAATTGGAGTTTGGGTTTTTGGGAGTCGGGGATATTGGGTTCAATGGGGTTATTCGGTTCAATTGGGTTAAACAACTCAATTAAAATCCAAATAATCAATCTTTCGGAATTTGAAAAGACATTGTTCGACGTAATTTGAAATTGATTTGAGAATCAAAGTCTAAGCCTCCAGAATAGTTATTATTAATTTTCCTTCGGAATGATATCGAGTGAATACGAAATTAACTAATGAAATATTATGGTGCATAGATTAGGCTGAATTTAAGTACGGACACATTAATACAGTTGCTACGGTGTTTTTTACTCCAACCCATAACCCTATTTTATACACTAGTTACTCCAACCCATTAACTCTATTTTAACACTAGAAACTAAATTCCTATATATACTATCATAATTGACTTATTAAATTTTATTATATAAAATTAAAAGTCAATATATTATTTATTATTTAAAAACTAAATAGATTATAAAATTAGCATATTTTTAAGTATAATTTATTAAATTAAAATGCAAATCAATTAATAAAAGGTATTAATATTATTTTTACTTTTATTATTATTATAAGAATATATCAAATATTTTAAATATAGTAACATATATTGTATTAAATAAATATAAATAAATAGAAACTAAAACCCTATTTTTGTGTTAACAATTGTGTGTACTCTAGAACTAGAGTTTATCTGCTAATCAACACAATATTTGTGTTAAATATAGAGTTCCATTGGAGTAGAAACATACTCTATTTTGTGTTTTACACAAAACTAAAGTACCCGTTGGAGATGCTCTATTGTAAGAAAGTAACGAGTATGGAGTAGTTTGCTAAATTTTTCTTAGTGAAGTCATTGTATTTTAGCATTAATCGTCGAAGCTAGTTTGTTGTCCAGTTTTTTTTTTTTTTTTTTACGGTCCTATTCCCACACAGTATTTTTTATTGTACGGTAAAGCCGACTAAAATACGGACAAAAATACAATCTTACATAAATTTTAAGTAGGATTTGGGTACCTTAGGTTAGGTTGCTTCTCCGCCACACCATGGCGAAAGCTTTCCACCACCACCTCCTCCACCACATACGGCGGCACCACCCCACCTCTACGAGCCCGCTCTGGCTACTCCGACCGAAACCCACCGGCCCGAAAAGGCTCCTCGCTACTTCCGTCACTCCATGCCCACTTCAGTACGAAATGATCATCTCCCGCCCCGCAATCGATCCCAATCGGCGACGGGTCGGACCCACCCGATCCGCATCCAGAGCCGACCCAGGCCCGAGCGCAAGTCCCGAATCGGACGAGGATTTCAACTCTTGGGTCGACCGAAAACTATCCGACGCTTCCCTAGACGGCGACAAACCGATGGTATTGGACAAGGCGAAGCGAAAGTACTACGAGAAACGGCGGAGGAGAATGTACGGAGAGTCCGAGTCCGACGAGGACGATAGAGGCTCGAAGGATGGAGACTTTGTCGAGCTGAAGCAGGAAATTGTGGAGCTTAAGACTTTGCACAAAAGGGAAGAGGAGTTGTACTTCTACGACTCTTTTTCGTATCCTTGGGAGAAGAACAAGCACTACAAGATGGTTTATCAGCTTGAGAAGAAGTATTTCCCTGACCAGTGTTTCGACAAGGCTTTTCTTGACGCCGGGGAAGGGAGTCAAGTAAAGAAGACTGATGAGGGTAAGAAGGGTAATTCTTTGGAGAAGGAGGATAAGGGTTTGGTGTTTTTCGAAGAGAATGTGAAAGGCCAGGATGTGAAGGAGAAGAAAGTGGAGGAGTTCTTCAAGTGTTTGAAGAAAGTACCGAATGAGAAAGGTGGGGATGTGATCGACATGGAGCCTTTCTTGTCGACTAGGAGTTGCGGGCTTCCACCGAAATGGGACGGGCCTAACGGGACAGTGGTGCTGGTGAACAAGCCTAAAGGTTTGTTATTCTTTTTTTCTGGCTTCTTTGCGGAGATGTCTTGGTCGGTCGGTTAATGAAGTGTTTCTCCTTATGCATATGCGGTCTTACATCATTGTTGTGATTCTATCATATGTTGATTGAATGGAGTGAGTAACTTTGTTCTGAATTTCGAAGCTATGATGGGAAACTAGAGCAGTCGCTAACGAGTTATTTCTTGTCTGCAAGGGACAACGTCACTTGCAATGTTCTAGATTGGAATTTTCGGAATGCGATGTGTTCTAAGCTCTAGTTATAGTGTAAATGTTTTAGTTCCATCCTTACTGAAACTAACCGCTTTGGTACTTGACAAACCTGGCGAAATGTCTTTCTCTTAAACGTCTAGTAATAGTAGCCTTGTTTCGTAGCTGAGATTCTAACAGAAAATTCTAACCGAAAAGGTGGTTTGAACAGGTTGGACTTCATTCACAGTTTGTGGGAAACTGAGGCGCTTAGTCCAAGTGAAAAAGGTTGTCTTCACTCTTCAGCTATACGATCAAAGACCTCAAACACTTCGATTTTCCCGACGTAAGTTATGTATTGCAGGTGGGCCACGCTGGAACGTTAGATCCCATGGCAACTGGGTTGCTCATCGTTTGCGTTGGTAAAGCCACGAAGGTGGTTGATAGGTACCATAAAATATGGGTTTCATCCGTATATTTCCAAGATCATAAGGCTTTGCTACTCATAGACTAACTACAGTTAATTCTTGCAGATACCAAGGAATGATAAAGGGATACAGTGGAATCTTCCGCTTAGGAGAAGCCACCTCAACATGGGATGCTGATTCACCAGTACGGACTTATATATGGTGTATTCGTGGCGAATTAAATCGTATCAAGGTTTGAAATATTTGTTAAGTAATGTGGTATATTATGTAGGTGATCCAAAGGGAGCCTTGGGAACACATAAAGGATGAAGATATAAAGAAAGCTGCTGCTTCCTTATGTGGAGAGACATGGCAAGTTCCTCCTATGTTTTCTGCAATTAAAGTAAGAAGCTAACTTTAGCTCATAAACGAATATCATAGTCTATTCTGTAAATTGAGACTTATCACATCATACATTCGATATGTGTATATTGTAGGTAGGCGGAGAGAGGATGTACGAAAAGGCTAGGAAAGGAGAGAGCATCGAACTATCCCCAAGAAGGATTTCGATATTCCACTTCGAAGTTGAACGAAGTTTACAAGACAGGTCCCACCTACAATACGAAAGATGCTAATATTCAAACAACATATAAATTTCAATTTAAACCCTACTTGTCAAATTTGCTAACTTTACTCATCGTTTGATTTGATTCACAGGCAAAATGTGGTTTTCCGAGTCACTTGCTCAAAGGGAACTTATATTCGATCACTCTGTACTGATTTCGGGAAGGCATTGGGCAGGTAGTATATATTATCTACTCAGTTATTGATTCTTCTTTTTTTTTTTAATTTGCTTCGGTTTGTAGAAGCTTATACTCAATGGTTTGTTTGTTTGTACTTGTAGCTGTGCGCATTTAACAGCGTTGCGTAGAGATTCCATAGGTATGTATTCTGCGTACTGACTTCTTACATGATTACGATAATATCTCATCTCTGTTCTGAGACTAATTCCGCTTCTTCAACTCTTATTTAATTAAACCCAGGGGAATATTCTGCTGGCGATGCATGGGAATTTCAAGAATTGGAACAAGAGATTACGAAAGGCTACATGTAGTAGTAATTTGTACTTTTTAATTCTGAAAGGAGTTTCTTCACAAAAAAAAAAAAAATTAATATAATTAACCATTACGGGTTTGAAATCCTCTTCATCGCCTGTCGTCTCAGCCCCTTCTTTTCCCTACAGTACATCATAGTCTTCTTACATTGAGTTTGTTGATTAGGAAATGAAAGGAAAAATGAATAGAAGTTTCTACAGATGCTTTCTGCTTAAAACCTGACCCACTTATAGTGCAGCTTGGTTCATGATGATCGTTTAGAGTAATCGGTGCCAAAGTAGCGATCGCCGAACTCACCCATGCCAGGGATCACACGCAAATCTGTGGTGAGCGACGTATCTATCTCCGACGTTACTATTTTCAGCCTCGGATATCTCTTGCAAACTGCATGTATACCTTCAGGAGCCTATGCATGCATTTGCGACATATTAGGATATTATTTCGGTACGCTAAAGGAACGAACTGATGCTCGTAAGAACGGATTAGAACCGACCCACCGAAATGAGGTTGAGGAAAATTATGTTGGATTCTGGGACGCCTTTGCTGAGCAGCACTGAAATTGCCTTTACAGCAGAATTCCCTAACCACATTGTAAAAGAAAAGACAAGGTACGTTATGTCGGACATATACAAATGTTCAGTTAGGAATCTCTACTTACCCGAGGCAAGAACGGGGTCGAGCAATAGAACGTGCCTGCTAGCTATGTCCGATGGTAGCTTTTCGTAGATCAACTGTGCCAGTGAGAAACATATACAGCAATTTCGAATAAAAATGTGATCATGATGATACGCTTGTTTGGATTGCTAACCTGTCGACCGTTGTTACCATGCCCGTGAATTAGGATTTTGCCGATCTTTATACCTTTACAGCAAGCTCTCAGTGCATTCTCCATGCTTTCGCCGCTGGTGATTACGGAAGAAACTCGATTGAATTGGTGAGAGACGCAATGTCAACAGCTCGGTTGATAGAGCAGAATTTCTTACCTTCTTATGACTGAGATGCCACACAACCTTTTGCAGAAGACGACTCCGCTGTATACAGATCCTGGGCATCCATTGAGAGGCATATGATTGCAAATACCCAACCTTTTGTAGAAATCGAACTTTTTCTGGTATAGTCAAGGCACGATCAAGTAAGGTAGTTTACCTGTAGGAGTGATGATCTGTTTCTCGGTGAATGGTAGGTGGCCTAGACCGTGCTCTACAACCTATTAACGTATGACTAATATTTCATTAATAAAATGATGTTTTTCTTTTATAATTTTTCCTTAGAACTGAATTTACCAAACGAATGAGTCGATCTGCATAGAAAACGAAGTCATGCTTCTTGGTTTTGGCATCCCTTACAAGAGTGTGCATCCCTCGAATCTAGATTAAGATGGTTGGTTAATCTCATTCAGCTATTTTATCTATTGATCTACGATGATGTAGAACTGATTGAAATAAGATTTTACCTGAAACGTCGAATGTATGACAAAAACATTGGGATATATCTTGCAGAGGTCGTGTTGGCCGAGTTTAGTTCGTATATGCTGTACTATCAAGTCGATCGCGACTTCATTATCTGCTCCTCGAGGAATTATGACGTCCGCATACTTCTTAGAGGGAAGTATGAATTCCTCGAAACTAGGCTTCACAAACTTGTCGTACTGTATACAATACGATAATGTGCTTGTTAACTTCCAAAGTGAAAAACGGTCTTCATACATGGGATATCTTGTAAGATACAAGACTAACTTGGTCGAGCACATTCTCAACGTTTCGGCCTCTTTCAACAGTATCACGCTGTATTCTCCTTACAAGACGCACATCCGAATCTGCAGCGATAAAAAAGTTGTTTTTCTCTGAACATTGTCGAAGTAATGTAGACGATCCTCCATTAGATTAATCTGTAGCAGAGAAAGAAAAACTTGGGGAGCACTAGACCTGTGTCTACGAAGATCTTCATGTTCATTAGCTTTCGCACACGAGGATCGTGAAGAACGAGGATCCCTTCTAAAATAATAACGTCAGCAGGGTTCACCTACAAAATCGAACATGCTTCTAGCAACAAAGACTATAAAAAATAACTTGTTGTTCTTGTGCAATCTACTTTAAATTCAGCAGCTGCACACTTAGAATTGCGATGAAAAAGTGGAAGAGGATACAAGTAAAAATACCAAACGGGATGGTTCAACGCTTTTATGGCACTTGAAATCGTAGTTCGGAATGCTAACTGCGGTTCCATGCCTTAGTCTTTCCATGCACGAAAGCAGAAGATTTGTATCAAAGGCATCTGAAATAAAGTGAATAATCAGCTCCTTGAGAATAATTTGTACATAAAGTCATTTATTCCATAACTATCCTCACCAGGATGATCGAAGTTGTAGTCTTGGACTTTCATCAGCTGTTTGCCGCTTAGAGAACGATAAAATGCATCCTAGAATACAATATCCATAACGTGGAATTGCTGTGATTAATCCTACGTATACCATATATGACATTGAGATGTCATCACAAAACTTAATTACTTGGTTGACGAGAACAACTCTCTGATCATGGAGCTGCGAGATTATCATATCACACACAGTGGTTTTTCCTGAAGCAGTGCCCCCAGCAACACCTTTTCGAGGAAATTAAACACAAGTCTTAGAATCCCCACAGATACCTAAATCAGAATCGCTTATACTGCAACTGACGAATCAAATCGAAACTAATACCGACTAATCAAATCACGAACGAAATGGTGATTCCAAAATCACTTACCAATTATGAAAGGAACCTTCAAACGTCCATTAGACTCAGCCGCTGAGTGATTTCCGTAAATTTTCTTCAAATCAATAGTATCAGATTCCATAATTGAACACACACAAACACGTATAAATATAATGGAGGATGTCGAAATTTGATTCGTTGAAAGCCTTTCGAACTGAAATCGTTCTCCGATTGCTCGTTCCCAGTGACGATCAAAGGTCTGATCCGATTCAGAGTGAATTCCGATGGAAGACAACGGAAAGAGCTGAAAACGTGATTGCATTCGCGGGAAACTCGTCCACATAATAGCGACGTGAACTTGCCACGTGCCGCAGAGTTTTATAAGTGGGCCCAATCTTTTGTTGGGCTTATTTTCGGCCCAATACTTTTCTCTACTAGTTTTTTTTTGTGCTCACATATTGATAGTTGATTGGTTTTTCTGGGTTTTTAATTTCATTGAATTACAGTAAAACCTCTATAAATTAATAATATTGGGACCATGAAATTTTATTAATTTAGAGAGATATTAATATATCGATAAATTAATATCTTATTAATTAAAAGAGAGACTCTTTAAATTCAACAAAATTTGAATCTATTGACGATAAATGACTTCAAATACGTTTCATTAATTATATTCATATACCCAAACGATTAAGTGTGAATTAATGAAAAATATCATTTGAAAATTAGTCAAGTTACAATATCAAATGCTCTCAGGATATCATTCGAGTATCGTTCAGCGAAAGTGCTAATTTATATAGGTTGTACTATATCAGCGGTTCTTTGCAATTTCCTTATCGTATAGGACTCGTATTGAATGAGGATTGGTGAATTTCAATTATTGTTGAAGGTTGAAATGATAATGAATGAATGGTGGGTATTATATAGTAAAAACATATGACTTAGATATCTTTATATATTCTGAATCATGGAATGAGCCACATACATCACAATACTACTACCTTAAAGTTCCCAATTTTCTTTCCTGAATAAAACAAAAGAAAATCCCCATCACTAAATCAAATAGCCATTAATTTAAGCCTTTTATGTATATATAAAAAATGGTGGACATTTTTTTAATGAAACAAGTTTAGTGTCTGTTTTACTTGGTTGTGTGTCTTGCTATCCACGTTAAAACGCTTTTTTCGCTGCGTTTGATATGCAGAATTCCATGCGGAAAAGAAAGAAAAGTATAATGATACATTACATGAAACAACGTAGGATAATCCAATGCGTTCCATTACACTTTTCCTTTTCAATCAACTTCAAAAATGATAATAGCCATATAATCAATAGTCATATAATAATTTAAGCCTTCTTCTATATGTTAATTAATGATGTAATAAGTGGTGGAATACCGCCCTAGCCATTAGGCCCACCCATGGGGACAATTAACATGTTAAAAATGCTTTGATAATCAAATAAAAAGCCATACAATAATTATCTCCCAAAATCAGATTTTGCATTTGTGGAAAAATTGAAGACAATTGATTGACATTCAAGCCAGACTAATATTTGCCAGCAAAAAAAGTAGGATATATTTGAATTCAGGCCCCGTTAGAAGTTTAGTATATGATTCAGGCCCAATTAGAAAAAAAAAACTTTAGTTTAAAGGACCCAATTTCTGTAAAATTTAGAAAAAATGACCTAACTTAAAATAGTCGTATAAAAAGTTATATGAACTGACATAGGATGATCGTTTTGTGTTACAAACATTCAACATATTGTTATTTCAGAACAATGAAGTGGTACTGAACTGGTATCGAATGACCATTAACTGGTATCGGATGATCGTTTTGTGTTACAAAATCTCAACATATTATTATTTCATAGCAATGAAGTGGTACTGCAGAAATCGGGTCCTTAAAACTAAATTTTTTCCTAACATGACCCGAATCCTAAATGAAACATCTAACGGGGCATAAAATGAAAAGTCCCCAAAAAAGTAATAGCAAAAGTTCATAATATATATATTCAGACGCACACAACCCACCTAATAAGTATAATAAACCCTCAGCGCCTTTGACATCGCAATGAATGCACCCAACGATTCACCACACACACAACACGCACTGCGAACAACTAACCACTTGGAGAAAGAATCTCATTAATGTCCATGAAGAAGACGTTGGTTGGCCCCATCGCTGTAATAGAACAACTCTAAGATAAGAACACAACCCACCTCAACCATCATCAACCTCAGAGAATAATATACTATTGACAATGGCCATCTCAAAACCCTCGTATCAGAGGCTGAAGCATGAGAAATGGTTCGACGAAGAAGACTACGAAGACGACTTCATCCGAGAGAAGGTCGTCGCCGGCGCCGGCGGCGGAGGTAGGTTCAGGCGGTCGTTTTACGTGAGGAGGAGGATGAGGGTGAGGATTCCTAGCCTGAGGAAATTCTTGAGGAGGAAGGCGAGGCTGATAAAGCTCGCCTGCTGCAAAGTTTACAAGAGGTTGGTGGATAGTAGGTCCCACTTGGGCGATCTCTTCGCCGGAAATTACCTATTCATGCAGGTGAATCCCATGTCGCTGAAGTCGTACCCCAGCTATGCCGGCGGCGCCGCAGTTCATCACAGGCCGGCGGCGGGTGGTGGGTTTGCTGTTAAGAATAGTGTTGGGGGGCCTCGTCAGCTTCATGTCAGTGGCTTGTCTGCTTAATTAATTTCTTGAGGATAAGGTTCTTCCCTTGTGAATTGGTTATTCATCTGAGGAGACAACAAACATGTAGTTGTTTAGAGGTGCTTGGGATTTGATTATTTAATGATTTGTATGTCTTAAACTAATTTGATTAATCTAGAGCTTGCTTTGTGTTCTTTCTTACATTACATACATGAGATTTATGCAACGTAACATATCCATGTCGGTGAATTGGAACTGAAGTATAGAAACCGTCTCTTCCATCTTACTGAGTTGGGTATTAATCAGTTCGCTTATATTTTCGACACGTTGAATTTTTTATGATGTGTAAAAAATCAAATAGTTGAAACTTTTATGATGTGTCAAAAATCTAATGGACTGATTGATGTACTAAAATGATTTGCGTAGTGTTAAGTTGGCTATGTGCAGCTTTTGCGTGGAATTGGGTTATATTTGTTGAGAATTGTGAGCCTAAAACTCACCGGAGCATCGCCGTCCTAACAACTAGCATACACTGAAAATAAATTGAATCACGATCTTAAAGGTGGTTTTCGATCAATAATATTCAAGTGGGTAAGACAAAACGAAAGAAACATTATGTCTCGTTGTTCAATTCTTGCTAAACAAAGGGAACAAAAGAGGAAATAGGAGACTCGTAGAGTCCATGGGTCAAAAAATAATATATAAATAATATATTACTATAAAAATAACATATATTACGTTTACCAATGTGTCTTATATATGTTTTTTATAATATATATTACATATATAAGAAGAAATAATATATTATAATAGTGACAAAATCAGAAATTATAACTTGAATAGTCGAAAAATGCTTTTAAAATGACGAAAATGTTTATTTTATATATGAAAATAAATTTTATAATGTAATGGAACATATTGGTTAAATTAAAATAAATTCAATTTTATTTTAACATTCAAATAAATAAAATTTAAATATACGTCTTGTTACTACTAATTTAAATTGCACTAAAATCATTGTTAGATTACTTAATCTTTTTGAAATAAAACAATTGTAACATCATTTATGAATATGATCATCATAAAGTATGAAATAAGTAAAATTATATAGAGAGCTATTAAATAAATAAATTTAATTTGTTAAATTATTAAATAATATTATATATTAAAAATAATATTTTTAATAAATTTTAATTCGTTTCTTTAATTTATTGATTCTCGAATAATTAAATTTCGAATTAATAGATTTTGATACATTTAATTGGAATGAGCCTAGTTATTACTATTTTGAAAATATAGCCCAATAAATATTCAGCCCACTAAGAGGACAATTTAGGTTTCTTTTCTAATCATCTTCCTCCCCTTACACGAATCTTCTGAAAAATTACTAATGTCTACGCCATCAACCACCACCCTTGTAGCGCCCGCCGCCGGGTGGTCGGTCGACCCCTCTGACCCCCCTCTGATTCCGTCGCTTCGTATCAGAGAAAACGATTCCTCCGAGAGGGAAATTCTGGGAAATAAGCGGAAGAGGAGATTAATCAAAGAAACTCAAAGGGCAGCTAAGCGAGGTGTTTGCTATTTAAGCAGAGTTCCTCCTCATATGAATCCTTTGAAGCTTCGGCAAATTCTTTCGCAGTATGGAGAGATTCAGAGGATCTATCTCGTTCCTGAAGGTTGACTATTTTTGGCTATCGTTTTGTTTCGATCTTTAAAATGTTGGAAATTTTGGATCCTTAATCAAGTTTTCTTACTGAGAATATCTTATGTGCAGATCCTTCTGCTCAAGTTCGTCGAAAAAAGGCAGGTGGATTTCGAGGCCAAGAATTCTCGGAAGGGTATGCTCGATCTTACTTGTTTTGTCTTTAGAATTCGTTCCCTCAACGTTTCTGATAAATTACAATTATCTCGGTCTATGACCTTCAAATGACAACAAAACTGCCGTGCAGGTGGGTAGAGTTCACTGATAAGAAAGTTGCTAAAAGAGTTGCCAAAATGTTGAACGGAGAACAATTAGGTATGTCTAGCAAGTTGGTTCAGATTCTTCCGAGATTCATTCATGCTCGGTTTCATGTTTTTGCATTTGGTATCTTGATGAGAAGAAAGGGCCAGATATGAGTGTTGCGCATTTGGAGAAAAAATCGATTTTATATTTATCACTGTAACACTATTCTCCTTCAGGGGGGAAGAAGAGGTCATCATTCTATTACGACCTGTGGAATATCAAATATCTGAGTAAATTCAAGTGGGACGACCTCACTGCAGAGAAAGGTACACGAATCCATCCTATTTTATATTTTCCTCGCCGGGCATTATGGAATAACGATGAGTCGAAACGAACGCTTTCAGCTATAAAGAACGCCGACCGTGGGCAGAAACTGGCAATGGAGCTCTCCGCTGCAAAGAGAGAGCGTGACTTCTACCTCTCGAAAGTCGACCAATCGAAAGCTTTCACTAAAATGGCAGAACGAGTCAAGAAAGTAAGACATTTCTTGAAGTATTCCCGATCACAGTTTCTTCTTTTTCTTTTCTTTTCACAAGGCTTTTTGTTTGCTCAACAGAAGCAAAAGGTCGACGTGGTGCCGAAAGTTGTTCGCCAGTTTCCCCAGAAAAATCCCGTCTCAAACGAAGCCGAAAAGTCAAAGGATCATCAGCTGTCTAACGAAGTCCTGCTTGGGGTGAGTCTCTCTCTCTCTCTCTCCTTCCCTTCATCTTACTCACGGTATCTATTCATTAATCAAATTAACATCGTATTCTGTTTTTTCAGGTCTTTGGTGGTTCTACGTGAATTAATCACTACCATGTTTTGAATTTTGCATTTGCGTGCAATGTTATGGTTAAATTTCAAATGATAATATAGCATCTACATGCGCCATGGAATTGAAATCAGTCGTCGAGCTTTCTTATAGGAGGTCAGCTATCGTTCGACCCTCCATTCACTGTTCTATCTCGTCCGTACAATCCATCACCACTCTTTTCCCCCACTCCATATATAAAGCTCCATGATCGTCCCCTTCCCTCTCCATTCTTCAGTCCATTTACGCAGTGTTTCTTCTCCATCTACCAAAGAAAAAAAAAAAAAGGAGAAATCGCTGCGAAAAAAACGCTCGAGAATCAATCAATTTCCCCGAGAGAGAGAAAAAACGAAAAGAATAATAATGGCACGCAACCAAGCCTTCGTCTTTGGCCTCGTCTGCATCATAACCGTTGCTGTGGCCTCCGCCGCCTCGTCGCCGTCCTCAACCCCGTCGGCCGCCCCGATCTCCTCCGCATACGCCGCCCCTCTCCCGTCGTTCGCCACCTCGCCGGAATCCGGCATCGCCGAGTCGCCGGAGGACGGATCCGGCGACTACTTGGACTCTCCGCCTGCGCCCGCCTCGGAGGCCGCCGTGGCCCCCGCCACCGAAGCTCCGGCCGACGGGCCGGCAGTCGCCGCCGACACTCCCAAGGGAGGTGCCGCCGCCTTGAAGGCGTCCGCTGCTTTGGGAACTGCCGTCGCTGGATACTTGTTTCTTTAAATTGATCGATTGATTGATTGAGCGGTGATGGTGCTAGAGATAATAGGAATGGAATTGATTGTGCATGCTAAATGTGATCTTTTCCATCATTATAATTATAATTGAGAATAATTTAATTAGGAACGTTACCTATATTTCCAAGTAAGGGGACTAACATCACAAGGAAAGCAAGCAATCAGTGAATAAATTGGCATGGATATTCATTTCCACAAAAGGCTAAAAAGTATAAAAATCCCATGTAGTTTGTCAAAATGCACCAAGATCCATATATACTTCGAAAATTGAACAAAAATCCTTCGACGTTTATATAATTATGAGTTTCTGGTTATTTACACCCCATAATTGGGGGTATAATGCTATGTTATAGACAATATAGGGGGATAGGCGGAGCCAGGAGTTAAGTTTAGTGGGGTCCAGTCTAATTGGACCCCGTACCCTATATTTTGGAAAGTTTTCACTGGGGTCCTCTTTGGGTATTTTTGATCAATTTCAACCCCTATCAAAAAAATATTACATTATATTAATACTAAAAAAAAAATTTCCAGTGGGGTCCATTGACCCCACTGGGCCTCACGTAGCTCCGCCTCTAAGGGGGATGATGCTAAGTATAGCACAACACAAGGGGTTTTGGGGTAATAAAACAAGCATCCTAATTATCGTGCATTTCAGTAATAACACAATTTACATAAGATAATAACAGATGGTTGTTAACACACAATCATTGTTTGCCAACGTTTACACGATAAAAAAAGACGAGCGAAGTGAATATATTTTTGTTTGAGAGATAGATAAAACAAACTGGTTGGATTGTATCTTCAACGTGTGCACATACATCTATATCACGCATCGAACACATACATTATTTGTATATAACATGTCCCTCACGATTATTCACCTCAATTAACACTTCAGGGAGAATACAACATGTAATATAAAATTACACCAGCTCATGCCTTTTTTGCTTTTTTTTTTTAAAGAATAAAAGTAATACATATGTATATTTATATAATAGAAAATATCAATCAATCCATGACGATATCATTAATTAAGCTCCAACGCGCCCATCTTCGTGTTATCATCATCAGCTCATCAAACGCATTCAAAGACCTCCGAAACAGCACATCCACTTATTCTGCCCATTTTAATACACAATTTTTTTTTAAAAAAAAAAAAGCTCAGCAAAAGTATATTTCGCCAAGTTCAAAAAATGTATGAAAGAAAAGAACCTTTCTTTGATAAGAATAAGGTTGTTGTTGTTGGGGGTTATTAGGTGTCTCCTCCAATTCTTGTCTTTGTTGAGCTGCTGATGTGCCCGTGTTCTTCTTCTCGTCCCTCGCCTTTGCGAATATCACTGTGAATCCATCGGCAGATGATGGATTATTCACGTCCCACTCCCCAAACTTCGGCAATGGTCGACCACCCCTAATTTCGTGCTGCAATAATATATAAATATATTCGTAATTCTAATCTTTATCATGGAGAGATCATATTATGGTAATATATAACGAGAGGGGACAAATAAAGATCAATCATATGTATGTACACAGCGATTGATCTCATCTCCATTTCCAAAATTCATGCAATAAGCCAATAATTGAGGAACATACGCTCGAGGTTCAAGGAGGGACAAACATTTTCGTAAACAATCGAGAAACCTCGTCATATTAACATATACGATTGTCATCAATGTAATGAAACTCACAGACGTCATTGGAGAATGTAGGAATTGGCCTCGGATGTTTTTGAGATGGCGACAACAAATTGATATCTTGTGTATGGAGAGAGGATACAAAAAGAAAAAAAAAAAAGGAAAAGATAAAAGAAATAAATAGTAATTAGAATTCAAGAAATTTTGGAGACAGTTCTTTGGAGAGAGAGAGAGAGAGAGAACCCAAAACAATGATCTCAACCCATATAAATGTAGAAATATATATAGAGAGAGATGGAGATCTATAATTCTATATCAACTATTTTAGTTTTATAATTGCTATCGCGTTTCCGCCTCCACATCTAACGGTAACAACTGTTTCTTCGAGAACGTCCATGACTTTCCAATTATACCCAACAATGAATTGAGCCAAAATCCCACTATTCTTAGGATGTGCGTCAAATCAACTGCATACTTTCGATTCCAGACATTAAAAGCCGTTTGTAGTCGTTTTTAGGACATTGTTGAGTAATTATTTCACCGCTTGGTCGGCGGTAGAACTAGAAGGTCCTCGTGAAACGTGCCAAGTGATGAAGAGGGAAACTAAAAATGCTGCTCGCTTGCCTCGTGATGCCTCGCACGACGCGAGGAGTATTAATTTAATAAATTAATATTTTATTTGTTATTAGATATAGCCTTTGGCTATATAAAGCGATCGAGCGAGGCTATTGATATCATCCCACAACGAAGAAAGAAAAAGAAGCGAGATGTAGAGAGATAAATATTAGAGAGTTTGTCTGTATTTATAGATTGAGAGGTTGTAACTCCTAAATTTTCCTCTGTAGTGAATTCTTCTTCCTTGCCCGTGGTTTTTACCCCGATTAATTTGGAGGGTTTTTCCACGTAAAAATCTCTGTGTTCAATTTTATCTTTAATTATCAACTTGTAGTTGCGGTGTTTATCGACCGGGTTCGCTGCCCACGCCAACAAGCTTTTAAGGAGCGCATCATATTTCAAATTTTAGTCGATGTCTAAGGTGTAGCTTAATTACCTTCGATGTCAAGCGCGATAGTCATTAACTCCAGTTCAAGAATCATGAGCTTTATTCGAATTAGCATATTTCGACAATTATATATATATATATATATATATATATATATATACACACTAGTTTATTATCCGTGCATTGCACGGGTTAACTATCTATAATTATTTTACATTAATAAATAACTATTTATAGTGGATAGTGTGAGATAGTGGGTATTTTTTCATTTTTTTATTATAATCTATTATATTTTAATTATTGTAGGACACGTGGCAGCGTATGAAGACACCTACATTTCTTTAGTAATATATATATATATATATATTGATTGAATCCGAGACTATATATACTTCCTTACAAGATCGTTATTCATACTTGTCAAGTTCAATAATTAATGAGTGGACTCTGTAATAGCCTTGCCCTGATTCCTTCCACGACCCACGAACGGCTATTGATTCCTTTTACATACTTGCCTTTCACCATTGACTGCCCAAATAACATAAATATATATATATATATTAGAAATTGAAATCGCGTACAAGGCGCGCATTTATTCTAATAATCTAATAACATATTATGGATTTCAACAAAATTGTCATTATTGGATACAAGTTTGCGTGAGACAGAAAATAAATTCAAAAGAAAAAAAAAATTCAATGGTTGTAACACTATAAATAGCTACTATGTCAATTGAACCGAGCTACCCTAACCGTGAGCTCCGACAAAGTTCAATGGATCAAGTTCCAATTTTTTTCAACGGTGTGCTCATAGTTTTCATTGAATATTAATCTCTGCTTATTTGTCATGTACTTTCAATCACGTCTAGAAATTTTATCTTTTTCCATCACTTTAGGGGCGGTGACTAGGAAAAAGGGGGCGGTTTTTAGGGAATTACTATTCACCGCCCCCTTTTTACTTGTCACCGCCCCCTAAAGGGCTGAAAAAAGACATTTTTGCCCTTATGATATTTAAATTAATTTAAAAAGAATAACTAACTAAATATATAATTCCGGTACAAAATACTGAAAACTAGATACACAAATAAATTCGAACGATCGATCGATACGGAAAAAAAAATTCGATTTAACATTTTCGGACCGATCGATCGATATTTTCGGTCCTGCAGTGCGCGGGCCGAACGAAATTTTCAGCCGGGCTGTGTGTTGGCCGATCGACATTTTCGGCCCGCACAGGCCCGACCGAAATTACTGTTCGGCCCGCACAGGCCCGACCAAAATTACTGTTCGGCCCGCACAGGCCCGGCTGAAATTACTGTTCGGCACGCACAAGCCCGACCGAAATTACTGTTCGGCCCGCACAGGCCCGGCCGAAATTTCAATTCGGCCCAACACAGGCCGGGCCGAAATTTCAGTTCGGCCCTATTTTTTTTAATTTTTTATGAGGAATAAAAGTTAAAACCGGAGCAAAACGTGGGTTGGTCAGGCCCACCGTTCTCGGACCGGCATTCGTGTGCGCAGGTCGCGCGCTCGCACACAAGTCGGCCTGATTTGCACCCCCCTGCACGCGCACGCGAGCGACTTACATGTGGCATAATATTAGCTATTTAATTTAAACTAATAAAATTCACATCTATATATAAGGTGGGTGAAACCATGTTGTTTTTTCAATGTGGGACAACAACTCTTCACTTTAAATTCCCTCCAATTAATTCACCTTACATGTGGCATAATATTAGCTATTTACTTTAAACTAATAAAATTCACATCTATATATAAGGTGGGTGAAACCATGTTGTTTTATCAACAGTGTTGGGCCTTAAACCCTATGCCCGAATGATACATGGCCGTGTTTGACGCCGTGTTCACCATGTTTTCTACTTAAGCCGCAATTTGAAGCCCTAAGAGCATCTAAGCCGCCACAACTCATTTCTAATCACCAAAAACACCTCAAGGACGACTCAAGAACCCTAGAGATCAATCTCAAATGATCTCTAGGTGCTAAAGTGAAGATTTGAAGCTCATTTACACCGGAGGATCGAACAAAGTACGAGGAATAAGCTTGAGCTCGCTAAATAGGGAAGAATCTATGTATTTCTCTGCATTGTTTCATATACATTTCGTGGCTTCTTCCTTCACTATGAGTAGCTAATCATTTTGTGTGTTTGGGATGAGAAGAACGCTAGATAGCGTCGTAGTTTGGACGTAAAATACTCGTGAACACATGATATGGCTTTGTATCGTTTATGACAGCTTTTATTCGATTCAATATGTCTATGTATTGTTTTGAGAATCACATTTGGCATGTCTATGTGTTGGTGTGATGTTTAGTAGACCGTTAAGGGCGAAAGCTAAATGAAGGTTCGTTCTATCGTAAACGTTAGGCGTCGACTATAGGGCGAAAGCAAATAGTCGACCCTCAATTTAGATAAACTACTATATATTCTCGTTACCATTTAGGGCGAAAGCTAAGTTGGAAACGAGTAGGAATTATCGTGACATAGTCATTAATCATGTGGTAACGGTAGTTACGACTTCATCGATGATATCTAGCGGGATTCGAAATCCCAAGCACATTCCTTTTATTCAAAGTTACTCTTAAATCTTTAGTTGTGTTTTGATCATTTTTCTGTGTTAGTTTAAGTTGTTGTGACTTAGTTCAAATATAAAAATCTCAATCATTTGTTAGGCTAGATATTGAATTGATAGGTTATTACTAGTAATCAAGATTATTCCTCGTGTTCGATACTCGAATACTCGCTATAGCTATTTTACAAACGATAGGTACACTGCCTATCGCGCGTGATTCTAGTTATAATATATTCGTTTTAATTATTACTTGACGTACTCGCACGAACCTTTATTTAAACATACACGCACGCGATCAATGAGTAAGCAACAATTTACATATGTCAATCAATATAAATTTTTATACCTAATATATCATATTATAATACCTCGATGTAGACGGACGCCGATGCGACTAACCTTGTGGGAAGAACATTTGAAATTTGAAGCACCGTACCTTATCGAGCATGTTCATCGATTACCAATAATTTTAGCTATGAGATTATCGGTCAATACCTTTAAAGGTAAGAACAAATATTAAATTTGTAAATCAACTCTTAATAATATATAGTCACCATGTCTACCATTTCATACAGGAATTTCAGTTGGCACCACGAGTAGCAGTACCATACTATATAATCCTCCAATATCGCAAACTACAGAGTTGCGACAATGGTGGGTGTTCCACTTCCCAATAAAATAGCACGCTCTTTATCTCCCAATTTTTATCCATAACGCATCATCTTACACATCGTCTAATTTTACTTGAATTTTCTTGAAGGTTGGCCGATAACAAGGACTTCGTAAAGCAAGCTATCTCGCAACGGTTACACGAAAAAGAGAAGCAAATCATTCAACGTCCAATAACAACAGAAATCAAAAAGCTGAGCCACATTACTAATGCACAAGAGCAGGTAACAATTCATTGCATTAGATTACCAAAATATGACTCTTTCAACAATTCTTATTATTGCATCTTGATTTCCTCTCATATGTTTTACAGGTCAGATCCTTCTGGACAGCTGCTGTAGCACAAATTACAGATGTACAACAACCCCTCTATGTCATGATTTGCCCAGAATGTCGAAGAACCTGTGGGGCCTGCTACAAATGCGACTTCTCATGCTTATACCGCAATAAAGAGTTCCAATCACCATTGCCAAAGTAAGTCTATTAAATACGTGTTATGGTGGGCGAGTATTTGTAACATATACTATTCTTCCACACAGGTTACGCTTTCGGGTTACTTTATCTGATGAAACGGATAGCATATCGGCAATAATTGAGGACAAAGAAGCTGAAATGTTGGTAGGTCTTACGGTTGAAGACATAATCGAACACGAAGAACATGTACATTTAACCTACGAACGATTTACTAAATAAATTTTCTCAACTACATACAGTTCATTATCTATACACATATATTCAGGTAGGCGTATTTGATGCTCAAGCGGTCAACACTACGTTAGAAGCCACAAAATCATTATATGATATCAAAGTATATCAATACCCATCAAGGGCCTGCCTATCCACTCAGTACACTGTTATCGCTCGACTTTCTAAAGGTCCAGAGGCTTCCTTACACGAAGAACCGGAGCCTTCATCAAAGAAAAGGAAAGCAAACGATTCCCCTGATCATGATACAACAGCTCCAAGTAAAAGTGCCAAGAAGTAACAATTCCATCTCTTTTGCTAATATGTTGCATAGTATAAGTAGGACCCTTTTGACCTATAGGCTTGTATGGTGGGTAAGCTTTTGACTTATTTTCACAAAGCTAGGTATGTAAATAGGCTTTGGTAAACCGTGTGCTGTAAATAAGTTTGGTAAACTATGTGCATATATATAGCTTCGACGTTGCCCTATAGTTTGATTTGAATACTAAGTATGCCAATATCTATAAGTATAGACGGGTTACAATATGTGCGGCCACCTACACTAGTATATATATATATATAAGATAAAATAGTATCAAAATTTATATATCTTGGATTATTGCCACCTGTCAGATGCCGTTATCGACTTTAGTTTTGTCATTCGTGTCAGCCAATCTGCCAATGTACACAAAATAAAAAAAGCTATAAAACCCAACTTGTATATTTCTAGTAGTTATAAAATGCTTCGAAGATTCCCCGGTTAGACAAGGCAACAAAACAACAATGTTATTATATTATATTCAATGAGGTAACTTTAACTTTTTATTGCCGTCCTCAACAGTTTCTAGCATTAACCTCGATCTGTCGGAATCTTGCTTTCACAAAATAAAAACCCTCACCAATCACTCATAAAAACTCCAAGAAAAAAATTATAGGTTTGTTTAATTACAAAAAAATGGGAAGGAAGCCTTGCTGTGATAAAGCTGGCTTGAAGAGAGGGCCATGGACTATAGAAGAAGACTACAAACTGGTGAATTTCATAGTCAGTAATGGTATTCAATGTTGGAGACATGCTCCCACAAGCTTGCAGGTATATGTCATTACCACAGTATATATGGTGGATTGTCATATTTGCTTCTTATACTTTTTATATTTTATGACTAAGTATTATGCTTATATATGTGCAGGCTTATTCAGGTATGGAAAGAACTGTAGATTAAGATGGATTAATTATCTGAGGCCTGACCTTAAAGGAGGTGCATTATAAGAAGCAGAAGAGAATCAGATCATACAACTGCATGGGCTCTAACAGGCTCTTTGGTAACAGGTCTTTTAGGCTCCGTTTGGTTCGTGGATTTCGACGTGGAAAAGAAAAGAAAAAGTATGATTGTACGACACGTAAACCGTAATGTACAATGATTCGATGCGTACCACCACACTTTTCTTTTCTTTTCCGCGTCGATTTCCGCAGACCAAACGCACCCTTAGTTTAATGCTTAATTAGTTTCTAACATAAATATATGCTTTGAGTTTGATGGATAACACATTATCGTTTCGCAGGTGGTCTAAAATTGCATCCCATTTTCCTGGGAGGACAGACAATGAGATCAAGAACCATTGGAACACTCGAATCAAGAAGATGCTCAAGCTCTGAGGAATCGATCAATTAACTCAGAAGCCCATAGTCGAAGAGAAAAGCGAATCAGAATACAATGAAGTGAAATTGCATGATGAACAAGAAAGGGAAGTAGTAGCAGATAATGCTTCAAGGTTAGGGTGTGCTGCTGAGAATGTAAGTAGCCTCTTCAGCTGCAAAGGTGAAATTCCAATGCCGGGAGATTCACTCTTTCGTCAAAGTTCAATCCTTGAAGAATCAAATCTGAATGCTCGTGTTCATGAAGGTGATGATGGTGATGGTGATGATGATGATGATGATAGTGTTCTACTGCATTGGGTCGAAAGTCTGGATTCGCTTCCGTTAGGATAAGTTACGTGTTTAGAGGGGTTGAATAAACACTTGGTAGATTTTTCGGCATTGAACCGGTTAAGGCTAGATACCAGTGATTGATATTCGTATGTGCGGTTTGTGCTGAAGCTAACCGGTTTTGAACCAAGACCGGATGTAAAATGTAGTACTGTCAATTTGGCGGGGCGGGCCGGGCTGGCCTGCCAAATGGGGACCGCCCCGTAGCGGGCCGCGGCTAGGCCCGTCGGCCAATAAAATAATTTTTTTATTTTTATTTTTAATTAAAATTTTAATTTACTACTAATTTTTTATTAATTGTGGTATTTATTAAAAAATTATGGATAAGCATGCTATTAAGTATATGGTTGATAATAAATATTGTATTAATTAGATATAATTAATGAATCATTAATTACATTACCTAATTAATTATATATTTATTATCTATATAATATATATTTAAATAATATATATAATTAAGATATTGGCGGGCCGGCCCGCGGGCTAGCCCGCCCCGCCAAAGCCCTCGCCCGCGCGGGTGGCGGGGTGTGGCGACCCTCATTTTCTAATTAAGATTAGTGGCGGATTTCCGCAACGTAAGTCGCGGAAGGCCCGTCTAATAAAAACTTTTTCCTAAAAGATAATATAATTTAATAAAATATTATTTTACATAGTAGTATCTGTACAACGGGCGTAGCCCCAAAAATGTCAAAAGAACAAAAACCCTATTATCGCTCCACAGGTCTTCATCCATGTACCGTCCTGCCCTCAAAAGTCTGTGGAGCACCGCCACCAGCCGCCTCAGTCTTGACGCGCGTCGGCGTCAGAATCAGTACCTACAACACGTAAACACTGAGCGACTTGCCCAGTAGGTGAATAAAAATGCATGTATGCACGTGAACGCTCATTCCCGATCCCAACATCTCACATGCAATGTTCACTCTTTCTTTTTCCACAACCCTTTCTCAAATCACACAACACAGGGCCCTAGGTCAGACTCGACACCTCGCGCGCCCATAATAATAACATACGGAAGCTTACACTAGCAGCGTTTTGACGATCACGCAACTGTCCTGCTAGGTCGCTCTTCCGTAAGCGGTAGCCTACGCCGACAGCGTTTTGACGATCACGCAACTGCCCTGTCAGGTCGCTCCCTCCGCTGAAAATAATAACATCACGATGGTTTTGCACCTCGGGACGTTCACGCCCGAGTAGACAGATCGATCACGCCTGTCTGCCGTCAGGTGTCATACGAGTACCAACCTCGACTCCTCAACGAGTCAACAACAACAATCACAAACATCTCATTCTACCCCGCTCGACAATATCTCAAATCAACCGTCTCAATACGGTGTAAATATCTCACCCCTGTGATATAATATGCATATGCCATGCGTATAAACGTGATAACGTATAAAAGCATGATCCACATGAAGCGTACGTAAAACATATAAGTCACATAAGTCACGTAAATCACATAATCACATGAAACACATAATTGTGTTTACGTTTGTAGATGGATAATCCACCTACCTGTCCTCCCGCTAAAATTAGTCGATAATCCTGGTGAATTCCCTACTGTTCGAATCTCTGATCATAGAGTAGTATTATATCAGTATATTTATTAAATCACTTAATTTCGAAATTTTCAAACTCTAAGTCTTGAAACCCTAAAATTATCAAAGCCCTAATTTGTTAAGAACTACTTAGTGCTGAACACTTTGTTGGGGAGGTTAAATGTCGAGGTCTACTATTTGACATTGTCGAAATCTTTACAAAATGTCGTGATTGGTTAGGAGTGTGTTAAATGTCGAAATGACATGGAGAAATGTCGAAATGATCTAGGGAAATGTCGAGATATTATAATGTCGAGAACTTTATTTGTGAAAGGTATAAATATCGATATCTTTCTCGGAACAAGCTATCACATATCGGGTTTATTAAAGGAGTTAAATGTCGAGATAAAGTATAGATGTCGATAAGCTTAATAGCTAAAATGTCGAAACCTTTTCATAATCATGTCGAGTATCTCAAAAATTCCTTTAGGACACATTTCGAGATTTTCCCTTACTATACCTCGAATTCTTTCTATGACACTTCTCGACATTGTGCGTTAATATGTCTCGAAATTCTACATGTAAAGCATCTCGAAAACTACTTAGGAGAAAGAGACGAAAATCTTTATAACCATATCGAAATTCTCAAGTGCCGACATCTTAGTTATAAATTGTCGAGATCATGGTTTACAAATTCCAAATCCTTATAAGAATTTAATACCTCAGACATTAGCAAAACTTTATTGGGGAATTTTATGAAGACACAAAAACGTTATTGGTTGCTGTACTACTTATGGAGAAAACCCTAATTATAACACCAAGCTAACCTACCCTTATATTAATCTTTGAAGATTGGCCTTGTAATAACAATTGTATATTGAACTTTTGAAACTCAAGCTCTTAATTAGATCTTGCATGTTCGAAACTCCTTCATAATTAGCATCTAATCACGCAAGTTTGTGAAAATATGTAACTATATATTCGACATAAAAGATCATAGCACAGAAAAAAAATCGTCACCTCCTATACTTCGAGTTCTGTGAATTTAATTAAAGCTTGAGCTTGCTAAGAACTTCCTTCTTCTCTTCCTTGGCTTCTTTCTACTCAATTTCGTATTTATCTGTTCCAGCCTTTCGTTTGAGGAATGTTTGAATTAGATAAGATATACATAAGTTCTCTTCTAGGAATACTCATACTTGACATGACAAGGTGGTGAGTATTACTTTCCCTCAAGCTTAAGTAATGGGTTTATTAAAGTTTATCTAAAATTATTTGGGGCCATGATCACGTATATAACCCAATTTCATAATTTCCTATTTTATCATCCTATCAAATATTACTCAATTTTGGAAGTCTTTATATTGTTATTTTCATATGTTCTTTAAATAGGTTTTGCTACTAATTTTAGACCATAAATTTTTATTTTATTTATTTATTTTATTTTTATTTTACATTTTTGTTTCAAGACTTTAGATTAAATTTTATTCTTAATTCACGATATTACATTTTTAATTACATCCAAAATTCCATATTAAATTTACGGGTATTACATCCCCCCCTTAAAGAAATTTCGTCCCCGCAATTACGCCGACTGGAATAACTCGGGATAACGAACTCTCATATCATCCTCACGCTCCCACGTGGCTTCCTCAACTGATTGATTCCGCCACAAAACCTTAACTAACGGAATAATCTTATTCCGAAGTTGCTTTATCTCGTACATCAAAATCTCTACAGGCTTCTCTTCGTAACTCAAGTCAGGATTGAGTTGTTGATAAAGAAGCTCATTTTGGATAACATGGCTCGGGTCCGCGACGTATTTTCGTAATGTCGATACGTGAAATACGTCGTGAACTTGCGATAGTGAGGCCGGTAACTCTAGTTGGTACGCGACTTCGCCAACTCGTCTGATAATTCTAAACGGGCCTATGTATCTGGGGCTCAGCTTGCCCTTTCGTCCGAAGCGTTTTACTCCTTTCATCGGGGAGATTTTTAGGAACACTTGGTCATCTTCTACAAATTCCAATGGTCGTCGTCGATGATCTGCGTAGCTCTTCTGACGACTCTGTGCGGTTCGCATCCTTTCCCGAATCTTCGTCACAACTTCTGTCATTTCTCGGATCATATCAGGTCCTAAAAATGTTCGCTCACCGATTTCGTCCCAATGGACTGGGGATCGGCATTTGCGCCCGTGTAATGCCTCGTACGGTGCCATTCCTATTGTAGCATGGAAACTATTGTTATAAGAGAATTCGATCAATGGTAGGTACTTGCTCCAGTTTCCCTTGAAATCTAGAACACAAGCTCTCAGCATGTCTTCAAGAGTTTGGATCGTTCGTTCAGACTGCCCGTCGGTCTGAGGATGATACGCAGTACTGAACGAGAGCTTGGTTCCCATCGCTTTCTGTAAGCTTTGCCAAAAGTTCGATAAAAATCTCGAATCTCGATCCGAGACGATAGAAATTGGAATTCCATGGAGGCGGATAATTTCCTGAATATATAATTCAGCGTAGCGTTCCATGGAAAAAGTGAAATTGAGTGGAAGGAAATGAGCCGATTTGGTCAGGCGATCAACAATCACCCAAATAGCATTGTGATCTTTCGTCGTTTTGGGTAAACCAACTACGAAATCCATCGTAATATGATCCCACTTCCATTCTGGTATGGGTAGAGGCTGTAGGGTTCCACCAGGTCGCTGGTGTTCAGCTTTAATCAATTGGCAGGTCATACATCGGTTTACGAACGCTGCGATGTCTTTCTTCATACCTGGCCACCAGTATGTTGCTCGCAAGTCTTGATACATTTTCGTGGATCCTGGGTGTACTGAATAGTGGTCGCGTGTGCTTCCTTCATTATTGTCTGTCGTAATTCCTCGTTGTCAGGTACATAAAGACGGTTCTTGTATAGCAAAGCTCCATCCTCTCGGATGTTAAAATCTTCGGGTAGTGCCTCCTTCATTTTTAGGTAGAGTTCGTCTTCTTCTTGCGTCTTCTTGATCTGTTCTAGCAGCGTGGGTTGGAGAGTTAGCGCTGCTAGTCTTGCCTCAACTTCGCCCAAATTAAACTACCTCTATTCCAAGCTGATGTAACTCTGCATTCACCGCTTTTCGACTTAGCGCATCTGCGACTACGTTTGCCTTACCCGGATGATAGCTGATGACGCAATCGTAGTCCTTGACGAGCTCCAGCCATCTTCGCTGTCGCATATTTAGTTCCTTCTAGGTGAAGAAATACTTCAAACTCTTATGGTCTGTGAAGATCTCACATTTCTCTCCGTAGAGATAATGTCTCCAGATCTTCAGAGCGAAGACGACTGCTGCTAATTCGAGGTCATGGGTTGGGTAGTTCTTCTCGTATTCCTTTAGTTGTCGCGAAGCATAGGCAATCACCTTTCCGTTCTGCATCAGCACATATCCCAAGGCATTCTTCGAAGCATCGCTGTATACTGCAAATCCTCCGGTTCCCGATGGTATTGTCAATATCGGAGCAGAGGTAAGACGTTTCTTTAACTCTTGAAAACTCTGTTCACATGCTTCGGTCCATTTGAACGGAACGTTCTTCCTCGTCAGATTGGTTAATGTAGAGGCAATACTGGAGAAGTCCGCTATAAACTTACGGTAGTATCCCGCAAGTCCTAGGAAACTTCGGACCTCAGTAGGAGTAGTAGGTCGTGGCCAATTATTCACAGCTTCGATCTTACTTGGGTCCACAGAGATTCCATTCCCAGAAATCACGTGTCCCAAGAAGGCTACTTGCTCAAGCCAGAATTCACACTTCTTGAATTTGGCGTAGAACTGTTTCTCTCGCATGATTCCTAGGACAGTTCGTAGATGGCTTTCGTGTTTGTCTCTTGTCTTAGAATAGATCAGGATATCGTCAATAAAGACGATAACAAACCGATCGAGGTAGTCTTTAAAGACTCGATTCATTAAGTCCATAAAAGCAGCTGGGGCATTTGTCAGTCCAAAAGGCATAACCAGAAACTCGTAATGGCCGTACCTCGTACTGAACGCAGTTTTTGGAACATCTGCCTCCCTGATCTTTAACTGATGGTATCCCGAACGGAGGTCGATTTTCGAGAATACCGAAGCTCCTTGCAATTGATCGAATAGATCATCGATCCTTGGCAAAGGGTATTTATTCTTGATCGTGATCTTATTCAACTCCCTGTAATCGATGCAGAGTCGCATCGACCCATCCTTCTTTCGCACAAAAAGAACGGGTGCGCCCCACGGCGAAAAACTCGGCTGGATAAACCCTTTAGATAGTAGGTCCTCCAGCTGTTCCTTCAACTCCTTTAACTCGTTCGGTGCTAAACGGTAAGGGGCTTTAGAAATTGGAGCTGATCCTGGCATCAGATCTATCTTGAACTGTATTTCTCGATCAGGGGGTAACCCCGGGAGATCGTCGGGAAATACATCAGAGTATTCGTTGACTACAGGTACGTCTTTTAGTTCCGGCTGAGGTAAGTCCTCTGCCTTCACCGCATACACGAGATAAGACTCACAACCTGACCTCAAAAGTCGTTGAGCCTTCAGAGCCGATATTCTGGGAATACTATTCTTATATGTTTTACCCGGAAAAGTGAATGCTTCTTCCTCGGGTAGTTGAAATTTAACGACCTTCTTACTGCAATCTATGATGGCTCCATATATTGAAAGCCAATCCATTCCGAAGATGACATCGTAGTCGTTCATCGGGATTCCAATCAGGTCGGTACTCAAGTTCCTACCCTCAATATTTACGATGCATCCTCGCAGTATTTGGTTGGTATGCGTCGGATTCCCATGTGGTAAAGTAACTACATAGTTGCATTCAGATGAGGTAGGATATATTCCTACCTTCGTCACATACTTAGCCGACTCAAACGAATGTGTGGCTCCAGAGTCAATTAGCACCGAAGTGGGCACGTTATAGATAGTTAACGTACCCGTCACAACAGAAGGGTTCGCCTCGGCCTCCTCACTGGTAAGCGTGAAAACCCGTGCAGGAACCGGTGGAGGTCGAACTGGTATTCGGGTCGGGTTCTGGGGTATGTTCGTGTTACAATTCCTTGCATAGTGCCCCATCCTTCCGCATCTGAAACACTGTGGGTTTGGGTTGGGTCTGGGTTGATAACAGGGGCCGACATGGTAACGGCCACACTGTCTACATTGGGGTGCTGGGTTTGGAGGTCTGCTCTGGATATTTACAGGCCCCTGATTCAGCGCCGGGCGTCAGTTCTGTTGGCCCTGGCGATTTCCTTGGTTACCTTGACCTTTGTTGAAAAATTGGCGCTTGCGGTCACTTCCAGGTCCTTGCTGACTCTCCCTCCTCTTCTTCGCCTCCTGAGCTTCGGAAATCTGAGCCTCAGCCTGCTCCGCTACCATGGCCCTTTCTGCTACTTGGGTAAATTCCATCTGTCGGGCCCCCGAAATACTTAAGTCGCGATAAAGCTCAGGTTTGAGGCCCGTAATGAACCTCGTCACTTTGAGTAGATTTGTTGCCACCATGTGAGGAGCGAAACGGGACAACTCCTCGAATCGACGGATATATTGAGTTACAGGCATTCCTCCTTGCCTGAGATTCATAAATTCTAGCATCCGTCGTTCCTGTTCATGGGCAGTAAAATATTTGCCGTGGAACAATTCTCTAAATCGTTCCCACGACATATTCATCGGATCTTCTAGGACTTTAACGGTATCCCACCAGAATCGGGCGTTTCCTCTGAGCATGGAAACAGCGCACAAGACCTTTTCATTCTCAGGCACACGACTATATATGAACATATCTTCTATAGTACGCAGCCAATCTTCAGCCACTGCTGGGTCCGTAGCATCAGCAAAGGTTGGGGGATCCATTTTCCGAAACCGTTCCCCTATAATTTCTACACGTGCTGGCTGTGGGAAGGACGATGTTCAGACGAGCTATGATGATGGAGTAGCTTGTCGATTTGACTCGACTGGCGATTGATATGTTCCGACTGACGTTGAAGTAAATCGGTCAGTCGTAGAATAGTGGAGTCCCTTTCATTTGGAGGGGACTCCGGTTCGGCCCTACGGCTGGATTCAGCCACATGTTCACTACGGGTTCTTGGCAATTTTCAACTATTATCTACAATAATTCAAATAAAACACATATCAGATAACACATAATCACATAGTCAAGCATTTAACTTACAGGCCAGGCTGGTTCTCCAGGCTTTTGAGCGGCAGTACATGGTCAGTCTTCAGAATCTAAAGCCTACGCTCTGATACCACCTGTGGCGACCCTCATTTTCTAATTAAGATTAGTGGCGGATTTCCGCAACGTAAGTCGCGGAAGGCCCGTCTAATAAAAACTTTTTCCTAAAAGATAATATAATTTAATAAAATATTATTTTACATAGTAGTATCTGTACAACGGGCGTAGCCCCAAAAATGTCAAAAGAACAAAAACCCTATTATCGCTCCACAGGTCTTCATCCATGTACCGTCCTGCCCTCAAAAGTCTGTGGAGCACCGCCACCAGCCGCCTCAGTCTTGACGCGCGTCGGCGTCAGAATCAGTACCTACAACACGTAAACACTGAGCGACTTGCCCAGTAGGTGAATAAAAATGCATGTATGCACGTGAACGCTCATTCCCGATCCCAACATCTCACATGCAATGTTCACTCTTTCTTTTTCCACAACCCTTTCTCAAATCACACAACACAGGGCCCTAGGTCAGACTCGACACCTCGCGCGCCCATAATAATAACATACGGAAGCTTACACTAGCAGCGTTTTGACGATCACGCAACTGCCCTGCTAGGTCGCTCTTCCGTAAGCGGTAGCCTACGCCGACAGCGTTTTGACGATCACGCAACTGCCCTGTCAGGTCGCTCCCTCCGCTGAAAATAATAACATCACGACGGTTTTGCACCTCGGGACGTTCACGCCCGAGTAGACAGATCGATCACGCCTGTCTGCCGTCAGGTGTCATACGAGTACCAACCTCGACTCCTCAACGAGTCAACAACAACAATCACAAACATCTCATTCTACCCCGCTCGACAATATCTCAAATCAACCGTCTCAATACGGTGTAAATATCTCACCCCTGTGATATAATATGCATATGCCATGCGTATAAACGTGATAACGTATAAAAGCATGATCCACATGAAGCGTACGTAAAACCTATAAGTCACATAAGTCACGTAAATCACATAATCACATGAAACACATAATTGTGTTTACGTTTGTAGATGGATAATCCACCTACCTGTCCTCCCGCTAAAATTAGTCGATAATCCTGGTGAATTCCCTACTGTTCGAATCTCTGATCATAGAGTAGTATTATATCAGTATATTTATTAAATCACTTAATTTCGAAATTTTCAAACTCTAAGTCTTGAAACCCTAAAATTATCAAAGCCCTAATTTGTTAAGAACTACTTAGTGCTGAACACTTTGTTGGGGAGGTTAAATGTCGAGGTCTACTATTTGACATTGTCGAAATCTTTACAAAATGTCGTGATTGGTTAGGAGTGTGTTAAATGTCGAAATGACATGGAGAAATGTCGAAATGATCTAGGGAAATGTCGAGATATTATAATGTCGAGAACTTTATTTGTGAAAGGTATAAATATCGATATCTTTCTCGGAACAAGCTATCACATATCGGGTTTATTAAAGGAGTTAAATGTCGAGATAAAGTATAGATGTCGATAAGCTTAATAGCTAAATGTCGAAACCTTTTCATAATACATGTCGAGTATCTCAAAATTCCTTTGGGACACATATCGAGATTTTCCCTTACTATACCTCGAATTCTTTCTATGACACTTCTCGACATTGTGCGTTAATATGTCTCGAAATTCTACATGTAAAGCATCTCGAAAACTACTTAGGAGAAAGAGACGAAAATCTTTATAACCATATCGAAATTCTCAAGTGCCGACATCTTAGTTATAAATTGTCGAGATCATGGTTTACAAATTCCAAATCTTTATAAGAATTTAATACCTCAGACATTAGCAAAACTTTATTGGGGAATTTTATGAAGACACAAAAACGTTATTGGTTGCTGTACTACTTATGGAGAAAACCCTAATTATAACACCAAGCTAACCTACCCTTATATTAATCTTTGAAGATTGGCCTTGTAATAACAATTGTATATTGAACTTTTGAAACTCAAGCTCTTAATTAGATCTTGCACGTTCGAAACTCCTTCATAATTAGCATCTAATCACGCAAGTTTGTGAAAATATGTAACTATATATTCGACATAAAAGATCATAGCACAGAAAAAAAATCGTCACCTCCTATACTTCGAGTTCTGTGAATTTAATTAAAGCTTGAGCTTGCTAAGAACTTCATTCTTCTCTTCCTTGGCTTCTTTCTACTCAATTTCGTATTTATCTGTTCCAGCCTTTCGTTTGAGGAATGTTTGAATTAGATAAGATATACATAAGTTCTCTTCTAGGAATACTCATACTTGACATGACAAGGTGGTGAGTATTACTTTCCCTCAAGCTTAAGTAATGGGTTTATTAAAGTTTATCTAAAATTATTTGGGGCCATGATCACGTATATAACCCAATTTCATAATTTCCTATTTTATCATCCTATCAAATATTACTCAATTTTGGAAGTCTTTATATTGTTATTTTCATATGTTCTTTAAATAGGTTTTGCTACTAATTTTAGACCATAAATTTTTATTTTATGTATTTATTTATTTTTATTTTATATTTTTGTTTCAAGACTTTAGATTAATTTTATTCTTAATTCTCGATATTACATTTTTAATTACATCCAAAATTCCATATTAAATTTACGGGTATTACACGGGGCGGGGCGGGCCATATTGACAGTACTAGTAAAATGTGATGTGTGTGATTGCGAATGACACAGATTTGTTTCTGGAAGTTCGGAGTAAAATCTCCTACGTCTCCCCTTCTTCCCCGCAAGGAAGATATCACTAGAAGCCTCGGCTTACAACCTAGTTGTACAACTTCCTTAGCTAGACTCACACAATACAACCCTCATTGTTATACTCTGCTAACTAAATTCATAGACACCTCTTAGACAGCTTTTTACAGTCCGTCTACTTTCAAGAACTTTTTATAGTCCCTTGAGAACAAATCACTCACTAACCGTTCCGGTCTAGTGCAGTGATGACAACACCTATTTCTTTTCTTCGCTTTGTAAGCTTTTAGCTTGATCTGTCGTTCTTTATAATTCTCAGCAAAACTTTCGGTCGTCAGTGTACTTCCGGTGGCAGTCTTGATCCGGTTTCTGATATCGTTGATGAACTGCTGACTAGTATCCGGTTTTACCTAAGTCTAACCGGTATACTTATTTAAGTTAAGTTCAATAACCAAAACTATTAATATTTAAATTCACCATCTCTAGCAGCTTCTCTCATGGGATGTGATAGATCAGCTAAATGAAAATTCTTCTTGACAACCCATGATTTTTCCCCTTTTTCTTCTCACTACGAGATTTCTTTCTCTTACAATTTCATCGTTTGACTATGATCATTCTTGCATTTGCATGTTTAGTTCAAGTTACGCCTCTACGGTAAACATACGTTAATTCTTTGCCCGAGAAATGAGATGTTTAGAATAGAATCATCATCACTTATTACATCGAATTACAGTAGTGATCCCAGTTAATGCACCATGCAACTGCCATAACTAATAACACGCAATAAAAGCCCCTCTCATTGCGAGCAATATCTCATTATTGAGCAGAAAACATATGTGTAGTGAAATGATTTAACAATTTGAGACGAAGACGAAGCCTTCAAATGCCCCCAGGTATTGTTCACAAATGGAACATTTTAGTCCAAAACATGACTTCGTTACATATATAAAAGGCTGAGTTGACCGGATAGTAGCCAGTTTCAAGCAAATTGTCGGTTACCTTTTTGGTATTATTATAAATAAGCTTTGTTAAAAAGGACAATACAGTAATTGCATATCAAAATATCATTTAGATTGTTGCACTTCCCTAAAAAATTTAACCTACACTACAGACCATGTGACAAAATTCTCACCCCAAAAGAAAGATAGATCCTTGAAAACCAATTTGACTACGCCACAAAGAGGTTCTATATCCTTGAAAATAATTCCAGCTCGTCCCTATATCGAGCTAGACGAGGTGTGCCGGCGGCTTGTCAACAGCTTGTCCTTCTGTTGTTGGAGGCTTGACAACGCCGCGATGCTGAAGACTACGTGCTCGAGCGGCATCGCCTCTTCTCTGTATCAAAGTTCTGGTTTCTCGTGGCCTTGAATGTCGCGGCCATTGAAACGACAGAATGGGCGTTTTCTCGGGTTGGAAGTTGGAACTGCGATTATAGAACGGGAACATCGATAAAATGGCCGGTTCGGCGTCGGAAAGGTGACTTAAGGCCGGATTTGGATTTCTAGGTGTTTCAGAAGGTGAAGCATCGAGCGAGGTTGAAGGCGATGTATGTTAATTAGAAAACAAATATCTATGCTTAATGGGCTAGGCCTATCATGAATGTTGGAAAGTCATATATATTGACCAAGTATTTAAGGCTTGTATCGATAAATTTTAATCCTTATTTAAACAAAAATATATCTATTAGTAACAAAAACTTGATATCAAATTTTAATTAAGTAAACAATTTAATCTTCTTCATAACAACCCCTTTTTGATATCATATAATGCTAAAAAATTTACAGATTAATGGTAATTAGCCTCATAAATTTATAAGTTTTTAACTCATCATAAATATTAATTGTGTTTATTTTTACTACAATTTTTTTTAATCAAATTAGCGGAACAATCGTTGCCGTTCTGCTACAACTCAATGGAACTGAAACGCTCGTGTCGATTATCATTCCTGCGAACCAAGGTTGACTATTACTTTATCCTCAGAATTTTCTAAGTCCACGACTGAAGATTCGCCGACAAAGGCAATAGATTTTGGTCTTTCAGTCTCCACAACACTAGGTACTCACGTATATCTGCATTCTTACAGTAAGTATGAAAATTCTCATATTGAAAAAATTCAATCAACAATGTGTTTTATGACGTTTTCGTATTTATTTGATGTTAACTGATGAAGGCCTGATTATTATAACTATAGTTATATTAATTGTTTTTTCCATCATTTAAGAAAAGAGATTCCAAGACACTTTTTGGATTACCTATTGTTATGTTGCTTCAGAGGTATTGAGACATAGGTCAGGAACCGGTTTAGATGGATGGAGCATTGGTGTTATTACATAAGCTTTGTTATGTCGTTGGAGGCATTTATGGGACAAAACTTAGGATGTCACGAGGTGAATATTTCTTCTTTTCATAAGCTTAAGGAGAACCTTGGGTTAAAGTGAATTCAATCCGATGTCCTTTGTGTAGGTTCTAAGAAACAAGTCTGCTTTCAAGCGTAAAACCTAGCCACATGTAAGCAATCAATACTGCTGAAGAGTTCGTAAATAAGCTGCTCATTAATGATTCTCGTGCTAATTTACCTTGATTCACTGCAACACAAACACTGCGTATGTGTTTATGCCTACCAGATGTTTTATTTTCTAATAGTACTTTTTTCCAACGTTTGCTTCAATATTAATAACAAGAGATGTACATGGGTAAACTAACCAGAGACCCATCTGGTGACAATCTTACCAGTAAGGGAAAGTCTTAGATTGAGACCAAACAAAAAAGAACTCAACAAAAATGTTCAAGAAAAGAGGTTAACAAAGATAAGAATTATGCATTGTTTAACCAATTTGTTGAGTCCGATGAGATGATCCAGTGAAGGCAAACCTTCCTAAATCATCTTCAAGACAAAATGCCAAAAATCAGTTGCAGAGCTCTTGCCATTCCAATGAGGCAAGTTCCACTAGTTCAAGTCCTGATTTCTTGATTGCTTCGAAAAGCCAAAGATTCCGAGTTTTCCAAAGCATCCAAAGGATATAGACGGATAATTGTACTCTATGTTGGAAGCTTCGGTGGCTCGGCCCAAAGCAAGTAAGAAACCACCAGTCCTTGAAACGCAAGTTTGTATCAATAAATCTATCCCAAGTAATAGGGGCTAATTTCCAAACCAATTGGGCTCCCAGGTAGTGAAACAAAATATGTTCGAGTGTTTCCTCAGCTTCCCCACACCAAGAGCAAATTGGGTCGATTTCCACACCTTTTTCTTTTAATCTGGTCTTTGTAGGAAGGATATTCTGCACGCATCTCCAAAGAAAATGTTTGATTTTAGGCTTGATGCTAAGGTTCCAAATGCATGACCACATTCTTTTCATTGAGTTGCCTCTGTCACTGCCTTCAGCCACGCTGACATCTTGAGATTTCGCCATGAGGAGCATCCTGTACGTGGAGTGGACTGAGAAGAGCTGATGCTTCCCAAAGATCCAGCAGTGCTTATCCTTTGGGGCATCCCTGTGAATTTTAGTCCTGTAAATGGCAAGAGCCACATCATGAGGGAAAAAAGAATCAATAATGTCCGTATTCCAATCAGATCCATCGGGTTTCAAGAGCTGGGACACCCGAGTCAGCTGGTATCGAGGTTCTTCAGTGGGTGGGGGGACGAAGTTGGGGAGTTGTGCAAGCCAAGGTGATTCCCAAATGTTGATAGATTTCCCATCATGAACCTGGAAGATTGTTCCCATTTTCAGGACTGGGATGAGGCTGTGCCAGCCTTTCCAGTTTCCAGAGCCATGAGGCTCCAGAATGAAGCTCGGCTTTCAGAATAGGTCTATTTGGAAAGTATTTTGATTTCAACAATTTGGAGACAAGAAGATTAGGGTTGGAAATCATCCTCCAAAGCTGTTTGGTAATGAGAGCCTTGTTAAATAATTCAATATCTTGGAAGCCAAGGCCACCTAGATTCTTTTCTTGTGTGAGACGATTCCATGCTCTCCAATGAATCCTTGAACTGTCTTGATTTTTAGCTCCCCACCAGAAGTTAGAGGTCATTCTGATAATGAGTCTACAAATGCCTTTTGGGAGACAAAAGCAGGACATCACATACAAAGGAAGTGAGTTGATGACAGATTTAATAAGGACTTGTTGGCCAGCTGAGGAGAGATAAGAGTTTTTCCAGCTGTTGATTCTATTCTTAACAGCTTCAATGACATAATGAAATGTGTCACTCTTCGATTTTCCAATGACCAGTGGGAGTCCAAGGTATTTGGCTCTATTATGCACCGTGATACCTTGAAGAATATGGCAGATGTTAACTCTATCTTCTTCTGGAGTAGTTTTGCTAAAGAAAACTGATGATTTAAGAGAGGTTGACACATTGGCCAGAGGCAAGGCAATAATTGTCAAGGAGGTCCTTGAGGTGGTTAGCCTGAGATGTATTAGCTTCACTGAACAAGAGGGCATCATCTGCGAAGAGGAGATTAGAGATGATAGGGCCTCTTTTGGAGATTTGAGTCCTTTAAGCCGATCGGCTGATGAGAATTTATTGATGATGTTTGAGAGACCTTCTGAGATGATGATGAAGAGGAATGGTGAGAGTGGATCGCCTTGTCTAATACCTCTAGAAGGAGTGAGGTATCCCAAATGAGAGCCATTAATATTAAAAGAAAACGAAGATAAGCTGATGCAAAGTAGGATCCAATCAATAAATGTCGGGTGGAACCCCATTTTAGCCATAATTCGTCTAACAAAGCTCCATTCAACCCTATCAAAGGCCTTTTCCATATCAAGTTTAAGAGCCATGGATTTGTGCTTACCTCTTCTAGAAGAGTTGATGTGATGGAGGCATTCATGAGCAATGACGACATTATCAAGGATTTGCCTACCCTGAAGAAAAGCAGACTAGTTTTGACAGATAGATAATGGAAGACAAGTTTTGAGCCTTTCAGTGAGAATTTTAGAGATGATTTTGTACACAATATTGCAGAGACAGTTGGGTCTATAGTGGGATATAAGGGAGGGATTTTTAACCTTAGGAATAAGGGTGATGAGTGTGTGGTTTATGTTTTTGAGCATTTTCTTTTTAGTGAAAAAATTCATAACAGCAGCACAAACATCACTTTTAATGATAAACCAGAATTTTTGAAAGAAAAGGGGCGTCATACCGTCTGGGCCTGGGGTTTTATGGGGGTGCATTGAGAAGATTGCATTTCTGATTTCCTCTTCCTTCACCAGTGCTATCAGCTGTAGATTCAAGGAGCCAGTGATGGACTCTGGAATCCCTTCAAGAAATCCCTCAGGATCTGGAGGTTGGCTTGATGAAAAGAGGTTCGAATAGAATTTTGTGACCTCTGTGAGAATTTCATCAGTGTTGAGACATTTACCCCCTTCTAGCTTTTGAAGATTCTGAAGTGTGTTTGAAGCTCTTCTTTGAATAGTGGTGGCATGAAAAGATCTTGTATTTTTGTCCCCCTCTTTGAGCCACCGAATTCTGGAATTTTGGCTCCAAACCTTCTCCTCATCCTTGTAGGCATTATGAAGTTCAAGTTGAAGTGATCTCCAAAGTGTCCAGTCCCTATCTCCTCCCATTTCGTGCATAACGAGAAGCCTCTGTATAAGACTATCCACCTTGTTTGCTGAGTTGTTTTTGAGTTGGGAGGCCCAGGCAAAAAGTTCTGTTAGGTCCTACGATTAACAACTCTACGATCCTAGGCTAGAATTCATAGTAATTCGATCGTTTAGATAATCAATTGAGTTCGATCGAAAAACTCAAGTTAGGAACACTAGAGAGAATTCAATTAGAGTGAGAAAGTTACTGTTGTTTCTCTCTCTAGAAATCAAATTGCAAGCCCTTCGGATCAATTCTCTAAACTTTCTCTATTAAGCTCAATTGATTTACATGTATTTATACCAAACAAACTTGGTATAAATATCAAACTAGTCCCAATCTAAGGACTACTATACAAAACGCCCCTAATTACAAGGACAACTAATGAAATCCAGCACAATTACAAATGGTATTCTACAATCTCCCCCTTTGTGCTTGATTGCGTCTCCGTGCCGTTTGTCCTCGTCGGGCGTAATACGATCTGCGCAAGCCCAGCGCATGCTCGTAGTTCCTCAGCGTGATCCTCAGCTCCAGTCGCTCCTCGATATCTTCAAGCAATTCCATTAGGAGCGGCTGTTCTTTCACGAACCTGTGGATCCTTAGCATCGTATCTCGATTGATTTCTTCCAACCTCTGCTCGATGTTTTTCCTGACGACCTTGAGCGTCCCATCACAAAACTTATGAATCTCAGTCTTCAGCATCAACCTATTCTTCTTTGCTATTGGATTGTTGTAGGTGATGCCTAGGACTGAGCTGATGTGCACGTGATTGTTGGGAAGCCCTTCGATCTCAGGTCCTTTGTTGAGCGGAGCGGTCATGTTGACCTTCTTCATATTGCTCTCAAGCGCCATTTGAAGGTCGTGAGCGGCGAAGTACTTGACTTGTCACATCATGAACCGGTAGAGCCCTTCGAGGCCTTCTTTCTTGATGAAGCCCTGAGGACCTTTGTACTTCTCCACGTATAGCTGATAAAGATGGTACACTTCATCGGCGGGGAGGTACGGCAGGTCGCTCTCGCTCAGTTCCTCTCGGGTCCTGTCCACTCGTTCGATGATGTAGTGAGGTGTTGGAAGTCCTCCTTTGTCACAGTAGACGCTGTGTATTAGTCATCTCCAGCCTAACATCAGGTCCTAGTTTGGTCAGCATCCAGAGGTAGCTCATCATCTTCTGCTGATCCCAATGAGAGATCCCTCTAAGCTCGAACTCGTTCGGCTTCTTAACTCTGTCCGGAGACCTCCAAATATTCTCACGAACTTCTTCTAGGAAGGGAATTTCTATTTGGATGTTTTCCCATTGCGTGTCGATTCGGACGGTCCCTGGCGTTAGCCTTGGAGAGGGAACCGCCTGTTGAGCGATTAACTCTGGTAGCCTTGGATAACTCGCTCGTAGTCTTCACCTTCCTGAAGCTCGTCGTCTTCTATGATTATGAGGTCTATAGACGCTTGTTGTAGAAAGTGCCGAACGTCGTGAAGTCGTCGCCTTTGATGTTCCTCGGGCATGAAATGGGTCATCCACTGTCCTTCGAAGATGTACTTGTCTAGGGCCTCGTGTGGATTGATGCCATGTCCAGAGGGTCCCGGTTGGTCTGGAGCGACAGAGGGAGTGGCTTGGGTAGCTGCTAGAGCTACAAGCATCTCAGCACTTGCTGCTTCTTCCGGAAGCAAGGGGCTTGAGTAGATCGGTGGTGTGGGCGGAGGCGTCCTGAGGTGAAAGGTTGGTGGTTCGATGTGGACGGTGCGGTGCGTGGTGTAGGTAGTTTGGGTGGTTTGTGTTTGGGTTTCACCAGCTCCAGCGCTTGTCTGCGTAGCGCCCGAGCCTTGTCCTTGGCCACTTGTTGATGTCCTTGGCCTCTTCTCCCCCTCATGAGGGTCCTGATCGTCAGGATCGTCATGTCTGCGCCGTGAGTGGGAGCTTTGGCCTCGGCAGGTGTCAGTCGGTGGCTCAGGATGGTCCACCAATCGCCTATAGAGGGATTCTTCTTGCGGCGATCGGATGGAAATGCCTATCAGACGGGCGAGGAGAATGTTGTGGAGCTCGGTGATGGGAATTGTGTATGGATTGATGAGGATGGAGGAAGTGGCTAGAGGGTCGGTGGGTGTGGGTTGTGGAGGTGTGGGGTTGATTTGTGATGAAGGGCCTTCAGAGGCAGGTGTATTCCCGGTATCGCTTCGGGATGCCTCGAGTGCTTGGAGTACTCTCTCCGTGATTTTGTCTTCCATAGACTGTACAGCGGCAGAGAGAGCGGCCTGGAACTGCTCGTTCGTCACGAAGGGTGCGGACGCCTCCTTAGATGGACCAGGACGACTGATGTCGCCTGTTATCAACCCTTGAGTAGACACCGACTCTGTGGGTTGGCTCACAGTCACTTGAGGTTGTGACTGTATGAGACTTCCATCCAATCCTCGAGTCGAATCTTGAGGATTCGTCTCTATGGGTGTTAAGGCAGGCTCAGGTTGCGCCTGCGAACCAGACACCACGTGGGTCGGTTGCGGCTCAAGATAGCGAAGAAGTGCGGGCAACACTTGTCGTTGTGGTCAGCGTAGTATCTGGTGCGTTGGTGACGGCTGGGAAGAGGGACTCCAGTTGAATGCTAAGTCTCCTGGGTGTCCTCCTTATCAGACTTATTTCCTCGTCAGACTCCGTGTCAGACGAGGTGGCCGTGTGAGGAGTGAGGTCTCGATGGACGTCCTCCAGTGCCTGACCCGTCACCGGTGGAAGTGAAGTTTGCCCCATTTCAACTTCGGGCTGTGCTACTGGTAGAAGAACCTCCTCAATGGTTTCTTCGAGCACGCCAACATGAACGGGCACTTCCACTTGGTATTCATGTTCAGGAGCCTCGAGCGCCATCTCGGTAGCCACGACGTCTATCAAAGTCTCATCTACGTCGGGCATCGGCTCTTCGATCAAGGGAGACTCCTGTTGAAGCTCCTGAGCGACAACATCTATCATCGCGTCGTCAGGGCTTGGTTGGTGTTTCGGTTGGGGAGGGCTCACATGGTAATCTGCCGGGGGCCCTCTGATCATTTACTCCGTTAAATGGTGTTCCCGGCAGAATCTTTGATACTCAGCTCCCGCGGGGTCGGCAAGCCTGAGTAGTTGGATCGGAATTGGCATCGACGGTTGGTCCAAGTCCGTGAGCCGTGGATTGTGGAAAAACTTTAGCCTTGGAGGCTGATAGTTTCCACCAGGAGGCAGCTGTGGGATGTTCTCCGCATGTAACTCCATGACCTCCCTGATGATCACGTTGAACCATCGAGCATAGGGCACGTTCTTTGACCTTCGGTTTTCCTTCAGCCGGATCTGTTCAGCTAGATCATTCCAGATTAGCTGTGCGAAGTTGTAGTTTCTGGCGAAGGCGAGACCGTGAAAGATTCGCAGTATATTGTCGTTGCCCTTGTCGAAGCCGGCATGCTTTGGTGATAGCCACTTGTTCACGATCCCGAACAGTGTCTTCCAGGGGTGAGGGATACCGCTGCTCTGGACCTGAGCTAATTTGGTGACCCGCGGTTGATATCCCATTTGCATGAAGTCATGGACCATTTCTGCGTCCGACGGGAGCGGGTCGTAGTTGTCGCTGTGTGGCAAGTCCAGTATCATCCCGAACTGGCTCTTGCTCATATGAATATGCCGCGTCCCGATTCTTGTTGTGAAGGAGAATGCCCCATTCGCTACAACTCCTTGTATACATCCCCAGAATTGCTGGAGATAGACCATTGGCACTGAGGTGTTGACCAATGCGTGCCAGATGGGGTGGCCTCGCAGGATAGATACGATGATCTCGTCCGGACACCGAAATGTGCTTAGATCGAGCTGGAAGTTCGTATCCTGGACCTTCAAATATAGATTGTGATCGTATATATGGTCGTATCTTGGGTAGCGATCCATCTGAAAATAAGAAATATAAAAGTTTATTAGATCAGTTTTGTTTTTAGTCGAAAATTGAATAAATTTCATCAAACTATAGTAACAATGGAAATAATAGCATGTTCGATGAATTTCGAATTGAAATCGTATCAAATGCATAGTGTATGCTCAATTTTGAAAAAATCGTAATGGCATGAATGTAATTTCGAATGAAGTATAAATCGTGTGAAAAATAGTTCGAAATTTCGCTAAGTATTAAATCAGTAAGTCACTGTCATGCCGAGAAATTTTCGGTCGAGAAATTGAATTGCAATTTGATTTCCTATACATTGATTTCAAGAAAGAATTCCGTTTAAGTTTTGCGCTCGAAGAATTTTATCCGCTATTGTTAGCTACAGTGTAAAGACTTAGAAAAATTTCCTAAGTGTTGAAGTTGAAAGCGTGACTGTAGTTGATCAATTTTACGATCGAGAAAAATTCCGTGTAAATTTACGATCGAGAAATTACGTCTCAGGTAAATTTACTATCGAGAAATTTTCTTCGATTGAATAAAATTCTCGATTTGAAATTTGTCGAGCGGTATGTGATTTTCGATTGAAAGTAGATTTTTTTTTTTTCGCTGCGATATAATTTTATCGAGAAATTAGTCAACGAAAGACTAAGTCAAACGTCGAGAAATTTTCCGATCAATTACGTCCTAAGCGGCGAATTTCGAAAAATTAAGTGTTGAAAAATTAATTTTTCGCTGCTAAATTTTTGCGACCAAATTGAAATTAAATCGAAAATTCTATTTTGCGATAATAAGTTTTACGCTCGATAAAATTTGCATCTAAATTGTCTAATTAGTGCGTAAGTTTTTCGCTCACAAAAATCCTAATTAGATTTCTCGATGGTAAGTAATTTTTTTTCGGTCAAAATCTTCTATCTTAGCGACTAAATCAGAATTTTACCGATCGAAAAACTAATTCGACACAAGCAATATCTCAATTAAATCGGAATTCAATTAAGACTGTTTGCGATCGACAAAGTTCTTCGATCTGAAATACTCAGAGAAAAAACGTCAAAAATATTTGGAGCTAATCTACAGGTCTTATACTTGCTCCCCCTCAAATGATGCACAAGAATTGACTAAATATGCAAGCATATGAAATCAATTCAAGTCACGGGCACACAAATTTACCAAGTAAGCATGTATACATGGTCCCCGAAAACATGTACTTTAAATTATTGTGTGAGGGTAGAAGCAATGAAAAATTTATCGCATTTAAACAATTCAGTACCAATGCAATCTAAAATTGCATTTAGAATGTGCGATACACTAAAGAAATTCGCATTTATTCAATTCATCGCATATGAAACATAACATTTCATGTCAAAATGTGCGAATTTTTTTATTTATTTATTATTATATATATATATATATATATAGGGGTCAGAATGCATTTAGAATGTGCGATCAATCGTCACGCCTAAAATTTTACGAGACATTTGAAAGAGGAAAATGCCGTCAAGTCATGTCGTCAAACTAAAGTCCTAAGTTCATAGACTGGTCCATTTCGACAACTCTCACTAGGTTCGCTCTTGCTCTCAATTTTTATATTTTTATCACTCAAGTCAACACAAGCAATTTTAAGTCAATTTACCTGTGATCGAGGCATTTTTAATCATTTCACCTAAGCGAGAGACCGTCTTTGTGGAATCAAAGGGTTGTAAGGGTTATAATTTGGCTAGGACTTAGAACGGAAGGAATTTAAAGGAAAGTGAGCTTATCTCTTCATCGTCTTCCAATTCTACGTCCGTCTCTTTTTTTTTTCGGCGTCTTTCTGCTTTTCAATCTCTTCTCCCTCTTTTTCTTTTAAGAACTATCCCTTTTTATGTTATGCTCAAGCTGAAGCTCCGCTTCTCCATGAGGCTCTAGGAGATTATCGTAGGCGAAGTTCTTTTTGTTGGTTCTCGGGCCGATACCGAGCTCCTCTTCTCTTAATCCCTATAGAGGTTTCAGAGATTATCAATTTGGAGAAGTTCTCGGCTATGGAATTTGTACCCGAGGCTGCACTCCTCTTCTCGTTTCCCGATATAAGACCGGATTATCGTTGGAAAAGTTCACTTCGTGGTGCTCCTCTTCCAGCCGTTCTGACGAGCGTACGAGATTATCGTTGGAGAAGTTCACAACAGGAACCATGCCACTTTCTACAAGGTAGTCGGAAGGCCGGTTCCTTTGGTCTGATTTTTGCGCGTTGAGCAATGCCTTCTTTTGTCATCATCTTACTTTTTCTTTTGTTATCTTCCCCTCCTTTTCTCGTTTGAACAACCATTCGAAGAGTATAGAGTTCGGTTGAAGGCTGGGAATGGGTTTCAAATGAAGAAAAGGACATCGGAGAAGGCTCAAAGTGGATGACTAAGTGCTAACGTGGGGGAATTTATATAAGGCCGTATGAGGAATATCCTAAACTCCCTTATCATTTTCCTGACGATCTAACGCAGGATGAGTATGACACCAAGAATCACTAGGTAAGACAAGTAATTTATGAGTGACTCACTCGAGAAGTAGATCCAAAGAAAGGAAAAAGGAACAAGGCTTGAATCCTCACGCATGTAGAGTGACTTTGAGTCTAGTGGAACAATCAAATGACCTTTTAGACACAAGAATGCGACTTAGACTGACAAATTTTAAGCAACTAAATCGATCGCATGTCGGGGTAAAATTCTAAGTGACTTTAGATCAAAGCATCCTAACGGATTTCGTCATACCCCTTTATATTATATATAGAAATATATATTATATATATTTATTATTATTATTATTATATTTTATTTTTATATTATTTTTATCACGCAAGATAAGGACAAATAAGCATAGAAAAACAAAGAATAGAGCATGTGATAGTACAGAAGATCAGGTAATGCACATATTACGGAAGATTCAACATGCCTAATTTTCCGACAAGGAATTGAAATCGTTTCTCATCCAAGGCCTTGGTGAAAATGTCGGCTAGTTGAAACTCCGTGTTCACAAAGTACATCTCTATCGTGCCTTTTTCTACGTGATCTTTAATAAAATGATATCTAATGTCTATGTGTTTTGTGCGTGAATGATGAACAGGATTGCAAGTAATGGCGATTGCACTCTGACTATCACTATATATGGGTATATTATTTAGATTGTACCCATAGTCGCGAAGCTGTGTCCGCATCCACAGCATCTGCGAGCAACAACTGGCGGCAGCTATGTATTCTGCTTCGGCCGTCGAAGTGGACACACAGTTCTGCTTTTTGGATGACTAGCAAACCAGCTTTTCGCCTAGAAATTGAGCGCCACCGGACGTGCTTTTCCTGTCCATTCGGCAACCTGCATAGTCAGCGTCAGTGTAGCCAATAAGTTTAAAATTCGTACCCTTTGGATACCATAGGCCAAGGGTAGAGGTGCCCTTAAGGTAGCGTAAAATTCTTTTGAACGCGAGCATATGGGATTCTTTGGGATCGGCTTGAAAACGGGCACACAAGCAGGTGGCAAACATGATATCCGGCCGACTCGAAGTGAGGTAGAGAAGAGATCCAATAATACTGCGATACAGTGTGATGTCGACCGATTTACCAGAGGGATCGGCATCCAACTTGCAGCTTGGTGACATAGGAGTGCTGAGAGGCTTGCTCTGGTCTTGATGAAACTTCTTCAGAATATCCTTGATGTATTTTGTCTGACTGATGAAAATTCCATCATTGAGCTGCCTGACTTGAAGGCCTAAGAAAAATTGCATCTCTCCCATGTGACTCATCTCGAATTTGCTCTTCATGAGATCTCCAAACTTCTTGCAGAGCCGAGGATTTGTTGATCCGAAGATGATGTCGTCGACGTATACTTGGACGACCATCAGATCTTTGTCATGCCATTTAATGAAGAGGGTTGTGTCTATCGTTCCTCGTATGAATCCAGACTTCACGAGGAAATCACTCAGGACATCGTACCAAACACGTGGAGCTTGTTTTAGTCCATAGAGAGCTTTGTCCAAGCGATAGACATGATCGGGATGTTCTTGATCAACGAAACCTTCCGGCTGAGCGACGTAGACTTCTTCTTTTAACACGCCGTTGAGAAAGGCGGTTTTAACATCCATCTGATAGACTTTGAAGTCTTTCTGAGCCGCATAAGCCAGCAGAAGGCGGATAGCTTCGATACGGGCAACAGGAGCATAAGTCTCGTCGTAGTCGATGCCTTCCTGTTGATTGTATCCCTTAGCAACTAATCTTGCTTTGTTCCGGATCACTTCACCATCTTCATTCTTCTTATTCTTGAAAACCCATTTAGTTCCGACCATTGTTTTCCCATGTGGACGGGGTACCAAGGTCCACACTTGAAGACGTTCGAATTGATTGATTCCTCTTGCATTGCAATTGTCCAATCTGGGTCTCGAAGTGCGTCTGCTACTTTGGTAGGCTCGTTTTGGCTCAGGAAGCAGCTGAAAAGACTGTGTTGACGACGTGTCCTCACACCAACCGCAGGATCTCCAATTATCTGATCAACCAAGTGACCTCTCGTCCACTTGCGCTCATGAGGCAAGGCTGAAGTCGATGTGTCAGCCATCTGTGGATCTAGATTGCCTATAGTCTCCGGTTGATCATTTGTCTGATGAAGTTCCAATACTGCACTTGGATTGATCGTCTCTGATGATACTTCCTCGATGACCACTGTAGGTTCTTCGGTGTTCTGTGGCAATTCTGAATCGGGTGGGGTAGAGGTGTGAGATGAACTTGGTACGTCGGTCTCGTTCGGTAGTGAACGGGTCCTGAACTGAATTGAGCAGGAACCAACGGGTGAGGCACGGGTCCTGGACTGAATTGACCAGAAGCCATATCTGCCACTTCGTGGAAAGTGACATTATAGCTTTCCTTAATAGTTCGGTTGGACTTGATGTATACTCGGTACGCTTTTGATGTTGAAGAATACCCGACAAATGTAGCTTCGAATGCTTTAGGGTCGAACTTTGCACGTTGCTCTCGGTCGTTCGCCACAAAGCACTTGCACCCGAAGACTTTAAGGAAAGAGATGTTGGGCACTCTATTATTCACAATCTCGTACGGAGTCTTGTTGAACCATTTGTGAACCACCGTCCTGTTTTGAGTAAAACATGCGGTATTGACTGCTTCAGCCCATAGAAAGTGTGGAAGTCCCGATTGGATCAGCATTGTACGAGCGGCTTCCAATAGTGTTCGATTTTTCCTTTCAACGACCCCATTTTGTTGAGGTGTTTTGGCGGCTGAAAATTGTTGACTTATTCCAAGTTTCTGATAAAACTCACTGAGGTGATTGTTCTTGAACTCAGTGCCGTTGTCTGTTCGAACAACTTGAATAGTCTGTTGCAGCAGATTTTGAGTTGTGTTCACAAAATTGATAATCAAATCACCAGTCTCATCTTTCGTTCGGAGGAACTTAGTCCACGTGTAGCGAGAATAGTCATCTACAATCACTAGGACGTACTTTCTTCCATTGATACTCTGAGTCTGCATCGGACCACAGAGATCCATGTGAATTAGTTCCAATGGTCGAGAAGTAGACGCAATTTGCTTGATGTGATGAGACGCTCGCTTCATTCTTCCTAATTCACATGCCGAACATTGATGCTCCTTTTGTAGTAGTATAGTTGGAAGACCGTGAACCAACTTTTTCGTAGAAAGGCGTTGGAGAGCTTTCATGTTCAGATGAGACAGTCGTTGATGCCATAAGCTGTTCCTCTGTAAATCAATCTGAGAAATGAGGCATACAGCTGTCGAGGGGCGCACAGACGTCAGGTTGATCGTGTAAAGATTGGATCTCCGAAGTCCTTGAAGGAGTTCTGTGTCCTGACTATCCAAAATTCTGCACCGGTCAGCATGAAAGACCACCTGGAAGCCTTTGTCACAGAATTGGCCTATGCTGAACAAGTTATGGCGGAGGCCTTCGACGTATGAGACATCTTTGATGGTCAGATTCTTCAGAATGATATCCCCAAGTCCTAGAATCGGGGCTGAATCGTTGTTCCCAAATCTGACTTTGCCGTTTGGTCGGTCTTTGTAGTTGCTCAGCAGCTATTGATTACCGGTCATGTGTGTGGAGCAACCAGAGTCGAGGTACCACACATGATGGATCTGCAAAAACAATTTTAGAGAGCTTTAGGTACCCACTTAAGCATGGGTCCTCTCGGATTAGCAGATTTAGTTTTGGGTTCAGATATGATTTCTAAATCTATTTTTGGAAGAGTCTTAATAACCCATTGCACTTTTGAAAAAGTGGGTTTGGGTTTTGCCTCTATAGGAGACTTGGCCCTTTTGGCTTTTGTCGTCCTAGGCGGAGATTTAGAAACCCATTTGGGTTGAACCTTGCAGGGAAGGTTAATTTCAGCACGTACAAATGCTTTGGAGGGTTTGACTGAGGAAAAGATCTTTTCTTGTGATAGTCTCCTAAGGTGCTTGGGGGATTTAATTTCTACGGGATACCTTAGGTGAGTACAGTCATGTACGGCGCCATAAGCTTTCTTTATGGATGGATCTTGTTTCCTACGTGTCTTTCTTGTGGCATTTGTTTCAGAATGATTAATTTTTGATGTAGAGCCTATTTCGAAGTTGGTGCTTCTAAAGGTAATCGGCTGAAGTGAATAAGTAGAAGCAACTATCTTAAAAGTGGAAATAGCTCTTTTATTTCTAAGAGTGTCTTTTATTATAACAGAAGGAGTAGTATGTTCAGAAACATTTAAATCTAATGGCTCCTTCTTTATCTTAGTGCTAGACACTCTCGCCTTTGTTTTTAGTGCTGACGCTACGCTCCCTGTAGACGTAGGTAAATTAGTCATAGCACTTTTAACAGAATTATTTTTACAATTTTTATCTTTCAAAGGCGTTTTTTCATTTTTCACGCTTTTTGTAATAGCGTGAGAGGTAGTTTGGGAGGACGAGGAAGCCTTGAGATTTTCCATCTCCTTAAAGAATTTTTTCTTTTCAGCTTCGAAATTCTCTCGTTCTTTTCTAGCTTTGCCTGTGACTCCTCTATCTGTTTATGATAGGGGGTTTGTAGAGAGAATTTTTATAATTAACGGTTTTAACTTCCTCGTGGTGTGTTGAGAGTCACGAGGTAGAATTTGAATTAAATTGCAGACAGGTGTTAGAGTTTCTTTCCTATTTTTGTCCCTTTCATTTAGTTCTTTGTAGTCAAAGGGGATTTTTGGACCATGTGGACCTTGTCTAATGGATGAATCGAAAGTATTTTCATAAGACGATTCAGTAAAATTTCTAAGAGAGGTTATTCCTAAGCCCATGTGTTTAACATCGTATATTTCTTTCTTTTGTAAAACACACGGGTTAGTGAAACCTATGCCTTCTATAGGATTATAGAACTCTATATCCTTGGGCTTGTTCAAAAATATCGTCTGTTCGGATTGTCCCCTACGCGTAACTATATCGTCTAATTTCTTTACTTTGGCATATAGTTTCTTGCGTTCCTCACCTAGGAGAGATAATTATTTTCCACGGTTAGTTTAGCGGCTTGACAGGCATCGAAATCCTTACTAAGCTCACTAATCTTAGCATTCGATGTTTCTAATTGAGCTTCTAAGTTAGTGATTTTAGAGGTAGCTTCGGTTATCCTACAATTGAAAATGGCTTTCTCGTTGAGATTTCTAACCAAGCAATTGTAGTTATTTGCTAGCCTATCTTCTAATTCCTTAATCTTTTCGCTCTGTTGTCCTGGTTGAGGTTGACTAGTCTCTCTAGAATGGAGGCTCTTAGTGAGTTCATCTATTTTTGCACTAGAGCTCCTAAGTTCTTGTTCGAGACTATCTATCTTCTCCTGTGCTCTCTCAAGTTCGTTCGCTACTTCCTTTATACTTTTCTGCTCACATTTCATGTTAGCATATTGCTTTTGATATGATTCTAACATGGTCAATAATGTGGAAGGAGTGACTACCTCATTTGAAGACGTGGATACGTTGTTGTAGCTCGAGCTCTTTCCTCCAGAGAGTATTCTCTAGGCTCCTTTAGTCTCCTAGAAGCTGGAATTGCTGGAGTAGCTGTTTCGTCCCCGGGTACATGAACCCAGAACTGGGCCGGTCCCTCTTCAAGGGACTTCAGTAGATTTTTTGCTTGATCCTTTAGAGCGATGAAATTCAGAAAGCGGCTTCTCCACACTGTGTATTCACCTCTTTGCAAGATCGGCGGACGGTTGTCATTTCCGAGTGAGTATGCATCCATGTTTGTATTATAGTAGTCGAGTTGTTGAAGGATCTTCGTTGATTGTTTTGAGGGTTGAAGACGATGTAAAGTGCTTCACAAGTGACGAAATTTGTTAGTAGCGTTTGATTCGAAGATTAGATAGACAATTATTTTCGATTCAATCTTTAAAATATGATCGAAATTAATTTCGTCGATATAGAATGTATTTACTGTTTTCGTGCGAGAAATTTTGTCAGCGGAAAATTTTACGAGGGAAATAAATTGCCCAAAATCGTTCAATCGAGAAAAGTTTCCTGATCGTGAATTTATTTCGATCGTAAAGAAACAGTACGTTAGTAAGTTTCTCGACAAGTCAAAATAAATCCGTTGACTAGAAAAGTTTCTCGCGTATAAATGATTTTCGCCTGGTCACACGTTAAAAGGTTTGACCGAAAAAGTTTTTCGAGTGAAAGTTATTACGCATGCAAGGTCAAAATTGGTCTCACTCGAAAAAGTTTTTCGCTGGATAATGCTCGAGAAATATTTCTAACTAAAAACGTTTCCGCTGATGACGATTCTAGCGCTGACTTCGTATTCTGACCGAGAAAAATTCTCGCGCTAAGTTTATCGATCGAGAAACTAATCCGATCGCAAAACTTAGCGAGAAAAATTTGAGCAATCGAGAAAAATTCACAGAATACGATTAACACAAATTCGAGCAAAAACAAAGAATCAGATAGTGAAGTTTGAGGTAATTGCTCGCAATCAAGTACTAATCACGCACGAACAAGCAATTAAACACGTTATGAAGCAAAATATATCGAATTTGATCAAAATCAGAACGTGTTCTTCATGTTCTTCGTCACAGTAAAATTTCAGAATCAAATTAATCAAAATTCGACGTTCAAACTGCTACTGATTTAGTCGCAATGATCATTTATCACTTAATCTAGCACTGAAACATCAGATTCAAGTCAATTAAGCACAGAATTAAGCTATTAGATCGAAAAACTTTTTGCGCCAAATCTGTTCTTCGATGGAACAGTGTTCGAAATAAAATTTCGATCCAAATCTAACAATTTACGATTCAAAACAGAACGAATCTGCTCTGATACCAATTGTTAGGTCATACGATTAACAACTCTACGATCCTAGGCTAGAATTCATAGTAATTCGATCGTTTAGATAATCAATTGAATTCGATCGAAAAATTCAAGTTAAGAACACTAGAGAGAATTCAATTAGAGTGAGAAAGTTACTGTTGTTTCTCTCTTTAGAAATCGAATTGCAAGCCCTTCGGATCAATTCTCTAAACTTTCTCTATTAAGCTCAATTGATTTACATGTATTTATACCAAACAAACTTGGTATAAATATCAAACTAGTCCTAATCTAAGGACTACTATACAAAACGCCCCTAATTACAAGGACAACTAATGAAATCAAGCACAATTACAAATGGTATTCTACAAGTTCCATTCTGCATTGTTTGATTTTCAGAGTGGGTTGAAACATGGGGTTGCCTGATTGGGGTTTGGCCCAAGCCCTAGCAACAACTTCAGTAATGTCAGGTTGTTCCAGCCACCTTTTGTCGAAAAAGAACTGGCTTTTAGGTCTGAGGAAGATAGGATTGGCATCAAGAAGAAGGAGACAATGGTCTGAAGCCAACTTAGGGACATGTGAGACTTGAGAATCTGGGAAGCTTAGTAACTAGTCAGGCGAGACAAGAACTCTGTCTAATCTTTCTTCGACAAACCCTTCTCCACTTCGGTTATTGGCCCATGTGAACTCTCTACCGTTGAAGGGAATCTATGAGGCTCCAATACAGTCTATGAATTGATTAAAAGTTCTAAAGCTGGCTGTTGTTCTTTTCTTACCCCGTTTTTCTCATGATGGTCTCGAACATCATTTAGATCACCTCCCATGAACCAGGTTCTACCCCACCTCTGTTTCGCCTTGATCAGATAATCTGTTTGTTCTTTTTTAGCCCGATGGTCATTGCTGAGATAAACAAAGATGGCCCAGAAAGGTGTTTGGCTTGTTCCCCATATACATTGTGCTTCAATGCAGTAGAGATTGCTTGAAATGGAAAGGATTTGAATGTCTTGGTTCCAGAACAAAAGTAGCCCTCCGCTTCTGCCCACAGGATCAACGGAAAACCATCGATCTTTAAGCCTTAGGTGATGGCAGACTGTGTTTACAAAGGATTTTTTGTTTTTTGTCTCACACATAAAGCCTAAGGCTGGGAGGTGTCCCCTTAGGGACTCTTTGATCTGCGAAACTGTAGAAGGACCTCCCAACCCTCTACAGTTCCACAAGGTCACTCTCATTGATCTAATTGGGGCCATTTAGGGCTGGCTTCCTCCACCTCTTCGTTGGAACGACTGTTGGTGATTTGGATCTTGGATTTTTTTTTTCCATTGGACAGATTGTGGGAGCATTCCTCTAGGCCATCAAATGTGCTTCTGCTTCGTTTCAAGGTATGATCCAGGTCCATTTTTTCTATCCTTGGTTGTTTGGATTTCGGTTCTTTCTTTTTGTGCTTTCTGAGGTTGGGTGTGTATTGATTGGAGATGTCTAAGAGAGGGGTTCTGGTTAATGTCACTTAGGTTCTCATTATGGTCTGGTGTGGGGTTTGGGAGGGAGATATGGTAATTGGCTTCTTAGTTACAGTTGGGGGAGGCTTTGTAGGTGCAATTGAAGAGCTGGGTGTGTGTGAAGACGGAATATGATTGGTTGATGATGAGGCGTTGAAGGTTGGGGTAGTGGTTTCTTGGATAGTGTGTTTATGGACCTGTGCGGATGTATTGGTTACTGGGACAAGGTTATGGGCATTGCCTAACGGCTGTAGTGGTAGTGGTTGTTGTGGTAGGGTTTCTGTTTGTGGTGTCGTGAGTGGTTCTTTTCTGCTAGGGGTGTAGCCGTAGGTAGGTTTTTTGATCGGGGGATCTGCACGCAGCCAGGTGCCATATTGTTCCAATTTGAGTGTGTTGGATTTGGAATCAAGATTCTTTCTTGAGCATCCTTTCTCCAGATGACCAATTCTGCCGCAGTAGTAGCAAAAATTCAAGAGGTGTTTATACTTGAAATCAACCCAGATGTTATCATTCTTGAGTTTGATAAATGCCCCTCTAAGAAGGGGTTTCCTTGCATCAACCTCAGCTTTGATTTTGAGAAATTTCCGCCCTCTGATGGGATTTTCAGATACATTGACTTCAAGACATTTGTAAAACATCGTACCAATTCTACGACCCGTGTCAGAGGAGGTCCAATGCTGGGAGATTCCAAACTTGGATCCACAGGTCAACGAGAAAGAATGATTCTGGCTGAAGCATCAGAGTGGGTGTCCATGCCTTGAGAATCATATATTGTCCGTCAAATGTCCATTGCTTCCAGAAGAGGATTTCGTTTTTATCATCTTGCGAGGTGAAGGTGAACTGAAAGATGTTCTTTCCTAGGTCTCTTATTTTGAAGGGGTCTTTGGTTTGCCAGATGCCTGCAAGGGTGTTCTTCAACACATGATAGTACTGATTGATATAATAGTTTTAGCCTAATTTGTGTTCTCTTGTAGTCATTGGTTCAGCACATCCATAAATTCAAGGGGGTGAAGCTTCCAAATCCCATTAGACATCCCTGTTCTGTCCAACATTTGCCCGTTTCTAAAAGTGGTTCAAACAGTTTGTACGCCTCTCACGTGTCTTCTTATTCAAGAAATTTTTTCACATCTTTCTGTTTGAAACACTTACTGTATAATTACGTCCAAACGTCGTTCTCCGGGTCGAAGTTTTCTCGTAGCCGCACATCGTGCGGTGATCAATAACTAGTATAATTACTAAGTCAACAGTTTCTTAGACTCTTATCAATTCAAATCCCATTATCGCCAAAATGAGGCCCGAAGGAAAGCCCGCTGAGCATCATGGCCCGATTCAAATTAATTTACAGCCCAAGTCAATAACACTACTTTCAAATTTCATACGAGGAAGAAAAAGACCTTGAACTAAAATCACCAACACTAAGCCTCGTCCATGCATTTAGAGAGTCTTCCTATTACTATCTTTTTATCTGTCATACACATTACTCCTCTCCTCCCATAAATAGAAACATCCATCAATGCTCGTATATGTCCTACCTAATGTTTGTTATCTTTATGGAAGTTTGAGATACACGTGTCAGTTGAAAAGGGCAAAGCTCACTAAGCGCTATGATTATAATCAAATTCGTATATTCGTAGCACATGCAATATTGGGTGTATTTAGATATGATCACATGCTTCTTTTCTTTATATGTGTGATCGCTTTTTATTAACTTTCAGATAAAGATGCTTTCTTCACATGCCCTAATCATCTCGCGAGCCTATTCATCATTGCACAATAACACTCTAGTAGTATATTACGAAACTTTATGGAAAGTTTTCTCTTTTCCATAATGCTAAAACAGTATAACTCAACGAGGCACACAACCTTTTATTATTAGTTGGTGTAGGCAAGGGAAGATATCTGATTCAGTCCAGCCTTATTGTTCTTTAAAATAAATTGAACATTGTAATTAAGGAATTACTACGATGAACTCCAAGATCAATTCTATGAGTATTTATTAATTATTTGACGATGAAATTGAGGTGGGTATCGTTAATTTCTAATTCCACCGGCTACAACATATTGTTGTATAAGGAAGCTTACGTCAACATCGATGGAAGGTCCAAAGCATGCAACTATAATTTTCATCATTTTTTTATTAACATATAAAGCTAAAAAAGAAGTAATATATTTGCAGTCAACTTTCCATTTTTCCCATTATAAAAACAATCGTCTTGTGTGCTGTCCTATCTGTTACATACAATGTATTATATACTTAGTTTTTTGCCCGAGTCATAATTATATAACTATTTTAAGTCCATTATACAAACTGAATTGCTATTCACCGCCCCCTTTTTCCTAGTCACCGCCCCCTAAAGGGCTGGAAAAAGACAATTTTGCCCTTATGTGATTTAAATTAATTTAAAAATAGAAAACGGCCTATTTTCACGACTGGTAAGCCAAATTAACGTAAAACATTGTTCGAATTTCAACTCGACCGAAAGAAAAAAAAAAATTTTTTTGGACCGAAATAAATTTTCGGTTGTTACAGTACTGACCGAAATTATACTTCGGTCAGTACTGTAACGACCGAAAATTGATTTCGGTCAGTACAGTACCGACCGAAATCAATTTTCGGTGTGTACAGTAGTGACCGAAATCAGATTTCGGTCGATACTGAACAGACCGAAATCAATTTTCGATCGTGTACAGTACTGACCGAAATCGATTTTCGGTCGTTACAGTAACGACCGAAAATTGATTTCGGTCGAATTTTTTTTTTATTTATATTATTTATTTTGATTATTTATTTATATTATTTATTTATAATATTTATTTATATTATTTATTTGGATTATTTATTTGGATTATTTATTTGTATATTTTATTTGGATTATTTATTTGTATTATTTTTTTTATTTATTTAGATTATTTTTTTGTATTATTTATTTGGATTATTTATTTATATTATTTATTTGGATTATTTATTTGGATTATTTACTTGGATTATTTATTTGTATATTTTATTTGTATTATTTATTTGTATATTTTATTTGTATTATTTATTTGGATAATTTATTTTTATTATTTATTTGAATTATTTATTTGTATATTTATATTCGAAACGGAATAAATATGCAAACAAATATTGAAAACATATATAAAATCCGTCCGATACAATAAAAGATAAAAAAAACAATAGCAACAGCGTCAAGGGGCCTGGCGCCACCGGTCGTTGATGTCATTCAGCCTGTCTCGGAACTCGTCCGTACGCGTCGTATCACCACGAAGCAGACTGGCTAGCATGTCCGAAGTCAAGCTGTACATCGTGCTGTACCACTGCACATAGCAATAATACGTACGATTACACATATAAATATAAAAAAAAATCGACATAAGATTTAATTACGTACGTAGTCGGCGTGGCTGCGCGGGGGTATGCATGCCGATGAGGATCCCTGCTCCGTCGAAAGCAGGCGAGGATGAGAATGCATCTCATACCAGTCCATGTACCCTCTAACGGTTTCACCAAGGTATTGCACGGTGGCACGATGGAGGTACGAGAGGTTGAGGATGGAGGCGTACGGGAATAATCTCCAAGCATGTTCTGCTGCATCGACAGAATGATGCACCTTATACCTCGTCGGGTCTGCTGGCATGACCGCCTTCCGTGGCGGATTCATCGGCGGCGGGATGACCTGCACGTACCCCAACTGGCGCAACACTCTCATGGGGGAGTAGGGCTCAACGATGTCGCGATATATAACCCATCCCATGAAAATCGTCCTCAGCTGCTGCGACATTGGATCGGGACCGTACGGCAGCCAAGCAACCTGAAAACATTTAAAAAATTGTATATCATCCCACGCAAATATAGACTTAAATTGTTAAGATACCTCGCTTGCAGACGTGGCATCTATCTGACGGCGGATAGCAATCAAGCGGTGGACCGTCCGCTCTGGCTGACTTACAGACCACATGCGTAATCGTGCCTCGCCAGGCTCCACATGATGGGGGAGACGGTGTGGGCGGAAGCATGGGAAGTACTCGTAGATCCACGCCTGCAGTAACGAGAGGCACCCAACTAATCCCCTCGCATCCGCCCTGCTTGCCATGCCAAGCCGGCGATAAAGGTAAGCGAGAACGGCCGAACCCCACGAGTAACCACTGGCAGAATCCACAACCAAGCGATGGCCTGCAACCCCGCCGGCCGCCTCTCCAACATCTCCTGCATCACATCGTTAATCATAAGCCCACCGCCTCTCCAACCGGCGTGGAGCGCGTCCGCGGAGATGCCCATAATCTCCCTCGCCGCCATCTTCTGGTCGCCCACGTCTGGTGTCCCCGATAAAGTCGTCCCGTCGATCGGGATACGCAGGATCTGCTCGACGTCGTGGAGCATGATCGTCATCTCCCCCCACGGCATGTGGAAGGTGTTCGTGTCTGGATGCCAGCGCTCCACAAAAGCGCTGAGTAGAGGCTGGTCCAACTGACCCATCATAGCATCCGTGAGGTGCGCAAGCCCCGTGTCATCGATCTGGCTCTGCGTCTCCGGCGGGAACTTGGAGTACCAATTCTTCAGCTTTCCAAGCACTAAAGCCCGCTGCTCGCACTTCAGCAGGGGTCTCTCCTCACCCGTCCAGATGCGGGGCGCGATGTGCCCCAGATAACTACGGATCACCTCGTCATCATATGGACCACCGGGCTGTGGCCCCTGCACCCTCCACGAACCGTCATCTGTGACCTTGGAGCGCTTGCTCCCTATTTCATTTATCACGAATAACGCAAAAATAAATTTAATTTCTTTTACGTATTTTAAGACACGACATCGCATGTCATTTTATAGAGGAGAATGGAATTACCTGAGGAGGCCGGTGGCAGATCGTCGCCGGATGACTCAAACGATGCTCCATCATTCGGCACACCATGATCCGCATGCGGATCGTAATCCGCATATACGGACTGCGAAGCAGCTGCTCGCTTTCGCCTCTCCTCCAACGGGGGGGGTCTACTGCTTCCTCCGGGTAGGGTCTTTCCACCCATGGTCTGTAATTAAAATTTTTTTTAAAAAAAAAAAAAAAAATGACCGAATTAAAATTTCGGTCATTGCAGTACCGACCGAAATATGATTTCGGTCGGTACTGCAATGACCGAAATCAAATTTCGGTCGGTACAGTGCTGACCGAAACATGAATTCGGTCAGCACTGTACCGACCGAAACATGATTTCGGTCATTGCAGTACTGACCGAAACATGATTTCGGTCGGTACTGTAGTGACCGAAACATAATTTCGGTCGTTAACAGTACTGACCGAAATTATGTTTCGGTCAGTACTGCACTGACCGAAATTATGTTTCGGTCAATATTTTTTTTTTTTTCACCGAACGGAAATACAGTTTGGTTGAGACGAAATTCGAACGATGTTTTACGTTAATTTGGCTTACCGGTCGTGAAAAAAAGCCCTTTCCCTTTCCTAGTCCTTGTCGGGGATCCATTGCGATTTTAGTTTTTTTTGTCTGATTTGGATATGCGATTTGAAAAGTGTTGTCTGGACAGGCTTTAAATAGATATTTTTTCTTGTTTATTATAATTTTCTCTTTTTAAATTAATTTAAATATCATAAGGGCAAAATCGTCTTTTTCTAAAGGGGGCGGTAACAAGTAAAAAGGGGGCGGTAAATAGTAATCCTTATACAAATTAATTAATCATTTTTAATTAACTAATTAAAGAATCGATTTTTGATAAAACATGGGTGATTACTTTTTTAGAAAGTGGGTGTGGGGTGATTTTAGCAAGAAATAATTAATTAAAAAATTTTAATGGACATGACACGTGTCAACAACACCACAAAACTACATTTAAATTGTATATATAGGATATGATAATGCACGATCGTTTTACCAAATTATTCGTTTTCTATTAAATGTACAATGTATTTTCCATCAAGATTTTGTGGTCTCTCTTCCGTCTTCTTTTGTTCACTGCACTGAAGTTTTTAGTATTATCAAATAGACGCATTTACTACCTTTCATGAAAGTGATGGACTCATTCTTTATTGTCTCTTTCACTTCCCTAATTACTATAGCCTAAGCTCTCATTTAAGATTTGTTATGAGTTCAACGGTTTTCTGATATGTTTTAAGAATCTATTTCAATCAACTGTTGAAGCGGCCACAACCTCCATAGCTTTACCTTGCCCAGTTAACACTTTTTCCTATATTTTCATTTTACCTTTGTTTTTATTTTCGGTGTCCTAAAAGTAGGTAAGGAGCAAGCCTCATTATTGCTCAGAGAAAGGGACAATGCTACGCAACTCCGTCATCATCAATTCATCACCTTTCATGTCATATTTTCCCATACTTGAAATCATCATCTATGTTGATCACTTTCCATATCTTCCTCTCTGAACTCTCTGGGTTAGGAAACTTTTGACTCGAGACATCTAATTGGTATATCCTTGCTGGAATTTTAATGTTCTTCCATATTCAGACCGTACAGATCCGACCCGAATATCACAATCTTCGACCCGAAATGATCAGATAAGGATCACCGTTATCCCTTTTTCCCTTTTCTCTCCATTACATTACCACCCAACTTTCTCTTATTTCGTTCACCCAAACAATTTCAAAGAGAAAAAAGAAAGAACGAAAAAAACATGTCTTCGTCACCTCTGACATACTTTCCTCTGAGGTGGGAAAGCACCGGCGATCAGTGGTGGTACGCCTCTCCGATAGACTACGCAGCCGCCAACGGCCACTACGACTTGGTCCGCGAGCTCCTCCGCCTCGACGGAAACAACCTCATCAAGCTCGCCTCCCTCCGCCGTCTCCGCCGCCTGGAAACCGTCTGGGACGACGGCGATCAAGAACAGTTCCACCACGTGGCAAAGAACAGAGCCACGGTGGCGAGAAAACTCCTCTCAGAATGCGACCCCAAAGAAGACGACCGCCGCTCTCTGGTCGGCGCCGGATACGGCGGTTGGCTCCTCTACACGGCGGCTTCCGCCGGCGACTTGGGTTTCGTGAGGGAATTGCTGGAGAGGGACCCACTCTTGGTGTTTGGAGAGGGAGAGTACGGTGTCACGGACATCCTCTACGCGGCTGCTAGGAGCAAGAGCTTCGGTGTTTTCAAGGTTGTCCTCGATTACGCCGTCTGTCCAAGGTTCTCCTCCTCCGATCACGGCGAATCTCCCCTTATTGCGGACAGTCAGGTGCCGGCGGCTTACAGATCGGAGATAACCAGTAGGGCCGTCCACGCTTTGGCCAGAGGCGGCAGCTTAGAGATGTTCAAGGAGTTTCTAGAAGATTGCGCCGCCGACGATGATGTCTTTGCTTATCGGGACAATCGAGGCTCCACCGTCATGCACGCGGCGGCCGCTCGCGGACAGGTCGAGGTAAAGAAGAAAACAAATCCCCATTTTCGACAAGTTTATTTAATGTTGTCTGATTTAATAATTAATAACAATTAGGTTTTGTCATTAATCCTTTATGTAATGACGATTTAATCATCAGTTTAAAATAATTTAGCATTTCACTCCTTTATAATTATATCCCACAAATTCTCTTTCGTTTCATATGTTTAAAATAATATTTCATAATTATAAATAAATGAAATTATAAAATCATATTAACTCCAGTTATTTTTTTAGCACACGCATCATAAAGTATGCAAGAAATATTAGTTTATTTAGTGGTTTTATGGGTGATAGGACAGCAAAATTAGATGTAGTATTGTACGGATAATATCTTTTAAAATAAAGCAATGTCGGATCCTAGATTTATCCCATAATTATTTTTTACTATCGGCATGTAATATGGGATTCCAACAAATTTAAGGGTGACTTCAAAATGTAGCTGATTTTTTGGACTAAAAATTATGTTTCGAACGTATAACGTCCTAAAGTTGCCTAATTATGAACGTTATTATCCGTATACCCACCCCAACATTATGTCTCTATAATGTCATCCACCTTACATTACATGACTGAAAAAAATAACTAACCCTCTGAATAATTAAAACTTTGGCTGATTATGTTACCTCACGGTTCGTTAAGGCCAGTTTGGTTCAGGGTTTCAAAATTTTCAATTGTTGGTTGATTTCATGTTGATCCGCTACCTTACGTCTATATATACATAACAACTCTAAAGACTCATGATGAACACACATCTCAGGTAGGTTATTATAAACCTGCAGTCTTGATTCAAAAATTTCGTTTCCAAACGCAGATAGTTCGATACCTCACATCGACGGCGTCGCCGGAGCTAACATCCTCGAAGGACAAACAGGGCAACACGCCCCTCCACGTGGCGGCCCACCGAGGCCACCTATCCACCGTCGAAGCCCTAATCCTCGCCTGCCCTTCCTTAATCCACGCCCGAAACGACGCCGGCGAAACCTTCCTCCACTCCGTAATAACGGGCTTTCAAACTCCGAGCTTCCAGAGGCTCGACCGACAAGTCCAACTCACGAAGAAAATACTGAGCAACAACGGTCTCTTCAGAGTCAATGAAATAATCAACGCTCGAAGCAACCGAGGCCTAACGCCCCTAACCCTAGCCGTCGCCCTTAACGTCCACGCCGACGTAATCGACCTTTTAACGAACACCGCGGCGTCGACGTCGACGTGTTGAAAAAACGGTCGATCTCCCCTTCTTCGTCCTTGGAGATTTCGACCCGCCGGCTTATTTCGGACGGCGGGCTCTTCAGTTCTCGGGACGGGTCAACCCGTCGGGCCGTCGCTGCCCATATACGGCGGCAGAGCGCCGGGAGCAGCCCTGGGACTTCCTTTCGTATCAACGACGCCGAGATATTCTTGCAGTTGGGTTTTGAGAATAACAACACCGCTTCTTTGGATGACGACGTGGCAAGGACGAGCGCCTGCCGTTCTTCCCCTGCTGCTGTGAGAAGTAGTCAGCTCGGCGGGCCCACGTCGAGCGACGCCACTTATGGCAGCAACGGTAATATTGAATGACTACTTCACCTAGAAGCTTAAATCTTATATGGAGTGCATTGTATGTTAAATTTAAGTACTGTATTTTTATGGTGGCCTCTCACGTCTAAACTGCTTTTTTTTTTTTAAAATATAGCCTCGGACGTAAAATTTCATTTAATGAGTGGTTGGTGAGGATTTATACACATGATATTTAAGCTTGAGTTATGATACCAACCAAATATTCGCCTAAAAATGGTTAACCTTGATGAGAGTATATATATCGTATTTTAAATTTATATACTGTATTTCCAACAGGTAGGAGTGGCGGCTCCATGGCTTCTGCTGCCCGAAGACTGAAGCGTTTGGTTGATTGGACTAACTTAATGAAGAGAGGTAAGAAATTTGGGGAAAATGTGCCCGGGAAATTACCGTCGCCATCACAAGTGCCGCCGGTTCCACTGAGGGAGAGATTTTTGTCGACGAGCAATAACAATAAGAGGGCTTTTTCGGCGAGGAGCAGCGGGCCGAGCCCAAAGCTGGGCCCGGGCTCACGGAGGAGGAGGACTCGGTCGGCGTCGTTTTCGAAGGTGTCGACGATTGCGTCTTCTTCTTGGCAGAGCTCCTCCGTGGAGAATAGCGAGTTTTCAAAGGCTTCTTCTTCGATGGTGATGAGTAGTTCTTGTAATAATAATAAGTATTATAGAGGTGGTGGTGGTGTGGTGGTTGATAATGGGCTGATTAAGGGACTCCTTGGCCTCGATTGTATGGAGGCTTCTTCTTCGTCTTCGTCTACTTCTGCTACGAGTGGTTTGCGGCCGTACGATGTTTATGAACGATCTGTTCTATCAGCGGCTTGAACGATCAAATGTTATTACATCATAAGGCTATGGAATGATATGGTATGACTTCGAAACTATGTAAGATGACGTTTATGTTGAGTTATGTAGAGCTTCTCTATTTGAATATTACATGATCATGCACTTCATTACATTGAAGTTTTTTTTCCCTTTACATAGACTAAACGACAAAAATTATTAAACTATATAAAAGTTTCATTGTTGGTAATAAAACTTTTAAATGATATTGTTTTGGTTCCTAAATGTTGCAAACATTTCATTTTTGGTTTCTTTGACCTAAAGAACGGTTAAATAACCAAAAGAGAACAGTTTTACAAAGTTCCGAAATCAAAACGACACAAAGTTTGAGCAATAGAATTTTTCGAGATACTTCTTGAAAAAAAAAAACAAGTTAAAAATATTGGGACGACCGAATATGAATTTTTTATCAAATTTACATAATAACATGTATGTAAAAGAAAAATTTTAATTGTTAATGCTCAAACTTTTAAATGTGTCGTTTTGGTTTCTGAACTTTGCAAAATCGTTCGCTTTTAGTTCCTTTACCAGTTCTTTAGGTCAAAGGAATTAAAGGAAAAAGTTTGCAAAGTTTAGGAAGCAAAAAGACACATTTAAGAGTTTGAGCACTAACAGTGAGATTTTGGTATTATAACTTAATACTCATTGTTATCATTTCTTCTTTTATATATTATGCTTTTAATATTTCATATTTATCATGGGGTGTGTATGTAGAATTGGGCCTGTCTAAGTTGCATGTATATTGAGCCTACATGTTGTTTAGCCCAATGTTGGGCCACAACTAAATAATGCACTAAACCCCTTACTAATTACTAATTAGGATGTGTTTTCGAACTTGGTGAAAGGTGATTGGAGATCGCCGTTCATCTGAGAAGACTTTGTTCGGCAACCGAATTAAATGCTCTTTACCCGAAATAGGTCTGTGTTCTATTTTTGAACACGGTTGGTCTGAGATGCATTACCACGAAAGACTAAGACAACTGGTCTGCAATTCTTTGTACAACCTTGAATTAAATGCTCTGCATTTATCTTTGTAACGTTGTTGTACCTTAGAAATGATTTCAAATATATTCTAAGTTTAGTTTTAGCTTTTAGATCATGTCTGAATATCTCAAATCGATGTCTTCTATCAGATGCATACCGATTATTACATAGTCGGTTGGTCTCATCGGTAGGTAGTGTTGATAGCTTTCTTCAGTTGATACCAGTAGTTGAAGCCGGTAGCTACCTTATGTTGGTCTAAATCGGTTGATCTTTTGTTAGTTTATGTTTAGTCATTTTATTCAGTGAAACTTTTTAACATTTCCTCTGGGTCTCATGGGAAGTTTAGACAAAAATACCTAACTCAATTCCATTTTCCAGTAATTAAAAGCTGTTAAGTTAATACATTGGATAGCTTTCCGAAAGTAAATAAATAAAGAAAACTGAAAACTTCATCATTAGTTTACAAAATATTTCTTTTGGTCAACGTCAACTCTCATTATTATTACATGGTGAAATACCGAGTTAATTATTTTACCATGTCGAGAGGGCTGCAATTTATAGATATGGTAGTCGATTTATTGCTAATTTTTTTTTGGTAAGTAGTTATCATTAGCACAGAAACGAGTGTTCAGCACATCACAAAAATCACTTCAGTACTACCACCATACAAACCTAAGTAATATTCTGTTGAATATAATCCAATTCTCCTAATCGTTTGGAGGTGATCTTCAGCACTTTCATATGCTCAACAACGGTCCCGTTGATCAGTTTCAACACAATATACTCAAAGCGATCAGGTTCCCCATGCAGCCTCCTATTTCTTTCATTCCAAATCAGATACGTCATGGCAGTGACCACCATAAGTTTTAGCTTGCAAACCATGTTTTTCCTATTCCCCAGCTGTTTTAAAATCTTTTGCACTCCCTCAAATCCTTCTGGGATTCGTAGCTGGGCCCAGACCCGAATCCCTTGCCTTACAACCGTACTAAAATCACATAGCAAACACAGGTGGTGGATACTCTCCTCTTCTTTTCTGCACAGCAAGCATGTAGTATCAGGTATGCTCATTCCCCATCTATGCTTGTTGTCTCGTGTCAGTAACTTTCCATGGCATATCAGCCAAACAAACATCATATGCTTCGGAATAGACCATCTGTTCCATATGGCATTAGCCAACGCAAACTTTACTTCCCTGTTTTGTCCTAACCAATTATAAGCCGAGTTGATGGTGTATATCCCCCATGGTTGTGTGCCTCCCATCTGCCCTGAATGAACCATTGTCTAAACAATTCTTTAACTTTGTTCAACTTCCTCCATGACCAGCTGCAGTCAACAGGGACAGCATAGGTCATGAACTCCCTTCCTTGTAAATACACCCATCTAACCATCGAATCCATAGACAGTCTTTCTTCCTCGCTATGTCCCACACTAATCTGCCTATGCATGCATAGTTCCAATCTCCACAGTTTCTGATATTTAAGCCTCCACAACTCTTCCTTCGGTAAACCAGATCCTAAGCAACCAGAGCTACCTTTTTGCCCATCTCACCCCTCCCCCATAGAAACTCTATACACTTTTGATCAACCAACTTAGCCACAATTCTAGGCAATAGGAATATTAATCCCCAATAATTGTGCAATGACAACAAAACAGAGTTGATAATGCAACACCTTCCAGCGTAGGATAAGTTCCTAGATGTCCTGCAATTGATTCTCTTCGCTAGCCTATCAACCAACTCCTGGCAGTCCCCTCTACTCCATTTGGTGGGAGAGATGGGAACACCTAGGTACTTCATAGGAAAGGACCCTTCAAAAAATCCAGTAATTTCAATTAGTTCATGTTGAGCAGCCCCAGAGACTCCAGCCAGGTAGATATGAGATTTGCTCCTATTTGCTTCCAATCCAGTTGTGAGATGAAATTGCTGCAGGCCCTCACTCACTAGCCTCAGTGATTTCTGCTGAGCTTTGCAGAGAACAATGAGGTCATCCGCAAAGCACAGGTTCACAATTCTTAACTGCTTACGTAATGGATGGTATCTAAATTCCCTTCCAGAAGCTATAAGCTAGAGCTGTCTTGTTAGATATTCCATAACTAATACAAAGAGCAGTGGAGACATGGGGTCACCTTGCCTAATCCCCCTAGCCCCTTTAATATTTTCTTCCAGGTCTCCATTAACAAAAATTTGATATATGACCGTGGTGATACACTCCTCAATCCAAGCCACCATCTTAACAGGGAAATTCATTTTCTGCAGCAGTGTGATAATGAACCTCCATTCAATCATATCATAGGCCTTCTTGAGATCAATTTTCAGCAAACACCTGGGGGAGACAGCTCATCTCCTATATAATATCAACAACTCCTGAATAAGTAGAATATTGTGACAGATAGATCTCCCAGGAACAAATTCCCCCTGGTTGTCCTGTACAAGCTTAGGCAACACCAGTTTGATTCTTGAGCAGATCAGTTTGGATATACACTTATATAGAGTATTACAGCATGAGATAGGTCTATACTCCTTTGCATAGTTAGGCTGGTCCACCTTTGGGATCAATGTTATAGTGGTTTTGTTAAGAGTTTTGGGCAGATGACTTGTATGGAAGAAGTTCTGCACCACAGTAATGACATCATCACCTACTATTGGCCAAGCTTTCTTGTAGAACGTGCTGTTATACCCATCCGGTCCAGGAGCTTTGTCACTGTGAATCGAGAATGTGGCCTGTTTGATCTCCTCCCTACTAAACGATCGAATCAGACCCATCTGTTCCTCGACAGATAGCACATGGCCTTGTTTGATTACAACATCATTTATATCATTAGTAGATCCCAATCTGGAGCCCAGAATTCCCTTACAATATTCTACAAGGTGAGCAGCAATGCCCTCAGTATGGTCAATTAACTCCCCACTTTCTGTGTAAATGGATGAGATTCGATTTCTGAACCTTATCTGCTTCACCAAGTCATGGAAATATTTTGTATTCCTATCACCTTCTTTTATCCACCCAGCGTTGGCTTTCTGGGCAAGAAATTTGGTTGCAGCCTTAGTTAGAGTCTCGAATTCTATGGCACAATCCTTCTTAGCTTCTAGCAGCACCCTATTCAGAGTGTCTCCATGCAGTTGCTCTTGGGCTTCTTTCAACTTTTGCCTGCTCCTCTCCATAGACTTAAGGATATTAGGGTAATATGTTCTGTTCAGTTTTTGAAGTGCTCTTTTCATGTTTCTCAGTTTCTGGATCAGATTCCATACATATCCATCAGCATATTTAGTCTTCCATATCTCAGATACAGTTTCCATGAAGTTTGGAGCATCCACCCACATGTTCTTGAATTTAAATGTCCTTCTGTTAGCCACAGACTTCCACTTCCCAGTTTTCTGATTAAGATAGGTGTATGGTCCGAGATTCCTTCTTCCAACACATAAGCCTCCATGTTAGAATATTTAACCACCCAAGCTATGTTAACAAACACCCACTATTTTGCTCCATACTCTCCTGTCATTTTCTTGCTTATTTGTCCATGTAAACTTATTCCCCTTCCTTGTCATCTCCTGAAGTGCACAATCCCTGATACACTCTCGAAAGGCATTGTATTCAGAGGCTACTACAGGTGTTCCCCCTATCAATCCCCCACATTCAAAACATTATTGAAATCTCCCCATATTATCCATGGACACTGATCTTGTTTTAATCCCCTGAGATCCTCCCATAGCTCCATTCTTTTGATGCTATTATTGTGGCCATAGACACATGTAAGCATAAATTTCTCATTCTGTCTAGCAATTCTGGTATGTAATAGTTGATCAGTTCTCTTAATGACTGTCACAGCCCATTCATTCTGCCAAGCCAACACTATCCTTCCATTAAGGTGACACTCTAGATTATTAGTATGACACCATCCACTAAACCTTCTTTTCATGACCATGTCCATATTTTCCTTCTTTATTTTTGTTTCTATCAGGCAAGCTAAATTAATCTGTAATCTTTTACAGAACAGACTAATTTCAGCTTGTTTGTGAAGGGTATTCATACCCTTCACATTCCACATTACGGCTCTATCCATGGGGGGTAGACCCAAGCCTCTGTGAGGGAGACCTGGAACATTTCCCTGCTCTGTGTTCAGATCACTAGCATTCCCAGTTATTCTCTGCCCCTGGTTTGCTCTCTTTCTCCTCTGTATTATCCAATCATCATGTAGCTCAGGATTTGGCTGAGTCTGTTGTAGTGACCTCTGGTTACTCTAATTCACTAATTCCTCCTCAGCAGGTGTAGAAATCTGTGGAGCAGCTTTATTTGTATTCTCTTCTCCTTTAGGTTCTGCCTTGTCTATAGTTGGCTTAGCTCTCAATTCTTTCCTCCCCGCTGCTTTCCTGCATACTGCTATGCCATGCCCATACATTCCGCATTGCCCACATTTGGTTGGTTTCCATTCATAAACTACCTCTTGCTCATTTACCTGACCGTGCTCGTTTAGAAAGGATATGGAATCTTTTAGCTCATTCTTCAATTCTACTTCAACATGGACTCTAGCTATTGAATTCTTTCTTTCCTTTCAATAACCCCATCAGCCATCATGGGATTCCCAACAAGGCTAGCTATTTTGCTTAGGCTCTTCGCACCCTATTATCTAAGTTCAAGGCGTGGAAATTGGATCCAAATAGGTACTTTCTCCACCTCCCCTTTCTTGATTTGGGTGTTTGCAGTCCAAGGAGCTAGGATAACTGGTTTCTTATCAAATTGCAGCACCTCCTTCTGTAACACTTTAACCCGAGTTTCCATAGAGTCGAATTTGGCCATGAAGAGTCCATTTCTCACTTGCAATACCTTCTGCAGCCCGTATTTCCGCACATTCTATTGAGAAACCCATTCATCACTGGAAGGGTGGGTTAGCTCCTAGAACATAACAGACTAGTGTTCCAATATTGGATTTCCTCATAAATATCATCTATCTCAATGTTCCCCAATTCCACGCCCTTTTCCAGCACTGGTTCGACATACTCCAGCTTAGTCCCAGCATTCCTCAGTTTTGATACGACAAACTTGTCCCAAATCGACTTGCTATTGTTTCTACTTTTTTCACCTATTTCCTCATTACACACGGTTTTCCCTTTTAGTTCCCTCAAGGCCTGTGTCAGGATCGTCACGTCCGATTTGTCACCTATTCCCCCAGCAGGACTACCAATATATTGTCCAATCATCTTAGTGATGGTTTCAAGCATAGGTTCAGTTTGTTGTGTGAGAGTTTTAGGCGTATTACTGTTGCCCTATTTCGATTCCACGATGCCATCTCCTCCCATTTTGGGCGTTGAGGGACTCTGTTTAGTTATCCTCTTCTTCATGGCCATGGCCGCGGCGGAGACCACTGGGGAAAGAAGCGGAAAAATCAATGGAACAGTATCACTCAAGAGATTCGCCTAGTGTGTGTAAATCGCACTTAGGCAGTGTTAAATCGCACCTAGTCAGCGTGTGTCCTATTTTTAATCGATTGCTCGATTGGAATGATTGCTCAAACCAAATGCAATTAAATCAGCCACCTTCGCCATTTCAATGCATGTAAGCAGATCACCATGAGGTGCTTTTAGGACAGTAGCCCTCAGTTTGTACTCTGATGACGCATTCCCAGGAAAGTCATAAGACTGCCCTCTCCAGACAACAACAATACTAAATCGTTTTCGAGTGATTCTAAGTTCACCAGAAAACATTAACATTCTTACTAAATAAATCTCTCCTAGGGTCAAACAAACACGTCGATTTCAATTCTCTATCTCCTGTTACATATCTAAGTTGTAGCAAGAAAGAAAAACTATAAGCCATGGGGATCACAAGGTCCTGAGGATGCACATAAATACAACTTTAAGAACGTTAGTTTTGTTCATATCTATTCGTGTGTGTAAGCCGCTGCCCGATGGTATATATGCATGTATTGGTTTTGTTCTTCGCCTTATTATCATCATCATTATTATTATTATTATTATTATTTCGGATGTATCTTATGAGTTTCTAATTAAAACTGTTAATTATGACTGCGATTAAAACATTAACACTCAAGCCGCAAAATATTCAACCGTTCACACTCGGGGTTCTTGGACGGTAGTGCGAACTAGACAAGCCAAGTCAAAGTCTTCGTGTTCAAACAAGACGTAGTCAAAGTATTCATGTTCGTACGTGCTTTCAAGGAGGGTAGTCTAAACACGACAAAGGTAAGATCTGAAGAAGCTTTGAAGATTCATGTCGGTTCACACACTAGAAGTTTGGCTATAAATAGACGTGAAGATCAGAGCTCAAAAACCACCACAATATCGATCATTTCTCTTCCGATCATTATGTCTCCTAGTTGTTTTTAGCTTCTTTTGTGTATCACGTAAGTGTACGTGTTTGTAGTCACTCCACATAATAAAAAAGTTCTACCCTCCGGCCCGTGGACGTAAGTCATTCTAACGGAACCACGTAAATCTCGTGTTCACTGTCCAAATTTATTTTTCGTCTCTTTTATTTATTATCGTCATTTCTCGGGCAAATATATTATCGGGGATCAAAATATCCTAACAAAACTAAATGTTTTCTCAAGTCTGTCTTTCATGGAGTTCTACACACAAGAAAATCGTCTAGTCAACCTTTTGAGTGGTTCTGATTCTGAACAAGCAAATGAGAAGAACAATTATTGCGCTTGTAATAACAATTAATAAGATAAATGTAATAATAAATCCTCATAGCTAAACGAGAAATCAGTAGAAGAGAAGGCAATCGATGCATGGAGTCCCATCACTTCATCGAGGAAAGCAAAGTGGTGGTACTCAGCTTTCCACAATTTCACGGCCATGGTCGGTGACGGCGTTCTAAGTCTCTGCCCTATGCCATGTCGGAACTTGGCTGGTAATAACTGTCAATTGCTTGATTCATACAAATTCTTCCTATATTCTATATGTGTTTATTAAATTAGGTATACACAGCTCTATTCATAATTTACCATGTTACATTCTTACCAGTAATCCTAACCCATGTTGGCATAGAGTTCGTAAACTATTTCATATGTCAAGTTAAGAATTTGTAAGAGCCCATCCGAACTGTAGCGGTTTCTTACTTGTGCTTTTCGTCGAACAGCTGGTGTGCGTGGTAGTATTTAGTATCTATGAAGAACTCTAGAAAGAAGAGGACGAGGAGAATAGATGAAGAAGAATAAGATTAAGATCGAGAGAGAGAGAGAGAGAGAGAGAGAGAGATAGATAGATAGATAGATAGATAAAGAAGAGACGAGAGATCAGAGGAGATCGAGCGAGAGGGACTTGATGAAGAAGATAGAACTTAATTCATTTGCTTGATTCCATAATTCATTACAGCTGATAGTATATAAACGAAAATGCATCAAAGGCATAAAATGGGCCAAATGCCATAATGGACTTTACTTAAACTTAGTCTAAGCCCAATTCCCAATGAGCCCGATTAGCCATCGTCTTCCTTCTTTCTTCACCTCGACGGGTCATGACAGAATTGAACTTGGATTATACTCAAATGTCTGGGAGTGAATAATAAAGAAATATAATTGACTTATTTTGCTTCTCCTTAAAAGAGAGGGGGTCCCGGGGTGACGGTGATGGTCGTATTGTGGATCATCACGAGATACACGCTTTGGCAGATGATCGAAATGCACAAGATGGTCCCCGAGAAACGCTTCGACAGGTACCACGAGCTCGGCCAGCACACCTTCGGCGAGAAGCTCGGTTTGTACATTGTCGTGCCCCAACAGCTCGTCGTCAAGGTCGGAGTGGACATAATCTACATGGTCACGAGCGAAAATTCCACGACTTGGTGTGCAAGCATAACTGGACATCAAGCTCGCCTACTTCATCATGATCTTTGCATGCGTGCACTTTCTGCTGTCCAAACTTCAACTCATCTCCGGCGTCTCACTGGCCGCTGCAGTCATGTACTTGAGCTATGCTGAATTGAGTGTTTAATTAAAAAACCAATTGGTGGTATGAGGAGATATCTACTTGATTTATATATTAAGTCGAAGTTAGTTCCCTGATGTGGGGAAACAAACTGTTTGTGTTCTTCCTCGTTAGGATGGCAATCTGACCCATTTGCAGACCATGTTTGATGTGGGGGTCTGCGTGTGTTCTTCCTGGTTAGGAATGGCAATCGGGCACATTTACAGACCTTATCTTATATGGGGTCAATAGTCGGTGTTTTTTTTTCACCAAGCCCTTCTTCTTTCAACATCTCGATCTAATGAATGAGCAATACACTTCTGCGAGTGAAAGATTATCGGAGGAAGGGTTCTAAGTAGTTTTTTTTTAGACTTCGGAACTTTTCGTGGTATGGTCCCGCTACACTCTTTAACACCGGCATTCATCCTTCGCTCCTACTAACACTCCAGTGGGTTATTTATAAAGGTTTATTTGGTCTGGAAATTTGTAATCCGGGCTCAAAATAAAAGGCTCAGGCTCAAAGTGGCTGACTACGGTGATCAGTCGTGGTTGGTTACTTTGGCAATGGACTTAATTCCTAATGCCTTCCTCATTTTCACACAATCTCACTTTGAGCAATTTCAAAACGCAATATACAAGCAAGTTCTGGAGAGGAATATATTAGGCATGAAAAACACAACCAAAGAAATGAGCAGAAAGCTCGTAGGCTCAAAAATCTCACAAAAATAAGGTTATGTGTGCGAATCCTTCAAGTATCACTAAGTTTATCATGTAAGAAAGAAGTCAACTACGTATGTGAAATCCTAATTACTCACAAAATCACTAACACAAAAATCGTTCTTTCATGATAAGAAACACGATTTCGAAAAAATTTCATGCCATCGTAAAATTTTTATACCCAAAACACAAGTCATGCACATAAATTTCGCAGAAATTCCCTCCCCACACTTAATTTTTACGTTGTCCTCAACGTATCACATTGTAACACAAAGGTAAAGGAAATAAATAAGCGAACTTCCCTGAATAGTCCGATGTGCATGCTTTGTACGACTCCTCCCCACACTTGAGATTTTGAATTCCCTGCAATCATCGAAAAACAGAATCATAAAACTAAAATACGCATAGAAATAAAGAAAAACATAGGATAGGCTTGGGGTGCCTCCCAAGTAGCTTTCTTTATTGTCTTTTAGCTAGACATTGTTCGGGGGTTTGGCTCTAGGTGGTGTTGAGGAGGTGAATCGTCTGCTTTCCGAGTGCTTCGATGTCACCGCCATAGTAATGCTTGATACGCTGCCCGTTCACCTTGAAAGTCCCTTTCTCTGGGTGTGTGATCTCGACAGTTCCGTACGGGAATACTCGGGTCACCGTGAATGGGCCTGACCATCTTGATTTCAGCTTACCAGGAAATAGTCGCAGCCGAGAGTTGTATAGCAAGACTCGCTCTCCTTCTTTGAATTCTCGCTTCATGATTTTACGATCATGGTAAAGCTTCGTACGCTCCTTGTAGAGGCGGGTATTATCATAAGCCATTTGCCTCCACTCGTCGAGCTCATTGATCTGCAAGTTTCGCTTTTCACCTGCAAGATTCAAATCAAAATTAAGCTTTTTTAGAGCCCAATATGCTTTATGTTCTAGCTCGACGGGTAAATGACAAGATTTTCCGTAAACAAGTCTATAGGGCGTGGATCCGATAGGTGTTTTGTAGGCTGTCTGGTATGCCCATAAAGCATCGTTCAGCTTGTTGGCCAATCTCGCCTATGATGCTCCACGGTCTTTTCGAGTATGCGCTTTAGCTCCCTGTTTACGACTTCTGCTTGGCCACTCGCCTGAGGATGGTACGCAGTGGTAACACTATGTTTCACGCCGTATTTCTCGAGCGTCCTTGTAAATTGAGTGTTACAAAAATGCGTACCCTTATCGCTAATTATGCAACGAGGTGAACCAAATCGTGAAAATAAAGATTTCAAAAATTTAACGACTACCCTAGCATCATTAGTAGGTAGCGTTTGCGCTTCTACCCATTTTGAAACATAATCAACCGCAACTAGGATATACATATACCTATTCTTGAAAGAGGTAGGAAACGGACCCATAAAATCAATGCCCCAGACGTCAAATATTTCACACACAAGAATAAAATTCTGAGGCATTTCGTTTCGCTCAGAAATATTACATGTCCGTTGGCACCTATCACATTTCTCTACGTATTTTTGAGCTTCTTTGAAAATTATAGGCCAATAAAAACTGCATTCGAGTACCTTTTGTGCAGTTCAATTACCTCCAAAATGTCCTCCACATGGCCCGGAATGACAATGGCTCAAGATTTTAACCGTCTCGGGAAAGGACAGGCATCGCCGGATTATCTTGTCTGCGCAAACCCTAAACAAATACGGATTATTCCAAAAATAATACTTCAAGTCCGAGAAGAATTTCTTCCTCTGATGACTTGTGTATCCCTTTGGCATGATCCTGGCGACAAGATAGTTAGCAAAGTCGGCATACCGTGGGGTCTCATCGAATACCTCACGTATAGCATATAGATGCTCGTCGGGAAAGTGGTCTCGGATTATTTCCTCGTTGGTAGCCTCGTGGGTTGCATCTTCGAGTCTTGACAAGTGATCGGCTGCGTAAAGGCGATAACGCTTCATGTAATAAAAATAAAACGAATATCGACAAACTAACCATGCTCAACAGGCAAGTGTACCTATTGAGAATAGTATAGAATGGTGAGTATTCGAGTATCGAATCCCAAGGAAATTAAATAACCAGAAAAACTTGAATTGAAATATCCTAGTGAAAAGGTTTTGATTGTTGTAAAACTGAAAATATAAATGAACAGAACTGGTAAAAATGATGAGAATGAACGACGATAAGAAAGCGAAACGTATTTGAGACTTCGACTCCCCCTAGCTCGATCGATCTGCTGAAAACATATATCAAAGTTTTAGCTAAACGTTAGACCGTGAGGATTACCAACACATGCGTATGAGTTCATCTGACTGACGAAACTGCGCCTTATCACACGAGGCTCGTAAGCAACTAATCTACGTCTTAAATAGTCGGGCAAGCTTCCCTAACTACTTAATCGAAGATTGCATTAAATCATTGTTAATCCCTCTATTAGATTTGACTCTAATCCAGCGGGGTAGCTCAACCTATCTCTAGTGATGAGTTTATTCCGCTCGTTTACGAGTGTTCTAATCGTTCACCCCTCTCTCGAGCGCAGCGTACGATTTCCCAATTAATCTATCTTACACACATAGACATGAATAAGATAAATAAGAATTTCAATCACATAGACATAATCGAAATCATATAAATTCGTAAACGAGTCTTGACAATAGCATAACATTAAATATACTTAAAACATACGATCGATCTTGCCAGGGTTCATCTCATCTCAAATACACAAGAAATTAGCTACTCATTTTTCTCAACTAAGAACATAATAAACATCAAAGAAAATATAGATCTTCCCTGATTTTTGGCGTCTTGTTCTTCGTTGAGGCGTTTATCTAACACCTAGCATGCAAGCTACGTGAATAAGTCTAGCTTGATCTCTAGCATTTCTTTCTCTTCTCTAAGTGTATGTGTGTTTTTTTTTCTCCCAATGGTTCCATCCTCTATTTATAGCAAGGGGAGCTCAAAATCATGTGCATGCAAGTCTTCCTTGCTTTTATTCTTTCATATTGAGAAAGCTAGCTTTGTCCCCCAATTTCTTCAACTTTAGCCTTCTTTATTGAGTTCTCATGAAATGGGGTGTTTCAATGTCGAAAATTAGGTCTAAAGCATGCCTCTTTCCTTGAGTAATGGTTAAAGTTTCGACCAAGAAGAGACAAGTTAGGTAGGAGTTGTTTTCATGTCTTTGACCTCAAACACGGCCTTGAACACGGCCATGTGAACTGATTTTCTATTCAAATGTTGATCTCGGCCAAGCTACACGGGCTCCAACATGGCCGTGTTGACTTCTGAGTTCAAATCAAAGCTTTCGGATATTTAACATGGCCTCCAACATGGCCGTGTTTGTTTCAAGGTGGCTTTCGAATCATCAACACGGCTTCAAACATAGCAGTGTGAATTTCAGAGCTGCTTTCGCATCTTCAACATGGCTTCGAACATGGCCGTGTTGACGCACAGTAAAATAGCAGCAAATTAAGAATTAATATCTCCCAATCTAGACCTCCAAATTTAACTCCCTCTGGTCAGATTCAAGGCCAACGAGTATTCCATCTTTGGTTAAAATTTCAGCTCTATTGGACAATGTTTACTCCCTCATCTGTTAGGAATTCGAAACTGTCGCAAATCTGTCGTAAATGCTGTAAACTCATAATAATAACCAAAATTTATCATGGAGACTTCATTTTAACTTGAAAATACTTTAATTTATAATGCATATAAACGTAAGAATACGTTTATCAAATCTCCCCACACTTGAGCTTTTGCTTGTCCTCAAGCAAAGAAATAAATATGGCATATAACAATGATTAAATCATGCAACGTATCAATCAAAATGACATCATGTAAGAACAATGCAAGTGAAGTCGGAAAACACCTTTGAGGTCGACGACTAACTACACGATTTCCCTAGCAATACCTGTCAAGATCCACACCTCACAAGGATTCATTCAAGTCACTCGGTGTATAGGTTAAAATGTCGGTGAATTCCCTCGGGTCATGCACTAATCAAATCCCTACCATATGCTTGCAAGTAATTCGTAAATCAATTAATCTCGATGATCATGTATGAATAGGAAGGACTTTACCGGGTCATATCATGGCTAAAATGTATAAGATGAGTAAGAAATAAGCAGAAAAATATGTGAGCTGTAGTCGCGTTGGAATCATGCCATCGTTTTGATTGCGCCTTGAGGTCGTCTTCTTACTTGCACGGTTGCATCCTATCATTCTTTTGTTTTTCTTTCTTTTCTTTTTTTTTCACCAAGCCCTTATTCTATCAACATCTCGATCTAATGAATGGGCAATATACGTCTGAGAGTGAAAGATTATCGGAGGAAGTGTTCTAAGTAGTTTTTTTTTTTAGACTTCAGTGCTTTTCATGGTCTGGTCCCGCTACACTCTTTAACACCGGCATTCATCCTTCGCTCCTACTAACACTCCAGTGGGTTATTTCTGAAGGTTTATTTGGTCTGGAAATTTATAATCCGGGCTCAAAATAAAAGGCTCAGGCTCAAAGTGGCTGACTACGGTGATCAGTCGTGGTTGGTTACTTTGGCAATGGACTTAATTCCTAATGCCTTCCTCATTTTCACACAATCTCACTTTGAGCAATTTCAAAACGCAATATACAAGCAAGTTCTGAAGAGAAAATATATTAGGCATGAAAACACAACCAAAGAAATGAGCAGAAAGCTCGTAGGCTCAAAAATCTCACAAAAATAAGGTTATGTGTGCGAATCCTTCACGTATCACTAAGTTTATCATGTAAGAAAGAAGTCAACTACGTATGTGAAATCCTAACTCACAAAATCACTAACACAAGAATCATTCTTTCATGATAAGAAACACGACTTCGAAAAAATTTCATGCCATCGTAAAATTTTAATACCCAAAACACAAGTCATGCACATAAATTTCGCAGAAATTCCCTCCCCACACTTAATTTTTACGTTGTCCTCAACGTATCACATTGTAACACAAAGGTAAAGCAAATAAATAAGCGAACTTCCCTGAATAGTCCGATGTGCATGCTTTGTACGACTCCTCCCCACACTTGAGATTTTGAATTCCCTGCAATCATCGAAAAACAGAATCATAAAACTAAAATACGCATAGAAATAAAGAAAAACATAAGATAGGCTTGGGGTGCCTCCCAAGTAGCGCTTTCTTTATTGTCTTTTAGCTAGACATTGTTCGGGGGTTTGGCTCTAGGTGGTGTTGAGGAGGTGAATCGTCTCCTTTCCGAGTGCTTCGATGTCACCGCCATAGTAATGCTTGATACGCTGCCCGTTCACCTTGAAAGTCCCTTTCTCTGGGTGTGTGATCTCGACAGTTCCGTACGCTCCTTGTAGAGGCGGGTATTATCATAAGCCATTTGCCTCCACTCGTCGAGCTCATTGATCTGCAAGTTTCGCTTTTCACCTGCAAGATTCAAATCAAAATTAAGCTTTTTTAGAGCCCAATATGCTTTATGTTCTAGCTCGACGGGTAAATGACAAGATTTTCCGTAAACAAGTCTATAGGGCTTGGATCCATAGGTGTTTTGTAGGCTGTCCGGTATGCCCATAAAGCATCGTTCAGCTTGTTTGACCAATCTCGCCTATGATGCTCCATGGTCTTTTCGAGTATGCACTTTAGCTCCCTGTTTACGACTTCTGCTTGGTCGCTCGCCTGAGGATGATACGCAGTGGTAACACTATGTTTCACGCCGTATTTCCCGAGCGTCCTTGGAAATTGAGTGTTACAAAAATGCGTACCTTTATCGCTAATTATGCAACGAGGTGAACCAAATCGTGAAAATAAAGATTTCAAAAATTTAACGACTACCCTAGCATCATTAGTAGGTAGCGCTTGCGCTTCTACCCATTTTGAAACATAATCAACCGCAACTAGGATATACCGATTCTTGAAAGAGGTAGGAAACGGACCCATAAAATCAATGCCCCAGACGTCAAATATTTCACACACAAGAATAAAATTCTGAGGCATTTCGTTTCTCTTAGAAATATTACCTGTCCGTTGGCACCTATCACATTCCTCTACGTATTTTTGAGCGTCTTTGAAAATTGTAGGCCAATAAAAACCGCATTCGAGTACCTTTTGTGCAGTTCGATTACCTCCGAAATGTCCTCCACATGGCCCGGAATGACAATGGCTCAAGATTTTAACCGTCTCGGGAAAGGACACGCATCGCCGGATTATCTTGTCTGCACAAACCCTAAACAAATACGGATCATCCCAAAAATAATACTTCAAGTCCGAGAAGAATTTCTTCCTCTGATGACTTGTGTATCCCTTTGGCATGATCCTGGCGACAAGATAGTTAGCAAAGTCGGCATACCATGGGGTTTCATCGAATACCTCACGTTTAGCATATAGATGCTCGTCGGGAAAGTGGTCTCGGATTATTTCCTCGTTGGTAGCCTCGTGGGTTGCATCTTCGAGTCTTGACAAGTGATCGGCTGCGTAACTCTCCATACCTTTTTGGTCACGAAATTCCACGTCGAACTCTTGGAGTAACAGAATCCATCGGATAAGCCTCGGTTTTGCATCCGGTTTCGCGAAGAGGTGTTTGAGGGCCGAATGATCCGTGTAGATGATGACTTTTGAAAGAACTAGATATGGACGAAATTTGTCGACGGCGAACACGACTACGAGCAACTCCTTCTCGGTGGTGGTGTAATTCGCCTGGGCCTCATTTAGAGTTTTGCTCGCATAGTGTACCGACTGAAAATGCTTTTCCCATCGCTGCCCTAAAACTGCACCTACTGCAAAATCACTTGCAAAGCACATTAGTTCGAATGGTAGGCTCCAGTCGGGGGCTACCATAACAGGGGCATTTATTAGCTTATCCTTAAGTATGGTAAAAGCATTCATGCACTCATGTGTAAATTCGTAAGGTACGTCTTTCTCAAGCAAACGAGTTAAAGGCCTAGCAACTTTAGAAAAATCCTTCATAAATCTACGATAAAAACCTGCATGTCCTAGGAAACTTCTAATTGCTTTTACCGACGAAGGTGGAGGTAATCGTTCTATGGTTTCTATTTAAGCTCTATCTACCTCGATACCTCTCGACGATATTTTATGACCTAAAACAATACCCTCTCTTACCATAAAATGACATTTCTCCCAATTTTGCACAAGGTTCGTTTCCTCGCATCGCTGAAGTACTTTCTTTAAATTAAATAAGCATACCTCGAATAAGTCACCAAAAATCGAAAAATCATCCATGAATACCTCCATTCCGTCACCTATTAGTTTATCGAAGATAGCCATCATGCAACGTTGGAAGGTGGCCGGAGCATTGCAAAGTACAAAAGGCATCCGTCGGTAAGTAAATGTCCCGAACGGGCACGTAAACGCCGTCTTCTCTTGATCCTCGGGTGCAATGGGAACCTGCAAATAACCTGAAAGTCCATCGAGAAAACAATAAAATTCATGACCAGATAAACGTTCAAGCATTTGATCAATAAAATGAAGAGGGAAATGGTCTTTTCGAGTTGCTTCGTTGAGTTTACGATAGTCGATGCACACGCGCCATCCCGTGACAGTCCTCGTCGGAATGAGTTCATTTTTCTCGTTGGCCACAACTGTCATTCCTCCTTTTTTCGGCACTACCTGAACTGGGCTCACCCATGCACTGTCCGAGATTGGGTAAATCACTCCCGCGTCGAGCAGTTTAATTACCTCGGCCTTCACCACCTCCTTCATGTTGGGGTTCAAACGCCTTTGGTGTTGTACCATCGGTTTGAAGTCGTCTTCCATTAGAATTTTATGCATGCAGAAAGTCGGGCTAATTCCTCGGTTGAAGTACAAGGAAAAGAAGATAAAGTATATCGACTCAAAAAAGCGCTATACGGATTGAAGCAAGCTCCACGAGCATGGAACAAGAAAATTGATGGATATTTTCAAAGAAATGGATTTTCTCAAAGTCCAAACGATCATTCTCTATATGTGAAGAAAAATAGTGAGAATTTTATGATCGTATGCATATATGTTGATGATCTTACCTATTTAGGAACCAAAGAATCGGAGGTCGAAGTTTTTAAAAGAAATATGATGAACGAGTTCGAGATGACAGACTTAGGAGCGATGAAGTACTTTCTTGGAATTCAGGTGAAACAATCTAAAGGTGAAATATTTATTTCTCAAGAGAAATATACAGAAGATCTTTCGAAAAAATTTCGTATGGAAAACCGCAAGCCTGTTTCTACTGCTATGTCTGTAAACGATAAACATTTGAAATCTGATGGAGATGCGAAGGTTGATGGTAAAATTTTTCGAAGTCTCGTTGGCTCTCTGATCTATCTCACAAACACAAGGCCAGACATTGTGTATGTCGTTAGTTTGATTGGGCAGGTTCTTTAGATGATCGAAAGAGTACTTCGGGATATTTATTTTGCATGGGGACTAATATAATTATGGGGACTAATGTTGGAGGCCATGTTAAATATCCGAAAGCTTTGATTTGAACTCAGAAATCAACACGGCCATGTTGGAGCCCGTGTAGCTTGGCCGAGATCAACATTTGAATAGAAAATCAGTTCACATGGCCGTGTTCAAGGCCGTGTTTGAGGTCAAAGACATGAAAACAACTCCTACCTAACTTGTCTCTTCTTGGTCGAAACTTTAACCATTATTCAAGGAAAGAGGCATGCTTTAGACCTAATTTTCGACATTGAAACACCCCATTTCATGAGAACTCAATAAAGAAGGCTAAAGTTGAAGAAATTGGGGGACAAAGCTAGCTTTCTCAATATGAAAGAGTAAAAGCAAGGAAGACTTGCATGCACATGATTTTGAGCTCCCCTTGCTATAAATAGAGGAAGGAACCATTGGGAGAAAAAAAAAACACACATACACTTAGAGAAGAGAAAGAAATGCTAGAGAGCAAGCTAGACTCATTCACTTAGCTTGCATGCTAGGTTTTCGATAAACGCCTCAACGAAGAACAAGAACCGACGCCAAAAATCAGGGAAGATCTATATTTTCCTTGATGTTTATTATGTTCTTAGTTGAGAAATGAGTAGCTAATTTCTTGTGTATTTGAGATGAGATGAACCCTGGCAAGATCGATCGCATGTTTTAGGTATATTTAATGTTATGCTATTGTTAAGACTCGTTTACGAATTTATATGATTTCGATTATGTCTATGTGATTGAAATTCTTATTTATCTTATTCATGTCTATGTGTGTAAGATAGATTAATTGGGAAATCGTACGCTGCGCTCGAGAGAGGGGTGAACGATTAGAACACTCGTAAACGAGCGGAATAAACTCATCACTAGAGATAGATTGAGCTACCCCGCTGGATTAGAGTCAAATCTAATAGAGGGATTAATAATGATTTGATGCAATCTTCGATTAAGTAGTTAGGGAAGCTTGCCCGGCTATTTAAGACGTAGATTAGTTGCTTACGAGCCTCGTGTGATAAGGCGCAGTTTCGTCAGTCAGATGAACTCATACGCATGTGTTGGTAATCCTCATGGTCTAACGTTCAGCAGATCGATCGAGCTAGGGGGATTCGAAGACTCAAATACGTTTCGCTTTCTTATCGTCGTTCATTCTCATCATTTTTATCAGTTTTGTTCATTTATATTTTCAGTTTTACAACAATCAAAACCTTTTCACTAGGATATTTAAATTCAAGTTTTTCTGATTATTTAGTTCCCTTGGGATTCGATACTCGAATACTCGCCATTCTATACTATTCTCGATAGGTACACTTGCCTGTTGAGCGTGGTTAGTTTGTCGATATTCGTTTTGTTTTTATTACTCGATTCGCTCGATCAGTCCTCCACGGTAGGAATGATAATTGAACATTGACTTCGAGCCCAATTAAACAACACATGGTGCCAGAGAGTGTGCGTCGACGGCACCGTAGAAGGCGAAGACCCTGGATGGTTTCAGTGCGCTTATATTCTGACTCATTAGAACCAAAAGGTCTTTGGGTTCGATTCACATCCCTACTCCTTAGAAGATGGCTCGAGAAATCATGGCTTAAGTTGCATTTTGGTTCTCTTGCCAGTTACTCTACGATTGCCTGGGGAGCTTTGTCGACAAGGGAGTGCAGAAGGACGCCCAGTACAATTACAAAGAAACCACGACGGCAAGCACGGTGTTCAACTTCTTTAGCGCGTTGGGAAACGTGGCTTTTTCGTACGCCGGCCACAATCACCACAAAAAACTTATAGATTAGCCACGACACATTCCGTGGGCAAACCGTCGCAAAAGTCGGATTAGCGACGGAATAGTGACGGAATAGAACCGTCACTAATCCGCGGTTACAAAACTCAAACCGTCGTAATTATCCGTCGCATATATTGCGACGGAGTTTTCCGACGGATATTCCGTCGCCATGTGGGGAACCAAAATTAATGAAAAATAAAAATATCCGTCGCAAAGGTAGCGACGGGTCTTGCCGACGGAGAATCCGTCGCTAAACGAGGGACCAAAATTAAAAAAAATAAATCGGCACCCGCGGCCTGCAGGCAGGCCGCCGGTGCTAACCTCTCTGTCGCGGCGGATCTGAGGGTTCTTCCGCCGTGGGAATGCTCTAAGCGGCCGGAGCCGCAACTGCAGCCCTGTCGAAGCCCAGCCGCAGCTCACCACCACATGCCTTCCACCCAGCCCTAACACCAGCGTCTGCCGCTATCGCCTCGCCGTCACCCAACCGCTAGATCTACCATCCGTCGTTGCCAGCCGTCGCAGCAACTTGCAGTCGCCGTCGCCGTCGAACACCACGACACCAGATCTAACGCAGCTCGTCGCGGCCCAACAACATCACACCCAGATCTGATGCACCCCATCGCCGACAGCACTACCGGACTGAGATCGGACACCGCTCAAGCTCGTCGCCGCCAAATCCACCGCCGTCAGAGCTTCTCGCCGCCAAATCCACCACCACTGGAGCTCGTCGATGCCACATCCGCCACTTCCCCCGTCAACCTTGGAGCAGCCCGAAAATAGAAGAAGAAATAACTGAAGAAAAAAAGATGAAGAGATAGAAAGAAGGGAGAAGACGAAGAAAAACTGGAGAAGACGAAGAGAAAAAGAAGAAAAATGAAGAAGATGAAAAAAGGGAGAAGATGAAGTGAGAGAGATATAAGAGAGGGAGAAGTGAGACAGTTTATTTCTTGTAGACTTTGAAAATTTTCATGCCAGCGCTCTTTTTTTGACGGAATTTCCGGATTTTCTGCCGACGGCAATCCGGTCGGAAATGTGTGATGAGATTATTTCCCAACTACCAGTGGCGGATCTACAGTGTGGCCGGGGGGGGCACGGCCCCCCGTGAATTTTCGAAATTTTTACTACTATATGTATTATATTGTATATATACGTATATATTTAAGAAGTTAAACTAATCATAACGTAATAGTAAGTGGCGTAGTGGTCAATACCTGTGTGGTAGCTTGATCCGTTATGGTTTTTCGTGGGTTCGAATCCGTTGGAACTTATTTATTTATTTTGTTTGAGTATTTATTTATGTTGACTGTTGTTAACTAACACATTGACTAATAAATCATTTAATCATTATTGTTTAACTAATCAATCATAAGTCTATTTAATGATTTTAATTACTTTTAAACTTTTTACATATTTTGACTAATAATCAATCAACAATTTTAAAATATCATACAAGTAGTTGTTTTAATTAATGTTAATTCTATACAGTTTTAACTAATACACCATTTTAATAATTCTTTTAACTAATAAATCATAACGATCTTAATTATTTTAAGTCTGAAGTTTTTTTTAATTAAGAAATCAAATGACAATTTAAGTCATTTCAACTAGTATATCATACAATCAATGTCTGATTTTCCATAATAATACATTAGCTATTAAGTCTTATTTGATATTTATTTAATTTTCTTTTTACATTTCTAATTATTTTCATTATCCATTTAAAATTTCATACTCTATTTTCTTTATAGTATATTAATATTATATAATACAAACGTAAAGAAAGCTTCGATATCACGTCACCTTCGCAATATTAGTATCGTGATATGTTGTGGCTGTTCGATCTCCATTAAGATTATGATTGATTTATTTATTTTATATTGATAATTGTTGTGTAAGTATTTGTTTTAATATCATAATTCTCAATGAAAAAATGTATTCAAGTGGTAATATTTTTTAATAAGAAGACGTAAAATGAAAATTATTTTCTAGATTGTCTCGTTAACCACGCCAATTTTTGTTACGGCCCCCTCGGTCAAAAAATCCTAGATCCGCCCCTGCCCACTACTGTTTGTGACGAAAAATCTGTCGCAACCGTTTCCGACGGATTTTCCGTCACAAATATTGCGACGGGATATCCGTCAAAAAGGTTGCGACGGGACTGCCGTCGCAAACATTTGCGATCGAGTATTTGTGGCGGATAATCCGTCACAAAATTTTCCGACGGATATCCCGTCACAAATTTTGCGGCGGACTTTCCGTCAGAAATCTGCGATTGAGTTTGGGTCACAAATATTTGAGACGGATTTTTGCGACCGTAGTTCCGTCGGAAACCTTTGTGACTGATTTTCCGTCACAAATACCGTGGCAAATCAGCGCGACCACATTTTCGTGGCTCCCTACCGTTGCTATTCTAGCTCTTTTTTGTAGTGAATGTCGTCCTGGAGATCTAAGTAACTATCACAGAAAAACCTTCGAAAGTGCCCATGTGGATAGGGGTAATCGTAGGTTATTAAGCCGTCGCCCTTTGCTATTTCCCGGTCGCTTTCGGAGGGTATTGGATGTACGGAAATGCCATGGAGGAAAACATCCTCATCTCGCTCAACAAGCTATTGTGGCTCATTGCTATGGCCAACTTATTCGTGGTGGTGCACGTTAGGGCTGAGCAAAAATATCCGAAAATCGGATTCCGATCCGATATCCGGTTTTCAAAACCCGAAAATCTGGATATCCGGTTTTAAAAATCGGATCGGATATCCGATCCGATTTATTTTAAAATAACCGGATCGGATACGGATAATAGTTTGTCTAAAATCCGGATATCCGGTATCCGGTTTTATATTTAAAAATAATTAAAAAAATAAAAAATAACCCAAAATGAAAAATGAAGGTCAAAAAGGGAAAAAATCCTCAAAAATAGAAATATTTATATTTATATTATTTTATTATGTAATTTTGAATCATAAATTCACATATTGTGTGAATTACTGTGTAGAAATTTTTATATGAAAAAATATATTTTTTATTTTGATAAGAAATAAAAAAAATGATTTTGAACATAATATATTTTGAATCATGAATTCACATATTGTTTATTATTTATTATATAATTTTGAATCATGAATTGCATGTTGTGTTAATTACTATGTGTAGTAATTTTTATATGAAAAATATATTTTTTTATTTTGATAAGAAATAAAAATATGATTTTGAAAAGAAAACATGAAATTATTTAAAAAAATAAATTTAAAAACCGGATGCGGATATCCGATTTAAATATCCGAATAAAGCGGATATCCGATTTTCGGATATCCGATTAAAACCGGACCGGATACGTATATCATTTTTTGATATCCGAAAATCCGGATATCCGAATTCGGATATCCGAAAATCCGGATATCCGAAAATCCGGATATCCGGTTTTGCTCACCCCTAGTGCGCGTTATCTGTAGCTATTAGGTTCGTTAAATGGCCATTTCTCCTAAAAACTTAAGCATGAATGGAGTGCTTTATATTATAATTTTGCATATTATATATTTCTTGGATGCCCCCTCAGGTCTATACTGATTCCTTTCTTATCTAACCTACACGTGGAATTTACACTTCTAGGCTGATTTCTTTTCTTATATAGTCCTAATGTAGATTTGTACCCACGACCTGAGTCTGATGTCATGTTAAATGACAACTTCACCTAAAAAACTTATAGGTGACTTAGTTACTTACTACGATTAGTATAAGAAAAGTACAACAAAAAAGATACAGGGTTCTCAATTGCCCGCAGACTATGCAATGCCTGTTTTCGACATGATAGAGACTGTACTGGTGAAAAAGCTTAAGTTCAAGCCGACGTGGTACTTGAGGTTCATCGCGAGGAACGTCTACGTTGCATTTACGATATTCGTGGCAATTACGTTCCCTTTCTTCGGTGGACTTCTCGGGTTTTTCGAAGGGTTTGCTTTCGCCCCAACGACTTATTTCTTACCGTGCATCATGTGGCTCGCAATATACAAGCCCAAGTTCAGCATATCTTGGTTCACTAACTGGGTAAGTAGTAACAAAAGAACTTATTAATATGCCATAGTTTTTGTCTTCGTTTTGCTTCTTTTTTTCATGACAGTTAGTAGTTAGCCGATGGTAATGAAATGTTGGGTAATTATGTGTACAGATCGTACTTGGCGTGCTGTTGATGGTTATAGCGCCTATTAGAGAGCTAAGGCAGATTTTTCTCCAAGCAAAAACCTACAAGTTCTATTCATAAGCAGCAGCTTATATATTGCAATTAGATATTATCAAAATATATTATTGTTTCTTATGGTGTGATGTGCGTAAACGCGGGTGTTGCACATCATATAAATTTTAGAGATTACATTCATATTTAGAGATTAAATTACATAACTGCTCATCACACAAAAAACTTACAGACACAAAATGTGATGAGTGAACACTTTTGCAACCTCAATTTTCGCAATCGTCCAACGATGGAAGTTCACCGGCCAGATCTTTATTAAAAGTTCCTGGGCTTCAGTGCACAAAAATGAAATATGTATAAATGGTGTAAACATATACTATATTACTTTTTGTGCAGGGGCAAGTTGAAAACCAAAGGTGAAGTTATAGGACTATATTTGATCAGAGGTGCTCCTACGATTGTTAATTAGATGACATAATCAGTAATCAATAAGGGAAAGATATGGCAAGACTTAATTTAAAAGCTCACTAGCTAGTAGTACTACTCCATCGGTAGAACCAATTGTTTCTTTTGTTCTCAAAATTAGGGTTAAGTGTCGAGTTGGCTCGACGACAGCTCAGTTCGAGCTTTGTAATGAATGGTTGAAGACTCACGAGATAAACTTCACGCTCAAGCTTTTGATAGATAACTCGACAAGATCGAGTTCTAACAGATTATATTTTCAAGTTCGAGCTTGAATTTCAAAATATTAGAGTAAAATATCTAATGGAGCATAGAAAATGAACTTTGTTAATAATAATAATAATAATAATAATAATAATAATAATAATAATAATAATAATAATAATAATTCGTTGAGCTTGAGAACAGATAATATTCAACGAAATCGAGCATTGAAATGAGCAGAGCTTGGATCGAGCACCACTCATTTCCTCCCCTTAAAATTTAAGTACCATTAAAATATTTGTACCAAATTTATAATAGTAACTAATCTTTTATGCATACTCAAATGTGTGCTATATAATATAAATTAATCATATTAATTGTAAAATAATAATTAACTAAATGTACAGATAATTTTCAATATTTAAAACTAATTTTATTTGGTAGACAAAATCTTGACGGGTTATACCAAGCCTTGAGGCTAAAAAAATTAATATAAATATGATAGATGTGCATCATTTTCATTCTTTCACATTACGGAACTTTATTTATGGTGTACACAATTCGTGAACATTTCGAGACTAGTATATATGCAAATATGTTAGACATATAAACAAAGAGTATATTCATTTGGATACTATATAAAGATTTACGAAGCAATATCAAAAGGGGACTTTATACTATATTTCTGTTTAGTACGTTATATCAAATGCCAAAGTAATATGCCAAAGTCCTATATTCTTTGGCGACCACGATTCTAACATCATTTCGTCGATATGAATGTTTCCTTCAAAGAAAAAAAACATTTAATTAAATTTTTATTACTTACAAAGTTTCCTAATTAGCAAGCACGTGGTTCGTTTGTGAAAGCTATGTATATGCTAGCTTTAGATTGAATGTCATATGACAGGCTATAAATAACAATATTAAGTTGGCAAAATAAATATTTTTTCAATTTGATTAAAAGTAGGAAAGGAAAAAAGAATAATTACTTCAATAAAAGAGAAAAGAATGTGCGTATATGAGATGTATGTGTGTGTGTGTGTATAATATGAGAGATAGTGAGTGAGTGAGTGAGAAATATACATAAAAATATTGGAAACTTAGCCTTATGGACTCAGAAAAAAAAATTTAAATGCGCAGACACACAGACACACATTCAATGATTTGGAAATTAAAAAAGAAAAGGTTACTTTATATGATTTGGTGATGTACTTTCGTATTCTTAAATTTGAAAGAGAGAGAATACTTAAATTGATTGATATACACAAACAAAAAACAAAAAGAAAACAAAAAATAATGAGCAATGAACGATTGATTGATTTCAAAAATCAATTTATGACTGTGAAACTGGATATTTATAAAAACATACAATTACCATACACACTTCATTTGATCCTTTAAATTACTCTTTTGGCAAATTAATGATTCCCTAAAATTACCTATTCCATATAAAATTATGTTTAAGACCGACTTGTGTTTATCCATTTATAGGAAAAAAATATATAACCTAAATATTTGATATATCATTAAAACTCGAAGTATGATCAAATCCAAAATACTAAACTACTAGGTTAGAAGTACGATGAATATAAAATTATTAATGATCTACTCAAAATCTACCTGGATTATGGTTCTCCTCCATTCGTAGCTTCTTCTTCTTCTTCATTACAATCCTAAACCGATGGAAGTACTCAAATCAAGTCTCCATGCAAGCCCTACAAACTCTTCCATCATCCTCGAAACATCGCAATGCACTATTCTTTTCCACTTTTGCCCTCGCTCTGTCGGAAGAATCAACGCCACTCTACATGCAAACGAAGGGCAAAACTGAGGCAACCTTTCTTTCACCACCAGGCGAGGATTATTACCATTAATATGATTAATAAAAGTCCCATTAATTTCTTCTTCGTCTTTATTATTGCCAATGCCAAATAAGCGGCTTTCCAACATTTTCCTACACGCCCCATTAACCCACACAACGTTGTTACCACCGTCGGATACAAAGCCAGGACACGTGTCGCCCTCTAAGCTCTTGATCCTATCCCTGTCAGAAGTAAAAGACGAAAACCCTAATTTCTTGTACTCCGTCACGCACTCAACCACCACCATCAAATCCTTCCCTAAAGACTCCGCCGCCCTTTGGAATTTCACAGCGGCGACGTCGTGAATCAGAGATACCTGCGGCGGCGGTTCGATGATGTCATCACGGCGGTCCCTTTTGTTATTACACCCGACGTGGGGCAGCAGCTGAAGAGTCACCAACAATTTCTCATCCAACGGCGAGGAGCGGTCGTCCACCGCCGACCCATCGCCAGAAGACGTCGCTCTCGAGACGATTTCCTCAGTTCTACCGTCTTTTGTCCGGCGACGGCGAGGGCGGCCACGTTGGCAAACCCTAACGTACTTTCTCTTCACTCTCTTATTACCATTCTCTGCAGCTACGGCGTCGCTTATGATCCTCTGATGAAGAGCCGCCGTGCTAGGAGGAGGTTCGTGGGGGACGGGCTTGGGAGCAATCGGCCGGAATCTCAGCATCGTCGTTTTCTTTGGGTTGGTTAGTGTGGACTAGTTAATGTACTAACTATGTTCGCTAGCTCTCTCCTATAAACATATGGAGTGGTTTAAATTAGGTCATCGACAGTGACAAAAAGCTTAAAAAGTGTCGGAAACGGCGTGGTGCCATCTGTCCGATGAGGAAAAAAGATTATATATATGTGATTGAAAAGAAAGTTGGAGGTAATCAGTGCTTGCCATCACTCCATAGTTAAGGGGACACGTATAGCTTTAGAAAACTTTGTGGGAGATATATAGATACATATATACATATGTGTGTGTATATAGGTCTTCATTCCTCCTTTCAAGAAAAGGGATGACTCTAGAGTTAGCGACGCGTGGGCGCGAATGATATGCCCACATATATATATATTTATTACATTGATTGGTTTATAATGTTAACGTGTTGAAAGGTATAGTTGACCAAGATTTAATTTAAAATGCGAAGTGAGAAGTGAAGTGAAGTGCATAAGTGAAAGTGAAGCTCATACTCGCCAAAGGGTCTGTAAAAGAAAAAAGATATCTAGCTTAGCTACTCGTTATTAAAGCATCTAATGTAATGATGCATTGGTTCCTTCATTTAGGGTTGAGAAAAAAGTAAAATCCCTTAAAGTAAAAGATGGACGCTCTCTCTAATATGTTACACCAATAAAATCATGATGATAATTAAGGAACAATAATACTGTCACAATCATTATTGGTAGCTGTGTAGTACGTACCTTGCGATTTCTGTAAATCTGTCCATGTTGATTTTTTAATATACCCTATACAGATTAGATTTCGTAATACGACGTTGGTAACAGTGCAAGTTTAGCCATAAACTAATAACCCTCACAACGTAACAAACGGCAATAAAATCAACGACGGGGCTCCGCAATATATATATATATCTATTACTATTATTTTTTTTCCGGGAAACGATAGGGTTAATTTAATTAATAAAAGTACACAGGACTAAATAGCCCAAGAAGTCTCTCTTGTAATATCAATCCGGGAGATACACTACAAAAAAATCGAAAACTACCGACTACAAATTGTAGTCGGCATAGTCGATAACTTGACCTACCGAATATACTACCGACTACAATTTGTAGTCGGTAAATGCACTGTCGGTAAAAATTTGTAGTCGGCTTGTAGCCGGTAATTCCGACCACATGCCGACTACAAATTTGTAGTCGGTAGTACCGACTACAAAACTGTAGTCGGTAATTTCCGACTAAACACCGACTAAAAATCGTAGTCGGTAATGCCGACTATTTACCGACTACAAACTGTATCGGTAGATAGCGACTAATACCGACTACCTTTGTAGTCCGTAATGCAATTAATTTTTTTTTAAATAAATACGTAACCGACTACACTTGTAGCCGGTAAATGCAATTACATTTTTTCTTTTATACTAATAAAATTACCAATATTAAAATATTTTTTTTTAAATTAATAAATAAATAAACATTTAGAAGACAAGTAATATATATTAATAATGTCGTCCACAAACAACATCGTCTACATCAAAATGAGGTGTCAAAACGATAAAACCTGGTTCTAAAATAAAATAACTACTAAAAATCTAAGCCAAGTCGTGACCGCTGCCCATCTGGAAAATCATCGTGGCGACGCACATTAATGTTTTGCGACACTGCAGCGCCACATGTCTGTGTCTCGTCCACAATATCTCGATCGCGGGCGTTCTCTGATCCACGCGACTCACCTTCATAGCGCTGCAAGAACTGATCGAAACGCGACTGCAACGTGGCGAGAGTGGTCTGCGTAGCCTGCAGCTGCTCCTGCAGCTGTATAGTCTGAGATGACGCATACTGACTCGAACTCGACGTCGATGGCTGTGAAGGTGTCTCTAAAAACATCTCTGATGCATTACCCATACCAGGTACGTTCTGAGACCTCGTCCAACCTCCAGTTATCTCGTAAAATGCTTGAGCGTCTGAAAGTGACGGATTCGTGCCTTGAGAGCTTCAAAGTCATCTTGTGAGACAAAAACAAACATACATTTAAAATTAAAATTTCGGCAGCATCTCCTCTATAAAATGATCATCCCAACAACACATAATCAATTCCCAAAAGCAACATTCAACAACTCAAAAAATAACATTTCAAACACCAATTCAAGACAAACATTTCAATTTAAACGCCACCAATAGATAACAAATTACATTACAATAAATTGCGACATCTTTTCGTGACGTAGGATTGTCCTTCGACTTACCAGGAATTCCCATAACTGTCCAAATTATCTGCTCGAACACATTTTTTTCTATGTGCATGACATCCAAATTATGTCTAATCTTCAAGTACTTCCAGTAAGGAAGTTCCCAAACAAAGTTTTTTTAACCCAATTAAGATGGTAAACATTGCTTGAAGAACTGTTGTCCTCCGTTTTGGGAATTGTTGATACAATCTCCAATAAAGTATGTCCGTCGACTCTCTCTGCCGGTCCATTTTTCTCAACCACATTTTTTCTAAAGTTTCTTTTGTTCCTCCTAAAAACATGATTACGGGCAAGAAACGACTGTGGCAGTCGAACCACGAGTACTTCTTTCCATGTTGTAATAAGAAAGAATGAGTATCTTCCATACATATTGGACATACATACTTTCTAGGAGGTGCTGTTCTCCAACTAGATAGCATACCATATGCTGGAAAGTCGTTAATTGTCCAAAGTAGAGCAGCACGCATACTGAAATTCTGTTTTCGAAAACTATCATAGGTCGTTGCGCCAAACTCCCATAATTGATTGAGCTCGTCAATTAAGGGACGCAAATATATATCCAAATTTCCCTTAGGGCTGCGAGGTCCTAGAACTAGCATACTCAAAAGCATAAACTGTTTTTTCATACACATTGTAGGAGGAAGATTATACGGAGTTACGATAACAGGCCAACACGAGTATTGACTACCACTCTTACCAAATGGTGCAAATCCATCGGTGCAAAGCCCTAATCGTACATTTCTTGGCTCACATGCAAAGTCCGGAAATATATTATCAAAATCCAACCATTCTGATCCATGACAAGGATGATACATCACTCAATCTTCACGCTTGTTCTCATAATGCCACAACATATTTTCGCAACATTTTTTGTGGCATACAACCGCTGCAACCGTGGAGTTAGTGGGAAGTAAATCAACCTTTTTTTAGAAACTCTATTTCCACGCCGAGTATTGCAATATCTAGGCTCTTGACAATGAATACACGTTTCATTGTTCAAACTATCCTTCCAATATAACATGCATCCATCAATACATACGTCAATGTACTGACATGGCATTCGAAGACCTTTCACTAAATCTTTAATTTTAGTGAATGTTTCTAACATAATATTCTCCGAAGGAAGCACGTCCTTTATTAATGCAGTAAAGGCGTCGACAGCTCGAAGTGGCATGTTATACTCACATTTTAGATTGATAACTCTTGAAGCAACAACCAATATACTCATATTGCAGCCATCATAAATGGGTCGTTCGGCAGATTTTAACATCTCAAAGAAATCTCTCGTCATCGCAGTAGGTTCTTCTTCAATCGTGTCATTATCAAAACTACTACCCATAACTTGATCATTAACACTTGAGTGACCATAAAAGTACTCATGATGATTTCCACCAAAACCATCTACTATCATCTCAGAAAAACGATTACTGACCACTTGTCCTGATGAGTAACTTGCGTTATAATTTTCATCGTGTATATATCCCAAGTATAATAATGCGGACGAAATCTATTCTTGTAGAGATGTAAAAGAACATCATTTGGGGATAAAAAACGGTTATTCCAGCATCTACTACATGGACACTTAATTCCCCCCCCCCCCCCCCATATGAAATGACTTTGATTAAGATCCCACTCTATGAATTGTTTGACTCCATCAACATATTCCGGTTTTAAATAGTTACCGTCCCACTGATCATACATCCACTGTCTGTACGAATTCATTACGACTACTGCACATAAAGATAACAAATAGAGGCATATTTATAATACGATAAAACGAGAATTAGTTACACACATTATCGTATACATATGCAACCACACAACATAAGTGATCAATGATATATCGAATAACACCGAAATATCACATATCATGTGTCACACAACAAAACAAGTATCACTAAATCATATATCAGAAAGAAAACAAAAGATTTAAAACTCACATATCAATCATTAGAAAGATAAATACTATATATCGATCATTATATTACTTGACAACAAGTCGAGAGACCAAAAGTAGTGAATGATTACCGACGGGCTGCGATGGTTGTGCGATAGACAGCTAGGAGCGGGCTGCGAGCGGCGGAGCAGCTACAAGCGGGCTACGAGCGGCGAGGAAGCTGGGACCGGGCTGCGAGCAGGCCACGAGAAGAGGGGCAGCTGCTACGAGGGTCGGGGCAGCTTCGACAGGGCTGCGAGAGGGGCGGGCGGCTGGAAGGCGGGGCAGCGAGGGGCGGCGTCTGAGAGGGGTGGGGCAGGCCGGCTGAGAGGGGTGGGTTGCGGCTGAGAGGGGTGGATCGGGGCGGCGAGCCGCGGCTGAGAGTGGTGTGTCGGGGCGGCGAGGCGCGGCTGCGAGTGGTGGGGCGCGGCTGAGAGTGGTGGGTCGGGGCTGCGAGGCGCGGCTGTAAGTGGTGGGGCGCTGCCGAGAGTGGTGGGTCGGGGCTGCGAGGCGCGGCTGCGAGGTGGGGCTGCTGCGATGAGGTGGGGCGGCGACGCTCGGAGACGGCGAGGGGCGGAGCGGCACGACGATGGCGGGACGGGATGGTATGGCGGATTTTTGTTTTTGTGTTTCAGATCCGAAAATTGATGTCTTTTTAGGGATTAGACTTACCGACTACAACAATGTAGTCGCTAAATTTAACATTGTAATCGCTAATTTAGCGACTACAATATTGTAGTCGGAAGGTGTAGTCGGTACCTACCTTGACTTACCGACTATTTACGTAGTCGGGATGCCGACTAATTTCTTTTAGTCAGTAAAAAATATTTGTAGTCGGTAGTTGGCGACTACGTATATGTAGTCGCTAAACGTGGTTGGTGGCTTTGCTTTTTTTTTGTAGTGATATATAAAGGCTCATACAGAGCTTGAACCAACCAAACGAAAAGAAAAAACCGACAGAAAACAAGATACACGATCTTGAACGCGAAGAACTAGAGAACCTACCACAAAATAGCTATTAAGCTAAATCTACGATATTCATCACAAGGCCGTTTATTCGTTTTGGAGGCCCTGGGCCTTTGGCCCTTATGTGGCCTTATTAGAAAATTTTTTATCTTTATATTAATTAATTTACGGGCCCTTTTTCGATTAATTAATTTACAATGATTTTTTAAGCCAAACGAGCCGCAGCTATTGCCCCAAGTAATAGTCTTTACTAGGCCACATTTTCATTTTGTGGCCCTATCTTATACTGGGCCGGATTTGTGGCCCTGTGATGTAGGCCTGCTTGCACTGGTCCAAGTCCGACCCTGATTCATCATTTTCTTCGGTCTTTGACTACGTGAATCTCGATTTCATCGGACAAGGCTCCATAAACGGGGAAAATGCTTCAACGAGGGAGAAAAAACTCTCGGCCCGGTGGGTCGGGAGACCCGTGGGAGAACGCGGCAGGCGGCGAGGCTGAGGTGGCGGAGGCGGCGGGGTGCGGAGGTTGCGAGGGCGGCAAGGAGAAGGCGGATGAGGCTGAGGAGGCTGTGGAGCCGGAGGCTCGGTACGGAGGTGGAGGCAGAGATGCAAAACCTTTTTTTTTAACCTATAAAACAGGCAAAAAAGAAGAATAAAAATAAGAAAGCTAGAGAAGGAGAAAAAGAGAAGGGTGGCGGCTAGGTGTAGGGGTTAGGGAAAATATATTCTTTGTTGGGTGAAGGGAGAGAAAAGTATATATCTATTACTATCATAAAAGCTTCAATGTGGCCAGTTTTCAATGTAGGTTGCAGGTTATTAATTGCCTTTAATTATCTGTGTGTGCAACCTGTATTTCTAGGTTTTATCTTTTCTCTTTTTCTTTTTTGTTTATTTTTTCTTATTATAATGCAAAAGTCTGTATCATGTTCAACAAAATATATAAATAATAATTAAATAACTTATATTTAATGAAATCTATCTTAATTATCTATTGGTTGGGGGTATTAGGGCGGATTAGATGAGTTAGGATTAAGTGAAGTAGTGTTTGGTAGGAGGGTTTATTTAAAGGTGGGATTCAGTTAATACCTCCTTAATACCCCTATTAATGTATTACCTAAAGCTACTCCTCAACTTACCTTTAGCTAATCCCGGGCATTTATGACAAAATTACAATTTATGTATTATATATTCAATGCAACTTATGGGTAAATTAGTAATTGAATTTAATTAAACTTAAAACCTCTAAAATTTCTACCAAACCCATCCGAGATCATTATTTAAATTCATCAACCAAATACTGTAAAAATTCATACCCTCCATTATTTAAACCCAACTAAAGCTAATACCATCTAAACACATCCTCCATACCAAACGGACCCTAAGGGTTACTTGTATTTCCAAGTTGATTTCGTTCTTATTTCGACGAACTTGTATATCATAATAAACTAAAACTATAAATAATAACTAAATAACATATAAGATTGTAAATTATTTAAATTATCTGTTTGGATTACCTGTATTCCAAGATGTTATAATAACGCATACTTATATATATCATATTTAACTAAATATATAAATAATAATTAAATCACATATAAGCATAATACATTTAATAAAATATATATGATAGATAAACGGTGGGTGACTATGAGCCCGCTATCCAGCCACGTGGTTCGTTGTGCATACATAACGTGATAGGGGGAAATGCAATATAAGAACAATTCGATGAGGCACAAAAGAAATAACGAGAGAAATGAAGCAAGCATGCAGACTTACCAAGATAGTGGAATTTCTAATGATCAAGGGAAACAGGGCAGACAAAGTTCAATATTACGTTTTAGAATGCTTAAGTGCACAATTTCAATGTTTTTACTTAGTTCTCTATTTGTGGAAATAGTTTTTATGTGTCCTTTTAACATAAAAATGGAATACTCAGGCGTTAATTGCTTGGAACTTTAGAAGCTTTTTGTAGTAATGGAGCTAAGATTTATTACTTAGGGGACTAAAAATATTTCCAAACAAAGATAATAACTAGAGTAAGTTTTTGTCGGAATTATCTGCAAGTTAGACATATTTTTTTCTTTTTCATAACTTGGAAATGAATCGGATACTTATGATTTTAAGGTTCTTTGAAACATTTTAATATTTGCTTTAACATCAATTATAAAAAATTTCTCTAATTTAATGTTACACCAACATATGTATCAATCATCTTGTTGCTAAGCACGAGTTAATGAATATTTCAACATTTTTTTTGTAGATATTAGAGTGTAACGTCGCATTGTTAATGCATGTAATTTATTTCATAACGAGTATGCATGTATGTGCTATGAACAATCTAGCATCACATCTTTGTATTAATTTATATATATCAGGATACGTTTTGAATGCAAACGTGCTTTGATATTTTCTCTTTATATCAATATAAGTATTTTTTAGTGCCCGGACTATTGTTGGTATAACGCCGTGCAACGCACGGCTTCACCATTAGTGTGTATATATATATGTATATATATATATATTATATATATATATAACACTATATATATGCGCTGCTGCTGAATCTTCCTTAAGCTTTTTTATCGTCCAATTTATCGATTTTGGGTCGAACCAATTCATCTAATTTGATGACCCAAAGCACACTTGATTAGCTAAAGAGCTAGCTTAGTTAGTTATAGAATATTATTGAATAATATGTTGACCCAAATCGTCGATAATAACCAGCTGGGACTTTCTTTACTTTAAGGAGACGCCCTGCCGCCGTCTCCTCTGCCCGCCTCCGCCGCCGCCTCCACCGCCGCGATTCCGTCTCCTCCCTACAGCCCCCGCCTTCGACGGCTCCGCCTCGCCACCTCTGCCGCCGGCGCCACCTCGCTACCATCTCACCGCCTTCCACCACCACCCGTCGTTCTCCCACTGGTCTCCCGAGTTGGGAGATCCGGTCTCCCGACCCACCGGGTTGGGAGTTTTTTTCTCCCTCTTTGGAGCCTCTTCGCCCTTAGTGGAGCCCATTCCGATGAAAGCGAGATACTCGTAGTCTAGACCGAAGAAAATGATGAATATCGTAGATTTAGCTTAATAGCTATTTTTGTGGTAGGTTCTTTAGTTTTTCGTGTTGACGACCGTGTATCTTGTTTTCTGTCGGCTTTTCTTTTTGTTTAATTGTTTCGTGCTCGGTGTGAGCCTTCGTTTCTCGTTCGGATCGATGTTACCGGAGAGACCTCTTGTACTATTTAGTCCATGTATCTTTGTCAATGATATTAAAGCTATGGTTTCTGAAGAAAAAAAGGGAGACGCGTGCTCAAGTATCAAACAGATGGGAGAGAGATTATTCAGACATGAAAAAGAATAATCGGCGAGCATGGCATTATTTTGATATGCATATATGTGTCGATATGTTAGTGGTCATCATCGGCCGCTGAAGAGAGAAAATAACAATAATGCCCAAACTGTGTGTATCGTTGTTTATCTGATCGTATGGGGGTCCTATTTCAATCTGTCAAAAAACACTTTTAATTATTTAAGGGAAAGTTTGTTAGGGTTAAAAAGAGTCCATTCTTACTCCATCTGCCTAACATTCAGTCATCCAGAGAAGAGAAATCTCTGTATAGAAAGAAAAAAACGAACATAACCTAGCAATAAAAATAGGATAACAAGGCTGCTAAATTTTCAGCGAAAGCAAATAAAAATAATACAAACCGGTCTAGCACTCCATAAGAGTAGCTATTAAGTCCTGATCTACGGTACTTTCACTTTCTTACAACTTTTAACTACAAATAATTGTCTTTGTCGGTCAGCCCTCATTCACTCATGTACATCCATCTACCAATATCATCACAAATTGCACTTCCCCACATACCAGGGTAAGGTAGGACTGAGCCTCCTTCACACTTCAGATAAAATTCTGCAAAAAAAAATTTTGACCAGTGAAAAATAAGGAAATACAGAGAGAGAGAGAGAGAGAGAGAGAGAGAGAGAGAGAGAGAGAGAGAGAGAGAGAGAGAGAGAGACCACTTAAGCAAGGGTTGGGGCATAAGGAGCAGGGCAAGGAGATGTAGAATGATCAGGTAGCTGGTTTATCAAGTCCACCGTCGTCTGAAGGCATTCTTTTAGTATCTTCTTTTCCAACCTCACCAAACGTGTCGCTACCCTTCGCTTTGGATTCAAGTCACGATCTGCAAGCTACAAAATGAAAGTACATCTCCAATGTAGGTGGTTCAAGGCGGAAAAAAAGATATAAATAAATGAACAAGGCATTTTATTTTAGTTTACCGAAGCCTCGTCTTCATCGAGGGTTGTGCGGTAACCAGCAAGTCGCATGATAAAATACTCCGCTAGTTGGTCTAAAACAGCACGCTCTGTACAAGGGCTCACCTGCAGCAGACAAAATTTAGCAAATTTACCAGAAAAACCGAGCATTGGATTACTTAAAACATACTATAATGGAAAATTCCGTATCATCAGCTTACCGGGCATGTTGGGCCTTGAGAGGAAAGAACAGATTGCATATCGGAAGGATCGGACACATATCCCAAGCGTAGGTACGGAAGCATGTCCATGACGGCCTCTCTTTCTCTTCCCACCAGAACCTGTCCTTGGTAGTATGTAACGACATGACTTACGAAAATAACCGAGGATGGAAAATCTGATTTAGAAGATTTATACCTGAAAAAGTTGTACCGACAGCTTTCCATTCCTTTGAGCAGCTAGTCTTTTGTCTTGATACTGAGGATCATCGGTGTTCAGTGATGCCTAAAAGACACAAAGGTTAACACTTGACAATCGGATAGAATTTTAAATAGAGAGGAACAGAAATCGAATATAACCTCCACCACCAGGCGATCATAGGAATTATCTTCATCCACAAAACCATAGTTTATGAGTAGTTTTGAATTTGGTTGCGGCCCGCACCTGGAAAGGATAAAGTCGAAGTACGTCATAGGCAATTCAAGATGACAAATGAGCTAAAATTAGATATAATGGAAATTCCTCACTTCGATTAATTATAAACTTCACCGCTTTTTTACAATTTCTTTTTTCCCCGGTTCTTGCTTCTGAATTCTTCTTGTTCTACAACACGTTTTTTTTTTTTCTGGGGATGGGGAGTAATAAAGTAAAAAAGGAAATGGTGTCTTACCAGACCGAAATAGATTCTCCAGCCTTATATGCCCGGTCCACAACAAGCTGTACAGCCCCCTCAACAGCAGTTAACATTGCTTTACAGTTGCTTCTGTATGCTAATAATGGAGGTCCTAGAGGGACCAGAGCAAACCTCCTCGCAAGATTAACTTTCTGGGAAAAATATTTAAGCTGTCATCTCCTCTCTACCTCTATGCTAGCTGACATATCTAAAGTCATACACACAAACAGATTACAGAACACAAACCTGTAAATGCACCACACATGACTGTACTGCTACGAAAGCCTGTTTGAATATCTCAAATGGAAAAGCCTCTGTAGGGATATCATATGGATATTGCTGCAGATGGACAACAAAGTTTCAGGATGGAAAGCCAGTTTGATTATGTAATGGCAAACTATTGGTAGGTCACCGTGAACGATAAATTGGAACCACAAGAAAGATATGCATGTAACCCAACTAACCTGAAACAATGATCCAGCCATGAACCATACAGTGTCAAGCTCGTTATACTCTCTTTTAATCCCTTCAGCTCTCTCTAGAATTTCTGCCTGAATAATTATCGACATAGCAACCAAAAATAGTTTGGGCCCTTAAAACCATTAATTACTTTAACTCCACAGAGACAATAGACATTCTTTTTCAACTTGGAAGGGTGAAAGTGTTAGATACTTTAGTAGGACTTCCAGTCAAGTAATCCAACTCAGCTTCTGACCATAGAAGAGGTGATTCAACAGCTAACTGCCCTCTGCCCCTTTGACGATCAAGTTCTCTGATATATGGATACCAGAAAGAATTTTTGCCTTGCTTCTTCTCATACATCAAATACAGTGCCAAACATGCTAATTCGGATAGCTTGTTTGTGGTTAAAAGTTCCGCTGCATGACAGATAATTTTCTCTTAAAATTAACATCAGAAGTATATCCTAGCACAAATACTTAGTCAACAGTTCAGAATAGTATAGGTGAACTTTAATCGAATCAATTCTGTTGGAATACATAAGCGTCAGTTTGGCACTATTAGGCTTGAAGTTCACGATCAAGATCAACATGTTTCTTTATTTTTTTTTTGTTCTAAAGACAGAAAATTGGAATAAAGAAATGCAGCAAGTAGATCCAAAGAAAATAGCTAACCGATATTCTCATTCCCCAAAACTCTTTCCAGCGTCACTACCAACGAGTTAGGTACGGAGAATGCAACATCGCCTTGCTAAGCAATGCCCATCGTTAAACAAAACAGTCAACTGAGAATTTGCTCAACGCTAAATAAATTTTAACATGAACATCGCCCAAGACAGCAAACACACAAAACGCATCAGTCAAAAAGCGAGAGTTGACCTGAAGATCTTCACTGGCAGCTACGTAATGAATCGGAGGATGCTCCGAATCAAGAGATTCTCTGTCTTTAAGCACGACTTTGGAAGGCGGGAGTCCATTACTCTCCATCCAAACCTTCAAATCGCCATGGTCCTCCTCTCGTCTGCTCGTAATCTCGCCCGATTTCACCATCGTATCATAGTTCGAAGCCGAGCACACGTTCTTACCAGACTTCCTGGCCTTCCTAGGCTTATCCGAAATCGAAACTGAAAGTCGCCGGCGAGGGTACAGCGAAGGTACCCGAAACGGACAATACGAAATGTAGCGAGTGTTCTGAAGCAAGTCCATTGTCGTCAACTTCAATGCATAAAATTCGGCTTGTGCGTAGGATTTACGAGAGGTTAACTGCTAATTTTGAAGCTGCGGTGATGGAAATTTCAGCGCAGAGGTTGCTTAGATATTTCGTTTTTGGAGTTTTTTAGATAACTGATGAGATTTTGGATTGTGATATATATTTGGGATTGGTCTACAAATTACAGTACAATACAAAGAGAGCCAGAGAGATGGTGAGGGAAGCAAAAATCTGCGAAGTCCGATTACAGCTGGTCGGGTCGGGTGTTAACGGGTCAATACATACATTAAATGGGTCGGGTCCAGCCCAACATGTGTTCCTTTTTACTTGTTACCGCCCCCTAAAGGACTGAAAAAAGACTATTTTGCCCCTATGTCATTTAAAATAATTTAAAAAGCTAAAATATAATAAAAAGTAAGAATTCCTATTTAAAGTCCTTTACTACGCAACACTTCAAATCACACATCCAAAACAAAAAAAAAAACCGAGAAATTTGCAAATCGCAATGGAACGAGGAAAAGGAAAGGGAAAGGGAAAGGGGATGCTCTCACGATTGGTAAGAAAATTGTCGTAAAATTCATTCGTATTTAGATAGATTGTCGAAAACGGGTCGAAATAGGCCGGAAAACGGTTGATCGGACGCGAACGGGCGAAAAACGGCACGACCGAACAATGATTTCGGTCGGCCAAGTGCCGACCGAAACATGATTTCGGTCGGCCAGGGTCGCGACCGAAATCGGATTTCGGTCGCGACCATGGACGACCGAAATCATTGTTCGGTCGTGCTGAGGCCGACCGAAATCGGATTTCGGTCGGGAACTCGCCGACCGAAATCCGATTTCGGTCGGCCTTAACCCGACCGAAGTAGGATTTCGGTCCGGTCATGGACCGACCGAAAGTTGATTTGGTCCAAATTTTTTTTTTTTTTTTTTTTTAAAAAATTTAATCGAATTGCAGGCGATGGGTGGGAAGTCCCTGCTCGGAGGGAGCAGCAGATCCCCCTCGTTGGAGGGATCTGGAGAGCGTCATACGAGGGCGCGCGGCGTTGATGCTTCCGTTCGTAGGGAACGGGAGGAGGCGAGGCGGCAGCGAGCGGGTGATTCGCATTCCGTCTACCGGGAATACGAGCCGAACGTAGAGGAGGAGGCGCATGCGGATGAGGAGGTGCCATACGATGCGGCATCGTTTCAGTCATCCGACGACGATGCGATACCGGTCTCCTCAGGTACATCCCTTCTTCATTGTAAACTGACTTGCGATGTCGTGTCTTAAATTTATTTATGTGTTATTCCTAAAAAATAAAATAGGGAGCAAGCGCTCCAGGGTCGTAGATGACGATTCCTGGAGGGTGCAGGGGCCACAGCCAGGTGGTCCCCAAGATGGCGAGGTGATCCCTAGTTACTTGGGGCACATCGCGCCACGCATCTGGATGGGTGAGGAGGAGAGGCCCTTGCTGAAGTGCGAGGGGCGGGCGTTAGTGCTTCGGCAGCTTAAGCAGTGGTACCGCCAATTCCCGCCGGAGACACAGAGCGAGATCGATGGCACAGGCCTCTTACACCTCGCAGATGCCATGCTCGTACACTTGGACCAGCCTCTTCTGTGCGCTTTTGTGGAGCGCTGGCACCCCGACACGAACACCTTCCACATGCCGTGGGGGTAGATGACGATCATGCTCCACGACGTCGAGCAGATTCTCCGTATCCCGATCGACGGGACGGTGGTTTCGGGCACCCCGGACGCCGGCGACCAGCAGATCGCGGCGAGGGAGATTATGGGCGTCTCCGCAGAAGCCCTGAGGGGATTTTGGAGAGCAGGGTCGGTTGCGTCGAAAGACGTGATGCAGAGGATGAGGGAGGGTCGGCCGACGGGATTCCAGGCCATCGCTTGGCTATGGATTCTATTGGGGTCGACCCTGTTCGTCGACAAGAGCGGGAATCGGGTGAAGCCCGACATCATGCACGAGTTCTATCGCTCCCTGCCATCTGCCAGTCATTATTCGTGGGGTTCGGCCGCTCTTGCTTACCTCTATCGCCAGCTTGGGCTCGCAAGCCGAGCGGATGCAAGGGGTTTAGCTGGGTGCCTGTCGTTACTACAGGCGTGGATCTACGAGTACTTCCCATGCTTCCGCCCACACCGTCTACCCCATCACGTGGAGCCTGGCCATGCACGATCACGCATGTGGTCCTTATCTCAGGTCGAGCGGACGGGACACCGGTTGATTGAGATCCGCCGTCAGCTAGACATGATGACAGCGAGCGAGGTATTTTAACAATTTATATTCCATATTCACGACAATTATATAATACAAAATAAATTGTTATCAGGTTGCTTGGTTGCCGTACGGTCCCGACCCAGCGGCGCAGCACCTGAGGACTCTTTTCGTGGGCTGGGTTAGATATCGCGACATCGTGGAGCCCTACGTACCCTCTAGAGTGTTGCGCCAGCTGGGTTACGTGCAGCACATCCCGCCGCCGATGACACCGCCGCAGAAGGCGTATATGCCAGCAGACCCGTCGAGGTATAAGGTGCACCATTCTGGCGATGCAGCATAAACTGCTTGGCGGCAGTTCCCTTACGCGTACATCCTCAACCTGTCGTACATCAGCCGGAGTACCGCAGAGTACCTTGGTGAGACCGTTGAAGGTTACATGGACTGGTACGAGCGGCATTCTCATCCTCGTCTGTTTTCGTCGGAGTCAGGATCCTCTTCGGGCGGCATCCCCCCGCGCAGCCATACCGACTACGTACGTAATTTAATGTGATTTGGATTTTAAATATTTGTATGTTTAATCAAATTTTATATGTATCAATTATGTGTGCAGTGGTACAGCTCGATGTATGCCTTGAGCACGGAGATGCTAGCTACGCTGCAGCTCCACGATCAGGACCAGACAGAGCGCTACAGAGACAGGCTGCACGACATGAACGACCGCTGGCGCAATGCCCCGTGATGTGGTTGTATTTTATTTGTCCTTCTTTTGTGTGTCGGACGCGTACTTTTGTTATTATATTATTCCTCACTATCGAAAGCGTACAAAACATAACAAAATAATAATAAGAATAATACAAAATAATATTATTACCAATAACAAATAATAATAATAATAATAATTATATAATAACATAAGAAATAATATTATTAACAAGGTATAATAATAACACAAAATAATAACATAAGAAATAATATTACTAACAAATAATAATAATAATAATAATTCAAAATAATAACATAATAAATATATTATTAACAAGGTATAATAATAATAATAATAATACAAAATAATATTATTAAAAGAAATAATAATAACTAATAAAAAAAAGAAAGTGATGATTTGATATATGATAAATACAACTTATCGAACCTCGATAATGATACACGGACTTTGTTTTAACCAGTTTAGTCCAATCGGACCTGAGGTAGTCAAGCCGTCATACCAAAAATCGAACTTTCGTTAGAAAGCTTTGTTCAAAAGTAGTAAAACCAAAATACCAAACATCAAAATTGGAAAAGGTACGTGGCGTTGTTAAACCTATTAGTCCAGTTATCAAGCTGTAAACAGTTTGATCCCGTTCGGACCCAAGGTATTCCAGCCTATATACCACAATTCCAAAACAAAATAAAAAATTATTTTTGTGATTATTAGAATTAAATCATCGGATACAAGGATTTTTACATGATAAAATTTTCATTTGATTTAATTCAATCGGAAACAGCCATGCCCACAAACGCCAAACTTCGGCAACACGGGTTTTGCCAAGAGCCGACACAGAATTAATCAAAATCAAAATTTTTCATAACCTTTATCTAAGATGTAATTCTTTTAATCGATTTTTTTTTTTTATATACATCATATTAATATATGTATAGAAATATGATATAAAACCATGATTAAAGTATTAAGGCATCTTGGTGTAGTTTAACTATGAATTTAGCCTTTCATTAAGGCTAAAATAATAAAAGTTAAATAAAGAAAAGAATAAAATAAAGACTTACTTTAGAGAGGGGAGTCGTACAGCAAACTTCAAATTTTATTCCTTAAAATATTTTGCAGTAGAGGGAATTACAAGAGAGAAGGAAGAGAGAAAACCCGAGAATGTAAAATAAGGCACACCTGAAACTTATGAGCTTCGACACTATAAAAAGAAGGAAAAAGTAAAGTACAATAATTAAAGTAAAGAAAATTTTTCTCCATGGCCATCCCACTTTGTCGAGGAATCTTGACAGATGTGATGAATTTGGCCAAAAAGTCTTCTTTAGCTTTATTAAAGCTAATAGTAATCCATTTTCCATCGTTGATGTCTCCATCAACATTATTTGAGTCCATCAATAGCTTCTTTAATCTTTTGAGCCTCTTTAGCTCTAGACTCCTTGATTTCTCCACGAGGCTTGACAATTTGAGCCACTTTGTCTTTAATAATGGCAATTTCTTGTCCTATCAGGTCCATAGCATTATCTTCAATATCTTCAATAATAATATTATCCGGATCTTCCGGATCTTGTCCTTCACCAGCAAGGCAAAAGTCTTCATCTTCTTCAATTTTTGAAGATGTTTCCATTGAAATATCTCCGATGTCCATACCAAAATTTTTGGCAATATCCTTCTTCATTTCTTCGAGATAAACATCAATTATCTCATTCGGCTTCATTTTTCCCTTCTGAAGATTAATTCTTCTAGAAATAGCTTCAAAGGGACTAGGAGCTTCCCTTTGTTGACGATTATTAATCGCATCATTATATAGAGAAATTTTCTCTTCAATTTTATCAATCGTTTGCTGGCTTTCATATTCACCAGTCTGAGTTTTTCGAATCATTTTTTTCCAAAATTTAATATAAAAATTTCTCTGGAGACAAGGAATTTTTTGTTGGGTATAACCCATTTCTGGAGTCCATCTCCAAATCCAAGGAATAGAAAATTCAATGTAAAAATGTAAAGAAGCCATTCCTTCTATACATTGTTTATTATGCTCCGCTTCTATTAGAAATGGAGAGACTTTAACCCATTCTTGGTATAATCCAAAGAAAGGTTCTTTTAAAATTTCAATAGATGCGCCATATAATAGCCACCATTGATAAAACCAATTAGGAATATCCTTTTTGTAGACGTCTGAGCAGATTTTAATCCACCAAGAATGTCTTTTATTATCATTTTGATATAAAAATACCTTATTAAAGGCTTCGATATAATCGTAATAATTAAATTTAAATAAAATTTTTGATTCAGGATGGAGATATTCTCTATCCTTTAAAGGGTGAAGTGCCCAATTTTCAGCAGTTATTATCTGCTTAATGATAATTTTACTAAAAGTATAACCTTTTCTTTGAGCAGTTTGGGTATTGCCCGCACTGAAATGCTCAAAGTCAGCTGTTCCAGTAGCTTTCAAAATATTCTCGTAATTATCACGAGATTTATAAAATTGAGCAGCAAATGATGCTTTTTCTAAATATCTAGACATTATTGTCCAGGGTTCGTCAGACCATTTTAGATCTTTAAATTCTAACAGAAGTATTACCTCTGTATGATTCTTTTTCTCATAATCGACATCTTCGTCGTCTTCTGCAATAATTTTTGCATAGGAAGTACCTTCTTTATTTTGAGATTGCCCCTTTTGTTTCTTGTATTCAAGAAACTCTTTGTAAATTGGATCATCCTCATTCAAAGCATTGCTTGAAGACATAGAAAATTGTGAAAGATTTTCTTTCACAAGTTTCTTGTTACCCCTTTGGGCGATAACACTACCACGACCACGTCCACCTCTATTAGAAGTGAAACCTCTCCCATATTGGGACATCGCTGCAATTTGTAAAAAATTCATGTTAAATATTCACGAGTAAGATAATCAGGAAGACTATTATCACTCCCTTTTTTGTAAATGATTTCAAAATCGAATGGGGCTAAATGAGCCTGCCATCTCGCAAACATTTGTTTGGAGACATCATGTTTGAAATCTTTCTGGAACATGAACTTTGCAGCTTGACAATCAGTTTTTATTAAAAACTTTTGATTGTATAAATCATCTTGAAATTTAAGCACACATTTAACTATAGCAAGAACTTCTCTAGCAATAGTAGCATAATTTTTCTGAGCATTATTCCATTTCCCCGAATGGAATCTAACTAAATATTCTTTTTTATCTTCTGGAGAAACTTGTTTTAAGATTCCTCCGAAGCCTAAATCAGAAGCATCAGTTTCAATAATTTTTTGCCAATTAGGATTTGCAAGCATTAAACAAGGTAAATGCGTAACCTTATTCTTAATTTTCCTAATTGCTTCAGTGTGATTATTTGTCCACTGACATGGAATCTTTTTTAATCTATCATATAAAATAGATGTATCTATTGCAAGATTTTCATAATAAGGAGAAATATAATTAAGACTCCCTAAAAATCTTTGAAGTTGAGTTTTATCAAGAATTTGATCTGGAAATTTTGACGCAAACTCAATACTTCTATTAATTGGATTAACATTACCCTTTTCAATAGTATGACCCAAAAATCGAACTTTAGTTTGAAATAAAACCATTTTTGGGCTGGATATAACTAAACCATTTTGAATAACAATTTTCTTGAAGATATCAAGATGTTTAAAATGAGTCTCGATATCTTTGGAAAAATTAAAATATCATCAATATATACGATGATAAAATTACTATAAGGAATAAAAATATCATTCATAATATTTTGAAATTCAGAAGGAGCATTTTTTAAACCAAAGGGCATAACATTCCACTCAAATTGTCCAATTGGAACAGTAAAAGCAGTTTTATACCGATCTTCTTCGGCTATTTGAATTTGCCAAAAACCTGATTTTAAATCAAATTTTGAAAATATAATGGCATTAAATAAACGATCTAAAAGATCTTTTTTATTAGGAATAGGATACCTAATCCACTTTAAAACTTTATTTAAAGGTTTATAATTAATAACTAACCTTGGTGCTCCCCTTTCCTTTTCTGCATGATTATTAACATAAAAGGCAGTACATGACCAAGGAGATTTTGATGGTTTTATTAAACCTTTCTGTAAAAGAGAAGTTATTTCTTTTTTACATAATTCTAATAATTCAGAATTCATCTGACAAGGACGAGCTTTAGTGGGAATATTTTTCTCATTAAAATCTTCCTCATAAGGTAATGTAACAATATGCTTTTTCTTATTCCAAAAAGCATTAGGTAAATCGTTACATATTTATAACGTAAATTCATTATGTAGTACTTTTATTTTTCTTGTAACTTAGGATTTTGGAGTTTATCCTCAATCGTAAGTATATTGATTTCTTGTTTCAGATAATTTACCTGATTTTCTTTCGCCTTGATAAGAATAGAATCCTTAATTTCATTAAGAATTCTAGAAAAAGGTTCCGTAATGAATTCAAAGTAGACTTCTTTGTTATCGAAGCTTCCTTTAAATCCATATTCATCAATATTTTTTATAGGAAATATTTTCCTAAGAAATGGAGTACCAAGAATTACTTGATTTGTGATATTCTTGACTAACAAGAATGAAGTAGGAATACAGACCTTATTTTTACAAATATAGGCTTTAGGAATTTTATAATTAATTTGCAACTTTTCTCCGCTTGCAGAGCTAAGAGAATGAGTTGTTTTATGGAAATATTGTGTAGGAATAATTCCTTCCTGAATACAATTTAAATCTGCTCCACTATCAATTAGTGCAATCAGATTTTTTTGAAAATTTCCTTCAATGAGTAGTGATATTTTCACTAACCATTTTTGCGAAGTTATTACTTCAAGTGTTGAAAGAAAATTATCATCTTTATCATTTAAGGAAATATTAGTAAATCCTTCATAATTTTTTAATTCTTCAATTTTTTCTTTTCCTTTTTCTAATCTAGAAAATCTTCGTTCTAAGTCAATATGACTTAATTTTAGACTTTTAATTTCAGTTTTAAGATTTGAAATTTCAATTGTCAAATCTTTAATATTAACAAGAGACTCGATTTTAGATTTATTTTTATTTTGAAGTAATTTCATTACTTCTGACATTTTATAGGGTTCAGTTTTAGGAATAACTTCTTTTGAAGTTTCTTCCTCTTTTTGAATTAATCTTTTAATTATATGATTTTTTAAATCTGGATCTTCTGTTTGTTTTAGCATTTCAAGAAGATTATTATCAAGAACATTTATTTCTTGAAATTGAGATATAATTTGATATAAATTATTATCTTCTGATTCAGATTCTGAGCTTTTAATATTTTTAGAACAAGATTGTCCTATTTGACAATTTTGACATTCTTCAGATTCTGACGATGAAATATCTTCGATGATATTGTTTTCATCACTCGAAGAAGTTTCACTGTCTGATTCTAGCAGAATTTTTGATAATGTTTCTTTTAAATCATTATCAATATTTAAATTATTAATTTTCTTTTTGGTCCAGCAAGTTTTTGCTTTGTGACCTATTTTCCCACATTTTCGACAAACAATTGGAGGAAATTTTTTTCTATATTGATAATCTTTATTATCTTTTAAGAGTTTTTGTTCTCTTCGTTTTGATTTTCGATATTTTCTCCTTTCATATTGTTTAGGAGAATATTTTTTAGGTTTATATTCTTTACGAGGTTTACTCGTAGAAGGATTTTCTATGCCAAATTGATCACAGAAATCTCCTAATTGTTTCTTTTCATTAAAAGAATTTCTCTTAATTTGTTTGTTCAGCTTTATTTCGTTGCATAAAGCTAAACCTTCTTGAGTACAGATACCAATAAGTTTACCGTAAGTATAAGAATTATAATCTATATTCGGTTCTCCTTTTCTAAGATTATTCCTTACTCTTTCTGCAAAGAGTGAAGGTAATCCGTCAATAAATTTGGATTTCCAGTGAGTACTATTAGACTCTGGAAGTTCCATAACACGACTAAGGAAGGTATCTTTATACCACCTAAAAGATGTAAGAGTTTTACATCTTAAGTTTTGGAGAAGAGTTCTGATATTTTCAGAATTGTCAGACCATCGGCCTGTAAAATGTTCTATTATATTAATACACAGTGTATAAACTGCATTTTCGACTAATTCGTCATTTTCTTCTTTCATGGTAAGATAAATTTCTTCTTGCTCTCGAAGAGTAAGATAATTATCCCACCATCCTTTTAACTGACCAGTGAAGCCAGCAACAATCATTTTAGCAACAACTCTGTCGCTATTATGATTAGCTTTGCATATTGTACTATACATAAGCATTCTATGTATCATATTAAAAATTTGTCTTTCAGTATAACCGTCTAAGTTCCATTCATAAATACTCCTACCACTATAAGAATTATTAAGTGTTAATTCTTGTTCTTCGAACAAGACATCTTGAGGAGTTGGTCTTGGATAATAAAATTTAGTTTGAATTGGTTTACTGGAATATTTTTCTTGTTTTATTTTATTTAATTCTTCATTAAAAGTATTATAGATACTATCAAAATTTTCAAGTTTTTCTTCAAATTCTTCGCTTAAAGTATTAAGTTTTAAATCTTTAAGCTTTTCATTAAGTAATTTTCAATATTAGAAATTGATTCTAATTTAAAATCGATAACTTTAGGAGGAGGCTGAACACTCGGAGAAGCTTTATTAGCTATTTTTTCTTCAGCTTTATCTTTGTTTATTAAAAGATAATTTTTTATGTCTTTTATTGAAGACGAAATCTCTTCAATATTCTTTTTTAATAAAGAATTTGTTCTCCTAAAACAATAACATACATATTTGTATAATTTTGTTGTTTAAAAGACTATTAATATGATTAATAGTAATAGAAAGCGTATCATTTTCCTTTTCAAATAATTTTTGAAAAGCATTAAAAAATCTAATTTCATTTTCTTTTTCCATTTGGAAACTGGTTTGAGGAGGAAAGATAGAATTAATATTTTTCCCATTCGAAAGCTTATAATTTCTTTCAAGAACAGAAATCATATTTTTAAAATATCTTGATAAAAACCAAGGAACGAAAGGTAATTTTTCATTTCGTCTTTCAAGATCTTTATAAAATTTTTCTTGAATAATAATTTTATCTTCTTTATTAAAGTTTTCGAAAAACCATTTTCTAAAAAGTTCCCATTTGGGTTGATTAAATTCTTGTTGAATTTTCTTTCTTGCCGGTGATCCCGGACTAAAATCAATTTTTGGTTTAAAATTCATTAAACACGAAAATCCATTTCTGACTCGGTTATTTCCTCGTCTTGATTTTTAAAAACACCATGAACAATATTATCAGGATTAATTCTTAATTCTTCTACCTTATTTTGAAGGTAATCGCTAGAGGTTGATTCTCTAACCTGAGAAGTCGAAGCTTTAGAAGGAGAATTTATCATATAATCACATGGTGATATATAATAATGTGATGAGCTCGATCTAGTAATTCTAGATCTCGGAGTTTTTACATCGACAGATTTTTTATCCTGCTCAAAGTGTATTTGAACAGTTCCATCTGTTGTCTGTATTATTTGAGTAGGATTTTTCTTAATTTTGGGTTGCAGAGGCATAGCTCGTTCAATAACCCAATTTTCTGGGAATTGAATTTCTTCCCATTTAATAGATCTACGAGTTGTAATATTAGATCTACTAAAATTAGTTTCTATTAAAACAGTTTCGTTGATGGGTTTATCAATGATTTTGCATTGAGGATTAAGCGTATATAAAGGTTTATAATAAATTCTATAACAGATACAAATAAGAGAACCTTTGATGAGAAGCCTTAGGCTATAGTTAAATGTGTGCTTAAATTTCAAGATGATTTATACAATCAAAAGTTTTTAATAAAAACTGATTGTCAAGCTGGAAAGTTCATGTTCCAGAAAGATTTCAAACATGATGTCTCCAAACAAATGTTTGCGAGATGGCAGGCTCATTTAGCCCCATTCGATTTTGAAATCATTTACAAAAAAGGGAGTGATAATAGTCTTCCTGATTATCTTACTCGTGAATATTTAACATGAATTTTTTTACAAATTGCAGCGATGTCCCAATATGGGAGAGGTTTCACTTCTAATAGAGGTGGACGTGGTCGTGGTAGTGTTATCGCCCAAAGGGGTAACAAGAAACTTGTGAAAGAAAATCTTTCACAATTTTCTATGTCTTCAAGCAATGCTTTGAATGAGGATGATCCAATTTACAAAGAGTTTCTTGAATACAAGAAACAAAAGGGGCAATCTCAAAATAAAGAAGGTACTTCCTATGCAAAATTATTGCAGAAGACGACGAAGATGTCGATTATGAGAAAAAGAATCATACAGAGGTAATACTTCTGTTAGAATTTAAAGATCTAAAATGGTCTGACGAACCCTGGACAATAATGTCTAGATATTTAGAAAAGCATCATTTGCTGCTCAATTTTATAAATCTCGTGATAATTACGAGAATATTTTGAAAGCTACTGGAACAGCTGACTTTGAGCATTTCAGTGCGGGCAATACCCAAACTGCTCAAAGAAAAGGTTATACTTTTAGTAAAATTATCATTAAGCAGATAATAACTGCTGAAAATTGGGCACTTCACCCTTTAAAGGATAGCGAATATCTCCATCCTGAATCAAAAATTTTATTTAAATTTAATTATTACGATTATATCGAAGCCTTTAATAAGGTTTTTTATATCAAAATGATAATAAAAGACATTCTTGGTGGATTAAAATCTGCTCAGACGTCTACAAAAAGGATATTCCTAATTGGTTTTATCAATGGTGGCTATTATATGGCGCATCTATTGAAATTTTAAAAGAACCTTTCTTTGGATTATACCAAGAATGGGTTAAAGTCTCTCCATTTCTAATAGAAGCGGAGCATAATAAACAATGTATAGAAGGAATGGCTTCTTTACATTTTTACATTGAATTTTCTATTCCTTGGATTTGGAGATGGACTCCAGAAATGGGTTATACCCAACAAAAATTCCTTGTCTCCAGAGAAATTTTTATATTAAATTTTGGAAAAAAATGATTCGAAAAACTCAGACTGGTGAATATGAAAGCCAGCAAACGATTGATAAAATTGAAGAGAAATTTCTCTATATAATGATGCGATTAATAATCGTCAACAAAGGGAAGCTCCTAGTCCCTTTGAAGCTATTTCTAGAAGAATTAATCTTCAGAAGGAAAAATGAAGCCGAATGAGATAATTGATGTTTATCTCGAAGAAATGAAGAAGGATATTGCCAAAAATTTTTGGTATGGACATCGGAGATATTTCATGGAAACATCTTCAAAAATTGAAGAAGATGAAGACTTTTGCCTTGCTGGTGAAGGACAAGATCCGGAAGATCCGGATAATATTATTATTAAAGATATTGAAGATAATGCTATGGACCTGATAGGACAAGAAATTGCCATTATTAAAGACAAAGTGGCTCAAATTGTCAAGCCTCGTGGAGAAATCAAGGAGTCTAGAGCTAAAGAGGCTCAAAAGATTAAAGAAGCTATTGATGGACTCAAATAATGTTGATGGAGACATCAACGATGGAAAATGGATTACTATTAGCTTTAATAAAGCTAAAGAAGACTTTTTGGCCAATTCATCACATCTGTCAAGATTCCTCGACAAAGTGGGATGGCCATGGAGAAAAATTTTCTTTACTTTAATTATTGTACTTTACTTTTTCCTTCTTTTTATAGTGTCGAAGCTCATAAGTTTCAGGTGTGCCTTATTTTACATTCTCGGTTTTCTCTCTTCCTTCTCTCTTGTAATTCCCTCTACTGTAAAATATTTTAAGGAATAAAATTTGAAGTTTGTTGTACGACTCCCCTCTCTAAAGTAAGTCTTTATTTTATTCTTTTCTTTATTTAACTTTTATTATTTTAGCCTTAATGAAAGGCTAAATTCATAGTTAAACTACACCAAGATGCCTTAATACTTTAATCATGGTTTTATATCATATTTCTATACATATATTAATATGATGTATAAAAAAAAAAAATCGATTAAAAGAATTAAATCTTAGATAAAGGTTATGAAAAATTTTGATTTTGATTAATTCTGTGTCGGCTCTTGGCAAAACCCGTGTTGCCGAAGTTTGGCGTTTGTGGGCATGGCTGTTTCCGATTGAATTAAATCAAATGAAAATTTTATCATGTAAAAATCCTTGTATCCGATGATTTAATTCTAATAATCACAAAAATAAATTTTTATTTGTGTTTGGAATTGTGGTATATAGGCTGGAATACCTTGGGTCCGAACGGGGATCAAACTGTTTACAGCTTGATAACTGGACTAATAGGTTTAACAACGCCACGTACCTTTTCCAATTTTGATGTTTGGTATTTTGGTTTTACTACTTTTGAACAAAGCTTTCTAACGAAAGTTCGATTTTTGGTATGACGGCTTGACTACCTCAGGTCCGATTGGACTAAACTGGTTAAACAAAGTCCGTGTATCATTATCGAGGTTCGATAAGTTGTATTTATCATATATCAAATCATCACTTTCTTTTTTTTTTTTCTTTTTTTAACTTTTGTAAAGATCCTATAAGTATGGTATCAGAGCCATGGGGGGTATTAAGAAGTTAGGTGTAGTTTAACGTCTTTTCAAATGAATTTGATGAGAAGAAAAGATACTGTTAAAAACAGTATTGAAGAAGAATATGATGTTCCTCAAGATTTAGACAAATTAAATCGTTGGACAATTCCTAAAATTGATCATAAAATAATTTATGAATTAGGAACCTTTGAAAAATTAGGTTTGAAACAGGTAGTCAAAACTACCGAAGAAACTATATCTCTTAATAATGAAGAGATGGTTATTAGGCTTCTAAGCAATAGAGACTTAGAAAAATATAGAATAATCATAAGTTTATTCATATCGGGTTAGTTCAGGTAGCCTTTAAGCCTTTGACTTTAGAAGGTTTACCAGAAAGTTTTATAGCATCTCTTAGAGATGGTCGTAATCTCGACTGGAAACAATCCCTTATGGGAATAATTCAGTCTAGTCTGGCACATGGTCCAGTCTATTTTAATGTTTATCCAAATCTCCAATTATCATTGACTGATGTCAATATATTGGATGCTCTGACATTAAATGTTAAAACTCACGGATATAATTATGCTCCGGGTTCGGAAGTAATTTGTATCTGTTATAGAATTATTATAAACCTTTATATACGCTTAATCCTCAATGCAAAATCATTGATAAACCATCAACGAAACTGTTTTAATAGAAACTAATTTTAGTAGATCTAATATTACAACTCGTAGATCTATAAATGGGAAGAAATTCAATTCCCAGAAAATTGGGTTATTGAACGAGCTATGCCTCTGCAACCCAAAATTAAGAAAAATCCTACTCAAATAATACAGACAACAGATGGAACTGTTCAAATACACTTTGAGCAGGATAAAAAATCTGTCGATGTAAAAACTCCGAGATCTAGAATTACTAGATCGAGCTCATCACATTATTATATATCACCATGTGATTATATGATAAATTCTCCTTCTAAAGCTTCGACTTCTCAGGTTAGAGAATCAACCTCTAGCGATTACCTTCAAAATAAGGTAGAAGAATTAAGAATTAATCCTGATAATATTGTTCATGGTGTTTTTAAAATCAAGACGAGGAAATAACCGAGTCAGAAATGGATTTTCGTGTTTAATGGATTTTAAACCAAAAATTGATTTTAGTCCGGGATCACCGGCAAGAAAGAAAATTCAACAAGAATTTAATCAACCCAAATGGGAACTTTTTAGAAAATGGTTTTTCGAAAACTTTAATAAAGAAGATAAAATTATTATTCAAGAAAAATTTTATAAAGATCTTGAAAGACGAAATGAAAAATTACCTTTCGTTCCTTGGTTTTTATCAAGATATTTAAAAATATGATTTCTGTTCTTGAAAGAAATTATAAGCTTTCGAATGGGAAAAATATTAATTCTATCTTTCCTCCTCAAACCAGTTTCCAAATGGAAAAAGAAAATGAAATTAGATTTTTAATGCTTTTCAAAAATTATTTGAAAAGGAAAATGATACGCTTTCTATTACTATTAATCATATTAATAGTCTTTTAAAACACAAAATTATACAAATATGTATGTTATTGTTTTAGGAGAACAAATTTCTTTATTAAAAAAGAATATTGAAGAGATTTCGTCTTCAATAAAAGACATAAAAAATTATCTTTTAATAAACAAAGATAAAGCTGAAGAAAAAATAGCTAATAAAGCTTCTCCGAGTGTTCAACCTCCTCCTAAAGTTATCGATTTTAAATTAGAATCAATTTCTAATATTGAAAATTTACTTAATGAAAAGCTTAAAGATTTAAAACTTAATACTTTAAGCGAAGAATTTGAAGAAAAACTTGAAAATTTTGATAGTATCTATAATACTTTTAATGAAGAATTAAATAAAATAAAACAAGAAAAATATTCCAGTAAACCAATTCAAACTAAATTTTATTATCCAAGACCAACTCCTCAAGATGTCTTGTTCGAAGAACAAGAATTAACACTTAATAATTCTTATAGTGGTAGGAGTATTATGAATGGAACTTAGACGGTTATACTGAAAGACAAATTTTTAATATGATACATAGAATGCTTATGTATAGTACAATATGCAAAGCTAATCATAATAGCGACAGAGTTGTTGCTAAAATGATTGTTGCTGGCTTCACTGGTCAGTTAAAAGGATGGTGGGATAATTATCTTACTCTTCGAGAGCAAGAAGAAATTTATCTTACCATGAAAGAAGAAAATGACGAATTAGTCGAAAATGCAGTTTATACACTGTGTATTAATATAATAGAACATTTTACAGGCCGATGGTCTGACAATTCTGAAAATATCAGAACTCTTCTCCAAAACTTAAGATGTAAAACTCTTACATCTTTTAGGTGGTATAAAGATACCTTCCTTAGTCGTGTTATGAAACTTCCAGAGTCTAATAGTACTCACTGGAAATCCAAATTTATTGACGGATTACCTTCACTCTTTGCAGAAAGAGTAAGGAATAATCTTAGAAAAGGAGAACCGAGTATAGATTATAATTCTTATACTTACGGTAAACTTATTGGTATCTGTACTAAAGAAGGTTTAGCTTTATGCAACGAAATAAAGCTGAACAAACAAATTAAGAGAAATTCTTTTAATGAAAAGAAACAATTAGGAGATTTCTGTGATCAATTTGGCATAGAAAATCCTTCTACGAGTAAACCTCGTAAAGAATATAAACCTAAAAAATATTCTCCTAAACAATATGAAAGGAGAAAATATCGAAATCTAAACGAAGAGAACAAAAACTCTTAAAAGATAATAAAGATTATCAATATAGAAAAAAATTTCCTCCAATTGTTTGTCGAAAATGTGGGAAAATAGGTCACAAAGCAAAAACTTGCTGGACCAAAAAGAAAATTAATAATTTAAATATTGATAATGATTTAAAAGAAACATTATCAAAAATTCTGTTAGAATCAGACAGTGAAACTTCTTCGAGTGATGAAAACAATATCATCGAAGATATTTCATCGTCAGAATCTGAAGAATGTCAAAATTGTCAAATAGGACAATCTTGTTCTAAAAATATTAAAAGCTCAGAATCTGAATCAGAAGATAATAATTTATATCAAATTATATCTCAATTGCAAGAAATAAATGTTCTTGATAATAATCTTCTTGAAATGCTAAAACAAACAGAAGATCCAGATTTAAAAAATCATATAATTAAAAGATTAATTCAAAAAGAGGAAGAAACTTCAAAAGAAGTTATTCCTAAAACTGAACCCTATAAAATGTCAGAAGTAATGAAATTACTTCAAAATAAAAATAAATCTAAAATCGAGTCTCTTGTTAATATTAAAGATTTGACAATTGAAATTTCAAATCTTAAAACTGAAATTAAAAGTCTAAAATTAAGTCATGTTGACTTAGAACGAAGATTTTCTAGATTAGAAAAAGGAAAAGAAAAAATTGAAGAATTAAAAAATTATGAAGGATTTACTAATATTTCCTTAAATGATAAAGATGATAATTTTCTTTCAACACTTGAAGTAATAACTTCGCAAAAATGGTTAGTGAAAATATCACTACTCATTGAAGGAAATTTTCAAAAAAATCTGATTGCACTAATTGATAGTGGAGCAGATTTAAATTGTATTAAGGAAGGAATTATTCCTACACAATATTTCCATAAAACAACTCATTCTCTTAGCTCTGCAAGCGGAGAAAAGTTGCAAATTAATTATAAAATTCCTAAAGCCTATATTTGTAAAAATAAGGTCTGTATTCCTACTTCATTCTTGTTAGTCAAGAATATCACAAATCAAGTAATTCTTGGTACTCCATTTCTTAGAAAATATTTCCTATAAAAAAATATTGATGAATATGGATTTAAAGGAAGCTTCGATAACAAAGAAGTCTACTTTGAATTCATTACGGAACCTTTTTCTAGAATTCTTAATGAAATTAAGGATTCTATTCTTATCAAGGCGAAAGAAAATCAGGTAAATTATCTGAAACAAGAAATCAATATACTTACGATTGAGGATAAACTCCAAAATCCTAAGTTACAAGAAAAAATAAAAGTACTACATAATGAATTTACGTTACAAATATGTAACGATTTACCTAATGCTTTTTGGAATAAGAAAAAGCATATTGTTACATTACCTTATGAGGAAGATTTTAATGAGAAAAATATTCCCACTAAAGCTCGTCCTTGTCAGATGAATTCTGAATTATTAGAATTATGTAAAAAAGAAATAACTTCTCTTTTACAGAAAGGTTTAATAAAACCATCAAAATCTCCTTGGTCATGTACTGCCTTTTATGTTAATAATCATGCAGAAAAGGAAAGGGGAGCACCAAGGTTAGTTATTAATTATAAACCTTTAAATAAAGTTTTAAAGTGGATTAGGTATCCTATTCCTAATAAAAAAGATCTTTTAGATCGTTTATTTAATGCCATTATTTTCAAAATTTGATTTAAAATCAGGTTTTTGGCAAATTCAAATAGCCGAAGAAGATCGGTATAAAACTGCTTTTACTGTTCCAATTGGACAATTTGAGTGGAATGTTATGCCCTTTGGTTTAAAAAATGCTCCTTCTGAATTTCAAAATATTATGAATGATATTTTATTCCTTATAGTAATTTTATCATCGTATATATGATGATATTTTAATTTTTCCAAAGATATCGAGACTCATTTTAAACATCTTGATATCTTCAAGAAAATTGTTATTCAAAATGGTTTAGTTATATCCAGCCCAAAAATGGTTTTATTTCAAACTAAAGTTCGATTTTTGGGTCATACTATTGAAAAGGGTAATGTTAATCCAATTAATAGAAGTATTGAGTTTGCGTCAAAATTTCCAGATCAAATTCTTGATAAAACTCAACTTCAAAGATTTTTAGGGAGTCTTAATTATATTTCTCCTTATTATGAAAATCTTGCAATAGATACATCTATTTTATATGATAGATTAAAAAAGATTCCATGTCAGTGGACAAATAATCACACTGAAGCAATTAGGAAAATTAAGAATAAGGTTACGCATTTACCTTGTTTAATGCTTGCAATCCTAATTGGCAAAAAATTATTGAAACTGATGCTTCTGATTTAGGCTTCGGAGGAATCTTAAAACAAGTTTCTCCAGAAGATAAAAAAGAATATTTAGTTAGATTCCATTCGGGGAAATGGAATAATGCTCAGAAAAATTATGCTACTATTGCTAGAGAAGTTCTTGCTATAGTTAAATGTGTGCTTAAATTTCAAGATGATTTATACAATCAAAAGTTTTAATAAAAACTGATTGTCAAGCTGCAAAGTTCATGTTCCAGAAAGATTTCAAACATGATGTCTCCAAACAAATGTTTGCGAGATGGCAGGCTCATTTAGCCCCATTCGATTTGAAATCATTTACAAAAAAGGGAGTGATAATAGTCTTCCTGATTATCTTACTCGTGAATATTTAACATGAATTTTTTACAAATTGCAGCGATGTCCCAATATGGGAGAGGTTTCACTTCTAATAGAGGTGGACGTGGTCGTGGTAGTGTTATCGCCCAAAGGGGTAACAAGAAACTTGTGAAAGAAAATCTTTCACAATTTTCTATGTCTTCAAGCAATGCTTTGAATGAGGATGATCCAATTTACAAAGAGTTTCTTGAATACAAGAAACAAAAGGGGCAATCTCAAAATAAAGAAGGTACTTCCTATGCAAAAATTATTGCAGAAGACGACGAAGATGTCGATTATGAGAAAAAGAATCATACAGAGGTAATACTTCTGTTAGAATTTAAAGATCTAAAATGGTCTGACGAACCCTGGACAATAATGTCTAGATATTTAGAAAAAGCATCATTTGCTGCTCAATTTTATAAATCTCGTGATAATTACGAGAATATTTTGAAAGCTACTGGAACAGCTGACTTTGAGCATTTCAGTGCGGGCAATACCCAAACTGCTCAAAGAAAAGGTTATACTTTTAGTAAAATTATCATTAAGCAGATAATAACTGCTGAAAATTGGGCACTTCACCCTTTAAAGGATAGAGAATATCTCCATCCTGAATCAAAAATTTATTTAAATTTAATTATTACGATTATATCGAAGCCTTTAATAAGGTATTTTTATATCAAAATGATAATAAAAGACATTCTTGGTGGATTAAAATCTGCTCAGACGTCTACAAAAAGGATATTCCTAATTGGTTTTATCAATGGTGGCTATTTATATGGCGCATCTATTGAAATTTTAAAAGAACCTTTCTTTGGATTATACCAAGAATGGGTTAAAGTCTCTCCATTTCTAATAGAAGCGGAGCATAATAAACAATGTATAGAAGGAATGGCTTCTTTACATTTTTTATTATGCTCCGCTTCTATTAGAAATGGAGAGACTTTAACCCATTCTTGGTATAATCCAAAGAAAGGTTCTTTTAAGGAATAAAATTTGAAGTTTGCTGTACGACTCCCCTCTCTAAAGTAAGTCTTTATTTTATTCTTTTCTTTATTTAACTTTATTATTTTAGCCTTAATGAAAGGCTAAATTCATAGTTAAACTACACAAGATGCCTTAATACTTTAATCATGGTTTTATATCATATTTCTATACATATATCAATATGATGTATAAAAAAAAAAAAAAATCGATTAAAAGAATTAAATCTTAGATAAAGGTTATGAAAAATTTTGATTTTGATTAATTCTGTGTCGGCTCTTGGCAAAACCCGTGTTGCCGAAGTTTGGCGTTTGTGGGCATGGCTGTTTCCGATTGAATTAAATCAAATGAAAATTTTATCATGTAAAAATCCTTGTATCCGATGATTTAATTCTAATAATCACAAAAATAAATTTTTATTTTGTTTTGGAATTGTGGTATATAGGCTGGAATACCTTGGGTCCGAACGGGATCAAACTGTTTACAGCTTGATAACTGGACTAATAGGTTTAACAACGCCACGTACCTTTTCCAATTTTGATGTTTGGTATTTTGGTTTTACTACTTTTGAACAAAGCTTTCTAACGAAAGTTCGATTTTTGGTATGACGGCTTGACTACCTCAGGTCCGATTGGACTAAACTGGTTAAACAAAGTCCGTGTATCATTATCGAGGTTCGATAAGTTGTATTTATCATATATCAAATCATCACTTTCTTTTTTTTTTCTTTTTTAACTTTTGTAAAGATCCTATAAGTATGGTATCAGAGCCATGGGGGGTATTAAGAAGTTAAGGTGTAGTTTAACGTCTTTTTCAAATGAATTTGATGAGAAGAAAAGATACTGTTAAAAACAGTATTGAAGAAGAATATGATGTTCCTCAAGATTTAGACAAATTAAATCGTTGGACAATTCCTAAAATTGATCATAAAATAATTTATGAATTAGGAACCTTTGAAAAATTAGGTTTGAAACAGGTAGTCAAAACTACCGAAGAAACTATATCTCTTAATAATGAAGAGATGGTTATTAGGCTTCTAAGCAATAGAGACTTAGAAAAATATAGAATAAATCATAAGTTTATTCATATCGGGTTAGTTCAGGTAGCCTTTAAGCCTTTGACTTTAGAAGGTTTACCAGAAAGTTTTATAGCATCTCTTAGAGATGGTCGTAATCTCGACTGGAAACAATCCCTTATGGGAATAATTCAGTCTAGTCTGGCACATGGTCCAGTCTATTTTAATGTTTATCCAAATCTCCAATTATCATTGACTGATGTCAATATATTGGATGCTCTGACATTAAATGTTAAAACTCACGGATATAATTATGCTCCGGGTTCGGAAGTAATTTGTATCTGTTATAGAATTTATTATAAACCTTTATATACGCTTAATCCTCAATGCAAAATCATTGATAAACCCATCAACGAAACTGTTTTAATAGAAACTAATTTTAGTAGATCTAATATTACAACTCGTAGATCTATTAAATGGGAAGAAATTCAATTCCCAGAAAATTGGGTTATTGAACGAGCTATGCCTCTGCAACCCAAAATTAAGAAAAATCCTACTCAAATAATACAGACAACAGATGGAACTGTTCAAATACACTTTGAGCAGGATAAAAAATCTGTCGATGTAAAAACTCCGAGATCTAGAATTACTAGATCGAGCTCATCACATTATTATATATCACCATGTGATTATATGATAAATTCTCCTTCTAAAGCTTCGACTTCTCAGGTTAGAGAATCAACCTCTAGCGATTACCTTCAAAATAAGGTAGAAGAATTAAGAATTAATCCTGATAATATTGTTCATGGTGTTTTTAAAAATCAAGACGAGGAAATAACCGAGTCAGAAATGGATTTTCGTGTTTAATGGATTTTAAACCAAAAATGATTTTTGTCCGGGATCACCGGCAAGAAAGAAAATTCAACAAGAATTTAATCAACCCAAATGGGAACTTTTAGAAAATGGTTTTTCGAAAACTTTAATAAAGAAGATAAAATTATTATTCAAGAAAAATTTATAAAGATCTTGAAAGACGAAATGAAAATTACCTTTCGTTCATTGGTTTTTATCAAGATATTTTAAAAATATGATTTCTGTTCTTGAAAGAAATTATAAGCTTTCGAATGGGAAAAATATTAATTCTATCTTTCCTCCTCAAACCAGTTTCCAAATGGAAAAAGAAAATGAAATTAGATTTTTTAATGCTTTTCAAAAATTATTTGAAAAGGAAAATGATACGCTTTCTATTACTATTAATCATATTAATAGTCTTTTAAAACAACAAAATTATACAAATATGTATGTTATTGTTTTAGGAGAACAAATTTCTTTATTAAAAAAGAATATTGAAGAGATTTCGTCTTCAATAAAAGACATAAAAAATTATCTTTTAATAAACAAAGATAAAGCTGAAGAAAATATAGCTAATAAAGCTTCTCCGAGTGTTCAGCCTCCTCCTAAAGTTATCGATTTTAAATTAGAATCAATTTCTAATATTGAAAATTTACTTAATGAAAAGCTTAAAGATTTAAAACTTAATACTTTAAGCGAAGAATTTGAAGAAAAACTTGAAAATTTTGATAGTATATAATACTTTTAATGAAGAATTAAATAAAATAAAACAAGAAAAATATTCCAGTAAACCAATTCAAACTAAATTTTATTATCCAAGACCAACTCCTCAAGATGTCTTGTTCGAAGAACAAGAATTAACACTTAATAATTCTTATAGTGGTAGGAGTATTTATGAATGGAACTTAGACGGTTATACTGAAAGACAAATTTTTAATATGATACATAGAATGCTTATGTATAGTACAATATGCAAAGCTAATCATAATAGCGACAGAGTTGTTGCTAAAATGATTGTTGCTGGCTTCACTGGTCAGTTAAAAGGATGGTGGGATAATTATCTTACTCTTCGAGAGCAAGAAGAAATTTATCTTACCATGAAAGAAGAAAATGACGAATTAGTCGAAAATGCAGTTTATACACTGTGTATTAATATAATAGAACATTTTACAGGCCGATGGTCTGACAATTCTGAAAATATCAGAACTCTTCTCCAAAACTTAAGATGTAAAACTCTTACATCTTTTAGGTGGTATAAAGATACCTTCCTTAGTCGTGTTACGGAACTTCCAGAGTCTAATAGTACTCACTGGAAATCCAAATTTATTGACGGATTACCTTCACTCTTTGCAGAAAGAGTAAGGAATAATCTTAGAAAAGGAGAACCGAGTATAGATTATAATTCTTATACTTACGGTAAACTTATTGGTATCTGTACTCAAGAAGGTTTAGCTTTATGCAACGAAATAAAGCTGAACAAACAAATTAAGAGAATTCTTTTAATGAAAAGAAACAATTAGGAGATTTCTGTGATCAATTTGGCATAGAAAATCCTTCTCCGAGTAAACCTCGTAAAGAATATAAACCTAAAAAATATTCTCCTAAACAATATGAAAGGAGAAAATATCGAAAATCTAAACGAAGAGAACAAAAACTCTTAAAAGATAATAAAGATTATCAATATAGAAAAAAATTTCCTCCAATTGTTTGTCGAAAATGTGGGAAAATAGGTCACAAAGCAAAAACTTGCTGGACCAAAAAGAAAATTAATAATTTAAATATTGATAATGATTTAAAAGAAACATTATCAAAAATTCTGTTAGAATCAGACAGTGAAACTTCTTCGAGTGATGAAAACAATATCATCGAAGATATTTCATCGTCAGAATCTGAAGAATGTCAAAATTGTCAATAGGACAATCTTGTTCTAAAAATATTAAAAGCTCAGAATCTGAATCAGAAGATAATAATTTATATCAAATTATATCTCAATTTCAAGAAATAAATGTTCTTGATAATAATCTTCTTGAAATGCTAAAACAAACAGAAGATCCAGATTTAAAAAATCATATAATTAAAAGATTAATTCAAAAAGAGGAAGAAACTTCAAAAGAAGTTATTCCTAAAACTGAACCCTATAAAATGTCAGAAGTAATGAAATTACTTCAAAATAAAAATAAATCTAAAATCGAGTCTCTTGTTAATATTAAAGATTTGACAATTGAAATTTCAAATCTTAAAACTGAAATTAAAAGTCTAAAATTAAGTCATATTGACTTAGAACGAAGATTTTCTAGATTAGAAAAAGGAAAAGAAAAAATTGAAGAATTAAAAAATTATGAAGGATTTACTAATATTTCCTTAAATGATAAAGATGATAATTTTCTTTCAACACTTGAAGTAATAACTTCGCAAAAATGGTTAGTGAAAATATCACTACTCATTGAAGGAAATTTTCAAAAAAATCTGATTGCACTAATTGATAGTGGAGCAGATTTAAATTGTATTCAGGAAGGAATTATTCCTACACAATATTTCCATAAAACAACTCATTCTCTTAGCTCTGCAAGCGGAGAAAAGTTGCAAATTAATTATAAAATTCCTAAAGCCTATATTTGTAAAAATAAGGTCTGTATTCCTACTTCATTCTTGTTAGTCAAGAATATCACAAATCAAGTAATTCTTGGTACTCCATTTCTTAGGAAAATATTTCCTATAAAAAATATTGATGAATATGGATTTAATGGAAGCTTCGATAACAAAGAAGTCTACTTTGAATTCATTACGGAACCTTTTTCTAGAATTCTTAATGAAATTAAGGATTCTATTCTTATCAAGGCGAAAGAAAATCAGGTAAATTATCTGAAACAAGAAATCAATATACTTACGATTGAGGATAAACTCCAAAATCCTAAGTTACAAGAAAAAATAAAAGTACTACATAATGAATTTACGTTACAAATATGTAACGATTTACCTAATGCTTTTTGGAATAAGAAAAAGCATATTGTTACATTACCTTATGAGGAAGATTTTAATGAGAAAAATATTCCCACTAAAGCTCGTCCTTGTCAGATGAATTCTGAATTAATAGAATTATGTAAAAAAGAAATAACTTCTCTTTTACAGAAAGGTTTAATAAAACCATCAAAATCTCCTTGGTCATGTAATGCCTTTTATGTTAATAATCATGCAGAAAAGGAAAGGGGAGCACCAAGGTTAGTTATTAATTATAAACCTTTAAATAAAGTTTTAAAGTGGATTAGGTATCCTATTCCTAATAAAAAAGATCTTTTAGATCGTTTATTTAATGCCATTATATTTTCAAAATTTGATTTAAAATCAGGTTTTTGGCAAATTCAAATAGCCGAAGAAGATCAGTATAAAACTGCTTTTACTGTTCCAATTGGACAATTTGAGTGGAATGTTATGCCCTTTGGTTTAAAAAATGCTCCTTCTGAATTTCAAAATATTATGAATGATATTTTTATTCCTTATAGTAATTTTATCATCGTATATATTGATGATATTTTAATTTTTTCCAAAGATATCGAGACTCATTTTAAACATCTTGATATCTTCAAGAAATTGTTATTCAAAATGGTTTAGTTATATCCAGCCCAAAAATGGTTTTATTTCAAACTAAAGTTCGATTTTTGGGTCATACTATTGAAAAGGGTAATGTTAATCCAATTAATAGAAGTATTGAGTTTGCGTCAAAATTTCCAGATCAAATTTTTTGATAAAACTCAACTTCAAAGATTTTTAGGGAGTCTTAATTATATTTCTCCTTATTATGAAAATCTTGCAATAGATACATCTATTTTATATGATAGATTAAAAAAGATTCCATGTCAGTGGACAAATAATCACACTGAAGCAATTAGGAAAATTAAGAATAAGGTTACGCATTTACCTTGTTTAATGCTTGCAAATCCTAATTGGCAAAAAATTATTGAAACTGATGCTTCTGATTTAGGCTTCGGAGGAATCTTAAAACAAGTTTCTCCAGAAGATAAAAAAGAATATTTAGTTAGATTCCATTCGGGGAAATGGAATAATGCTCAGAAAAATTATGCTACTATTGCTAGAGAAGTTCTTGCTATAGTTAAATGTGTGCTTAAATTTCAAGATGATTTATACAATCAAAAGTTTTTAATAAAAACTGATTGTCAAGCTGCAAAGTTCATGTTCCAGAAAGATTTCAAACATGATGTCTCCAAACAAATGTTTGCGAGATGGCAGGCTCATTTAGCCCCATTCGATTTTGAAATCATTTACAAAAAAGGGAGTGATAATAGTCTTCCTGATTATCTTACTCGTGAATATTTAACATGAATTTTTTACAAATTGCAGCGATGTCCCAATATGGGAGAGGTTTCACTTCTAATAGAGGTGGACGTGGTCGTGGTAGTGTTATCGCCCAAAGGGGTAACAAGAAACTTGTGAAAGAAAATCTTTCACAATTTTCTATGTCTTCAAGCAATGCTTTGAATGAGGATGATCCAATTTACAAAGAGTTTCTTGAATACAAGAAACAAAAGGGGCAATCTCAAAATAAAGAAGGTACTTCCTATGCAAAAATTATTGCAGAAGACGACGAAGATGTCGATTATGAGAAAAAGAATCATACAGAGGTAATACTTCTGTTAGAATTTAAAGATCTAAAATGGTCTGACGAACCCTGGACAATAATGTCTAGATATTTAGAAAAAGCATCATTTGCTGCTCAATTTTATAAATCTCGTGATAATTACGAGAATATTTTGAAAGCTACTGGAACAGCTGACTTTGAGCATTTCAGTGCGGGCAATACCCAAACTGCTCAAAGAAAAGGTTATACTTTTAGTAAAATTATCATTAAGCAGATAATAACTGCTGAAAATTGGGCACTTCACCCTTTAAAGGATAGAGAATATCTCCATCCTGAATCAAAAATTTTATTTAAATTTAATTATTACGATTATATCGAAGCCTTTAATAAGGTATTTTTATATCAAAATGATAATAAAAGACATTCTTGGTGGATTAAAATCTGCTCAGACGTCTACAAAAAGGATATTCCTAATTGGTTTTATCAATGGTGGCTATTATATGGCGCATCTATTGAAATTTTAAAAGAACCTTTCTTTGGATTATACCAAGAATGGGTTAAAGTCTCTCCATTTCTAATAGAAGCGGAGCATAATAAACAATGTATAGAAGGAATGGCTTCTTTACATTTTTACATTGAATTTTCTATTCCTTGGATTTGGAGATGGACTCCAGAAATGGGTTATACCCAACAAAAAATTCCTTGTCTCCGGAGAAATTTTTATATAAATTTTGGAAAAAAATGATTCGAAAACTCAGACTGGTGAATATGAAAGCCAGCAAACGATTGATAAAATTGAAGAGAAAATTTCTCTATATAATGATGCGATTAATAATCGTCAACAAAGGGAAGCTCCTAGTCCCTTTGAAGCTATTTCTAGAAGAATTAATCTTCAGAAGGGAAAAATGAAGCCGAATGAGATAATTGATGTTTATCTCGAAGAAATGAAGAAGGATATTGCCAAAAATTTTGGTATGGACATCGGAGATATTTCAATGGAAACATCTTCAAAAATTGAAGAAGATGAAGACTTTTGCCTTGCTGGTGAAGGACAAGATCCGGAAGATCCGGATAATATTATTATTGAAGATATTGAAGATAATGCTATGGACCTGATAGGACAAGAAATTGCCATTATTAAAGACAAAGTGGCTCAAATTGTCAAGCCTCGTGGAGAAATCAAGGAGTCTAGAGCTAAAGAGGCTCAAAAGATTAAAGAAGCTATTGATGGACTCAAATAATATTGATGGAGACATCAACGATGGAAAATGGATTACTATTAGCTTTAATAAAGCTAAAGAAGACTTTTTGGCCAAATTCATCACATCTGTCAAGATTCCTCGACAAAGTGGGATGGCCATGGAGAAAAATTTTCTTTACTTTAATTATTGTACTTTACTTTCTCCTTCTTTTTATAGTGTCGAAGCTCATAAGTTTCAGGTGTGCCTTATTTTACATTCTCGGGTTTTCTCTCTTCCTTCTCTCTTGTAATTCCCTCTACTGTAAAATATTTTAAGGAATAAAATTTGAAGTTTGTTGTACGACTCCCCTCTCTAAAGTAAGTCTTTATTTTATTCTTTTCTTTATTTAACTTTTATTACTTTAGCCTTAATGAAAGGCTAAATTCATAGTTAAACTACACCAAGATGCCTTAATACTTTAATCATGGTTTTATATCATATTTCTATACATATATTAATATGATGTATAAAAAAAAAAAATCGATTAAAAGAATTAAATCTTAGATAAAGGTTATGAAAAATTTTGATTTTGATTAATTCTGTGTCGGCTCTTGGCAAAACCCGTGTTGCCGAAGTTTGGCGTTTGTGGGCATGGCTGTTTCCGATTGAATTAAATCAAATGAAAATTTTATCATGTAAAAATCCTTGTATCCGATGATTTAATTCTAATAATCACAAAATAAATTTTTATTTTGTTTTGGAATTGTGGTATATAGGCTGGAATACCTTGGGTCCGAACGGGATCAAACTGTTTACAGCTTGATAACTGGACTAATAGGTTTAACAACGCCACGTACCTTTTCCAATTTTGATGTTTGGTATTTTGGTTTTACTACTTTTGAACAAAGCTTTCTAACGAAAGTTCGATTTTTGGTATGACGGCTTGACTACCTCAGGTCCGATTGGACTAAACTGGTTAAACAAAGTCCGTGTATCATTATCGAGGTTCGATAAGTTGTATTTATCATATATCAAATCATCACTTTCTTTTTTTTTCTTTTTTAACTTTTGTAAAGATCCTATAAGTTAAATCTTAGATAAAGGTTATGAAAAATTTTGATTTTGATTAATTCTGTGTCGGCTCTTGGCAAAACCCGTGTTGCCGAAGTTTGGCGTTTGTGGGCATGGCTGTTTCCGATTGAATTAAATCAAATGAAAATTTTATCATGTAAAAATCCTTGTATCCGATGATTTAATTCTAATAATCACAAAAATAAATTTTTATTTTGTTTTGGAATTGTGGTATATAGGCTGGAATACCTTGGGTCCGAACGGGATCAAACTGTTTACAGCTTGATAACTGGACTAATAGGTTTAACAACGCCACGTACCTTTTCCAATTTTGATGTTTGGTATTTTGGTTTTACTACTTTTGAACAAAGCTTTCTAACGAAAGTTCGATTTTTGGTATGACGGCTTGACTACCTCAGGTCCGATTGGACTAAACTGGTTAAACAAAGTCCGTGTATCATTATCGAGGTTCGATAAGTTGTATTTATCATATATCAAATCATCACTTTCTTTTTTTTTCTTTTTTAACTTTTGTAAAGATCCTATAAGTATGAGTTAAAAAAGAAAAAAAAAAAAGTGATGATTTGATATATGATAAATACAACTTATCGAACCTCGATAATGATACACGGACTTTGTTTAACCAGTTTAGTCCATCGGACCTGAGGTAGTCAAGCCGTCATACCAAAAATCGAACTTTCGTTAGAAAGCTTTGTTCAAAAGTAGTAAAACCAAAATACCAAACATCAAAATTGGAAAAGGTATGTGGCGTTGTTAAACCTATTAGTCCAGTTATCAAGCTGTAAACAGTTTGATCCCGTTCGGATCCAAGGTATTCCAGCCTATATACCACAATTCCAAAACAAAATAAAAATTTATTTTTGTGATTATTAGAATTAAATCATCGGATACAAGGATTTTTACATGATAAAATTTTCATTTGATTTAATTCAATCGGAAACAGCCATGCCCACAAACGCCAAACTTCGGCAACACGGGTTTTGCCAAGAGCCAACACAGAATTAATCAAAATCAAAATGTTTCATAACCTTTATCTAAGATTTAATTCTTTAATCGATTTTTTTTGTTTTTTTTTTTGTTTTTTTTTTTAACTTTTGTAAAGATCCTACAAGTATGGTATCAGAGCCTTTATCTAAGATTTAATTCTTTTAATCGATTTTTTTTTTAACATAATAAATTTATTATTAACAAGGTATAATAATAATAATAATACAAAATAATATTATTAAAAGAAATAATAATAACTAATAAAAAAATAATACCAAATAATAACATAAAAATAATATTATTAACAAATAATAATAATACAAAATAATATTATTAAAAGAAATAATAATAACTAATAAAAAAATAATACCAAATAATAACATAAAAATAATATTATTAACAAATAATAATAATAATAATACAAAATAATATTATTAAAGAAATAATAATAACTAATAAAAAAATAATACCAAATAATAACATAAAAATATTATTATTAACAAATAATAATAATAATACAAAATAATATTATTAAAAGAAATAATAATAACTAATAAAAAAATAATACCAAATAATAACATAAAAATAATATTATTAACAAATAATAATAATAATACAAAATAATATTATTAAAAGAAATAATAATAACTAATAAAAAAATAATACCAAATAATAACATACAAAATATTATTATTAACAAATAATAATAATAATACAAAATAATAACATAAGAAATATTATTATTAACAAATAATAATAATAATACAAAATAATATTAATAAAAGAAATAATAATAACTAAGTTCCATTATGACGCATGAGGTGCAACCAGTGTTCGATTCTGCTCTGATATCTAAGTTCCCACCCATCAAGTTGACGATCACGATACGTATTCCAATATGGATGCAAGACGGGCATAGGAGCGTCTGGACGTAAATTCAGTCTTATATAATGCGGGTACTCGTCTCCGAGGTGCGCTATGACGATAGTTCGGTTCGGTCCATTGGCAGTCCGGGGGGCACGCAGTGCCAGTATCGTGAAAGAATGCATGTTGATGGTCGATCCATTGCCGTACCCGTAGAGGGTAACTACAGCGTTCCAAAGTGTCGCCACAGCCCAAAGATCGCACGGTGTCAACATCCAGTGGTTTGCCAAGCAAGGCCCCCCTTTCCCAGCGTATACGATCCAGCTGCATTTCCAGTGAATCACCGTAGTACATTGGCGAGTAAAGATCCCAATGGGCCTCGATTTCGTTCGCGACGTTATTCCTTAAGGTGACCCATTCTTCCTCGTCATTGTAAATATGGGAAGCGATAGCGCGAAATCCGCAGTTGCCGTCCGCCACCACATCCTTATAACTAACTATATACGGATGGATGACTGATGTTACGTGGTGCTGCAAGCGGCTGTGGAAGAAGTTGGATTCACCTGTACAAAGCATTTTACAAGACTAGAGGATTTATCCATGTTCGCATGAATACAGGGGTGAAAGATAAATGTACCTGTATCCGTAGTAGAAGTACGAGAGCGCTTCGCAGACGAAGATGTCGTACGGCCATGACTGGAACGACCCTTGCTGCTACGACTTGTACTGCTGCGCCCTCCGCTGCGTCCCCCCCTTGGGAGTGCGTACTCCCAAGCACTTCGATCACGCTTCGTCGAGTCTCTTTTGTTTGGCCGACCTTTTACAGATGTCTTAACAACTGGCTCATTCCACTCTTGCGCCTCGGGATAGAGATGTTCGTGAACTACTCGATGGAGGCCATGCATAACGGCGGGATCGCGCGTTTCTGCCTCACGCACGAGGTCGTAAAAGCGCTCCTGCTCAGAAATATCGGGAACTATTCCCTCGCCGATTGTGAGTGTCCTCCAGAAGTCGTGCAAGCAGTCTACCGAAACTGGATATTTGTTGTCCACGCATTGCTGAAGCTCGCAAGCACATGGTAGTTGGTGCGTACGTCGTACTACACATCCACACCTGGAGTAAACCTCATTCGACAACTCTTTGGCCCGCCGCAGCTCATTTCCCATAATTAATATTGCATGGTGTGAAACTCTGTATAATAATGTTAGGAATGGAAATCCTGACATCGGAATAGGTCGTTTCGACCGGGACTCCTCAAGTGTCTGCATGTCCACAGTAACAAAATTATTAGATAAGGATACATGAAACGTAATAATAATGTATTTACCTTTCTTATGCGAATCAACTGGTTCTGAATCTGCTCGTGCACCTTCACCCATACGGTGTCAAGTGATCCAGTGGCGGAGTTCAGCCATCCTTTCAGCTCGCTATGAGCACTCTCCACACGACATGTAGTGGTGTTCCCGAAATGAAGCACCTGATTCGTCCAAGCTCTGGCGAACTTCTCCTTATGCACCAACCACGTCTTCTCAACATAACTTACGATTTCTGAGCCGGGTAGCCAACGCAGACGCATGTCATTCACTGCCTTCTCGTATTCGTCAACCGTCGGAGCTTCCACGACTGCTCTCCAGGACTTGTGCGTGAAGTGAGCTGCGGTCTTTTTGCTCTTCCCCCAACCAATAAATTTTGTTCTCCACATCTTTATAAATATGCCACGTGCACAGCAGATGGTGAGAATGTGGAAATACCATATGTACCGGTCGAAGAAGGCCCAACTCACGATCAGTGACAATCGCGGACGGGTGGACACCTGGCCCTAGAATATCCCTGACTGACCTCAGCATCCACCCGTAACTTCCCTCAGTCTCGTCCTCCATGACGGCAAACGCACACAGAAAGTTGTGATTACAGGGAGTCATCCCTATAATCTCAACTAGAGGCATCTTATATCTATTTGTCTTGTACGTCGAGTCAATCCCAATAAAATAAGGATACGTCCTCAGCAGTGCGAGTGACTCCGGGTGTGCGAGAAAGACATGTGTCAGCCTATTAGTCTCCTCATGTCTCAGCGCTTCAACAAAATATCCGGACTCTGTCGCCTGGTGCATCAACTGGCTCACGACGTCTCGACCCTCAGAATATTGCTTCTTCAAACGATCTCTGTAATTATATACATGTCGGATGGTCGCGTTATCTACGCTGTGTCGAGCCCTCATCGCTGAGAGGATATGTGCTGGTTTCGCTTGGGCAGCAGTCATTTCCTCTACGACCTTCTTTGCCTGGCTGCTTAACCCACTCGTCTGGCGGTGTCCCTCGGGATACTGTATCAGAGGGTGATTGTGTATGGAATTCTCGGTTGCACCCGTACGAATGTACCATTCCCTAGTAGCTGGATCCTGCTGGCTATGACTACAAACGGACACCTGCACTTGTTAGACTTGGACATCCTCTCCAATTCATCCTCCTTGCCTCTATAACGTTCTCCGCGAGAACATCTAATCAATTTTTTTGTTCCACATTTCTTGTGCGACGAAATTATCAACTCGAAACCAAGACCAATAGCGACGCCCTTCGCCCAGTTAATGGCTTCCACGTCGGTCGAAAATCGTCCTCCTTCGCGGAAATGCTCACTGTAGTTTATCCCGTCACCCGTGGAATCCTCCGGGACAATCTCCGAGTCTGGAAAAAAAAAATTAAAAAAAAAAATATGACCGAAATCGGATTTCGGCTACCCTAAGAGGCGACCGAAATACGATTTCGGTTACATCTAAGGTAACCGAAATCCGATTTCGGTCAGGACATGTCCGACCGAAAAATAATTTCGGTCGGCATAAGAGGTGACCGAACAACAATTTCGGTCACCTCTTGGGCTGACCGAAACGAAATTTCGGTTGGCCCAAGAGGTGACCGAAATTGTTGTTCGGTCACCTCTTATGCCGACCGAAATTATTGTTCGGTCGGACCGAATTTTTCGATACAATCCAATGTAAGTTCGAGAATTCACGTATATACGAACGGAATTTACGAGAATTTGCTTACCATCCGTGCCAGTAGACACTTTCTTTTGACCTTTCAATTTCGAAAATAGACGATTCATTGAAATGTTTTAATTTTTTGTTATGTTTGAATCTGATTTGGATGTCTGATTGCGATATCAGATTAGTTGTAAGGAAAATGACTTTAAAAAGAAATTTAAATTAGAAAGGGCAAAATAGTCTTTTTTCAGTCCTTTAGGGGGCGGTGACTAGGAAAAAGGGGGCGGTGAATAGCAATCCAGATGTTTTAACTGGACCTACAACAGATTGAGAAAAGCGCAAAAGTGGTGTGGAAGGCATAGACTTGGGCGAAGAAATGGGGGATTATCACTTCGTTTACAAAGACATCGAAGGATCCTCGACGGAATGGGACGATCTTCAGAGGAAGTTCGGAAACCTTCCGCCGAAGCAGCCGGCGTTCAAGCCACCGCCGTTTGCGCCGGCCGACGGCGAGGATTCGAAGCCGAAAGATAAGGCGTGGATCGAGGGGAAGACCGAGGAAGAGCTCGAAGATCTCGAAGACGATCTCGACGATGATAGATTTCTGGAAGAATACAGGTAAATTAATTGATGCTCAGTACGAATACTACTTCGATCTCCAATTGTCGTTTATCCTGGTGCTATTTCATGTGATAGAATTGATCACCGATTGATAGAATTGTCTGAAATAATTTTCCTTTAGCTTAAAATCATCATTCCAATGTGAGAAAGTGGCAAATACTTTAGGATGAGACATGCTAGATCCTGAATTAACTTGAGTTTTCTGTAGGAAGAAGAGATTGTCTGAGATGAGAGAAGCAGGCAAGATTGCTAAGTTTGGTTCGGTGATTCCAATCTCAGGCTCCGATTTCGTCCGTGAGGTGTCACAAGCTCCTCAGGATGTTTGGGTCGTCGTTTTGCTGTATAAAGACGGGTGAGCTGAGTATTATATCAAATAGTTGTCTTGAGAATCTTGCTTTTAGCCTTCGGTGATATTCTCCAATTCGTTCGGTGTTAAAATTGCCCATTGTGCGTGCTTTCCTGGTTTTGTTTATTCGTAGATTCGCAGACTGCAGGCTTCTTCTGCAATGTTTGGAAGAACTCTCAAAAAAATACCCCGCAACCAAGTTCGTCAAGATCGTATCCACCGAGTGCATCCCCAACTATCCTGATCGAAATCTCCCGACCATACTCGTGTACAATAACAGCGCCGTCAAGGTAACTTATGTCGGAATGAGTAGCTTTGGGCGGAGATGTACACCTGAAAGTACGTACTCTCTCCATGGTTCTATTTCTTATTGGCATGCTGTAATATTATGGTTTTATCTTTATTTTGCTTGCCCTGTTAGGCGTTGCCCTGGTGCTGTGTCAGTCCGATCCCGTCTTAAACGACGGACACAATGGAGAGCAATCTCGAAAAGCCGTCCTTCAAAGGGGTCCGCAAGAAGTTTGTGGAGAGGATCGTTAAGGAACGCGAGGACAACGACGACAATGGATCTTCTAGCGATTGAATGTTTGAACTGTCTCCGTGGTTCGATTTCATCTTTTTTTTTTTGGTTTTTTTCTGGGTGGTGTTTATATCATCAAGATTGTTGTATGAGTTTTGATAATCGCACTATCAATCTTCAGTCGGGATTTCTTCTTGTTCCCTTTCTACTTAAATAGTGTGTTTTAGAGCGGTACATACATGGACAAAGCACTAGTAAGTACACCAATTTACGAATTCCCTCTACTTATTACCTCCTCAGCGATGAGCCTAATTCCCCTAACCCACAGCTTCGCATACGAAATGCACCTCCTTTCTCTCGCTCGTCACCACCCGAAAAATCCCACTTTCATCGCCACAGTTGTTCTTCCTCCTCATATTCCCGACGAAGCTCAAACTCGGACCCAACTCCACTTCTCGGCAAATCACATTCCTACGACTCGAATTCCCCCAACATAGAAACCCATTCGACTCGACCATCCTAACGAACTTCAAGTGCGGAGAACCCTTCCCTCCCTTGGTGTGCTTTAGCAAAACGGAGCCCTTCAACACTACCTTACGCGCAAAAGCATTTCGTATTACATCCTCGGCTCCACCGATGGCAAGAGACAAGGCAGATTCCCCCTTGGAATTCTTCAAATCAAGACCCGACGACCCGAATGAGATCAAAAGCTCGCACATCTCGCCATTCCCCTCCCTCGCAGCCACAATCAGCGGATTAAGTATTTCCTTCCCCGTCCAAAGCATCCACGTCGTAGCCCTTGCAAGCCAGCGACCTAACCGCGGTTAAGTCTCCCCGTCGAGCTGCGCAGTGGAGGGGGTAAAACCCGTCCCCGCCCACGCAGCTCCCCTTCTCCAGGGCGAACTCGAGCATGACCTTTTCGAAGAGGTCCCTTCGTTTGCTTTTTCTTGGAGAGAGTGACACCGTCTCGCCTCGTTCGTTCCTTAGCTTCACGTCCGCCGAGGCATAGACGAGCAGTCGAAACGCATCTACATGGCCCTCCACTGCAGCGACCATCGCTGCAGAAAAACCCTCCTCGTCTTGCTCGTCGAGGTCGATATTGGGATGGGACAGTAAAGCCTTCAAGGCGAGGACGTCGCCCGAGCGAGCCGCGAATCTTAAAGGCGAAAAGATGCAGGCATTCGAAGACGTTGGGACTATCCCATTTCTTATCAGAGAAACCACCGCCACTTGAAAGCCGACGGAGCAGTGATTGCTTGTGGCGATAGTGCTCACCGACTGGCCGCTGTTGTTGACCAAGCCGAAGTCGGCCCCTGCCTTTGCCAAGACTTGAATGCAGCTTTCTCTCTTGTATTTAGCAGAGATCATCAGAGGGGTCTCGCCTGATTCTGTTCTTGAGTTGAGATCGCACCCGAAATCGACCATGTGTTCGAGGATTGCAGACGATCCAAGACGAGAGGCCATGTGTATGGGGCGGGATTCGATTTCCTGGACGGTTTTCGCTGGGATTTCGATGTGGGCCCCGCATTCGACGAGGGTTTCCACGGCACCTAAGTTGTCGCATAAGACGGCGTGGTGGAGAAGGGTTCTTCCTCGGTGGGTAGCGTTGGGAGAGATGCGTTCGAGGAGCATCATCGATGGAGCCAGTGGAATCGAAGTATTCCACGGCACACCAAGCGAGTGGGTAGGGTTCGCCCATTCCTGCGCCTACGCGGAATTCTTCTCCTGAATCTACGTCCCACGACCATGCCCCGAGCTGAACTCTGATATCAGTTTCAACTCCAGCCTATTTTTCCAAAAAAATTGAAAAGGACTACTGCTAAGCTGACAATAATGTTTTTAACTCAAAATACAAGGAACGAAAAAAAAAACTTACTTCTTTACCTCTAGCAATAGCCTGACGACAGAGGCTTGTCGGCTGACAATAGCAGCCACGAGCCCATTGCAGTCGGCTATGTAAAAATGGGCGACAAGATCGAAGCAACGCACGATCAGAGGCATTCATATCCACTCCACACTGCAAATTTTTAAGAGTTAGATTATAATGGTTGGATTATGGTTCGTAATTTACAATTTTGAATGATCATTGCAGGTTAAAAATAAACCTTGATGAGCGCATCGACGACCTCAACAAAACCCCTGCAACAAGCGGTGACATGAGCGGGGACAGCAATTTGAGGTCGAATGATATCAGAATCCATAAGCATCTGCACTAGGCTTGAATGCCCATGGCTGCACGCCTCTAACAAAGCTTCCTCGCAAGCTAATTGACACGCCCCAGCCTTCAGTAGTATCTCAAGTGTCTCAAGGTGGTTCTCCCTTGAAGCCGCCGTGGCAGAGAAGCCACGGAATAATCGTAGGTTAGGATCTGCTCCAGCGTTCTGTCGAAAAAGCGAAGACAACCAAAATTCAACGCTGAGATTACCTTTACGTATACTAAATTACAGTATCTATCAACAATCTCCCTCAAGTACCCTCACAATAGTACCTTTATAGTGTTGATTTCAAGTTCTGATAATCAGACTCAACAATTACCCAAATGAAACCACGATTGTACACACACATACATACCAGCAAATTCCCGACGAGAGTGGAGTTGCCATTGCTCGCGGCGACAAACAGCGCGGTGGCATCGGTTTTATACTCCTCGTAGTCGACGCGTACTTCGATCGGAGACTCCTCGCTCAAAAAAGGCGTCGGTTTTGCGAAATTTAAGGCACACAGCTCCGACGTAGTTAACGTCGACGCAGGGATTCTTTAGGCACTGGAGAGCCGATTTGACGTCGTTGGCGAGGGAAGCTTCGAGAAGGCGCTGCGAGACCTCAGCTTCATAGTTCAGAGGAACAACCTGCCTCCCCGCCAGGAATCCGCCTCCGCCGCTAGTGATAGGTCGGAGCACCATCCTTCCTTCCACGGCGGCGTTACGCTGACTGACGTGAGGTGCAATCGAGCGAGTTAGCTATGCGTAAGAAAGGGAGGGAAGCTGCTTTCGATTTTTTGTAACAGAGAGAATGAAAAGCACGAGCTTTGAGAAAGGACGAAAACTTCTTGAATTAAGCTGAGCGCCAGAGACGAGAGAGTAGTAGAGAGGTATTTATTGGGAAAAGAAAGTTCGCAAAGGCTTTTTCTAATTCTTTGTTTTTCTTTTTCTTTTCTACATTATTGCAATCGAAATAATAGTCTCTAGAAAAAAGGCAATCAAAAGTCAAAATAATAACATTGAGTGCAAAATAACGTTGCTCGTTGAAATTTTAAAAATAGCATTTCAACTAGCAATGATAACAGTAATTTTGCTTTGGACGATCATCCTCACCCAATTCGCAATTATTGAATTTTGTTACATATTCTAATAACGTGATTATCTCTATGAATAAGGTGAATATATCCCATTGAGGCTAATCTTCATGGATCGGGTCTCAAATTCATCCAATACGATAGTCACATAATCGAACACATAATCTGTAGAGTGAAATACAATCCCTCAAGTCATTAGGCCAACCTATGTGAACATATAGTTACTTCTAATATAATCAAAATTCCGCTTATATGATAATTACTTCATCGACATGATTCAATATGATTTCACTATTCAATATGATTCAATACGATTTCACTATTACTTCATCGACATGAAACCAAAGTAAATGCACTATAACTCGTAGTTCCATTATTTAAATTACTGGTCTTGGTGTTCGTTGAGCATATGAACGGCACGTAGAGGAAAAAAACCAGCTATATGTATTGGAATTAAATTATTCATTCGATGTATTTTGATCATATCATACACAAGATTATATAAAATTTCGAACGTGTGCAATATTGGGAGACAAGATTAGGCACTTCTGAGGAACCACCGACACATCGCAGTACGATACCGTACAGTCATATCATTCGTCACATGCATGCATGCACATGGCTTTTTCAATAAAATAATTAAAAAATATAAACCATTAATAAAATAAACATGAAATGAAAACCATTAATTAATAAAATAGAGATACTCGTAAAAACATTATACGAGTTAGTAACTGGTATAAAAGCTATAAGAGTAGTTAGTAGTCCTCGTTGGCTAGTGCGTAGAGGATGTGGTGTAACTCGTATACTTTTTATACGAGTTAATCATATTCTTACGAGTTAGTTATGCCTTTTTTAATTTTTTATTTTTGTTTCTTATTGTCTCCCCATGGGGTGACTTTCTTTGTTATTTTATTTTTTTATTTTTTTACTTTTTTATTTTAAATTGTATTATTTATTAATTATATAATCCACCAAATTATAAAATCATCTTTATTTCATGTGATTTACATAGAAAAAATCAATAGACGCATCTAATTTATTGTTTGTTTCACGATGATTAAAATAATATGCATATCTTATATTTTTTATATTTTAAAATATTTTTATTTTATAACTTATACAATACTTAAATTGAAAAATAAAAATAAGCATATCTTATAAGTATCTTATAAGATATGCATATAATTTATTTACGATTAAAATGATATGATCTTATATCTTATAAGATATATAATTTATTATCGATTAAAATGATATGCATATCTTATATCTTATATTATTATATTCTTTAATTTAAGTATTTTAATTATAAAAATAAAAAATATTTTTAAATATCGAAAATATAAGATATGCATATCATTTAATCGTCATGAAACAAACAATAAATTAGATGCGTTTATTGATTTTTTAATGTAAATCAAATGAAATAACAATGATTTTATGATTTGGTGGATTATATAATTAATAAATATAAAATAATTTAAAATAAAAAAGTAAAAAAATTAAAAAAAAACAAAGAGCGTCCCCCCCATGGGGCGACGCTAAGAGACAAAAAAATTAATAAATAAATGAGAGGCATAACTAACTCGTAATAATATGATACGAGTTATTAACTCGTATAAAAAGTATACGAGTTACATCACATCCTCTATGCACTCGCCAAACTAGTAACTCATATAAATTTTATACGAGTTACTAACTCGTATGATGTTTTTACGAGTATCTCTATTTTATTAATGCTTTTGATTTCATGTTTATTTTGGTAATGGTTTATGTTTTTTTAATTATCTTACTAAAAAAACCCATGCACATTTACTTATTATTATTATATTATTTTTTCCATTACAATAATAGTAAGGGACACATAACACATACAATGAAACCTACGCATTGTTTGTATTTAAAAGGGGTGATGAATGTAGAGATCATGCAAGCTAGCAAGGATCTTACCAGACAAAACCAACACATTTTCATTTATTGCATTTTTCAGATGTACAGTAAGGTCCACCAAAGTTGATTCAGCAATTTATTTGTTTTATGTAAACAATGTCATCGATTCAAATTCTACAAACAAACACCATGAGAATTTTAATTCACTTTGAAAGTTGGGTTCATTATATGCTTGCAACTGAGGTTAAGATTCGATCAAATCGAACTTAATTTTATGCGAATTGCTTGGGGCATCAGGTTGAGAAATTTCTCATGATTATTAAAATATATATTATATGTATAGAGGAATGATATGATGCTCACCTTCTGTGAATACCTTATATAGGGCACCTGCTGATTTGGCACCGATTCGTGCCAAATCAGCATGTCACTTCAACATCACATGTAATGTGTCATTAATCAACACATTTTAGGTGTCATAGCTCGTGCCAAATCAGCAGGTGTCCATATAAGGTGCTCACAGAAGGTGAGTACCATGTCACTCCTCCATATGTGTCGATATATGACATCTAAAATATGTTGATTAATGACACATCACATTTGACGTTGAAGTGGCATGCTGATTTGGCATGGGTGTCCATATACGGTGCTCAACCATATCATTCCTCGACATGTATATATTATTTAATTTAAAATTTTGGTTAATTATGAATATGATATGAAGCCAGCTCATGGCGTTTTTACCAGATTCAAGTTCATGAATCAGACCTCAGTCAACTCATTTTGACCAACATTTAAGACACTGACGTTGTTGATGTCTTAAGTTAATTCATGGGCAGCATCACGTTATTTGATCTGAAATTGATCATTTGCAATAACTGTTTGTTACTTATTTAGAATTTTCAGATAATTTAAATATATCTGTTTAGGACTGTAGCGTAGTGTTTATTCAATGGGATAAAATTTTAATGCACCGACTTGGTTTTCAAGAATAAAAAAAATGTTGTTTGATTTACGAATATATGTCACTAAAAGTTTGAGCTATTGATTAATATAATCATTGAAGGCGGTCCCGTCAGAAATGGATGTAAAAACACTAAGTATAAACTAATGTTGGATGAAATCTTTGGCTAGCACTCAAACTCACTTTCACAGACACAGCGAAAAAAGATAATAACATAGTGAAGAAATGAAACGAAAACGAGAAGTGATTTTGTGCAGCAAGTCAAATAACTTGCTGCGTGCCTCAAGGCGCAAACTCCGCTATAAAGATGGATTGCAAACTATCAAAAAGGATAGTAAAACAAAGCCTAGCAAAACCTACGAATCACTCAAACGATTCTGAAAACTACAAAGTCTTTCGACCTTTGGAAAAGTAGGCTAAAAGAAAACTCTCTTAAGAGATGATACTCGCTCAGATAATCTCGTTCTCGCTCGTTGTACTTCTAACGGTTAAGTCCTTCGCTTTATATATGTCTTCGACTTCTAAAGGACTTCTCCAACGACTTGGTACATCCCACTAACGTCCACTAACTTCCACTAGGTAGTCTTGGTCCGTTAGTGACTGTTAGAGCTCGACTTGGTCAGCTCCAATTGCTCCGTCTTCACTTGAGCTCCAAGTCTCCTATTTTTAGTATGCTCCTTTCCAATTTTCGCTCCAGCTTATCCACACTGGTTTGATCCATTCCAGCCCTTATCCATATCCTGCACATTACGAGAAAAATGCCACATCATCAATAAAATAAGTTTTGGGCATGAAAGGTAAAACTGAGATAGGGAACATTCACGGCCAACAAATGTTGACTAGAATGTTACCCCAACATTGCCAATGTTGAAGACTCAACATTAACAATCTCCCCATTTTTATCTTTCTTCCCAAAACCAATGCAGAAGTTAGTCGTAGCGAAACTCCCCCTGAAGACCAGAAGTACTCAACCACAAAACAATAATCAAAATGGTTTAGAGTAGCCAAAAACAGAATAGTACTACGAATTAGTACAAGTCTTAGAGGTCCTGAAAAATCTGCAAAACAAAAAGACATGGTCCAAACAAAAACACGCACATCAACAAGAAGCAAAGTAGGCATGCAAAACACAAGCAAAATGCGCATGCAAAAAATCGAAGTCTAAACATTTAGACTCTCGATCAAATCCATTGCTTCTTCTTCTCCGACTTCTTCTCCAGCTCCAGCTCCAGTTTCCTTCGCTCCTTGCCCATCTCCATCTAAATCTGCTCCAGTTTGATCGACCTGTTCACCATGTCCACTAGTCCCAGCTTCTTCCCTTGCAACGTCTGCCTCTTTATCTCCCCCTTTTTGGGAAGAACGGAGATTCTTCAGTATGATAGCTGGGAAGTCAGGAACGAAATGGTTTCTTCAAGGCACTGAGTCTGTTGATCTAAGCTTGACTGGGGAGCAGATGTTGAGGCAACATGTTGGTCAACATCTTCAGTAGGAGCTCGCCACGGCAGATCTACGACTTTGTTTGGTCCTGCCAGGTGTATATGCGAGACAGCGTACGACAATTACTAGTCACCACCTGGTCTGTGCGCGATGGCCTAAACCCTCCGCGAACTAACATCCCATAGATCAAGGAAGGAAACGGCAGAATGCCTGGCGACTTCTTCTCGGCCTCTTTGGCAAGCTGATCCAGCACTAACTCCCCCAGATTCAGAGGCAGATTCTTCCCAAGGGCGTACAGAATATGCGCCATACTCTCAGCGACACAGGTCTCATTTGCCGTTGGCCACCAATTGAAGATCCCAATTTTAAACAACACCGAGTAGAGAGAAGTTAAGAAACTAACAGAAAAATTACCATCCCATTCCCTCACTCTACCCCCAGTCAGAAACGTCACCACCTCATCATTATCAAAAGTCTCATCCATGTCAACATTGGGGGTGCCCAACAACTCATTAACCGCCCCAGCCAAAAACTCATATAACTTCCCCCTCAAGAAAAGCTTCCCATACTTCCTAGAACTAGGATCATTTAAGCTAGGGAAAAGGTTAGAAAATACCTCACGGACCACTGTATCACAGTAGGTCCCAAACATCGTCACAGTCTTGTCGAAGTGCCTAGACTCCAAGAATTGCATAACTCCATACCGGCGAAAGCTCACCACATCCGCAGTCCTTTCAACCCGCAACACTCTTTGGCTAAACTGTGGCCATAGCTCCTCATTAAATGCGGCGTAGAATCTCCCCCTTGGCAATGGAGTCTCCCAGTCTGACTCAGATGTTAGGTCAACATCCTCCTCAATATCTTCACTGTCGCTGGGAATTTGGCGACTGGGATTGGCTGCTGGCCGCTTGTTGTTAGGACTCCGCTGGTCGAGGTCTCTTGGAAGGTCTGTCCTCAGAGCTCATTGGCCTCTTTCCTGTTTTCTTCTGCAATTTTGCCCTCCATGTGGCCAGGGTCTCAGCTGCACCAAAGTCATCACTGCCTTCACTTTCAGAGGCAGAGGAGTTGGACTCAGTAGGTGGGGTGTTTCCCTCTGGAGCCACTGCCTCATCATCCAGCCGATCATAGGTGGTGGTATCAATGATCTCCTCCGTTGAAACCTTCGACGGAGACGATAGCGGGACTGGGTTTGGTTCTGGAACAGGTGCGGGGGCAGCACTTGTCTCCCCCCTAAATAGGGATATGAGACTTATTGGAGGTGCTCTTTTTCTTCTTCGGCTTCTTGGGAGTTGGTGTTGGGTCTGGAACAGGGGCGGCAGAAACAGTGGTTCTGAGTCGTGAGTCGGCGCAGGTGGGTTCGATGTGGGATTGTCATGTTTATCGCACCTCCTACCACTCTAGTCTGGACCGGGCGTCATTGTTCATGCGTTTGAGTAAGAGAACTGACAGGAATATCGTCGAAGTCGTCGATCGGCGGCGGAATCATCTGAACTGGAGCGACTCAGACACTGTTTCGCTCGATGTTGGGTTGACATTCTGGGTTTCTTCATGATCAGGCGAGTTCGATATTTCGAAAGCAAAAATCGAGCAATTTGGATGAAAAACAGTGTAAAAATCGTGATTAAACACAGAGGACCAGGGAGCAGTTCTAGAGAGATGTATATGATTTAGGAACTAGGGTTTGTGAGTAGTAAAAACGGATCAATCAAGTCATGTCTTATAAACTGGTTTCAACAGTTACAAATCATACAATCCACTTAGTATTAATCGTAGATAGTGGAGTAAATGGGATACTAAAAGTAACCGTTAAACACATAAAAGAATTAAGGCATATTGAATGATAAATTCGAAATAAGTTCAAAATTGCCTAAACAACCATGGAGCTAATAATAGTAAATGAACGAGTAAATCAAGCGAGCACATAAGAACCAAGCGAGCACATAAGACTTAGTCATGCGAGTAAAAAGGAGCAGTTCAGATCATGATTCGACCAAAAAATATTAAGTTAAAAATCAAGGTAGAATCAAGCAAGATTAACCGTTTGAGCGACGTTGATGACCACTTGAGACAAATGTAACAAGTTGTCCTTCGAGAGTTCTAATGCAAATATGAGAGATATCTAAACTAGACACACGAAACTGACACAAGCAGACAAAAAAGCTAATGCAATAAACGAAAGCACAGTAATGTAGCAATACCAAACTGACAGTTACACATGTTGCCCTTACATTTGACTCAACATTCTAATTCCGTAATCCTAGACTTTTCTGCTCAACCCTTCTTAAAACCAGTTCCCTTTATTTCTACCCTTTCACCTTATTTAACTCACCGAATTTATGCACTGCCCTTAGACCCTCCTCAAGGTTCGACTTTTTGTCGCATAGTATACATCGTCACCGCGAATGCCGTGTACCTAAAGAATCTTATTAATACCTATAACTAGCAGAGAGTTTATGAGCATGCTAATACGCAATAAGGATTGGCTTTTAGTCGCAAAGAGTACATCGTCATAGCGAATGCCGTGTACCTAGAAACGTATTACCAAGAGCCTTTAAAAAGGGATCGGGTTCATTCAGGGACTAGTCAAGAAGAATCAAGTCATTTCACAGGGAAACAGAACAGAATATTTAACCAAACAGTAAAGTAGTAACCATCGAATTTGACATATGCTATGCTGATCCAAATGTTGGACCAACATTTAAACTAACATGTGCAAACCTATGGATTTCTTCAGGTCTGAGAACCTTTCAGAATCCAATGCTTTCGTGAATATGTCTTCTAACTGATGTTTAGTGTCTATATGCTCAATGTGGACTAACTCTTTTCTACCATGTCTCTAAAAAATGATGCCTTATATCTATATGCTTTGTACGTGAATGCTGAATCGGGTTCTTAGAGATGTTGATGGCACTAAGGTTATCACAGTACATGAGAACAGATTCGCACTCTAATCCATAGTCACACAACATGCTATTCAACCACATTAACTGCGTACAACAACTACCCGCAGCAACATATTCAGACTCAGCAGTAGATAAAGACACACAGTTTTGTTTCTTACTATACCATGCAACTAGGTTATTACCTAGGAAGAAACAGCCGCCACTTGTGCTCTTGCGATCATCTTCGTCGCCTGCCCAATCAACATCGCTGTAGCCTACAAGACTCATGTTAGTATATTTGGAGAACCATAATCCTAGGCTTCACGATCCACTCACATAACGAAGAATTCGCTTAACAGCATTAAGATGAGACACTTTAGGTTTAGATTGATACCTAGCACATACGCATACATTATACATTATGTCAGGTCTACTAGCGGATAAGTACAATAAGTTGCCAATCATAGATCGACACAATGTTGGGTCAACATTCTGCCCAACATCGACTTTACTTACCTTGTGCGTAGACCCCATGGGCGTTTTCATTACCTTGGCTGTGTCCAGCCCGAACTTCTTGACAGTGTTTTTCGCGTACTTCTCTTGGGACATAAAGATCTGTCGCCGCTCTGCTTAATCTGCAAGCCTAAAAAATAAGTTAGCTCTCCAATCATGCTCATTTCGAACGTGGTGTTCATCGCCTGCACAAACTTATCTAACATGGACTGTGAGCTCGAGCCAAAAACAATATCATCTACGTAAACTTGAGCAATTAAAAGATCAGAACCGACTCTTTTAACAAAAGGGGTACGGTCTGCCTCACCTCGAGTGAATCCAAATTCAAGTAAAAACGTAGCTAATAGTGCGTACCAAGCTCGAGGAGCTTGCTTCAATCCATACAGCTCTTTCTGCAACTTAAAGACATGGTTAGGATAATGGAGGTCTTCGAACCCCCTTAGGCTGTTGACATAGATTACCTTATCAATGTACCCATTTAAAAGGGCACCCTTAACATCCATTTGATGCAAAGTGATGTTAAGCCAACATGCTATAGATAACAAAAGCCTAATCGATTCTAACCTAGCAATAGGAGCAAACGTCTCATCAAAATCTATGCCTTCTACTTGCGTATAACCCTGAGTTATTAAACATGCCTTGTTTCTAACAACCCGACCAAGTTCATCAGATTTGTTCTTAAATATCTACTTAGTGCCTATGACATTAATGTCCTTTGGCCGTGGAACCAATGACCACACTTGGTTTTTCTCGAACTGCAAGAGTTCATCTTGCATCGCATTAATGCAAAAAATTATCCTTGAGAGCTTCAAGGACATTCTTAGGTTCTACCTCCGAAACAAAACAATTAAAACGTACCTCAGCGTATACCGAATTCATGCATTTCTTACCATAGACTTGTATCCTTGCGTGGTATGTCTCTGGTTCTCCTTCCTTCGTTTACATCTCCAATAATGAGGTCAGTGGGATGATCTTTCTGAATTTTAGCTGGTGGATCTCGTCGCACTTCACTGGGTCCAGCCTCAGTGTTCTGTTCTGGCACAAATGTTGAGTCAGATGTTGGCTCAACATTGTCATCCCCAGTGTCCTCTGTTTCATCGACAGCTTGTATGACATCTTAATATCAACTTGAGGGGACATTTTGCTAAGATCAGTAGCATCATCAAACACAATATTCACTGACTCCTGAACGGACTTCAAGCGCAAGTTATACACACGATATGCGCGACTATTAGATGAGTATCCTAGGAAAATGCACTTATCACTTTTTGAATCGAACTTGGTCAAATACTCACGATCACTCAACATGTAACAAAAACATCCAAACACATGAAAGTACTTAATCGTAGGCTTTTTTCCATTCAACAACTCATACGAGGTCTTTTTAGTACCAAGTCTAAAGAATACACGATTCGATATGTGACAAGCAGTATGCAACGCCTTAGCCCAAAAACGCTAAGAAACATTTTTAGAAAGTAACATAACACGTGCCATTTCTTGTAAAATCATATTCTTCCTTTCGGCCACCCCATTTTGTTGGGTCGTCTTAGGAGACGAATACTCAGGTACAATGCATTTCTTATCACAAATTTATCAAAGCACTGATTCTCAAATTCTCTACCATGATCAGACCTAATATGAAAGATAGATGCACTGAAATTGTTCTTGATCATAGCACAAAATTTCTTAAAGAAATCGAACGATTCTGATTTTTCCCTAAGAAAAAAATATCCATGCATATCTAGAAAAATCGTCCACGAGCACATAAGCATATTTTCTACCACCAATGCTATCTACTTTCATCGGACCCATCAAATTCATGTGAACTAACTGAAAACAGTGAGCAGTTTTGATTGGTCAACATTATGACTAACATGCACTTGCTTACCCTTCAAACAAGACTCACATACAACCTTACCAAATTCCTTGAGCTTCGGAATGCCTCTGATCGCATCATGCTTGATAAGCTGCTCCAAGGTTCGGTAGTTGACATGGCCCAGCTTGTAGTGCCATAGGATTACACCATCTTCGGCTTTTGACAATTGACACACATCCTTCGAGCTGGTTTTGTTGCCGACCAAGTAACAGTTATGGCTCGATCTCTTACCTGCCATCACTCGAACAGGATTGCTGTTAAATACTTCACAACACTCCTTATTAAACCTTACTTCAAGGCCATCGTCACACAGCTGGCTTATACTGATCAAGTTAGCTACGAGCCCGTCTACATGTAGAACGTTGCTTAGCTTGGGAATGTCAGGCACGTTCAATCTGCCTCGGCCGATAATCCGCCCTTTAGCTCCACTTCCGAACGTAACAGATCCACTCATTAGTGGCTTGTAGTCACTTAGATACTCCTTGGTACCCGTCATATGTTGGGAACACCCGCTATCGAAGTACCAAGATCCTTTCACGTTAGCTCGCAAAGAGGTATACACTACATGGCATTTATGACCAGATTTCTCGAGCCAAACTTTCTTAATCGACAAAACAGCATTCTGTTTACCAAAACTTGAAGATGAGCCAGCTGAGCTTTCTCCAGACATTCCTTTCAACACTGATTTCTCAATGTTGAGTGGGATGTTGGATGACATTTCAACCGACATCGATTTCTTTGCAGAAATCTCTCTCTTCAATTTCCAGCAAAACGGTTTTAAGTGACCAGTTTGCTTACAATGATGGCAAATATATGAGTTATCCTTACTCTTAGTGGTAACATGATTAGGACTAGTATTAGCAGCTAAAGTCTCGCTAACATTACTCGAGGCATGTGATTTCTCCTTCACAAAAACTATCTTAGGTGACCATGGATCACGGGTTTTGCGACATCACAAGCAGGCTGAGAATTAAATCCTAGACCTGCTATCATAAAAACCTAGAGACAATACCTCATCAAGGGTAGATCTGCCCTTGTTCAACTTCGTAAAGGTCTCATCGGATTCGTCGACTCGCTTTTGGAGCTTGTCGATCTCCTTGTCCTTTCGTGTCAGTACAACTTCCATCTTGTTCATTCCTTTCACCAAGCTTTCAATCAACCTTTCATTCTTCTCGTTCTCATCGGTCAGCACTTTTACCGCGGGTTTGAGTTGCGAGTTTTTCGCCTTCTCTATTTCATATTGTGCGGACATCAGCATAAGTGCTTCTTTCGCCTGAACTTCTTTGCAACATTTCTGGCTCTGCATCATCAGAACTCAAATATCCATCAAAACAGTTTGTATAAAAATAATTTGTTTTTCAGATGTTGAGTCAGATGTTGGCTCAACATCAGTTACCGCAGTGAAACCGATTTGATGATTTTCATCGTCTTCGTCATCTGAGAAGGACTGGATTGTAACGGATGAATGCTTGGTTTCCTTTTGGCATGACTTATCATCTTCATCATCAGACAGATCGATCAATATGGCCTTTTCGCGCTTTCGAAGAGTATTAGCACACTCGTTGGCAAAACGGCTCCATCCTTGACATTCATAGCATCTAACTGAGTCATAGTTGATGTTCTTCTTCTTTTCATCTGGTTTGCGTTTGATGAACGGAGGAGCAGAAGAAGGTTCAGCTTTGACCTTCTGGCCTTTTCTGAATGTTGGGCCAACATTTTGCTCAACATTCTTCTTCTGTAAGAACTTCGCAAATTTCTTTACGAACATGGCCATGTCCTCCTCGTTGCTTGGGTCAATCTTTGTTGGCTCCTCGGTTGGCTGGCAGACTAGAGCAAGGATTTTACCGCGCGAAGCCCTCTTTTGTACTTCGAGATTAGTCTCGTAGTTCTTCATAATATTCATCAGTATGTTGAACTCCATACTAGCCAAGTTATGTGCTTCTTCGACCGCCGCTACCTTCACATTAAACTTTTCATTTAGTATATCCCATGCGTTCTGTGCCGTCGTACAATTCTGGATGACCTTGAACATGAAGATGTCCACTGATGAGAAGATGGCGTTGAGTGCCTTGTCGTTGAACTCGACAGCGCTTCGCTCAGGTACTGTCCACTCTTCAACCGGCTTGTCATAGACTTCCCCATCAGCGTCAGGGGCTGTTCGAGGTGGAGTATAGCCGTTGAGTACAGATTCCCACGCTCGCACATCAATGGACTTGATACACTGCCGAACATGAACCTTCCAATATGCATAGTTGGTGCCTTCTAACATAGGAACCTTGCCGATGTAATTTGAACTCATAACATCCATTGTATAGGATTTTCAGCGCTTGGTAACATCAAGCGTAAGCTCTGATACAACTTTGAAGGCGGTCCCGCCAGAAATGGATGTAAAAACACTAAGTATAAACTAATGTTGGATGAAATGTTTGTCTAACACTCAAACTCACTTTCACAGACACAGCGGAAAAGATAATAACATAGTGACGAAATGAAACGAACACGAGAAGTGATTTTGTGCAGCAAGTCAAATAACTTGTTGCGTGCCTCAAGGCGCAAACTCCACTATAAAGAGGGATTACAAACTATCAAAAAGGATAGTAAAAAACAAAGCCTAGCAAAACCTACGAATCACTCACACGATTCTGAAAACTACAAAGTCTTTCAACCTTTGGAAAACTAGGCTAAAAGAAAACTCTCTTAAGAGATGATACTCGCTCAAACTCGCTCTGATAATCTCGTTCTCGCTCGTTGTACTTCTAACGGTTAAGTCCTTCGCTTTATATATGTCTTCGACTTCTAAAGGACTTCTCCAACAACTTGGTAGCCCACTAACGTCCACTAACTTCCGCTAGGTAGTCTTGGTCCTTTAGTGACTGTTAGAGCTCGACTTGGTCAGCTCCAATTGCTCCGTCTTCACTTGAGCTCCAAGTCTCCTATTTTTAGTATGCTCATTTCCAATTTTCGCTCCAGCTTATCCACACTCTTTCCACACGGTTTGATCCATTCCAGCCTTATCCATATCCTGCACATTACTAGAAAAATGCCACGTCATCAATAAAATAAGTTTTGGGCATGAAAGATAAAACTGAGATAGGGAACATTCTCGGCCAACAAATGTTGACTAGAATGTTACCCCCAACATTGCCAATGTTGAAGACTCAACATTAACAATCATATTCCGAGTCAACAACCAAGTGAATGAGAAATATTACAAGTCAACAGACAATTGTCGAAGAGAACTTCAGAGACCCGAGTTTATTCTGATGTACGGAGTTATTGCTCTAGTTTATAATTACAAATATATTGAGGCAGATTAAAAAATTTCCAACTTATAATGGCTTCGAATTTGCTTCTCGTTGCCCCCCGGTAGTGCAATTGTCCACTTAATTACTACGTGCAAACAAAATATTCTTCCCAAAATTCTATCAAATCGGTTACATGCATAACAAAGTAATATTTAGTACTCCCTCTGTCCCAAATGTTTTTGGCATTTGGTAGTTGGCACGGGAGTTAAGAAACTGAATATTTTAATAATATAGTCAATTAAAAGGTAAAAAAGTGTATACTTTGACACGTCTTTTAAGAATATTTAATATTATTATATTGATTGTTTGTGATAGCTTTTTTGCTAAATAAGGAAATATACAAAAGATGTGGAACGCCCGATTTAGTAAAATGTATAAAATGATTTGGGGCAAAAGTAGTATAAAGGAAATAACGTCAACAAATAATACAATTATAAGATGCTTTCCGTTTGCTTATGTTAATGCTTTACTTTTCTGACATGGAATAAAAACATCTTTATTGCATACCAATCCGGACCTATTCGATAACATATAAGATAAACTTACACGAATCATAATGGCCCATGTATTCATTCTATTACACTACCTCATACGAATCAACAAAACATGAATTCGTCTTATACTACGATGATTTCAAAATTCGAACATCATTAGCGCCTATAAGAACGCCTGTCTGTGGCCCACTTATATATTTTCATTTTCCCTACAATCAACCTTTTAATCATCTCCAATCCCTCGAACAAACTTGCTTTTCAATCCAAAAAGATAATAAAATAAACTGTAAAAGAGATCAGTGTTGTTCGTAAGTTGGTCCGGTAGGATTGACTTTAATCCTTCTCTTAACAATCCCAACTAATTTCAATCTCTTTACTCCATTAAATTGATGAATGCTTGACTCAAAATATCTCTCCTACTTGAGTAACTTGACCCTTGCAAGATATATCGAAATGAATTAATGTAATTCCTTCGGCTAACCATACAAGCCAAGTATATACCTCTTATTCAATTTAATATTCTGGGCCAAGACCCAGCCCACAACTTGCAAAATTAATTGTTCTCAAAATAACCAACAACTACAAAACAAAAATCTTCATTATCTTATTTGTCAAGCAAGACTTGAATTTAAGTTCAAAGGTATTACATTTGCATAACTGCGCTAATAAATCACACAACTTTTACTATGAGGAGAAACAACCATTGATTATTATGAGAAGCAGCTGAAAGGTTTTTTACTACAAGAGAAAGGAACTACAAAATTGGATAAGCTCATCACAGTTCACACGTTGGCGGAGACTCAGAAGAATTGACTAACCATGGAGAGAAATGGGGCCCAAATCAAGCTGTTAACTTCTGAGATTTGTCAAATACAAAGCAACTCATGTGCTGCAGATGCAGTGCTGCCAAAAGTCCCTGCCACGTGTCACCAGGAGGACCTGACACCTGGAAGTCCAAGAATTTCCTCTGCTTCTTGTAATACTCTTCCAAAGGCTTCCCCTGACAAGAAATAAACAAGAATTGCGCCAAACAAGAGGCCAGTTATTATTGGAATTAAGACACCGAATCAAGATGGAATCAAGCTGCAATTAAGTCTGAAGTTTGCACCTTAGCTGAAATGAACTTTGAATTCTGGCTCCTTATATAATCAGCGCTTTTATGAGTTGCACTCTGCTTTTAGCTTAGAATTCGTCAATGTTATCAGCGACTTTATTAGTGAGTCGGCTGTTAGTTAAAATGATAACTTAAAGTTTCCTCTATAAAGATGTAAATCGCTGTATTCATCCAAAGTCGAATCAATAAAATTTCGATCTTATTTACATTCATTCTCCTTCACAATTCAAAAGTTTCTTATGGTATCAGAGCAAAGCCTTCAAGGCTGCACAGATCAAGATTCAAAACCCCAAAAATAATCTCGAGCTGCACTTCAATGGCAGAATCAGAGAACTCAAATTCCACGGCATCAACTCAGATGAATGGTCCTTACTTCATCAACAACAGCGATAACTCTGGGCATCAACTTGTTCATGAACTGTTAAACGGCGATAATTACACAACATGGAGCAGGGCTATGATGATAGCCTTGATTGGAAGGAACAAAAATGGCTTTGTGAGCGGCGAACTCCAGCCACCATCTACCGACGATCAGAACAAGCTCAAAACCTGGAAAAGAAATAACAATATCGTAATTTCTTGGATCCTCAATGCAGTTTCCAAGGATATTTCAGCCAGTATACTATACAATTCATCGGCTAAAGAAATCCGGGATGACCTACAAGAAAGGTTTGGTCAATCAAACAAGCCTCGGGTTTTTCAATTCAAGAAAGAGTTGATCAACCTAGCTCAAGGATCGAGTAGCATTGGTGTATACTTCACAACATTGAAAACCCTATGGGCGAAAATTGACCAGTTACCAACCAGCTAGCCCGTGTACTTGCGGGGGGATAAAAGCCATGAAAGATTATTTGAATGAGGAATATGTCCTCACTTTCTTGATGGGACTAAACGATTCTTTTCGCAGGTAAGAGGACAGATACTTCTTATGGATCCTCTACCAACCATCAACAAAGTCTTCAGCCTCCTGATCCAAGAGGAAAAGCAGAGATCAATGATCTTGGGACCTGTCCAAACTAGTGGTGATCAGATGCACGATATGGCTATGCTAACAGCTAACAGCAATCTTGAAGTCCCCAAAAAGTATGCTTTCCATCCAAGGAAGGAATCAGCTAAGCCATTCTGCACTCACTGCAATAAAAGAGGTCACCCGATAGAGTCTTGTTACCACATCCATGGATTCCCACCTGGCTACAGACAAAATCCTAAGCACAAGACAGCGAGGGTAAACCAGTTTGGGACAGAACATCTGATGGCAGAAATACACTTGAGAACTCTCAGTTGTCGTCTAGAATCAGCCCTACAGATGATAACTTAGTCCAGCTACAGCTTAACCCTGGTCAACTGCTGAGTTTGAATGCATTACTAGACCAACATGCAACTAATCTCACATCAGACAAATCAGAAACTAGCAGCCAGCCTGAGAAGAACTCAGGTATGTGTTATCTTTTGATCTACCTGATTTGGCAGACAAGAAAGTATGGTTAGTAGATTCAGGGGCAACCAAGCATGTTTGTGGCAATCGTCTCCTCTTACATGATCTTCACACCATCAAAGAATCTAATGTAATACTGCCTGATAACACAGTTATAAAGGTAAACAAGGCGGGTGCTGTTAGGATAAATCAGTTTATAACCTTGACTGAAGTTCTTTATATACCTCAGTTCCAATTCAATCTACTATCAGTGAGCTACTTGGCCCATAAACTAAACTGCAAATTCTTTTTTGAGGCTAACAGTTTTCTAATACAGGATGCTTCATCACAAATGATTGGCAAGGGTAATCAGTTTGCGGGCTTATACTTCATTGAAGCTGAAGCAGTTTTGCATTTTCCTGTTTCTGAATCTGTATTTTTTAATAAACTGTCTGCAAACGTTTGGCACCATAGGTTAGGCCACCCCTCGAACAAGGTCTTCAGCATGTTAAAATCCTCTTTAAAATGGCTTGATGTTGTAACAGATATATTGTAAAGTTTGCCCCATTGCAAAACAGAAAAGAATTTCCTTTCCAAACAACAATAAATCTGTTTGCTCACCATTTGATTTGATCCATTGTGATGTTTGGGGGACCCTTTCATGTCCCATCACACTCAGGACATAGCAATTTCTCGACCATTGTTGATGATTACTCACGCTTTACATGGTTTTTCATGCTCAAGTACAAATCAGAAGTGCAGCCCATCATTTTTTATTTCCTGAACATAGTAGATACCCAATTCGGCTGCAAGGTCAAGGTGGTTAGAATAGACAATGGCAAGGAATTCAGCCTTCATTCCCTGTTCTAAGACAAGGGGATCATACACCATCGGTCCTGCGTCCAAACGCCCCAACAAAACTCAATAGTCGAACGCAAGCATCAACACCTCCTCAATGTGGCAAGAGCCTTGTACTTCCAATCCGGGATTCCTATTGAGTTCTGGTCCGAATGTGTACTCACAGCCACCTACTTGATCAACAGAACACCTTCCCATGTCTTAGCAAACAAGAGTCCATTCAACTTGCTATATCAAAAACCTGTTGATTATAACTCCTTTCGAGTTTTTGGTTCTCTCTGCTATACCTCAACCTTAGCAGCTGGCCGCAAGAAGTTTGATCCAAGAGCCCTTCCAGGGATATCACATTTGAGGAAACTGTGTTTCCTTTCAAACAGAATGGGATATCACCAATTTCCCAGGATGCCTTTCCCATTTCTGTCATCCCCAGGTCTTGCAATGATGCCCATATGCCTGAAGATCTGAGTGATTTTCTTGCTCAACCCGAGCCAGATCAACAACAATCTGCTATAGAGGAGTCCATGCTTGCTAGTCACCCTGAGCCAGATTATCATCAGCCTGATTTGGAGGAGCCCACCTGTTCAAATCAAGAACAGCCATCTGCTACCTCTACTTCACAGCCAGGCCACGAGGTTCAGAGGAAATCACCCAGACAGACAAAGCAGCCCCTCTACTTGAAAGACTATCATTGCAACTACCTTACTCATAACAGGGAGTTGCATCCTCTGTCTCAAGTTCTTACCTATCAAAACTTTTCTGATGATTACAAGTCTTTTATATGCAACATGTCTGTGGCCAAGGAACCGAGAAGTTTTACAGAAGCATCTAGCTCAGACAGTTGGATGAAGGCAATGGCTGAGGAATTCACTGCACTTGAAGACAATGAGACTTGGACTATCGTCCCTTTACCAGCCGGCAAGTCTCCATTGGCTGTCGATGGGTGTACAGATTAAAATTCAACTCATCAGGCCAAATTGAAAAACACAAAGCCCAATTAGTCGCCAAGGGCTACGATCAAATGGAGGGTATTGACTATATCGACACCTTCGCCCCGGTTGCAAAATCCAACACAATCAAGCTTATCCTATCCTTAGCAGCAAAATTCCAATGGCACCTTACCCAGATAGATGTTGCCAACGCTTTCTTGAACGGTGAACTCACGGAAGAAGTTTATATGGACCTTCCCCCGGGATTCTACAAGAATCACCCTAGAAGAGGAGGCCACAGAATGGTCTGCAAATTACAGAAGGCCATATATGGTTTAAAGCAATACTCTCGCCAATGGAATAAAACCTTTACTGAGGCAGTCGCCCAATTTGGTTTTCACCAGATCCAGTCTGATCATACTCTATTCCTCAAAGGAGAAGGACCTTCCTTGCTCATTCTTTTGGTATACGTCGATGACATAATTCTCGCCGGCCATTCTACTGAAGAAATACAGAAGGCAAAGGCCTTCTTACACGGGCGCTTCAGGGTAAAAGATTTGGGTGACCTGAAATTTTTTCTTGGTGTCGAGGTTGCCCGCAGCAGCGAAGGCATATATATCTCCCAACGCCAGTACACAATCCAACTCCTTGATGACACTGGCTATCTAGCTTCAAAGCCACTCTCCACACCAATTAATCCAAACAGCAAACTGACTGCCGAAGATGGCGAGCTATTAGATGAGCCTTTCAGATATCGCAGGCTGATCGGCCGCCTTTTGTACCTAACCTTTACCCAGCCAGATATTGCGTTTACGGTCCACAAACTTAGCCAGTATATCTCCTCCCCAAGAACTGGGGACCTCGCGGCAGCTTACCATCTTGTCAGGTATCTAAAAGGTTCACTGGGTCAAGGTATACTCATGAGCTCTGTTTTTGACTTGCAGATTAAGGCCTTTTCGGATGCCGACTGGACTACATGTCAGGACACTCGCAAATCCGTTACAGGTTACTGCACCTTCCTCGGCGATTCCTTGATCACACGGAAGGCTAAAAAGCAACCAACCATCTCCGTTCGTCCACAGAGGCCGAGTATCGAGCACTTGGCGCTGTCATGGCTGAAGTTCTGTGGATAAACCAGCTATTACATGAACTCCACTTAGCTTCCTCTCAGGTTCCCGTTATCTACTGCGACAATCAGTCGGCTTTACGGCTCGCCTCAAACCCCAAATTCCACGAACGATCCAAGCACATCGAAATCGATTGCCAGTTCGTTCGCCAGCATGTCATGAATGGCTCCATTCAACTTCTACCAGTCAAATCAGAAGATCAAGTCGCTGACGCTCTTACCAAACCTCTCACAGGCCCGCTTTTGCAACGTGCTTTGTCCAAGATGGGTGTCCGAAATCTGTACACTCCATCTTGCGGGGGGCTATTGGAATTAAGACACCGAATCAAGCTACAATTAAGTCTGAAGTTCGCACCTTAGCTGAAATGAACTTTGAATTCTGGCTCCTTATATAATCAGCGCTTTTATGAGTTGCACTCTGCTTTTAGCTTAGAATTCGCCAATGTTATCAGCGACTTTATTAGTGAGTCAGCTGTTAGTTAAAACGGTAACTTAAAGTTCCCTCTATAAAGATGTAAATCGTTGTATTCATCCGAACTCGAATCAATAAAATTTCGATCTTATTTACATTCATTCTCCTTCACAATTCAACAAGTTTCTTAGTTATAAACACAAATTTTGATTCATCTAAGTGACAAAATAATATACCTGCTCTTCATACATGCTTATTTTCTCCCTGGAAACGGACTTCGGATTCTTTAGCCTTTTGTTTGTCATGGAATGAAGATCTTGCGAAGGAGAATAAATCCCGCTTGCAAAAGATTTCTCCGAGCACGTCAAATTTAGCACCATGTCTATATCAGCGATTTGGTCCAATATCTCCTGTAAAACACCCCCCACAACAGCAAGAATCTTTAAGAGAATTCCAACATAAATGAAATCTTGACGAATACAAGGGAAAGATCACTGCATGTGTATTCATGAGTGATAGAACAAAACAGTAGGATATCAACGTAAATCGAGAGCAATCAACGGGGAAAGAAGAGTGAGTACTAACAGCTTGCATCCTCGTTCTTGGAATTCCATCCAATATGAAACCATTTTCTCCACTGCAATACCCTTCCTCCAATCTCTTCGACAAAAGACCAAAGATCACATCCTCAGGAACCAACTCCCCCATGTTCACCGATTTAGCAATCTACAGCGAAACAAAAGGAAAAACAAATCTGATTAATTCGACAACAATCGTTTTCTTTCGAACTACGATGATAAAAATCACGAAAACCTTTCTGTAGAGCGTTGAACTAGGGTTGAGCTCCTGCCTCACGAGCGATCCCATCGATATATGCGGAACTTCTAGAAGCTCAGCTAGACGCTCGGCGTACACGTTCCTCCTCGCCATAGGATCCCCCATGATCACCCACTGCACGCCCCTCCCCGTCTTCTCCCAACCATCGGACGCCGTAATTTCACCAACTGCTGCCCGTCTCTTCGATTCCTCCTTCTCGTACTCATCGCAGTAATCGTAATCCACCGTCGCCGCGGCCGATCCGTAACCCCGCCTCGTCGCGCGAGCGAAGAGCCGAGCTGAAGCCGATCCGAGCCGACTAAGAATCGACATTGCGTCGTCGCAGAAAGCACGCTGGGAAAACTTCCGGCGAAAAAAGAGAAACAATACAAAAGAAAAAACAAAAGAAGTTTGCGGCTCAGCGTTGGAAGAGAGGGTTTGTGGATGGCACGCTTCGAGGTTTTAGATGCCAACTCGTGATTATTACGGCAATTTCCATTTGGGCCAACACTGTAATTTCTAGAACAAGAAGGATCGAGAAAAAATAAAAATAGACCCTGGGCGGGCCCACCTTTACAGAACACCCAGCCTCTCGTTTCGCAGGTTCTTCCTCTTTCGCTTCCTTCACCGTGTTAAACCCGCGACCCGCCCCGAATTCAAACCAAATAAACTAACTCAACTTGCCTGCCATTTCACATATGACGTCATCCTCAATTCCTACCTAAAAGCCGCGTAACTATCCTCTCCTCTCCATATAATATATATATATACACACATTCATTTCAATTCTTTCTCCATACAGAAAGAAAAAAAGCCAACACAACAAAAACTCTCTCATTACATACGTGCAAAAAAAAAAGCATTAATAATTTTCTTGCAAATATACTATGGATCAAACCTACCTTCATGTCTTCAACTACTTCGACTCTAAAAAAGACGGAAAAATATGCGCTAAGGAACTGCAACAATGCATGGCAACGTTGTGTGGCGATGCAATGACCTTAGAAGAGGCCGAAAAAGCCGTCCAAATGATGGGCAGAGACGACGAAGGGCTTATTTCTTTCAAAGATTTCGTTAGGGTCGTAGAAGAAGAAGTCACCGAAGAGGAGAAGGCGTGCGATTTGAGGAGAGCATTCGAAATGTACGAAGAGTCGAAGGGAAGCGGGCGCATTACCCCCGCGAGCCTTAGGAGGACTCTGAGTATGCTCGGAGAGCGTGCGAGCGTCGGCCAGTGCGGTGGTATGATTGTGCATTTCGATCTTGATGGAGATGGTGTCCTCAGCTTCGACGAGTTTAAGGCTATGATGTCGTCGTCTTGATTAATTAATTTTTCCTCTAGTGCATATGTATGTAAAAACCTAATTGATATATGTTAGAAATTTCTATTTTCTCCTACATCGGATAATTCAAGTCACCCGACTCGTATATACCAGAGGAAATTTCACTATACAACAATTGGTTTTAGATGGAAGCCCTCACTCGATTAATATAATATCTTCACTGTTGAGATTATATACTGGACTTCGCCACACATAGATAAATCAGCCTCTCAAACCTACTTAATATATCAGAGTTTATCTTCTCCTATAATCAATTTGTTTTAAGAAGGACGCATCAATTTACAATATCTATGAGTTAGGCCTGCAGTCATGTCACACGTGATGGGACGTGTTGATGTTTCATTTTCTTCCAGATCGGATAAATTCATAAGATCTGATCCGACAAAAACTGCCCTATTCATGTAGGATAAATATTAGATCCATATATTAACTATACTATTTATTTTATATATAACTATACTATTTATTTTCTAATTACTCATTATAGCATTTCAACTGACATTCTAAACAATTGTTATATTTCACATGCATCCATGTATTTCGTAATACTACTACCTTATTGGCACTTTTTTCAATTACAAAAGAAGATCTGTAAATGATTTATCGGTAATCTATAGAAAAATACCCAATTAGAATAATGTTTTACACATAACTACCCATGTTAGAAAATTTTATAGATAGGTACCCGATTTAATTTTACCAATTTCTTTAGTCATATCGTACCTTCCTGTGTATATATTGCGTACTATAACACGTTTATATAGGGTACTTAAATATAGGATACGTCGTACCTACGGGCATGCCTGTGTGTTACATAGGGCGTACCTAAATATAACATACGTCGTACCATTTTCTGTTATATAGGGTACCCAAATGTGTTGAGATAGGGTACCAAAATGTGTTGTTTGCTGTACTTTCGGGGATCGGGTACCTGTGTGCAAAAACTTTATTTTGTTAGGTACCTACATATAAAAAAATCCTGACTGGGTACTAAATTACAAGTTTTTTTCCAAATAGATATTTATGTGTAAAAACCCCATGATTTATAAGCATTTTTTCCACGTGAAACGTGTTATGATAATCATTCGTGTGGATGTAGTGAAAGTACGCCGTTGACGAGACTTGATGACTGCGTGGAAAAAACGTTTATATAACATGTGATAAGGTAATATATTAATTTGTTTATATAATTATTTGGTAATGGTCTATATATGTTGACTTCCATTCGTGATTTCTATCGTAGAACCTTTTAAGTTGATCTTCTATTAGAATATTAGACATGGTGTCACAATGTCAAATGTTTTAACACCACATTTTCTTTACCTAAAAAAAATCATATACAACGAGTCCTTTTCCTTGGCACTTGGCACACAATAGAGAAATTATCTTCTTTTTCAAATATGTTACTGTAACTTTTTTATTTATTCAACTGCTTCTACTATGTAGAAACTTAAAATTTTAATGTCAGTTAAGAGACCAACCGATTTCTAACGGAGCTAATATCTCTGATCCTATCACGTCCAAGTTCACATAAATAGAGATAATTAGGACATTGCAATGAATGCCTAAACTTGGATGCCGTATATAGGTTACTTCATTAAATTTTAAAAGGATGCTTCTTTGTTTTAATTTAAGTGTTTTTCTGAGTACTCATCCTCTTTAATTGTGTTGCCCATAAATTACTAATTACTAGTATTACACTCAAATGCATATGCATATCTAAATGTATTATATTAATTTTTTTGAATTATTTAATAGAATTATAATTTAAATGTAAATATATAATTTAAAAGGAAAATGTGATTTTTTATGAAATTAAATGTAAAATAGTAATTCATTTAAGGAGTAAGAAATGAGATATAAAATTACATACTAAATTGGAAGTTTACGACAAAGAATAATGGGTGGTTTTTTCAGTTTATTAGTATTTTAAAAAAACTAAATTAACAAATTAATAGTAATAATTTAGAGAGAACCTTGATCCTTGATAAAAGAAGATAATATGTATATATTTAGCAAGCTAACAAAATCCAACTATTTATCCTTCGGGAAAAAAAATCCAACTATTTAGAGCAATCATTCTACCTTTTGGGTTGGTGGGTCCCCAAGCTACTATCCCTCTTAGGCCTTATCCAATGCATATACCCAAAAAGCTGGTTTTTTGTGTGCCACATTAGCGCCACCTCAAAATGAGACAACGTAATACATAAAAACACAAATTAAAAGGACTCATAAAAAATAAAAGTAAAGACTCCGAAAGCGACGACGTAAATTTCGACCAATTTTAATGTCTAGATAATTATTCTCCAGATAGGGCCCAAACATGCTCAATTAAGTCCTGTCGAAGCTAAAGATATTTCTGCTTGTCTCGTAGTTGAAGACCTCTCCTAACGTAGTCATTGAATGCTCCGGCTGATCCTTAACTTACTTCTGGTGGCGGAACGGCCACATTTGGATCGTCAGACCAATAGATCGCTGCATTTCCTTCATTTTCTATTATCTTGTTGTGCAATATAATGCAAGTTAGCATTATATCCTTCAAGTTATTCTTGTACCAGAAACGATTTGGACAGCTAATCATCGCCCAACGAGCTTGAAGCACTCCAAAGGCTCGTTCGACATCCTTCCTACCAGCCTCTTGCAATCGTTTGAAATGTTGCCTCTTTGGATCTTGAGGACATGGAAAGCTTTTTACAAAAGCAGCTCACTCTGGATAAATTCCATCAGTAAGATAATATCCTTGATTATATTCCCTACCATTGATTGTGAAATTAACTAATGGAGCGCGTCCTTGCAAAGTATCCGTAAATAACGGAGATTGGTTTAGCACATTTATGTCGTTGTTGGATCCTGCTCCTCCAAAGTAGGCATGCCGTATCCATAAATCTGCAGAGGCAACCGCTTCGAGTATGATTGTTGGAACGCCATGATCGCCGCGTGTGAATTGGCCTTTCCAAGCTGCCGGACAGTTCCTCCATTCCCAATGCATGCAATCAAGGCTCCCAAGCATTCCGGGAAATCCGTGTCTTTCTTCGTGCATTTGTAACAACCTTTGACAATCCAAGGCATTAGGCTTTCTCAAGTATTTTTCGGCAAATAGTTCGATCACACACCGACAGAACTTAAAGAGACATTCTATAGATGTTGTTTCGCCGAATCGTAGGTACTCATCCCAATGGTCAGAAAGTCCACCATATGCCAATTGGCGAATGACCATTGTGCACTTTTGTATTGAAGAGAACCCTTTTTTCCCAATTGCATCTACCCTCCACCGAAAATACTCATGTGGGACACCAGTGCATCAACAACGCGCAATAACAACTCTCTCGACATACAAAAACGTCGATGAAACGTCTCACTTCTGTGTACCAGATCTTCAGAGAAGTAGTCGAGGTAGAGTCTTCTATGCCCTGCCTCGCTATTTCGGTCCACATACATTCTTCGTTTTCTAGCACCGCTAGCAGAAGTCACACCACGACCAAGTAAATCTTGTTGTTTTTAAGCAATGATTGTACTTCTTTCTCTATCGTGTCAGCAAACATAAACTCAACAAGACTATCACTTTCGGATGACTGAGAAGATGATGAATGAGAAGACATTTTTTGACAGAATGAGGAAAATTGAAGGATAATCAATTTACAGGAATGTTCTTAGGTAGGAATTTTAACAATCAATTACATCCTTTAAATAGAGTAGTTCCACAACGACTAGTTTCACAAGGATAGTATTATAACGGCTAGTTTCACAGCAGATAGAATTATAACGGCTAGTTTTCCAACGGCTAGTTTCACAACGGATAGAATTATAACGGCTAGTTTTCACACCTAGTATTGAAAATGACGAAACGAAGTACACCAATGAATATTGAAAATGCTGAAACGATACAACAATGACTAATTCTTCAAAACCCATTTCCTTCTTTGATTTGGTCCACAACGTTGAGATGGATACTTAGTTGATCATCTGTCATCTTCGAGGTATCTTTCATGAGTATCTTACAATTGTTTGCTCGGGCGAGGCTGGCAATTCCGTCGATCTTTTTCTTGTTCAGTTCATCCAAGTCATGAAGCCTTTTCTGATTAGTATCGTCACTTTCTCCGCTTTTCCTTTGTCCTTCTCAGTACGCCTTGCTGCGTGCCTCCCCATTGGGCGAGGGGGTTCTGCCCTGGCTTCCTCTCCGTGTTCCGAGTCAGTGTTTGAAGACACCACATACTCACCAGTTGTCGAGACTCTTGACTTTTTTGATTCACGAACATCACAATCTGGATCGGCGAACTTCGAACTGTCTTTCAATACTTCCCATGCCTTGATTTTTTTACAAAATTGAAACCATATTTCTCTTTAAATTGAACATTCGCTTTTTCTACAATATCAGCATCACTGCACCCACTTCCCCATGCCTTCTTCTCCTGATTGTTGCAGCAATTGAACCATGGCACATGTTTCTCAGTTTCTGTAGTGGGTAGTAATGCGACTTCAATTTAGCAGGAGACCATGTCAGCTGAACGATTATTGTTGTAAGCATCGGCAATCCGAATCCACATTTGCTCCGACTTTTGATTCCGATGATAGAGTCTATGTTGATATCGAACCAACAACTCACGAGAATAACGTTTTCATCAAAAGAGTAAGGATTTTCTTAGCAGCAAAATTCGGTTGTGGAACTTCAGTGGCCTCAAAGTCGGCAGCGAGATTTACCCGATCAAGTCATGTTGGAGAGAATTGAGAAGAAAAAGACGAACGCTGAAAGTTCGGAGATAGAGTGTCTCTGTCTGTGTCTGGTGAACTTGTGCCGATTGTCGTACGCAATCCATATCTCGGATGAGGAGCCATGTAGGGATTGGGATACATGAAGGATGGTGCACCAAAGGAATTATTCGGAATTTTTTTTGGAAGATCAGTAGGATAATTTGGATTCTGATGATGGAAGTTGGCACGTGAAAATTCATATTGGGAAGCATTAATTTTTCTACGGAGTTAGAAGAATTGAATCCGAAATGTATCCATGGATCTTTATCCATTTTTTTTCTTGGAGGACAACAAATAGAAACTAGCTAAACGTTTTAAGATTGAGAATAGAAGATAACGTAGGAAAAGAATGAACTGAGATATATTTTAGATTTTAACATAAAAAATAAATAGTAAAGGTTATATAAGGGCAAGTAAAAAATATATAAATATTAGTAAATGAGATAAAAATAGGGGTCTTTACACATAAGTACCTATTTGGATAAAAACTTGTAATTTAGTACCCTGTCAGGATTTTTTTATATGAAGGTACCTAGCAAAATTAAATATTTTGCACATAGGTACCCGATCCCGAAAGTACATCATACAACACATTTGGGTACCCTATATCAACACATTTGGGTACCCTATATAACAGAAAATGGTACGACGTATGCTATATTTAGGTACGCCCTATGTAACACACAGATATGCCGTAGGTACGGCGTATGCTATATTTAGGTAACCTATATCAACGTGTTATGGTACGCAATATACACACAGGTAGGTACGACATGACTAAAGAAACTGGTAAAACTTAAATCGAGTACCTATCTGTAAAATTTTCTGACATGGGTACCTACGTGTAAAAATTTTATCCGATTGGATATTTTTCTATAAATTCACCGTAAAAATAGGCAACATTCCCAAAAACACAGGTTTGATCATTAAACCTACTAAAAAACCTCTTACACAGCACCGGGGTAAAAACCTCAAATTTTCAGGTTTTTCTCTCTCCTAATCACGCAAAAAACAAGCAGGAAGACCTTAAATCTCCGCAAGAAAAATACTTATATAATAGCAAAAAAACAAAAAATATCTTAGGTATTTTCAAATAATCCGCTGGCACATCATTTAATTACTACTATTAAATTAAGGGATTGCAATAATTCCACACCAAATATCACCATAGTTCTTTTTTTCTAATCGATATACCCTCAAATTCAATTCCATGTGTGAGCAAGCGTAGCATTGTTTTGTTTCCCGTAGGGCCCAAACTCTTGATTTATCCTTTAAAGCATCCGTCTCTTCTCCTACTCGTTACGTACTTCTGCTATTAATCCCTTCGTTGTTGTAATTGGTTGATTCATACGATAACTAGTATAATTGCTCCAAGGATTATGGGTGCTTGCGCGTCGTTGAACAGAGGCTCCGAATCAGCCGTGAAGCTCCGTTTAGGGTCGAGAAAAGAGAAGCTCGTGATACCATCGCCGGTCAAAGAAGCGGTCGGCGGCGGGGGTGAAGCGGCGCGTGACGCGGCGCCGAAGCCCCAATCTTCACCGGCTCGCTTCGCCAGTAATGATTGCGTTTGATATTCGTATCTTTTCAATTCAACCGTAGTTTCGATGTGGGTTTTAGAATAAGAGTCATCATAAATGACTCGTGGCGAAACAGTTGGAACAGTATCGATACATTATTGCTTTTGAGGGGGCCATCGTATAGCTAGAAAGCTTTTGCCAATTTGGGGGAAGAGTATTATTTTTTATTTCTGACGAACTAGAAGCATCCAAAAAGAGAGAATATTTTTTTTATTTGCTTACGTACGCACTCACGCTTTGGATACACCTTCGCTAGACTAGATTCCCTTTTTTTTTGTTTCTCTGCAAATAAATCGTCATCTGTCTCAGTTTGCTATTGGTTTAATGGTTTTAGAAACTTGGTATGACTTTTATCTCCCACTAGATGAAAAATTGTAGTTATAGAGTTGGCTTTCTCTTTCTTTTCCTGATAAATATAGTTTGGTGTTTTGCTGTATGTCGCCTATTTTTAAATGAAAACGGTGCAAACTTCCATGTCTTTTAATGGATATGAGCTGCAAAGCCAGCATTTACTTTTCTGATAATAGACAAGACATTTTCTTTGCTGTAATGTGTTTCTCCATGTCATGTTCCAATGTAGGCCACCCAGATAATGGATTGAGATCTTGATAAGATTAGAACAGATTGTTATGGTTAACTGTTAAAGATGATAAGCTATTAGTAATGAGTAGTGGCTAACAACTAGTTGTGATGAATCTCAAGTTCGGACTCACTATCAGAGGCTGTGCAATCGATAATTGTCAGTTAATGTAAGGGCAGAATCATCAAGCTTTAACAATGAGGTTTTTTGTCAATCTCAATGGAAAAGGCCTTGTTTTGAATAGGAGCATTTTTATGGCCTGCAGTTTAGTATGTTGATCGTTACGATTGCTCATAGGGTGTTCGGCTTTAAGCAGTTTTCTTAGCTTGACGAAGCTGTTCTCTTATGCTTTACATACTTGCCAAAAAGTTTCCATTCTTTTGTCGCAAAGATCATGACTATGTTCAGACTTTAGTGTGTTGATCTACCTTTTTGCAGGCAGCAGAGACGAGGCATTCTTTGATTCCCAACCTTGGTTAGAATCAGATATTGAAGATGACTACTACAGCGTTAATGGAGGTACAGTGTAATTTGCTCAACACTCGATCCTCGAACAAATGCCATTTTGTCTCAATTCTAAACCGAAAAAAAAATGCAGAGTTTACCCCTTCTCGCGGGAACACGCCCCTTCACCACAGCTTCGCCTCAGCAAAAGTCGATAAGCCCGCAATAACAGATCAGAAAATCGAAAGCCCGCCCGACGATTCATCATCAACCCAGAAAAAGAGACTCTCCGAGCTTTTCCAAGATAGCCTGCGAATTGCCGATCAACCAAATAATCTCGCCCAATCAGAAAATGGGACAAGAACTGACTCTAGCGAAAGAAACAATGCCAATGAAAGGGTTATTACAGCAGAAGATGACGGCAAGGAAAGCTCTTCACCTCAGTGTTGTGTTCCTCAGCTGCTGCTCAGAAATCGTAGCCTAAGTGGGAGAAAGAAGAAGGCGACGACGACGAATGCTGTTGTTGATCACAGTGTGGGCTGATAAGACTGCTTTGCTTCCTTGTTGTGATATATAAATAAGTTATTTTGCATTATTATCAAACTTGACATTTGTCTCGTAAAGAAAGGAACGTATTGCTGGGGCAAGAACAGGTAAATATTATCGAAGTGTGATGAGATATCTTTGCTTTCAACTGTCTTGAGGGTTAAGGTTCGTTATGTTATGTATCTATCTCTACATTTCTATTAAGATGATTAAGCCAAAGGAACAAAAAGTGTAGTTGCTAAAAATGCGTTTACAGTTTTTCTGTATACTAACTTGGGACTTCACGAAAAAGTCATTATCGTTTGGAGTGGATCGGATCCATTACAAGTTCCAAGAAGTATGGGTTTGTGCCTTGTCAATGGAAACGGATGTTCTTCTAATTTATATTTAGTAATTTTTTATTTTTTTGTTATTATTTTCATTATGAAGTCTGAGCTCATGTTTCAAAGTAAATATTGGATTTACATGATAAGAGATTGCGAAGATCAAGCAAGACAACCTACGGCAACTCATGATCACGGCAACTCTGATCTCAGAGAAACAGAGAAGAAATCCGGTGCTTAACTAAAGGGACTTTTTGGTCATTATTTATTTCAATAGGGTCATTTTAGTCTTTACTGATTAGTAATCGTTGTATATAAAAGGCGGGATAGCCATCTGTAAACATACACTTTTTGTTTTCAATAAACAGAATCATTTTTACTGTTTCATTCAACAGCTATCTTGATCATCATCGATCATTCTCAGAAAAGCTTCAATTGCAATATGGTATCAGAGCACTTTTAATTCATCACTCAAATTCTTGATATACAGCGCATCAAAGCTTTCTTCAAATCAAAATTCAAGAGATGGCAGAATTGGAATCAGAATCAGAAAATGTCTCCGCTGGCGAGGCGCTGCCGCTGGATGATCATCTTCATCCATTTTTCCTTCATCATTCGGATAACCCTGGGCTGATACTTGTTCATCAGCCACTTGTGGGGGATAATTACGCTTCATGGAGTAGAGCAATGATCATTGCTCTTTCGGTCAAGAACAAGAAAGGTTTTGTCGATGGGACTGTCAAGAAACCACCAGCTACTGATCAGAAGATGGTTCTTGCGTGGAAGAGAAACAATGACATGGTGATTTCGTGGATTCTCAACTCAGTGTCTAAGGAAATCTCAGCAAGTATCCTATACTCAGATTCTGCTCAAGCCATTTGGACAGATCTTCAAGAAAGATTCCAAGAAAGCAATGGCCCACGGTTCTATCAACTGAGAAAAGAATTATTGGGTCTAAGTCAGCAGAACACAGGCATGGGACTCTACTACACGAAATTGAAAAGCTTATGGGATGAACTGTCCAATTTCAGACCATCCTGCACGTGTGGGGGCTGCACCTGTGGTGGCGTTCAGGATTTAAAATCCTACTTCGAGAGAGATCATGTGATTACATTTCTCATGGGATTGAATGAGTCTTATGCTCATGTTAGAGGTCAGATCTTGTTGATGGAGCCATTACCTCCCATAAACAAGGTCTACTCGTTGGTCTCGCAGGAAGAAAGGCAGAGGTCGATCAGTTCTAATGTCAATCCTCTCAAGGGTCATGAAGATATTGGACAACATATGACACTGATGGCGGCCAGGAATCCAACAAATTCTGCTGCTGGTCCCACCAATTATCAACAGAACAAAAGGCCTGTATTCAACAGCAAGAGGGAAGGGGGAAAACCTTTTTGCACCCACTGCAATAGGCAAGGACATACACTTGAAACCTGCTACAGATTGCATGGATTCCCACCAGGCTTTAAGCAGAATTTTAAGCCTAAGAATCCAAGAATAAACCAGGTAATAACAGAGCAACATGGGGAAGATTTCTGTAAGAATTCAGAGGGCTATAATGCAGTAGCAGAGAACTTTGTTCAGCACCTCAGCCCCCAACAGCTACAACAATTCAAAATGTTGTTCAGTCGTTCAGATGGTGCTGCCAACTGTCAACCAACAACTCAATCAGAACAGTTGACAGGTAACAAGAGAGGTTTGTGTCTATCTTTCAATATACCTGACTTAAATGATCAAGAAACATGGTTTGTTGACTCAGGTGCTTCAAGACACATAAGTTGTTGTCTTAAAAAGTTTCAAACTTTATTACCAATAGATCCTGTATATGTGATGTTGCCCAATAATCACTCTGTTAAGGTAAACCTGGCAGGCACAGTAAAGATTACTCAAGACCTGATCTTGACTGAAGTATTATATATACCTCATTTTAGATTCAACTTATTGTCAGTAAGCTCTTTGACTGCATCAAATAACGTTGTCTTGACATTTTTCAGTGATCACTTTGTCATTCAGGATTCAACCCAGAGGTTGATGATTGGCAAGGGTAACAAAAGAGAAGGCCTATATGCTCTAAGTGTTCCTGCTTCAATAAATACTATAGATGCTGTAACTCATAAAATTTCTTGTCAAAATCAGCTTCTCTTACTGTTTCTTTGGATGTTTGGCACAAGAGGCTAGGACATCCATCCTCTAATGTCATAGATAAGCTTAGACAAAAGTTGAATTGCAGAGAAGTTTCTGATGTACACAGCTTTTGTAAAATTTGCCCTTTATCAAAGCAGACAAGGTTACATTTTGAATCTAAAAATAATGTTTCATGTTCTGCTTTTGATCTTGTCCATTGCGACATATGGGGGCCATTCCATGTCATTTCACATACATCACATAGATATTTCCTAACATTGGTAGATGATCACACGAGATATACATGGATCTTTATGTTAAAACAAAAATCAGATGTTTCCAGCATAGTTCCTTTCTTCTTTAACATGGTTGAGAATCAGTTTAAGGTAAGAATAAAGGTGTTCAGATCAGACAATGCCAAGGAACTTCTTTTCACAGAATTCTTGAAGACAAAGGGAGTTCTTCATCAGTTTTCTTGCGTGGAAACGCCTCAACAAAATTCAGTGGTTGAGAGAAAGCATCGACACCTATTAAATGTAGCTAGAGCCTTGTATTTCCAGTCAAGAATACCTCTGACCTTTTGGAATGAATGTGTTCTCACGGCTGCGTACATTATCAACCGAGTGCCCTCCAAGATTTTGAAGCACAGGTCACCTTATGAGCTACTTCATCAGAAGGAAGTAGACTATTCCTCCTTGAGGGCATTTGGCAGCCTGTGCTATGCTTCAACCTTAGCAGCTAACAGAACCAAGTTCGATCCACGAGCTAAAGCTTGTGTGTTTATAGGATATCCTAATGGTATAAAAGGATACAAGGTTCTAGATTTGGATACTCGAGAGGTTTATATAACTAGAGATGTGAGGTTTTATGAGCATGTCTTCCCTTTCCATAACATGAGTAAAACTCAAACTGATGAGACTTTTCCTGACTTTGTCTTACCTAAGGCTACAGATGACTCCTCGGATCAAGACACAACAGAGCAGCAAGCCTCAGAACATCAAGAAGATCAGATAGCTTTTCAATCAGAACCCTTTGAAACTGTTGGTGAGGCAGAAAATATCTCTACAGACCAATCTAACATTGACTTGTTAAATGAAACAGGTGAAGCAGACCCAGTTGAGGACATTCCACAGCCCAGAAAATCATCTAGGCAACCAAGAGCACCTTCATACTTGAAAGATTATTGCTGTCAATCCTCAAGTGGTTCAGCTACCAGATATCCTATTTCAAATTTCCTGTCATATGATAACTGTTCTAACAAATACAAAAGGTTTGCACTAACTATTTCTACAACCTTTGAGCCACAGTTCTATCATCAAGCAGTAAAATATCCACAATGGAGGAAAGCCATGGACGAGGAAATCAATGCTTTAGAAGAAAACAGCACTTGGACAGTAGTTCCTTTGCCTGATAATAAACACTCCATTGGGTGCCGATGGGTGTACAAGGTGAAACACCATTCAGATGGTGCTATAGAGAGATTCAAGGCTCGTGTGGTGGCTAAGGGATATAATCAACAAGAAGGTGTTGATTATATCGATACCTTCGCACCAGTGGCCAAAGCTAGCACTATAAAAGTTATCCTATCCTTAGCTGCTTCTCAAGACTGGTTCCTCTTCCAAATGGATGTAAACAACGCGTTCCTAAATGGCGATCTAGTAGAAGAGGTGTATATGGATTTACCACCTGGGTATGAGGCTAAAGCTGAAGGCAGCAACTCACAGAAGCTCGTATGCAAGCTACATAAGTCAATCTACGGTTTAAAGCAGGCATCAAGGCAATGGAATTCTAAGTTATCTCAAGTCTTACAGAGTTTTGGTTTCAGACAAGCTGAATCGGACCATTCACTGTTTATCAAGGGTACAGGTTCTAAAATTGTTATTATACTTGTCTATGTGGATGACATGATATTTGCAGGGCCGTCTTTGGGAGAAATCAATACTGCCAAGCAATTCTTACAAGGGACTTTCAAATTGAAGGACTTGGGAACTCTAAAATACTTCCTCGGGCTTGAAGTAGCAAGACAAGCTAAAGGAATATATATCTCGCAGAAACAGTATACCATGAAACTATTAGAAGAAACAGGGTATTTAGGCGCCAAACCAATCACTACACCGATGGATCCAAGGAATAAACTCACCGCATCAGATGGTGATCTTTTACCAGAGCCAGCTCAATATAGGAGACTTGTCGGCAAACTGTTATATTTGACATTCACAAGGCCTGACATTATGTTCGCGGTGCACAAATTAAGTCAATACATAAGTACTCCAAGAATTCCACACCTTGCGGCAGCTCACCACTTGCTCAGGTACCTCAAACATACCATTGGGCAAGGTTTATTCATGTCCTCCTTTCGTGATTTGCAGGTCAAGGCGTTTTCAGATTCAGACTGGGCAGCATGTAAGGATTCAAGAAAGTCGGTAACAGGATTTTGTACCTTCATTGGGAACACATTGATTTCATGGCGGGCGAAAAAGCAGACAACTATAGCACGGTCCTCAACAGAAGCAGAGTATCGTGCGCTGGGATCTACAACAAGTGAGGTGTTATGGCTCAGACAGCTGCTATCTGAACTTGGTTGCGGCTCTGACCAAACACCTATCATCTACTGTGATAATAATTCAGCCGTTCAATTAGCCTCCAATCCCAAGTTCCATGAAAAGAGCAAGCATATTGAGATTGATTGTCACTTCATCAGACATCATCTCAATTCAGGGGCGATCAAATTATTACCGGTTAGAAGTGAAGCACAAGTCGCTGACATTTTTACTAAGCCTCTGCCAGCTTCAGTTCTCAACGAGCATTTATCCAAGATGTCTGTTATGAATATCTACCGTCCATCTTGCGGGGGGTATTGGATTTACATGATAAGAGATTGCGAAGATCAAGCAAGACAACCTACGGCAACTCATGATCACGGCAACTCTGATCTCAGAGAAACAGAGAAGAAATCCGGTGCTTAACTAAAGGGACTTTTTGGTCATTATTTATTTCAATAGGGTCATTTTAGTCTTTACTGATTAGTAATCGTTGTATATAAAAGGCGGGATAGCCATCTGTAAACATACACTTTTTGTTTTCAATAAGCTTCAATTGCAATAGTAAATACGACAATTTGTTGAATTTATGGGGTCGTGGGATGCCACATGCATTATCTTCAACTTTGACGAAAGGATCATCATCATCTTCCAACTGTAATCAGTTGCTTTCTTTAATCATAATATGATCAAATGCTTGAGTAAAAAAACGAAAATAATCTCTCTCTCTCTCTCTCTCTCTCTCTCTCTCTCTCTCTCTCAAAACCCTAATATCTCCCCAACCCAAAAAAACAGCCGCCACAGTCTTTCCCTCTCCCCCTCGTCCATTAACGGAGATAGGGGGAGCTCTACTTTGTTTGTTTTTTAGTTTGTAAGTTCATTTTCTTCCGTCTTAAAAAAAATGACCCCCACAACCACCGCCTGTCGCCACCGTTGCCGTACACTTGCCTCCGCCTCACGCCTGCAGACGACGCGCCTCCATAGCCACCCATCGCCACCCCGTCGCCCGCCTCGCCAGCTGCCCGATGCCAGGCCGACGCGCCTGCCGCTCCCGTCACCACCATACGCGGCCCCGCCTCAGCCAGCCGTGAGGCAGCTGCAAAGGTCGGCCGAGGGGTGCCGTTGTCAGCCGAGCTTCAGCCGTGTCGGGAGGGATCTCCGCCCAACGTCTGCTGCCGGCCCGCTCCTCCACCACCGCTCGGCTGTTTCTGTCGTGCTGTGTTTTCTCCTCGGGGGAGTTTCCTCCTTGTTGGAGGATTCCTCCCCTTCGTAGGAGTTTTTTTCCCCTTTCGTGGGAGCCTTTTCCCTCCCTCGTGAGAGCACTTACCTACCTTCGTGGAGTTCCTCTCGGGGTTATTTTCCCTCTTTTGGGGCTCACATGAAATCATCTGTCCCACAAAATATCCCCCTCTATGTCCCAAAATGACCAGATCCGTTAACATTTAAATCCGATGGTTCATAAATTTTTTTTTTATAATTCTTTTAATCCTATAGTACACCAAATCATAAAATCGTCGTTATTTCATGAGATTTATATGATAAAAATATATAAACATATCCAATTTATTCCTTGTTTTATGAGGATCGATTTGATATCCATATCATATATTTTTCGATAATCATAAAAATCAATTTTAGGAGAGTGGGACAGGAACTGGGACAGGGATTAAGAGACAGGGGATTTCAACCGTTTGGGGCTTGGAGAATGGATATTGTGCTACCAATGGGCATTTACGCAATAGAAATAGTCAATTATGTTGTATTATTTTGGTTATTGCTCTATTATGTTTTTGTATTCATCTGGATTTATGTTTTTGTATTCATCTGGATTTATGAAATGAAATCCTTATTTAAAAAAAAACGAAAATAAAAGATTATTATTGTAGAACAATAGCCCCACATATATCTTCAAATTGATTTGAACTTCTTAACTTTTGGTGTTTGTGATATGTCACGGTACATATAAACCAAGTGAATCAGTCATAGTAAAAGTCGAGGTTGTCCATGTTGGGTTTGGCTCCCAACCATGTGGATAAAAGCCCATATTTTTTAGATTCATTCTCTGTCCACTTAGTACCAAATAAGTTAGTAGTCAATCATTAGTGGAGTACGAGTACGTGATCATTATTTACGGCAAAGAAGAAAATTTCTGCAACCTCTTTTACGAGCAGCAGTTTCGAATTATTCTCATTCGGAGGGCAAACGTTGTCCGTTCGACCTGAAATTTTGATGGAAGATAGAAGACTCTTGGATCTTCATTTTATTTTGAGCTTTTTAGATTTTGAGGTCTGCTTTGTGAGTTATGTTTTTTCAAATTCGACTGTTGTTTCTGTGGCAGATTTGTTCGATTTGATCTTGTTGTGGTGGTTTGAGGCTGTTGTTCTTGTGCCTTTGCATCCTTGTGGTGTGTAATTTGTTGTACAAGATTTGGTGATTAGTGGATTTTAGACCGTTTGGTCTCGTGGTTTTTACCTCTTCGATTTGAAGAGGGTTTTCCACGTTATATCGCCGTGTTCTTTCCATTTTTCGCTGCGTTACTATTTTTTGTTCTATCGATACGCGTTTGCTGCCATAATATTCTATTATTTGTTTCATATGATCCTAGAGTGGTATCAGAGACCGGGTTGGCTTTGTTGGATTTGTTCTGGTCGGTGAATAATGGAGGCAAACTTGAACAGAATGATTTGTTTGAACGGAACGGATTATCAATAATGTAAGGGTAAGATGAATGATATTTTATTTGTGAAGAAATTGCATCTTCCTGTCTTCGCTGCAGAAAAGCCCGATTCAAAAACTGATGAAGAATGGGATTTCAAGCATCTTCAAGTATTTGCTTTATTCGGCAATGGGTTGAGGACAATGTATTGAAGTATATTCTGAATGAGACACATGCTAGGTCATTGTGGGAAAAGCTTGAGACGTTGTATGCTTCCAAAACGGGTATTAATAAACTGTTTCTTTTGAAGCAATCGGTGCATTTGCGATATCAAGAAAACATATCCATTTCTGACCATATCAACGAGTTTCAAGGGTGATTTGATAAGTTGTTCGGTATGGGTGTTAAGTTTGAATCAGAGGTTCTCGGTATGACTGCTGAATACTCTCCCTGATTCTTGGAAAAGTTTCAGAGTTTCATTGACCAATTCGGACCCTAGTGGTTTGGTAATCTTAGAGTATGTCAAGAGCGGCGTCTTGAATGAGGAGGTAAGAAGGAAAATGCAGGTACATCACATTTCGAAGTGTTGTTTACTAAAAATAGGGGGAGAAGCAGAAATGTGGGTGAGAGTACCACCAATAGAGGGAAGGGCAGAGGAAATAAGGATCTTGGGTGTCATCATTGCGAGAAGAAAGGACATATCAAGAGATATTGCTATAAGTTGAAGAAGTAGCAGTCAAAGAAAGTTGACGACAATGATGATCGCGTGAATACCACCACTACTTCTGATAACCTTGTCATTGTTTATGATGACAAGGGAATCAACATTGTGTACTGTGTGAGACTAGTTGGGTCTTGGACAGCGGTGCAGCTTATCATGTTACGGCTAACGGGATTCTTTGCATCATATACTCCGGGTGATTTTGGAGCCTTAAAGATGGGCAATAATGATGGTTTAGCGAAGGTGGTTGGCGTTGGCACTATTTATTTGGACGCTTGATTTGGTTCAAAGTTGATATTGAATGAGGTCAGGCATGCTCCGGATGTTTGATAGCATCTCGTATCTGCTCGAAAGCTTGATGATGATCGTTATTCTTGCCACTTTGGTGATGGAGTTTGAAAGATCATTCGAGGTTCTTTGGTTGTGGCCCGTGATAAAAAAATTTCTAATTTGTATTGGTTTAACACTAATGTTTCTGCTAGTGGTGTGAATGCAGTTGATAGCAGGAATTCTTCCAGTCTTTGGCATCGGAGATTGAGTCACAATAGCGAGAAAGCGCTCGATCGTTTGGCCAAGAAGAATTTACTCCCCGGCTTAAAAGGTGTTAAGCTTGACAGATGTGTTCATTGCTTAGCTGGAAAGCAGAAATGGGTTTTTTCATCATCACCCACCTCACAAGAAGGATACTTTGCTTGAGTTAGTTCACTCAGATGTATGTGGTCCTTTGAAGGTGAAGTCGTTTGGAGGTGCTTCTTATTTTTTTTGACATTTATTGATGACCACTCGCAGAAGTTATGAGTCCGAGCTTGTCGAAGGATTAGGTACTAGATGCCTCCACTGAGTTTCATGTTTCTGTTGAGAGGGAGACATGAAAGAAGTTGAAGTGCATCAGAACGGACAATGGAGGTAAATATCGAGGACAATTTGATGCTTACTGTCGGCGTCACCGAATTCCACATCAGAAACCACCTCCTAAAAGTTCTCAGTTGAATGGGTTAGCTGAACTGATGAACAGAACTTTGATGGAGAGAGTCAAATGCTTACTGTCAGAAGCAAAGTTGCATCAATATTTCTGGGGTGAGGCTTTATATACGGTTACTCGTTTTATTCATTTGACTCCTTCAGTTGCTTTGCAGGGTGATGTTCCTGACAGGTTTGATATGGAAAGAACGCTCATATGATCACTTAAGAGTTTCCGGATGCAAATGTTTTGTGCATGTCCATGCAGATGAAATATCGAAGTTGGATGCCAAAACAAGACAATGCATTTTTATTGGCTATGGCGATGACGACTTGGGCTACAGATGTTGTGATCCTGTTGATAAGAAGCTTATCACAAGCCATGATGTTATCTTTATGGAGGATCAGACGATTGAGGATTTCAATAAATCTGATAAGCCAATTATTCAAAATGATCTCTTAATTGATTTGGATCGCCTACTTACACCAAATCCAGGTGAAGTTGAGAACCTAGTACATGATCATGTCGCCGATGATGCTGATTAGCAGGAGGAGACACACGTTTTTACTTGCCAGAACCTTCTGTTAGAAGGTCTACTAGAGAGAGACGACCTTCTACCCGTTACTCATCCGAAGAGTTTGTGCTTCTTACTAGTGAATGAGAGCTAGAGAGTTACGATGAAGCCATTCAAATTCCAAATAAAGATAAGTGGATTGCTTCTATGAAAGAAGAGATGGATTCTCCACGAGTAAATGACATGTATAAATCGGTGGAGCTTCTTAAAGGTAAAAAGGGCATTGAAGAATATGTGACTTACAAGGTGGCATGAAGGACACTCACTTTCTCCCAGATTCAAATCCAGGTTTGTTGCTAAGGGCTTCAGTAAGAAGCATGGGATAGACTTTAATGAGATTTTTTCACCGGTTGTGAAGATGACTTCTATCCATGTCGTTTTATGTTTGACAGCGAGTCTTGATTTTGATATAGAACAGATGGAGGTCAAGGATGCTTTTCTTCATGGTGATCTTGATGAAGAAAATTCTATGGGGCAACCTGAGGGATTCGTTCAGAAAGCAAATGAGAATTACGTCTGCAAATTGAAGAGCTTGTATGGCTTGAAACAAGCTCCGAGACAATGGTATAAGAAGTTTGAATCGGTGATGATTCAATAAAGGTATAAGAAGAATGATACTAACCATTGTGTTTTTATGCAGTGATTTCTCGATGATGATATCATCATTTTATTAATTTATGTTGATGATATACTAATTGTAGGTTCTTCGCCATCTCGAATCTACACGTTAAAGAAGGACTTCAGCAAGCATTTCTCGATGAAAGATTTGGGGTCAGCTCAATGGATTCTTGGGATGAGGATCACACGTGATAGAATAGCGAAGAAATTGTGGTTATCTCAAGAAAAGTACATCGAAAAGGTACTGCAACGGTTTAGCATGGAGAGAGCTAAACCGGTAGCACTCCACTTATTACCTTTATTAGATTGAGCATGACAGAGTACCCTATAGAATAGAAAGAAAAAGAAGTTATGGACCAAGATCCCTATTCATCTGCCGTTGGTACTGTTATGTATGCTATGGTGTGTACTCGACCCGATTTAGCTTATATAGTTGGAATTGTTAGTAGAGTCAGGAAAAGAGCATTGGAATGCTGTGAAATGGATTTTGAAATATCTCCGAGGTACGTCCTCTTGTTGGTTATACAGATTCATATCTGGCTGGAGATGTGGATACGGGGAAATCTACTTCGGGCTACTTGATTACATCTGCAGGGGAGCTGTTACTTAGCAGTCCAGACTTCAAAAGTGTATTGCATTGTCTACGACAGAAGCAAGAATTTATTGCCATTACGGAGACTTGAAAAGAACTTCTTTGGATGCAGAACTTCGTGAGTGTGCTTGGTTTTGATCAGCAAAGATATGTCTGTGATATCCAGAGTGCTATTCATCTCAGTAAAAACCCGAGGTTTTACGGGAAGTCGAAGCAAGTAGATATGCTGTATCATTGGATTCGTGAAATTTTGGATACCAAGCAACTTGAGAAGATTCACACCGATGATAATAGCGCTGATATGGTGACAGAGTCATTGGTGAACTCAAAGTTTGAAGCTTGTTGAGGTATTGCTGGTTTGGCAATTTCCTCCACATAGTCGGGAGGGGAGATTTGTTGGGTTTGGCTTCGAACCATGTGGATAAAAGCCCATGTTTTTTAGATTTATTCTCTGCCCACTTAGTACCAAATAAGTTAGTAGCCAATCTTTGGTGGAGTAGGATTACGTGATCATTATTTACAGCAAAGAAGAAAAATTTCCGCAACCTCTTTTACCAGCAGCAATTTCGAATTATTCTCATATGGAGGGCAAACGTTGTCCGTTCGACCTGAAATTTTAATCGGAGATAGAAGACTCTTGGATCTTTATTGTGTCTGGAGCCTTTTAGATTTCGAGGTCTGGTTTGTGAGTTATGATTTTTCAAATTGACTGCTGTTTCTGTGGCGAATTTGATCGATTTGATCTTATCTTTGTATTGTGGTAGTTTGAGGTTGTTGTTCTTGTGCCTTAGTATCCTTGTGGTGTGTTGGGGTCTAATTTGATAGAATAAGATTTAGTGAATAGTTAATAATATAGAATCGGAGTGTGAGGACTAGAGACACGATGTATTGCCATTAAATTAATTGTGTGCGCGTCTCTTCAAAAGTGGTCAAACACCATTCATTTCTTTCACACTTTTAAGAAGTCTTCATGTCCACACTAACTACGCACTTACGTTGTGGAATTACTCATGACTAGTCATTATCATCCACATTCGGTCAATTAAATTAACATCACATTTCAACAAAAATGCGTTTACGCGTACGCAAGAGTTAGAAGTATAAATATGCCCATTCCCATTTTTATTTTTTTTTTCTTTCCAGCCCATTCTCTTTCCCTCCTTTTAAACGATTTTCTGTTATATCATACAGTTATTTATATACCCAATCACCATGCAAGCCTCAGAAGCACTACTACAAAATTAATTAAAAAAAGGAAAAGAAAAATGACTCCTAGTGATTCTCTTCTGCGCTTCTTCTTTTGTATATTCCTGATATTATTATTCTTACCACAAAGAACATTAGGTTCATCAAGCCATCGTAAGGCGTTTGCAGACAACGTTATTAACAGCCGCCGTGAAGCTCCGCCGCCACCTGGCGGCTTATGCTCCATAGCAGCTACTCCCCACGGTTACAAGTGCATGGAATTCCAAGTATATTATATATATATATATATATATATATACCGACTTTTTTCACTACCTAGTACTATATTTCAGTGGGTGATTATTATTTTCGATTGACTTGTTTTAATTTAATTAGGTGGTGACTGGTGATGGCTATGTACTTAGTGTGGTGAGAATACCAGAAGGACGGGCCGGTTCTAAAGGCCCGAACAACAAGCCGCCCGTTTTACTTCAACACGGTGTTCTTGTGGTAATGATCAAATGTATTTGTGTTTCGTGATCTATAACATTGTGTTTGGTTTGTGAAAAATTACTAGGTAGAATAGAAAGAAATAAGATCTAATATTTATGTTTGGTTCATTTAAGGAAAATATAGTTTAGGTTAATATCAAAACTTAGTAAATATCATTTTCTTTCCAATTTTCTTTTCCACGTGCTTCTTTCTTCAAACCAACACAGCGTAAATAAAATTAAGTCTGACGACAAGAAAAAAAATGAAAACTTACAGGACGGAACGACGTGGCTTCTAAATTCTCCCGACGAATCCCTAGCGATGATCTTGGCAGACATTGGCTTCGACGTGTGGATTTCCAACACAAGAGGAACGCGCTTCAGCAGAAAGCACGTTTCTCTCGATCCAAACGACCCCGTACGTATAGTTGTTGTTTTTCGTCCCTCGCGTTAAAAAAACACGATTAGTTCTTTAGTTTTTTATGTCAATGATGGGCCGATCGATCAATGTTGACGTTATAAATTGGGCTTTGTCCCACGTAGAATAAATTGAGTTCATCGATCCACTTAGTGACAATCTCCTCCAATCACCAGTTAGTTTTTGAAAACACCCCTCAGATTTCTAATAAATCAGGCCAAAGAAATTTGATTTCTGACTTGTGAACGAAATTGGAAGGATTTCTGGGAATGGAGTTGGGACGAACTGGTGAAGCACGAGCTACCCTCCGTCCTCGACTTGGTTTTCAGACATACGTCTCAGAAAATCCATTACGTAGGCCATTCCCTGGTAATAATCCATTGATAAAAAGCTCTGTAGTTAGCTGAGAAAAAAAAAACTTAATTATAGCTCCAAAAAAGATATTTAACGAAAATGGAATGGAATTTATTGACAGGGGACTTTGATAGCATTGGCATCATTATCTGAAGGAAATATTGACAAGCTCAGATCAGCTGCCTTATTGAGCCCAATAGCTTACCTTAGCCATATGAACACTGCACTTGGTTACATAGCTGCCAAAGCCTTTGTTGGAGAAGTACTTATATATCTATAATGCTATATCTTATATATATATATAAATATATTATTACCGAGATATTCTACGACATGTCTAACTCCGACGACCTATGATCAAAACACAACAGATCACTACGTTGTTTGGTGTAGCAGAATTCAATCCAAAAGGGTATGTGATAAAGTTGGTTATGATTTTAAATCTCATTTTTAATATATATATATATTATATGTCATGTAAATGTAACGTGTTTGTGCGTCAACTATACAGTGAGCCAGTGGCAAAGTTTCTCAAGACTCTGTGTGCTTTTTCAGGAGTGGACTGCTTTGATTTGCTAACCGCACTTACCGGGTAATTAATTAATACTCCTTGATTAATCAATTACTTACGCATACGATTCCAATTAATATATATAAGCCAGGAATGTATGATTTCATGTATCAAAATTCAAATCGCAGGAAAGAACTGTTGTCTCAATGCGTCGACCGTGGAGACGTTTCTGAAGAACGAACCTCAATCTACGTCAACTAAGAACCTAGTTCACTTGGCTCAGAGTAAGTTTCCACTCATTCATTTATTCATCTTTATATAATAACCAACCCCTAAGTAAAATAAAAGATATATATTCCATGCACTACCATAGCCGTTAGAGATGGGGTGCTGTCGAAGTACGATTATGGAAGTTCAAACAAAAACGAAGAGCATTACGGAAAACCTAAGCCTCCTTTCTACGACTTGACGAAAATACCCTTCGATTTTCCGATATTTCTGAGCTATGGTGGGCAAGACTCTTTGTCCGATGTTAAGGACGTGGCCACTTTGGTCGATCGTCTTAAGGGGCACGACGAAGAAAAGCTTCAAGTCCAATTTGTCAAGAATTATGGGCATGCTGATTTCATAATGGGGGTCAATGCAAAGGATGTTGTTTACAACCAAGTTATTGCATTTTTCAGAAAGCAAATGATGTAAAAGGACTTCTTTTTTTTTAGTGTGGTAATAAGGGCCACATCGACATCATTATATCATATAATCATAAGCTTCCGACAACATAATCCATGTAGTGTGATTTTGATTTTAGTTTTGAAGGGGGGTTAGAAATAATAACTAGTGTGGAATGAGATCTACAGGAGATTTGCTTAGACCATCTCCAAAGGTACTGGATAACACAAAAAATGGAGTAAAATTGTCCAATTGTACTCCAAATCATAACCCATAATGGGTCTCACTTGATTTCTCTCTATCAATAGTACGCATATATGCATTTTGTAATTTTTCGATGTGCACATAAACCTTTATTTATTAAAGAACTCATATAAAATAAATAAGCCCTTATATTTGTTTTTATTTCTTAAAAATTTCGTAATTTTTTTTTGTTTTTATATTGGTAATACAATAGTAAAATATCTTTTTGAGAAGTTGTAAAAAAATATGTGGGCAGTACTGAAATTTATAAAAGTTGGTATCAAAGATAATATTGCAAAAAAATTCTTGAGTTTGAGGATGTTTTTTTTGTTGGAGATGAAAACATTTTCAAACTATCCAACCATTTCTCTACCTGCAGTACAATTCTTTCATATATATAGTATGAATAGTACCATCAAACTCCAATCACCCACTCTATATTTTCCTCTATAGATCAATATTCTCAAAATATTTCTTTTACATTAATGTATTAATATATTAAAACATATTAATTGAATAATTATTTAAAATAAGCCAATTCGCATGTTATATTTTTATGGTCACTAAAATTAAATAGGGATTATATTTTTGAAGATGTAATTTAAAAGACGGTGATTTGCAAAACATAACTCAATTTGCAAGAAATATTATGACATTTAATAAATAAGAACATTAATCCTTAATTTTTGTGTGATTTTTTAAAAATCTATTTTATATTGACAAATGGGGTTAAAAAATTCCTAAAATGAATAAAATAATAAAATTAAAATTGGTACTTGGAAAAACCTAAATAAATAAATCAGAAAATAATAAATGTAGAAGAAAAACAGAAAAAATAATTAAATAAGGTTCTCTCACCTCGTCATCCTCATCTACCCAATCCAAAATTCTTCCCGTCTTTTCCCCATTCTTCACCTCCTTATATACCAAAATGAAAAACAAAAAAAAGGTGAAAATTAAAACGGATAGCGGTGAACAATGTCCCACTACATATCGCGGGGCACTGTAGACGTCGCTGTGTTTAGCATAGCGTGGCGGTGGGTTGGAGCTCCGCCACCGCCAAGCATCCAGTCCAACGTCATAGATTGCGCTGATTGGAGATCCCCTGAGTTTACGATTCCAAAGCTCAAAGCTATTTATAGAGGAAAAAGATGCAAACTGCCATCTCCAACCATTCTTCTAGATTTAGAGTTGCTACGGTATAATTTATTCAAGAGTTTGGTCAGTATCAATAAACTCCAACACTCATCTATATTTTATTTTATACATAATTCTTAATATATTACATATATATTACAAGTTCTAATTATCTTAATACTTTAAAAAAAATTAAAAAAACATGTAAACAAATTTGAAATCATATATTTAGTTGATGGGAGGAAAATACCGTATCTGAAGCAGAAATACAAGCAGAAAGTAGCGTGACATCCATGACTAAATTGATACCTTTTCATCAAACATCACACATTTTAGTTTCATTGTTCATCACCAACATCCAAAATACTTGTTTCTCGCAACACACTTTCGATCCTAGAAAAGTACCTAATGTTTTGGATAATATACCTAAATCGGTCTCCAAATACCAAATTTAGGGAGGAAAATACCGCATTTGAAGCAGAAAATACAAGCAGAAAGTAGCATGACATCCATGACTAAATTGGTACCTTTCCAGCAAACATCACACATTTTAGTTTCATTATTCATCACCAACATCCAAAATACTTGTTTCTCGCAACTCACTTTCGATCCTATAAAAGTACCTAAGTTTCTGGATAAAATACCTAAATTGGGTCGCCAAATACCTAATTTAGGGACGAAAATACCGTATCTGAAGCAGAAAATACAAGCAAAGCTTGACATCTATGACTAAATTGGTACATTTTCATCAAACATCACACATTTTAGTTTTAGTGTTCATCACCAACATCCAAAATACTTGTTTCTTCCGACTCACTTTCGATCCTAGAAAAGTACCTCAAGTTTTGGATAAAATACCTAAATCGGGTCTCCAAATACCTAATTTAGGGAGGAAAATACCGCACTTGAAGCAGAAAATACAAGCAGAAAGTAGCATGACATCCATGACTAAATTGGTACCTTTTCATCAAACATCACACATTTTAGTTTCATTGTTCATCACCAAATATGGAGCTAGTCATCTAAGAACTCAACTGATCTTGCAGAAGTAGAAATTCAGAAACCAAATATTATTGTTCAACCAAAAGTCAATCATAACAATCAATACTTTCATACAGCAAGCAATCAAAATACTGTTTATATACAACAAAAAAAAAGGATTCACACATGCATATTGTGGGGTCTTTTAAAAAAATGGCCCTTGACTCAGTCCATATTAAAAAAATAGCCTTGTTGACGTTTTTTTGGTCAATGGCCTTCATTTTAATTAACTGTTAACCATCTTCTTAAACCCTCGTTAATTAACGAGAAATAAAAGAAAAAGAAAAATAAATATACATACATAATCTGTATATATATAAAAGGAACGAAACTCCATTTAATGGGTGTAAATGCGTAATAATTACTATACCAACCCAGATCGATCCATCCTTTCTTCTTCATCGTTTCTAAAGAAAAACACAGCCTCATTTTCGTCACTAAGTCGAACTCGAAGTCTGCGAAACAAGTCTGGAAGGAAAACCCAGCTCTAACTCTTTACAGTAAGTTTTTTCTTTTTGAATTACGAATTTTTACTCTCCAAATTACGTGATTTTGTCATTTACGTGATGTTTGGCCACGAGAATTTTGAATTTCTAGTCGAAAGACGAAACTCGTGGTCATGCTTCATGGAACCCGCACATATATCCACAAGGGCCCCATGCATTAGATCTGGGGCCCCGCGCATGTTTACACGGTCCCCGCACGCTGGGGCAGGGGCCACGCGCACTGGAGCACGGGTCCGCGCGCGCTAGAGCACGGGACCCAGGCATCAGTTCACGGGCCCTAGGCGCTGGCGCTGGGGTCCCGCACATCAGTGCAGTGCGCGCTGCGCAATGGAGCACGGGTCCGCGCGCGCTAGAGCACGGGACCCGGCATCAGTTCACGGGTCCCAGGCGCTGGCGCTGGGGTCCCGCATGCAGTGCGCCGCGCGCAATGGAGCACGGGTCCGCGCGCGCTAGAGCACGGGACCCGGGCATCAGTTCAGGGTCCCCGCACGCTGGTGCCTGGGTTCCGTGCATCAGTGCAGGGGGCGCGCGCACTGGAGCAGGGGTCCCGCGCACTAAGTCGTGGGTCTCGCGCTCTAGAGCTTGGGTCCCATGCAGGGGTCCGTGCTTATATTGTAGGGTTTTCGATAGCTGTTAGGGTTTTCGAAAGCTGTTAGGGGTTTGGAAGCTGTTAGGGCTTTAATTATGCCTAGAAATCACGTTAGCAAGCACAACTATGGTTTTTGCAAACTATTGTTTTCGCGTTTTTTGCAAACTATTGTTTTTGCAAACTAGGGTTTCGCAAACTAGGTTTCGCAAACTATTGTTTTTGCAAACTATTGTTTTCGCAAACTAGGGTTTTGCAAACTACGGTTCTAATAAATTTTACTTCTATTGCAGGGGGTAATCATGACGATCACTAACATTGTGTTCCAAGTCGAGGGTCAGTGGATAATTGGCGAGGACAATACCTCGAAGTGGTGTCCTCTTCCTACTCATAGATGGCAATCAATGTTGGTCGATGAGGAAACATGCACGTTAGATGACGTGAAGGATGAGATTGTGAAGGTTTTGTCGCTATGCAGCGAGAATTGTAAACTCACGTTAAGCTACATGCCTAGCGTAGTTTTACGATTTCCCACGACCCATCTACATCGAGAATGACTACGGTATACGTGCATACCTTGGTTTTGGTGGTCCACAGTCTAGACCCGTGCTCCATGTTGAGGCTGCATCCTTTGTCAGTGTCACACCACCACAAGCTCATCTTAATGACGAATCGAATTTCAATGTGGGTCTAATAGAGCAGTGCGACGCAAATGAGGAAATCCATCCCGTGGAAGGTTACATGGGCGACACATCTAACTACCACTGTTCTAAATACGAGGGTTTTCAAGAAGATCAAACCGGACCGTGGGAGAATCAAAATGTGAATGAAGATGATACGTTCGAACAACCCGAGGAACAGTATGCTTCGGAAAGTGATAATGACGATGTCACAATGGCGGAGCATAACTCTCCACATGCTGATGACGGCACGTATGGATTCGGGGATGGTTCAAGCCTGTTTGTTGGTCAGGAATTTCGGGACAAGAAGGAAGTCAAGGACGTGATTACTAAAGTCGCCCTTGATGCGTGTTTTCGAGTTCAAATTGGTCCGGTCAAATAAAACCATGTACGTAGCGAAATGCGCACCGAAGGATGCACATGGCGAGTACGAGCTGCACAGAACAAGGACTTCCCTTTTTTCTCAATCAGAACTTTCTGCGGCAAGCACACCTGCGGGGTTTCTCATCGTCGCCGTAGACATCGGCAAGGAAGTTCTTCAGTTGTATCACAAGTTCTGCTGGAATATTTCACCGGTCCTAAAGACATTCCACCACCCAAGGCAATCATGTCGATGATGCAGAACAAGGGAGTAGATGTCTCGTACTACAAGGCTTGGAAAGGGAAGCAACTAGCGTCGGACGAATTAGTTGGTAACAGGGACGATTGTTACGGTTTACTCCCCGGCCTACTTGGATGCGTTGAGGCAAGCAAACGTTGACAGCATCACGGATTGGGAGATGGACGAAGAAAGGAGGTTCAAATATATGTTCTTAGCATACGGCGCATGCGTTAGGGGATTTGCATACATGAGGAAAGTCGTATCTATCGATGCAACTTTTTTGAAGGGAAAATATAAAGGAGTTTTGCTCATTGCTACGGCGCAAGATGGTGATTACCATCATACCCGCTCGCATGGGGTCTTGCTGACTCGGAGGGAATCGAATCTTGGACGTGGTTTCTCACTAGATTGAGTCGTTTCGTACCGGATAGTAACGAACTCGTCATTATTTCTGACCGAAACCCCGGTATAAAGAATGCCGTCCCTGCTGTGTTTCCGAATTCATTTCATGGTTTCTGCGCATGGCACATTCAGCAAAATGTGAAGACGAAAACGGCGGACAAGGTGCGTGCCCCATTTTCTGGCGGGTAGCGAATGCCTACACCAAGGCCGAGTGCGATGCACATTACAAAGCTCTAGGTACAACATTCAAGTCGGCGGGTCGATATCTTGCCGAGATTGACATGGAACGGTGGACGAGGGCATATTGTCCCAAGTCGAGATATAACATCATGACGACCAATGGATCGGAGTCGATAAATGCGGCTCTACGCGCGGATAGAGAACTTTCAATTATAGGATTGTTGGGCTCAATTCACCGATTAACATCATCTTGGTTCAGTAAGCATCGAAGAGCATGCGAAGCTTCTATCGCTGCGAATTCAACGTCGTTTACGCCGAAAGTCGAGTCGATCCTCCGCGATAATTTCATTGGGTCGCAAAGATTTCACGTATCGGAAGTTGGGCGTCTAACGTATAATGTATACGGGCACAACTTGAACGAGGTCGTCGATCTAGAGTTGCGTACGTGCACCTGTAAGATGCTGGACATCGACCGAATTCCTTGCCCACACGCTATTGCTGCTTGTGGTTATGCCAACGTCGATGTGGGTTCACTAGTCGATCCTTACTATAGCTTGGGATGTTGGAAGTTAGCTTATGAAGGTACTATATGGCCGGTGTCTGAACACATTGAAAGAAGTGTTGAAATGCTGCCACCTCCTCGCGAGCGTCAACGTGGAAGACCACAGAAAAATAGGTTGCCTTCTGTTGGCGAATTTAGTAGGAGGTAAAACCTCTAAATTTAGGGTTTTGTAATGTAATAGAACCTAGTTATTATTGTTATGAAACGAAAGTTTGTCTATATTAGCGTAATTATGGTTTTATAATGTAATTATGGTTAGTGAATGGGGGCATGCGCGTTGGATGTGCGGGGCCCGTGCTTATTTGCGAAGGACCCTTGCTTTCACGCACGGGACCCATGCTCATGTGCTGGGACCCGTGCTTATTTGCATGGTCCCTGCGCATAATTTCGGTCCCGTGCGGAAATTTTGCAAACCCTAATTGAAGTCAATTATGGTCTGCAGACAGAGTTATTATTTAAATATTTATTGGTCAGTCAACTATTTGTCTGAAACATGTCAGCTTTGAGTGCAGGTGTCATAATGTTATGTCTTGTCATGTCTGATGTCCTTTTCGATGTGTGAAAAGAAAAAGCAAGGCACGGGTTTAAAAGAATTTCAGTAATTATATACATATATATTTTGTACATCTTTACAAAAAAATTAACCATAACGAAATTGCTGTCGAAAAAAAAATAATCTTGACCATAAGATTACTCTTATGTCGTTAATATACAGAAAAAAAAATTACATTATTTGTTATTGTTTTCAATGTGAAGTTGGTGAACTGGGTGGATGTCACAATAATTGAGCAAATTTACATAGCAACAACTTGCCTTATGTTGGTGACTTGTTTAGGATGTAACAATCGAAAACTCGTATCTTATATATGCAAAAATGTCTAACTTTTGTTGGCTATGATATTATATGACGTATTATATTCGTATGGAGGCTGAATCGAACTTCGAAATTATTTAATATGGTGTAAAATCGCGAAAATAATCGCAGGGTCCCCGCACATGAGTGATGTGGTCCGGGGCTCATGCGCAGTGGACCCGCGCAAGCTAATGCGCGATGGATGCGCGGGACCCCAGCGATCACGCGAGGGACCCGTGAACTCACGCACGGGACCCGTGCTTATGTGCGCGGACCCATGCTTAATTGCTTGGGACCGTGCGCATAAGTTTGGGACCATGCGCAGCAGACCGGACCCGTGCGGATTTTTATTGACTAGTCAACAATCATTGGTAAATTATTATTGTCTGTACTGACGTACTCACTTTTTCTGCGCATGTCAGTGTAACCTTCATACGAAAAAGAAATTAAATACTAATGATAAAATATTAAAATTGTGCATGGTCCCCAAACTTATGGGCTGTGGTCCGGGCCCATGTGCAGTGGACCCGCGCTAGATGATGCGCGGGACCCTTGCTCGATGATTACTGCAGGGGACCCTAGTTTAAAAGCAAGGGACCCGTGCTCAAACGCAAGGGTCCCATGCTTATGTGAGTTGAGTAGTCAACAATCATTCGTCAATTAGTGGTCTGTTACTTTTTTCGTTATATTGTCAGTGTCATAACAGTCGATTTGATGCAATTAGAAATAAAATATTTATAATTGCTTGTCATGTCATCATTAACGTTTATTCAGATGAATTTACACAAATTTTTACATAGCAACAACGTGCGAGGGTTTTCATAAAAATTATTTAAATAAACCACGCAGGCTACTTGAATAAAATAAAAATTACATTCAACTATTTTGGACCATACCAATTACAAAAGTCCTTACGGAAAATACAAATTGTAAGAAATTTCCTAAAATCTACAATATCCTTCTGTGTCAGATTGGAGACGTCGTCACCTCGAAACATGAGGCTCATTGCCGCTCGCAACACATGTACGCCGCATTCTCCCCTGAAACGTTACACACTTATACAGAAATCATCGTAAAAAAATTTAATGAAATAATAATGAATGAAACTTACCTTCCTTGCTGTTTGGCGAACCTCGGATGACGCTCAACTTTCCATTTCTTAAACCGTGTCTTGATACATCCCATGAAGACCAATATCACCGGGATCATTAATTGAAGTGGCAGCAATGCTTTGTTAAGGTTGCGCATGTCCTTGTCGCAAGACTCGTCGGAGTCGTATATCGTCATCGTCTTCTGCCTCCAATCAGCGACGCATAGCACCCAATGTGCTATCGTTTGCACGGGGAAGACGATGCAATCTGCGTTCATCCATGAGATCGACGACCATCCATCCTGAAGTCCTCTCGCGTAATGGGACCATAACGAAAGCATCCCATTTAAGACTTTTCCGTTGTCGAAGCCTTCGAGTTCGATACATGTCTTGAATGCGTAAGACATGTACGCAATATTCTTCAACGCAAATGAATGGGTCTTCTGCATGTCCAGGAACCCTCTCATTGCTTCATTCATATGCTGAAAAACCAAAACAACTTGGGATTTACAATTATAGTTCATTGCAAAATTAATAGTTCAAGTCGCATACCATGTCATCGAGCCACTTCGTTGGCGTGTATAGATCCTCAAACCATCCACGTCTATGCCTCTCGACCAAGCACTCCTTGTACTCGTCTTTAGCCATGGCCCGTATTTCGCTCTCTATGGCCCCCCACACCAGGATCTTCTTAGAAATATGGACTTCTACGGCCGATAGACTCGCTTTCATCTGACCGGTCGACGGAGGCTCAGTGAACGGTGACTGCAGCCACTTGGACGGATTCTTCTGCCGCCCTTCCGGGGTCACGTCGGCCACACCTTTACCCCTATCAGCCACCGTCGACTGATCCGCAACCGTCGACTGATCCGCAACCGTCGACTGATCCGCAAATGCCGAATATTGCAGCATCGACTGATCCCAGTCGAGGCCCCTCCAAGTAGATGGGTCGACCTCATAAAATGTCTCGCTCTGCGCGCCGTATTCATCGTCCAATTGCTGCGATGGATCCCGCCTCGCAAATTGCGCCCATGGATACTCATTTGCCGGCCATCCCCATCCGCTCGAACTGGGTGGATCCTGCCCCGCAAATTGCGTCCACCCAGTCGAAGTCGCCTCGTCGTCTACGATACATATTAAATTGTAAGTTACGGCGTGTATTAAATTTGAATTAGGGGTAAAGATAGTTACCGCAACGAGGCGCGTCGGTATGTGTACGTGGACCGAATAAATTCTTCCAATCACCCCGAAGCTCTTGCAACTGATCCGCAACGCCGCCGATGCTTTCGCCAAGACCTTGCATCGAGTTGAACCGCTCCTCATAGAAGTCGGAGCGTCGATCGTAATCGTCTCGGAATTGCCCAAAGCCGTCTCGGAATTGCGAAAACTCGTTCTCGAGATGCTCGAACCGACCGCTAAGTGCGTCGAAGCCGCTACTAAACGTGTCGAGCCGATTGCCAAATTCATTGAATCGCCGGTCCACGTGGCGTGCAAATTCGTCATACTGGTCCGACGATGGCCCATACCCGTGCGATGGCCCTGGCATTGGCGGCGACCTCGGCGGCGTATGGAAGTTGCCTCCATGCATGGACGGCGGCTCGTAGTCAGAGCCCATGCCCCTCTCTTCGTCTTGCCGTGATCTGATAGAGAGCTGACGGACGGACTCTGCTTCGTAATTGGGTTCGTTTGCCGCCCGTCGGCCAAGATGTCCTACAGCCGCACGACGACTGCACCTAACTTCCACCCCGTCCATCAGTAGGCTCGCCACCCTATCGTACACGTCGTCGTGTGGCTCGGCGACCTCGAAGTCGCTGTAGCGAAAATAATCGGCCTGCGTCTCTTCTCCAATCGGCACTAGTAGACCTCGTACATCGGACCCGCGCACCGTCTCGGCAACATCCACCAACTTCGGACATCCCTTCCGGGGCCAATTCCTCGTGACCCACCGGCATATACGCGGCCTCGCACGCTCCCACTCTCTAAGTTCAGCATATTTATCAGCGATGGCCGGTAAGCACTCATATGCTAATATCTGAAGACAAAGAAATGGATATTAGCAAACAGACGAAACCCTAAACTCACAAAGTCATTCAAATATAAAACCCTAACCTGAAGTGGATGTACGAATCCACTGATCAGCTTACTTTCCTTATTAGCGTCAAAATCCTGTTTCAGCGACCGTAGTGCCGCTTTGAAAGCCACGGTCCCCCAAGGATAACGCTCGAAGGCCTCTGAGTCTTCGACTAAGTAAACGATCCAAGACGGAAGGGTGGTATCCTTCTTGGAAGGTCGGGGCAGCAAGACGTACCCCGCAAAGTACAGGTTGGCCAACTTCAACTTCTCGTCATTGACGCGCACCGTGGAGTTCGCAGCCAACTCCTCCAACCGCTGCTTAACATGCGAAAATTTAAGCGTTAGTGCCGTTTTCCTCGGGAAATGACGACGGACGAATTCATCCGTTTGGTTCACCGCCGGTTCGGCTGCAAACTTCAGCCCCGTGATTAAGCAATACTCCGTTTTTGAAAAACGGAGCGGTTTCTTCCCGATGATCATCCAAAGCTCGTCACGATTGTGAAGCTGCGTCTGGCACTTGATGAGATACCACAACAGCTGCGCCGACAAATTGAAATTGGCGGCAGCGTTGACGAGCCCGCCGAACGGACTCCCTTCCGTAAAAACTGCCAGCTCATCCTCGTTTAGCCAACCAACGATCTCCTCGCTCACTTCGCAGTATCGTGACGTGATATGTAACCGGTAATCTTTCTCATTGTCGCCTCCGGCAATTTGCTTCTTCAATTGAACCTACAAAACAATAAAAAATTAATTACAAATGCTGCGGGAAAATTGCTTATGGTGAGATAGGCCGCCGCGCACGGTCCCCTGCCATGCTGCGCGGAGACCTTGCTATGTCACGCTGGGGACCCGTGCGTGCCAGCGCGGGGACCCTGCGACATAGCACGGGGCCCGTGCTTGTTAGCTCGGGGACCCGTGCTCATGTGCGCTGGAGGTCCTATCTATGCCGCGCTGGGCCCCAGCGCGGCGCACATGAGCACGGGTCCCCGCGCTAGCAAGCACGGGCCCCGTGCTATGTCGCAGGGTCCCCGCGCTGGCACGCACGGGTCCCCAGCGCGACATAGCTAGGACCTCCAGCGCACATGAGCACGGGTCCCCGCGCTAGCAAGCACGGGCCCCGTGCTATGTCGCAGGGTCCCCGCGCTGGCACGCACGGGTCCCCAGCGCGGCATAGCTAGGACCTCCAGCGCACATGAGCACGGGTCCCCGCGCTGGCACGCACGGGTCCCCAGCGCGGCATAGCAAGGTCTCCAGCGCTAGCCAGCACGGGTCCCAGCGAGACAAAGCGCGGGTTAATTGGGGAGGACCCCTGCGCTTTCACCCGGATCCCTGAGATTCAAGACACGGGACCCTGCCTGAGCAAGCACGGGTACCCTGCAGCCTAAATTTAGGGTCCCGTGCGATTGTATAGGACGGGGTCTTCGAAAAATAAAAAAATTACCTTCACTGTTTGGGGTCTCGCCTGAACTGCCATGGATTCTGAGCTTCAAATTCGGCTGTGAAGAAGAAGAAAAGGGAGAAAGCTTGATCGATTTTGCAAAGGGCCCGTGAAGTGAAAGGGTTCTTTCTTATTTACTTTTGCTTTTTCAGATTCTACAGTAAACCTCTGTCAAAAGCTGTAATTTTCGTTAACTGTCGTTGATTGCCATTAAAAAAGGGTATAAAAGTCTTTTACGCAGAGTAAGTAAGGGTACATTGGTCTTTTATCATTTAGGAGGCTATTTTTTTAACGTTGACGATGTCAAAGGCCATTTTTTAAATAATCCCATATTGTGCCCTGGTATTAATATCTTACATACCAGAAGTCAAAAAGTAACTGTCAAAACTAATCTACGCACAATTCACAAACCTAAACTTATCCCAAAAGTCGTGATTAACATAGCAACCAAAACTAATCACTCCACGAATATGATCAAAAATAGCTTTCCAATATGCACCAATCATTATATGTATGTTGCCAAAGCTTCAAAATCTGCACACAGGTTTAAAGAACCGCTTATGGCATCGGTTCTTTGCATGATAGTCTATTACGCCTCCGTCGTTGACATCTTCCACACTTTTGCACATGTTTTTCAACTTGAGAAGGTATTCGTTTAGTCCTTCTACGTCCAGGTTGGCTACGAGTTGTAGGAGCATGGATAACATCTCCATCGCCAACATGGCCCTCATGCATGTCGAATGTAGGAATGGGATTAATGATTCCTTTGTATGCTTCTCTATACATGTTCATTTTGAAATATCCATCACAGAATTGATAAATTGACGAGGAATTTGATTCTATACAAGCGCAAGCATGCTTGCATGGTGTTATCCCCGGATTTTAACCGGTCAAATATTCAAGGTTAACCGAAATGGGGCGGGAAACATACCCGCGAAAATCCCCCAAAGGCGGGAAACATCTCCCTCGGGAAAAAGATCTCCCGCGACGACGTGAAAATTACCTCCCTAGGTGATTAAGGCCCGAGGGAGTACCGTCCGAGAGACACGGGATCAACTGGTTGAGATCACACATGCTAGGATAAGGTCCCGAGAGAAGAGCTAAATGGGGCAATAAGATATTGAGTGGTATGGATATTTGCTCGAGCACACCACTAAAGAATGAGTAGAGAAGACCAATTCAAACGGGGGTAGACCAAGTCTTACACTAGTGAGAGGACATGGCTGGGTACAAAACGTCCACTAACCCAAGTCGTGGGGCACTTTGCTGTACATAATATTTATATAGAACAAGTTGGGAGAAAGGGGGAGGACGTTTTATTCTATCTGCTACAGCTATCCCAACAATTAAAAAACTTTACACTTGATAAAATAAAGAAGAGGAAGAAAGAGAACCGGGGAAAAAAGCGCCCGAAGATGAGCACAAGAACGGGGGAGTAGCCCGCGGAGAATCCGACTCAAAGGAGAAAATAGCCTCGGGAGGATGGCCCGAGAGACCTCGAGAACGGAAAATCAAGAGCGAGCCGAGCAGGTGGACGAGAACGAGCCGAGCATGCCAGCATGAACGAACCGAGCGACTCAATCCCAAGACGGGAAGCGGGCGGGTCGAGCCGATTGATAAGCGTATTTTAGTACGTTTATATTTATTATTATTAAGTCGTTCGCGAATTAAATTTAATTGTTTTGAGACGTTTTAAATGTTTTAGTTTGTATTTAGACGTATAAGACCAAAAGAATTTTAATGAGCCATTTAATGTTATTAGTCCTATTTGGGCTTTGGTTGGCTTTCACGTGAATTGGTCGTGATAATATTTAAGCAGACTTTTATACATATTATTCCACTTGCAGAACAATCCAAAACATATAGCAGCTTTCAACAACGAAGAAAACAAAGAAAGACAAATCTGAAAATGATCTTGGCTGCTCAATTGATTTAGGTGTCGTTGAAAGAAGATGAGTTCGACAACCCAGCGTGATTTAAGACGACCACATGATATCTTCGTTGAAAAGAGGGACATGAGACGAGAAAAAGAAGAGTGGAGGTTTACGCTTGACAACTCCGGATCCATATTCCCACCTTCAAAAGAAAAGAAAACCGGTTCAAACTTTACGCTATAGCCTATAAAAGGAGACGAGCTGCTCTAATTGGGTGATCTCCCGAATTATCCAAAGGAAGGAGAAGCTTACCAAATTCCGAAGTTGGGGCAGTTTTGGGAGCTAAGGCCGAACCAATCTTAAGCAGGCAGCTTCCCTTAACTCGCCCCAACACACACCAACCGAACTAGACGAAGCCACGAGCTGCTCTTGGGAGCTGAACAACAGAGCAAAACGGCAGTAGCTGAAGTCATTTCGCAGATCGGGCAAGTGCCAAATCGAGGAGCAACAACGCGCGTCAGTCTGAACAACGAACGGCAACAACCGAAGGCACAACCACAGATCCGACACGAGGCAGCAACGTTGGGAAGTTTCAAACTGTTTTTGGTTGAATCGTTGGATACTTGAAGAAAGAGAGAAAGTGCTGCTGTAAGGCTGTAAAGAAGCTTAATCAAGGATTTTCTTATTGGGCTTGGGCTGATTTTCTTTGGATGGCTTTGGCTGATCGTTGGGCTTGGGCGAATTGTTGGACCGGGCTGAGATTCCACTAATTCGGACGGTTGTAAGCGAGCCTTCTATCTATCTATTACGTGTTTCGATTGTTATGTATCGTAGTTAAGTTTATTATAGTTGAAGTGATATCAAAACCTTTATAATGTTGTGAGATTATCGTGCTTATTCATGGACGCGTGAGTATTCGTTTAAGCTTGAATTTATTTTAGTTGATGAACTTAGTTTGATTAAATAGTTGCAAATGTTTAATTAATCTAGGTGAGTCCATGGCTAATTAAAACGACAAATCCGTAATTGTTTGTTTGTTTTAATAAGTGGCGAACAATATTCAACTTCTCTATCTTAGGTAAGTGCAAGTTATATTGTAGTTTAAGCGATTTGATTTTAACGGACCAACGTCGTTTCTTGCGAGAGCGTCGTCCGAGCGAGTTAGTCAATAATCGGGTCTCTTTCATTTTTAATGCTGTCGGAATCTTAAACCTTGCAGGGCGTCCCGGAGGTTATTTTTCGATTAGGGAAGTAATTATAGAGCGTCTCTTAATTATCGAGAAATTAAGAAGAGATTGGTTGTTAGGCGTTCGTCGACAACTATAACCGATTATGCTTATGTGTACACGTTATTAGGAATCTATGATCGATTATATAAATCAAGGTGGAGAACGATTACTTCAACTATTATTTTATAGTCGTTAGTTTCTATATTTTCCTTCGTCTATTCTTAGTTTAATTTCGTTTCTATATCAGTCTATTTTCAAAAAAATATATTTTCGTTTATAATTGCTTTAGTTTTGATTTCGGTTTGAAAAACTAAAAACCCCTTTATTATTATTACTATTATTATTATTATTATTATTATTATTATTATTATTATTATTATTATTATTATTATTATCGATCGAATTTTGATATAGAAGTAAATCAACCATCTTCCTGTGGAGACGATCCTTACTTTCGCTATACTCATTAGTATGGTTATAAAATTTATTTTTGGCCGTTTACGACGCGACCAAATTTTGGCGCCGTTGCCGGGGAGGGTGGTGTCTAGTTTACTTTTACTTCTAATTCGATTTCTTTGTCTAGTATCGATCTTCTCGACAGGTATGCTATGTTTGATCTAGAAGAAGAGAAGACGAAGGCGGAAAATTGAAAGGCGGAACATGACTTCCGTTTAGCGACATGGAGAAAAACGAACAACAACTACCATTCCATGTTACGTTGAGGGCGCACTATGATTTTCAACCGCCTTGAAAATTTTTCCGGGCTATGTCTAGCTAAAAGACGTTAAAGAAAAGCGCTTTTTGGGAGGCAACCCAATATTATTGATGCATATCTATTATAAAAAATAAAATAAAAAAATAAGTTTTTGTTTCTTATATTTCGTTATCGTAAATTCCCTATGACGTGTCGTTTAGATATGATTTTCAACAGGTTCTAAGCTGGTTTGGGCAAGGTAGCTGTTAGCGGGAATCAAATTCTAAGTGTGGGGACAAAGCTTTTACGAAGCATGCACATCGGTCAATTCAGGGAAGTTCGCTAAACTACTATTATTTTCTTCTTCCATGAGTTACAATGATTATTGCGTTGAGGACAACGTAAAATTTAAGTGTGGGGGGAGAAAATTTCTGCGAAATTGATGCGAACGTTACTATTATATATGTGCATGATTTCTTGAATAAAAAAATGGGTAAAATTTTTCAAAATTATGTTTCTTATCATGGACAGATTGATTTTATGCTAGATTAATGTGAGTAATTAGGATACACATGCGTAGTCGATGTTTTTCTTGCATGATGAACTAGGTGATACCAGAAAGATTCGTACGCATAACCCAATTTTTGTGAGATTTTTGAGCCTACGATCTTTTTGCTCATTTCTTTGGTTGTGTGAAAAATGCTTAATTTATTTTTCTCTAGAACTTGCTTGCGTATTACGTTTTGAAATTGCTTAAAGTGAGATTGCGTGAAATATGGAATGTATTAGGAATTAAGTCATAGCCAAAGTTCCCGACCACGACTGATCACCGTAGTTAGCAACTTTGAGCCTGAACGTTTTCTTTCTAAAAACCCAAAAAAAAAAGCCTTCAGAAATTTATCCAACCAGAGCAATAGTAGAAGTGGAGGTTGAATGCTGGTGTTGAAATGCGCAGCCGGACCTATACCAAAGTTGAGCGTGAAAAGAAGTTAAGAACTCTTCCATTGATAATCTCTCACTCGCAAAGAGGCCGAGAGAAGAGGAGCTTAGCACCGTCGAAATTCTGAGAACCCTTCCTCCGATAATCTTTTAATTTCTTGGAAAATAATATAAAAAAAAAGGACGTACGCTTGACAACTCCGGATCGATCCTAAGAATGAAAGAAGAAGGGCTTAGTGAAATAACGACGAAGTCAAAAGAAGAACTAAAAAGAAGAAGCAGAACTTTCGGTGCGTTCGAGACGATGGCGTTATCCCGACACAACTACTACTCATATCCTTTTGTTGCTTATTATTTGCCTACCACACATATTTTAGCCCTGCCCATAAAACCTTCCGGTTCACGCTTTATCATTTAAAGTGGTAGATTTACGAATCGTTTGCAAGCTTATGGTAGAGATTAGATTAATGCATTAGTTGAGAGAATTCACCGACATTTTACCTATACACCGAGTGATCTGAGTGAATTCCTGTGAGGTACAAATCTTGATTGGTATTACTAAGGTAGTCGTGTAGATAGTCGTTGATCTCGTATGTGTTTTTCGACGTTGCCTACATGTATCTATGCGTATTGTCATTCTTAAAGTGATAAGTTACATGAATTAAACTTATTTGGTTATAAACTTTCTTTGCTTGAGGACAAGCAAACGCTTAAGTGTGGGGGGATTTGATAAGCGTATTTTAGTACGTTTATACTCCCTCCGTCCCGTTATCTTTATCACATTTTTCCATTTCGGGCGTCCCACTAACTTTATCACATTTCCTTCTTTGGTAAAAAACTATCACAAACAATCAATATAATAATATTAAATATTCTTAAAAGACGTGTCAAAATATACACTTTTTTTACCTTTTCACTGTACTATATTATTATAATAATACCACCTTAATTTACGTGCCCACCAAGAAATGTGATAAAACTCATGGGACGGAGGGAGTATTTATTATTATTAAGTCGTTTGCGAATTAAATTTAATTGTTTTGAGACGTTTTAAATGTTTTAGTTTGTATTTAGACGTATAAGACCAAAAGAATTTTAATGAGCCATTTAATGTTATTAGTCCTATTTGGGCTTTGGTTGGCTTTCACGTGAATTGGTCGTGATAATATTTAAGCAGACTTTTATACATATTATTCCACTTGCAGAACAATCCAAAACATATAGCAGCTTTCAACAACGAAGAAAACAAAGAAAGACAAATCTGAAAATGATCTTGGCTGCTCAATTGATTTAGGTGTCGTTGAAAGAAGATGAGTTCGACAACCCAGCGTGATTTAAGACGACCACATGATATCTTCGTTGAAAAGAGGGACATGAGACGAGAAAAAGAAGAGTGGAGGTTTACGCTTGACAACTCCGGATCCATATTCCCACCTTCAAAAGAAAAGAAAACCGGTTCAAACTTTACGCTATAGCCTATAAAAGGAGACGAGCTGCTCTAATTGGGTGATCTCCCGAATTATCCAAAGGAAGGAGAAGCTTACCAAATTCCGAAGTTGGGGCAGTTTTGGGAGCTAAGGCCGAACCAATCTTAAGCAGGCAGCTTCCCCTTAACTCGCCCCAACACACACCAACCGAACTAGACGAAGCCACGAGCTGCTCTTGGGAGCTGAACAACAGAGCAAAACGGCAGTAGCTGAAGTCATTTCGCAGATCGGGCAAGTGCCAAATCGAGGAGCAACAACGCGCGTCAGTCTGAACAACGAACGGCAACAACCGAAGGCACAACCACAGATCCGACACGAGGCAGCAACGTTGGGAAGTTTCAAACTGTTTTTGGTTGAATCGTTGGATACTTGAAGAAAGAGAGAAAGTGCTGCTGTAAGGCTGTAAAGAAGCTTAATCAAGGATTTTCTTATTGGGCTTGGGCTGATTTTCTTTGGATGGCTTTGGCTGATCGTTGGGCTTGGGCGAATTGTTGGACCGGGGCTGAGATTCCACTAATTCGGACGGTTGTAAGCGAGCCTTCTATCTATCTATTACGTGTTTCGATTGTTATGTATCGTAGTTAAGTTTATTATAGTTGAAGTGATATCAAAACCTTTATAATGTTGTGAGATTATCGTGCTTATTCATGGACGCGTGAGTATTCGTTTAAGCTTGAATTTATTTTAGTTGATGAACTTAGTTTGATTAAATAGTTGCAAATGTTTAATTAATCTAGGTGAGTCCATGGCTAATTAAAACGACAAATCCGTAATTGTTTGTTTGTTTTAATAAGTGGCGAACAATATTCAACTTCTCTATCTTAGGTAAGTGCAAGTTATATTGTAGTTTAAGCGATTTGATTTTAACGGACCAACGTCGTTTCTTGCGAGAGCGTCGTCCGAGCGAGTTAGTCAATAATCGGGTCTCTTTCATTTTTAATGCTGTCGGAATCTTAAACCTTGCAGGGCGTCCCGGAGGTTATTTTTCGATTAGGGAAGTAATTATAGAGCGTCTCTTAATTATCGAGAAATTAAGAAGAGATTGGTTGTTAGGCGTTCGTCGACAACTATAACCGATTATGCTTATGTGTACACGTTATTAGGAAGTAAAACCCCCTTTATTATTATTATTATCGATCGAATTTTGATATAGAAGTAAATCAACCATCTTCCTGTGGAGACGATCCTTACTTTCGCTATACTCATTAGTAAGGTTATAAATTTTATTTTTGGCCGTTTACGACGCGACCACCGATCGACCCCGAGGGATGGAGAGAACGGGCCGAGTGAGTCAATTCTAAGACGCGAAGTGGGCACGTCGAGCTAGGGATGGGAAAAAATACCGAAATACCGAAATACCGTTCTTATCTTATCGAAAATATCGAAAATTGTGGTATACCGAAGTTTTTGGTAAGGTATGATACCGTACCGAAAATGTTCGTACGGTAATGGTATGAAAGTTTTTAAAATTAGGTATACCGATTATACCGAATACCGAAATACTAAAATTTTTAATATATTTTATATATACACACACCTACATATATTATATTATTTCAAAAATATAAAATGAAAAATTAAGGATCTTCATAAACTTATTTAGCCCATAAATTATTAACTTATACACAACTTTCTAAGATTAGGCCCACCATATTTTACTTATGTAACTCAAGTAACGTTTAATTTTTGCATTTTTAATGTTTTCTTTCACGATTTTGAAAGTATGAAGATGCAATGTAATTACTTTTTGTTAATCTTCACTAATTTTTTAAATATAGCCGCTTCGTTCTAATTAATCTGTATATAAAGTTGTATTTTGTCGTTATGTAAAGTTTTTTGTCTTACTAAGGAGACTGGCTAAAATATGTAAATTATTTAAGGTTAAAAAATCTTTTTATTTGAAAATTTTGGTATTAATAATCTATCTTATTGGGGCCTAAGGAGTTTGAATTGATTAAAAATTCCAAAACAACGAATTAACGAGTTACGAGACATGCATGGTAAAAAACCCTCCGTGTGAATGGTATAGAAGGTATGATACCGATACCATACCGAAATTTCGGCATGATATCATGTCGAAATTTAAGGTATACCGAAATTTTGGTATGGTATTGGTATGATTTTTTTGGATACCGAAATTTCGGTACGATATACGGTATCACAGTTTTGGTGCGGTATACCGTACCGAACCACCCCTACGTCGAGCTGATCGCGCTTCGCAAGGAGAACATGGGAAAGAACATGGGGAAGACCACGTCGCCGTGAGGTGTCCGCGAAAGAGGCGGCCTTGGGTGATGACCAGGTTAAGGCGAGGTGAGACGAGGTTAGTAAAGAGGTAACGGCCGAGTCATTTTCAGAGGTATGCCTTTACGAACACTGAAACTTTCTTTTGAGCCTAGCACCTGTAATTATCTGCTTTTGATGAATAAGGTGATTATCTGACTTGAGCGTTGGAGGGGCGTCGTCGAAACGGCGCCTTTCTAGTTTTTTCTCTAATATTTCAGGCAGCTACGGCGGCGACGGGAGCAAACGGTCTCTTTTACGCGCCAACGGGGGGACGTGATTTTTTGGGACGCCATGAGTAACGCCATGAGTTCAAATCAACCGCAAAACTTTGTCCCCGTCAATAACCTCAAACAGAGCTCCATAAGACTTGTGAACCTTCAAGCTTCGAGATTTACCATACTCGCACGCCACTTCTTTCACCTTTCTTGGGCTTAGATCTCGTGCCATATTCAATGCTTTCTCACATCTTTGGTGCATTGTAGTCATAATTTGAATATTTATATGATCAATCATCGTAACAATGGGTAGGTATCGAGCAGATTTCACCCAATTGTTCCAGCTTTCAGCGATATTATTATTAAGAATTCCCCATCGAGCACCTTGAAAATGAGAGTTGGCCCAATTTTCCGGGGGAAGACTGGATAAGAAAATCCTCAGATCGAGGCATTGATTCGATCATACTGCTAGTATATTCGAAGAACTCGCTTATCGATAAAGTATATGTAGCTTTTTTCAGGATAGAAGACCAATGTTTCTTTGTTATGAAGGGGGTAACTCCGCAAGACCTGCAATATAATTTAAAACATTTAACATGAATTATGGCTTCAATTTGATGATATTAATGGAAACAACATACGACAAACCTGCTTGACAAAGTTATCAACCAAATGTCGAAGACAATAAGCATGATGGCTACCAGGGAATACTATTCCAATAGCTTTGATCAACCCTTGATTTCAATCTGAAAAAAAAAAAGTATATCTAGAGAATTTCACGATGAGCTGAGATGCCAAAACATGTTTTAAGCCAAGACAAAACCATTCCCAATTAGAATCATTCTCCGCATCCACAACTGCATGTGCTAGCGTAAATAGATCATCGTTTCCATCCTTCGCCACTGCTACTAGTAGACATCCCTTATACTTGTTCTAAATGTGGGTTCCATCCAAAAATACCAATGGACGATATCCTCGAACGAAGCCAATAAGGCATGCATGAAAACATACAAACAATCTTTGAAATTTATTTGTTGTTGGATCTACTCCACATTCAACAAAACTCCCTGGATTTGTTGCTTTAACAGCATTGCAATACCATCGTAACTTATCATATGATCCACTATCAATCCCATGAATATCATGCATTGCCAATTCTTTGCCCGCTGATAGATAATAATTTATACAATATTTGAGCTTATATTGTTTTCAAATTTATAACATATATTGTGCTACTTATTATCTTATTTGGCTTGATAACGATAATTGAAAGCCCACACACACATGGAGCCAAAAGTATCATTTTCATTCACATAAGGAGTTGACCAGCAAATTCAAGGAACGAAAGGAACGACAGCACATGGAGCTTGACCAATCACATGCGAAGTTGCAACCAACTACTATCCAAGATAAGATCAGATCTAATAACGCATTATAATACAATTTTGGGCTGCTCGGTGTGGATTTTAGACGGCTGTGCAAGAAGAAGATAGAATCGACAAGATCATCGAAGGACTGCTTTTGACGGCTGAGAGAAGAAAATTAGCAAACATCTTACATCAAGCAAACGGCTCAAGATCAAGCACACTGCTCAAGGCATCCAAAGGGCTGCGCAAGACACCACAATGACAGAGAATATTTGTCCACTTCACTTCAGTAATTCTATAAATAGAGCTAAACTCAGATTGAATAGGAGAGAGGTCTGTGAGAGACTAGTGTTGCAACTTTCATCTTTATGTTATTTTTTATAATATGAGTGTGGCAGAGTCATATCGAGTAGAATAAAGCTGTAGTTTTTTTGGTACTTCTGCTTTCATTTTCCTGCTTTCATTTTCTTTCTTGAGAGAGACCCATAGGTGCAAGCGATTGAGAGATGTTCCATCTTCGTATTTTTATTTTCCATAGTGTAGCAGAGTTTGAGCGTGAGTGGGGAGAGATGATGTGAGAGCAGAGAGTGATTGAGAAAGAGAGACGAGTGTGAGAGTTCGATTTTGCCCTTTCTCATTTTAAGAACTATTGCTTCACTTTTCTAGTTGTTCGACATTTCAACTTTTTATATTATAAGTCATTTATGATATAAGTCTTAAGCACACACGTGGGAAGCATATCGAAGTAGTTCTGTTACCTTTGATTATCGTTGGATAAAGCGAAACGTTTGAAGTGCTGTTCGTGCGAGAATTTACAAACGAGGTCGCAATACACGGTTGTAAGCTTATATTTATTCAGTTCAATATGTCGATTAAATTCATACACGCTTTGATTAATATGTTTAGCAACTGCTATTTAATCGTTCTTCGTTTGATCTTCTCAGTTACCGTTGCATCTAAATTTTGTCAACAAAACCCCCTCCCACTAATATTAATATTAATATTATTATAAATATTATTATTATTATTAATATCATTACTATTAATATTATTATTAATATTGTTATTATTAATATCATTATTATTAGAACTATTTCTAGTAGCAATAACATTATTATTAATATTGATATTATTATTGTAATATTTATTATCATTACTATTATTATTACCACTATAATTATTATCATTATTATCCTCCACCTTATTATTATTATTATTATTATTATTATTATTATCGATCGAACTTGAAATTAGAACTAAATCAACCATTTTCCCTGTGGAGACGATCCCTACTGTCGCTATACTCGTGTTTAGCGAATAAGGTCATTTATTTTTGGCCATTTTCGACGCGACCAAATTTTGGCACCGTTGCCGGGGAAGGTGGTGTCTATTGATTTACTTCTATTTTAATTCGATTTTCTTTGTGCTAGTTTATGCCCTGATCTTCTCGAACAGGTATATTAATATTCGATCCAGAAATCGAGAGGACCGCAAGGGCGAATCGAAAGGCAAAAAGACAAAAAGATTCGACTGTATCAATTTCTAGCACGGAATCCGAACAGGAGTTTTCAACAAGCGACATGGAGGAAACCGAACAGCAGCAACCACTCCGTCTTACGTTGAGGGATATGGCTACACCGGATGTTAATCAACGGCCGCTTTGCATTGAATTTCTTATTCTTCAAACACCTTTTGAATTAAAATCAGGGTTAATTCATTTACTTCCTACTTTTCATGGTAACGCAGGTGAAGATCCGCACAAGCACTTGAAGGAGTTTCACATGGTTTGCTCAACCATGAAGCCAAACGGGGTCACGGAAGATCAGATAAGTCTTCGTGCATTTCCGTTCTCGCTGGCGGATCATGCAAAAGACTGGTTATACTACTTACCATCGGGTTCAATTACTACGTGGGCCGAACTTAAAAAATAATTTCTCGCAAAATGTTTCCCTGCATCTCGTGCCGCAAACATTCGTAAGGAAATCTACGGGATTCGACAAATGATCGGAGAAACCCTGCACGAATACTGGGAAAGATTCAAGCGACTTTGTGCAAGCTGTCCATATCACCAAATTTCAGAGTTAGCGCTTATCCAATATTTCTATGAAGGATTGCTACCCATGGAGAGAAACATGATTGACGCAGCAAGTGGAGGAGCGTTGGTCGATAAAACGGCAGACGAGGCACGACGACTGATCTCAAGCATGGCTACAAATGTGCACAATTTGGAACACGTCAAGATGTAGGCCAACAAAGGATGGGCGAGGTAAGTACTACTTCATTTGAGCAAAAATTAGATTCACTAACATCTCTTGTGGAAAAACTTGTGATTGGAAAAACGAGTCAGGTAAAGGCTTGTGGCATATGTACATTTGCTGGGCATGCAACAGCGAATTGTCCTTCACTTCAGTTTGATCTTAACGAGCAAGCCAATGCAATTGGAGGATACACAGGACCATCACAAAGACGCTATGATCCATACTCGAGTCAATACAATCCCGGATGGCGTGACTACCCCAATCTGAGTTACGAAAATCGACCGCCAGGTTTTACGCAGCAAGCACCAAGACCACCAAATCCTCCTCAACAAGCCGCACCATCAAAATCAGGTATGTCTTTGGAGGATATTGTTAAGAATTTAGCAACCAGTACTGCCATTTTTCAACAAGAAACTCGATCGAGCATTAATGAAACATGCTCGAGCGTGCAAAATTTAGAAAGGCAAGTATCACAGTTGGCCACACAATTGAGTCAAGTACAGAATGAGAAGGGAAAACTGCCGGGCACAAGTCGAGATCAACCCAAGGGAAAATGTAAGTATAATGACTCTTCGAAACGGAAAAGAGGTAGGACCAACAACTCATGACGAGGGCCCTTCAAAAACTCCTAGTGATAAGCAAAAAGATAAAGGATTGGAGGTAAGTAATAACACTAATATCAATAAACCTAATATTGTTATTCCTCTACCTTTTCCTGGAATGTTTGCTAGGGTAAAACAAGAAGAAGAAGAAAAGAGCATAATGGAGACCTTCAGCAAAGTTGAAATCAACATTCCACTGTTGGATGCTATCAAGCAGATTCCACGTTACGCAAAATTTTTAAAGGAAATGTGTTCGAACAAAAGGAAACACAAAGCCGAAGGAAAAATCCTAGTAAGTGACAATGTTTCCGCTGCGCTTCAACGAAAACTTCCCCAAAAATGTAAGGACCCAGGTATGTTTGCTATCTCGGTTACTATAGGGACGAGAAAAATAAATAATGCCATGTTAGATTTAGGAGCTTCTATCAATGTTATGCCATTATCATTATTCAATGAGATGAGTATGGGACCTCTTAAGAGCACTGATATTTGTATTCAATTAGCAAATAGGTCCATTATTTATCCCGAATGATTGGTTGAAGAACATGCGCTAGATTCTGCTGATTTTTATATAGTAGACATGGGTGATGAACATGCGCTAGATTCTGCTGTTATTTTATTAGGACGATCATTCATGAAAACTGCTAAAACTAAGATAGATGTTGATTCAGGAACTCTTACTTTTGAGTTTGATGGTGAAAAACTCACTATGAATGTGTTTGATGCTATGAAATATCCTGACGATGCTGAATCCGTTAGTATGATTGATACATTTGTTCGAGATGATTTTGAGCGTAATTTCACTAACGATACACTCGACTATGTGATTAAGAATAGCAAAACAGAAAAGGAGTTGCATTTTGAAGTGGACGAAGATATCAAAAACACGCTCATGACATTACATGCACTTCCGGAGTCTCACGATCAATCAGGTAAAAACACTCTTTCATTGCCTATTTCTAATGCAAAAATTGTTCCTTCTAGAACAGGCACCTACGTTGGAGTTGAAGGATCTACCAAAACATCTCAAATATTGCTATTTGGGAGACGAAGAAACGTTGCCAGTCATTATTGCAAATGACTTGACCGCCATCCAAGAAGATAAATTGATACGCGTTTTGAAGGAGTACAAGCGCGACAGGATGGACTTTGGCCGACATCAAAGGAATAAGTCCCTCGATATGCATGCATAGAATTCTACTTGAGCCCGACTCTAAGCCGATACGAGAAGCACAACGTAAGCTCAATCCGGCCATGAAAGAGGTAGTTATGAAAGAAATTATTAAATTATTAGATATGGGGATAATATTTCCAATATCAGACAGTCAATGGGTAAGTCCAGTTCATGTTGTTCCTAAGAAATCTGGGTTTTCACTTGTGAAAAATGATAAGAATGAATTGGTACAAATGAGATTACAGACGGGTTGGCGCATGTGCATTGATTTTCGTAAGTTAAATGAGGCTTCCCGAAAGGATCATTTTCCACTACCCTTCATTTATCAGATGCTAGAAAGACTGGCAGGTAAGTCTTTCTTTTGTTTCCTCGATGGATTTTCTGGCTATTATCAAATTTTCGTGGCACCTGAGGATCAAGAGAAAACTACTTTCACGTGTCCCTTTGGTACATTTGCATATCGTCGCATGCCTTTTGGTTTATGTAATGCTCCTGGTACATTTCAACGATGCATGATGAGCATATTTTCTGATTTAATAGAAACATGCATTGAAATATTCATGGATGATTTTACTGTTTATGGAGACTCGTTTGATCATTGCCTTGGTAATCTAGTAGAAGTACTAAAACGATGCATTGATAAAAATCTTGTGCTTAACTATGAAAAATGCCATTTTATGGTTAAAGAAGGAATAGTTCTAGGTCATGTAGTTTCATCTCGAGGAATTGAGGTAGACAAGGCTAAGGTAGATTTGATATCTAATTTGCCATACCCCACTAATGTTCGAGAAATTCGAAGCTTTCTTGGTCATGCAGGTTTTTACAGGAGATTTATTAAGGATTTCTCAAAAATCGCTCAACCGATGTCAAGACTACTTCAGAATGACGTACCGTTCAATTTCGGGGATGAGTGCAAAGAGGCGTTTAATAAGTTAAAGCTATTACTAACTACTGCACCAATAATCCAACCCCCAAATTGGGAGTTACCGTTCGAGCTCATATGTGATGCAAGTAAATTGCCGTTGGGGCTGTGTTTGGACAAAAAGACGGAAGGAAAAGCCACGTCATTTATTATGCGTCGAAAACTCTCGATTCGGCACAATGCAACTATACCACAACTGAAAAAGAGCTTTTATCTATTGTTTTTGCATTCGATAAATTTAGGTCTTATTTACTAGGATCTAATGTTATTGTTTATTCTGACCATGCAGCTCTTAAATATCTATTGTCGAAAAAGGAGTCGAAACCACGCCTGATTCGTTGGATCCTTTTGCTTCAAGAATTTGATTGGGAAATCAAAGATCGAAAAGGCGTGGACAACTCTGTAGCAGATCATTTGAGCCGTTTGATTCGTGACGAAGAGCCACTGCCTATTTCTGAAACGTTTCCAGATGAGCAATTATTTCGCCTTCAAGGTAAGGAATATCAAGAACCCTGGTTTGCGGATATAGTTAATTACTTGGTAAGTGGTGTGTTACCTTCACATTTGAGCTCCTCAAGGAAAATAAAATTAAGAGCGATTCTAAATACTATATTTGGGATGAGCCATAATTGTGGAAAATTGGCTCGGATCAAATTATTCGCAGGTGTATTGCTAATAGTGAAATTAATGATATACTCACGTACTGTCATACATATGCATGTGGCGGACATTTCGGGCCTAAGCGAACTGCTAGGAAAATTTTAGACTGTGGATTTTATTGGGAAACTATTTTTAAAGATGCTAACTTATTTTGCAAGAGTTGTCCTAATTGTCAAAGAACGGGTACAATTTCTTTTAGAGATGAGATGCCACAAAATCCTATTTTAGTTTGTGAAATTTTCAATGTATGGGGAATGGATTTTATGGGACCTTTTCCAAGTTCATTTGGCTTTCTTTATATATTACTTGCCGTTGATTATGTGTAGAAGTGGGTAGAAGCAAAGGCTACCCGAACTAACGATTAAGTGGTTGTAGGATTTCTTAAATCAAACATCTTTAGTAGGTTCGGAGTTCCCCGTGCAATTATAAGCGACCAAGGTACACATTTTTGCAATCGCACGGTGGAAGCACTCATGCGCAAATACGGAGTCCATCATCGATTAGCCACTACTTGTCATCCACAATCAAATGGACAAGCTGAAGTTTCAAATAGGGAGGTCAAGAATATTTTGGAGAAAACCGTAAACCCGAATCGTAAGGATTGGAGCATGCGATTAGACGATGCACTTTGGGCGTACCGTACTGCTTTTAAAACGCCAATCGGAATGTCGCCGTGCGTCTGGGTTTCGGTAAGATGTGTCATTTACCAGTTGAAATAGAACACCGTGCTTTTTGGGCAGTTAAACAGTGCAACATGGAGGCCACAAAAGCTGGTGAGGAACAGAAATTTCAACTACAAGAGCTTGAAGAGATTCGCCTAGAAGCCTATGAGAATGCGAAAATGTACAAGGAACGCACGAAGCAATTTCACGACAAACTCCTACATAAAAAAGAATTCATGGTAGGTCAAAAAGTTCTCCTCTACAATTCAAGGCTGAAATTCATGCCAGGTAAGCTCAAATCTCGTTGGATGGGACCATATATTGTTAAAAATATTTTTCCAAATGGCGTTATTGAAATCGAAAGCATATCTTCTAACACATGTTTCAAGGTAAATGGTCATAGGCTTAAACCGTATTTTGAGAATGCTTTTATGGCTTGCGTGGAAGAGATCAAGCTGCGTCCACCCATTTATGCATGACGACGAAGAGCGGGGACAACGTCTAAAAGACGTTAAAGAAAAGCGCTCATTGGGAGGCAACCCAATATTATCCTATTTTATTTTGTTATTGCAATATTTCGTTTTATCTATGTTTTCAATGATGATTAAGTAGGTTTGCTAGTGGGTACTTATGCAACGAGATCTCACTAGGCTCGAGTAACAATATCACCTCTCTTGGAATTCCTCTACGACTCCATCCATGTCAGGGAAGTTTTATTTTCAGTTTCGCTTTTATCACTTCTTCACATCTACTGTGAAATATTAAAATGAAAATTAGGGTGGGAATCTTTAGATTTTAGCTCCTTTTTTCATTAGAACTCTACATTGAGGACAATGCAGAGTTTAGGTGTGGGGGGAGATTTATTATGATAGTTGATGAACAAATATATTGTCTCGAGCAAACCGATGTGCATTAATTAGAACATGAGAGAAACAATTAGGAATAACTATTTGGTATTAGGATGATTATTCTTTTTCTTCAATTGATTTAAGACCGGATGCGCAAGAGTCGACACAAAGCCTACTTAAACATGTGAGATTTGAGCCTTTAAAAAAAATAATGAAAAAAAAAGTGTATTTCTCTTATACTCAATTTTTTTCTTTACGAGATTATCACATATGTTTCGAATATTCTAGAACTTGCTCTATTATACATGTTGATATCATTGGCGACTTTCTGTGTTCAAAAGTGATTAAGGCACTTAGGATTAAGCCATTGGCCTCACATTGACCATACCCGCAATATTATTCGCTTAGTGAGCCAACTTGAGCCTTAGTATGATTTAAAACCGTAGCATGTTAGTGTGAAACAATTAGGAATAACTATTTGGTATTAGGATGATTATTCTATTTTCTTCAATTGATTTAAAACCGTAGCATGTTAGTATGATCAGAGTAATTCTCGAATTAGTCGTAAAGTCGTGGGATTTAGCGATTAAATAATCATTTGGTTCGACAATTTTAACCTACTTTTCCAAAATTATCCTACCTAATCCCTAAGCCCCATTACAACCAATGAAAGACCTTCTTGATTTGTACACTGAAGTCGTTATGTGAATACAATGTGATATGTTAGCAAGCATATGGTAATATCGTTTCATAGTGTTGATTTGAGCGTATACACATATCCCATAAACACTTTGAGCGCTTTGAGAGAATCCATGTGAGAGTTGTTGATTTTTGTGGCGTTCAGTTTTTGTTGAGATCGTCGAAAATTGATATGATTGTCGAGTGCTAAATGTTATGAATAATTGTTATCTCTAGGGCAAATTAGTGTATGTCGGTGAACTTCTGATTAGAATGCTTGCATCTTCTATCTCGGATAAATGCTTGAGGACAAGCATTGTTTAAGTGCGGGGGAATTTAATAGATAATAATTTATACAATATTTGAGCTTATATTGTTTTCAAATTTATAACATATATTGTGCTACTTATTATCTTATTTGGCTTGATAACGATAATTGAAAGCCCACACACACATGGAGCCACAAGTATCATTTTCATTCACATAAGGAGTTGACCAGCAAATTCAAGAAACGAAAGGAACGACAGCACATGGAGCTTGATCAATCACATGCGAAGTTGCAACCAACTACTATCCAAGATAAGATCAGATCTAATAACGCATTATATATACGATTTTGGGCTGCTCGGTGTGGATTTTAGACGGCTGTGCAAGAAGAAGATAGAATCGACAAGATCATCGAAGGACTGCTTTTGACGGCTGAGAGAAGAAAATTAGCAAACATCTTACATCAAGCAAACGGCTCAAGATCAAGCACACTGCTCAAGGCATCCAAAGGGCTGCGCAAGACACCACAATGACAGAGAATATTTGTCCGCTTCACTTCAGTAATTCTATAAATAGAGCTAAACTCAGATTGAATAGGAGAGAGGTCTGTGAGAGACTAGTGTTGCAACTTTCATCTTTATGTTTCTTTTTATAATATGAGTGTCGCAGAGTCATATCGAGTAGAATAAAGCTGTAGTTTTTTTGGTACTTCTGCTTTCATTTTCCTGCTTTCATTTTCTTTCTTGAGAGAGACCCATAGGTGCAAGCGATTGAGAGATGTTCCATCTTCGTATTTTTATTTTCCATAGTGTAGCAGAGTTTGAGCGTGAGTGGGGAGAGATGATGTGAGAGCAGAGAGTGATTGAGAAAGAGAGACGAGTGTGAGAGTTTGATTTTGCCCTTTCTCATTTTAAGAACTATTGCTTCACTTTTCTAGTTTTTCGACATTTCAACTTTTTATATTATAAGTCATTTATGATATAAGTCTTAAGCACACACGTGGGAAGCATATCGAAGAAGTTCTGTTACCTTTGATTATCGTTGGATAAAGCGAAACGTTTGAAGTGCTGTTCGTGCGAGAATTTACAAACGAGGTCGCAATACACGGTTGTAAGCTTATATTTATTCAGTTCAATATGTCGATTAAATTCATACACGCTTTGATTAATATGTTTAGCAACTGCTATTTAATCGTTCTTCGTTTCGATCTTCTCAGTTACCGTTGCATCTAAATTTTGTCAACAAAACCCCCTCCCACTAATATTAATATTAATATTAATATTATTATAAATATTATTATTATTATTATCATTACTATTAATATTATTATTAATATTGTTATTATTAATATTTTGATTATTAGAACTATTTCTAGTAGCAATAACATTATTATTAATATTGATATTATTATTGTAATATTTATTATCATTACTATTATTATTATATATTATTATTACCGCTATAATTATTATCATTATTATCCTCCACCTTGTTATTATTATTATTATTATTATTATTATTATTATCGATCGAACTTGAAATTAGAACTAGATCAACCATTTTCCCTGTGGAGACGATCCCTACTGTCGCTATACTCGTGTTTAGCGAATAAGGTGATTTATTTTTGGCCGTTTTCGACGCGACCACCCGATCGCCCATACTTTATGATAGTCGAGATATACCCCATAATCTCTTTGAATATCCTTTAACATTGTACATGGAGGTATGATGACTCTCCTCTTAATTTCTCCTTCACCACATTAGCTACCCACGCCGAATCAGCTTTAGAATGACCTCTACTTCATATATTGTCGGCCCCACATCTATGAATTAAGTTGCATTTTCGTATGGCAAACGACTTACCTGATTTATGCTTAGAGGCATAAATGTACCACTCGCAACTCTCTTCGCTACACACGTCTGAAATCTTTTCACTATCATTCTTCTTGTAGTAAACGTCTTGTGGCAACGGCATAATTTTTCAGACAAATTCTGAATTTAGCAGCATCTTTAAATGTTTGGCCATCACGACTTATGCAACACACCCAAAAATCAATAGAATTGCCTAATGGGCGAACTTCAACCATGTCATTGGGATAAAACCTGACCATTATAAGAAAAAAGTTAAAAATGTGAAAACCAAGATAATTGCAAATTAACCATGTTAATATCTTTTAATACCACACAACACTAAATTGAAATAAACACCTCTGTGCGTCTTCGTTGCGATTATCTTTTGTGGCAGCTTTCAAGCTGATAATCTTCAGCTTTAAACAAATGTGAAGATCTATCATGTTCCGGACATCATCATCTTTGTTCAATGTCACGGCAATATTCTCATGAGGTGCAATGTACTGCAATATCGTTGATTCCGAACTAATAGAATTGCATTTTTCGTGTAAGCTCTGAAAGATATCATTAATGTTTATTTCATTCGCAATTGATATCAAATAAAGGTCGTTGATATATCGACAACTTCCAATAAGTGACCAACTTGTGCTGTCAACTCCCACTTCCATTAGTAGAATGACTGCAAAAAAATGTGAACAAAGTGAGTTATTCACAACGAAACACACAACAAATTCTGTAATATATTCCATACAAGCAGCATACTAGGTAGTAATGATTCAGGAATCAAATTCACTGAAAGCAACAGAAGCGGAAGCAGCAGTGGCCGAAGCAACAGCAATGGCTGCTGCTATTCGGAGGAAGGTGTGTCGGCGACGATGGCTGCTTGGATGATTGGGAGGCCATGGCTGATGCTTTGGCTGCAAACGATAAAGAGCAGAAAGAGTATATCACCGTCTCAGAATTCGAAACAAATTCATCACAGTTGGACTCGGCAAACCAGCATTTGCAGCTACGTGGTCAGAGAGGGAAACTGAGAACCAAAGAAGAACCAAACAACGAGATCAATGTAAAAATGAATTGGATGAGTGTTGGGTTTAAGCAGAATGAAATGAGCGAAGGGAAGGGTTCTGATTTCGTCTGCATGTCTGATTTCTTTCTTCAATTTATTTGTTTTTCTAACTAAGGGTAGTATTGTAATTTGATAATTTTCTTTAATTTATTCATTTTTTCCATATGGGAGTAATCCAGCTCATGGGGAGTTAAAACTACTTTTAAGCCTAATGGCACTGCCTTTCCGTGTAGAATACCATTTGTAATTTTGCTTGATTTCACTAGTTGTCCTTGTAATTTGGGGCGTTTTGTATAGTAGTCCTTAGATTAGGACTATTTTGATATTTATACCAAGTTTGTTTGGTATAAATACATGTAAATCAATTGAGCTGAATAGAGAAAGTTTTTAGAATTGATCCGAAGGGCTTGCAATTCGATTTCTAGAGAGAGAAACAACAGTAACTTTCTCACTCTACTCATATTCTCTCTCTTGTTCTTCATTTGAGTTTTTCGATCGAATTCAATTGTTTATCTAAACGATGAATTACTATGAATTCTAGCTTAGGATCGTAGAGTTGTTAATCGTAGGACCTAACAATTGGTATCAGAGCAGATTCGTTCTGTTTTGAATCGAAAATTGTTAGAATTGGATCGAAAATCATTTTCTAGATACTGTTCATCGAAGAACAGATTTGGCGCGAAAACCTTTTTCGATCCAATAGCTTAATTCTGTGCTTAATTGACTTGAATTTGGTGTTTCTGTGCTTGTTTAAGTGTTAGATCATCATTGCGATCAGTTCTGTAGCAGTTTGAACTTCGATTTTTAGGATTGAATTGCTTCTGAGTGTTACTGTTTGCGAAGAACATGAAGAACACGTTCTGATTTTGATCAAATTCGATATATTTTGCTTCATAACGTGTTTAATTGCTTGTTCGTGCGTGATTAGTACTTGATTGCGAGCAATTACGTCAAATTTCACTATCTGATTCTTTGTTTTTGCTCGAATTAGTGTTAATCGTATTCTGTGAATTTTTCTCGATTGCTCAAATATTTCTCGCTAAGTTTTGCGATCGGATTAGTTTCTCGATCGATAAACTTAGCGCGAGAATTTTTCTCGGTCAGAATACGAAGTCAGCGCTGGAATCGTCATCAGCAGAAACGATTTTAGTTAGAAATATTTCTCGAGCATTATACAGCGAAAAATTTTTTCGAGAGAGACTTATTTTGACTTTGCATGCGTAAAAACTTTCACTCGAAAAACTTTTTCAGTCAAACCTTTTAACGTTTGACCAGGCGAAAATCATTTACACGCGAGAAAATTTTTCTAGTCAACAGATTTATTTTGACTTGTCGAGAAACTTACTAACGTACTGTTTCTTTACGATCGAAATAAATTCACGATCAAGAAATTTTTCTCGACCGAATGATTTTGAGCAATTTATCTCGCTCGTAAAATATCACGCTGACAAAATTTCTCGCACGAGAACAGTACTCAGTACATTCTATCTCGACGGAATTAATTTCGATCAAACTTTAAAGATTGAATCGAAAATAATTGTCGATCTAATTTTCGAATCAAACGCTACTAACGAATTTTGTCACTTGTGAAGCACTTTACATCATCTTCAACCTTCAAAACAATTACCGAAGATCCTTCAACAACTCGACTACAATACAAACATGGATGCATACTCACTAGGAAATGACAACCGTCCGCCGATCTTGCAAAGAGGCGAATACACAGTGTGGAGAAGCCGCTTTCTGAATTTCATCGCTCTAAAGGATCAAGCCGAAAATCTACTGAAGTCCCTTGAAGAGGGACCGGCACAGTTCTGGGTTCATGTACCCGGGGACGAAACAGCTACTCCAGCAATTCCAGCTTCTAGGCGACTAAAGGAGCCTAGAGAATACTCTCTGGAGGAAAGAGCTCGAGCTAAGGCTGATCTAGTAGCCATGAATAACCTTATGCAGGGCATCCTGAACGATATATACAGACAAATCGACAGCCTTACATCGGCAAAAGGGATGTGGGATGAGCTGCATAGGATGATGCAAAGGACGGAAGTTGGCATAAAGGCCAAAAAGACGAACATTCTCACTGCTTACGACTCATTCAAAGCAAAGCCGGAGGAGAGTCTAAACGAGATCTACCAACGATACCTCACTCTTCTCAATGAAATGAGGAAGATAGAAATAACGAAGACAAACATGGAGACAAACATAAGATTTCTATCTTCTCTGCCCACGGAATGGAAGAAAATATCCACTCAAATACGAAAAAATAAAGATCTAGAGGAGTTGGATGTCCATGCCGTGTTCGATAATCTCGCTCAGCATGAGGAGGATATCCGCGAGATTACCAAAGAGCAGAAAGGCAAACAAACCGATGACACAGTTGCCTTAGTCTCAGAGAAGAGGAGCACAAGATCAAGAAAGGAAAAGATCGTTAGGCCACCTTCATCATCAGATTCGGAAGATGAATCGGACTCCGACATCGAGCCGAACATGAAAGCCCTTGGAAAACAGTTAGCTCTCATTGGACAAATGATGAGCAAGAAGTACTTCAAGAAGAAGTCTTCAACCTCAGCCAATAGACTTCGGACTACAAGCTCCAAGAACAAAGAACGTGCTCCGGAGTGTTCCGAGGTCAAGAATCCCAAAGAGACTAACAAATGTTTTAACTGTGGCAAAGCAGGTCACTTCGCCGGAGAATGCACTCTCCCGAAGAAAAGAGATGCAAACTACTACTCCAGGAAGCTTCAATTGACAAAACAGAAAGAAGCTGGAGTAGCTCTCATGGCCGAACAGGACCAATGGCTCGAGGACACGTCGAGCTCCGAAGAAGAGAACTTAGCCCTCATGGCCCGTCTCGACAACGAATTGGACGCCGAAACATCCACTCGTATGGACGACGACAACGCATGTCTTCAAATGAGGTAGTCACTGCTTCCACATTATTGACCATGTTAGAATCATATCAAAAGCAATATGCTAACATGAAACGTGAGCAGAAAAGTATAAAGGAAGTAGAGAACGAACTTGAGAGAGCTCAGGAGAAGATAGATAGTCTCGAACAAGAACTTAGGAGCTCTAGTGCAAAAATAGATGAACTTACTAAGAGCCTACAGTCTAGAGAGACTAGTCAACCTCAACTAGGACAACAGAGCGAAAAGATTAAGGAATTAGAAGATAGGCTAGCAAATAACTACAATTGCTTGGTTAGAAATCTCAACGTGAAAGCCATTTTAAATTGTAGGATAACCGAAGCTACCTCTAAGATCACTAACTTAGAAGCCCAATTAGAAACATCGAATGCTAAGATTAGTGAGCTTAGTAAGGATTTCGATGCCTGTCAAGCCGCTAAACTAACCGTGGAAAATAATTATGCTCTCCTAGGTGAGGAACGCAAGAAACTATATGCCAAAGTAAAGAAATTAGACGATATAGTTACGCGTAGGGGACAATCCGAACAGACGATATTTTTGAACAAGCCCAAGGATATAGAGTTCTATAATCCTATAGAAGGCATAGGTTTCACTAACCCGTGTGTTTTACAAAAGAAAGAAATATACGATGTTAAACATATGGACTTAGGAATAACCTCTCTTAGAAATTTTACTGAATCGTCTTTTGAAAATACTTTCGATTCATCCATTAGACAAGGTCCACATGGTCCAGAAATCCCCTTTGACTACAAAGAACTAAATGAAAGGGACAAAAATAGGAAAGAAACTCTAACACCTGTCTGCAATTTAGTTCAAATTCTACCTCCTGACTCTCGAACACACCACAAGGAAGTTAAAAACATTAACTAACAAAATTCTCTCTACAAACCCCTATCATAAAACAGATAGAGGAGTCACAGGCCAAGTTAGAAAAGAACTAGAGAATTTCGAAGCTGAAAAGAAAAAATTCTTTAAGGAGATGGAAAATCTCAAGGCTTCCTCGTCCTCCCAAACTACCTCTCACGCTATTACAAAAAGCGTGAAAAATGAAAAATCGCCTTTGAAAGATATATATTGTAAAAATAATTCTGTTAAAAGTGCTATGACTAATTTCACTTTACCTACGTCTACAGGGAGCGTAGCGTCAGCACTAAAAACAAAGGCGAGAGTGTCTAGCACTAAGATAAAGAAGGAGCCATTAGATTTAAATGTTTCTGAGCATGCTACTCCTTCTGTTACAATAAAAGACACTCGTAGAAATAGAAGAGCTATTTCCACTTTTAAGATAGTTGCTTCTACTTATTCACTTCAGCCGATCACCTTTAGAAGCACCAACTTCGAAATAGGCTCTACGTCAAAAATTAATCATTCTGAAACAAATGCCACTAGGAAGACACGTAGGAAACAAGATCCAGCCATAAGAAAGCTTATGGCGCCATACATGAATGTACTCACCTAAGGTATCTCGTAGAAATTAAATCCCCCAAGCACCTTAGGAGACTATCACAAGAAAAGATCTTTTCCTCAGTCAAACCCTCCAAAGCATTTGTACGTGCTGAAATTAACCTTCCCTGTAAGGCCCAACCCAAATGGGTTCCTAAATCTCCGCCTAGGACGACAAAAGCCAAAAGGGCCAAGTCTCCTATAGAGGCAAAACCCAAACCCACTTTTTCAAAAGTGCAATGGGTTATTAAGACTCTTCCAAAAATAGATTTAGGAATCATATCTGAACCCAAAACTAAATCTGCTAATCCAAGAGGACCCATGTTTAAGTGGGTACCTAAAGCTCTCTAAATTGTTTTTGCAGATCCATCATGTGTGGGTATCTCGACTCTGGTTGCTCCACACACATGACTGGTAATCAAGAGCTGCTGAGCAACTACAAAGACCGACCTAACGGCAAAGTCAGATTTGGGAACAACGATTCAGCCCCGATTCTAGGACTTGGGGATATCATTCTGAAGAATCTGACCATCAAAGATGTCTCATACGTCGAAGGTCTCCGCCATAACTTGTTCAGCATAGGCCAATTCTGTGACAAAGGCTTCTAGGTGGTCTTCCATGCTGACCGGTGCAGAATTTTTGGATAGTCAGGACACAGAACTCCTTCAAGGACTTCGGAGATCCAATCTTTACACGATCAACCTGACGTCTGTGCGGCCTGCGACAGCTGTATGCCTCATTTCTCAGACTGATTTACAGAGGAACAACTTATGGCATCAACGACTGTCTCATCTGAATATGAAAGCTCTCCAACGCCTTTCTACGAAAAAGTTGGTTCACGGTCTTCCAACTATACTACTACAAAAGGAGCATCACTGTTCGGCATGTCACCTAGAAAAAATGAAGCGAGCATCTCATCACGTCAAGCAAATTGCGTCTATTTCTCGACCATTGGAACTAATTCACATGGATCTTTGTGGTCCGATGCAGACTCAGAGTATCAATGGAAGAAAGTATGTCCTAGTGATTGTGGATGACTATTCTCGCTACACGAAAGTTCCTCCGAACGAAAGATGAGACTGGTGTTGATTATCAATTTTGTGAACACAACTCAAAATCTGCTGCAACAGACTATTCAAGTTGTTCGAACAGACAACGGCACTGAGTTCAAGAACAATCACCTCAGTGAGTTTTATCAGAAACTTGGAATAAGTCAACAATTTTCAGCCGCCAAAACACCTCAACAAAATGGGGTCGTTGAAAGGAAAATCGAACACTAGTGGAAGCCGCTCGTACAATGCTGATCCAATCGGGACTTCCACACTTTCTATGGGTTGAAGCAGTCAATACCGCTTGTTTTACTCAAATCAGGACGGTGGTTCACAAACGATTCAACAAGACTTCGTACGAGATTGTGAATAATAGAGTGCCCAACATCTCTTTCCTTAAAGTCTTCGGGTGCAAGTGCTTTGTGGCGAACGACCGAGAGCAACGTGCAAAGTTCGACCCTAAAGCATTGGAAGCTACATTTGTAGGTATTCTTCAACATCAAAAGCGTACCGAGTATACATCAAGTCCAACCGAACTATTAAGGAAAGCTATAATGTCACTTTTCACGAAGTGGCAGATATGGCTTCTGGTCAATTCAGTCCAGGACCCGTGCCTAACCCGTTGGTTCCTGCTCAACTAAGTTCAGGACCCGTTCTCAACCCCTTGGCTTTTGAAGACAACAATTCAGAACCCGTACTCACTGGTGTGTTGGCACAAAACCAACAGAAGATGGCAACAACTTCAGGATCAGTGTCAGACGAAGCAACGAAACTTGCAATAGACGACTTGGTTCTCTCTTCGAACCGGTATATCGGTCATACGCGACTACACAAACAATGGATTCTCTATCAAACGAGACCGACGTACCAAGTTCATCTCACACCTCTACCCCACCCGATTCAGAATTGCCACAGAACACCGAAGAACCTACAGTGGTCATCGAGGAAGTATCATCAGAGACGATCAATCCAAGTGCAGTATTGGAACTTCCTCAGACAAATGATCAATCGGGGACTATAGGCAATCTAGATCCACAGATGGCTGACGCATCGACTTCAGCCTTGCCTCATGAGCGCAAGTGGACGAGAGGCCACTCGGTTGATCAGATAATTGGCGATCCTGCGGTTGGTGTGAGGACACGTCGTCAACACAGTCTTTTCAGTTGCTTACTGAGCCAAAACGAGCCTACCAAAGTAGCAGACGCACTTCGAGACCCGGATTGGACAATTGCAATGCAAGAAAAAATCAATCAATTCGAACGTCTTCAAGTGTGGACCTTGGTACCCCGTCCACATGGGAAAACAGTGGTCGGAACTAAATGGGTTTTCAAGAATAAGAAAAATGAAGATGGTGAAGTGATCGGGAACAAAGCAAGGCTAGTTGCTAAGGGATACAATCAACAGGAAGGCATCGACTACGACGAGACTTATGCTCATGTTGCCCGTATCGAAGCTATCCGCCTCCTGCTGGCTTATGCGGCTCACAAAGACTTCAAAGTCTATCAGATGGATGTTAAAACCGCCTTTCTCAATGGCTTGTTAAAAGAAGAAGTCTACGTCGCTCAGCCGGAAGGTTTCGTTGATCAAGAACATCCCGATCATGTCTATCGCTTGGACAAAGCTCTCTATGGACTAAAACAAGCCCCACGTGCTTGGTACGATGTCCTGAGTGATTTCCTCGTGAAGTCTGGATTCATATGAGGAACGATAGACACAACTCTCTTCATTAAATGGCATGACAAAGATCTGATGGTCGTCCAAGTATACGTCGACGACATCATCTTCGGATCAACAAATCCTCGGCTCTGCAAGAAGTTTGGAGATCTCATGAAGAGCAAATTCGAGATGAGTCACATGGGAGAGATGCAATTTTTCTTAGGCCTTCAAGTCAGGCAGCTCAATGATGGAATTTTCATCAGTCAGACAAAATACATCAAGGATATTCTGAAGAAGTTTCATCAAGACCAGAGCAAGCCTCTCGGCACTGCTATGTCACCAGGCTGCAAGTTGGATGCCGATCCCTCTGGTAAATCGGTCGACATCACAATGTATCGCAGTATTATTGGATCTCTTCTCTACCTCACTTCGAGCCGGCAGGACATCATGTTTGCCACCTGCTTGTGTGCCCGTTTTCAAGCCGATCCCAAAGAATCCCATATGCTCGCGGTCAAAAGAATTTTACGCTACCTTAAGGGCACTTCTACCCTCGGCCTATGGTATCCAAAGGGTACGAATTTTAAACTTATCGGCTACACTGACGCTGACTATGCAGGTTGCCAAATGGACAGGAAAAGCACGTCCGGTGGCGCTCAATTTTTAGGCGAAAAGCTGGTTTGCTGGTCATCCAAAAAGCAGAACTGTGTGTCAACTTCGACGGCCGAAGCAGAATACGTAGCTGTCGCCAGTTGTTGCTCACAGATGCTGTGGATGCGGACACAGCTTCGCGACTATGGGTACAATTTAAATAATATACCCATATATAGTGATAGTCAGAGTGCAATCGCCATTACTTGCAATTCTGTTCATCATTCACGCACAATTTTCTTGACGGCATGACTTGACGGCATTTTCTTCTTTGAAATGTCTCGTAAAATTTTAGGCGTGACGATTGATCGAAGCAAAATAATCTGACCCCATAAAAAAAAATCTTTAGTGTATCGCACATTTTAAATGCAATGTTAGATTGCATTGGTACTGAATTGTTTAAATGCGATAAATTTTTCATTGCTTCTACCCTCACACAATATTTTGAAGTACATGTTTTCGGGGACCATGTATACATGCTTACTTGGTAAATTTGTGTGCTCGTAACTTGAATTGATTTCATATGCTTGCATAATTAGTCAATTCTTGTGCATCATTTGAGGGGGAGCAAGTGTAAGACTTGTAGATTAGCTCCAAATATTTTTGACGTTTTTTCTCTGAGTATTTCAGATCTTTCAAAAAGGAGCGAGACGTCGACACTACAAAGAGAGGAGCTAGACACAAGACCAAATCTTTCAAAGATAAAATTGCCAAAAATAAGTGTTGATTAACTCCATTATTACTAACGCTTATCTCTAAGTGCTATAGATTTTTTAAGTTTCTGCCAGGGGAGCTAGACGTTACTACACAGAAAATACAGGGAGTTAATTGTTTTTATTTTAATTACTAAGGGGGAGCCTTTCAAAAGGTTTTATTTTGCAATAGGAGTCAATCTGAAAATTGAATTGAAAAGCAATTTACGAATCGAAATTTCTCGAGCGCAAATAGTAATGGGCCAGTTCCGTTGAATCGCCAAATGTCAAATCGTAAACCCATCATCGACTTACAGCGAGTAAATAAAAGTTCACTTTTATGTCAGTCGAAAAACATTTTCTCACGCAACCCTAAATCGCAAAAATTTCTCTCGCGAAAAACTTTCACAGACAGTTCAAATTTCTCAAAAATCTATCGATTTTCAACACGAAATTGTCTGTTTAAGGTAGAAATGAGAATCTGTTGCCATTTGCGTGTGATTTAACTTCGTTAGCATCTGCATTTTGTAGGCGCATGATTTATATTAGTTTCTCGACTGTTCTTCAAAACTGAGAAAATCGTATACTATTTCATAGTGTTTTAGGCTTGATTTTGAACTTTATCTGAGTTTAATGCCTACACTTAAGATAGTTGCGATATTCTCTATGAATCTGGTAGAATGAATCATCGGAAAATCTGCATCTTCGACTGTAATTTGAGTTTTGATGAAACTGGGTATTTGAATGTTTAAAGCCATCGAAGAACTTTGTCGATCGCAAACAGTCTAAATTGAGTTCTTGATTTAATTGAGATACTGTTTGTGTCGAATTAGTTTTTCGATCGGTAAAATTCTGATTTAGTCGCTAAGATAGAAGATTTTGACCGAAAAAATTTACTTACCATCGAGAAATCTAATTAGGATTTTTGTGAGCGAAAAACTTACGCACTGATTAGACAATTGAGATGCAAATTTTATCGAGCGTAAAACTTACTATCGCAAAATAGAATTTTCGATTTAATTTCAATTTGGTCGCAAAAATTTAGCAGCGAAAAATTAATTTTTCAATACTTAATTTTTCGATCTAAAATTCGCCGCTTAGGACCTAATTGATCGGTAAATTTCTCGACGGTTGACTTAGTCTTTCGTTGACTAATTTCTCGATCGAAAAATATTGCAGCGAAAATTTTTTACTTTGGATCGAAAATCACATTTCGCTCGACAAATTTCAAATCGAAAATTTTATTCAATTGAGGAAAATTTCTTGATAGTAAATTTACCTGAGATATAATTTCTCGATCGTAAATTTACGTGGAATTTTTCTCGATCGTAAAATTGATCGGCAACAGTCTCACGATTTCAATTTCAACACTTAGAAGTTTTTTACTAAGTCCTTTACACTGTAGCGAACATTAGCGAATAGAATTTTCTCGATCACAAAATTAAACGGAGTTATTGCAATTGAAATCAATGCATAAGGAAATCAATTTGACACCAAACTTTTCGAGCGAAAAATTTCTCGGCATGAACAGTGTCCTTTTTCACGATTCAACACTTAGAAAAATTTCGAACTCCTTTTCACGCATTACATGTTTAATTCGAAATTACAATCATGCCATTATGTTTTTTTTTAAAACAAGAATCCTATATGCATATCATACGATTTCAATTCAAAATTCATCAAAACATGTCATGACTTGAAACAATATTATAGTTTGATGTACTTAATTCATTTTCGACTAATATCAAAAATAAAATTGAACTAATAAACTTTTATATATCTTATTTTTCAGATGGATCGCTACCCAAGATACAACCACATATACGATCACAACCTATATTTGAAGGTCCAGGATACGAACTTCCAGCTCGATCTGAGCACATTTCGGTGCGCGGACGAGATCATCGTATCTATCCTGCAAGGCCACCCCATCTGGCACGCATTGACGGTCACCGCCTCAGTGCCGATGGTCTATCTCCAGCAATTCTGGGGATGTATACAAGGAGTTGTAGCGAATGGGGCATTCTCCTTCACAACAAGAATCGGGACGCGGCATATTCATATGAGCAAGAGCCAGTTCGGGATGATACTGGACTTGCCACACAGCGACAACTACGACCCGCTCCCGTCGGACGCAGAAATGGTCCATGACTTCATGCAAATGGGATATCAACCACAGCTCACCAAATTAGCTCAGGTCCAGAGCAGCGGTATCCCTCACCCCTGGAAGACACTGTTCGGGATCGTGAACAAGTGTCTATCACCAAAGCATGCCGGTTTCGACAAGGGCAACGGCAATATACTGCGAATCTTTCACGGTCTCGCCTTCGCCAGAAACTACGACTTGGCACAGCTAATCTGGAATGATCTAGCTGAACAAATCCGGCTGAAGGAAAACCGAAGGTCAAAGAACGTGCCCTATGCTCGATGGTTCAACGTGATCATCAGGGAGGTCATGGAGCTACATGCAGAGAACATCCCACAGCTGCCTCCTGGTGGAAACTACCAGCCGCCAAGGCTTAAGTTTTTCCACAACCCATGGCTCACGGAGTTGGACCAACCGTCGATGCCAATTCCGCTCCAACTACTCAGGCTCGCCGACCCCGTGGGAGCTGAGTATCAGCGATTCTGCTGGGAACACAATTTAAAGGAGCAAATGATCAGACGGCCCCCGACAGATTATCATGTGAGCCCTCCCCAACCGCAACAACACCAAAGCCCAGAGGCCATGTTGATTGATGAAGTGGCCCTGGAGCTCGAGCAGGAGCCTCCAACTCAGGACGATGCCACCTTGATAGATGTTGTGGCCGCTGAGTTGGAACAAGAGGCTCCAACAGAAATGCTTCAAGTGGAAGTGCCCGTACATGTAGGCGTGCTCGAAGAAACCATTGAGGAGGTTCTTCAACAAGAAGCACAGCCAGAGACAGAAATTGGGCAGAGCTCGCTTCCACTGGTGACGGATCAGGCTCTAGGGGATGTTGAACGTGATCCCACTCTTCACACAGCTACACCATCCGACACGGAGTCAGATGAGGAGATTAGCCTGATTAGACGGACTCTCAGACGACTTAGTATACAAATGGAGTCCCTCTTCCCGGCCGTCACCAACGCACCAGATACTACGCCGACCACAACGACAAGTGTTGCCGGCACTTCTTCGCTCAATCTTGAGCCGCAACCAACCAACGTGGTGTCTGGTTCGCAGGCGCAACCTGAGCCTGCCTTAACAACCATAGAGACGAATCCTCAGGATTCGACTCGAGGATTGGGTGGAAGTCTCATACAGTCACAACCTCAAGTGACTGTGAGCCAACCCACAGAGTCGGTGTCTACTCAAGGGTTGATAACAGGCGACATCAGTCGTCCTGGTCCATCTCAGGAGGCGTCCGCACCCTTCGTGATGAACGAGCAGTTCCAGGCCGCTCTCTCTGCCGCTGTACAGTCTATGGAAGACAAAATCACAGAGAGAGTACTCCAAGCACTCGAGGCATCCCGAAGAGATACTGGGAAAGCACCTGCCTCTGAAGGCCCTTCGTCACGAATCAACCCCACACCTCCACAACCCACACCTACCGACCCTCTAGCCACTTCCTCCATCCTCATCAATCCATACACAATCCCCATCACCGAGCTCCATGACATTCTCCTTGCCCGTCTGATAGGCCTTTCCATCCGATCGCCGCAAGAGAAATCCCTCTATAGGCGATTGGTGGACCATCCTGAGCCACCGACTGACACCTGCCGAGGCCAAAGCTCCCACTCACGGCGCAGACATGACGATCCTCACAATTAGGACCCTCATGAGGGGGAGAAGAGGCCAAGGACATCTACAAGTGGCCAAGGACAAGGCTCGGGCGCTACGCAGACAAGCGCTGGAGCTGGTGAAACCCAAACACAAACCCACCAAACCCAACACAAACCACCCACCAAACACAAACCACCCAAACTACCTACACCACGCACCGCACTGCCCACATGGAACCACCAACCTTTCACCTCAGGACGCCTCCGTCCACACCATCGATCTACTCAAGCCCCTTGCTTCCGGAAGAAGAAGCAAGTGCTGCGATGCTTGTAGCTCTAGCAGCTACCCAAGCCACTCCCTCAGTCGCTCCAGACCAACCGGGACCCTCTGGACATGGCATCAATCCACACGAGGCCCTAGACAAGTACATCTTCGAAGGACAGTGGATGACCCATTCCATGCCCGAGGAACATCAAAGGCGACGGCTTCACGACGTTCGGCGCTTTCTACAACAAGCGTCTATAGACCTCGTAATCATAGAAGACGACGAGCTTCAGGAAGGTGAAGACTACGAGCGAGTTATCCCAAGGCTACCAGAGTTAATCGCTCAACAGGCGGTTCCCTCTCCAAGGCTAACGCCAGGGACCGTCCGGATCGACACGCAATGGGAAAACATCCAAATAGAAATTCCCTTTCCTAGAAGAAGTTCGTGAGAATATTTGGAGGTCTCCGAACAGAGTGAAGAAGCCGAACGAGTTCGAGCTTAGAGGGATCTCTCATTGGGATCAACAGAAGAGGATGACCTACCTCTGGATGCTGACCAAACTAGGACCTGATGTTAGGCTGGGGATGACTAAGACACAAGCCAAGAGCCATTATAAGAGTCTCTCCCCAATAAGCCAACTACTCAGCGTCTACTGTGACAAAGGAGGACTTCCAACACCTCACTACATCATCGATCGAGTGGATAGGACCCGAGAGGAACTGAGCGAGAGCGACCTGCCGTACCTCCCCGCCGATGAAGTGTACCGTCTTTATCAGCTGTACGTGGAGAAGTACAAAAGTCCTCAGGGCTTCATCAAGAAAGAAGGCCTCGAAGGGCTCTACCGGTTCATGATGCGCCAGGTCAAGTACTATGCGGCACACGACCTTCAGATGGCTCTGGAGAGCAATATGAAGAAGGTCAACATGACCGCTCCACTCAACAAAGGACCTGAGATCGAAGGGCTTCCCAACAATCACGTGCACATCAGCTCAGTCCTAGGCATCACCTACCATAATCCAATAGCAAAGAAGAATAGGTTGATGCTGAAGACTGAGATTCATAAGTTTTGCGATGGGACGCTCAAGGTCGTCAGGAAAAACATCGAGCAGAGGTTCGAAGAAATCAATCGAGACACTATGCTGAGGATCCACAGGTTCGTGAGAGAACAACCGCTCCTAATGGAACTATTAGAAGATATTGAGGAGCGACTGGAGCTTAGGATCACGCTGAGGAACTACGAGCATGCGCTGGGCTTGCGCAGATCATATTACGCCCGACGAGGACAAACGGCGCGGAGACGCAATCAAGCACAAAGGGGGAGATTGTAGAATACCATTTGTAATTGTGCTTGATTTCATTAGTTGTCCTTGTAATTTGGGGCGTTTTGTATAGTAGTCCTTAGATTAGGACTAGTTTGATATTTATACCAAGTTTGTTTGGTATAAATACATGTAAATCAATTGAGCTGAATAGAGAAAGTTTTTAGAATTGATCCGAAGGGCTTGCAATTCGATTTCTAGAGAGAGAAACAACAGTAACTTTCTCACTCTACTCATATTCTCTCTCTTGTTCTTCAGTTGAGTTTTTCGATCAAATTCAATTGTTTATCTAAACGATCGAATTACTATGAATTCTAGCTTAGGATCGTAGAGTTGTTAATCGTAGGACTTAACATTCCGCAATATGTAACTATTAAAGCAACTCCAATGGAGCTGCAAATCCCAAAAAATGGTGTAAATTTACTCCAATCGAACTCCATAATCAGACCCAAAATGCGATCTAAACTTTCTCTCTCCTAATTAAAACTCAAAGATGTTTTTGAAACTGAAAGGATGCGTATGAACTTTATATTTGCATATAGGACCTTTATTTCTTTTGGTTTTCTATTTTGGGTTTCAGTTGGTTTGGTATTTCATGTAGATTTTAGGTCGAAATCGATCTTCATCGTGGAGAAGATGATGAACAGTAGTCACTAGAGTGAGAGGGGGAGAGGACACTTGATGTGACTAATAATAATTTTTTATTTAAAGATTATTAATAAATCTAATAAAATTAACATTTAATAGTTAACTAACACTTTTGAAAATAATTCGACGTGGGTTTAATGATTTATGGTAATTTTATTTCAAAATAAAAGAACTTCCTAATATTTTAGATAGTTTAATTTTTATAATTTTTTTTTGAAAATTAAAAAATGAATACAAGATGGACTTTGATAGTTTTTGAACTATAAAATGAATTCATTTGTAATATAGGTAATTTAATTATTATAAAATGAATATAGGTAATCGATGCTTTTTATATGTATAAATATATTTTTTTTATTATTAACTTATTCATTTTTTTGATTAAATCTAAAATAATATTTGTAGTCTAATTTGTAAAGTTGTAGTCTTATTCATTTTTTTGATTAAATCTAAATAATATTTGTAGTCTAATTGAAAACTGTTAAAAATTGGTGTGGAAATGAATATTAAAAGATAGTCTATTGAGTTTGAGAATGAGTTGATTGGTTGGAGAAGAACTACTGCATTTTGAGTTTGAGAATGCGTTGAATTTGAGAATGCGTTTATCTGTTGAGATGGTGTTAGAGACTGATTCCTATGTTTAAATTTTGGTTAGGTATTTTTCACTAATTTGCCCTTTTCCGTTAATGTTTTTCGTGTCCAATATTACTTGCCACGTCAGCAACCTCGTGAAAAATAATTATCTTCTGCGACGCGCCCACAACCCCCACAATCCATAGGAGGAGGATAAGACGATAATTGTTGGGCGTTTCTATCCACAACTACTACACTTACTAAAGGTTTCCACAGTGTAAGGAGAGCACAGCTCCACAGAGGACAGCTATGGCTTCCGTAAGTCTGAGTTTCAATCTGACGAGTGCATTCAGAGGCTTCTCCATCGGTTCCAGCACATCTTTTCTTCGGGGCGACAACTTCAATTCCATTCACGCCGGGCAAAACGCCGTGGTTTCTTTCCCGCTCGTTCAATCGCCGCTGACGATAGAGTCTGCTCACAAGAAGGGAGCGGGGAGCACGAAGAACGGCCGTGATTCGCCGGGACAGAGGCTCGGGGTTAAGATCTTCGGCGACCAAGCAGCCAAGGCCGGTTCTATCATCGTTCGCCAGCGAGGAACTAAAGTATTGTTCTTAAATCGCAAACCCTAATTTTTCCTGTGAATATGCAAATTTCCAATTACATCGTGCTTACCTTTAGAACCTGCGTATGGCTTGGCTCCGTTAAATGAAATGTTGATCGGCTGTTGATTTTCTTTACACCTACATCTTTCTATCTATCCATCGTTCTTCAGACATGGGAACTAAGATGTTCAGTTCCAGAACAAATGTCAAGTATTAAGACTTGCTAAACAAAGTTGTGTCTTTGTCTTGCTGTTTAGTATAGCTTGGCTCAAGGAGATTGGATAGCTGTAGCAATCTACGTCTTGCTTGATTTCAGTTGCTGGATTCAGGATTTCCTAATTGGGATTCTACTGTTTGTATGCTGACAGTTTCATCCTGGGAACAACGTTGGGCTGGGGAGGGACCATACCATCTTTTCCTTGATAGATGGAATGGTCAAGTTTGAGAAGTTCGGACCCGACAAGAAAAAGGCAAGTGGAACAAATTGTAGTCTCTTCCCCAAGACTTGACATTTGTTTGTTCTTGACAGGAAAGAAACAAAAATCTCATAAATAAATGTTTGCTTTCCAGGTAAGCGTTTATCCTCGTGAGGTTCAGCCCGAGAACCCAAACAGCTACCGTAACAGAAAGAGAGAATCGTTCAGATTGCAGCGCGAGCGTAGAAGGTCGCGAAGAGAAGGCATCTCTGTCCCCGAACCTCAGCTCGTCCTTGCATCTGCTCCAGAAGACTCCGAGGCTGCTGCCACATCTTCTTGCTGATCGATTCGTTGATCTCATGAGCCAATCGATCGTGTTTGTAAGTCGGCAGCTTTAGTGTTTGGTTTTTCCGCTTTAACTTGTATTTTTGTAATGACTACGTCGAATCCAATCTGTCTTATTCTTAAACAAAATCTTGGCTTTTGCATCAAAACTCTGCGACTTTGAGGCGAAGGCTAGAGGTATAAACGAACGGAGCCGAGCTTGAACGTGGCCCAGCTCGAGCTCGGCTCAATTAAGTTATGTTGGGCTTGAACTCGGCTCGAGTTCAATCGAGCTCTAAAAATTTCGGCTCGAGCACGGCTCGATTAAAAACGTCAATGCTCGGATCGACTCGATAAGCTCGATAAGTTTAGTGTAATGCGAGGTATTTGAGCTCGAATTCGAGCTCGAGTTCGGTATATATTGTTAAATAAAAATACGTATTTCAATGTAAATATTAAATATTTAATAAATTAAACAAATAAAATCACCGGCTCGATAAGGGCTCGATGAGCCACGAGTCGAGCCCAGCTCGGCTCGAAGCTCGGCTTGGTTGCCAACAAGCCAGCTCAAGCTCGGCTCAAACTTGATTTTGACCGTGTTCGAATCATGGTTAGTTTCGTTGGGTGAAGGTGGGACGAATTCGCCTAGTTAAAAAATTAGTCTCATCTGTGACGTGCAATTAAATAGCCGATTGAATAACGATAAATATGCCAATTGAAAATAAAATGTTTAAAGTTAAAATATAGGAAAAATTTTATGTCAAACCCTGTCAGAATTTAAATTAGTAATCAGGCCCTGTCAGATTGTTTTTAGTTTTAAGGACCTATTTTTTGAAAAAATAAATGAAAAGGACCAAAAAACTGTGTTTTGACTAAATTACCCTTAATAAAGTGAATTCTGAATGGGTATTTGACGTCAGTTTTATGTTACATAATTATGCTGATTTGTTACCGTAAAAACCATAAGTATTACTTTAACGTCATAAATCGTTACTTATCGATTGTAAAATGTTATTAACATACATGTTTTATTACATCGGACAATCGGACCCCATTTTTCACACAGATCGAGCACAATCTATTGTTAACACCTTGTTTTGTTTTTCATAAATATTGATGTGGTATTTTGGGTAGCAGATATGTTTCGATAACTTTTGGCATCGAACTGTTTTTACTACATAAAATCGAAGCGTTACTTAGATTATCTAAAGTGGCACTAAAAATACAGGTTCTGTTACTAAATAAACAATAAAAGTTACTCTGTTATTCATCATGTAGTATTACACCCTAAACCCTAGATCCTAGACTCTAACCCTAAACCCTAAATCCTAGACCATGAACTCTCAACCCTAAACCTTAACCCATAAACCCTATATGACAATTATAACAGTTTTGCGCTGAAAAAAATAATCTTTCATACGGATAACAAACAGTCTTGTATTGAGTACTATATGTAGTACTGTCAATATGGCGGGTCAGGCCGGGTTGGCCCGTCGCCCGCCAAAGCCCGCCACCTGGATGGCCTAAAATGGGGGACCGGCCCGCCCGCCAAGAAAATATATATTTTTTAAATTTTATTTTGATTAAAAATTTAAATTTACTAATAATTTTAATTAATTATGGTATTTATTAAACAATTATGGATAAAAATGTTGTTAATTATGTATTTGATAATAAATGTGATATTAGTTAGACATAACTAATGAATCATTAATTAAATTTTCTAACTAATTTCATATTATTTTCTATATTTTTATTTATTTTACATATAATATATATTTATATATATTTTATATTAATAGAATTATGGCGGGCCGGCCCGCGGGTAGCCCGCACGGGCTGGCCCGTTCAGGCCCGCCAAAGGGCGGGCCTAAAATAATGCAGCACAGCCCGCCCTTTTTGGGGGGCGGGGCGGACCGGCCCGCGGGCCACATGCCAAATTGAGTGCTCTAACTATATGGTGTCTATTTAGTAACAAATGATGTCTGAGAAGTAACACATCATTCAAAAATAATATCGCTTCCTGCAATAACACATTCCTTACACTCAAGCGGTCGAAAAAAAGAATTCACGTTCCAAATCCGACCCAATCTCGACGTTAAAATCAAAGTCGATAAACTTTGTGCTGTTAGTAACGTCGAGATTGGGTCGGATTCGGAACGTGAATTTTTTCTTTCGACCGCTTGAGTGTAAGGAATGTGTTATTGCAGGAAGCGGTATTATTTTTTAATGATGTGTTACTTCTGACATCATTTGTTACTAAATAGACACCATATAGTACTCAATACAAGACTGTTTGTTATCCGTGTAAAAGATTGTGTTTTTTTTAGCGCAGAACTGTTATAATTGTCTAGAAACTGTTATATGATGGGTTGATAATGATCACGTACGAGCACGAGTTATTGGTGTGTGTTATAAAAATATTATTGCGATTAATATTTATATTATGATAATATAATTTTAGAGAGAAATATTTAGAGAGAGGAAGTATGAATAATTTCAATACTTTGTGTGTTTTACAATACAACTCAATGTGCCTATTTATAGGCAAATTTCTCAAATACAACCACAAAATAAAATATACATTCTCATAAAATAATCACACCTAATCATAATCTCATCTATTCCAAACTTATTTAACCACTCCATATACATCCACTCCAATATTTCATAATAACTCCATATTTCATAATACTCCCCCTTGGATGTATATTCAGGAATATGCCTCGTTAAAACCTTAGTAGAAAAAACCCAGTTGGATAAAAACCTAGTGAAGGAAAAAAGTGTACACAATTCCTTTATTACGCTTTCATATGTTGCCTCATTAAAAACCTTTACTGAGAAAAACACATGGGAAAAATCACAGCGAAGGGAAAAAGAGTGCAACGTGTATTTGCTCCCCATGATGATATTATCATTTCAAATCTCGAAGTCTTCGAACGCCAATTGAATATATCAATTTTCTAAAAATAATTGGGGGAAGTGCTTTCGTAAGTAAATCTGCAAGATTTTTGCTGGAACGCACTTGTTGTACATCAATATCACCATTTTTCTCCAACTCGTGTGTGAAGAAAAATTTTGGAGAAATATGCTTTGTTCTACCGCCTTTAATATATCCTTCCTTTAATTGTGCAATACATGCCGCATTATCTTCATATAATACCGTCGGAAGTAACTTTTCAGATAATAGCCCACAAGTTTGTTGTATATGCATGATTATCGATCGCAACCAAATACATTCTCGGCTAGCTTCATGAATTGCTAATATTTCAGCATGATTAGATGAAATAGCCGTTAAACTTTGTTTAACTGATCGCCATGAAATGACAGTTCCTCCATACGTAAATACATAACCAGTTTGCGATCGAGCATTATGTGGGTCGGATAAGAATCCAGCATCCGCATACCCAATTAAATCCGCTTTCATCTCATTAGGATAGAACAATCCCATATCAGTTGTTCCTTGAAGGTATCGAAATATTCGTTTAACTCCGTTCCAATGTCTACGAGTTGGCGAAGAACTGTATCTTGCCAATAAGTTTACAGCAAATGCTATATCAGGTCGCGTATGACTCGTAAGATACATTAGCGCTCCAATAGCACTAAGATATGGTACTTCAGGACCAAGTAGCTCTTCATCATTTTCACGTGGTCTGAACGGATCTTTATTCACGTCTAACGATCGGACAATCATCGGAGTATCCAATGGATGAGCTTTGTCCATGTAAAACCTTTCAATACCTTTTTCGTATAAGTTTCTTGATGTACAAATATTCCATTCTTGAAATATTCAATTTGCAGTCCGAGACAAAATTTTGTTTTTCCGAGATCTTTCATTTCGAACTCCTTTTTCAAACAATCAACAGCTTTTGATAACTCTCCAGGAGTTCCAATTATGTTGATATCATCAACGTAAACTGCTATAATGACAAACTCATTTTTAGATCCTTCCATGAATATACAAGGGCAAGTTTGGTCATTTTTATACCCTTCTTTCACTAAAAATTCCCTTAGGCGATTATACCACATACGCCCAGATTGCTTTAATCCATAAAGCGATTTATTAAGTTTAATTGAGTACTCATTTCGTGGCCCTGAATTTTCAGGTAATTTGAATCCCTCGGGAAGCTTCTTATATATGTCACTGTCAAGTGATCCATATAAATAAGCAGTGACAACATCCATAAGACGCATATCGAGTCCTTCACGTACTGCCAAACTAATTAGATAACGAAAAGTAGTTGCGTCCACCACAGGAGAATACGTCTCCTCATAATCAATACCAGGTCTTTGCGAAAAACCTTGTGCAACAAGCCGTGCTTTGTATCTCGTAATTTCACCGTTTTCATTTCGCTTTCTAAAAAAAACCCATTTATAGCCAACTGGCTTTACATTTTTTGGTATGCGGACTACAGGTCCGAAAACTTTTCGTTTCTCAAGTGACTTAGTTCTGCCTCGATTGCATCTTTCCATTTTGGCCAATCATTTCTTTGTCTGCATTCTTGTACAGACCTTGGTTCATGATCCTCATTCTCATTAATCTCGTTCATTTCATGTAGCGGTACGTTAAATGAGAACAGATCGTCAACGTTGACTTTGTCTCAGTTCCATTTAATTCCTTTCTGGGCATAGTTTATCGAGATCTCATCAACATTTATGCCCGTCGACTCTTCTTTTGTCGATAAATCCTCGATTGGACCATTCTTATTATTTGCTCCTTTTCTTTTCCGAGGATTTTTATCTTTGGAACCCGATGGCCTACCACGCTTAAGTTGCGGCTTAGGCTCGATATCATTCTTTGTATGTTCTATAGAAATATCAATTTTTGCAGGAGCATTGACAGCTGGTATATATGACTTAGTCACCCTTTTAAGGTCAGTAAAGCTACTGGCAGTTGATTAGCTAAGTTTTGTAAATGAATTATCTTTGAACTTCTAGTTCAGATTCGTTCGTTCGAGGATCATAATGATTTAACGATAATTCATTCCAACTAATATTCTTTCCAGCTGTTTCTTTTCTCTCCCTAATGTCGGAAAATTTGTTTCATCAAAATGACAATCGGCAAATCTAGCCGTAAATAAATCTCCCGTTAAAGGTTCTAAATATTTTATTATCGATGGAGATTCAAATCCGACATATATTCCCAACCTCCTTTGAGGTCCCATCTTTGTGCGTTGTGGTGGCGCAATTGGAACATATACCGTACATCCAAAAATTCGTAGATGGGAAATATCTGGTTCCTAACCATAAACCATTTGTAACGGGGAGATATCATGATAACTTGTTGTCCTAATGCGAATTAATGTTGCTGCATGTAATATAGCATGTCCCAACAAGACGAGGGAAGCTTCGACTTCATCAATAATGGCCTTGCAATTAATTGCAGACGTTTAATCAATGATTCTGCAAGACCGTTTTGCGTATGAACATGTGGCACGGGATGCTCAACATCAATACTGATAGACATGCAATAATCATTAAATGCCTTGGAAGTAAATTCGCCAGCATTATCAAGGCGTATTTTCTTTATCGGATAATCTGGAAAACGTGCTCTTAATCGAATCTACCGAGCAAGTAATCTCGAAAATGCCACATTTCTTGTAGATAATAAAGATACATGTGACCATCTACTTGATGCATCAATTAATACCATAAAATATTTAAATGGTCCACATGATGGGTGTATCCGCCCACAAATATCACCTTGTATACATTCCAAAAAAAAAAAATTAGATTCATTCTTTACTTTCATTGGTGATGACCGAATAATTAACTTCCCTTTAGAGCAAGCGATACAAGATAATTCATTAGATTGAAGAATCCTCTGGTTCTTTATCAAATGTCCATGTGAATTTTCAATTAATCTTTCGCATCATAATTGAACCAGGATGGCCCAACCGGTCATGCCAAATATTAAATATACTGTTATCGGCAAACTTCTGGTTTGTAATAGCATATGATTCAACTGTTCTAAGATATGTGTAGTATAGTCCAGAATCAAAAGATGGCAATAATTCTATAATCCTTTTATCATTCGAAATCCCCTTTGTTATGTGCAAATATTCGATATTTCCGTTTTGTGCAGTCTCAGTATGATATCCGTTATTTCGAATAGCTTTAAAGCTTAATAAATTTCTTTGAGACTTAGGAGAATATAACGCATTCTCAATTATCAACCTTGTTCCTCGAGGCAGTAAAATATTAGCTCTTCTGGAGCCTTCAATTATACTTGTGGTACTCGATATAGTGGTAACACTTGATTTCTTCATGTCAAGATGATCAAAATATTTCTTATTTCTCAGAATCGTATGAGTCGTTGCACTGTCTGCAACACATAATTCTCCATTGCACATGCTTGTATCCATCATTTATATCCTTAATGACAAGCACAAATAATTTATCAACATATATTGATAACAAAGCAACCATTACAAACATGCAATTGACTTAAAACAAATGTGACATTTAACACACAATAACATAATGCACAATAGTAAAACATATGATATAACATGTAATTAATATCATATCAAAGCAATTAGAAATCGGCTGGCTCCAAATGGGTACCTTCATTATCGTCACCAGAAGTAGACGCGAGTTCACCATGAACAAAATTTGTTTCGATTTCCTTTCCTTTGCGCTTCTGATCTTTTTGATACAATTCAACAAGATGTTTGGCCGTGCGACAAGTTCGCAACCAATGGCCCAAACCACCGCAACGATAGCATTCCTCATCATTATTCTTTTGTTTGGTGTGCCTCTTCTCATCATTATTATCGTAACTTTTCCTCTTCTGGGGAAGATTTTGATGACCGCCACGAGTGTTATGATAACCACCACGAAAATTCTGTGAACCACCACCATAGTATCCTCGGCCACGACCTCGCCTTGACCACGACCGCGTCCGCGGCCGCGATATCCACCACGTCCACGTCCACGACCATTACCTCTATTATTATTATTATTATTATTATTATTTCCTCTAACTGCATTCGCTTCAGGGAGTGCAGTCGAACCAGGCGGTCGGGATTCGTGGTTGTTCATCAACAGCTCATTATTTTGCTCAGCTAAAAGTAAACAAGAAATTAGATCTGAATACTTGTCAAATTTTCTCTCCCGATATTGTTGTTGTAACACAACATTTGATGGATGAAATGTGTTGAATGTTTTCTCCAACATATCCGCATCGGTAATTGTTTCTCCACATAATTTCAACGTGGAAGTAATTCTATAAATAGCATAATTGTATTCGCTTACCGATTTAAAATCTTGTAATCGTAAATTCATTTATTCGTGCCCTGTATTTGGAAGAATAACAGTTGCCTGGTTGTTATACCTTTCTTTCAGATTTTTCGACAACTCAACTGGGTCTTTTACTGTTAAATATTCACTTTTCAAACTTTCATGGATGTGGTGGCGAAGAAATATAAGCGGTTTTGCCTTATCTTGCGCCGTTGGGGTTTTCGTGGCGTCAACGGTGTCACCTCCACCTCCGGCTTGAGCGCTTGTGGTTTTTGGATCGACAATGGTGTCGCCTAAGCCTTTCGCATTCAAATGCACATCGGCATCTAGTGCCCAAGATAAATAATTTTTCCCCGAGATATCAAGCGCAACAAATTCTAAGCTCGCCAAGTTCGACATTATACTATCATAAGATCAAAAATATGTTAACAATGAAATCATATAAGATAAATAATAAAAAACATAGATCCAAAAAATATATGTAACAATAATAACATAAATAAAATAAATCTTTTATTATCCATTTATTTAATTTCTATAAGGTCCGGTAAGGTAATTATGGTATTAAAAATCCGTGTCCTTTGTCCAAAGTCCGTATTCAGTCCGAAATATACGTCCATAGTCCAAAATACATGTCCATCGTCCATAGTCCACAGTCCATAGTCCGTCCAATCGATAATTAATTAAAATATTTAATAAAATATTGTTTTAATAATTTTTATTTAAATATCTATAATAGTGTACGATTAATATAAACAAAATTAAAGTCGATAAAAATAAAATACCTCACTCGTGAAATTATCTCGACAGAGGTTGATCGTTGCCGGAGAGCGCTCGTGCTGATAACGTGTTATAAAAATATTATTGTGATTAATATTTATATTATGATAATATAGTTATAGAGAAAAATATTTAGAGAGAGGAAATATGAATAATTTCAATACTTGGTGTGTTTTACAATACAACTCAAGGTGCCTATTTATAGGCAAATTTCTCAAATACAACCACAAAATAAAATATTACATTCTCATAAAATAATCACACCTAATTCATAATCTCATCTATTGCAAACTTATTTAACCACTCCATATACATCCACTCCAATATTCCATAATAACTCCATATTTCAAATAGTGTGGTCTATTCTAGTAGCGTAATTTTTCAGCTAATATGAATTAATTTAAGAATTTGACATCTCAAACTTTAGCACAAAACGCGTTTTGACCTCGTATAAATAAGCGTTTTAGTACGCACACAAATCACACGAAATCAGACCAAAAGCCAAAACAAAACAAAAAAAAAGATCCGCCGCCGCGAATCTCAATCCCCGATATGGATCCCGACGCTTTGGCCAAGGCTTTCGTCGATCACTACTACTCGACGTTCGATACAAACATGGCTGGTGTCGCCAACCTTTACCAGGATGGTTCGATGCTGACGTTCGAGGGCCAGAAGATAATGGGCGCTCAGAGCATCGTGGGAAAGCTCACGAGCCTCCCCTTTCAGCAGTGCAAGCACAATGTTTCGACCATCGACTGTCAGCCGTCGGAAGCCGCCGGTGGGATGCTCGTGTTTGTTTCCGGCAATATGCAGCTCGCCGGCGAACAGTATCCTCTCAAGTTCAGCCAGGTTAGTGATATTTCAGATGGTGGGGGGATTTCGTTTTCACGGTTTTCTTGCTTTTGTTTTGTTGATTCGCGATGCTTGGTGCTGGGCTTGGTTGAAAAAAGGGTTTAGGCGTTAATTGTGGATGGGCTGTGTTGGCAATGTGTTAATTTGCTTGATTTGGGTGATAATTGCTGAGAGTTGGATCACTGTGGAATGTATAGAACTCTACACTGAAATAAGAGCATGCTGGAATTTCTTTTGAGCTTTTAGATGAAATCGCTGAGTTTTGATAACTCTGAGACGTTTTTGCATGTTTTTATGTTAATTTCGAACCCTTTGAATCTCAATTTACGTGCAATTTCGACATAGGTGTCAATTAGAGCTGAATCACCCCTATCGAAGAGTGTAGTTGATTGAAATTGAGATCATAGGTGTCAATGACAACTTGAATCAGTTTAAGATTATACAAGTTTGAGACCAATTGGGTTGTTTGAAATTGAGCTGCTGATTCTTTGTGTTCGATCATTTTGTTGTTTGATTTTGGGGGGTAAGGACTCTATCTTTGTGGAACACAACTCATTCCCTCAAGAAAGAACATGCATTTTAGCATTCAATTAGTACTGAATACTGAGATGCATTGAATTTGAGCTTTTAACGAAGTTTCTGTTTTAGCGGGCTCAGACTATTTTACACGTCAGTCAAATATGTGATCTATCTTACGCATCTCTTATGGAGGTTGAATTGTTGAAAGTGAAATTTATGTTGTGCATCAGTTTAAACCACACAAGTGTGGATCTGTAGAGTATATATTAACGAACTAATCCTATCTTACTTATTAGTCGCTGTTATAAACGCAATACTGCTAGTCTGAATTTTGCGCATTCTGAAAGAAAAACACAAAATATTCTTGTAGATAATTTGAATTGAATTTCCATATTTTGCGCATCCTTATCAGTGCGTTTTTTGTGGATGTACATTTCTTTGGAATTTTATCTTTTGTAGTGTAGCCTATCAGACCTACCGACCTACAAGTCCTCAGGTTCGAAAATGAACGAAATAAAAGACTGACAAACTAACATCTTTGCAACGAAGGCTAAACGCTCTTGTCCAAACGTAGATCATATACTCATATCATTACAAAACTTGCCTTTGTCGTCTAACCTCTCGTGTTAGTTGGGGCGCATTAAGCGTTTATTCATAATCGCGCTTTGTTTTGTTTAGAGTAAACTTCTAATGCTTGTGTTGCACGGTTACTACGTCCAACAATTGGTTTTACTTGACGAGCGCATATATATCTATATTTCACTATTGATTGTCCTTAATGCGCCATCTCTTTAGTGTTCTCAGGCGTTCTCTTTCTTATGTAGATGTTTCACTTGATGCCGACTCCTCAAGGGAGTTTCTATGTGCAGAACGACATTTTCCGCTTGAACTACGCTTGATCGCCAGTTGTGGGGCTCAAAAGCTGAAAGCGGAAGGTTTTTCGTTTAGACGCATATTCTTAAACATATTTGGATCGCTTATTCGACTATATATTACTGAGTCCATTTAGCAGGAAGTTAGTGCGCTTATTTCGACAAATTTTTCGGGGTTTAGATCGTATGTTTGCGCATTTCTTTTCTACCTTACAACATTGTCTCATGAATTGTGCTTTTCTTGATTCCAAGTAATCTAACTTAGAGGGTCATGGAATCCATCTTTCTTACGTACAACCACCTTAAATAGGAATTCCTACAGCTCAAGCAAACAGCTTACAAGTTGTCAGCAAATGGTAAAACATTAAACTTGTGAATCTGAAATAGCTGTTTGGATGGGCTAACCTCAGGCCACAATTGTTGCCTATATTAAGCAGAGCCATAATCCCTTTTCTTTCCCTACCCATTCACTGTATATCCTCTCCTAAACTAAAACAAACTTGGCTCTATTCGATCAGTATACAGACATACATACATAGGTTAAGAAATCAAGAATGTCTGATTGGGGCCCAGTTTTTGTAATGGTGGTTCTTTTTGTGCTTCTAACGCCGGGCCTGATAATTCAAGTGCCGGGCCGAAATCGATTCGTCGAGTTTGGAAATTTTCAGACGAGCGGAATTTCTGTGCTTCTTCACGCCATTCTTTACTTTGCCCTCAGCTGTATTTTCTTGCTAGCCATACACGTCCATGTCTACATGGGATAGACAGATAAATAGTTATCCTTCTTTCCTTGAGTTTGTCTTTGATTCTTGATGTATGATATCCTCTTTTATAACGTGTAAGAGCGTTATTCCTAGTTTCTTAGACATGTTTGGACTACTATTTACCTAGCACAACGTTTTAGTGCGTGTTTGATACGATTGCCTTAGATTTAGAAATGTTTAATGAATAATGTTTATATAAAACTAATTAGCGTGTATAATATAAAATTTGTGTTCATAAATAACTCGTATGAGGCCTTGTTTGGTTCATGTTAAACGTTAGTTTATCACACGTAATAAACCAGCATTTAAATATTTCTAAAGCATGAACCAAACAATTCCTTAGATCATGTTAACACATTAATTTATTGGAACTGTAAAGAATTTCAGAATTCTACACTACACCGACCCAAAAGGGAAAAACCGAAAGAATCTTTAGGTTCTTTTCGACAACCATTTATTATTCTTTGGTTCGAAATTCGAAAGGCAAGGCAACACACTTTCACACACACAGACACACACGATTAAGAAAGCTCCCCAACAATTTCAATGGCGGATTGGGGCCCAGTGCTCATCGGAGTTGTGCTCTTCATCCTTCTTCAGCCTGGCTTACTCTTTCAGCTGCCCGGAAACAACAAGCAACTTGAGTTTGGAACAATGAAGACCAACGGCAAAGCAATCGCCGTTCACACTCTCATCTTCTTCGCCATGTACGCCGTCCTAATCCTCGCCGTTCACGTCCACATCTACACCGGCTGATCCCACCGCCGCTGCCACCGTCGACGGCGGACTTTAGATGGCCGGTTTGATTTGATTTTTCTCTTTCTTTTGTGTTCCAGTTAAACTTTTAGTCTGTAGATCCATTTTCTTGAATGCTGCTGCAAGTGTCTTGCAATGAAATAATTCTCTATGATTATCACACACGCACAACACACAAAAAGGGATGGTAAAAACGCGAACTTTATTGACAAGATGTGTAACAAACCAATATTCATTACATGGGTTTGAACTGAATTCTAATAATTCAACCAGCACGTATGTGAATCCCAATGGCAATGATCAAGATTGTGTAGACACATAGGTAGAGAATGGCGTGGACTAATATTGAGATTCCACTTGTGTACATATTCCCAAATTCTATCACCTTCGTCCTCGCCGGCAGCTGAAATAGCAATCCTGGCGACAACAGTATGAACATAACCACGGCAACCACCACTGGTCCCCAATCTGCAGATCCCATGTTTTAATATGATGAGCTATTTAGTTATGTATGTTCTTTGTGCTTGGTTAAAAATGAGTGCTTTTTTGTGCAATTTTCTGAACAGAGAAGGTGAATGAATGAGACGATTTAAGATGATGCTAGACTTGAGAAGATGGTGGGATTTTGATTTAAAGGTGGGCAAAGTATATCTATCATTCTTGATTGATGTGCCTATAATATGCTTTGTCATTTCCATTACTAGTGCTTAATGGAGATGCTTTATTCAATTTCTGTTTTGTTTTGATCAATTGGCTTTTGGTGACACGTACGCCACTCCCTTTGCCTCGCGTGTCCCCCGCTTCTTCCCTCTCTTTTCTTGAAGGCTTCTACAAAAGGGATAAAAAGATTTGTATTTTACAATGAACTACACCCAAAAAAGTTGTAAAATAAAGTTGGTTCTTCGAAAGGATATTGCAGGTGGTGGTGGAGCTCTTGATATAGTCTACAACAGTCAAAGGATTCAATCAACTTAGAATTCTAGATTGTCGAAATTTGCGTGAACTTTATGGTGCGTAGGTAGTAACTGTCATAACGGGCCGGGGGCGGGCCGGTCTGTAGCCCGCCAAAGTCCGCTGTCAGATGGCGGGCCTTAAATTTGACCATAAGTGGAATATTAATTATACCATATGTCATTAATCATTAATTAATTCCTCTAATTAAATTAATGTATATTTAATATGTAATATAAATAAATTAAAATATATAATTATGATATATGGCGGGCCAGCCCGCCCCACCCCGTCTAGCCCACGGCCCGCCTTCTGGCGGGCCTTAAAAGTCGTAGCGCAACCCTCCCCTTAGGCAAGCGGGGCGGCCCGCGGGCCATTTTGACGGCCCTATGCGTACGGGATTAGTCATACTATAGTCGATATGAAAAATGAGGTTTAAATTCGCTTCCAACTTGTAACTTGAGGCAGTATATAAGAGATTAACCCCTCTGGAAACTTGGTTCTAACTAAATTGGGGTACGAAAATTACGATAACATTTTTTGGGAATAGGATTTATTCCCAAATAACAATAAGGCGTCTTTACACATCCCCCTCTGTAAAAAACTTGTAATTTAGAAGTCTGTCAGCATTTTTTATATGTAGATACCTAACAGAATAAATTTTTGCAGATAGGTACCCGATCTGCCGCAGGTACGTCATACAACACATTTGGATACCCTATATCAACGTCTTGTGGTACGTAATACGTTTCAAAAATGGCACGCTGTATTAGCACATTTAGGTACGCCCTATTTACACATTAGCTACGTCGTACAAACACATTTAGGTACCCTATATCAACGTGTTATGGTACGCAATACACACACAGGAAAGTACGGCATGACTGAAAAGACTGGTACAAATTAAATTGGTTACCTATCTGTAAAACTTTCTGACATAGGTACTGATCTATAAGTTTTTATTCAAAGGGGTGTTTACACATAAATACCCCCTCTGTAAAAAAAACTTGTAAGTTAGTACCCTGTGAGCATTTTTAAATATGTAGGTACCTAACAGGGTAAAGTTTTTGCAGATAGGTACCAGATCCGCCGCAGGTACACCATACAACACATTTGGGTACCCTTTACCAACGTATTGTGGTACGTAATATGTTTTGAAAATGGTACGCCGTATTAGCACATTTAGGTACGCCCTATTTACCCATTAGGTACGCCGTACAAACACATTTAGGTACCTTATATCAACGTTTTATGGTACGCAATACACACACAGGAAGGTACGGCATGACTGAAGAGACTGGTACAAATTAAATCGGGTACCTATCTGTAAATATTTCTGACATAGGAACTGATCGATAAGTTTTTAATCAAAGGGGTCTTCACACATAAATACCCTTCTGTTAAAAAACATGTAATTTAGTACCCTGTCAGCATTTTTCATATGTTGGTACCTAACAGAATATTTTTTTTGCAGATTGGTACCCGATCCATCGCAGGTACGCCATACAACACATTTGGGTACCCTATATCAAAGTATTGTGGTACGTAATACGTTTAGAAAATGGTACGCCATATTAACACCTTTAAAAAATCGTAGGCTTATATTCGCAAATTCTAAGTACTTCGAAATTCTGAAGTGTGGCTCATATGTAAATCCTTTTCAATTAGCACTTCACATGGAAAATCCTATCATATAATAATCACCAAATTAAGCATAGTTTCCATGCAATTTTTTGGAGTCAATCATACCATATAAATCATGCCCTTAAGAAATCATCACAACTGTCATATATCACATTAAAGCATGATTATATTCCATATAAAGACCTCAATTTCATTCTCATGCATATTCAATCATTTCGCAGGACTTTCCATAAGTGATTCCCTGCTATCTGTTTCTAGCGTAAATCAATCCAGATTAACTTTCCAAATATAGCACACGAGATAGCATCACATCAGCACATTTTCCATGTACGGCTCATAGTATTAGATCAATATATTTACCATGTTTAGCGCACAAAGCAGATCAGAGCATACTTAATTCGATTTATCATATCATGGCAGAACTTTCCCTTATTTCAGAGATCACATCCATTCATAGCATATACCATATAATAGCACCTTATCCATAAAGTCTATCAAATCAAATCTTTCCTAAATATAATATTCCAATCAGTATAAGGAAAGATATTAATTCAATATTGCACATTAAATTCAGTGGAAGGCATGCAAAAATCGTATATGTGATTCTCGTCCAGGAATAATCAAGTATCAACGGATATATCACTTTCCATATATAACCAGCATATTTTTCATATATAGCTCATCAGGATATCTCATGCATTATTTCCATATATAGCACAGAACGATATATCCTATCACATGCTGTCTATAACATGCAATCACATAGTCTCGTCAACAAATCACAGAATCATATGCGAATCAAATTTTCAACAATTTAATCAGTTTAAGCTCATATATCATGCAAGGTCGAATATTTTCACGAACTTAGACATTTCATTAATCACAAATTGAATTGCTTAATTTATAGACCTAACGTCATTACAATTACATCGTTCATCAAAACTCTCTAACATGCATGGACCAAAAAGGTCAACATTGTCCCCCTTTTTGATGATGACATGTAATTGATGCAGCACGGAAGCATGTAAGCATATTCGATTTAGCAAGTCCTAGCGCATATGTCTAAGTGTTCCACAATCACAAAGCAGAGCATATGATATTTCCTAATCACATATGATACATATTTGCTCTCGTGAATGACTTTGCTCCCCTTGTCTAAGTGCAGATATATTATGTCATTTTCAAGGTTATATCGTGAGTGCAAAATTTTGAAGTTACCCGTGAGTGTGCTCCCCTTGCCTAAGTGCGCATTTTCCAAGCATGATTCAAGCAATCACATAATCATCGCAGCAGGCACTTAGTACTTATCAAGAAATCTCACACAAGTCAATTTGCACAGTTAAGTATCAATGTATCACTGTATCAGAGCATAAAATCAGATAACGCAGTATAAGATCAACACAGATATATCCAGAGATCAGAGCAAAAATATTAACCATTGGAGATATATCATGAAAACAGCAAAATATTATATAGATTAGGGTTCAACAAGCTTCCCTACACACCAAAACACTTAGACGTTCAACGCCTAACACTTATCTTACTACTCCTCCTTCATTATCAAAAAGGTGGGAGGGACACTTAAGAACTAAACTGTTACTAGCAGAACGGAATATCCTAAGAGCAAATAAGAGCAGAATGGAACATTGGCAGCCTGCTGGCTTGAAGAGGTTTCAGAATCGGCGGGTTTAGGAAAGGACTTCTTGACCAGCTTGGAGAGCTTGGACAGTTTCAACGACAGCTCGGTATACTGTTCTTTGAGCTTGCGGAAGCGCTTCTGATTATCAGCCTTGATATCGGAGATATCGCGGCGCAACACTGAGATTCCTGCCTTCCCTATGCTGAGCTCATCCTCGTAGTCGTCGTCCTCGTCGCTTTTGACCTTTGCTTTTCCCTTCGCCGCAGACCATTTCTGGGCACTATCGACTGACCTGTTCTCCTTTACCTTGAACCAACCTTGGCTCTTGGAGTGATGAATTCCCATGCGCTTTAGGGTCACAAGGTCCACTACATGGACAACCTTACCTTCCCAAGCCGGCGGCAAAATAATACCCTCGCATTCGAACAGGTGAGTGAGCAATATTCCATAGGGAAGCACCTTGTCTTTGCTCTCGATGGCCTGAATCATGTGCTTCATGATGATATATACTAGGTTGAATCTGCGATTCTGGGATATCATGTATACCGCGAAGGTGCTCATGAAGTTCATGGTCGTCGAGTGGCCGCCACTGCCTATTTTCGCACTCTAGAGGGTCATGTTAAGCAATTTGTACAGGAAGAAAAAGTCGATAGAGAGCTGGTTCAGGGCTTCTCCGTCGGAAAACCGAGCTTTGGTGCGGGTATTCCAGAGCGTGCGGAGGACATCACTGAGATCAAATTCATCCGCGTGGCACCAGTCATCGTAATGACAGAGGACCTCATCAGCAACCCCTAACATGGCATTCATAGTCTTAGTGGTCCATTCGATTTTGCGGCCGAGAATATAGGAGCGGATGTATATATGCCCTTCGAACTCTTCGTAGTCGAAGTTTGCATAGAAGAGCTTGACGACCTCAGGATAGTAGGGCGTGTTGATGCTGAGAAACTGCTCCCATCCAAAATCCTTTAACCAAGTGATAACCGTTCCTTCAGGCAAGTTGTCGAAAGCAACTCCCCGTCCTCTGGCAATATCCTGGTTGCTGAAACTCTTGTAGATGGTTCGATTGCGTTCCTCCAAAAAGAAGGCTTCAACAGGGATTTCATTGGGCTTTGACAAATCAATAGGCGGGATGTCAGAATGTTTTGGGGTCGAATGTGGAGAAGGAGGGGCTCTTTCAAGTGGTGATGGAGGTTTTTCAGGAGTTGGGGATCGTGGAGGCGATTTCTGAGTTTCCTCAGGAACTTGTTCGGGGATCTCGGAACTTGAGGCAGTCTTTTCGGGTTTGGGTGACTTTGCGGGGGTACCGGTAGGGGTGAGGCCGGATCTCTTTGTCTTCTTCTTCTTCTGGACAGGTTTGGCCGGAGAGGAAATCTTTTCAGTGGATTTCACTTTGGAACGATTTTGCGAGCAGAAGGCGATGAGGCTGAAGCTTGTTCCGGTGATTTTGGAGGAGATTCAAGTGGGGGCTCATCAGACGTGGGTTCCTTGCGTTTTCGGCTTGAGGATTCTTTGGTGGCTGCCTTGGGTGTGGATGTTTTGGCCATTTTCAGAAGTTAGGGTTTGATAGGAAGTTTGGAGAAGATGAATGAGTTGATGAAGATGAGATTTTTAAAGAATAGGGTCGGTTTATTTAGGAAGAGATAAGGATGAATTTTGAAATTTGAATTTTGAAATTTCGAAGTTGGAAAGTGGAAAACTGTCAGAAATGTCGGGCTGATTTGACAGGATCTCATAATTATGGAAGGGATTTGACTGGGCTGAATAGGAATATATTTTAAATAAACGAGTTCCCTAAAATAATTGAACGGCTGGAAAGATATCTACGAGTTCCTTCCTAAAATAACCTGATCACATTTAAAGACAGATCCAGAAGATCAAATATTCCTAAAATAATCTATATAGCTGAAGGAATGTCTCAGAATGGGATAACTACGAATTTTTTCCTAAAATACGAAGACCACACTTAAGGAGAAATTCTATTAGATCCACGGAAATATTTCAAGGGCTGAATGAATTTCCTAAGATAGGATAACTACGAATTTCTACCTAAAACAGAATAATCTAGAGTAAATGATAGAATTAGGCAGATTTACTAACCTCATTTAGCTCGATAATTCTCAATCGATCACGGATGTCGCCGAATCTCGCCTCAATTAGGGGCTTCGTGAAGATATCAGCAAGCTGATCATTTGTTCCTACGAATTCCACACTGATATTCCCCTTCTGAACATGGTCTCGTATAAAATGATGTTTAACCTCAATATGCTTAGTACGAGAGTGATGCACGGGATTCTTAGTAATACTAATGGCGCTAGTGCTATCACACATAATAGGAATTCTATCATAACCTAACCCAAAATCACTAAGGGTTTGTTTCTTCCAAAGAACTTGTTGACGACAATTTCCTAAGGCCATATATTCAGCTTCGATTGTGGAGAGGGCGACATCATTTTGCTTTATACTAGACCAAGTTACCAGGGAATTTCCAAGTAATTGGCAAGTTCCACTAGTACTTTTCCTATCTTTCCTACAGCCAGCATAGTCGGCATCGGAATATCCCATTAATGGGAATTCATCCATATGAGAGTACCATAGACCAAAATTTACAGTACCCTTGATATATCTAAGTATACACTTAACTGCGGTCAAGTGGGATTCCCTAGGGTCAGACTGATATCTCGAACACATACCAACAGCAAACATGATATCAGGGCGACTAGCAGTTAAGTAAAGAAGGCTTCCGATCATACCTCGATATTCTGTTTGATCAACTGGTGTACCTGATTCGTCACTGTCTATTTTGGTGGTCTGATGCATGGGAGTGAAAATTGCTTTGGAATCATTCATACCGAATTTTATCAGTAGTTCCTTGCTATACTTCGTCTGGGATACGAAAGTTCCATAGTCAAGTTGCTTTATTTGCAACCCAAGGAAGTAGTTCAGCTCACCTATTAAACTCATCTCAAATTTCTTCTGCATAGACATAGAGAATTCCTCGTAAAGAAGGATATTAGTACTACCAAATATGATATCATCAACGTATATTTGGACCAGTATCATGTGATCACCTTCATACTTAATAAACAGCGTGTTATCAATAGTTCCAGTCGAAAATCCTATGTCAATCAAGAACTTACTTAGCGTTTCATACCATGCCCTAGGTGCTTGCTTTAAACCATATAGTGCTATATTCAACTTAAAGACATGGTTTGGAAAATCTTCCCTAGCAAAGCCCAGTGGTTGTTCTACACAAACCTCCTCATTTATAAAGCCATTTAAAAATGCACGTTTTACGTCCATTTGAAAAAGTTTAAAACGTTTAAAGCATGCATATGCAAGTAAGACACGTATAGATTCTAATCTAGCTACCGGAGCAAAGGTTTCATCGAAATCAATACCTTCCTCCTGGGAATAACCTTTTGCAACTAACCTCGCTTTGTTTCTTGTGACATTACCATGTTCGTCGAGTTTGTTGCGGAAGACTCATTTGGTTCCTATGATGGATTTTCCACCCAGTCTGTCTACGAGTGTCCACACTTGGCTCTTTTCGAACTGAGATAGCTCATCTTCCATGGCAGAGACCCATGATATATCATCTAGAGCTTCATGGACTGTCTTTGGTTCCATCATTGAGAGCAGTACATCATGAGATTCCTCCGTATCTTGATTTCTTACAGTTGCTCGAGTTTTGATTCCAGATCTGATATTTCCTATCACTTGATCTGCTGGATGACTGGAAGCATGTTTCCATTTTCTAGGTTGCAGCTCATCAGCTTCTGGTTCCAGTGTCTCAACATTTTCATCTTTGGGAATATCGTCCTCACTGTCTTTAGTATCCTGTAATTCTGCACAGGGCAAATCTATACCTTCCTCATCAGTAGCACCTGCATTAGGTATCTCATCAAAAGTAACATGTATGGATTCCCGAACAGTCAGCTTCCTTTTATTGTAGACACGATATGCCTTAGAGTGGAGACTGTAGCCAAGGAATATCCCTTCATCTACCTTAGAGTCAAATTTTCCTCTCTTATCTCTATCATTAAGATAAAACATTTACATCCAAATACGCGAAAGTAGCCTATATTTGGAGTTCTACCATGCCAGATTTCATAAGAGGTTTTCTTTAATATCGGCCTAAGGAAAACACGATTTGACACAGAATAGGCTGTACTAACAGCTTCCGCCCAGAACTGTTTAGGAATATCATACTCATGTAACATAGACCTTGCCATTTCCTGTAATACCCTATTTTTACGTTCAACTACGCCATTCTGTCGGGGAGTTATAGGGGCAGAGAAGTTATGACTATATCCATACTGATCACAGAATGATGCAAATGATTTACTATCAAATTCCAGTCCGTTATCACTGCATATCTTACATAGATTCATTTCTTTTTCACTCTAGTCTCTTAACTAGTGATGCAAAGTTATCTAGTGCCTCATTCTTATGTGCAAGGAATATCACCCAAGTATACCTGGAATAATCATCAACAATGACAAAGGCATATCTTTACCTCGCAGAGACATCGTTTGAACAGGACCAAAAAGGTCGAGATGTAGTAATTCCAGATGTTTGGATGTGGATATCACATTCATTGCTTTGAATGGTGTCTTGGTCTGCTTGCCCATTTGGCACGCCTTGCATGTTTTGTCCTTGACAAATTTTATATCAGGAACACCTCGTAGCGCATTGCTTGTAATATGAGACAGTAATTCCATATTGGCATGTCCTAAGCGTCTATGCCATAACCAGGTGTTATCCTGTGTAACTGCTAAACACTTGACATTCTGGTCAGTGATATCATCAAGAGTTATGCAATAGATATTTCTATCCCTAGATGCACTGAATAATACCTTATTATCATTTCTAACCACACACTTATCATTTTCAAAAGTGACCGTATGGCCTTTATCGCATAATTGACTAATGCTAATAAGGTTATGTTCTAGATTCTTAACTAACCATACATCATCTATAGTAGTATGTAAAGTGTTACCAACAGTTCCAACTCCTATAATCTTAGCTTTTGTGTTGTCGGCGTAGGAGACATATCCTCCATCATATGCTTTCACCGACACAAACTTACTGATATCACCTGTCATATGGTGGGAACACCCACTGTCGAGGTACCACTTGTTCTTCTTGCTGGATTTTCTTCTTTGTACCTGCATGAATAATTTCTTTTCTGAGGTGCCTAACTTTGATTGGGTCCTAAATGGTTAGCAGCGAAATAACTTCTGTTCACACGTGAGACTGTGATCTCTTGAACACTGATTGGTCAGCGTTAGAGACTTCAGGAACTTTCTTTGGCCTCCAGACATATCTAGCTTTATCAGCTCTATTCAGAAAACAATGGTTAGCATAATGACCGTGACGGCCGCATGAAAAACACTTAGGTTTTCTAACAGTAGGTGGTGCAGCATGCTCATGTGTCAAGAAGTCTATCATTAGTACGAGATTTTTCTTCTAAGAAATCCTTAAGAACAGACATGTCTCTAGATATATTTTCTTTCTTCCTAAGCTTTTCGCAATTACACAAGGCTTTCTCTTCCTTAAGAGTTTCTAGCTCGGCTCTCAGACGCTCATTTTCTAATTCTGTTTGGTGATTCTCTCTAGCTACGCATCTCGTTGCCTAATCAGACTCTTTACTTGTGAGTTGAGCGACTTAATCCTTCTTTCTGCATTTTGGATTATTTCAAACATCTCTTCCTTTTCATCTACTTCAGGGACTGAGGAAGCGTTATCATGAGATTCATCTTGCCTAGCATATAGTTCATTCAGAAATAGTATTTTCTTAATAATGGATGAATTTGATACCTGATCATCGTCATTGACCATGTAGGCGAGATCTTCCTCTTCTTCACTTCCGGCCTCTTCCCAGTTGGTGACCATGGCTTTCTGTTTCTTCATCTTTTTTTCACTAATTTCTGTTGGGCAATTTGAGGCGAAGAAGCCTGGCTTGTTGCACTTGAAGCATTTCTGCACATTATTCCCGGATGAGGTTATTCCCTTGTTCCTAGGTTGGAACTTGGAGTTTCCTTTGAACTTCCTTCTCAGCCAAGATTTTTCGAACTTCCTGGTCAGCATGGTGATCTGCTCCATCAGGTCTTCCTCAGTTTCTTCTTCGCCATCAGAATCGTTGTCTTGTTCAGTGTTGAAGGCAATATTTGGTTGGTTTCGAACTGGTGGCTTTTCTTTGATGGAGATCTGAGTCATTTCGTAGGTGGTTAGAGATCCTATCAGTTCTGAGACAGAGAGCTCGTCCAAGTCCTTCACTTCGTAGATGGAAGTTACTTTGGGATTCCATTCTCTTGGAAGAGATCTCAGAATTTTTCGCACCTTCTCACCGCCCGGTATTTTCTTTCCAAACGAGAACATTTGATTGATGATATTCATAAAACTCGCATACATGGCTTATGGTCTCATTGTCCTCCATTTTGAACATCTCGTATTGGTGAGTTAAGAGGGCTATTCTTTCTTGTACGACTCGAGTGGTTCCCTCATGTGTTACTTGAAGCATCTCCCACATGTCTTTGGCAGATTCGCATGAGCTCACACGATTGTATTCTTCTCTAGTAAGTGCGCAGGTAATCATGTTCTTTGCTTTGGCATTCAAGGAGATTCCTCGCTTATCTGTTGCATCGTAATCAGAACCTTTCTTTGGAGTTCCATCCGCCTTTTTGAAATTGTAAGGTCCAGTGGTGATGATATCCCACAGGTCGTAATCTACAGCAATAAGGAATTCCTACATACGGTTTTTTCATATGGCGTAGTTTGTTCCATCGAAGAGTGGTGGCCTGGAATGGGATTGTCCCTCTCCAAAAATATCAAAACTCGAAGAAGCCATTAGATCTTTAACTCAGGCTTGTTAGGCCCGTCGTTTGAGTAACCCGCTCTGATACCAAATGAAGATATAAATGTGCCTAAGAGGGGGGGGGGGGTGAATTAGGCTTATAGAAATTTTGTGCTTCTTTTCACAAATCCTAAGTGTAGTGGCTTAGATATGCCTACTGATGTTTGTAACGAATATGCCTGATATATCCTAGTTACGTCGGATGTGTTTCGGGTCTGTCTCACAGCGATAAAGAAATAAATGAAAAGTAAATGCGAGACAGGATTTTTATAGAGATTATATCCCCAACTGGGGTTTATTCATCTCGTTGAGGTTTGTTCCCCAAGAGTTCAACCAATCACTATAATGCACCGTAGCTGGATACAAAACTGATTGGTTAGCCCAATACACAACCGAAACAAGTCGAACACTAGCCACTACTAGGTTACCACACGCCGAGTTTCGTTCCTCGGAATCTCCTGATCCCGACAAACACAGCTTGCTACCGAAGGGCCCCCGGAACTCGTGCTTCCCTTTACGTGTGCGTAAACGTCGACCTTGCCTCCTTGGTATTGCTCACGTCCGAAGACAGAATGTATGGCGGGAGGTTGGAATATCAAGATGAATCACTCGCTCAGTGATGGATACGCAAGTTAACGCTCAGTAAGGCAGAAAGCTATCGCAAATGGAAAGTCAAGAATCTCTCTGTCTGTTCTTTTCAATCAGCACTTCACATGAAAAATCATATCATATAATAATCACCAAATTAAGCATAGTTTCAATGCAATTTTTCGAGTCAATCATATCATATAAATCATGCTCTTAATAAATCATCACAACGGTCATATAGCACATTAAAGCTGATTATATTCCATATAAAAAGCTCAATTTCGTACTCATGCATATTCAATCATTTCGCATATATTTACCATGCCAGGACTTTCCATAAGTGATTCCCTGCTATCTGTTTCTAGCGTAAATCAATCCAGATTAACTTTCCAAATATAGCACACGAGATAGCATCACATCAGCACGTTTTCCATGTACATCTCATAGAATTAGATCAATATATTTACCATGTTTAGCGCACAAATAAGATCAGAGCATACTTAATTCGATTTATCATATCATGGCAGAACTTTCCTTATTTCAGAGATCACATCAATTCATAGCATATACCATATAATAGCACTTTATCCATAAAGTCTATCAAATCAAAGCTTTCCTAAATATAATATTCCAATCAGCATAAGGAAAGATATTAATTCAATATTGCACATTAAATTCAGTGGAAGGCATGCAAAAATCGTATATGTGATTCTCGTCCAAGAATAATCAAGTATCAACGACACGATGGATATATAGCTCAGCAGGATATCTCATGCATTATTTCCATATATAGCACAGAACGATATATCCTATCACGTGGGCTGTCTATAACATGAGATCACATAGTCTCATCAACAAATCACAGAATCATATGCAAATCAAATATTCAACAATTTAATGAGTTTAAGCTCATATATCATGCAAGGTCGAATATTTTCACGAACTTAGACATTTCATTAATCACAAATCAAATTGCTTAATTTATAGACCTAACGTCATTACAATTACATCGTTCATCAAAACTCTCTAACATGCATGCTTAATCTATAAGTTTTTATTTAGAGGGGTCTTTACACATAAATACCCCCACTGTACAAAACTTGTAATTTAGTACCCTGTAGCATTTTTTTTATATGTAGGTACCTAACATGATAAATTTTTTGCAGATAGGTACTCGATCCGTAGCAGATAAGTCATACAACACATTTGGGTTACCTATATCAACGTATTGTGGTAGGTAATACGTTTTGAAAAGGTACGCCGTATTAGCACATTTAGGACGCCCTATTTACACATTAGGTACGCCGTACAAACACAATTAGGTACCCTATATCAACGTGTTATGGTACGCAATACACACACAGGAAGGTACGGCATGACTGAAGAGACTGGTACAAATTAAATTGTGTACCTATGTGTAAAAATTTCTTACATAGGTACCGATCTATAAGTTTTTATTCAAGGGGGTCTTTACACATAAATTCCCCCTCTGTAAAAAAACTTGTAATTTAGTACCCTGTTAGCATTTTTAATATGTAGGTACCTAATAGGATAAATTTTTTGCAGATAGGTACCCGATCCGCCTCAGGTACGCCATACAACACATTTTGGTAGCCTATATCAACGTATTGTGGTGGTAATACTGTATTAGCACATTTAGGTATGCCCTATTTATATTAGGTACGCCGTACAAACACATTTAGGTACCCTATATCAACGTGTTATGGTATGCAATACACACATAGGAAGGTACGACATGACTGAAGAGATTTGTACAAATTAAATCGGATACATATCTGTAAAAAATTCTGACATAGGTACCGATCTATAAGTTTTTATTTAGAGGGGTCTTTACACATAAATACCCCCATTGTAAAAAAACTTGTAATTTAGTACCCTGTAGCATTTGCTTTACATGTAGGTACCTAACAGGATAAATTATTTGCGGATAGGTACCCGATCCGCCGCAGGTACGCCATACAACACATTTGGGTCCCTATATCATCGTATTATGGTAGGTAATACGTTTTGAAAATGGTACGCCGTATTAGCACATTTACGACGCCCTATTTACACATTAGGTACGCCGTACAAATGCATTTAGGTAATATCAACGTGTTATGGTACGCAATACACACAGAGGAAGGTACGGTATGACTGGAGAGAATGGTACAAATTAAATTGGGTACCTATCTGTAAAAATTTCTTACATAGGTACCGATCTATAAGTTTTTATTCATAGGGGTCTTTACACATAAATTCCCCCTCTATAAAAAAACTTGTAGGTTATTACCCTGTCAGCATTTTTTCTATAAGTAGGTACTTAACAGGATAATTTTTTTGCAGATAGGTACCCGATCCGCCGCAGGTACGCCGTACAACACATTTGGGTTCCCTATATCAACGTATTGTGGTACGTAATGCGTTTTGAAAATGGTACGCCGTATTAGCACATTTAGGTATGCACTATTTACACATTAGGTACGCCGTACAAACACATTTAGATACCTTATATCAACGTGTCATGGTACGCAGTGCACACACAGGAAGGTACGGCATGACTGAACAAACTGGTACAAATTAAATCGGGTACCTATCTGTAAAAATTTCTTACATAGATACCGATCTGTAAGTTTTTATTCAAAGGGGTCTTTACACATAAATACCCCCTCCGTAAAAAAACTTGTAATTTAGTACCCTGTCAGTATTTTTTTATATGTAGGTACCTAACAGAATAATTTTTTTTGCAGGTAGGTACCCGATCTGCGCAGGTACGCAATACAACACATTTGGGTACCCTATATCAACGTATTAGGTAAGTACTATGTTTAGCAAATGGTACGCCGTATTAGCACATTTAGGTACGCCCTATTTACACATTAGGTACGCTGTAGAAACTCATTTAGGCACCCTATATCTACATGTTATGATACGCAACACACATGAAGGTTCGACATGACCGAAGAGACTGGTACAAATTGAATCGGGTACCCATCTGCAAAAATTTCTGACATGGGTACTAATCTATAAGTTTTTATTCAAAGGGGTTTTTACAACTAAATACTCCCACTGTAAAAAAAACTTTTAATGTAGTACCTTGTCAGCATTTTGTTACATGTAGGTACCTGACACAATAAAGTTTTTGCAGATAGGTACCCGATCCGCCGCAGGCACGCTATACAATACATTTGGGTACCCTATATCAACGTATTGTGGTATGTAATACGTTTTGAAAATGGTACGCCGTATTAGCAATTTTAGGTACGCCGTATTTACACATTTAGCTACTCCGTGCAAACACTTACGTACCCTATGTCAACGTGTTATGGTTCGCAATACACACAGGAAGATACAACATGACTGAAGAGAACGGTACAAATTAAATCAGGAACTATCTGTAAAAATTTCTGACATAGGTACTGATCTATAAGTTTTTATTCAAAGGTGTCTTTACACATTACCCCTTCTGTAAAAAAACTCGTAATTTAGTACCGTGTCAGCATTTTTATTTTATGTAGGTACCTAACAGAATACATTTTTTGCAGATAGGTACCCGATCCACCGCAGGTACGCCATACAACACATTCGGGTACCCTATATCTACGAATTTTGGTACGCAATACGTTTAGAAAATGGTACACCGTATTAACACATTTAGGTATGCCCTATTTACACATTAGGTACGCCATACAAACACATTTAGGTACCCTATATCAAACTGTTATAGTACGCAACACACACACACACGAAGGTACGACATGACTGAAGAGACTGGCACAAATTTAATCGGGTACCTATCTGTAAAAATTTCTGACAGAGGTACCGATCTATAAGTTTTTATTCAAAGGGGTCTTTACACATAAATACCCCCTCTGTGAAAAAACTTGAAATTTAGTACCCTGTCAGCATTTTTAATATTTAGGTACCAAACAAGATAAATTTTTTGCAGATAGGTACCCGATCCGCCTTAGGTACGCCATACAACACATTTCGGTGCCCTACATCAACGTATTGTGGTACGTAATACGTTTAGAAAATGGTACGCCGTATTAGCACATTTAGGTACGCCCTATTTATACATTAGGTACGCCGTACAAACACATTTAGGTACACTATATCAACGTTTTATGGTATGCATTAAACACACAGGAAGGTACGGCATGACTGAAGAGAATGGTACAAATCAAATCAAGTACCTGTCTGTAAACGTTTTTGACATTAGTACGGATCTATAAGTTTTTATTCAAAGGGGTCTTTTACCCCTATATAAAAAAAACTTGTAATTGAGTACCCTGTCAGCATTTTTAATATGTAGGTACCTAATAGGATAATTTTTTTGCAGATAGGTACCCGATCCGTCCCAGGTACGCCATACAACAGATGTGGGACCCTATATCAACGTATTGTAGTACGTAATACGTTTAGAAAATGGTATGTCGTATTAGAACATTTAGGTACGCCCTATTTACACATTAGGTACGCCGTACAAACTCATTTGGGTACCCTATATCAACGTGTTATGGTACGAAATATACATAGGAATGCACGGCATGACTGAAGAGAATGGTACAAATAAAATCAAGTACCTATCTGTAAAAATTTTTGACATTGGTACCGATCTATAAGGTTTTATTCAAAGGGGTCTTTTACCCCCTCTGTAAAAAAAACTTGTAATTGAGTACCCTGTCAGCATTTTTCATATGTAGGTACCTAATAGGATAATTTTTTGCAGATAGGTACCCGATCCGCACCAGGTACGCCATACAACACATTTGGGTACCCTATATCAACGTATTGTGGTACGTAATACGTTTAGAAAATAGTACGCCGTATTAGCACATTTAGGTACACCCTATTTACACATTAGGTACGCCGTACAAACACATTTAGGTACCCTATATCAACGTGTTATGGTATGTAATACACAAAGGAAGGTACGACATGACTGAAGAGAATGGTTCAAATTAAATCAGGTACCTATCTGTAAAAATTTCTGACATAGATACTGATCTAGAAGTTTTTATTCAAAGGGGTCTTTACACATAAATACCCCCTCTGTAAAAAAACTTGTAATTTACTACCCTGTCAGCATTTTTTAATATGTAGGTACCTAATAGGAAAAATGTTTTGGGTACCCCTCTGTAAAAAAACTTGTAATTTAGCACATTTAGGTACGCCATATTTACATATTAGGTACGCCGTCCAAACTCATTTAAGTACCCTATATCAACGTGTTTCGGTACGCAATACACATACAGGAAGGTACGGCATGACTGAAGAGAATGGTACAAATTAAATCGGGTACCTATCTGCAAAAATTTCTGACATAGGTACCGATCTATAAGTTTTTGTTCAAAGGGGTCTTTACACATAAATAACCCTTATGTAAAAAAACTTGTAATTTAGTAACATGTCAGCATTTTTCAAATGTACGTACCTAACAGGATAATTTTTTTGCAGATCGGGCCGATCTGCGCAGGTACGCCATACAACACATTTGGGTACCCTATATCAACGTACTGTGGTACGTAATACGTTTAGAAAATGGTACGCCGTATTAGCACATTTAGTACGGCCTATTTACACATTAGGTACGCCGTACAAACTCATTTAGCTACCCCATATCAACGTGTTATGGTACGCAATACACACACAGGAAGGTACGGTATGACTGAAGAGAGTGGTGCAAATTAAATCAGGTACCCATCTGTAGAAATTTCTAATCTATAAGTTTTTATTCAAAGGGGTCATTATACATAAATACCCCCTCTGTAAAAAACCTTGTAATTTAGTACCCTGTCAGCATTTTTAATACTTAGGTACCTAACAGGATAAATTTTTTGCAGATAGGTACCCGATCCGCCGCAGGTACGCAATACAACACATTCGGGTATCCTATATCAACGTATAGTCGTACGTAATACGTTTATAAAATGGTATGCCATATTAGCATATTTAGGTACGCCCTATTTACACATTAGGTAGGCCGTACAAACACAATTACGTACCATATATCAACGTGTTATGGTACGTAACACACACAGGAAGGTACGGCATGACTGAAGAGAATGGTACAAATTAAATCAGGTACCTATCTGTACAACTTTCTGACATAGGTACTGATATATGAGTTTTTATTCAAGGGGTCTTTACACATAAATACCCCCTCTGGAAAAAAACTTGTAATTTAGTACCTTGTCAGCATTTTAATATGTAGGTTCCAAACGGGATAAATAGTTTGCAGATAGGTACGTAATACGTTTAGAAAATTGTACGCCGAATTAGCACATTTTGGTACGCGCTGTTTACACATTAGGTACGGCGTACAAACACATGTAGGTACCATATATCAACGTGTTATGGTACGCAATACACACACAAGAAGCTACGACACGACTGAAGAGACTGGTACAAATTAAATCGGGTACCTATCTGTAAAAATTTCAAACATAGGTACTGATCGATAAGTTTATAATCAAATGGCTCTTTACACATAAATACCCCCTCTGTAAAACAACTTGTAATTTAGTACCCTGTCAGTATTTTTCTATATTTAGGTACCTAACAGGATAATTATTTTGCAGATAGGTACACGATCCGCCGCAGGTACGCCATACAACACATTTGGGTACCCTATATCAACGTATTGTGGTACGTAACACGTTTAGAAAATGGTACGTTGTATTAGCACATTTAGGTATGCACTGTTTACACATTAGGTACGCCGTACAAACACATTTAGGTACCATATATAAATGTATTATGGTTCGCAACACAAAGAGGAAGGTACGTCATAACCGAGAGACTAGTACAAATTAAATCGGGTACCTATCTGTAAAAATTTCTAACATAGGTACTGATCTATAAGTTTTTATTAAAAGGGGTCTTTTCACATAAATACCCCCTCTGTAAAAAAACTTGTAATTTAGTACCCTGTCAGCATTTTTTAATACTTAGGTACCTGACATGATAAATTTTTTGCAGATAGGTACCCGATCTGCCGCAGGTACGCCATACAATACATTTGGGTACCCTATATCAACGTATTGTGGTATGTACTACGTTTAGAAAATGGTACACCGTATTAGCACATTTAGGTACGCCCTATTTACACTAGGTACGCCGTAAAACCACATTTAGGTACCCTATATCAACGTGTTATGATACGCAATACACACAAGAAGGTACGATATGACTGAAGCGACTGGTACAAATTAAATCGGGTACCTATCCGTAAAAATTTCTGACATAGGTACTAATCGATAAGTTTTTAACCAAAGGGGTCTTTACACATAAATACCCCCTCTGTAACACTTGTAGTTTAGAACCCTGTTGGCATTTTTTATATGTATGTACCTAACAGAGAATAGTTTTTGCAAATAGGTACCCGAAACGTCGCAAGTACGCCATACAACACATTTGGGAACCCTATATCAAAGTATTGTGGTACGTAATTCATTTAGAGAATGGTACGTCGTATTAGCACATTTAGGTACGCCATGTTTACACATTAGGTACGACGTACAAACTCATTTAGGCACCCTATACCTACATGTTATGATACGTAAAACATATGAAGGTTCGACATGACTGAAGAGACTGGTACAAATTGAATCGGGTACCCATCTGCAAAAATTTCTGACATGGATACTGATCTATAAGTTTTTATTCAAAGGGGTTTTTACAACTAAATACCCCGTCTGTAAAAAAACTTGAAATTTAGTACCGTGTCAGCATTTTGTTACATGTAGGTACCTGACATAGTAAAGTTTATGCAGATAGGTACCCGATCCGCCGCAGGTACGCTATACAACACATTTGAGTACCCTATATCAACGTATTGTGGTACGTAATAAGTTTTGAAAATAGTACGCCATATTAGCATTTTTTGGTACGACCTATTTACACTTTAGCTACTCCGTGCAAACACGTTTAGGTACCCTATACCAACGTGTTATGGTTCGCAATACACACAGGAAGGTACAACATGACTGAAGATAACGGTACAAATTAAATGAGGTACCTATCTGTAAAAATTTCTGACATAGGTACTGATCTATAAGTTTTTATTCAAAGGGGTCTTTACACATAAATACCCCTTCTGTAAAAATACTCGTAATTTAGTACCATGTCAGCATTTTTATTATATGTAGGTACCTAACAGAATACATTTTTTGCAGATGGATACCCGATCCACCGCAGGTACGCCATACAACACATTCGGGTACACTATATCTATGTATTGTGGTACGTAATACGTTTAGAAAATGGTACACTTTAATAAAACACTTAGGTACGCCCACACATTAGGTACGCCATACCAACACATTTAGGTTCCCTATATCAACGTGTTATGGTACGCAATACACACACACGAAGGTACGACATGACTGAAGAGACTGACACAAATGTAATCGGGTACCTATCTGTAAAAGTTTCTGACATAGGTACCGATCTTTAAGTTTTTATTCAAAGGGGTCTTTACACATAAATACCCCCTCTGTAAAAAAACTTCTAATTTAGTACCTTGTCAGCATTTTTAATATTTAGGTACAAGATAATTTTTTTGCAGATAGGTACCCGATCAGCCGCAGGTACGCCATACAACACATTTGGGTACCCTATATCAACGTATTGTGGTACGTAATACGTTTAGAAAATGGTACGCCGTATTAGGACATTTAGGTACGCCCTATTTACATTAGGTACGCCGTACAAACATATTTAGGTACCCTATATCAACGTGTTATGATACACAATACACACAAGAAGGTACGACATGACTGAAGCGACTGGTACAAATTAAATCGGGTACTTATCCGTAAAAATTTCTGACATAGGTACTAATCGATAAGTTTGTAACCAAAGGGTCTTTACACATAAATACCCCCTCTGTAACACTTGTAAATTAGTACCCTGTCGGCATTTTTTATATGTAGGTACCTAACAGAGTATATTTTTTGCAAATAGGTACCTGAAAAGTCGCAACTACGCCATACAATACATTTGGGCACCCTATATCAAAGTATTGTGGTACGTAATTCATTTAGAAAATGGTAAGTCGTATTAGCATATTTAGGTACGCCATGTTTACACATTAGGCACGCCGTACAAACTCATTTAGGCACCCTATATCTACATCTTATGATACGCAACACATATGAAGGTTCGACATGACTGAAGAGACTGGTACAAATTGAATCGGGTACCCATCTGCAAAAATTTCTGAAATGGGTAGTGATCTATTAGTTTTTATACAAAGGGGTTTAACTAAATACCCCCTCTGCAAAAAAAAAACTTGTAATGTAGTACCGTGTCAGCATTTTGTTACATGCAGGTACCTGACACAATAAAGTTTTTGCAGATAGGTACCCGATCAGCCGCAGGTACGCTATACAACACATTTGGGTACCCTATATCAACGTATTGTGGTACGTAATACGTTTTGAAAATGGAACGCCGTATTAGCATTTTTAGGTACGCCCTATTTACACATTAGCTACTCCGTGCAAACACATTTAGGTACCCTATATCAACGTGTTATGGTTCGCAATACACACATGAAGGTACAACATGACTGAAGAGAACGGTACAAATTAAATCAGGTACCTATCTGTAAAAATTTCTGACATAGGTACTGATCTATAAATTTTTATTCAAAGGGGTCTTTACACATAAATACCCCTTTTGTAAAAAAACTCGTAATGTAGTACCGTGTCAGCATTTTTATTATACGTAGGTACCTAACATAATACATTTTTTGCAGTTTGGTACCCGATCCACCGCAGGTACGCCATACAACACATTCGGATACCCTATATCTACGTATTGTGGTACGTAATACGTTTAGAAAATGGTACACTGTATTAACACATTTAGGTACGCCATATTTACACATTCGGTACGCCATACAAACACATTTAGGTTCCCTATATCAACGTGTTACGGTACGCAATACACACACACGAAGGTACGACATGACTGAAGAGACTGGCACAAATTTAATCGGGTACCTATCTGTAAAAATTTCTGACATAGGTACCGATCTATAAATTTTTATCGAAAGGGGTCATTACACATAAATACCCCCTCTGTAAAAAAAACTTCTAATTTAGTACCTTGTCAGCATTTTTAATATTTAGGTACCTAACAAGATAATTTTTTTGCAGATAGGTACCCGATCCGCCGCAGGTACGTCATATAACACCTTTGGGTACCCTATATCAACGAATTGTGGTACGTAATACGTTAAGAAAATGGTACGCCGTATTAGCACATTTAGGTACGCCCTATTTACATTAGGTACGCCGTACAAACACATTTAGGTACCCTATATCAACGTGTTATGATACGCAATACACACAAGAAGGTACGACATGACTGAAGCGACTGGTACAAATTAAATCGGGTACCTATCCGTAAAAATTTCTGTCATAGGTACTAATCGACAAGTTTTTAACCAAAGGGGTCTTTACACATAAATACCCCTCTATAACACTTGTAATTTAGTACCATGTCGGTATTTTTTTATATGTAGGTACCTAACAGAGTATATGTTTTGCAAATAGGTACCCGAAACGTCGCAACTACGCCATACAATACATTTGGGCACCCTATATCAAAGTATTGTGGTACGTAATTCATTTAGAAATTGGTAAGTCGTATTAGCACATTTAGGTACGCCATGTTTACACATTAATTACGCCATACAAACTCATTTAGGCACCCTATATCTACATTTTATGATACGCAACACATATGAAGGTTCGATATGACTGAAGAGACTGGTACAAATTGAATCGGGTATCCATCTACAAAAATTTCTGACATGGGTACTGATCTATAAGTTTTTATTCAAAGGGGTTTAAGTAAATACCCCCTTTGTAAAAAACAACTTGTAATGTAGTACCGTGTCAGCATTTTGTTACATGTAGGTACCGGGCACAATAAAGTTTTTGCAGATAGGTACCCAATCCGCCGCAGGTACTCCATACAACACATTTGGGTACCCTATATCAACGTATTGTGGTACGTAACACGATTTGAAAATCGTACGCCGTATTAGCATTTTTATGTACGCCCTATTTAAACATTAGCTACTTCGTGCAAAGACATTTAGGTACCCTATATCAACGTGTTATGGTTCGCAATACACACAGGAAGGTACAACATGACTGAAGAGAACGGTACAAATTAAATCAGGTATCTATCTGTAAAAATTTCTGACATAGGTACTGATCTATAAGTTTTTATTCGAAGGGCTCTTTACACATAAATACCCCTTCTGTAAAAAACTCGTAATTTAGTACTGTGTCAGCATTTTTATTATATGTAGGTACCTAACAGAATACATTTTTTGCAGTCAGGTACCCGATGCACCGCAGGTACGCCATACAACACATTCGGGTACCCTATATCTACGTATTGTGGTACGTAATATGTTTAGAAAATGGTACATCGTATTACCACATTTAGGTACTCCCTATTTACACATTAGGTACGCCATACAAATACATTTAGGTACCCTATATCAACGTGTTATGGTACGCGATACACACACACGAAGGTACGACATGACTGAAGAGACTGGCACAAATTTAATCGGGTACCTATCTGGAAAAATTTCTGAAATAGGTATCGATCTATAAGTTTTTATTCTAAGGGGTCTTTACACATAAATACCCCCTCTATAAAAAAACTTGTAATTTAGTACCTTGTCAGCATTTTTAATATTTTGGCACCTAATAAGATAAATGTTTTGCAGATAGGTACCCGATCCGCCGTAGGTATGCCATACAACACATTTGGGTACCCTATATCGAGGTATTGTGGTACGTAATACATTTAGAAAATGGTACGCCGTATTAGCACAATTAGGTACGCCATATTTACACATTAGGTACGCTGTATAAACACATTTAGCTACCCTATATCAACGTGTTATAATACGAAATACACAAAGGAAGGTAAGGCATGACTGAAGAGAATGGTACAAATCAAGTACCTATCTGTAAAATTTTTTGACATTGGTACCGATCTATTAGGTTTTATTCAAAGGGGTCTTTTACCCCCTCTGTAAAAAAACTTGTAATTGAGTACCCTGTCAGCATTTTTAATATGTAGGTACCTAATAGGATATATATTTTGTAGATAGGTACCCGATCCGCCCCAGGTACGCCATACGACACATTTGGGTACCGTATATCAACGTATTATGGTACGCCGTATTAGCACATTTAGAAAATGGTACGCCGTATTAGCACATTTAGTACGGCCTATTTACACATTAGGTACGCCGTACAAACTCATTTAGCTACCCCATATCAACGTGTTATGGTACGCAATACACACACATGAAGGTACGGTATGACTGAAGAGAATGGTACAAATTGAATCAGGTACCTATCTGTAAAAATTTTTGACATAGATACCGATCTACAAGTTTTTATTCAAAGGGGTCTTTACACATAAATACCCCTTCTGAAAAAACTTGTAATTTAGTACCCTGTCAGCATTTTTTAATATGTAGGTACTAATAGGAAAAATGTTTTGCGTACCCCTCTTGTAATTTAGCACATTTAGGTACGCCATATTTACACATTAGGTACGTCGTACAAACTCATTTAGGTACCCTATATCAATTTGTTATGGTATGCAATACACATACAGGAAGGTACGGCATGACTAGAGAGAATGGTACAAACTAAATCGGGTACCTATCTGTAAAAATTTCTGACATAGGTACCGATCTATAAGTTTTTGTTCAAAGGGGTCATTACACATAAATACCCCTTATGTAAAAAAAACTTGTAATTTAGTACCATGTCAGCATTTTTTTAAATGTAGGTACCTAACAGGATAAATTTTTTTTCAGATCGGGCCGATCTTCGGAGGTACGCCATACAACACTTTTGGTACCATATATCAACGTATTGTGGTACGTAATATGTTTAAAAAATGGTACGCCGTATTAGCACATTTAGTACGGCCTATTTACACATTAGGTACGCCGTACAAACTCATTTAGCTACCCCATATCAACGTGTTATGGTACGCAATACACACACAGGAAGGTACGGTATGACTGAAGAGAATGGTACAAATTGAATCAGGTACCTATCTGTAAAAATTTTTGACATAGATACTGATCTACAAGTTTTTATTCAAAGGGGTCTTTACACATAAATACCCCTTCTGAAAAAACTTGTAATTTAGTACCCTGTCAGCATTTTTTAATATGTAGGTACTAATAGGAAAAATGTTTTGCCTACCCCTCTTGTAATTTAGCACATTTAGGTACGCCATATTTACACATTAGGTACGTCGTACAAACTCATTTAGGTACCCTATATCAATTTGTTATGGTATGCAATACACATACAGGAAGGTACGACATGACTAGAGAGAATGGTACAAACTAAATCGGGTACCTATCTGTAAAAATTTCTGACATAGGTACCGATCTATAAGTTTTTGTTCAAAGGGGTCATTACACATAAATACCCCTTATGTAAAAAAAACTTGTAATTTAGTACCATGTCAGCATTTTTTTAAATGTAGGTACCTAACAGGATAATTTTTTTTTCAGATCGGGCCGATCTTCGTAGGTACGCCATACAACACTTTTGGTACCATATATCAACGTATTGTGGTACGTAATACGTTTAGAAAATGGTACGCCGTATTAGCACATTTAGTACGGTCTATTTACACATTAGGTACGCCGTACAAACTCATTTAGCTACCCCATATCAACGTGTTATGGTATGCAATACACACAGGAAGGTACGGTATGACTGAAGAGAATGGTACAAATTAAATCAGGTACCCATCTGTAAAAATTTCTGACATAGGTACTGATCTATAAGTTTTTATTCGAAGGTGTCTTTACACATAAATACCCCCTCTGCAAGAAAAACTTGTTAGTACCCTGTCAGCATTTTTAATACTTAGGTACCTAACACGATAAATGTTTTGCAGATAGGTACCCGATCCTCCGCAGGTACGCAATACAATACATTCGGGTATCCTATATCAACGTATAGTGATACGTAATACATTTAGAAAATGGTATGCCATATTAGCAGATTTAGGTACGCCCTATTTACACATTAGATATGCCGTACAAATACAATTAGGTACCATATATCAACGTGTTATGGTACGTAACACACACATGAAGGTACGACATGACTGAAGAGAATGGTACAAATTAAATCAGGTACCTATCTATAAAACTTTCTGACATAGGTACCGATGTATAAGTTTTTATTCAAAGGGTCTTTACACATAAATACCCCCTCTGGAAAAAAAATTTGTAATTTAGTACCCTATCAGCATTTTTAAATATGTAGGTTCCAAACGGGATAAATATTTTGCAGATAGGTACGTAATACGTTTAGAAAATGGTACGCCGTATTAGCACATTTTGGTACGCCCTGTTTACACATTAGGTATGGCGTACAAACACATTTATGTACCCTATATCAACGTGTTATGGTACGCAATACACACACAAGAAGCTATGACACGACTGAAGAGACTGGTACAAATTAAAACGGGTACCTATATGTAAAAATTTCTAACATAGGTACTGATCGATAAGTTTTTAATCAAAGGGCCACATAAATACCCCCTCTGTAAAATGACTTGTAATTTAGTACCATGTCAGCATTTTTCAATATTTAGGTACCTATCAGGATTAATATTTCGCTGATAGGTACACGATCCGCCGTAGGTACGCCATACAACACATTCGGGTACACTATATCAACGTATTGTGGTACGTAACACGATTTGAAAATGGTACGCCGTATTAGCACATTTAGGTATGCCCTATCTATACATTAGGTACGCCGTACAAACAAAATTAGGTACCCTATATCAACGTGTTATGGTACGCAACACACACAGGAAGGTACGGCATGACTGAAGAGAAAGGTACAAATTAAATCAGGTACCTATCTGTAAAAATTTCTGACATAGGTACTGATCTATAAATTTTTATTCAAAGGGGTCTTTACACGTAAATACCCCATCTGTTAAAAAACTTGTAATTTATTACTCTGCCAGGTACCTAGCAGGATAAATATTTTGCAGATAGGTACCCGATCCGCTGCAGGTACGCCATACAACACATTTGTGTACCCTATATCGACGTATTGTGGTACGTAATACGTTTAAAAAATAGTACGCCGTATTAGCACATTTAGGTACGCCCTATTTACACATTAGGCACGCCGTACAAACACATTTAGGTACCCTATATCAACGTGTTATGATACGCAATACACACAAGAAGGTAGGACATGACTGAAGCGACTGGTACAAATTAAATCGGGTAGCTATCCGTAAAAATTTCTGACTTAGGTACTTTTCGATAAGTTTTTAACCAAAGGGGTTTTTACACATAAATACCCCCTCTGTAAAAAAAACTTGTAATTTAGTACCCCATCAGCATTTTTTAATACGTAGGTACCTAATAGGATAAATATTTTGCGTACCCCTCTGCAAAAAAGCATGTAATTTAGCACATTTAGGTACGCCATATTTACACATTAGGTACGCCGTACAAACTCATTTAGGTACCCTATATCAATGTGTTATGGTACGCAATACACATACAGGAAGGTACGGCATGACTGAAGAGAATGGTACAAATTAAATCGAGTACCTATCTGTAAAAATTTCTGACATAGGTACCGTTCTATAAGTTTTTGTTCAAATGGGACTTTACACATAAATACCCCTTATGTAAAAAAACTTGTAATTTAGTACCATGTGAGCATGTCAGCATTTTTTTAAATGTTGGTACCGAATAGGATAAATTTTTTTGCAGATCGGGCCGATCTGCGCAGGTACGCCATACAACACAGTTGGTACCCTATCTCAACGTATGTGGTACGTAATACGTTTAGAAAATGGTACGCCGTATTAGCACACTTAGTACGGCCTATTTACACATTAGGTACGTCGTACAAACTCATTTAGCTACCCCATATCAACGTGTTATGGTACGCAATACACACACAAGAAGGTACGGTATGACTGAAGAGAACAGTAAAAATTAAATCAGGTACCCATCTGTCAAAATTTCTGACATAGGTACTGATCTTTAAGTTCTTATTCAAAGGGGTCTTTAAACATTAATACCCCCTCTGTAAAAAAAACTTGTAATTTAGTACCTGTCAGCATTTTTTAATAATTAGGTACCTAACAGGATAAATTTTTTGCAGATAGGTACCCGATCCGCCGCATGTACACAATACAACACATTCGGGTATCCTATATCAACGTAAAGTGATACGTAATACGTTTAGATGGTATGCCATATTAGCATATTTAGGTACGCCCTATTTACACATTAGCTATACCGTACAAACACAATTAGGTACCATATATCAACGTGTTATGGTACGTAACACACACAGGAATGTACGGCATGACTGAAGAGAATGGTACAAATTAAATCAAGTACCTATCTGTAAAACTTTCTGACATATGTACTGATATATGAGTTTTTATTCAAAGGGGTCTTTACACATAAATACCCCCTCTGGAAAATAAACTTCTAATTTAGTACCTTGTCAGCATTTTTTAATATGTAGGTTCCAAACGGGATAAATATTTTGCAGATAGGTACGAAATACGTTTAGAAAATGGTACGCCGTATTAGCACATTTTGGTACGCCCTGTTTACACATTAGGTACGGCGTACAAACACATTTAGGTACCCTATATCAACGTGTTATGGTACGCAATACACACACAAGAAGCTACGACACGACTGAAGAGACTGGTACAAATTAAATCGAGTACCTATCTGTAAAAATTTCTAACATAGGTACTGATCGATAAGTTTTTAATCAAAGGGGTCTTTACACATAAATATTTAGTACCATGTCAGCATTTTTCAATATTTAGGTACCTAACAGGATTAATATTTTGCAGATAGGTACACGATCCGCCGCAGGTACGCCATAAAACACATTGGGTACCCTATATCAACGTATTGTGGTACGTTACACGATTAGAAAATGGTACGCCGTAATAGCACATTTAGGTATGCCCTATTTATACATTAGGTACGCCGTACAAACAATATTAGGTACCCTATATCAACGTGTTATGGTACGCAACACACAGAGGAAGGTACGGCATGACTGAAGAGAATGGTACAAATTAAATCAGGTACGTATCTGTAAAAATTTCTGACATAGGTACTGATCTATAAATTTTTATTCAAAGGGGTCTTTACACATAAATACCCCATCTGTAAAAAAACTTGTAATTTATTACTCTGTCAGCCTCGTTTATATGTAGGTACCTAGCATGATAAATATTTTGCAGATAGGTACTTGATCTGCTGCAGGTACGCCATGCAACACATTTGGGTACCCTATATCGACGTATTGTGGTACGTAATACGTTTAGAAAATGGTACGCCGTATTAGCACATTTAGGTACGCCCTATTTACACATTAGGCACGTCGTACAAACACATTTAGGTACCCTATATCAACGTGTTATGATACGCAATACACACAAGAAGGTAGGACATGACTGAAGCGACTGGTACAAATTAAATCGGGTAGCTATCCGTAAAAATTTCTGACTTAGGTACTAATCGATAAGTTTTTAACCAAAGGGGTCTTTACACATAAATACCCCATCTGTAAAACACTTGTAATTTAGTACCATGTCGGCATTTTTTTATACGTAGGTACCTAACAGAGTATATTTTTTGCAAATAGGTACCCGAAACGTCGCAACTACTCCATACAACACATTTGGGCACCCTATATCAAAGTATTGTGGTACGTAATTCATTTAGAAAATGGTACGTCGTATTAGCACATTTAGGTACGCCATGTTTACACATTAGGTACGTCGTACAAACACATTTAGGTACCATATATAAACGTGTTATGGTTCGCAACACAAAGAGGAAGGTACGGCATAACTGAAGAGACTGGTACAAATTAAATCGGGTACCTATCTGTAAAATTTCTGACATAGGTACTGATCTATAAGTTTTTATTCAAAGGGGTCTTTACACATAAATTCCCCCTCTGTAAAAAAACTTGTAATTTAGTACCCTGTCAGCATTTACTAGGTACCTAACAGGATAAATTTTTTGCAGATAGGTACCCGATCCGCCGCAGGCACGCCATACAACACGTTCGGGTATCCTATATCAACGTATAGTGGTACGTAATACGTTTTGAAAATGGTATGCCGTATTAGCACATTTAGGTTCGCCCTATTTACACATTAGGTACGCCGTACAAACACAATTAGGTACCAGAAATCAACGTGTTATGGTACGCAACACACAGAGGAAGGTACGACATGACTGAAGAGAATGGTACAAATTAAATCAGGTACTATCTGTAAAACTTTCTGACATAGGTACTGATATATAAGTTTTTATTCAATGGGTCTTTATACATAAATACCCCATCTGCAAAAAAAAATTTGTAATTTAGTACCTTGTCAGCATTTTTTAACATGTAGGTTCCAAACGGGATAAATACTTTGCATATAGGTACATAATACGCTTAGAAAATGGTAGGCCGTATTAGCACATTTTGGTACGCCCTATTTACACATTAGGTACGGCGTACAAACACATTTAGGTACGCTATATCAACATGTTATGGTACGCAATACACAAACAAGAAGCTACGACACGACTGAAGAGACTAGTCAAATTAAATCGGGTATCTAAAATTTCTAACATAGGTACTGATCGATAAGTTTTTAATCAAAAGGGTCTTTACACATAAATACCCCCTCTGTAAAACAACTTGCAATTTAGTACCCTGTCAGCATTTTTCAATATTTAGGCACCTAACAGGATAAATATTTTGCAGATACGTACACGATCCGCCGCAGGTACGCCATACAACACATTTGGGTACCCTATATCAACGTATTGTGGTACGTAACACGTTTAGAAAATGGTACGCCGTATTAGCACATTTAGGTCTGCCCTATATATACATTAGGTACGCCGTACAAACAAAATTAGGTACCCTATATCAACGTGTTATGGTACGCAATACACACAGGAAGGTACGGCATGACTGAAGAGAATGGTACAAATTAAATCAGGTACCTATCTGCAAAATTTCTGACATACGTACAGATCTATAAATTTTTATTCAAAGGGGTCTTTACACATAAATACCCCATCTGTAATAAGACTTGTAATTTAGTACTCTGTCAGCTTTTTTTATATGTAGGTATCTAACAGGATAAATATTTTGCAGATAGGTACCCGATCCGCCGCAGGTACGCCATACAACACATTTGGGTACCCTATATCAACGTATTGTGGTACGTAATACGTTTAGAAAATGGTACGCCGTATTAGCACATTTAGGTACGCCCTATTTACACATTAGGTACGCCGTACAAACACATTTAGGTACCCTATATTAACGTGTTAGGATACGCAATATACACAAGATGGTACGACATGACTAAAGCGCCTGGTACCAATTGAATCGGGTACCTATCCGTAAAACTTCCTGACATAGGTACTAATCGATAAGTTTTTAACCAAATGGGTCTTTACACATAAATACCCCATCTGTAAAACACTTGTAATTTAGTTACCTAACCGAGTATATTTTTTGCAAATAGGTACCCGAAACGTTGCCAGTACGCCACACAACACATTTGGGTACCCTATATCAAAGTATTGTGGTACGTAATTCATTTAGAAAATTGTACGTCGTATTAGCACATTTAGGTACGCCATGTTTACACATTAGGTACGCCGTACAAACACAATTAGGTACCAGAAATCAACGTGTTATGGTACGCAACACACACAGGAAGGTACGACATGACTGAAGAGAATGGTACAAATTAAATTAGGTACCTATCTGTAAAACTTTCTGACATAGGTACTGAATATAAGTTTTTATTCAAAGGAGTCTTTATACATAAATACCCCATCTGCAAAAAAAATTTGGTACCTTGTCAGCGTTTTTTAATATGTAGGTTCCAAACGGGATAAATACTTTGCATATAGGTACGTAATACGTTTAGAAAATGGTACGCCGTATTAGCACATTTTGGTACGCCCTGTTTACACATTAGGTACGGCGTACAAACACATTTAGGTATGCTATATCAACATGTTATGGTACGCAATACACACACATGTAGCTACGACACGATTGAAGAGGCTGGTACAAATTAAATCGGGGATCTAACTGTACAAATTTCTTACATAGGTACTGATCGATAAGTTTTTAATCAAAGGGATCTTCACACATAAATACCCCCTCTGTAAAAAACTTGTAATTTAGTACCCTGTCAGTTTTTTTATATGTAGGTACCTAATAGAATAATTTTTTTGCAGATAGGTACCGATCCGCCGCAGGTATGCCATACAACACATTTGGGTACCCTATATCAACGTATTGTGGTAGGTAATACGTTCAGAAAATGGTACGCCGTATTAGCACATTTGGGTACGCCCTATTTACACATTAGGTACGCCGTACAAACACAGTTAGGTACCCCATATCAACGTGTTATGGTACGCAATACACACACAATAAGGTACGACATGACTGAAGAGAAAGGTACAAATTAAATCAGGTACCTATCTGTAAAAATTTCTGACATAGGTACTGATCTATGAGTTTTTATTCAAAGGAGTTTTTTACGCATAGATACCCCCTCTCTAAAAAAACTTGTAATTTAGTACGCTGTCAGCATTTTTCAATAGTTAGGTACGTAACAGGATGAATAATTTGCAGATAGGTACACGATCCGCCGCAGGTACTTCATAAAACATATTTGGGTACCCTATATCAACGTATTGTAGTACGTAACACGTTTAGAAAATGGCACGCCGTATTAGCACATTTAGGTATGCCCTATTTATATATTAGGTACACCGTACAAACAAAATTAGGTACCCTATCTGTAAAACTTTCTGACATATGTACTGATCTATCAATTTTTATTCAAAGGGGTCTTTACACATAAATACCCGATCTATAAAAAACCTTGTAATTTATTACTCTGTCAGCCATTTTTTATATGTAGGTACCTAACGGGATAAATATTTTGCAAATAGGTACCCGATCCGGCGCAGGTACGCCTTACAACACATTTGGGTACCCTATATCAACGTATTGTGGTAAGTAATACGTTTAGAAAATGGTACACCGTATTAGCACATTTAGGTACGCCCTATTTACACATTAGGTACGCCGTACGAACACATTTAGGTACCCTATATAAACGTGTTATGATACGCAATACACAGGAAGGTACGACATGGCTAAAGCGACTGGTACAAACTAAATCGAGTACCTATCCATAAAAATTTCTGACATAGGTACTAATCGATAAGTTTTTAACCAAAGGGGTCTTTACACATAAATACCCCCTCTGTAAAACTCTTGTAGTTTAGTACCGTGTCGGTATTTTTTTATATGTATGTACCTAACGGAGTGTATTGTTTTGCAGATAGGTACCCGAAACGTCGCAAGTACGCCATACAACACATTTGGGTACCCTATATCAAACTATTGTGGTACGTCGTATTAGCACATTTAGGCACGCCATGTTTATACATTAGGTACGCCGTACAAATACATTTAGGTACCATATATCAACGTGATATGGTTCGCAACACAAAGAGGAAGGTACAACATAACTGAAGAGACTGGTACAAATTAAATCGAGTACCTATCTGTAAAAATTTCTGACGTAGGTACTGATCTATAAATTTTTATTCAAAGGGGTCTTTACACATAAATACCCCATCTGTTAAAAAACTTGTAATTTAGTACTCTGTCAGCATTTTTATATATGTCTGTAAGAATAAATTTTTTGCAGATAGGTACCTGATCCGCCGCAGGTACGCCATACAACACATTTGGATACCCTATATAAACGTATTGTGGTACGTAACACGTTTAGAAAATGGTACGCCGTATTAGCACATTTAGGTACGCCCTATTTACACATTTGGTATACCGTACAAACACATTTAGGAACTCTATATCAACGTGTTATGGTACGCAACTCGCACAGAAAGGTACGACATGACTGTAGAGATTGGTACAAATTAAATCGGGTACCCATTTGTAAAATTCTCTGACATAGGTACTGATCAATAAGTTTTTATTCAAAGGGCTCTTTACACATTAATACCCCCTCAGTCAAACAACTTATAATTTAGTACTCTGCCAGCATTTTTTTATATGTAGGTACCTAACAGAATAATTTTTTTGCGGATAGGTACCCGATCCGCCGCAGGTACGCCGTACAACGCATTTGGGTACCCTATATCAACGTATTGTGGTAAGTTTACGTTTAAAAAAAGGTACGCCGTATTAGCACACTTAGGGACACCATATTTACACATTAGGTACGCCGTACAAACACATTTAGGTACACTATATCAACGTGTTATGGTAAGCAACACGAAGGTACGGCATGACTGTAGAGACTGGTACAAATTAAATCAGGTACCTATCTGTAAAAATTTCTGACATAGGTACTGATCTATAAGTTTTTATTCAAATGGGTCTTTACACATAAATACCCCCTCTGTAAAAAAATTGTAATTTAGTACAGTGTGAGCATCTTTTTATATGTAGGTACCTAACAGAATAAATTTTTTGCAGGTAGGTACCCGATCCGTGCAGGTACGCCATACAACACATTTGGGTTCCCTATATCAACGTAGTGTGGTACGTAACACGTTTAGAAAATGATACACCATATTAGCACATTTAGGTACGATTTACACATTAGGTACGCCGTACAAACACATTTAGGTACCATATATCAACGTGTTATGGTACGCAACACACAGAGAAGGTACGGCTTGACTGAAGAGATTGGTACAAATTAAATAGGGTACATATCTGTAAAAATTTCTGACATAAGTTTTTATTCAAAGGGGTCTTTACACATAAATACCCCATCTGTCAAAAAACTTGTAATTTAGTACCCTGTCAGCATTTTTTGATATGTAGGTACCTAACAGAATAAATATTTTGCAGATAGGTACCCGATTCGCCGCAGGTACGCCATACAACACATTTGGGTACCCTATATCAACGTATTGTGGTACGTAATACGTTTAGAAAATGGTACGCCGTATTAGCACATTTAGGTACGCCCTATTTACACATTAGGTACGCCGTACAAACACATTTAGGTACCCTATATTAACGTGTTAGGATACGCATTACACACACAAGAAGGTACGACATGACTGAAGCGACTTGTACCATTTAAATCCGGTACCTATCCGTAAAACTTTCTGACATAGGTACTGATCTGTAAGTTTTTATTCACAGTATTTATGTGTAGATACCCGTAACAATAATAAAAGACATTGAATTTAAAGCCCCCGATTAGAGTCCCAACTATTATATGCTTGAGTAACCTTATTTTCATGTGTGAGGTATTTCGCACCTGACCCATGAAAAAGTCTCTTCCTCAAATGTACGACGCGAGCAAATAATCGATTAAACAGAATAATCTAGTAAGCAGAAATACATACCCCTGAGTCTTAAAAAAAACATATTACATGTTTTCTTATAATGCAACTTTTATCTTCTCTTCAGCAGCAAATAGGCTTCAAAAGTGCATGAGTATTCAGAGCGTCCATCCCGGAAACCGATCGGTTTTTATTACACAACAGGACACAGAAAGAAAGAAAACAACAACCTCGGCCCCGCCGCAGCTTTCACATGTAAGAGCGCATTCGAGGCCTTACCAAAGACTGCGCTCCATCGACGAACACAGTGGTCCCGGTCATATACCTCGCGCCGTCGCTGATCAAATATATGACAGTCGATGCCAAGTCTTTCTTCACGTCGAGCCATCGATGCAGAGGATTTGCATCCCTCACCAATTTCTTAGCCCTCTCCAAGCCGACAGACAGAGGAAACTCGTCGTGGAGATGCAATCCACGGCATAGACCGTTTACCCTAATGTTATGCTTCCCCAACTCCAAAGCAGAGGTCTGTATATTACTAGAAATATGAGATCACTTGTCCCTCATCGGAAAATTAAAGAGGTCTGGTCTTTACTGCATATCACCAGGTGGTTCTACATGAAAAACAATCAATTTCTAACATGGTATCAGAGCGTGTTATGTTATCAAGTTTGTTTGAGTCACTGTCAACTGATTTGACATGTCCGCGTGTTTGACTAAATATTGTGCCACCCATGAGGTGGCGTGTTGGAATTATTTGTCTCACATTGGAAAACCAACATCATTCGACTCGGTATTTAAATCAAAGAGGTCTCTCCCTCCTCCTATCAGTATCACCAATTGGTTTTAGGATGAAACCCTCAATTAACAGTACAAAAACTTTCGAGTGTTGTGTAGTAAAAACGATCTGTTGTTGTGTGTGTATCATGTGTTTATATATATATATACTTACCCTCACTAGCTGATTAATACCAGCCAAACACGAACCGTATGCAGATGCGCCTTGATAGAGTCCTCTTTCGGCGCCGATTATTGAGGTGAGGAATACGATGGAGCCGCCCGATTTATGATCGCGCATGGATTTGCCCACGGCTTTTAAGAGATACCACGGAGCCATGAAATTGATTTTCACAATCTTTTTGAATTCTTCCTGGGGTAGGGACAGAGGATCTTGTATCTTCCCTGTGTTAGAAAACAACATGTTCAGATTATTAGTGCTTACAAAACCCTCTCACTCAGAGGATTCATCATTGCCCACATCATCATCTTGAAACAGTTTTTGCATAAAAAAGAAAAACTGTCCTCTGTCACAGTACAGTCATAGATAGTTCATATCAATATGGCATAGAGTCTTTTGGCGTTTGACCAGTTAAGCATTTGAAGTCAGGCCACACAATGTCCACTAACTGGTCAGTCGAGATCCTTTGAATAATGATCAGTTTATAACTTATCGCAAATTCCTACTCGAACCAGCAATAAAATTTCGAGCAAGCCATTCATTCTGTATGCAATGCATTGATGCTCTGGCATTCATTATCCCCATTGATTTATCACATCAAGGAGGTAGTTATCAGTCCATTCTCATACCTAATGTTAGGAAAGTCTTTAGTAGCCTTAACCTAATCATGTCTGCCTGCACCTTCTTCATTCTTAATTAATATGTTGTCTTCTAAAGAAGAAAAGACAAAGCCATTGAAGCTCCCTACCATTCCTTAACCATTGGCCTCCCAAGATGTAAGTAGCTAATGGGGTTATTTGCTATCTTAAACTCTAAATTTAGTACGTGTTTAAACACTTGAGACCCCAAGTCACCTAACTGTAAGAAGATAATTTTGTTTTTTGTTTTTACCTTCGTAGGAACAGCAGCTGACAAAAGCATCAAAGATCCCATAGATTCCGCTCGCTTTCTCGACAGCTTCGATGAAATCATCTTCTCTCTCCGATTCCATGTTCAAACCCACCACATCGATGGTGACGACGCCGTTTAAGGACCCTTTGATTTTATCCGCCGCGGTCCTCAATTCCTCTTCGTTCCCCATCAAAACCAATCTTCACAACAGTGAGAAAACGTGTATTCATACAGATGGAGGAGCTTATTCTCAAATTAAAAAAAAAAAAAACGCGAAAAAGCACTAATCGAACGATTTTTTATTTGGAAAAATTACCGGCAACCACGCTGAGCTATATGGCGGGCTATGTTGATGGAGATTTCGTCGCCGTTGGATGTGAGAAGAACCTTCTTCCTTGGATTTTCCATTTCCACAAAAAAATAATTAAGGAAAACCGAAGAAAAAAAAATCAAAGCTTGCGATCGTCTCTTTAGAATTTCGGGGAGAAGATCATCAGTAATGTGAGAGAAGCAGCAGCGGCAGAACCGAAATAACTTATATGTGGACTTTGTCTTGAGAGCGACGTTCAACGGACTTCATGTGTAGGTAGCAAAAATCGATATGTAAGAGCTTCTCGAAACCAGAAAAAAAAAAACTAAAATTTACTCCAACCAACCACACAAAATGGGATCTATCATTTATCTCTCCTAAATAATCGCATATATGCAATTGATAACTGTTTTTTGCGTTTTACTTTTTAAAATAGCATAAAAATCCAATATTTATATCTATTTACACGGTAAGACGTCAACTACTAGGGACCGTACGATTTAAAATGGAACTATTCATTGGCAGATTGTACTACACATTGAAAATCCATTAATAGACCAAAAAACGTAGATATTACTATTGCTAGTACTATAATCATGGTGTGAGAACCTACTAAATAATAAACAATTTGCTGGTATTATATTTGGATGCGTTTTATATGTATACATATATTTTATTATTGGTTTTATTAACTTTATTCTAAATCTAAAAAAAATATTTGTAGTCTAAACCGTAAAAATGTAAAATATATGTGTAATATTGAAATGTTGTAAAAATTGATGTGAAAGTAAATATTACAAAATAGACTTTTGAGTTTGAGAATGAGTTGAACGGTTGGAGAATAATTACTGCATTTTGAGTTTGGGTATGAGTTTGAGTTTGAGAATGCGTTTGTCGGTTGGAGATGGTCTAATATACTTTCACTGAGAAAAAAGACATTAAGGCCTATATATTGCAAATTGCTCCCTAAACTATTGATTTGTTCGCAATTAACAGCGTCATTTATGATGAACTGGAGGCTTTTTTAACTTTCTTTTTCCCGATAATAACTTTGCTTTTTAATGTACAAAACAAAAACACATAGGCTGAACAACCATCTCCATGAAATGATTCATCTATTTATGCAGGTGAAAAAGAATAATTTCTCCAGATTTAAATAGTGTTGATACGGACATAAATTGGGCAGGCTAAAAAGAGGAAATAAGGAAATAATTAGCTAATGATAATTATTAAGAGAACTTAGTAAAAATATGAGTTTCCTTGAAAAATACAAAGTTAGATTACGAAGGGAGAATTTTAGGGACCTTGGACGGGTTTAGGGACCTCCAACACGCTTTAGGGAGCTAACAACAGGAAATAAGGGTTTTAGGGACCTCCAAGAGACTTTAGGGACCTAACGCCCATACTAGGGAACTATTTTGGGACCTATTGTGCTAAGCAGGTCCTGTCGTCCCGAGGAAGCGTCGTGAGAAAGCTTCACCAAACGGTCAGAAGTCTAAAAGGACGTCTGACACCACTGAAAAGCTGTTCTGACAGAACCTGTCCCATACACCGGTTGTACCTGACAGCGCAGAGCCAAGTCCCATTTCCAGTCGCCTGACATCCCTGACAGCACAGAAGCTGTAACTGCTGCAGGAATGACCTCTAACAGACGGCCTGCCATTCTGTAGCATCACAGTGTCCCAGGAGGTCATATCAGCAGGAATCTGGGCAATATCCAGGAGCCAGGAACGTACCTTCAGGCAATATTCAAGAGCCTCCTATATAAAGGGGACTTCACCATTTTTTCAAGACAATTCTCATTCTAACACTCTCTCAACGAAAAGCACTTAGAATATTTACAGTTCTTCCACCTTCATGTATTCAAGAGAGAGAAAAGAGAGGATTGAGTGTGTATATTCAAAAGTGATAATGAAATGTGTTGAGTGCGGTCCGTGGACGTAGGATTCAAATGAATCCGAACCACGTAATCTCTTGTTCTCTCTTTTTACGTCCTTATTACGTCTCATTTTGCACCAGATCACACGCGCAACTAGGTCCGCACCGTCCGCGGACCTATACGGACCTTAAAACATCCATGCCTATTACTTTCTGTCACGTCCCAACACATCCTCGAGGTCCCAACACGCCCCTAGACGTCCCGACATGTCCCAACACGCCCCTAAACGTCCGACATGTCCCAACACACCCCTAGACCTATTGTGCTAAGCAGGTCCTGTCGTCCTGAGGAAGCGTCGTGAGGAAGCTTCACCAAACGGTCAGAAGTCTGAAAAGACGTCTGACTGCGCCTGACAACACTTAAAAGCTGTTCCTGAAAAATTGTCTTATGCTTTCTAATGCCCCTGTGTGATGGAATCAGTGTTTTAAATAGCGGTAAAAAGCGCGAGTTAACGCGCGCTATAGCGAATAAATCTGTTAAAACGCTACAAGGCGTAAAAAAAGGCGTATGTATAAAATATTGAGCCCATCCACTAAAGTATTGTCATGTGTCATAAATGAATAGATAAAACATGATAACTAAAGTGGACAACGACAACTGCACACGATTTGACTAGAATAGCTTTTTTAAATTCTTTAAATTTTTAATTATATTCCACAGGTTCATTAAATTATCGTTATCTCGCGCGAGTTTTAAGACAAATTAAATAAACACATCTAGTTTATTAGATTTTTTATGACCAAAATGACATGCATATCTTATATATTTAGTTCATAAGAATCATTTCTTTTAAACATTATGGTTACTCAAATTTAACATTTACTTTTCTAATATGCTTATATTCTCATTCATATATTTTATCATTCAAAAAAATTATCTGGGTGCACATTCCACAACGTAAAAAATTCCATCAAGCAATGATAATTTTAATTAATATCCACATCATCATCAAAGTTAATTTTCAGTTAATAATTACCATATATAATAATGTATGAGTTATAAGATGTCTGTCCGAAATACTCGCGCAATACGCTACGCTATTTACGCTATGCGCTATCGGAACAGAAACGCGACGCGTTGCGCTATACGCGTTTTAAAACACTGGATGGAATGCCTCCCATCTTTAGCCGCCTGATGTCCCTGACAGCACATAAAATAAGCTGCCAGCCCCTGCTCCTGACAACCCAGGGTCAAGTCCCAGCCTGATGTCCCTGAAATGACTGAGTAAGTCCCATCTCCTGGAAATAAGCCATGCTGGCCATTGGGAGCTCCTATAAAAGGAGGACTAACATCATTTCTTCACACATAATTCTCATTCTAACACTCGATAAACACTTAGAAAATTTACAGTTCTTCCACTTTCATGTATTTAAGAGAGAAAAAGAGAGGATTGAGTGTGTACATTCAAAAGTGATAATGATAAGTATTGAGTGCGGTGGACGTAGGATTCAAACGAATCCGAACCACGTAATCTCTTGTTCTCCCTTTCTTCATGATTTTTTTGATAGCTCCTTGTATGGTTTGTGGGATTTTCCTGGTGCTGATTAGGGCGTGCGGTGGTATACGACTTCCGGTAGAGTTTAATCGGATACGAGGGCCGACTGAGCCGAGGCAGCTTTGACGCATGGGACGTGCACGGCGCGGACCTTGCACGGACTCGGGAGGGACCTAGAGAGGACCTGACATAGACCTGGGAATTTCAATGGTTAGGCTACTACCTGTTTCTACGGAAGAAGTTGACTTTGTGCCACCTGGAGGTTCCGGAGTAGTCGCGACACAGAGTTGGTGTTCTTTCCGCAAGTTTTACTTCTTCTTAGGTGGTGGGCCACGTAGCTTCCGGACTGTCCGCAACGTCGTCAATCCAGGACCTGGAGATAACTAACCAGACAGATCTAGTGGCGTAGCAGAGAGGGAACTGCAGAGCTCCCTGGAGAAAGAAGGACGAAAATGCAGCTCTTATGAAATAGCTCGCGAAGGATCTCTGGAGCTCCATCGTTAAGGAGAAGAAGAGTGGGATGCCGATTTCGCGCGCATGACGGAGGTGCATGTGGCTGCCCAGTTGGTGGATGCGAAGGTTGAAGGTATTCGCCTTTGCAGCACCATCTTCCATCCCCGGCGGCTGAGAAGAAATTCTTATAGGACCCGGCTGAATAATGGCGCCAAGCCTATTCGAAGGACTATCTCCCTTTGAGGGATTTTGGGCCTCTGTTGCAACACTGTTTCATGGGCAGCTTCAGTGCCAGGTCCTCGGGGACTGAGGCCGTGTGTGCTCTTCGGGACCTTCCTTTTCCTGGATGCTTCAGGGAGATCCGCAGGCCTTCGAGGACCATCATTTTTGGCTCTCTGCTACAGAGAAGCATGTAGAGGTCCTGGCCCGCTGCCGATATCGTTGATCTTTCGAACGTCGTCTCCAACTCCTACAATGTTTTAGGGAGCTTAACTCCCCTATGTTATGTATCTCTGTTGGAGCCCGTTTTTCCGTGGGTATAGCGCCAGCTAGCTTAGCAATTCGTAAGCCAAGTACGAATTCACGCCATCGGTTGCAATGACCGTCGTCATTGTCCCCATGTGTCATTGTGCTAGGCTCTCTTTCTCCTTAGAAAATTCAGTATTTATGTAGACCCTTAGGTCCTTTGAAAAATATGGGGATCCCCTCATTGATTTACCCTAATTATAGCGCCAGCTTCGCTATGGTACCATTCACGTCGCATTCTTACTGAGAGCCATTGATGTCATGTATTCGAGAGAGAGAAAAGAGAGGATTGGGTGTGTATATTCAAAAGTGATAATGAAAAGTGTTGAGTGCGGTCCGTGGACGTAGGATTCAAATGAATCCGAACCACGTGATCTCTTGTTCTCTCTTTTTACGTCCTTATTACGTCTCATTTTGCACCAGATCACACGCGCAACTAGGTCCGCACCGTCCGTGGACCTATACGGACCTTAAAACATCCATGCCCATTACTTTCTGTCACGTCCCAACACATCCTCGAGGTCCCAACACGCCCCTAGACGTCCCGACATGTCTCGACACGCCCCTAGACGTCCCGACATGTCCCTACACGTCCCAAACACGTCCTAAGATCCCAAATATGTCCCTTTCAGTTCCTTTATAAATAAGCACCTTATGCAAGTCTAAAACTTTGAGATATCATACTTACCGGCTATATAAATTTCCGTTCCCCACATATATAAATCTCTTTGATTGGGATAGCCCCATATCAAATGGCGTCGTCTGTGGGAAACTTCGGAGTTGAAGGCGTGAGTAATTTTTCCTATTTGTGCGAAGTTGTGCTTAGCGTTTTTTAATTCCTTTTTTTCTTTTCTTTACTTCTGCTGGGACGAGAAGAAACACGCGCGAAAAGTCTGGCTGGACCCGCTGTTCGTTGAGGCCACTGGAGGTGACCACCAGGAGCTGATGGGAGAAGATGCTCTCTGCCAAAGAATCTGGACCTACACTCTGCAGGAGTTGCCAAAACACAACTCAAGCTCCTGAGACGTGGTCATGAGCACGACCTTGGCAGAGAGAAGGAAAAGATGAAGACCCGAATTTCTACATTCGGGACCTATGAATCCAGCTCCGCTGATCTGAAGACCCGAATCTCCACCTTCGGGACCTAAAAGCCCAGCCCCGCGCTCGTACGAAGACCTGAAGCTCCGCCTTCAGGACCTTCCAGCTCCCACATTCGGGACCTTCCAGCTCCTCGCTAGCATGCGAAGCTTAGTGGAACCTAGAAGGAATCTCCAAGCCGACGTACGAAAATCTGTGGGAGATACAAACCAAGCTCCTCGCTAGCACGCGAAGGTCCGTGGAACCTAGAAGGAATCTCCAAGCTGACGTTCGGAGATCTGCGGGAGATACAAACCAAGCTCGTCGCTAGCACGCGAAGGTCCGTGGAACCTATAAGGAATCTCCAAGCTGACGTTCGAAGACCGCAGGAGATACAAGCCATGCTCCTCGCCAGCACCCGAAGGTCCGTGGACCTAGAGGATGTGATCGAGAGGCTTATCATGACGGAACACCTGAACAAGATGCTAGCTGCGGTAGTAAAGGTTCGTGCCTCGGTCGCCTACAAAGGTTCGCTTTTAAGGACCTCCAAACCAGGTCCGCTCGAGCACAGGAAGGCCCAATGGATCTATTATAGGACCTCCACGCTGCAGGTCCGACATTGCGGCCCTCAAAGCATCCATCGCCCTTTCCCACAACAAAGATTATGCGAGGAGGACAGCTACCTTAGAACAGACGAAGTAAAGTCGCCAACGCCCATGAAGAAAAGCAAGCCACAGAAATCGGACAGGAAGGAGCAAGTAAGAAGCATGACCAAAGAAAATCAATACTGCATTAACCTCACAACAAGGAGCTGTCGGGATCTCTTCTTAGGGCCCTGCGGAACCTCATATCGTAATGCAACAACTTGAAGGAGATCCTGCTTGGCCAGGAGACACCCCGCGACGAAAAGGCTCTTAGCCGGAACTCTAGGACCCCCTAAATCTCATTCTCATTTACATTATTGTTCCCATACCAAATGTACATACTAACAACTACTATCATTTGAATGATGAATCGAAGGGCCCATCCTAACGAGACATCTGAGGAAGTTCATCGACCATGGCCTCGACCAAGGTCAGGAGGTAGCCAAGAAGGAGTCTGGGGGATCTGTGCCGATTAAAGGCAGACAACCCCCACCTCCTCTAGATAAGGGCTAGCTCCATTTAAGGCTCACATCCCTGTCATAATAGGAGCTCCAGGGCAGGGGAATTCCAATTTCTAACAGAGCCCAAAATCATATACCTAAGCAGTCAAAGATCTGCAGGACCTTAATGGCAGCTCCGCGCTGGCATGCGAAGGTCCAGGGGGCCTAAAAGACAGCTCCACGCTGACATCCGAAGATCCGTGGGAGATGCAAGCCAAGCTCCGCGCTGGTACGCGAAGGTCCGTGGGACCTAAGAAACAGCTCCCCTCTGGCATACGACGATCCGTAGGAGATAAGAGCCCAGCTCCGCGGCGGTGCGCAGACCCGAATCTCCAGGGACCTACAAATCCAGCTCCGCACTGGTCTGGAGCCTAGTTACCACATTTGGAACCTAGAAGCCAATTCCGCGACAACGGCTAAAGATCCACGGGAGACATCCCGCGTTGTTAAGGCTCTTAGCCAGAATTCCAGGGCACTCTAAACCTTATTCTATTTTATATCATCGATACCATAATAAATACGTGCATCATACTAACGGCTGCTATTACTTCAAGGATGAAATCGAAGTGCCCTCCCTAGTGGGACAACTGAGGAAGTTCCTTGACCGTGGCATCAACCAAGGTCGAGGAGTCTCGATCAAAGGCAGACAACCCCCACCTCCTCTAGATAAGGGTCATCTTCATTTAAGGCTCACATCCCTATCATAATGGGAGCTCCAGGACAGGGGAATTCCACTTTCCAGCAGAGCCCGAAATTGTACAATTGAGCATCGAAGGTCCGAACCTCCGGAGATCTGGAGTCAGGGACCTCACCATTAACCGAGGAGCTCCATTTCTCCATTACTTCAATTCCAAACCTCCGACGAGGAGCCCGAATACAGAGCGAGCTGGCGCTATAACCACGCACTTAAGCGAGCTGGCGCTATAACCACGCACTTAAGCGAGCTGGCGCTATAACCACGCGTTTAAGCGAGCGGGCGCTATAACCACGTATTTAAGCGAGCTGGCGCTATAACCACGCATGTAAGTGAGTGAACGCTATAACTACGCATTTAAGCGGGCGGGCGCTATAACCACGCATGTAAGCGAGCGAGCGCTATAACCACGCATTTAAGCGAAGCTGGCGCTATAACCAGGGTAAACTAATGATGTCCCTAAGGAAATACCGCATTGTCAGAATATATATATATATATTATATAATAAACGGTGCACCGTATAATATAATCGATACCAAAGGTCGACGGACCTGCGGTGTACAGGACGCCAAAGGTGATATATCTGCGGTGTGATGATGCCAAAGGTCGACGGACCTGCGGTGTACAGGACGTCAAAGATAATCCATCTGCGATGTGAAATGATGCCCATAAGGGTGTACAAGATGCCGCCGCTGACGGACTGCGGTGTACAGGACATCAAAGGCTCTCAGTAAGCCTGCGACGTGAATGGTACCAAAGCGAAGCTGGAGCTATAACCAGGGTAAATCAATGAGGGAATCCCCATATTTTATAGACCTAAGTGTCTACACAAATACGGAAATCGCTAAGGAGAAAGAGAGCCTAGCACAATGACACCTGAGGACAATGACGACGGTCGTTGCGACCCAGGCGTGAATTCGTACTTGGCTTACGAATTACTAAGCGAGCTGGCGCTATAACCATGCATCTAAGCGAGCTGGCGCTATAACCATGCCACGATAATGATGTTCCCAGGAACATCCATCAGGTCCAGAAAGAACAAAGCACAAAAACATAAAATACAGGAGAACGGGAACTCCGAGGAAACATGCGAACATGGGGAATTAAGCTCCCCAGACCATTATGTCTCGAAACGAATGGCGAAGTATTTTTTACAGGCTATCACCATGATGAAAAAGGAGAGGTCTATACAAGTAGGATGTCCTAGGAGATAGAAGGAACGTGCAGTAGGACTTGGGGATCTCCTTCAAAGTACAAGGCTCGAAGAGGAGCTCCGCCATCAGGTCCCTGCCAAGTCCCTTCCAGATCCCAAAGTCGGCAGATACAACACACGAAACGTGCATAGCACAGAGAAAAAACCCCCGATAGAGACAAGTGAACACAGGGGAGTTAAGCCCCCGTAAAAAATTGCAGGTCCTAAGATATCCGAAAAGGTCTTCTACCAAGTTCTTTGAGGAGTTGGAGACGACAGATCAACAATACCAGCAACAGGCCAGGACCACCGCATGCTTCTCTGCAACAGGGAGCCGAAAATGAGGGTCCTCGGAGGCCTGCATCCAGGAAAAGGAAGGTCCCAAAGAGCATACATGCCTCAGTTCCCGAGGACCCAGCGCTGAAGCCTCCCATGAAATAGTGTTGCATCAGAGGCCCAAAATCCCTCAAAGAGAATGAGTCCCTCAAGTAAGGTTGGCGCCAGTCTTCAGCCAGCTCCTCTAAGAACTTCTTCTCAGCAGGCTGGAACAGACGAATGTGCTGGGAAAGGCGAATACTTTCAGCCTTCGGATCCACCAACTGGGCAGCCACATGCACCTCCGTCATGCTCGGGGAATCGTCATCCCATTCTTCCTTCTCCTTAGAGAAGGAGCTCCATGGACCCCCCCTCGTGCTATTTCACGAGAGTGACATTTTGGTCTTTCTTTCTCCAGGGAGCTCTACATTTCTCCCTCGTGCTGCTCCACTAACTCTGTCTGGTTAGTTATCTTCAGGTCCTGAATTGAAGACTTTGCAGACAGTCCGGAAGCTACGTTCCACCACCTAAGAAGACACCTCGGAGAGATTGGCCCCCGAGATCATCTGGGAGCACCAAACAACTTATCGTTATCATCTTTCCAACGATGTTCGGATAGTCCATGGAAGAAGGGAGCACGACCGCTGAGGTCCCTACAGATCCCGAAAGAAGCTCAGCACCTCACCTCCTGAGGAAGAGTGAAGGAATTCCCTTTTTGCTTTTCCTTTCTAACCTTTTTGATAAAGTTGTTTTCCTTTTGACACTCAAGGCAGGGCAGTGATGGGAACTTCTTGAGCTCCCATAACTGGAGAAGGAACCGAGGGAACATCCTCCGTTCCTTCAGACGGACGGATCTCCTCGCGAACGTCCCTAGCCACCAGGACATAAAGGAGAAGGGAGCTACAGAGGGTGCGCTGGCTTGGGGAGTCGGTCAACATAGCCCACCATGAGGACGTCCTACCTCTGCGTCAGGAACCCAATACACGTGACCGAAAAGCATCAATTCCGCGGCAACAAAGAAAAAAGAAAGGGAAATGCGCCTTTCCAAATACAAGAATAAAGGTTTTTCGGTAAGGGAGGTATGACCTACTATCCCTTATAATTCTTATGGCCTGCCTTACAATTTTTACTCTAATTCACTTTTGTCCCAAAAGACAAATTAGAGTAGGGGAGTGGTTGATACGGAAGTAAATTAGGCAGGCTAAAAAGAAGAAATAAGGAAATAATTAGCTAATGATAATTATTAAGAGAACTTAGTAAAAATATGAGTTCCCTTGAAAATACAAAGTTAGATTACGAAGAAAGCCTTTTAGGGACCTTGGACGGGTTTTAGGGACCTCCAACACGCTTTAGGGAGCTAACAATAGGAAATAAGGGTTTTAGGGACCTCCAAGAGACTTTATGGACCTAACGCCCATACTAGGGAACTATTTTGGGACCTATTGTGCTAAGCAGGTCCTGTCGTCCCGAGTAAGAGTCGTGAGAAAACTTCACCAAACAGTCAGAAGTCTGAAAGGACGTCTGACACCACTGAAAAGCTGTTCTGACAGAACCTGTCCCATCCACCGGTTGTACCTGACAGCGCAGAGCCAAGTCCCATTTCCAGTCGCCTGACATCCCTGACAGCACAGAAGCTGTAACTGCTGCAGGAATGACCTCTGACAGACGGCCTGCCATTCTGTAGCATCACAGTGTCCCAGGAGGTCATATCAGCAGGAATCTGGGCAATATCCAGGAGCCAGGGACGTACCTTCAGGCAATATCCAAGAGCCTCCTATATAAAGGGGACTTCACCATTTTCACAAGACAATTCTCATTCTAACACTCTCACAACGAAAAGCACTTAGAATATTTACAGTTCTTCCACCTTCATGTATTCAAGAGAGAGAAAAGAGAGGATTGGGTGTGTATATTCAAAAGTGATAATGAAAAGTGTTGAGTGCGGTCCGTGGACGTAGGATTCAAATGAATCCGAACCACGTAATCTCTTGTTCTCTCTTTTTACGTCCTTATTACGTCTCATTTTGCACCAGATCACACGCGCAACTAGGTCCGCACCGTCCGCGGACCTATACGGACCTTAAAACATCCATGCCCATTATTTTCTGTCACGTCCCAACACATCCTCGAGGTCCCAACACGCCCCTAGACGTCCCGACATGTCTCAACACGCCCCTAGACGTCCCGACATGTCCCTACACGTCCCAAACACGTCCTAAGATCCCAAATATGTCCCTTTCAGTTCCTTTATAAATAAGCACCTTATGCACGTCTAAAACTTTGAGATATCTTACTTACCGGCTATATAAATTTCCGTTCCCACACATATAAATCTCTTTGATTGGGATAGCTCGATATCAAATGGCGTCGTCTGTGGGAAACTTCGGAGTTGAAGGCGTGAGTAATTTTGCCTATATTGTGCGAAGTTGTGCTTAGCGTTTTTTAATTCCTTTTTTCTTTTCTTTACTTCTGCTGGGACGAGACGAAACACGCGCGAAAAGTCTGGCTGGACCCGCTGTTCGTTGAGGCCACTGGAGGTGACCACCAGGAGCTGATGGGAGAAGATGCTCTCTGCAAAAGAATCTGGACCTACACTCTGCAGGAGTTGCCAAAACACAACTCAAGCTCCTGAGACGTGGTCATGAGCACGACCTTGGCAGAGAGATGGAAAAGATGAAGACCCGAATTTCTACATTCGGGACCTATGAATCCAGCTCCGCTGATCTGAAGACCCGAATCTCCACCTTCGGGACCTAAAAGCCCAGCCCCGCGCTCGTACGAAGACCTGAAGCTCCGCCTTCAGGACCTCCCAGCTCCCACATTCGGGACCTTCCAGCTCCTCGCTAGCATGCGAAGCTTAGTGGAACCTAGAAGGAATCTCCAAGCCGACGTACGAAGATCTGTGGGAGATACAAACCAAGCTCCTCGCTAGCACGCGAAGGTCCGTGGAACCTAGAAGGAATCTCCAAGCTAACATTCGAAGATCTGCGGGAGATACAAACCAAGCTCGTCGCTAGCACGCGAAGGTCCGTGGAACCTATAAGGAATCTCCAAGCTGACGTTCGAAGATCCGCAGGAGATACAAGCCATGCTCCTCGCCAGCACCCGAAGGTCCGTGGACCTAGAGGATGTGATCGAGAGGCTTATCCTGACGGAACACCTGAACAAGATGCTAGCTGCGGTAGTAAAGGTTCGTGCCTCGTCGCCTACAAAGGTTCGCTTTTAAGGACCTCCAAACCAGGTCCGCTCGAGCACAGGAAGGCCCAATGGATCTATTATAGGACCTCCACGCTGCAGGTCCGACATTGCGGCCCTCAAAGCATCCATCGCCCTTTCCCACAACAAAGATTATGCGAGGAGGACAGCTACCTTAGAACAGACGAAGTAAAGTCGCCAACGCCCATGAAGAAAAGCAAGCCACAGAAATCGGACAGGAAGGAGCAAGTAAGAAGCATGACCAAAGAAAATCAATACTGCATTAACCTCACAACAAGGAGCTGTCGGGATCTCTTCTTAGGGCCCTGCGGAACCTCATATCGTAATGCAACAACTTGAAGGAGATCCTGCTTGGCCAGGAGACACCCCGCGACGAAAAGGCTCTTAGCCGGAACTCTAGGACCCCCTAAACAACTACTATCATTTGAATGATGAATCGAAGGGCCCATCCTAACGAGACATCTGAGGAAGTTCATCGATCATGGCCTCGACCAAGGTCGGGAGGTAGCCAAGAAGGAGTCTGGGGGATCTGTGCCGATTAAAGGCAGACAACCCCCACCTCCTCTAGATAAGGGCCAGCTCCATTTAAGGCTCACATCCCTATCATAATAGGAGCTCCAGGGCAGGGGAATTCCAATTTCTAACAGAGCCCAAAATCATATACCTAAGCAGTCAAAGATCTGCAGGACCTTAATGGCAGCTCCGCGCTGGCATGCGAAGGTCCAGGGGGCCTAAAAGACAGCTCCACGCTGACATCCGAAGATCCGTGGGAGATGCAAGCCAAGCTCCGCGCTGGTACGCGAAGGTCCGTGGGACCTAAGAAACAGCTCCCCTCTGGCATACGACGATCCGTAGGAGATAAGAGCCCAGCTCCGCGGCGGTGCGCAGACCCGAATCTCCAGGGACCTACAAATCCAGCTCCGCACTGGTCTGGAGCCTAGTTACCACATTTGGAACCTAGAAGCCAATTCTGCGACAACGGCTAAAGATCCACGGGAGACATCCCGCGTTGTTAAGGCTCTTAGCCAGAATTCCAGGGCACTCTAAACCTTATTCTATTTTATATCATCGATACCATAATAAATACGTGCATCATACTAACGGCTGCTATTACTTCAAGGATGAAATCGAAGTGTCCTCCCTAGTGGGACAACTGAGGAAGTTCCTTGACCGTGGCATCAACCAAGGTCGAGGAGTCTCAATCAAAGGCAGACAACCCCCACCTCCTCTAGATAAGGGTCATCTTCATTTAAGGCTCACATCCCTATCATAATGGGAGCTCCAGGACAGGGGAATTCCACTTTCCAGCAGAGCCCGAAATTGTACAATTGAGCATCGAAGGTCCGAACCTCCGGAGATCTGGAGCCAGGGACCTCACCATTAACCGAGGAGCTCCATTTCTCCATTACTTCAATTCCAAACCTCCGACGAGGAGCCCAAATACAGAGCGAGCTGGCGCTATAACCACGCACTTAAGCGAGCTGGCGCTATAACCACGCGTTTAAGCGAGCGGGCGCTATAACCACGTATTTAAGCGAGCTGGCGCTATAACCACGCATGTAAGTGAGTGAACGCTATAACTACGCATTTAAGCGGGCGGGCGCTATAACCACGCATGTAAGCGAGCGGGCGCTATAACCACGCATTTAAGCGAAGCTGGCGCTATAACCAGGGTAAACTAATGATGTCCCTAAGGAAATACCGCATTGTCAGAATATATATATATTATATAATAAACGGTGCACCGTATAATATAATCGATACCAAAGGTCGACGGACCTGCGGTGTACAGGACGCCAAAGGTGATATATCTGCGGTGTGATGATGCCAAAGGTCGACGGACCTGCGGTGTACAGGACGTCAAAGATAATCCATCTGCGATGTGAATGATGCCATAAGGGTGTACAAGATGCCGTCGCTGACAGGCTGCGGTGTACAGGACATCAAAGGCTCTCAGTAAGCCTGCGACGTGAATGGTACCGAAGCGAAGCTGGCGCTATAACCAGGGTAAATCAATGAGGGGATCCCCATATTTTTTAGACCTAAGTGTCTACACAAATACTGAAATCACTAAGGAGAAAGAGAGCCTAGCACAATGACACCTGAGGACAATGACGACGGTCATTGCGACCCAGGCGTGAATTCGTACTTGGCTTACGAATTACTAAGCGAGCTGGCGCTATAACCATGCATCTAAGCGAGCTGGCGCTATAACCATGCCACGATAATGATGTTCCCAGGAACATCCATCAGGTCCAGAAATAACAAAGCACAAAAACATAAAATACAGGAGAACGGGAACTCCGAGGAAACATGCGAACCTGGGGAATTAAGCTCCCCAGACCATTATGTCTCGAAACGAATGGCGAAGTATTTTTTACAGGCTATCACCATGATGAAAAAGGAGAGGTCTATATAAGTAGGATGTCCTAGGAGATAGAAGGAACGTGCAGTAGGACTTGGGGATCTCCTTCAAAGTACAAGGCTCGAAGAGGAGCTCCGCCATCAGGTCCCTGCCAAGTCCCTTCCAGATCCCAAAGTCGGCAGATACAACACACGAAGCGTGCATAGCACAGAGAAAAAACCCCCGATAGAGACAAGTGAACACAGGGGAGTTAAGCCCCCGTAAAAAATTGAAGGTCCTAAGATATCCGAAAAGGTCTTCTACCAAGTTCTTTGAGGAGTTGGAGACGACAGATCAACAATACCAGCAACAGGCCAGGACCACCGCATGCTTCTCTGCAACAGGGAGCCGAAAATGAGGGTCCTCGGAGGCCTGCATCCAGGAAAAGGAAGGTCCCAAAGAGCATACATGCCTCAGTTCCCGAGGACCCAGCGCTGAAGCCTCCCATGAAATAGTGTTGCATCAGAGGCCCAAAATCCCTCAAAGAGAATGAGTCCCTCAAGTAAGGTTGGCGCCAGTCTTCAGCCAGCTCCTCTAAGAACTTCTTCTCAGCAGGCTGGAACAGACGAATGTGCTGGGAAAGGCGAATACTTTCAGCCTTCGGATCCACCAACTGGGCAGCCACATGCACCTCCGTCATGCTCGTGGAATCATCATCCCATTCTTCCTTCTCCTTAGAGAAGGAGCTCCATGGACCCCTCCTCGTGCTATTTCACGAGAGTGACATTTTCGACTTTCTTTCTCCAGGGAGCTCTGCATTTCTCCCTCGTGCTGCTCCACTAACTCTGTCTGGTTAGTTATCTTCAGGTCCTGAATTGAAGACTTTGCAGACAGTCCGGAAGCTACGTTCCACCACCTAAGAAGACACCTCGGAGAGATTGGCCCCCGAGATCATCTGGGAGCACCAAACAACTTATCGTTATCATCTTTCCAACGATGTTCGGATAGTCCATGGAAGAAGGGACCACGACCACTGAGGTCCCTACAGATCCCGAAAGAAGCTCAGCACCTCACCTCCTGAGGAAGAGTGAAGGAATTCCCTTTTTGCTTTTCCTTTCTAACCTTTTTGATGAAGTTGTTTTCCTTTTGACACTCAAGGCAGGGCAGTGATGGGAACTTCTTGAGCTCCCATAACTGGAGAAGGAACCGAGGGAACATCCTCCGTTCCTTCAGACGGACGGATCTCCTCGCGAACGTCCCTAGCCACCAGGACATAAAGGAGAAGGGAGCTACAGAGGGTGCGCTGGCTTGGGGAGTCGGTCAACATAGCCCACCATGAGGACGTCCTACCCCTGCGTCAGGAACCCAATACACGTGACCGAAAAGCATTAATTCCGCGGCAACAAAGAAAAAAGAAAGGGAAATGCGCCTTTCCAAATACAAGAATAAAGGTTTTTCGGTAAGGGAGGTATGACCTACTATCCCTTATAATACTTATGGCCTGCCTTACAATTTTTACTCTAATTCACTTTTGTCCCAAAAGACAAATTAGAGTAGGGGAGTGGTTGATACGGAAGTAAATTAGGCAGGCTAAAAAGAAGAAATAAGGAAATAATTAGCTAATGATAATTATTAAGAGAACATAGTAAAAATATGAGTTTCCTTGAAAATACAAAGTTAGATTACGAAGAAAGCCTTTTAGGGACCTTGGACGGGTTTAAGGGACCTCCAACACGCTTTAGGGAGCTAACAATAGGAAATAAGGGTTTTAGGGACCTCCAAGAGACTTTAACTAGGGAACTATTTTGGGACCTATTGTGCTAAGCAGGTCCTGTCGTCCCGAGGAAGCGTCGTGAGAAAGCTTCACCAAACAGTCAGAAGTCTGAAAGGACGTCTGACACCACTGAAAAGCTGTTCTGACAGAACCTGTCCCATCCACCGGTTGTACCTGACAGCGCAGAGCCAAGTCCCATTTCCAGTCGCCTGACATCCCTGACAGCACAGAAGCTGTAACTGCTGCAGGAATGACCTCTGACAGACGGCCTGCCATTCTGTAGCATCACAGTGTCCCAGGAGGTCATATCAGCAGGAATCTGGGCAATATCCAGGAGCCAGGGACGTACCTTCAGGCAATATCCAAGAGCCTCCTATATAAAGGGGACTTCACCATTTTCACAAGACAATTCTCATTCTAACACTCTCACAACGAAAAGCACTTAGAATATTTACAGTTCTTCCACCTTCATGTATTCAAGAGAGAGAAAAGAGAGGATTGGGTGTGTATATTCAAAAGTGATAATGAAAAGTGTTGAGTGCGGTCCGTGGACGTAGTATTCAAATGAATCCGAACCACGTAATCAATTGTTCTCTCTTTTTACGTCCTTATTACGTCTCATTTTGCACCAGATCACACGCGCAACTAGGTCCGCACCGTCCGTGGACCTATACGGACCTTAAAACATCCATGCCTATTACTTTCTGTCACGTCCCAACATATCCTCGAGGTCCCAACACGCCCCTAGACGTCCCGACATGTCCCAACACGCCCCTAAACGTCCCGACATGTCCCAACACGCCCCTAGACCTATTGTACTAAGCAGGTCTTGTCGTCCTGAGGAAGCGTCGTGAGGAAGCTTCACTAAACGGTCAGAAGTCTGAAAAGACGTCTGACTGCGCCTGACAACACTTAAAAGCTGTTCCTGACAAGTTGTCTTATGCTTTCTAATGCCCCTGTGTGATGGAATCAGTGTTTTAAATAGCGGTAAAAAGCGCGAGTTAACGCGCTCTATAGCGAATAAATCTGTTAAAACGCTACAAGCCGTAAAAAAAGGCGTATGTATAAAATATTGAGCCCATCCACTAAAGTATTGTCATGTGTCATAAATGAATAGATAAAACATGATAACTAAAGTGGACAACGACAACTGCACACGATTTGACTAGAATAGCTTTTTTAAATTCTTTAAATTTTTAATTATATTCCACATGTTCATTAAATTATCGTTATCTCGCGCGAGTTTTAAGACAAATTAAATAAACACATCTAGTTTATTAGATTTTTTATGACCAAAATGACATGCATATCATATATATTTAGTTTATAAGAATCATTTCTTTTAAAGATTATGGTTACTCAAATTTAACATTTACTTTTCTAATATGCTTATATTCTCATTCATATATTTTATCATTCAAAAAAATTATATGGGTGCACATTCCACAACGTAAAAAATTCCATCAAGCAATGATAATTTTAATTAATATCCACATCATCATCAAAGTTAATTTTCAGTTAATAATTACCATATATAATAATGTATGAGTTATAAGACGTCTGTCCGAAATACTCGCGCAATACGCTACGCTATTTACGCTATGCGCTATCGGAACAGAAACGCGACGCGTTGCGCTATACGCGTTTTAAAACACTGGATGGAATGCATCCCATCTTTAGCCGCCTGATGTCGCTGACAGCACAGAAAATAAGCTGCCAGCCCCTGCTCCTGACAACCCAGGGTCAAGTCCCGGCCTGATGTCCCTGAAATGACTGAATAAGTTCCATCTCCTGGAAATAAGCCATGCTGGCCATTGGGAGCTCCTATAAAAGGAGGACTAACATCATTTCTTCACACATAATTCTCATTCTAACACTCACCACGATAAACACTTAGAAAATTTAAAGTTCTTCCACTTTCATGTATTTAAGAGAGAAAAAGAGAGGATTGAGTGTGTACATTCAAAAGTGATAATGAAAAGTATTTAGTGCGGTGGACGTAGGATTCAAACGAATCCGAACCACGTAATCTCTTGTTCTCCCTTTCTTCATGAATTTTTTGATAGCTCCTTGTATGGTTTGTGGGATTTTCCTGGTGCTGGTTAGGGCGTGCGGTGGAATACGACTTCCGGCAGAGTTTAATCGGATACGAGGGCCGACTGAGCCGAGGCAGCTTTGACGCATGGGACGTGCACGGCGCGGACCTTGCACGGACTCGGGAGGGACCTAGAGAGGACCTGACATAGACCTGGGCATTTCAATGGTTAGGCTACTACCTGTTTCTACGGAAGAAGTTGACTTTGTGCCACCTGGAGGTTCCGGATAGTCGCGACACAGAGTTGGTGTTCTTTCCGCAAGTTTTACTTCTTCTTAGGTGGTGGGCCACGTAGCTTTCGGACTGTCCGCAAAGTCGTCAATCCAGGACCTGACTAACCAGACAGATCTAGTGGCGCAGCAGAGAGGGAACTGCAGAGCTCCCTGGAGAAAGAAGGGCGAAAATGCAGCTCTTATGAAATAGCTCGCGAAGGATCTCTGGAGCTCCATCGTTAAGGAGAAGAAGAGTGGGATGCCGATTTCGCGCGCATGACGGAGGTGCATGTGGCTGCCCAGTTGGTGGATGCGAAGGTTGAAGGTATTCGCCTTTGCAGCACCATCTTCCATCCCCGGCGGCTGAGAAGAAATTCTTATAGGACCCGGCTGAATAATGGCGCCAAGCCTATTCGAAGGACTATCTCTCTTTGAGGGATTTTGGGCCTCTGTTGCAACACTGTTTCATGGGCAGCTTCAGTGCCAGGTCCTCGGGGACTGAGGCCGTGTGTGCTCTTCGGGACCTTCCTTTTCCTGGATGCTTCAGGGAGATCCGCAGGCCTTCGAGGACCCTCATTTTTGGCTCTCTGCTACAGAGAAGCATGTAGAGGTCCTGACCCGCTGCCGATATCGTTGATCTTTCGAACGTCGTCTCCAACTCCTACAATGTTTTAGGGAGCTTAACTCCCCTATGTTATGTATCTCTGTTGGAGCCCGTTTTTCCTTAGGCTTTATAGTCATCGTTGCATCCGTCGTCCTTGGGATCTGGAAGGGACCTGGCAGGGACCTGATGGTGGAACTCCTCTTCGAGCCTCGCACTTTGAAGGAGATACCCAAGTCCTACAGTACATTGCTCCTAGCTCCCTGAGACATCCTATTTGTATAAACCTCTATTCTGCCTTTTTTTCATCATGGTGATGGCCAGTAAAAAATACTTTGTCATGTTTTTTCCTCCGAGACATAATGGTGTGGGGAGCTTAACTCCCATGTTCGCATGTTTCATCGGAGTTCCCTTTCCCCGTATTACATGTTCATGTTTTTGTGCTTTGCATCCTTTCGAGACCTGATGGATGTTTCTGGGAACATCATTGTCGTGGCATGGTTATAGCACCAGCTCGCTTACATGAGTGGGTATAGCGCCAGCTAGCTTAGCAATTCGTAAGCCAAGGACGAATTCACGCCATCGGTTGCAATGACCGTCGTCATTGTCCCCATGTGTCATTGTGCTAGGCTCTCTTTCTCCTTAGAAAATTCAGTATTTATGTAGACCCTTAGGTCCTTTGAAAAATATGGGGATCCCCTCATTGATTTACCCTGGTTATAGCGCCAGCTTCGCTATGGTACCATTCACGTCGCATTCTTACTGAGAGCCATTGATGTCATGTACGCCGCAGCCCGTCAGCGGCGGTATCTTGTACACCCTTATGGGCATCATTCACATCGCAGATGGATTATCTTTGACGTCCTGTACACCGCAGGTCCGTCGACCTCTGGCATCAAATTACACTGCAGATATATTATCGTTGGCGTCTTGTACACCGCAGGTCCGTTGACCTTTGGCATCGATTATATTATACGGTGCCCAGTTTATTATATAATATTTATATTCCGACGAGGAGGTATTTCCTTAGGGACCTTATTAGTTTACCCTTGTTATAGCGTCAGCTTTGCTTAAACGCGTGGGTATAGCGCATGCTCGCTTAAATGCGTAGTTATAGCGCCCGCTCGCTTAAATGCGTGGTTATAGTGCCAGCTCGCTTAAATGCGTGGTTATAGCGCCCGCTCGCTTAAATGCGTGGGTATAGCTTCCGCTCGGTTAGTATTCGGACTCCTTGTTGGAGGCTTGGAAGAAAGTAATGGCGAAATGGAGCTCCTATCCTCTCGGTTAATGATGAGGTCCCTGGCTCCAGATCTCCGTTGATTCGGACCTTCGACCGCTCAGGTGTGCAATTTCAGGCTCCGTTGGAAATTGGAATTCCCTTTGCCTGGAGGTCCTATTATGATAGGGATGTAAGCCTTAAATAGAGCTGGCCCCTATCCAGAGGAGGTAGGGTTGTCTGCCTTTAATCGGCACAGATTCCCCAAACTCCTTATTGGCCCACCTACTGACCTTGGTCGAGGCCACGGTCAAAGAACTCCTTATCGCTGTGCACTGTTTATTCCTTCATGTTTAGCATAACGTTTGGGGTTTTATTGTAGTTTCTTCAACCTCATTGCTAGCGTTTATGGCTGGATTTAAGGGTTCTTTGGAGATGCACTAAACAAGTGTTTCCGATAATATGAGAAATCCGATAGACGAAGGCTCACATGTGATCAGATACAACCAACCACAATCTAACAACAGAAAACAAAACCGAAAAAGAACAAAGACACAAAGCGTAAGCAAAATGACTAAAGACCTTACCATATATTCTATTGATCATAAAAAATCTCCATTCTCTGTTAGTTATATCTTCTGTTTCTAATACATTTTGTAATATAAATTCTCCATTACAACAATTAGCTCAAAATAATATTACAAACGAAAGATACAATAATAAGAAGCCAAAGTTCTCCACAAGATTTAAAACGATTTTGGACATCGACAACAATCATCTTAGTAAGACGAGGTTTTTCATTCCAATGCTAATGCGATAATTTATGGAAATATCGTTCTCAAGTTGGATGGAATTTCAATGAAAATATCATTTACTCCAAGAAATGAAATGCTTCATTTTTTACTTTGAATAACAAAATATCATAACTAAATTATTCTGAATAAGAAATAACCAATTATTACAAGTGAGTCTGATCTAACTTTGTGTAATTCTAAAAGTATTACTTCCTCCGTCCCATTTAATTCTTCCCAAAGATCAGTGGGCACGGGGATTAAGAAACTACATTATTTTAATATTATAGTACACTTTAAAGGTACGGAGAGAGAAAACTTATTAGTGGACACGCAAACTAAGAAGTCTCTTTTTAATATAAATGGTGTAATTAGTTTAATTATTGGAATAATTTTTGACCAAAATGGAAATGGGAAGAATTATGTGGGACGCCCGAAATAGAAAGATGGGAAGAAATAAGTGGGACAGAGGTAGTATAACTTTTCATAACGTATTACTAACTAGGAAAATTCAATAAGTGGAAGGTATTTGTTTCAATTCCTTTTGAAGTCAAGAACGCAAGCTCGTAGCATATCTTCCAGGATTTGAATAGTTCGTTCGGACTGTCCGTAGGTTTGAATAGTTATTTACGCTTCGATCTTACTGGGATCCACCGAGTTCCATTTCCAGAAATGACGTGTCCCAGAGAGGCCACTTGTTCGAGCCAGAATTCACACTTCTTGAATTTGGCATAGAGCTGTTTCTCCCGCGGAATTCCTAGGACTGTTCGTAGGTGGGTCGCGCGTCTTCCTTCGTCTTAGAATATATGAGAATATCGTCGATGAAGACGATAATGAAGCGATCGAGGAAATCTTTGATAACCCGATTCATCAGGTCCATAAAAGCGGGTGGTGCGTTTGTCAGCTGCAAGGCATGACAAAAAACTCGTAATGGTCGTACCTCGTGCTGAACGCGATTTTCGGAACATCTGCCTCCCTAATTTTCAGTTGATGATATCCCGAACGAATGTCGATTTTCGAGAATACCGCCGCCCCTTGTATTGGTCGAACAAATCATCAATCATTGGCAATGGATAATTTATTTTTGATGGTGTCAGCTCTCTATAGTCGATGCATAGCGTCATCGACCCATCATTCTTCCGTACAAAAAGGACCGGTGCTCCCTAGAGAGAGAAGTTGGGCTGAATGAATCCTTACTGTAGCAGTTCCTCCAACTGTTCCTTCAACTCTCGTAGTTCATTTGGTGCTAGTCGATAAGGGGCTTTAGAGATTAGAGCTGCTCCTGGTACTAGGTCAACTGTGAACTGTATTTCTCGATTTGGGGGAACCTCGGGAGATCATCTGGAAAAACATCGGGAAACTCATTTAAGATGGACACATTCTTCAACTCTGGCTGGGGAACTTCCTCCGTCTTTACCGCATATATAAGAACGGACTCACAACCCGACCTCAGAAGTCGCCTTTAGAGCAGAAATTCGAGTTATGCTATTCTGGTTTGCCTTACCCGAAAAAGTAAACACCTCTTCTTCGGATGGTTGGAATCTAACGATCTTCTTATTACAGTCGATTATGGCTCCATATTTTGAAAGCTAATCCATCCCGAAAATAACGTCGTACTCGTTCTTCGAGATTACGATCAGATCGACGCTTAGACATCTACCCTCAACGGTTACGGTGCATCCTTCCAATAATTGGTTAGTGCGCGTCGGATCTCCGTGTGGTAAGGTTACTAATAGTGCATCCGTTAGGAATTATTTATTGTGTTCAATTAATTAGTTTATAGGTCTTGTGTTTTGTTTAAGTGAACTGTGCTTTAATATTTCAGAGCCCAATGACCTTATTATTGTAATGGGCTTATAAGGGCCCAAGTACTATATACCAACATGTGGTATAAGTACTAAAGCCCTAACACCATGTTAGGGTGTCTTGTGTGTGAAAATTATAGAGAGAAATTTTTAGTGATGCCCCAACCTTCAACTCACGCAAACACCCCACGGATTCAATTCTTCCCATCTCTAAATCGTGGTAAAATCGTCCTATTGTCAGTTTATTTGGATAGGTTAGGACCAAAAGTGGTATCTGAGCCAAACACGTTCGGATTTGCGTGACTTTTCTGAAATTTTTGGGTATTTTTTTTTGCTCGAAAAGCCTTGTTATTGAGTTTAGTTGATTTTACTAATTTTTCAAGCTCTAGAGTTAAATAGCTTGTTTTCGAGTGTTTTTAAGTGATTACCCAACATTTTGCAGTAGATTTGAGTGAGTTTAGGTAGAAATCGCATAGAAAATCGTCATTTTTCTGCCCACAAAAATTTTTGGGTAGATGAACTACAGTACAGATTTTCGGGTGCTTCAGTGATTTTTGGGTGATTTTCAGCCTGTTTCTGCAGCACCCGAATTTGGACTCGAAAATATACCCGAATTTCTTAAAGTTTCAGCAAAAATTCCTTGTAGAAAAAAACGTTTTTACCCGAATTTCTCTACCGGAATTTTCACAAAATCGGCAAATTTTTACTGTTTTAAAAATCTCGGCGAAATTTTCATTGTAGCAAGTACTTCATTTCACTCGAACTTTGCCCGAAAATTTCCTACCCGAATTTTGTCTCAGCGAAAATTAGGACACCCGAATTTCAACTCGGCGAATTTTCACTGTAGCTAAATCATCCGAATTTTGCTACCCGAAAATCAACTTACCCGAAATTATTTCTACCCGATTTTCTACCTACCCGAAAATTGGCCAAAGTTTAGACACCCAAAAATTTCCATCTGATTTACCCGAAATTTTCGCCGCATGCTTATTATTACCCGAATTTCATACCCGAAAATTGTTTTCAAAGCTTAGAATTTTCTGTCAAAATCTTCACCCGAATTTAGTTAAGATCCTCAGCAAAATTCATCAACCGAATTTCACCTGAGCACTTTCATCCTTTAAGACTTACGGTCCAATTTTCACTAACTCACCCTTAAAAAATTCACACTCAAACGTTTTTATCGCAAAAAAAAATTTCGGTCCCCCCCGCGGAACAAAAAGGTTTGAAGGAGCAAAAAACGTCTTCTGGAGGAAAATTTTTGAGGAAATTTTTTTTTTTTACATCATTTCATAGAGAAAAATTTTCTGAGTCCAATAGACGTAGTCTATTTTAAAACCTTTTTCGAAAATTTACAAAATAATATTTCCGGGCCCAAAATTTTCAGTGTCGACGACGTTTTTCTCAAATTTTTTAAAGCAAATCCATAAAACGTGTCAACGATCATGTATCCAACAATCTAATTAGGACTCCTTTGGCAAATTATAGAAAACGTTTTGGTAATTTTCATGAAATTTTCGAAATCATCTCAAAAGTTTCATGTGCACACTAAAAAATTTTCGACGCTAATAATTTTTTGAAACTTCATCCTATCTTTCGACAAAACCGAACTTTTCGAAGTTGAGTTTTCAAAAGCCATTTGTAATATGTCTTGGTATTTTCTGAAAAGAAAGTGAATGCTCAAGCTAAAGAAATTGAGGAATTAAAGCTTCAATTGAGCTAAGTCGTCTAGAAGGCATAAGAACTGAGTGAAATGTAGTCAACAATATGAGATTACCCTAAAAGACCGCAATAACTATTTCACTAGAGTTATCCCTTTAGAGGAAATTATTGCGAAACTTGACGACCACAATTCCTCTTTAGCGTCCAAAGGGGAACAAAATAATTTACATTAATAAATCTAAATCTTGTTGGGAAATTACAGAGGTTGCTAGTAGAATTTCCGAATTGAACGCAAACTTGGAATCGGAAAGAGTGGGTTTTCGAGCGGAAAAGCAAAAATTTTTTAAAGGTGATATCAAATCTCGCTCAAAAATTCCCCTACCTTACCTGTCCCAAATAATCTTTCTATAGAAATATCTTCATTTAAGCAGGATAAGGGAACTCAAACGGACACCTTTGTTCCTAAAATTAAGAAACTTTTACTAATTCCAAGTCATCGGTGACTGGAGCTTTAAACGAAGATCTTTCATTAGTGTGTTACTAATTCCTAAACGACTTCCAAGTCAACCTAACACACTTTCACTCGCGCTGAAATGAATTTTTCGTGTCAAATTGAGCACCAATGGGTTTGTAAGTCAAATATAAAACTAGGTAGTTCAAAACAAAAATGGATACCTAGGACTACAATAAAGGATGACTTAGGTCTAAAGTCAAAATTATACCTTATGTGCATAATTTGTTTTCTGCTAATAAGGGAGGACCCATTCAAAAATGGTTACCAACGTCTCGATAATGTTTTGCAGATTCCAGCATGGGTAGGTACTTAGAGAGCCGTTCCACACCCATGACTGGTGTGCGATTCGAGCAAACACAATATTCCCTAACGTATGGTACCTGAAGTGGCCCCACATATGTGATCAATTATGTGGGCAACTATAATCACGCTGACAAATTTGGTAAATTCTAAATATGCATAAAATTACATGTTCGAAATGCACTATATTATCAATATGCATATGTGCTGAAAAGAATGATATTCCAAATGTGTTAGTGAAATCTAGGAGGAACTGCGTATTTTTTGAAATATATTGTTCATCCTTGAATGTACGATTTAAATAGGTTTCCCGTAAAATCAGAAAATGCCATAGTTTCTACATGCCACCTTATTATACAATGACATATGTTTCACATAGTATTTGTTCTTACATGTCATAGCTAACAGGAAAGATCTAAAGCCAAATGAGGTAGGAATATGTGCTTACATTAAGGGGGAGCTTAATTTACAAAATTAAGGGGGAGAATTTTATGTGACTCAAATTAAATTTGCCATAATTTTGTAAATTAAAATTTTCAAGAGGGAGCATCACTTGATTGCGAAAGAAGCGTCGATTAAAGGAAATTCAAGGATTCTCGATCGACCGATTTTCGAAAACCCACAGTTTTGCAAAAATCACCTTTCGAAAATCGACGATTAGGTGTTTACTTTGGTGTTTAATCGAGTGTATTGGATGTATTTTAGCTCAAAACTGAGTTTTGTGCTATTACTTAGTAGAAAATTTCTTCAAAATTTTGTTGACTTTTGATTTTTCGCAACAGATAGGTTAAAGTTTTGTTTCGAAAAACTTTTCGAGAATTTGATCCTGAAATCCTGACTTTCGAAAATTGGATTTTGAAAATTGTTTTCGAAACTTAGGTTTTCGCAACTCAGTGTTTTGAAATTCAGTTTATACTTAAAAGAAGCTTTTCTCAAAACAGATTTTCGAAACCTCAACATTAATGAAAATTTTCGAAACATCATATCTTTCGAAACTTATCTTCGCATATAGGCCTTTCGAGATCACTTTTGAAAATTATTTTCGCACACAGGGCTCCAAAAATCACTTTCGATACTTAGAAAATTTTTTGAAATGATATCATTCGAAAATTATTTTTCGCAACAAGGCACCCGAAAATATTTTTCCATACATCACTTTGAAATTTTCGAAACCATTTGAAAATCAAAATTCTCGCGTAAAGGCCACAAAAATGTTTTTCGACAGTTTGCAAATTTTCAAACTCATACCTCTCGAAAATTATTTCCGCATACTGAGCCCTCGAAAAATCCTTTTTGATACTTAAGCATTTTCGAAAATCTCATATCATTCGAAAATTCTTTTCGCAAACAAGGGCATTCGAAAAACCTTTCCGACTCAGTACTTCAAAACATTTTCGATAGAGCTGCTTCTTTCTCTCGCTCCAATTTTGGATGTTCATCAGCTCATATTCGTCGAAGGTTGTGATGATCTGCTCCTTGCGTCGCCAGATCCTCTTCCTGATCTCTTCTTGAAACGGCGCTGTGATCTTTTTGTTTTCCCACGGTGCTTCCGGTATATCCACCGTGGGTACATCCGTTTGAGCAGCAGGGGCCTCAGTTTGCTGCGTTTGGAATTGTAGGATGTTCTCGAGCTCGGCAGGTTCAGCGTCGTACTCCTCTCCGTCCTCGTTGTCTGCAGTGTTGATCAGCGTTAGTGAGGCTTCCATTAGCAGACGTCGAGCGTTTTCCACCAGCTTCCTGGCTGCTACTGCATCGGCGGGTGTGTACAGCCATTCATCATTGAAGATGTAGGCTTCGATCTCGTTCTGTGCGCAGTAGACGTCCTCGGGAGCTATGTTGGAATCGGTGTTGAGAGGGGTGTCGCTGTGTGGTGGCGAGGGTGTTGCGTCAGAAGAGTTTGTGGATTGTGGGGATGGTTGTGGTGGAGATTCTGGTGGTTCAGTTGTGGTGATGGTTTTGGCAAGGATGATTTGGGTGTCGGGTGGTGTAGGTGTGGTGGTGGCCTCTAACATCGATGTGATAGTTAGAGGTTCGGAGACTGTGGGTGGAGACGGTGTGGGGGTGGTCTCTAACGTCGATGTGACGATTAGAGTTTTGGAGACGGTAGTGGGTGGTGGTGAGGGTGATTTGGTTAGTGACTCAGGGTAAATAAGGTGGGTTTTTTGGCTAGTGGGGTGTGAGGTTTCTGCTCCAGGCGTTGTTTCAGGCCCGGAGGAGGAGGACGGCGTCGAGTGCATGAGTCCTTGGGATTGTTGGCCTAGCTGCCTATTCTCCCCCTCGCGGCGATCTTCATCGTCTTGATCGTCGTGCCTGATCCCGCTGGACTCGCCTTGAGCGCGGCAAGTCATGGGTTGAGTCATCATTCTCTTCATCTGCTGTTCCTCCTCGTCGAGTTCCGTCATCGACTCGAATCTTGCTCGTAGGAGGTAGAATAGCTCCTTCGCGGAAATGGCAGAGAGAATGGCTTCAGCATCCACATTCTGAGTCGGTGGTGGCGTCTCCGGGGCCACACCTTTCCATTTGTCGACGGTGGACGCATCGAGACGCGCGTAAACTTTATCGAGAATCGACGCCTCAAGAGTCTTTGCAAACTCTTGAATACGGGCCTCTAGCGCGGTCTCGGTGACGAAAGTGGGTAAGGTTAACAAGTTGGATTCACGGAGAATGCCAACTGACACCGAATCGGAGAAGATTGCCGATCGGCCGCCCGTTTGCACAGGACTGGAAAAGACGGGGTCACTTAGACTTCCCGTTGGCATCATCGATGAGACGGACTCAATCGAATGATGGCCTAGGCTCACGGTTGTTGTGATGTTGGCCGTGCTAGGTCTTCCGCTCTCAGTCACAGAGACATCACCGAGCGTTCTGACAGAGTCACGAAGACTCTGTGGTGCAGTAAAAGGTGTATGTGTCCTAGAAATGGATGAAACTATGGGGAGTGAGGGCACTATACTCGATGTGCATGAAGAGGATGCAGTCTGAGGCGAGGGACTGCTTGTTTCAACATCGACTATCTCCAAGTGGGATGTCGACGGTATACGTGGCTCCTCGTGGAATGAAATATCTTCCTGTAAAGAGGAAGATAAGTGGGTTGGTGGGGTCGTTTGCGTGGTTGAGCCAGATGCCACGACTTCTACTCGGGAGGTGAACACATCACCTCCTGTACCTATTGGTTCGGCTTGGCTTATTTGTGGCTGAGGAGGTCGATCGTGTTTTTGTTTCGATCGACGCTCCGTGGGGCGGCTTACGTCATCCTCTCGCGACCGTTTTTTCGGAGCGCGGGTGGAAGAGGATGCGGCGCGACTCGATGATTTTTTGGAGGTGGTGGTGGGGGTTTGGCTAGTCCCGGGGTTGGGAGCAGTGGGGTTGATCTGCGCCGTAGGGACAGTAGATAGGGGTCTGGGGCTTTCTCGGAATGAGGCGGTTGAGGCGCGATATTCCTGGACGTGTGGATTTGTCTGGTCTGCGTAGGCGAGAACTTCGTCCGGAATTATCATGGCGTGTCGATCCTTCGCCGGGGTGTTTTTCTTCGCGAACTTCTCGACCGTGGGGATGAGGAAGTGTTCTGCTGCCGGTCGGATGCGAATGTTGGTGGAGTGCAACCGGAAATGTCTGATGAGAGCTGGGAGCCACCGCATGTAAGGGACGAAGCGGTTTGTGACTCCCTTGGCAACTTCCCGGTCGCGACGTTGGATCATTGAGACAAGATCCATCCAGATGATGTCGGCGTAGTTGTACTTGCGGTTGTGAGCGATGCCGGTGAGGATGGTGAGGATTTGAAAGTTTCCCCGATCCTGACCAGCATGCTTCCCTGACATGCATTTGTTCACCAGCAAGTACAGTGTGCGCCAGGGTTGAGGTAGGTTGCGGGTGGTGACTTCACTGAGGACAAGTGGGCCCTTCTTCTTCTTGGTTTCTGGTTGATAGCCCAGCCGGTCTATGTCCTCGATGAGTTGTTCATGGGTTGGTAGCGGGTCGTATGGTGAGTAGATTGGGAGTTGAAGCACTTCTTGTAGTAGTTTGCGAGTGAGTACCACGGTTTCTTGATCAATTTGGGCGGATAAGGTTTTGGCAAGATGGAGTGGTCCAGCTATTTGCAGTGTATGCCAGAATTGTTGAAGATACACCTGTGCTTCTGGCTCGCCATATGTGAGGGCATGGCGAAGTGGGTGCCCTTTGAGGATTTCTACAATTACGGGGGCATCGCACCGAAAGCTGTGCAGGTCCACCATGTAGTTGTTGGGAATCAGAGCCGCCCATTGACTTAGTGGGAAGATCTGCTCGGGTGGTGGGACATAGAGACGCGTGTTGAGTTCGATGCGAGCAATGTCCCTTTGGATTGCAGCCGCCTCAAGCGCTTCAATTGTGCTTTGATCTTTTTCAGTCATATTTGCGCTTGAAGTAATTGTAATATGATTAGTAGGAATTAATGTGAGATGAGAGAATTTGCTAAACAAATAGACATGGAAAATTTTCGCAAGTTAGAAAGTCTCGCCTGTTGATTCAAAAAATTTTCGCATGCAAAAAGGATTTAGCACTTAGTAATTTTGAATTGAAGACAATTTTCGCATGTAAGTAGTGGAAAATTTTCGCAGATTATGATATGTAGGCATGCCGAGAAAATTTCGCAGATAGAGTAAGATTTCGCATGTATTGAAAGATTGTCGCATGTCAAGAATTTTCGCAAGTTGTCCAAATGTTTCGCATGTAATGAGAAATTTTCGCAAGTTTTATCACATAGACATGTCGTGAGAAATTTTCGCAGATTGAGTAAAATTTCGAAAGTATGGAAAATTTCGCAAGTTAGGAAATTTCACAAGTTGTTCAAATTTTCGCATGTAATGAGAAATTTTCGCAAGTTTTAGCACAGAGACATGTCGTGAGAGATTTTCGCAGATTGAGTAAAATTTTGCAAGTATGGGAAAATTTCGCAAGTTATATCATATAGACATGTCGTGAGAAATTTTCGCATGATAGAGTAAAATTTCGCAAGTATGGAAAATTTCGCAAGTTATATCACATAGGCATGTCGTGAGAAATTTTCGCAGATTGAGTAAAATTTCGCAAGTATGGGAAATTTCGCAAGTTAGGAAATCTTACAAGTTGTTCAAATTTTTCGCATGTATCAAAGAACATTCACATGTAGTTTATCCATGAATTTTCGCATATAAGGAAAAATTTTCGCAAGTTCTATGAAAGTTTCGCCGAGGGAAAAATCTTTGTGGACTGAGAAAATTTTTGTTCACTGTAGTTGCGAAAAAATATGTAATATGAAGTGAAGTGTATTAGAATTTCGCGGGGCTAAACTCACTGTAGCAGAGAAAGTTGTGTCGTGAGGGAAAAAGATTTTCTCAGATAAACTTTCGCGGGACTTAACATGCTGTAGCAGCGAAAAAAAAACATTTAACACATGTAAATTCTCGGGCGAAAGTTTCGCGGAACTTTTCTCACTGTAGCAGCGAAATTAAACGTTTAAAACAATTTTTCTGAGAATTTTTTTTTTCGCGGTGAAGAACACAGTGCGACAGCGTGCGAAACGACGCAATGATTTTAGCCTTAGACCTACTCAAATCTCATCCAAAATGCAATAATCTGGACTCAATCGACTCGAAATTGGATGGGCAATGCATATTTGGGGGTTTTAAACATCAAAAACCTAATATGTGTTCGATTCAGAGCCGAGAAAATTTATCCTAACCTAACGGATTTAATCAATGCGGGGCAAAAATAGGATAAAACGAACAGAAATTTGGGTTATTTGCGGTGTATTCATACCGAAATGCTGATTTTGAAGACGGAGAATGCAGATAAACGGATTTTGAGTGCAGATTGGACGACGACGATGAGTTGAGGAGCGAAATTTTTGAAAAGTGGGGTTGCGAAATTTTTGAATTTTCTTGGTATTTTTAGAATTGTGAAAAAAACGTTAAGGGTTTTGGGGTTTTAGGGTTTTGGTGACTGTTCATGCGAATTTTGAGTTGACGGGCCGAAATTTCGTGGGCTTGGTCAAAACCTCATCTGAGCTGAATTTCGCGGGCTTGGTCAAAATTGGGTCCAATTGAAGTTCAATTGGTCCAATTTGACCCTGTTTGACCAGAAATTTTAAAATTCAACCCAAAATATTTTAATCGGTCCAATTTTGACTCAGTTTGTCCAAACTTTAAAGTTTCAACCCAAAATCAGAAACTCCCCCTTAATCGAAAAACTCCTTTTTAAATAATGGAAAAATCAGACACTCCCCCTTAATCGAAAACTCCCCCTCAAAAGACATAATTCAGAAGACACATAGAAATTGGAGTGAAGTGGAAAAGGAAATATGTACACTTCATCAAATTCATGTAGGGTCGATTGATCACAACGGAAGATTCAACATGCCCAACATAGTCACAAGGTGTTGGAATCGTTTGACATCCAACGGTTTTGTAAAAATGTCGGCCAGTTGATCTTCGGTTGTGACGTAGTGCAATTCAATCGTCCCTTGTTCGACATGTTCTTTGATGAAGTGGTGACGAATATCTATGTGTTTCGTCCTCGAGTGATGTACTGGATTACTCGTCATCGCAATTGCACTCTTTGAGTCACAATAAATGGGAATTTTATCAACATGAAAATTAAAATCTCGTAGTTGGGTTCTCATCCACAAAAGCTGTGAACAACAACTAGCGGCGGCGACATATTCTGCCTCCGTCGACGAGGTTGAGACACAATTTTGTTTTCGAGACGACCAACTCACGAGTTTACCGCCCAAGAAGTGTGCAGCTCCAGAGGTGCTTTTTCTATCCATCTTGCATCCTGCGTAATCCGAGTCAGAGAATCCAACCAGCTTGAAGTCCGATCGAGTGGGGTACCACAAACCCAGATTGGGTGTTCCTTTGAGATAGCGGAGAATCCTTTTGACAGCAGTGAGATGGGATTCCTTCGGTGTAGCCTGAAAACGAGCGCAGATTCCTGTCGAGAGAACGATATCCGGTCGACTAGCAGTGAGGTATAGAAGAGAGCCTATTATCCCACGATAGACGGTTTGGTCGATGGGAGCACCAGATGGGTCCGCGTCGGGTCGGCCAGAGGGAGACATAGGTCTTGCAGCAGTCTTAGCATCCTTCATTCCATATTTCTCGAGGATGTCATGGATGTATTTGGACTGGTTTATGAAGATTCCGTCGGGGAGTTGTTTTACTTGAAGACCAAGAAAGAAATTCATCTCGCCCATCATACTCATTTCGAATTTTTCTTTCATCAAATCTGCGAACTCTTCACACAGTTGTGGTTCAGTCGATCCAAAAATGATGTCATCGACATAAATCTGTACAATCATGATGTCAGGGTCACTCCGCTTGGTGAAGAGGGTTGTATCCAGAGATCCTTTCTTGAATGTCAACGAGGAAATCTGAAAGGACGTCATACCAAGCTCGGGGAGCTTGTTTTAGTCCGTAGAGAGCCTTGTAGAGTCGATAAACGTGATGAGGAAACTCTTCGCTCAAGAACCCTTCAGGTTGATCAACGTACACTTCTTCTTTGAGAAATCCATTCAGAAATGCAGTCTTCACATCCATGTGGTAGACTTTAAAGTTCTTGTGAGCAGCAAAGGCAAGAAAAATTCGTATAGCTTCGATCCTGGCAACGGGGGCAAAAGTTTCATCGTAGTCAATTCCTTCTTGTTGGTTGTACCCTTTAGCCACAAGTCTTGCTTTATTGCGGATGACAACACCGTCTTTGTCCTTTTTGTTCTTGAAGATCCACTTCGTGCCGATAATGGATCTGTTGTGAGGTCGTGGTACGAGCTCCCAAACTTGTAGACGTTCAAACTGATTTATTTCCTCCTGCATTGCAATCAGCCAATCAGGATCGTTGAGAGCTTCAGCTACTCGTGATGGTTCGACTTGACTGAGATAGCAAGCAAACAGACTTTCATTCATCGTGGCTGAACGCGTCGAAACACCGGATGTGGGATCCCCAATAATCTGATCGGTAGGGTGAGAGCGAGCCCAAAGTGGTACATTTGTTTGTGAGGAGCTGGCCGCATTTGTATCGATTTGAGACTCATTAGATTGGGGTTCGGTGTCCGAAGAAGAGATCTCAACCGTAGTGGATTGAGAGGGTTCAGTATCAGGATCAGCAATGTTCCCAGGGTTGGGTGAAATGTCGTCTTCATTGAGATTGAGTGCATCCAAGTTTGGAGGGACGACGTCATTGCCGATAGCTGGTGGTGTAGGTAGAGTGGGTGCAGCGGTAGGTTCAGTGGTGGCGGCGGGAGTCTTGGGAACTGGATAGAAGTACTCGAAAAGTAGATCGAGATCCAGTTCACCAGAGTTGCCCTCAGATGAGGAAGTTCCCGCCGTTGAAGGTTGACCTTTTGTCAACGACTGTAGAAGACCTGGTTCTGGACTAATATGAGCAGAAGCCATGAGGTCGCCTTCGCTTTCGTCAAAGGTGACATTTGTGCTCTCAATGACAGATCGTTTCTCCTTAAGATAGACTCTGTATGCCTTCGAGTTTAGTGAATAACCAACAAAGATTCCTTCGAGTGCTTTTGGATCAAGCTTCCCAAGATGTTGGCGATCGTTGGCAACAAAACATCGGCATCCGAGAACCCTTAGATAAGATATATCTGGTATACGACGGTTGTTCAACATCTCGTATGGAGTGCGGTTGAATCTCTTGTGGATGGAAGCCCGGTTCTGCGTGTAACAGGCCGTTTGAATAGCTTCGCCCCAAATAGAGTGAGGAAGGCCGGATTGGATGAGGAGAGTCCTGGCTGCTTCAACTAGCGTCCTGTTCTTACGCTCAACGACACCATTCTGTTCCGGTGTCTTCACAGCTGAGAACTGCTGAGTGATGCCCTGAGTGGCATAGAAATCACTGAGCTTCTTGTTCTTAAACTCAGTTCCGTTGTCAGTTCTGATAATCCGAACCTTCTGTTGATGAAGAGTTTGGGACGTAACAACAAACTCGATAATTATATCAGGAACTTCATCCTTTGTACGAATGAGCTTCGTCCATGTGTAGCGTGAAAAAATCGTCGACAATCACAAGAATATACTGTCTTCCTCCGAGTGTGGCCGTAGGCATTGGGCCACATAGATCCATATGTAAGAGCTCGAGGATGAGCTTCGAGGACGGTGTTTCCTTGGATATGTGAGACGATTGCTTCATCTTCCCCAATTCACAGGCAGAGCAGAGGTGTTCCTTATGATATGTTAGTTAGGGTAGACCGTTGACGAGTTTATTCTGACGCAGTTTGTTGATAGTCTTGAAATTGAGATGTGAAAGCCGTCGGTGCCATAGATCATTCAACTTAGGTGCAGCCCGAGAGAGAAGGCATACTGGTCGAGAGGTCGTGAGATTGAGTACGTAGAGGTGAGACGTGCGCGTTCCAGAAAGAAGTGGCAGTCCCGATGCATCTATAATGCTGCAGATGTCAGATTCGAAGAGAACCTTGTATCCTTTGTCGCAGAAACGACCTATGCTGAAGAGATTGTAGCTCAAACCCTCAACGTAAGAGATGCCCTTGATCGTCAGTTTGTCATGGACGAGATCACCAGTTCCGAGAATTGGCGCCATTTGACTGTTTCCGAAGGAGACCCTTCCGAGATAGCGCTCGGAGAAGTTGCTCAGCAGCTCCTTGTTCCCCGTTATGTGTGTGGAGCAACCCGAGTCTAGATACCACACATGACAGACCTGCAATCATCAACAAACGTTGGGTTCCCGTTTTCGGACGGGACATTCTTGTGATATATGTAAAGTTTTTATGCGCTTAATGGGAAATGTGGTTACTAAATTAGATTGTGTTGATTCTAATTTAGCTTTCCCTTTATCGTTTGTTTGATGAGGCGGGATTATGGTTTTTCTAACCCAAATTTTCCTAACTTGTGCTTGCATGTATGGCGCCTTATACATGAATTGGCGTGAGTAATGTGGTTGTTGTTTTCGTGCTTCGGTTTTGGTCGCCTTTGGCTTTCGAGTAGTAGGTGAGTTTGCGTTTGACGACGTGAGACGTTTTCGCTTGACCTTGGGTTTAGGCGAGATGGGAGAATTCAGTGACGTCGTAGAGAAGGTTCGCTTGCGAGGTCTGAGGGTTGCGTGTTCATGTGTTTCATATTCATTAAATCGTGGGAGAACAAAATCATTGCAGCAGCACATAGACATAAGTTTGGTAAAAGAAAGATAAGTTTTGACAACATAATTGTCTACGAACTTTGGACAGTGGGATTCAGTACATAGAGAGGAAGGACGAATATAGGATGGTTTTTTCTTCTTGTCATCGAAGAGCGGGTTCTCCTTTATTTGATACGAACTGCCTTCCAGAGACGTCGAACTCACATTCCCTGTATCCATAAGAATACTAGAGTTAGTGTTAGAACATATGTCAGCTTCAGGAGTCATTTTCGCCGTCCTCTTACATTTACATGTTTGAGAATCGGGTACTTGACTCGATGTAGAGAGATGGTTTGTATTGGGAAATTTTTCTAGTGTGTAGATTTTGCTAAGTAGTTCATCTCGCTCTTTTGCAAAGGCCTTCTTTTCTACTTCTAGTTGTCGTTCTAGTTCTGCTATGAGTAGTAGTTTCTTTGGGATGTAGGTGCGAGAGAGCATATCTTGGAACGCAACTTCCTGTTCTTTGTTTGGGAGTAAGGTTTCGACATCCTCTGAGGGTGAGGATATCTTAGTCTTATCTCTATTATTCAATTCTGTGTAGTCATACGCGATTTCTGTCCAATGAATGTTCTGTTCTCTTGTTTCTTCTGAGATGACAGCGGAGGATGATCTCACAAATGGCTTAAGCTGCGGGGGAGCACCATTTCTTGTTTGCAGGAACGTAGTGTTGCACATGTTATATCTTTTAACTGTCAGCGGTGTTGGATTGCAATTGCTAGACAGTCCAATCCCCCCCGGGCGTTGTAGAATTCTGTTTCCACTGGTTGGTTCAATAGGCATAAGATGCGTGAGTTTTCGTTTCTAAGGTGAAGTTGCTCTTCAAGTTCTTTCACCTTTCGGTACAGCCTAACTCTTTCCTTGGGATGCAGTTAGGAGACGAGATGTTTCGCATGAACTGATGGCCAGTGTGGTTTCCTTCACCTTATTCTCATTTTGCTTATTCTTGCTTTGCAGACGTTTGACTAACGCTTCGGAGGCCATTAGACGTTCGTTTGCACAAGCAAGCTCTTCTATTTTTAAACTAAGTAATGCATAGTTGTTTTCAAATTTTAGCCTAAGTTCATCATAAACCTTAGCGTCTACGGTGGGGTTCTTAATGGTGGGTCGGTGACTAAACACATCATCGAGTTGCGAGATTCGTACCTCAGACTCAGCGTTGGTAGGAGTCTTAGCTGTGTTTTCACCGGTGTGACCCATCTCCTCGTCCTCGTCATGTTCGACCAGCCTTGCCATGCAGCAATCTTCATCCTGAGGCTCCTCGTCTTCTGAAGTGTCGATCACCCATTCAGCTTCTTCAGTAAGCAGAACTTTGCCACTTTCCATTTTGCGGGTCATTCTGGCCTTACGGTCGTAGTAGCCTGAGTCCTTCAGGCGTGGGGCGTGGCATTCCTTGGCAAAGTGGCCTGTCTTTCCACATCGAAAGCACTTCACAGACTTTTGAGGTGCTGAGTCCTCCTCTTTCTTTATCGGCTTTGATTCTTCCGTGGGAGTGGTCTTTTTGCTGCCGCTAAAGGTCCTTTGGCGATTGGAGGAGGATGAAGATTTTTTCCCGATCTTCTTTGTGACCATCTTTGTGAGCATTGCCAGTTGTTTGCGTAGATCACGAACATCTTCATCCGATTCTGTATCAGCTTCGGATCCTGAAGAGGCATCAGATACAACAGCTGGTAGCTTCCCTTTGTTCTGTTTGGCCTTAGAGATGGAAGATCGTTCGGTAGTCTTGTTTGAGAGGAGAGCCAGCGGATCGACTCGAGTGTTGTTAGACTGAGGTTGCACGTATGGAGCATAGGCAGATAGGCTGTCGTAGAGAGCATGAATGGAGGTGTTGGAGAGGTCCTTACTCTGAATCATCATAACAGTTGCATTTCCCCAATGTGGTTTGAGGCTACCAAGGAAGCGGTTGTTGATGTCGAATTTGTCCCTCGAGATCCTGGCTTTCTTGAGTTCATTGATGACCTTCAAGTAACGGAGATATGTGTCACGCAGCTCCTCTCCTTCATAGGCTTGGAAATGTTCATACTGTGAGAGACATGCTGATTTCCTCCCCTGAGCACTCTCAGTTGTGCCTGCCATAATTTCTACGAGTTCATCCCATATTTCCTTAGCAGTTGTGCAGCACTCGATGTGAGCGTAGACTTCGTTGCCCATAGCCTGGAAGAGGTATCCTTTGGCAGTCTCGTCGGCCTGTACGCGAGCCTCTTCATCCTCATTGATGGGACCTCTTGGAGTGCGGCGTTCATCCATGGGAGGGTTTGCGTTTGGCTGTGCAGGGATGATCGTCCAGAATTGTGCTGGACCATTGAAGATGGAGTCAAGTAGGTATTGAGAGAGAGGTGCGCCTTTGTTCCTGATGAATGTGAGGAACCGGTTTGTCCATATGCTGCAGCATAGGCGGCCTGGTGTCGGAGCCCACTGTGTCAATAGTAAGATAATTACATTAGGATTTATTTTGTAATTATCCTTTAGCTTAGGCTTAGGACTATAATGTAATTATCTTATATTTAGTGATTGGGCCTTAATATACCTAGGGTTAATGTGGTATATAAGGTTTTACCAACTCACTTTTGAAAGTAATCAAAGAAAAAAGGCTTATCCAAATTTTTCACACAATACACACACTCAAAGGTGAGAATACTCCCTTTTCATTCCATTAAAGCCTCTTTGATTCCTTGTTTGGTGCAATCGGGACCAACAATTGGTATCAGAGCCCAACGCGACCGGATTTGCGTGTTTTAAGCAAGATTTGAGTGAAAAATTGCTTAAAAATTATTTTCGTCACTTTCAGTTTTTGGGCGATTTCGACCTCGATTTGTTGTTTTTAGACATCCCAAAGGTTGATTATGTGTTTAGGAATGTTTTTCTGAAGTTTTGGAACAAGTTTCGTCGATTTTGAGTGAGATTTGAGCGAAAACGAGCCATTTTTCTGGTAAAAGTCGCGCTGCCCATGCTTTGTTCTTGGCCGAGAAATTTTCTTACCCGAGAAAATTCTTAGCTGAGAAAATTTCGCTGGCCGAGAAACTTTTACTGGCCGAGAAATTTTCTTACCCGAGAAAATTCTTAGCCGAGAAAATTTCGCTGGCCGAGAAACTTTCACTGCCCGAGAAATTTTATCAACCCGAGAAACTTTCACTGCCCGAGAAAGTTTTGCAAAACTGAGAAATTTTTTTTCAAATCCGAGAAATTTTGCAAAACTGAGAAATTTTTTTTAATCCGAGAAATTTTCTTAAACTGATTAAATTTTCAAAACTGCGAAAATATTCAAAACTGAGAAATTTCTCAAATCCGAGAAATTTTCAACTGAGAAAATTTACACTTCGAAAATTCTCAACCTGAGAAAATTTCATCTGAACTAACTTCCACCTGAAAAAGTTTTTCAACCTGAGAAATTTCCAAACCGCGAAAGCTTCATACATGCGAAACTTTTATACATGCGAAATTTTACTTCAAATGTGAATTTTCTCTCGACATGCGAAAATTTTCAGTACATGCGAAAATTTCCTCTGAATGCGAAATTTCCGTGCTATATGCGAAAATTCACTGTGAATGCGAAATTTCCTTATTTTCGCGACTCACTCTCACAACGAAATTTCTCGGGATAACATTTTTCGCACATTTTCACACACCATTTTTCGCACCCCCCGAGAAATTTGCACCCAACCTTTAAACTTGATCCAAACACACCTTTTAGCTTCAAATCTTGCAAAAATCACTCTTTAAAATTACACTTGAACGTTTTTGACCACCAAAATTTCTGGCCCCCCCTCGGATTAAATAAGGTTTTAAGGAGCAAAAAAAAAAGGAAATTTTTTTCTAAGCCCAAGCAAAATTTATATCATTGGATAGAGAAAAATTTTCTAAGACCTTTGGACTTTGTCTATTTTACACTTTTAAAATTTTTCGAAATAAATTTTTCTGGGCCAAAATTTTCGGTATAGACGACGTTTTTGTGAAATTTTGAAGGCAAATCCAAAACGCGGCAACGATCACCGTACCCAACGATCGACCTAGGACGGTATTGGCACATTATAGAAAAAGTTTAGGTCACCCCCAAACTTTTCGGAGCGGAATTTCCAAATGCCAATTTCACACCCCCGGCATGAATGGTACATGGGTTGCCCCACATTCATGACCGGTATGCACTGCGAGCAACCAACCCCATCATGCACGTTACACGGGTTGCTCCACGTGCATGAAGGGATGTCAGAGAAGTGAGCAATCATCATGACTTCTGTACAAATCCGTGCAGAACCCGGACCCATAAAGAAGGGTTGACAAGAGTTCAACCAACCATCAGTGGGCGCGCCATCTAATCTCGATGCTTAGGCGATGTGGATCTCATGTACCAGACTCCACCGTCCACCCACTGCCATCCATTCCACCATGGTGCGCTACATGGAGACGTCCTAAGCCACCGTGATCCTCTTTACGCCCTCACCACCACCACCACCTGACGAGTCTCAGAAGTGTCTGATCAACAGTTTTGGGCCACCCTCGTCGACATCACTCGTGGTCCCCTTTCAACGCGATCACGCCACGCCACCATAGTTCCCATGGATCAGTGAAACCCCCCTTATCCTAACCCAGGAACGAGCCTACCCTAGCCTCTCTAGTCTAGGTCTAGGTCACGCGACATCCTCCTCCACGCAAAGATCCAATCAACGATCTCGGGAGGATGACGTAAGTCGCTTGCAGGAGTTGCGAACCAACGACGACATGATCGCACTCCTCTGTCATATCTCACCACAACCCGGACCTCGCCCATAGGTACAGGAGACGACTCGCTCGTTTCCCGAGTAGAAGTCGCGGCATCTGGTCCAACCGCGCAATTAACCCCTCCCAACCACTCAGCTATCCTTTCGCAGATAGCTGTTTCATTTCGCACAAGAGGAACCACGTTAGCCATCACCGCCCCACTTGGAGACGGTTGATGTTGAACATGCAGTGCCCCGCCTCTCACTGCACCTCTTCCACCCACGTTGAGTCTAGTGTCCTCACCCACCGAAATTTTCCACTTTCTAGGACACAAACACTCTTTACGCACCGCAGGTTCTTCGTGAACTTGCCCGAACGCTTGATGACGTCCTTGTGACCGAGAGCGGAAGACCCACGACAGCCACCCTCACCACAACTGTCGATGGGCTACGGATACGAGCTTGTCTCATCGTCCGTGCGAACGGAAAGCCTTTGTGGCTCTCCGGTTCTTTTTGTCCTGTGCAAACAGGCGGCGCATCGGACACATGTTTCGATGTTGTGACGACGGAGCGTCTTTGTGACCCCCGTCTGGTTAGTTACCCCGTTCGTGATGGAGCCCCGACTCATAGCAATCAGCGAGGAACTTACACATTCCATGCCGCGCTCAACGAGGATCTATGAAGGAAAAGGTCCCATCACCGACACCACTCCACCACGCCTACGCTTACGCCACCACATGCTGCTCCGCCTCTTCCAAGTTTCGAAATGAACTTGGAGGAAAGCCAAATGCTGCTACTCCTGAGAATCCCACTTGATTGCCTCACTCAACACCACACCACACCATCATCACCACCATCAACACCAGAGGCAGACTCGTCCCACGGACGACGTGACGATCCCGAAGACGGAGATCATCTCAAGGGGGAGTAAAGGAGAAGAAATGAGTTGAAGATCGTACAGCAGCATCAGCAGCAACCATCATCCACGCCACCTCCACCAACTACGCCCCGCCGGAGGCTTCCACTACCTCCGCGCACATTCTTATGTGTCAAGCTATTATGTTCATAATGGAACACTCGAATAGAGCCTTGGCACATTTTTTACGCCCCACGCCTACCTTCTTATGGAGCCAGACGAGTCATCTTCGAGGCCGAACTAGACAACTTCCATTCGAAGACAACAAATCCGGCGCCAAGAAGAAGAAGATTGGAGAATCTTAACAAGTGAGTCCTAGCCGAGTCATCAATGCCTCCGCAAGAAGAGGAGATATCCCTTGTAGGGGAAGTTTGCTAGGAATCGAGATCTCCAATTGCCCAACAAAGATATCCCGCGCTGAACTGAAGATTGAACACTAAGGTGGAGATTGTTAGGAAATATTTTGTAGTGTTCAATTTCATTATATTATCTTTGTTGGTTAGCTTTATTAAAACTTTGGGCTAGTTCTTAGTTGGGTTAGTTCTTAGTTATTTTGTAATGGGCTTACACAAGGGCCCAAGTATTTTATACCAACTTGTGGTATAAATACTAAAACCCTAACACATAGTTAGGTGTTCTTGTGTGTGTAGATAAAATAAACATATGTTAGAGTGAGAGAGCCTCCTCAAGAACACCACCAAGCCCACACGCCCTAACCTAAATCTCAATCTTTAGGCGTGTTTAATCCGTCCGAAGTCGTATTGTTGGTGAAATCACGGACCAACAATTGGTATCAGAGCAAACGTGGATCGATCTGCATTGATTTGAATCCAGTTTCGTTCGATTCCGAGAAAGATCAAAGGTGTTTTTGGGCAAAATATTACTTTCGGCCATTTTGAACTCGGTTTGGGGTTTTGATGCTGCGTTTTCGTGTTTAAAACCTTTCCCCAGATCGATTCTTTACCTAAAATGCTTTAGAACACTTTTAGATCAGTTTTTGGATCAGTTTTAACGAGTTTTGAGCAAGATCGAAGCAAAAGTTTTTCAGAAAAAGTCATTTCGGCCATTCTCTGTTTTTAGTCGATTTAATCTATTTTTTGTTGTTTTTAGCTCACAAATCGGTCGATTGTGTTTAGGAAAGAATTTCTGAAGCTTAGGATCAAGTTTGAGCAATTTTGGCTGAGATTTGAGCAAGAACGAGACGATTTTCTGGCAAAACGCGTGTAAGCAATGGAACAGTGAAACTTTGTTCTTGCCCGCGAAACTTCTTGCTGAATCGTTCAAGTCCGCGAAAATTTCAAATCCGCGAAATTCTATTCCGAGAATTTTTAAACCGCGAAAATTTCACTTTCACGGCACTTTTCGCAACTGCCTACTTTCAAAATCTGAGAAACTTTCAACTGCGAAATTTGCTTACTCTTCATAATCCGAGAAATTCCATATCCAAGAGAGCTTACTCCGTGAATTTCCTGAGCCGCGAAATTTCTCAGCCGAGAACTTTTTGAAATTTTTATATATCCGAGAAATTTTTCAAAACCAAGAAAAATTTGCAAATCCGCGAAAATTCATCTGAGAAAGTTTTCCAAAACCACGACTCTCTCAAATCCGAGAAAATTTCCTTCTTTTTTTCTTTTTTTTTTTTTTGAAGTAGTGAAAAACACCATTCATTAGGACAAGAACGCATCCGACATGTATATGACCATATAATGGATTAGCAGAAACCAACGACATAGACTACGATAAAACAGCAAGCATATCCCATTAATCATATTAAAACCCTACCCAGAAACATCGATCATCAGATCAGGTCAGGCAAACCTAGAAAGCATACGAATAAAGACAAACCATTCCGCAAGACATAAACATCACAGAAAAACCACAAGATAGAGAGGCCACAAGCAGCATGTGGAAAATCAAGGCTCTTAGATGAGCTTAACGAGCCTGGTTAGGGCAGTCCCTGGCGAAATGGCCCTCTTCGCCGCAGCTGAAGCAACCACCACCGCCCCCGCCGCCGCCGCCTCCGTACCTGCCACCGTATAAGATAATTACATTATAGTCCTGTGTCGCAACAAAAGCCACCCCTATTTGGCAATTTAACAAGATCGCAAAGCCAGTAATACACAAATCACTTACCTCACACAACATTTGGACCATCCCATAGGTGCAGGAGCTGATTTTTATCAGCTCCCGGGTAGAAGTCGCCTCATTTGTCCAATGGCGCATGCACAACCGAGCCTTACCCACTCATCGATCTCCCAACAGATCGATTTTTCATTAAATCACGGGAGCCACGTAATCTATCTCCGCTTCACTTGGAAGCGGAAGATATTGAACTAAGTCATAGTCAGCCCCAGACCACTAAACTTTCTTGAACACATCGAGTCTGCGTGTCCACACTAAAAAAAAACTTGTTTTGCCGACTACACATACCGACTACGTAAAATGTAGTCGTTAAATTAAAATATACCGACTACAGAAACAAATTTGCGACTAATATGATGTAGTCGCTAATTGCGACCACAGTAGTAGTCCCTGTATCTTAATAAGTGTGGTCGCTAAACTGAAATTTCAACGCGACCGCCAAAATTTGTCGACTAAAAAATATGCCGACTATATATTTATTCTAGCAACTACATGTGTAGTCGGTGAAACCCGGGTCTTGTTAAAAAATAGCCTTTGATTCGGTCAGCTTTAAAAAATGGCCCCGTCGATTCTACCTTTTAAAAAATAGCCCTTAAATTAAGGGTATTTTCGTCTTTTTACAACATCTGTTTTTTATATATAGCACGGGGTCCCCCACTTTATAGCAGGGGTCCGGTGCTCATGAGACCCCTGCTATAAACCATGAGGTCTCATGGTTTATAGCAGGGGTCTCCTGCTCATGAGACCCGCTGGGTCACATGGTTTATAGCAGGGGTCATGTGGTCATGGGACCCCTACTATAGAGCATGAGATGTTAGGAATATGCCCTCGAATGCTATACGAGGATTAGATTGTATAGGGCATTATATGTAATAAGATATTTTGTGTGGCATTGTTCGTTTACTAGAAATAAGAGTACTTTACTAAGCATCCGATAAAGCAATAAATGAACAAATCCAAATGTGTCGAGTTGAGTCATTGTTCTCGATCGGTGTGAGAGAGGAAGGCACCAGTAGACTCTTAACCTCGAGTCATGACTTGTGATGCGAGTCGAATCAAGGGATTGAATCGTTTCATGGACACTAACTCACGGGTCGTACGGTCGAACATGGCTTATTACTCGAGGAGTGTCAATGACCGACGACAACACTATAGTAGTCTACGTGAACCTTGGACCGAAAGGGGCTTTGACGGAGTTGACTTTGAAGTCTCGACTGTCACTGGTTCCCCTCGACCCGATTTGCTGTTGCATGGGTCAGCGGGCCAGATGCGGTCTTGATGACGATTTGTGATTGTTGGGCTTAGACCGCCGGGTACGAATTCACAGTCTCGCAAGTAATCGAGATAAGTGTCCTATGAGGACGGCGACGGGAAATTACGAAATCCTTGGCCAAGGTATTGAACTACTCATGTTAGACATGGAGGGTAGTTTGATAATTTGCCTCGTCCCCGTTTTATTACAGAATCGAGTATAGTGAGTTTGACATAGACCATGACTCTCACTCGATTGGGACACAGCTGAAGGGTTTATACGTAGTACTATAATCTACAGTAAGGCTCTCGAATAAAGACTGGGTCGAAATTCGCACTCGAATCGGATTACGGTCCGGTACTGCGGGATTGGCTAGGTAACTGCCGGACTCTTGGATTCCTCCCTTGCCGATTGAGTCGAACCTAGAGAGTCGGGCTTAAAAAGGATCATCAACGTGTACTGATAAGGAGAGAAAGTGTTTTGGGCCTCAACGGGCCTTGGGCCGTTGGGCCGCGCCTTAGTGGGCTTCGGGCCGTTTAATGGACCGAAATCGGACTTCGTATGAAACTAACTTTGAGACTTGGGCTTGGCCAAGTGCTTAAAAGGCTTGAGGACAAAATTGGAATTTGACCCTAAGCTGATTTTCGAATTATGCCTTCGGAATTAATTTCAAAAAATTAAATATAAATATGGAAATAATGTATTTGGAGTATTATAAGGTGAAAATTTCGAAATTAATCTTGGATTAAGTTTCGAATTTTATACCGTATTTACATATACTTAGTTTGATTTAGTATTTAAGTTAGTTGTCTAATTATGGTAAGTATCCTTATATGAATTTTGAATTAATTAAGGGAGAGAAAGATATGGCAAAATCTCTCTACTTAAGGAGTAAAATCGAAACCATATCTTTGAGATATCATAGGGATTTCCAAATATATCATAGTATAAATAGGGCAGCCCTATTTCATAATCGAGAGTGGAAATTTTCGTCCTCAACAAGGCATAAAACACACACCGAACGCACACACTCTTCTCTCACGCGACGGCTCTGTTCTCTCTAGCCATCTTTAGAGAACTGATTTCGTGGTACACTGCGAGGTCGGCGTGACGATCTAGTGCCATCCACCACCATCGACGAGTCTTGAAGAAAAGGACGAGGAGCTGCCACTCGCTTCAACTGGTAATTCTCTACGGGTTTGACCCGCCCTATTACAAGTCTATGTGTTACTATTCTGATCCGAGCAACGAGGCAATAAGGGAACCCGGAAAATTTTTATTCCGCACCGTATCCGGGGACGTGGCGTCTCCGGGAGACACCGGGGTATCCCAACATGAGACCCCCATGGGTCTCGTGCTCATGAGACCCCTGCTATATAGCATGAGACCCTCATGTTGTGCTATATAGTAGAGGGTCTCATGAGCACGAGACCCCCATGGGTCTCGTGATTTATAGCAGGGGTCCTGTGGTCATGGGACCCCTGCTATAGAGCATGAGACCCCATGGGTCTCATGGTTTATAGCAGGGGTCTCATGAGCATGGGACCCTTGCTATAAATCAAGGGACCCCGCGCACAACATGAGGGTCTCATGCTATATTGCAGGGGTCTCATGAGCACGAGACCTGGTTTATAGCAGGGGTCCTGTGGTCATGCGACCCCTGCTATAGAGCATGAGACCCCCATGGGTCTCATGGTTTATAGCAGGGCTCTCATGAGCACAGGACTCCTGATATATAGCAAGGGACCCCGCGCACAACATGAGAGTCTCATGCTATATAGCAGGGGTCTCATGAGCACGAGACCCCTGCCTGCTATATATATAAAAAAATTGTTGGGGATTTGAACTCACGATCTATTACTTGAACGTCCGACTACACAAGGAGTCGGAGCGGGAAGTGGGTCTCCGAGATCCGAGAAACCAAGAAAACAACGAGGATATGGCTGGGGACCTACACATCGCCGGACGGGACGACGCTTGCACTCAAGGGAGGAGATGCGGCGTTGAACTTCCCCGATCGGGCGAGGGGTTATCCGATTCCTGATTCTCCGGCGCCTCAGGATATAAGGAAGGTTGTTGCAGCTGCTGCCGCCGCGAAGGCGGCAGGCGGCGGCGGAGGCGGAGAAGGATAGGCGACGCCGGTGGGAGGTGGTGAGGAATTGTCAGGCTGCAGCGATGTGTGCCCTGAGTTCTTCGATGAGGATGATTTGCTCGATATGCCTAATTTATTGATGGATCTGGCCGAAGGAATGCTTGTTCAAGAAACTGTTCAGAAAGCAGGGGACTTCGACATTTAGGTAATTGGATTCTTTGGGTCTCGATGTTTGTGTTGACGGAGACACGGAGTCTTTATGGGTCTTCATGGGTTGATATCTTTCTTGGTTGGTGTAAATTGTGTGACGGGATGTGATTGGGAACTTACTTAAGTGATTACTACCTTTCTTGTTTCTGCATATGTTTACGCTTTTCTGGATTTTCGGTTGATGTTCTTCCTTTTAGATCTGTTTTCTTGGGTGTGGTCTGGGCTTAACACTTTTCTGTCCGTTTCAGGTTGAGCCTTGTGACAACTATTAAGGACCGAGCATCTGAAATCTGTAAGAGGTTGGAGGATCAAAAATGTACCAGAGGAAGGAATGTGGAGGCCCTGGTTGAAGCTGAGCTGCCCTTTCTTGAGATGAAGACATCCAGAAATGAGTTCGAGAAAATGACAATACCGAGGTTTTAGAAAGGGAGTTACCTAGAATCGTGCTAGGATCAACAAACAAAGAGTTGTAAGAAATGAGGTTTGAGATGCATGTGACTGAGCAGAACTATTGCTTCGGGGATGAGTGTGGTACTAGTAAGGATTAGAATCCAGCTACTATGTAATTATGCCTTTTTTATTATATTTTTGTATATATAACTAATTACTTTTAAGATTTTATTCTGTTTTTTTATATTACTTATTTGTTATTAGATTATTTAATTAATTAATTATTATTTAAACTAAAAATGTAAAATAAATAGACCGATTAGAGCTCTTCAATTAAAATAAATCAACTTGCCGACTACAACTGTAGTCGGACTTGAGTCGGTAAAAAATAGCGACTACAAAATTGTAGTCGCCAGTGTAGTCGCTAAATACTGACTAATTGCCGACCACGGAAATTTAGCGACGAGGCATATAGCGACTACAATGTGTGGTCGCTAAAGCAGTCGCTAAACACTTTTACCGACTAACTTTTGTTCTTTAGCGACTAATATGTGTAGTCGCTAAAAGGTCTTTTTTTGTAGTGACATAACCTTTTCTCATCTGGACTTTGTGACCAGATTAGAACTTCCATAGATATTTCTCTCGTAGATGTGATTCGGAGACTGGAAGGAAGTCATGCCGTTGCAACATCAAAACAACAACGGTTTAAGGCATAGTCTTTGAGCTAGTCTCAAGAACGACGTAAACGGGATGCCTTTGTGGCCTCAATTCATCAAGCCCTGTTCACAAAGGCCACGCCTCAGAGTTTGTCCCTGAAGTCGTGTCGATGGATTGCCTTAGAAAATTCTTATCCTTCGTTTTTTTCGGAATAAAAGGAAGATTCGAACAAAATTGATGAAACGAAAGAAATGCGAGTGAATGGGAAGAAAGATGAATTTCATTTTAGATTTACAGAGATAGACTATAAAAATAGACTCTTTCAGAAGAATCTTATCTAATAAATATCAATAAAAAAATAAGAATACTAATAGATTGGATAAAGAAACGGAAGAGAGACAGCTGCAAGGAAGGGTCCCCGACTAGAAGAACAAGGAAGGGATCGAAGTCATGGAGAAGAAGAAGCCGAGTTGCCTGAAAGCCAGAGCCTTTGTCAGGAACCGATCTGACTTCTTTTCTCTCCTCCAAGCAGAGGGCTCCATCTCGTTATTACCCGAACCGACCTGTTGTTTGTGTCCTTCTTAGCCCCCTTTACAAGCATGTCGATCTCGTTAACACGAATCACCATGAGGGGAAGAAGGGATACATAAAAACAAATAGGCCGGACCACCCACCATTTTCCACCGAGCGTACCACTTTGCAGCCGGGCTCTCCTGCACCTGAACATCACATTCTGAAGGACCATCAGCACAACTTAAAACACACCCCACGTACACCTTCTTCTGGAGCCAGACACGCTTCACTGTGGCCGAACCAGACAACTTCCTTCGGCGATGACGAATCTGGTGCCGTGATGAAGAAGATTCACCCTGTATCAACTCCATCGTCTTGTACCGATGACGTGACCTTCTTGCCAAAGACGATGCCCGACTTTGATCCATCGCATGATGATCTCCCTAACACGATCTTCATGAGGGGAGGAGTACTACAACAAAATGGGGGCAACACCACGACTAAAGTGCGAGATAGTCAGAAACGCTAAATCCTCAAGCGTCAACGAAGAATCAAGCAAACACCACGGACTTCAAAGACCGAAGCTGCCACCTCGTGTATAGCTCTCCGAATTTAAAGAGAACTCCCAATCCAAACACAAGGTTGAACTAATGTAGGGGAGTTGCGACTAGCGAAGGGAGAGCTAAAGATAAGATCTGCCTCGTGTACACCTCTCCAATGTTAAAGAGAACTCCCCAATCTCAACACAAGGTTGAACAAAAGTAGGGAGAGTTGTGATTACTGAAAAGAGATATCGGACGCAAAAAAGAAGATACAGCGAACAGCTACAACACAACCTCCAAAGATGAAGTTTTTGCCACGTGTACGCCTCTCCGAATCTGAAGAGAACTCCATTATCCCAACACAAGGTTGAACAACTGTAGGGGGAGTTGTGTCATATCAAATAAAGAGATCTCTAACAAAATGAAAAGACCCGGCAAGCAACTTCCAATACCTCTCGAGAAGAGAAGTTCATGAGACGGTGAGCTTGAAGATCTTCTAAGAATAGGTTTCAAGACAAGACAAAGGTGGAGGTGACTGATGAAGAAAATGCGCGGATACGGTTCCGCTTACGTTACTGTGATATTCTTCGAGGACTCAGGATCACCACACAAGACGATGATAACCAGCACTTAATTATAAATTGAACACAAAGGGGGAGATTGTTAGAAATTATTTATTGTGTTCAGTTAATTAGTTTATCTTAGTCTTGTATTTTGTTTAAGTGAATTGTGCTTTAATGTTTTAGAGCCCAGTGACCCTATTATTGTAATGGGCTTGCAGGGGCACAAATACTATATACCAACATGTGGTATAAGTACTAAAATCCTAACACCATGTTCAGGTGGCATATGTGCGAAAATTATAGAGAGAATTTTTTGTGAAGTCCCAACCTTCAACTCACGCACACACCCCACGGATTCAATTCTTCCCATCTCTAAATCGTGGTAAAATCGTCCTATTGTCAGTTTAGTTGGATAGGTTAGGACCAACAGCATATGGACGATCACGCCAGACCTCCTCCTACCAGGTCGCTCCTTCCACAAATCATCCAACGGTTTGCACTTCAGACTGCACTCCAATGCATCTGAGTAGACGAATCGATCACGTCCGTCTCCCGTGTATAGCCCTATTACTAACCTCATAACTCCACTACGAGTCGACGAACAACATTGGTCACATTCTACCCCACTCGTCGATACTATACAGTGTCACCGTGCCAACACGATGCCCATCTCTCGCACTGGTATGTAATGCAAGTGTAGTGCAAATGAAATGCAGTATTGCACCTAAAATGAGCCTAAAAAATTTATTTTGATAACTTTTAATCGGACGTTAGAATTGACTATGCCCGTTGGACTCAGAATATGTTTCTCATCAAATGATGTAAAAATAATTTTCCTCAAAAAGACTTTTTTTACCAGAAACTTTGCTGCCCGAAAAGTTTTAAAATACCGAAAACTATTGTACCGAAAACTTTAAAGATCCGAAAACTTGAAATCTCCGAAAAGCTAATATTTTTGCCTTTGCCGAGAACTTTTGAGACCCGAAAATGGTTTGACCATAAAACTTAGTCAATGCTCAAAAAACCTTTAAAGTCCTAAAACTTTTAAATTCATCTGAAAATATATTAACAGACCTAAAAATATTAGAAGCCCGAAAACGATACCTCTGCCAAAAACATATAAGTACCCGAAATTATTTCTAAGCGCGAAAATATTCTAAGTCCCGAAAACATATTCAGACCCGAAAATGTTCATCCACCGAAAACCTATAAATGCATGTTCCAATACCGAAAACCTATACATACATATATAACACATAACATAGAACATTAACATAGAATCAAACTCAAATTTGGGTTTTTAAACACATATAACAACTCGAAAATTCAGTTAATCATCATGTAAATACGTAAGATCATAAGAAGACATTATCACGTAAAAAACATAATATTTACGTGTTGTATATGAAAAATTCACCTACCTCACTTTGAAAATATGTTTTTTTTTCTTCGAATTGTTAAAGCTCATATGTTGGCTGAGTTCTTGGTTTTGCTTGAATGCCTTCTACTCGATGTTGTGATTTCCGTTTACGAGGGCTCGCTTTTCTTACTAAGGGTCAGGATATATTAGATATATCATCATATCGAAATTTGTGTGATGGGACTAGTAGGTGTCGGGTTTTTCCTCTTAGATTAACTAATCTTTTAAACTATACTTCATTCGAAAATTGCATATTTATTTGGTTAATCACCTAGCAATTATAAGCTACGCCCGAAAAATAAATCTCATTGTCTAACTTTTTATTTTTTCGCGTATCTTTCCTGTTATCGAATTAATTCGAACTTCTAAATTTGTATTCTTCTCCCGTATTTCGGATCTTCATCTAAATAATGACGCAAAATTTCTAACTTAGCAGTAACACTGCTAAATACATAAAAAAAATTCCGTAATAAATTTTACAGATATTATAGAGTCGGCATAATAATTCGGCTCGGACAGTAATACCCATAAAATTTAATATGTGCTTGATGATGTAACTAGAAGTGTAAATAAGGAGTTTGAAGGACTTAATGAAATGAAGAAATCCAAAATTTGGAGATAAAAAAAGGACAGAAATTATATAAGTTACTAAAATTTACTAAGGGTTCGAATAAATAAACAAGTAAATGAAATACCCGAATTCGGGCGAAAATTCAGGCGTTAAAACAAAATTCCCCGAGAATACAAATTTTCGGTCGAGTAGGAAATTTTCGTGTGATGACAACTAATTCGGGTGGATGTCTGATTTTCGGGTGGAGTCTCAATTTTCGGACAACACGGATTTGAACAAATTTTTCGGGTAAGAATAAAAAGGCTTAACTTAACCAAAGAGGAAAAGCCTTGTCACCTACTTGTCATCACGTTGATAACACCTTAATATATAATTTTACATCATCTCATTAAGTAAAAACACACAAAAAAAAATAAGAAGAGAGGGAGAGCAAGTTCGAAGCTAAAGGGAGGAGGGAAAAGGTCTGAAGCAAAAACGAAACTCAGCCAAGTTAGGAAATTAATTAAGCAATCTTCGGACATGAGATAGGTGAAAATTTCATCTACAACACGTAAATATTTATATAAACTATACGTGCTAACGTGATTTTGTGCTTTATGAGGTTTAAGTGATCCTATATGATTTTCGGCTAGAATATCATGCATTGGAAACCTAGATTTTTGGGTTTCGAACCGTGCATATATTCATGTGTTCATACTTGCATGCATTCGGGTGAAAAAGCGACAGGGAAAATTTGATTTTCGGGTGTTTGAATAAATTTCGGGCTCAAGAACACTTTCATATGTTTCAAAAGTTAGGGTTTTATAAATTTTCGGGTCTTCAAGGTATATTTTCGGGCAAGGATTTAATATTCGGCGATAATCTCTTAGTTAATTATTGTTATTATTATTATATTAAGTTTTATTTATTAGTAGTTTAAATTGAATTTTAATTAGATCTGATTTAGATTTGATAGTTGATATTTATTAGGAGTCGAAATATTTGTTTTAGTCCTTATATAGGCGTCAGTCTCGAAGAAGGAAGGGGGGTTTTGGGAGGAAAAGGTTGAGGACCGGAGTTTATCTCTCGGTTTGGCTATTAGGAAAGCTATTAGTAAAGCGTCTTTATCCTTCGTTTTCTTCGTTCGAGATTAATAAAATTATATTTAGTTATATTCTCGTGTCTACCATCATCTTAACTCTAACAAATTGGTCCGACCTGCATGCCATCGACGAGATCTTCGATGGAGAACCGGCTAGAAAGGTTAGAGAAGACGATCGGAAACCTCGACGACCAACTCCAGGCTGAAATTCAATCAACAAAAGAGTCCATCGAGATTCTTACTGCACGTGTTCACGCTGAACAGCATGGGAACCAGGCTGCGATTGCCAGTTTAATTAAGATGATCTGCGAGCTATCCGCAACCACGAAAACAATTGCTGGAACAGTAAACACAAATAAAGAAAACCTGCATCGAAGCGAAGAGCCACCACCAGATGGTGAACGATCAACAACCAACCGAGCAACAATGGCATCGTCGCGTTGATCTGCCGTATTTTGACGGGACTGACCAACTGGGATGGGTTGCAAGGGCTGATCAGTACTTTCTTCTCCAATAAACGCCAACAAATCGTAGGGTATCGTGCGCCATGGTAAGCATGGAAGGAGTTGCACAACCTTGTCCGTTGGGTGATGTCGACTCACCCAAATTTGACACGCGAGAAGCATCTAGGAAATCAGCTCGAGCGAATCAGTAGCATCAAGCAAATCGAATCTATTAAAGACTACTTTCACGAGTTTGTGAGGGTAATTACTCACTAACACGAAATTCCAGTGTTTCAACATCTGGGCTTCTTCTTATTAGGATTACATCCAATCATGCGTACAGAAATAGAAGTCTTTCGACCAACTACTCTCGAGCATGCTTATCACTTAGCCAAAGGGATTGAGAGAAAGTTATTGGCCGCGAAGGAGCGGAAGTATACTCTGTCGGAGGCGCAAACGTCAACCCAAAACAAATTGCTACGCAATATGTCGGATTTCATGATTTCGGGCAGCAAGGAACGAGCGCAAGTTTGGGGAGACCAAACAAGAAAACATCGAGAAATAGCATGTGCCCGTTACCACTAAGCAGAAGGCCCCTTCTCAAGAATGCTATATGCCTCCTCATGCTCGTAATCCAGATCTGCGATCAAAGCCTTTCCGTCGTATCTCGGACCGTGAATTTCAAGAACTCCGATAGAAAGGTCATTGCTTCCGTTGTCGCCAACCTTATCATTCGGGGCATGTCTGCTCAAATAAAGAACTCAATATGATGATCAGCGGTGAAGAGGATGACTTTTGTGAGACAGAGATTTTCGGACAACAAGATACCGATTATCCACCTTGAGGACAAGGCTGTGTGGATAGTGTTAAGAGTCTTAGTTAACTATTATTATTATATTAAGTTTTATTTATTAGTAGTTTAAATTTGAATTTTAATTAGATTTGATTTAGATTTGGTACTTGAGATTTATTAGGTATCTAAGTATTTGTTTAGTCCTTATATACAGGTGTCAGTCTCGAAGAAGGAAGGGGTGGGTTTTGGGAGGAGAAGGTTGAGGGTCGGAGTTTATCTCTCGGTTTGGCTATTAGGAAAGCGTCTTTATCCTTCGTTTTCATCATTCGAGATTAATAAAATTATTTTTAGTTATATTCTCGTGTCTACCATCGTCTTAACTCTAACAGAATCAAATTTTCGGCGTTTAAAAATGGTTTTCGGGTAAGTGATATTTTCGCCAACAAAATCACAGGTATGAGTAATCTGGACGAAAACGCGGCGAAAATTGACTTTTGAGCATTGACCTAAAATTTGCCCAGATCTTCATAGATTCATTCTTCAAATACAAGGGAACTAGTCTTCGAAGTTTGCCCTATTTATCCATAATGCTCTGCGTCAATTTGAATATACCATACGTACAATCAAATATAACGCTTCTTGTTTGGAAATACAAACTCATAAGATCATACATTTATTCATGCACGGTGCCAACAACAACAACGACGATGACGACAACAACAACAATAATAATAATAATAATAATGATATTAATTAATATTAATACCAAGGTTCTCAATTTCATGGTTAACGACGTTATTTTCTTTTAATATTAAGACTCGTTTCAGTCGATTTTATCTTCTTCGACCTATAAATTCGAGGTTTCACCCGTTATTCAATCAATTTACGAATTGGGTTTGAAGCATATCTCATTATTTAATAATTATTTATTATTAGTACCCATGCAAAATTGAGAACGATTTAATATTGTTCGGTCACTAACGTAGAGATTCCAGTGATTTTCATGTGCTTTTGGATGTCGTCGAATTTTCATCGCGACAAATTGCTTGTGTTGAAAGACTAAAATCACTGCATAAAGTGTCCCGTTATCCGGTGTCGCTTAGTTGTTACCTGTTGAAATGTTTGTGTTATTGATCGTCTATTACGTGATACTAAGTTATCAATATGTGTTACCTGACAAGCTAGTTAATACGTTTCAATCTTCAATCCCGCCAATATACTTCGTCATCCCATAATTAAAATCAATAATATACATTTACTATTACGAAATATGATAAAGTTAGCCATTTTTCACCTTGTTCGGCCGTTGAAGTCGATATTGAATCTGTTTCTGAACGAAATTTTCGATTTAGGGGGTGGAAGCACGAATTCATCATTCGATACATAAAAAATTCGTCTTGATTATTAAGACTCATCCGAAGGACGGAAAAACTTTCTTTAGTCACAAACGTCGACATTTTCACGGCTTTTATTTGGTTCTATGTCGTCGGCGGTTGCAAATCCATATCGCAACTCCTTTCTTGTGTGTTGAATTTGTTATTAGAGAGAAATGTGTCATTAATAGGTGGTGTTTATTTGTTACCTTTGACGTGTTTATGTTATTGGCTTTCTTTTAAGTGGTACTCATGTATCAATTTGTGTTACCTGACAAGCCTGTTAATTCGCAGACGTTTCAATCTTCGATCTCGTCAAAATAATTCGTCTTCCCATGATTAACATCAATACAATTCATTTAGTATTAGGAAATATGATCAAATACTTCCAACCCCCAATTCATTTCCTAATACAATTTTCAATTTGGGGATTGGAAGCATGAATATAGTCGATACATCAACATTGAGGACATAAACGTTGACATTTTCACGGATTTGACCTGGTTTTCTATGTCATCGGTGGTTGTCGATCAACCAATGCCCCTTGCTTGTATGCTGAATTTGTTATTAGAGAGAAATGTCTCGTTATATGGTTTTGCTTATTTGTTACTTTTGACATATTTGTATTATTGCATGTCTATTATTAAGTGGTACGGGTTGTCAGATTGTGTTACCTGACATGCTAGTTCATTCGCAGACGTTTCAATCTTCGATCCCGTCAAATTCTTCGTCATCCCATGTTTAACATCATAACATTCGTTTATTAGTAGGAAATATGATCAAATTCAGCAGTTTTCACTTTGTGCGGCCGCTAATGTCGATATTTCATCGGTATGCGAATGGAATTTTCGATTTGGGTTCGAAGCACGAATTCATTCGATACATCAAAATTTGTGTTGATTAGTAAGACCATCCGAAATTGAAGACGAAAAAACTTCATTCAGTAACAAACGTTCACATTTTCACGGATTTCAGCTCGTTGTCTACGTCGTCGGCGGTGTCGATCCATTCGCATCCCCTTGTCGTGTGCTGAATTTGTTATTAGAGAAAAATGTTTCGTTAGTCACTGTTGCTTATTTGTTACGTTTTTACTTGTTTGTATTACAATGGCGAGGATGATGACAACATCGTTTGGAGAACGGTGATGGCAAAAGACATAATTATTTCAGCTATCCTGGGCAAATAGGTCGTTTTGGGTTGATAAGGTCCTTTTCAGGAAGAGAAACTCAAATTGGGTTCTCTCTCCATAAAAATTAAATGGGGCCTGAAAAGGAACTGAAAGTGTCAAATGGGCTCTGACACGTAACTAACCCTAAAAAACTGTTAAACCAGGGTGACTGATCGTAAGACGGGAAGGGCTAAATCAAGTTTACAAATATTTTCAAAATAAATAAATAGATACTAATTACTATATACTTACAAAAAAATTTGAAGTGTCACTCTAAGACATCCTCCTCTTTTACTCGGACTCAAGAACTTGACATTTATGGAAGTCGGAGTTAAAAATTTAAAACAATTTTTTTTAATAGAAATGTTTTACAAAAAAAAGATATATCTTTTTTTACAGGAATTTCCTTCTTTTTAACTTTTCTTTTAACACAATTCCTTTATAATATATTAACATGGAGGGATAAATGATTAAAAGGTACTGAGAAGTTAAATAATTAGAATGGACGGAAGGATGGATAAAATGAGAAGGCAAGTGAAAGCTGAAAAATGAGAAGGTGTAATGCAAACGTAAAAAGACTAGCTATTAAGTTTGATTAAGCTAAATCAAAATAATAAGAAAATGTTTGTAGTGGAGCCTCAAAATATTGAGCATAATTAATTTTTTACGTGAAAAAACATGACTAAAGTAAGGTCTTAGGGCCCGAGAAAATTGAGGGCCTAAAATCCTTGCTTTAGTTGCTTTATCCAATAGCAAGCCCTGTGTGAAAAACTGGTGAGCTAGTTTTGATATTAATACCCGATGGCTATAAGAACTCTCTATATTAAAAAACACTAGCACTTTTCCTCGCGTATGCTTTAAATATAATTATACTTAGTCAATCTTCAATAGGTCTTCAAATTGTTCATTTGAAAAAATGGAAACCCTTCTTATTGGATGATCATGATACTTCCCGAAAATCGAAATTCTTGATCAATGGGGGAACAATATCACCCTTTTTGTTCAATTAAGATATATAGTCTTTAATGTTGAATAGATGAAATAAAATTTTTAAATATATAAAAGGCAAAATAATATTTACAACCGCAAACAGTCTTACACATCTATGGTGAAACCTCATTATTATCCAAATACGACGTTCTGAAGTCCATGGTGGAGGTGGGCGGCCACTCGTGCAGGCTGCAGCACATGACCGGTGGCTGGGGTGTGTTGGTTGGCCGTCCATGCAGTTGTAAACCGATGGCTGCTAAGTGCTAAGTCGGTGGCAGAATGGAAGGGAAAAAATTAAAGAGGAAAGTGTGATTGGTTCGTTCAATGGGCTAAATGCTATTCAGTGCCTGTAACTTGCAAGGAACTTGTTTGGTTTCACTTTTGAATGATAAGTGCTTCCCGTAAATGAACTTCTTTGAGATGTAGCTTTTCTAAATGTAGATTTATTTTCTGGTAGTGTTTGGTGAAAATGGGCTTTTGAAAAAGTGGACAGAAAGTAATTCCAAAAAATGATTAAAAGTTGCTTCTCTGAAATGGGCTTTTACAGAAGTAACTTATTTCCAAAGCCCATATCATATTTTTTTACCAAACGCATATTACTTTTCGAAATGGACTTTTGGATTAGAAGTCCATTTCAAATGTGTTTCCAAACTTTCAAATAGTTTTTTCTTCTTTTTAGTTTGTACTGATAGGCTGTTGTACCCAATGTAATTTCAAATAACTGTACCAGTGATTGCCCCTTTTTTTTCAATAATATCGCTTCAACAACCTGTACACATCCGGTAGCCCAAAGAAACAGATCGATTCCGAGTAAATCGGAGACTAATTGATAATTATTATATATAAAAATATTGGCCTAGTCGATCTGGGATCGGTTTGATTCTTGGTGTTTTGCTCTCAAACTGAAACCAAAACTCGCATTTGTCTGGGACCGGCTGAACCAGCACGGAACCAGAACCATTGGAGCCTAAGTTTGATTCAACATCATTTATATTCTATTTTTAAATAAAAACAAATCATAAGTATTCCCAAATGCTCTAAATAAAATACATAATAATACTTTATAGTTTGATTTATTTGCAATTATAATTTAGAGAAAAAAAGAATATTATAGTTTAAAATTTTAGTTGAATTTATTGATTTAGAAAAAATGAAATTATAGTTTACAGATTAATTGAATTTATAACTTCGTATGTTAAAAAAAGAAAAGAAAAAAGAAACTGAATTACGTGATATGATTACAATAACTAAAAAATTGGAAGGGTCCGAAATGAAAAAAAAGAGGATAAAAATTGTAACATGCTTTCTCAATTAAGAGAAGTAAAAATGGTAAAACAATAATTTTGAAATAGGAATAAAGAAAATAAAGTCAAAATTTTGTATAAAAACGTCACCTTCAACAGAATCTCGAAATTAGATTCAACAATGGCTCTTGTACTCAAACAACGAGTAAAGAAACACAAGATTCGCGAATTGTATTTTGGGCGCGAGCTGCACCGCCTTGGCGCCGGCTGCCTCCGCCGCCGCCATCACTTCCTCTCAGTGACGGACTCAGGATTTTAGACTTGGAGGGGCTCAATCACGTGTATATAAACCCACCCACTCATCGACCCACCGGATAAAGATATACTTTAACCAAAATTGGCACTCCAATGAACATCTTGAGCCGATGTCCCTGCAATAATTTAAACTAGTAATTTAACACATTTTCTACATGTATTTATTTTATAAAGAAATTCAATAAGTTTTTTTAAAATTATCTTTTAATTTTTTTAAACTTTTAATGTAAGAAGAAATTGACAGTTACTATGTATTGTTCTTCCTTAATATGATATAAGTTTTTTTAGCACACATGTGTGCAAATATATAGTATGATATTATTTTATATTTTAAACATTTTAGATTATTAATTAAATTCAAAAAATAAAATTTTAGTTTATAAAATTATAATACATTAAAAAGATAGGTGAAATTATAATTAAACATATGAAATTGACAGATGTATTTGACATTATAACTTTTTATAGGTATCGTAGAGATAAAAAAAATATTCCGATTAAATAGTAGAGATAAAAAATATCATTTTTAGCTCTTTTAGCCTCCGGGTCGGCCTAGTATTTAATTATATGCCCAATATTGCAAATTTAGTAGCCCAACAATACATGTTTAAAAGTGGCAAAAAAAAAAAAATAAGTTAAACAATTAAAAGGGTCAACAAAAATATTGAAATATAAATGTCCAGCAGTTCGGCCATTTTAATCGGCCCACTCTTGCCATAATCGTCTTCTACCATGGGGGGCTCTGAAGCTGCAGAAGGAAAAAAGCTGTGATGGTGGGGTTGTTGCCGGGATACCCCTGCTGAATAATCCAGCCCGCTAAGGGGTCAACAGATCCCCAAAGCCCAGGTCCATTACTGATACTTTCCTTGCTGACAAGTAAACTAACTTAGATGAGAGGAAAATAATAAACAAATGACTTTTATTCAACGTGAGCTTAATTTACACGATGATGCATTACATTATTTATACTAGTGTCACAATCTCGATAATTAAGTGGACAATCCCTTTGATTGTGATTGAGATGGCCCAAATCACTCTTAATCACTAAAGTATATCTCTAACATTAATGAGGATGATTGATACTTCCTTATGTCTCCCAAACCAACCTTATCTCTCCTTGATTTCCTCTTCGTGCTCTAATTTTGGCTTTGATTGAGGTGAGTTAATATCCCCCCGCAAACTGAGCCGGGGCCGTAGGCGAAGTTTGTGAGAGTGAAGAGCAAGAGAAGCTTTGGACATGGGTTTAGTGAAAATGTCCGCCACTTGAGAGGAGGTAGAGATATATCTAGTGACAAGAAGACCCAGAGCAACTCGTTCACGTACAAAGTGATAGTCCAACTCAATGTGCTTGCTTCGAGCATGAAAGACGGGATTGATAGTCATGTGTAATGCACTAATATTATCGCAAAATAAAGTAGGAGGATGTGACTGCCGAATACCAAGATCCTTGAGAACATAAGACAACCAAGTAACCTCAGCTGCAGTGTGTGCCATGGCTCGATATTCCGCCTCAATGCTAGATCGTGAGACAGTGTGTTGCTTTTTTGCACACCACGAAATAGGATTAAGGCCAAGAAATGTGCAGTATCCAGTTGTGGAACGACGAGTAAGAGGACATCCAGCCCAATCAGAGTCCGAGAAGGCACGGAGATCAAGTGTTGTGTTAGAAGTAAGATGGTGACCACGGTTGATGGTGCCTTTGACGTACCGCAAAATGCGCCGGACCATTTTAAGATGAGACTGATTAGGAGCATGCATGAATTGAGAGACAAAGTTGACGCCATATGCGAGATCAGGTCGAGTGAGGGTGAGATACTGTAATGCGCCAACGATGCCACGATAATGTGTAGGATCCGTGAATGGAGTAGTGTTGTTGAGTCCCCTAGTTTTGGTTTCAAGTGGTGTGCTCATAGGTTTGCAGTCGACCATATCTGCCTTTTCAAGTATCGTAAGAGCATAGTGAGCTTGAGATAAATGTAACCCATCAGACATCGAGGTAACCTCTATGCCAAGAAAGTGATGAATGGGTCTAAGATCTTTCATAGCAAACTCTGAATGTAGGAGCTTGATAAATGAATCCAAAAGTTGAGAGCTGGAACCTGTAATAAGCATATCATCGACGTACAAAAGAAGGATTAAAGTACCATAAGAACAATTTAAAACAAACAGCGAAGGATCAGCTAGGCTGCAGAAAAATCCATGTTTTAAAAGAAAAGTACTAAAGCGATTAAACCAAGCACGAGGTGCTTGTTTCAAACCGTAAAGCGCACGATGAAGCTTGCACACATGGTGTGGTAACCTATCGTCAGTCATTCCCGAGGGTTGATCCATGTAAATATCCTCCGTGATCGTACCATGAAGAAATGCATTTTGAACGTCTAGTTGGCGAATATCCCAATGTCGAACTAAAGCGATGCTGAGTACAAGTCGGATAGCACCGGGCTTGATGACTGGCGAGAAAGTGTCGACGTAATCAATTCCATCAAGTTGATGATATCCTTTTGCAACCAGGCGAGCCTTTAGGCGATCGAGAGTTCCATCCGGTTTAAGTTTTGCCTTGAAGACCCATTTGGAACCAATAACATGCATATTGTTAATTCTTGGAACAAGATCCCAAGTATCATTACGCCGAAGAGCATCCATTTCTTCTTTCATGGCGTTTCGCCATCCTTCATGTTGGAGAGCGCTTTTAATAGTCTTCGGCGCTCGCGGAATTTCGTGGTGGATGACATTGAGGGCATACTTGGGATTTGGTTTGTGAGTACCAACTTGAGAGCGTGTGACCATAGAATGACGTGCAGGGCATGAAGATTCAGCTTCATTAGGTGGATCGGTTGGAGATGTGGATTCGACGTCTGGAGGAGATGAAGATATAAGGTCATCATCATGGCTAGGAACAGTAGGCGGCGGCAACAAAGGCGATGCGAGTGGTTGATCACAAGTATTTGTTTCCTGCAACGACGATATAACATGAGAAGCGGGAAGAACTGTCCATGAGTCAAAAATACTAATCCATTTATCATCCACAGTAGGCGCAGCATTTGAATTGTGAGTTTTAAATGGAAACATGGTTTCATCAAACACTACATGACGTGAAATAAAAATCTTTTGAGTAGTAGGATGAAAACATTTATAGCCTTTGTGACGATCACTATAACCGATAAAGACACAAGGGACTGTCTTTGGATCGAATTTATTCTTTCGACTATCCCATGTGTATGGGAAGCATTTAGAACCAAATATCCGAAGAAAGGAGTAATTTGGATGAGCTCCCTGCAGTTTGAAGAAAGGCGTATCTAAGTCAATTGCAGTTGATGGCAGTCGATTTATAAGAAAAACAGCAGTCGAAAATGCCTCTACCCATAAATATAATGGAGCATTACAATGAAACATCATTGACATACCTAATTCGCGAATTATCCTATGTCTTCGTTCTACCATACCTGATTGCTCCGGAGTGTGTGGACAAGAAATTTGATGAACAATGCCTTGAGCTAGGAAATGAGAGTTGAGCCTTGAATTTACAAATTCACCACCACCATCGGAATGAAATATTTTTATTTTCTTGTCAAATTGTCTTGCGGCATATCTTTCAAAAGCAATATACACATCAAAGAAATCAGATTTAGACTTTAAAGGAATTAGCCATGTATAGCGCGAAAATCATCAGTAATACATGCATAATAACGAAATTTTCCAAGAGATAAAACCGGTGCTGGGCCCTATAAATCACAATGAATTTTATTAAAAATGGATGAACTGACATTACTTGAATGAGAGAAAGGCAATTTACTAAGTTTAGCTAATTGACAACTGTCACAAATAACTTGGGACTTATTCGGTCCTCGAACATCAATCAACCCCTTATTCTGTAGAGAAGTGAGAGTAGCCATATGAGGATGTCCAGACGCTGGTGCCACAACTCAATAGTACCTGACTTGAATCTATGAGAAAAATGTAATTCATGCGGGCTAGAAATCACATATAGATCACCTTTACGCTGTCCCGTCATCAACTTGTGCCCTGTCTGTCTTTCCTTAATAGAGAAATCCACATTAGAAAATTCGAAGTTAACAGGACAAGAGTCAGTAATATGGCTAATCGACAGCAAATTCCTTTTTAATTTAGGCACATGTAAAACATTTTTCAAGGGTAGAGCTCGGTTATTACTTTCAATCCTAGCATCACCAATAGATTCACTTTTCAACAAGGATCCATCGCCTACTAGGACAGAGTCATTGCCAAAGTATGGACGTTTATTAGTTAGTAATTTAGCATTACCTGTTATACATTGAGTCGCTCCTGAGTCGGATGTCCATTCATTGTCTTGAATGGTGTTATCAAGGGTGAGCGCGGCAAGAGCCTTAGGGATTTCATCTTGATCATGCACATGTTTAGATAGGTGCCAACATATTTTGGCAATGTGTCCCGCAACTCCACATATTTGACAAGTTTCACCACGATACATTTCGCGTTCTGTTGGTGTCATCTGGCGTTTCCCCGGTGGAGGTGGTCGACGACATTTTTGGTCTTTCGTGTTGGGAAGATTGGCAGGATTTTGATTTCGCCGATTATTGGGATTCTGATTGTGTGCCTGAAAGCCACGTCCATTGGAGTTGAAATTATTTTGAGGGCGGAAATTAGTAGAACCTGATTGTTGTTTTTGCCCATAAAATGCCATCTGTTGGGCTGAAGTATTGGTGGTAAACCACATCTGACGCTGCTCATAGCCTTGTAATAACGCCACCAACTCGGAGTATGACGGTAGTGGTGGTTTCAACATGGTTGTAGTGAAGTACTCATACTTTGGTCCGAAGCTTGTGAGTATGGAAAAGACTTTCACCTTATCTGCAACGGGAGTCCCAATTGCTGCTAAACTGTCGTAGCTGCCTTTGAATTTTCGAATATGATCACCGATTGAGGTATTGTCATCTTTGGAGAGATACGTCAATTGTTGACGAAGAGTGAATTCTCGTTCTTGAGAATCTTGGGCATACGCTTCTTTGAGAGCATCCCAAACAGATTTCGCTGTTTCTTGACCTATGACAAGGCTAACTGCTTCTTCAGAGAGAGTGCCGATGAGCCATCCAAGAAGGAGCCGATCTGATTTTTTTCATTGTGCGGTGGAGGTTGAGGAGGAGGCGCTTGTTGAGTCTACGACTGGTGCCGCCGTTTCCCCGGTTAAATGGCCGACCAAGTCTTGGCTTTCGGCAAGCGCCAAAGCTTGTTCACGCCACAGGGGGTAATTCTCTTGTCTCAATCTGAGGGTGATGAAATTGCTAACGTTATGTGAAAGGGAGTTCATATTATTTTATTTTTGCTCACAACTGGCTCTGATACCAAGAGGAAAATAATAAACAAATGACTTTTATTCAACGTGAGCTTAATTTACACGATGATGCATTACATTATTTATACTAGTGTCACAATCTCGATAATTAAGTGGACAATCCCTTTGATTGTGATTGAGATGCCCCAAATCACTCTTAATCACTAAAGTATATCTCTAACATTAATGAGGATGATTGATACTTCCTTATGTCTCCCAAACCAACCTTATCGCTCCATAATTTCCTCTTCGTGCTCTAATTTTGGCTTTGATTGAGGTGAGTTAATAAGATGGTCATGGAATCCATCTTTCTTACATACACCCTTAATTAGAATTCCTACATCCCAAGCAAACAGCTTAATTAATCCCCATATTCAAGTTGTCAGCAAATGGTAAAACATTAAAGTTGTGAATCTGAAATAGCTGTTCGATGGGTAACCTAAGGCCGACTTCATGCCTATACTAAGCTGAAGCCTTAATCCCTCATCCACTGTATTTTCTTGCTCGCCATTCACGTCCGTGTGTCTATATGGGATAAGACGCATAAAAGATATATACCTATCCTTTCAACTCTTGAGTTTGGCTTTGATTCTTAATTATTGTATGATCCCCTCTTTCTTCTAGCCGTTTGTCACATTGTAATTGTAAGAGAAATTCATTACTCCTAAATTTCTTATAATTTCTGGCTGCTGTTTACTTAACACAACCTTTTAGCCTAGATAACGTTCATACATATTAATTTATTGGAAATAAAAAGAACTCCCACTTATCCAAAGGGCAAAAAAACAAGAATTTTAGCATTTAGTATTGTCTTTAGTTCGAGGTTTCAAAAAAGGCAAGGCAACACACACTCAAGAATGATTAAGAATTGAACCTACGAATTCGCCAATTATGAGTTGGGCGCTTTAACCATTCAGCCATGGATGCTTAGCGGGGATCTCGTAGATGGTGAATAACCAAATTCCAATTGAAATGAAATCTTTAGGATAAATCAATGCAATTTAGGAGAAATCAATTAAAGGACATCAATTCAAATCTAAGTCATCTCTGACGATTAATCAACAATTCGAAGTGCTTTTCTTGTGTATTCTTGATAAACCAGCATTTATATATAGATGTAGGAGGATCTGTTTGGGAAGTTAGAAGCCCCTTTGACATCTCTTCATCTGCAAAGAAAGCTTCCCATCAATTTTAATGGCAAATTGCGGACCCCATACCTCTCAAACCTCTAGTTCATTTTTCAATACGAAGTGGCGGACCCTTGTCACTTTTTCCTGGACAACATTCTTCTCATTATCTTTCTCCTTCTTCCGTTGATCTTTCTCGCCGCAGGCTTTGTAATACCCGTAAAATTTATACGAGATTATTTTAATAATATTTGGACGGTATGATGTCGATTTCGAACATACACCGATTTTCTTCCCGAGTCAAGACAAGAATTTAGAATTTGACCCGACAATGAAAAAAAATAATGGCCCAATTGGGCCAAAAGAAAAATAATTGCCCAATTGTGAGAGATAGATTAAAATTAGGAATCTTGGCCCAATAAAATATAATAATAATAATATTAATGATAATAATAATAATAAAAAATAAATAAATAATAACAAAAGGGCCGAAATTTTTAAAGGGAGAGGGACCTCCTTACACATCATTACTTTAACCCAAAAATACTATTAATTAATAGAATCAAAAACAAAACAAATCAAACAAAACAAACCAACTCAAAAATGAAACAAACAACATATAAAAACAAAACTAATACATACTTTATTACCCTAAGATATAAATTAACAACTCAACTACAATAAAGAGAGGGAGGTGGCGAGAAAATGAAGATGAGAAAAGGAATAAGTGACGCCCCAAGCACTTGTAGACAAGGATCAAGTCATCAAAAGCTACCTAATACACTATGATAAAGAATAAATTAGACAAAAAAAATATTTTAGAGAAGGACACGAGATAGAGAGGAGAGGCCGTGAGAGAGAGAGAAGTAGAGAAAGAGAAAGAAAAGAAAAAGGGAGAGAAAGGGGAGAGAGGCCGAGAAGAGAGGGAGAGAAGGAAAAAGAGAAAAAAAAAAAGAGAAGGAGAAGCTCACGGACGAGGAGGAGCTCGGGATCGAAGGGTCGGGATTACACACTCGTAATACAACTTTCTACGGATTAAGGTAGGTGAAGATCACCTACGTACGTAAACGATATTAGGATTCGTAAATATTACATGCTTACATGATCGTGATTAAATTCTTCGTGCCTATGTGGTAGTGATAATTTACTTGCATGAATTTTGTGTTTTATGCTCATATATATATATATATATATATATATATATATTTCGGTTAGCTTAGGGAGGATGAATACTTGAAAATAAGGTTAGAAGACTTTGGATTAGGGCAAAAGTTTAAGTAGTGTTGCAAATTAGGGTTTTCTAGGGTTTCTTTTAAATTTAAATGTCTAAAATAAGTATCAAAAAATTCGTTCGGGTGAATTGTGAAATTTTTCGGGAGTTTAGAGAATTTAATGAATATACTAAATTTCGGCTAGGTTAAATTGGAATTTTTCAGAAGTTTTGGGAGCTATACGAATATATTAAATTTCGGCTAAGGGTTGAATTGAAATTTTTCAGGAGTTTTGGGGGCTATATAAATATATTGAAACTCGGTTGGGGTCAAAGATTAAATTTTCAAAAACTATTGGGTTTAAATAAATAATCATTAAATCGGTTGGGGTTAAAAATAAATTTTTAGAAACTCTCGGATTAAAAATAAATATTCTAAACATTTGGTTGGGGTGAATTGCATAAATATCGAAAGTTTATGAAATTAAATAAATAAATAAAAAATATATCTTGATTAGTGAACTCTATGTAAATTTCAGATTTTTTGGAAGGTTAAATAAATATTAAAAATCTCGACTAGAGACCTTAGAGTAATTTTTAAAATTTCCGAGGTGTTTACTAAATATTTTTAAAATTCGGTTGGGGTCTTTATTCGATTTTCTGTAATTCCGAGGGATTAAATAAACATTATATATTTCGGTTAGGGTTAATCGTGAATTTTCATAAGTCTTGGGGCAAAGTTGTAATTTCTGAAAAATCTGAGATAGATTTTGAAATTATTTTAAATTTGAGAAAAATTAATAATTTCTAGAATATTTTTGGAACTTAAACTAAAACTGGCGTTAGAATTTTAAAATATTTTAATTTAAGGATCAATTGTAAAATTAGAGCCGTAAGGTAGAAAGAATTAAACTTAGAACTTTTAGTCTAAAATCGGGAGGGAGTTTGGTGGTTACAGTTTCGGGCCGATTAAAATCGAAATGCGGGCTCCGGGCCTGAATTATTTGTTGAATTTTTTTTGCGGATCGGGCCGAGCTAATACCTCGGGCCGATATGTAATATATAAATGTGGGGAGAATATGTTGCATTTTTTTTATTATGTTGCATTTTACTTGCACGGCATTTGCATACACGTGTTACGAGGGGAGTGCGAAGTCATGGTAATATTGTACAGTGACATTGAATGGCGAAGATTATGACCGAGTGATGGTCGACGAGTTGTATGAGTGAGGTTAGAACTAAGGCGCACTTTATATGGAGGGAGTGGGGCCTCCCGAGCTACTGACCCCTTGTGGGGAGTGGGGCCTCCCGAGCTACGGACCCCTGCGCGCGCGTGTTGCCTTTAGTTCCTAAGCCTCGGGGCCCTGATGTGATGTGATGTGATGAAATGAGATATGAGAAAAGAGTCGAATGTGTATATTGTGAAATAAGTCGGGATTGGGGTGTGAGAGCATTTTCATTGCATGTTTTCATCTACTGGGCAAAAGCTCAGGGTTTACGTATGTAGGTGAGGCGGCTAATGGCGGTGACTCCACGGACTTTTGAGTGCGGGGCAGTATATGGGGACGAGACCTGTGGAGTATTCTCTATTTGTGTTTCATACTTTTAGTTGGGCTTCGGTCTAAATTAAAAATGTGTGTGTTGTAAAACAATTTCATACTTTCGGGTTTAGATTTTTGGGCTTCGGCCCAATACATGTTATTATTATGTTTTAAAATTTTTTTATTAAATGGGCTTTCCGCTGCTTACGCTGCGTAAACCCGCCAATATACGTATTTAGGAAGCAGGGTCATTTCAGGTGGTACCAGAGCGCTGGGTTTTAGGTTCTGTAGACCGTCCATGTACTGCCGCTCAAAAGCCGGGAGGACCAGCCTACACCTGTAAGTTTTATACTATTACGTGAATATATGTAAATGCTTATGTGTTTTTTTTGTGCTTTTCTATGTTTCGAGAATATAGATAATTAAGAAAATGGTTAGAGGAAACAACCATCAGGGAGAAAACAGTAGTAGGGACGGATCGGAGTCCTCCACGAATGAACGAGACGTGACCATTCGACAACTTACCGAGCTGATCCGACGCCAGTCAGAACAGATCGACGAACTCCTTCAAAGCAACCGATTGTTAGTATTGTGATCAAGAAGACAGTTGCGCTTTTTATTTTCACGAATTGAATGATTTATATCATTTTGTTCCTTGAGTAAATTAATTATTTATGGGTCATTTAAGACGATGACTTAGATTGTAGAGTTCCATATGAATTAAAAATAATATTTACTCCAAATTATCCTTCTTGATATTTAGTATGGAACACTAATTATCATGTTTAAGATTAATGTGTGGATTAAATGATAGTTATATTCTACAAACTATTTGATAAAGAGTTATCAATTTAATCACACAGATATATAATAGAGATTATGATATCGGATAGACCCGAAATGAAACATGTTATGGATTGTGTTTGTGTCATTAATGTTTCATACGTGTCTTGAATTCTATAATATGAGATGTTCATTTTTCATCACTAGAAATGCATGTCTGTTAGTATCGCCCAACGTTAGCCGTAAAAGGTAACTACACGGGTGGTGCTACGACAGGCGTGACTAGTGCAGTAGATTATGTTCATTAACAATATTTTGTCCCTCATATTTTATGAGTGATGATATCCACGGGCCCCTTGATAAAAGTGATACCGTAATGCATGCAATGTGATTAAGAGCAATCATATTTACGATAAACTTTTGGAATCAAGAAAGAAATAAGTAGCGAGGATGACACATTCCTAACTTGAACTTATTTAGTATATTATGTGACAAGGAATTGACACGGGCAGTTACTGCTTAAGGATGATGATTCGTATTTGAGATACTTATTATCTATGTCACTTGGGTAGTCTTAACTTGCTAGATACCGCTTATGATTTATAGAACTAGAATTGGATCTAATTCTATTGCCACGTGACATGGATCCTACTGGGTCACACCAAAAGGAAAAAGATCAAAGAGAATAAATTTTGTATGTTACATGGAGATGTAAATATGATGACAAATTAATTATAAGATAATTTATTTGATTATCATATGATACAAAATAAATGAGACTCATATAATATATGATGAATTTATATTAAAATATATTTGATATATATTTTAATATTAATTTATAGATGGAAAGGATTGAGTGGTAGGAGATCGGCTTCTAAAATCACGCAATAGAACATGCAAGGTAATTATCATTACTTAAATGAGATTTGATCCCACGTTATATTGATATAATAATGAGAGTGGATTGCACTAACTATGGAATATAATAATGTTATGATCTTTTACTAATATAATAAAGATATTAGAAAATCTTATCCTATGGTATGATAGGTGTATAAAATTGGGAGCCGAGACCCTACAAAAGCGTCCATTTTTCTTTGATATTTAGGAGCTCTTGGGTATTAGTGAATTAAGATACATCGTCCGAGTATTTTCTAGACGGAGAAAGGACGATACTTTGATCGAGTTCTTGGTGGATATCGGTAGAGATACCATACGTTTGGTATTTAGCTATGTAGTCGTCTCAAGATAATATCAGGTATGATCTCTACGAACTAGTTAGGCTTTAATTCGCATGGATCCTGTCGGAATCGGTTGATATGTTGATATAAAAATTTTAATTTCCGCTGCGTGTAATACTTCGATTATGTGCGTCGATTCCTTACAGTGGTATCAGAGCCATCTTGCGCTGCTTACCTTGTTCTGCAATAGATATATTGTGATAATTTATGAATTCACATAATCAATCTGATTGCTTCAACGTGTTGTTCAAGTTATATTGATAATATATTTGTATATATGTATATAGATGCAATCATATGTCACTAGTGCAATATCATGAGATGATCGTTACTGCCTTGCTTCAAGTATTCACATATATAATATATGCTTAGATGTCATGATGGTGTTTTCAATTCAGAATATGTATTTCATATTCATGATTCAACGTGGTTCATCATGGCTTGTTTAATGATTTAATATTCTGATAAAATATCATTTGCTCGAGTGATTTTGGCCTTTTTCGATGGGTTTTCATGATGATGATTTTTCGATAAGCAGTTGATTAGTTTAGTATGAAAAACATAAACAGAATATGAATAATCTATCGATATATATGTGTACCCAATCTGCGATCATGATGGTGATTAAACTGTTTGGAATTAACTTAGCATATATCTCGTGGAATTCAGCTTTGGTTAATATGATTGACCAAGCAATAAGACATGATTATCTTTATGTATTATGCAAGAATTATTAGATAATTTGCATAACTAATGTGTTAGATTATTATTTTGAATAATTTCACATCATATTTTAAATCAGAAAATGATTTAATATTCGTTGATATGATTAACGGATTAGAGTCCCGTTTTAAATTAAGTACACTCCATTGCTATTCTATCTGCGCCGAATTTAGAACGAATATTGGTGGGACCTACTCAGTAGGCACCGTATTCAATCTTTAAGAGTCGTGGGGTATGTCCGACATGCCATATGAAATAGAATGAGTTTGCTTATCAAGAGACCAAAACCGTTTTGGGTCTTGGGGAGAAGTTTTGTTGATATACGATGTTAACAAAACCAAGAGTCAAATATGATTTGATTAGCAATGTGTTGCTTACCTAAAATAACTAAGATAAAGTTTCATGCCGACGCTGGCTTATTCTTAGTGAAAATATGGATCTTGGACCTACTACTGTGGGGCATTAAATTGTAGTGGGAGTTTTATTTTGTGAATAAAACATTTACGTGAAATTAACTGAAACCTTTTTTCCTCTGTGACGTAGATCTGGCAGGACAATCTGTTTCGTTGCGTTCGCTTTTGGACAAGGAAAAATTGAGCTCTAATGGGACAAATTTTATTGATTGGTACCGTAGCCTAAGAATTGTTCTAAGGCAAGAGCGCAAGGAATATGTAATTAATACGCCCATTCCCAAATATCCCGATGCTAATTCAAGTGTTGAAGAGGTCGATGAGTACGACCGACATTGTTGCGATGAGATCGATGTACGATGTCTGATTGTGGCGACGATAGCACCCGAACTGCATAAGCGATTCGAGTTGACCACGTCCTACAATATAATGGAGAAGCTCAAGAGAATGTTTCAAGAGCATGCACGTGCTGAGAGGTATAATGTGACTAGAGCTTTGCTGGCATGTAAGATGTCTGAGGGTAACTCTGTTGGCGATCACATGCTCAAGATGTTGAGTTATGTGGAGCAGTTGGAGAAACTTGAAGCTCCTGTGGGCAAGGAGTTGGCCACAGACATTATTTTCAACTCTCTTCCTCCCAGCTATTCATCGTTCATCACGAACTATCATATGCATCGAATGGACAAGAGCTTGGATGAGATCCATGGGATGCTGAAAACTGCTGAACTTGACATGAAGAAAGGAGTTTCTCATGTGCTCACAATTCATGCAGGTGTGGAAAAGATTAAGAAAGACAAATTCAAGCGCCAAATAAAAGGCAAGCCAAATGTTGGTAAAAATAAAGCTAAGGTTGTTGCTTCGAGCGCTCCCAAGGTCAAGGTTGCTGCTACTGCTGAGTGCTTTTACTGTAAAGGCATTGGGCACTGGAAGAGAAATTGTCCCAAGTATCTTGATGACTTGAAAAATGGAAAGGTTCCAACCGTTTCAGGTATATTTGTTATTGAAGTTAATATTGCTACTTCTGATTCTGAATGGGTATTTGATACCGGATCGTGCGCTCATATTTGTTCGAATATGCAGGCACTAAAGAATAAGAGGATGCTAAGAAAAGGCGAAGTACAACTACGCGTCGGGAATGGTGCAAGTGTTGCAGCTGTTGCTATTGGATGCATAGATGTCTCTTTGCCGAGTGGACTTACTTTAGAACTGAAAAATGTTCATTATGTTCCATCTATCTCAAGAAATATTGTTTCTATTTCATGTTTAGACATGGAAGATTACTATTTTACCATTAAGAATGGTTGCTTTTCATTTTATAAAAATAATTTATTTTATGGATGTTCTTATGAGAAGAATGGTCTATATTTGCTTGAGATGGAAAAACAAGTGTTAATTATCAATAACAAAAGATCCAAGATTTCTCATGAGAGTATGACTCTTATGTGGCATTTTCGCCTAGGTCATATAAATGAGAGATGCATTAAGAAATTACAAGAAGTGGGACTTCTTGGTCAATTTGATTTAGAATCAATTGAGACATGCGAATCGTGTCTGCTCGGGAAGATGATTAAAGCGCCTTTCACTAAAAGAGGCGAAAGGGTAAATGACCTACTAGGACTAATACATAGTGATGTATGTGGTCCGATGACGACTAATGCTCGGGGAGGTTATCAATACTTCATTATATTTACTGATGATTTCAGTAGATACGGTTATGTCTACTTGATGAGACATAAATCTGAGTCATTTGAAAAGTTCAAAGAATTCAAGAATGAAGTAGAGAACCAGCTCAACAAGAAAATAAAAGGCTTACGATCAGACCGTGGAGGTGAATATTTGAGCATAGAGTTCAGTGCTTATCTTAAAGTGTTAGGAATATTTTAGAAGTGTCCAAAATATTAATTCTAAGTCTTGTAATTTCTTTTCTATGTATTTTATAGATGTTCTATTTATGTATTTGGGTTGTAGTTGTAATGGGCTTGTTAGGGGCCCAATGGGCTTAAATACCTCACAAGGTATTTAAGCTTAAACCCTAACTTCATTAATGCAAGTTTCCATTTTGCTAAAATCTCACGTACTCAACACTAAACCTCAAAAGCAAACTATTCACATATTACGAAGGTTTAATCTGTTGAAGTGTTCTTGGATAATCTGGATTTACAAGTGGTATCAGAGCCAAGCGTGTAGGTGAGGAAACTTCATTTCAAGCTTTTAGGGATTAAGCAGTTTGAACTCTTGCGTGGTTGCTATTCTCTGTTTCAAAGCTTAAACTCTCGTTTATTAGCCACTCTCGGAGATACTCTGTTTGTTAAGGCAAGCTTGTATTGCTATCAATTCTGAGTCATCAAAGTGGTCTTCGTGGAGGTTATTTCAGTTTTTGTTGGATTTCTGTCTAAAATATTTGAAGAACAGTCCTGCTCTTCAGTGTGTTCTTGAGATTACGAACGGAACTATTTTTGGGAACTTGGTTTGCTGTTTTTTCAAGTTTGCGCATCGGCACTTCGCAAAGCTCTCTTTGCGAGTTCAAGGTCACCAAGCCGTCAGATTCTCGAAGATCAACGTCTCAGGATTATTCTTCACTTTGCGATCTCCGGTCCACTTTGCGAATTGGAAACACTTTGCGACCTCTTTGACTCTTTGCGAACTCACAACGGCTTTGCGAACCCAGGACAGTTTGCGGTTTCATTTAATCACTGTGCGAACTTTGCTCACTTTGCGAATTCCAGTTTATTTTGCGAATTCGAAGCACTTTGCGAACTCAAGTTTACTTCGCGAATTCAACACACTTTGCGATATCTTGACTCTTTGCGAACTCCCAACTGCTTTGCGAACCCAGGACAGTTTGCGATCTCATTTATCATTGTGCGAACTTTGCTCACTTTGCGAACTCCAGCTTATTTTGCGAATTCATAGCACTTTGCGAACTCAAGATTACTTCGCGAATTCAGGACAGGTTGCGAACTCAAATAGCACTTTGCAAACTCTGCACACTTTGCGAATTAAGCTAGTTTGCGACTCCTCTCATTAACCCGTGAAGTGATAACTTTGCGAACTCACGATCAATTCGCAAAGCGATAACTTTGCGAACTCACGATCAATTCGCAAAGCGATAACTTTGCGAATTCACTCTCTCAATTCGCAAACGAGCAAAATACCTTAATTCGCAAACACTTTGTCCTATCCACTTTTGCGATACATACCCATATATTTCAAAATCAATTCCAAATTTGATTTTGACCAAAATTCTTAATTCAATTTCAATTTTTTCCTCACATTACACGTTAACGATCATATCCAAAACACTAGCAATGGACTCTTTCAGCATGGGAAATGATGTTAGACCTCCCATCATCCGACATGGAGAATACGCAGTTTGGAAGAGAAGATTCATCAACTTCATAGAAAGTAAGGACAATTCCGAGAACCTGTTGGAATCTATTTACAATGGACCTACTCAGTACTGGACTATAATCCCCGCCACTACTGACACCGCTCCTGCAAGAGAGGAACAGAGAATCTTGAAAACTGCTGACCAATGCAGTGATGAAGAAAAACTGCGACTAAAGGCAGACAAAGTGGCAAAATCATACATGATGCAGGCCATTCCCAACGACATTTTGATGCAACTCGAATGTGGTGATAGTGCAAAAGAAATGTGGGATGCTCTTCGAATCATGATGCAGGGGACAGAAGTCAATACAATGGCAAGAATGGCGAACACACTCATCTCTTATGACCGCTTTCATGCTAACAAAGGGGAAACTCTTCAAGAAACCTTCCATCGATTTCTTGTCCTTCTAAACGAGCTAAAGATGAATGGAGTCACAAAAAGCGTAATGGAGATCAATATCAAATTCTTAGGATCACTTCATTCAGAATGGGAGGCTACTGCAATTATGATAAGACAAATGAACGACTTAACCAAAGTTAGCATTCATACACTATTCGACTACCTCAATCAACATTCCAATCATGTGGAGAAACGAAGGGAGGAAATCAAATCATTAGGAAGCGACTCACTTGCTCTTATGACTGAACGATCATCAAGAAAACCAACCAAGGACAAAGAAATTTTGCAGTCATCACAAGTTAAGGAAGGAGGAGACTCTGATTCTGATGACGAATCCAAGGAGCTTTCAAAAATTGGAGACCAGGAGATTACTCTCAAGGATCTTGCTAAGCAACTCGCTCTGGTCTCAAATTTTGTGCAGAAGAAATTTTATAAGAAGACTGGATCCTCCTCAAATCGTCAAAGGACTTCCTCCAACTCTAGAGGAAAGACTCAGGATGAGGAAAACAACTCTGAAACTCCTCATCAAGGCGGAAAATGCTTCAACTGCGGAAAGATTGGACACTTTGCTCGAGAGTGCAGAATGCCCAAGAAAAAGGATGTTAACTATTACCGTCGAAAGGTTCAATTGGCCGAACAAAAGGAGAAGGGACTGGTCTTAATGGCAGAAGAGGACCATTGGCTTGAAGATACCTCAGACAGCGAGAATGAGAACACGGCACTGATGGCCAAGCTGGATGACGAAGAAGACGGGGCTGGAGATGGAGAAGGCGAACCAGACAGGGAAACCTCTAACAACTCTGAAATGGTGGAGGTAAGTGAAACAGATTATGATTCTTTACTTAAGATGAAAAATGAATTTTTATCCCTATATAAATCTAACAAATTAGGTAAAAGAAAAATCAAGGAACTAGAAGCTAACTTAGAAAAAAATTTAGCAGTATTAGATAAGTTTAGATATGATTATGCCTGTGAGAAGAATCGCGTAATTGTTGCAAATGAAAAAATTGCTAAGCTAGAAATACAAGTGCAAAAAACCGAAGCTAAAGCCAAGAATTTAGAAAAAGAAATGAAATCTCACAGAGATCAGGCAATGGACGCAACAATTAAATATGACTTACTAAGTAAAGAACGGGAAAAACTGTACTCCAAAATAAAAAAATTGGAGGATCTTTTAACCCGACGAGATCAATCGGAACAAACAATCTTCTTAAACAAACCAGCTAACGTTGATTTTTACAATCCTTATAAGGGACTAGGTTTTGAAAACCCAGGTAAGTTAAAAGAAGCCATATCAAATTCACCCTACCTATATGATTTCAAATTTATGCAGACAGGTTGTCTTGCGAATCTAATGTCTTTTGTTAGTGAGAATGAGACAGCGACACACAGTGAAACTCAAAAAACTTTTAACTACACAGAATTAAATGATAGTTATAAAGAAAGAAATTGTCCAGCAATAACTGAATTTGAAACAGATATTTTTCACCCAAGTGAAGGAGAAACCTCAGGTACTTCGGAAAATAAGACACCGATGACTACTTATGCAACTGGATATATGCCTGAGTGCATAAAGAAAATCAGTGATCTTCACTCCACTCTCGAAAGCGAGAGAAAGTCATTTGATGAAGAAAGGCACAAACTTCTTCATGAAATATCTTCACTTAAAGAAAAAATAAGAATACACACTATTTCATACACCTTAATTTCAAATGACAAAATTTCCTGCACTAATTCATTAAAATTTTCAGGACCCACAAAAGAGCCATTGAAGAGTCAAGTTTGGGTTAAAAAGGAAGATATCTTGAAGGAGAATCGTGATCTTAATGTACCTTTTGTCATTGAGTATTTTCCTTCCAAAACTTTTGTACCTTCTTTATTTGGTCATGTATCAAAAAAAATTATCTTCTTCAACAAAAACAAAGTTTTCCATGCATGATCATGTCACCAAACAAACTCACAAAACAATTCCTAAAAACAAAACTACAACGTCAAAACAAGAATCAAAATCAAAAGCTATCAAAGAACCTGTCAAACTTACAAAAATCAAAAAACTCGAGTCTAAACCGAAGACAAAAAGACTCTCACTAGAGCACAAATGGATTCCAAAACTTCAAACTGCAGGAACACAAATCCCTATCCTAGAAATAGGTAGTAACTCTGTGTCATTCCTTAACAAAGGAAAGTCTAGGAAGTCTAAACGGACTAACAAAATTGACAGAGGTGGACCCATATTTCAATGGGTACCTAAAACCCTCTAGTTTTATATTTGCAGGCCCTTCATGTGTGGTACTTAGATTCTGGTTGCTCCACACACATGACTGGGACAAAGGAACTGTTGAGCAACTACATTGATAGACCTGGAGGACTGGTACGCTTTGGAAATAGCAATGGAGCCAGAATCCTTGGTCATGGCGATCTCATATGCAATCGACTCACAATTAAACAAGTCTCGTATGTTGAAGGACTGACACACAACCTCTTGTCAATAGGACAGTTCAGTGATTTTGGACTCCAAGTTGTGTTTCTAAAGAAAACTTGCAAAATTCTCAATGCCAATGGTGAAGAACTCCTTACTGGAACTCGCAAGACAAATCTTTACACCATTGATATTAGAACTGTCAAACCAAAGACTGATATCTGCCTAATCTCCAAAGCAACTTCAACTCAGAATGACTTATGGCACCAACGGTTATCTCATCTTAACTTCAAGACCATCAACAAGCTGTCAACCAACAAATTGGCGATTGGACTACCACCACTGAAGTATCAAAAAGAGCATATATGCTCTGCTTGTGAGAAAGGAAAAATGAAGAAAGCCTCACATCCTACAAAACACACCGCTTCCACTCAACATCCTCTAGAGCTTTTACACATGGATCTGTGTGGCCCAATGCGAACTGAAAGCATAAGTGGAAAGCGATATATGCTGGTTATCGTTGATGACTATTCCCGATATACTTGGGTACGTTTTTTACGGACTAAATCAGAGACAGTCGATCATATTCCAAACCTAATCAGAACAACGCAGAACCTACTCCAGAGGAGTGTTAAAATAGTTAGATCAGACAATGGAACAGAATTCAAGAATCAACAGCTCAGCGACTTCTACGAATCCATAGGGATTACCCAACAGTTGTCTGCTGTCTACACACCTCAACAAAATGGGGTTGTTGAAAGGCGAAATCGAACACTCGTAGAGGCTGCACGAACAATGATCATTCAATCATCACTACCTCATTTTCTTTGGGCTGAAGCAATGAATACTGCTTGCTATACGCAGAATCGCACAAGCATTCATCTAAGATTTGGAAAGACGCCATATGAACTTATAAATGGCAGACTGCCCAACATTGCTCATTTTCGAATTTTTGGATGCAAGTGCTTCGTCGCCAACGACCGGGAAGACAAGTCCAAACTTGATCCAAAAGCAACTGAAGGAATCTTCGTAGGCTACTCTGCTCAATCTAAGGCGTACAGGATATTTCTCAGAGACAGAAGGATAATCATTGAAAGTATAAATGTCACCTTTGACGAGGGACTCGAACTTTTGACTGGACGTAGCAGTTTGGGACAAGTCTCTAGAACACCACACCTTATTCATTCTCATAATGAAGAAGGAGAATGTTCGAGAGATGCCTCTGAATGGAACTCTTCAGATCAACAAGCAACTGACACATGCTTTACTCAACGAGCTCAAGAAGAACGGGATTTGGATCTACTTTTTGAGCATATTTATATTTCTCAAAATCAGACAAGACCATCTACTGATTCCTTTCCAAATACTGAATCCAGTCCTAGTTTGTCAACTCATGATTCAGAACCTATTCCTAACCAGACCCTTCCTCCCTCAGATGCAGAAGCCTCGACCCCAACAACAACTTTGACCACAACGCAGACAGAGGCCTCCTCCTCAACTCCAGCTGGCAACATTATCGTGTCTGCAATCGACTATCCACTAAGTGATGAGTCGCAAATAGACGAAACGACACTACCCCACGAAAAGAAATGGGTTCGACATCATCCTTCTGATCAAATAATAGGGGATCCAAATACAGGAGTAACGACTAGAAGATCACTTTCAAATGAATGTCTGTTCACCTGTTTCTTGAGTCAAACAGAACCTAAAAGAGTAGTTGACGCACTACGAGATCCTAACTGGATAGTGGCTATGCAAGAGGAGATTAATCAATTCGAGCGCCTCAAAGTCTGGAACTTAGTTCCTCGCCCAAAAGGAAAAACGGTGATTGGAACAAAGTGGGTATTTAAAAACAAAAAGGATGAAGATGGTGTTGTTATTCGGAACAAGGCTAGGCTTGTCGCTAAGGGATATAATCAACAGGAAGGAATTGATTACGATGAAACATTTGCCCCTGTAGCTAGAATCGAAGCTATTAGGTTGTTCCTTGCATACGCAGCACACAAAGATTTCACTGTCTATCAAATGGATGTAAAAACAGCCTTCTTGAACGGAATTCTGAAAGAAGAAGTGTATGTGTCACAGCCAGACGGATTTCTCAATGCTGATCATCCCGACTTTGTTTACAAACTTGACAAATCACTGTACGGCCTTAAACAAGCTCCAAGAGCCTGGTGAACCTGTTGATGTTACTCATTACCGAGGGATCATTGGATCATTACTCTATCTCACAGCCAGTCGGCCAGACATCTTATTCTCTACATGTCTTTGTGCTCGATTTCAAGCTAACCCCAAGGAGTCGCATCTTCATGCTGTCAAAAGAATCTTGAAATATCTGAAAGGAACACCAGACCTTGGACTGTGGTATCCTAAGAATTCAAATATGAAACTAATAGGGTATTCTGACGCAGACTTTGCAGGTTGCAGATTAGATAGAAAAAGCACTTCTGGACACATCCAATTCCTAGGCGACAAGCTTGTATGTTGGGCCTCGAAGAAACAAATTGTGTGTCAACTTCCACGGCGGAAGCAGAATACGTGGCTGCAGCCAGTTGTTGCTCACAAATTTTGTGGATCAGAACTCAACTACGGGACTACGGGTTCGATCTAAATAGAATTCCTATTTACTGTGATTCCAAGAGTGCTATTGCAATTACATGCAATCCTGTTCATCACTCACGCACTAAGCACATAGATCTTCGCTATCACTTCATAAAGGATCACGTAGAGCGAGGCATAATAGAAATGTACTTTGTCAATACAGAGCTTCAACTAGCCGATTTGCTTACAAAAGCATTGGATGAAAAACGCTTCCAATGCTTAGTAGCAAAGTTGGGAATGTTGAACCTCAACTTTTAATTTTGCCTATGCCCTCCTACAGTTCACCATTTATCTATCTGCTATGTTACTAATCTCTTATTCTGTGTGTGTTTATTATGTTAACCATCTATTTAGGATTTTTTTAAGTTTTTTTTTATTCTTTTTTTTCAATAAATTGTTTCTTGTGTCCAATAAGTCGATGTTGCGCCAATGCTGATGGTGTTACATCGAGGGGGAGAAAAGCTATATCCATGCATCGAGGGGGAGTGAGTTCAATCATTTTTCAGAAACTCGATAGGCATTATATTTAGGGGGAGTGAGTTCAATCATTTTTCAGATACTAGGGGGAGTTTTTCAATGAATATTTATTCAAGAAACTCAAACATTTAGGGGGAGTTTTCGTACAACTCAAATACTTATTCAAAGAAATCCAAACATATAGGGGGAGCTCTCAAAAACTCGTATTCCCTATAAAAATCCAAAGCAAAATAGCAAGTAAAACAACAAATAAGCTCAAAAGAAGGTAAATCTCAAAAACAAGCATATTCAAATTATGCTCAAAGTTGCGTCTTAACTCTGCCTGTTCCTTGAGCTTCTTTTCTTCTTCTTGCTTCTGCCAATCCATCTGTAAACGAGAAAATAAGAAATTTGTTAGTTCTTAGATGTAAGGTACTTCAATGAGATTTGAGACCTATCTATTTATAAACACGAAGGAAACTTACGTCATTTATTGTCCCGACATTAAGACGAATTTTTGACTAAGGCGAAGATTTTCTTTTTCAATAAGGATATCGTATCATGAAAATCGATCTTGAAAAACCCATTGATTTGATGTTATCCTTGTAATTGATCTTCGCGTTATTGGTAGTACTTGGGTCTTTTCTAGATTTTTGGTATCTTTCCCTAGTCAATTTCAAAAATTCCATTACAAATTAATTATTAGAATTTTGATTCGCAAAACTAAACTTAATTTGAACAATTGTTATTCGCAAACCATTTTCAATTTTGACCAAGTCAATGAATCAAGTTGCGAACTCACGGCTCTCAATTCGCAAACTGATCGATTCGCAAACTACAACTTCGCGAATCTAAAGTGGGCCCTTATCTCAAAAGTTTACAGCCCAACTCAAAACTAGGGTTTACACTTTAGGCCCGCAAAGTTGCTTCTAAATACCAATTCGCAAACCTCTCTCAAATACACAACACTCTCAATTCGCAAACCTCTCTCAAACACGCAACACTCTCAAATCGCAAACCTCTGTCAACTTAGATAAAATTTTGCGAACCTCAAATCGCAGTCTCAATAGCATATCCCAGTCCTCGTTCTCAGAAACTCTTCGGTGGTAAGGAATCACTCGATATAGTTCCTACAATGAAATGTCTTTCTTTTTCAGCTTTGCAGGTTTAAATCGTGAAGAACAGGGCCATACTCGGATTTTTTTTTTTTTTTATCGATGAATTTCTGTTTATGTTGTTAGTTTCTGATTGGGATATTTCTGGGTAAATGTCGATTTTTGAGCTTCTGGGTTTGCTTGTTAATTAGAACTTTTAATTTCATTTTAAATGTCTTCGTTTAATCGGTCGAAGTACAGCTTTGCGAACTCAAAAACTGTTTTGCACAAATCGCAAACCTTGTGCTTTGCAAATCCTGTCAAAGTCGCAAACTTCGCTTTGCTTTGCGAATTCTACTCTGCGAATTCTAAGATTGCGCTCTACTTTGCGAATTCTAAGCTTATTCTGCGAATTCTAAGTTTACTTTGCGTATTCTAAGTTTACTTTGCGAATTCCAAGTTTGTTCTGCGAATTCTACTTTGCGAATTATAAGACTGCTTTACTTTGTGAATTCTAAACTTACTTTGCGAACTCTAAGCTTACTGTGCGAACTCTAAGTTTACTTTGCGAATTCTACTCTGCGAATTCCAAGATTGATTTACTTTGCAAATTCTAAGCTTATTTTGCGAACTCTAAGTTTACTTTGCGAACTTTGCGAATTCTACTTTGCGAATTCTAAGATTGCTTTACTTGGCGAATTCTAAATTTGCTTTGCGAGTTCTACTTTGCGAATTATAAGATTGCGAATTCTAAGGTTGCGTTACTTTGCGAAGTCTAAGCTCATTCTGCGAACTCTAAGTTTGCACATTTAGATATGCGCACGATTCACTTCGCGAATTGTTACTTTGCGACTCATAGTTTACCCGATATTTCAAATGCTCAATTCGCAAAGTTCTTTTTCAACTCAACCCGCAATCCATACTTAGTAAATTTTTCGGCCAAAATATTTCGTCACATAAATGGGCCCAACAGGAATGGGCCAAATCTTTTCTAAACGTTTTTTTTTGTTTTAAAGCCCATACTTTAACAATATTCTCTTGATATTCAATTGTTATAATATCATGACACTGATTCCATTATTCTTTCTTCTTGCAGTCTCAGCAGCACTTCCCGGTGTCAAAAATATATTAAAAAAAAAAAAAAAAAAAAACAAAAAAAAAAACAAAAAAAAAAAGGAAACATGACGACACCTACGGACATCGTTTACCCAACCTCACAATGGATAACGATCAAGGACAATAATTTCCAACTTGACCTTCATACATTCAAGTGCAAGGACGAAGTTATATTATCCATTCTGAGGAATCATCATCTTGGGTATGCCTTTTCGGCCTCGGTCCAAGTCCCTACAGTCTACCTTCAGCAATTCTGGGGGACGATGAAGACAAAAATCGCGCAGGATAACAGTATATACTACGAGGCCCAAATAGCAAATGAGACTGTCAGCATCACAAGCGATCTCATTCGGAGTATTCTCAGATTGCCAAGTCAACCTCACTACGAACCCGAGGCTTCTGAGAATGAGCTTGTGGATGATATGATGAAGATGGGATATTACACGCCTATCAAGTTTGTCTCCCATTTTCAGAACTCCATGATCCCACATCCTTGGCGAACACTCTTTACATTTGTCAATAAGTGCTTCTCACCCAAGCACTCAGGATGGGATAGATGCAGTATCACAATCCTTCGCATCTTCCATGGGATTGTGTTTCGAAGAAATTACGATTTTGTCAAGCTTATCATCACGGACCTCGACGACCAACTACACCAACGTTCAAAGTCCAAAAGGCCACAGAATCTGCCATATCCCCGGTGGTTCTCACTTATCATCAATCATTTCCTGACCACAACACAGGGAATACCATCACGACCAGCAGAAGAAAATTTCACCCCACCCAAACTGCGCTACCTTCAGAAGGGAAAGCCTGATGACAAATATTCGCGCAAGGCAATGCCAATCCCTCGCGAATTACTCGTTCTAGCAAACCCCGACCATATTGATGCCTATTGCAGCGTTTACAAAGTTCCTCACCCCATGACACAGGATAACCCACCTGAGTCTAACCCAGGGGTTAGTGAGACTGCGAGAGCAGACAGGAGCGAGAGAGAAAGAGAGAGTGAGACCTTGACAGAAACCACAGAAACCAACCCTATCCCACACGCACCACAGTCTTCATCTCAAGAAACAATCCTCGACCAACCACCACCATCCTCTGAACACACAATACCCGAACCATCGCTCGACAAACAACCACACATAGTTGTTCCCGAGACGATCACAACAGCAATAACTCAGTCAGAAAGAGCCGGGTCACTCCCTAGGATAGAAGACGTCGTAGTCGACCCAACGACGCATGAGCGAACCCCACCAGACCATTCACTTGTCTCCCAACAGACAAGTGTCTCAACACAACGTGAACCACCCCAAACCTCCAGCAGCTCGGTCCCTGTGTCTGAATCAACTCAAGAAATACCCATTCCCGTGACACAGACCGAGCCTCAGCCTGATCCTCAGGCAACAACGTTCATAGAAGAGCCCCAAATAGAGGCTCTTCAAGGATTGGACGGAAGTCTCTCGGATGTTGATGATTTCAGCAGCTCACCATCCGCGAGCCACCGTACAGAACCTAGTTCTGGACGCGTGCTAACGGGACGCCTTGACGATCCCGGAGATACTTTCACCCAAGCCCGTCCCACTGACGTGGCAACAACGACCCGAGCACCATCTCCAATTGATGCGTCGCAAGGAGTGGTCGGAAGACCCAAGGATCCTGAAGTTCCACGAACTTCGGGTGACGAGGGCCACCGTCCAGAACCTAGTTCTGAACGTGTGCCAACGGCTCCCTCTAGTGGCGCCGGATCAATTCCAACACAGGTGACGACTGCCTACTTGGAGAACCGGTTGTTCGAATTCTTCGAGACCGTAACCCTACCAAGGGTCAAAGGTCTTATTAAGGAGGCGGTTCAAGCAACTTCCACCGACAAAGGGAAGGCTCCCATATCTGACCAACCTCCTCCTCAACAGCCGGTACTTCCCCGACTTCTCACCTTGCCACCACGCAACCCGCCGACACCCAACTTGTACACAGTGCCTCTGCTAGAGCTTTTTGATGTTGGCATTGCTCGCATGATTGAACTCGACAGCAACCGGAGCTTTGAAGAAGAAGACCTCTACAGGAAGCTGGTCGCAGGAGGCGTCATCCCATCTCAAGATGCGAGCATCCCAACTGACACATGCCGCCAAGAAGGCCCCAGTCAGAAACGTCGTCATGACGATCCAGACGACCAGGATCGTCCTGAGGGGGAGAGCAGCAAGAGACCGAGAACCACGTCTTCTGTTGCTCGGGGCGGAAGAGGCAGAACACGCGGGGTTCAAACGCGTGGAGGCAGTTCGTCACGACCACCTAATCCACCACCAAGGTCCTCCAGGGGCAGACAAGCTACACCAGGGCCGAACCAGACAACTTCCCTTGGTGGAGTCGAGTCTGCTCCCTCGAGGATCTCCACCCAACCAGTCCAAGCAACTACAACTCCTCGTCAAAAGGATCCTCAAGACTACATCGGCAGATATATCTTAGACGAGGAATGGATGACGAGAACAGAGACAGCAGAAGAGTCCCGCCTAAGGATTGAAAGCGTTCGTAATTTATTAAAGGCGGCAGCAGCAGACTTCTGCTTCATCGAGCGAGAGGAAGAGGAGCAAGGAGAGAATCCTGAGGCAGAACTTCCAGAACTTCCAGAACTCCTTCAGCATCAGATGCCCGAGGAACCAACGCCAGGCTACGAGTTCATAGAAACTCGTTGGAGAAATGCGAAGATCAAGGCACCCTTTCTTGAGGATCTTTATCCAAAGATCTGGAGGAAGGAAGAAGAAATAAAGGGAGTCAACGAGCTGAATCTTCGAGGCCTTGAGCACCTAAGAGGGACGTATAGGGGACTTAGCCATCAGATTATGCTCTGGGAAGTCACGGCCAAGAAAGGGATGAATAGAGATCAATACAGGAAGTACATGAGAGATCAATCGGCCATCTGCGATATTGTGGACGTCGAATGGGCGGTAGGAAGATATGTAGGCCCTGTCTTTGTTATTGATCGATATGACAGGAAAATTGTAAGATATTCAGAAGCAGATCTTCCCTATCTTCCACTGGGGGAACTCAACAAGCTCTATAATATTTATCGCAATAAGTTTCCCCTGGACACTCACACAAGACGAGATGGTTATAGAGCTATCAAAGAGTGCATGCTGAGGCAGGTCAAGTACTTCGCTGCTCATGACTTCCAAATGGCCTTGGAAAGCAATATGAGCAAGGTCAACCTGACACGTCCAGACAACAGATATAAGGATCTCGAAAAGTTTGATGAGGGATTTATCTTCCTTGAACCACAACCAGGGGTCACCTATCTACAAGCTCAGAAGAAAGTAAAGCAGGTGCTACTTCTGTCAGAGATCTCCAAATTTTCAGATGGAACATTGAAGATTATCCTCAACCAACTTCGAACCAAGAAGAAGACAGTTTCCGAAGAGGACAAACTAGAAGGAACAGAACTGGAAGAGAAAGATGTCCTACGGAAACTCATCGAGAAGATAAGATATCGGATCGTTCTTCGGAACGACATCAGACAGTTCGAGACTGCCCTTGGATTCAGGAAGACCTACTTAGCTCATAGAGAACCTCCACCTCCACCTCGCTCGAAGAAAAAGAAATGAAGACTTAGTTTTTTTTTGCTCGATTGTAATTTGGACACTTAGGGGGAGAATGTTAGGAATATTTTAGAAGTGTCCAAAATATTAATTCTAAGTCTTGTAATTTCTTTTCTATGTATTTTATAGATGTTCTATTTATGTATTTGGGTTGTAGTTGTAATGGGCTTGTTAGGGGCCCAATGGGCTTAAATACCTCACAAGGTATTTAAGCTTAAACCCTAACTTCATTAATGCAAGTTTCCATTTTGCTAAAATCTCACGTACTCAACACTAAACCTCAAAAGCAAACTATTCACATATTACGAAGGTTTAATCTGTTGAAGCGTTCTTGGATAATCTGGATTTACATAAAGAATGTGAAATTATTTCACAGTTGACTCCTCCTGGAACGCCACAATGGAATGGCGTTTTTGAAAGGCGGAACAGAACCTTGTTGGACATGGTTCGATCTATGATGAGTCAGACTGAACTTTCTCTTTCCTTTTGGGGTTATGTGCTTGAAACTGCTGCATTCACACTGAACCGAGTTCCTTCTAAGTCTGTAGGAAAGACACCATATGAGATGTGGTTTGGTAAGATACCAAATATGAGTTTTCTAAAAATTTGGGGTTGCGAGGTTTACGTTAAAAGGTTGATGGTTGATAAACTTGGCCCTAGATCAGATAAATGCTTCTTCGTAGGATATCCTAAAGAAACCAAAGGATATTATTTCTATCATAAGTCGGAGAACAAAGTGTTTGTTGCTCGACATGGCATTTTCTTGGAGAAAGAGTTTCTCACACGAAAAGGTAACGATAGTAGCGTTACACTTGAAGAAATTCACGGGACACTACAAGATGATATGGTTATGGGTTATCATGTGTCCCAACCCATGATAGCTTCCACCAGCGTGAGTCAAAAAGAGCCAACTTCGCAACAAGTTGCGGAAGAGGCTCAAGCATTGTCTTAAGTTGATTCGACATCGGTCGAAGTTGAACAACCACAAATTGTTGCAGAGGAGGTTCGGAAGAACAACCTTTACGTAGGTCAACACGGATAGTCCGAATGCCTGCGAGGTTCATGGGACTACATGAGATATTGGTATTAGATACCGAGGACCCAGTGACTTATAAAGAAGCATTAGACAGACCTGACTTTGATGAGTGGCTAGGAGCCTTGAAATCCGAGATGCAGTCCATGTACGACAATCAAGTTTGGAACTTAGTCGACCTTCCTGATGGTGTAAAAGCCATTGAAAACAAATGGGTTTTCAAAAGGAGGACAGACATGGACGGTAATCTGACTACATACAAGGCACGATTGGTAGCGAAAGGTTTCAAACAAGTTCAAGGAGTTGACTATGACGAAACTTTCTCACCAGTAGTTACGTTTAAGTCGATTTGGATCCTTTTAGCAATTGCCGCATTTCATGACTATAAAATATGGCAAATGGATGTTAAAATTGCATTTCTAAACGGTGATTTAGAAGAAGATGTGTACATGACACAACCAGAGGGTTTTATAGATCCATCGAATGCTAAGAAGGTATGCAAGCTTCAAAATCTATTTATGGGTTGAAGCAAGCATCACGAAGTTGGAACAAACGCTTCGAGAAGAGATCAAAACGTTTGATTTTATCAAGTGTGAAGAGGAACCTTGTGTATACAAGAGAACTAGTGGGAGTGCAATAGTTTTTCTAGTACTGTATGTAGATGACATACTTCTTATCGGCAATGATATTCCATCAATGGAGTTTGTCAAATCCTCGTTAATGAAAGTGTTCTCGATGAAGGATTTGGGCAATGCTGCTTACATTTTGGGCATCAAGATCTATAGAGATAGATCTAAGAGACTCATAGGATTGAGTCAAAGTGCAGATATAGAAAAGGTCTTGAAACGGTTTTCTATGCAAGATTGCAAGAAAGGTTTCATACCTATGTCACATGGTATACATTTAACCAAGAATTAGTGTCCCAAAACACCTGATGAGCTGAATGAGATGAGTAGGGTTCCATATGCTTCGGCAATTGGTTCTATCATGTACGCCATGATATGCACTCGCCCTGACGTGTCATACGCACTTAGTGTGACAAGTAGATACCAGGCAACTCCAGGCATAGCACATGGGCTTGCAGTTAAAAATATCCTCAAGTACCTGAAAAGGACTAAGGATATGTTCCTTGTTTATGGTGGTGAACCTGAGCTCGTTGTAAAAGGTTACACTGATGTTATTTTTCAAACCGACCATGATGATATGAGATCGCAATCAGGATATGTATTTCTGCTCAATGGAGGTGCTGTTAGTTGGAAGAGTTCCAAACATGAAACAACAGCAGATTCCACTACTGAGGCAGAATACATAGCTGCTTCTGAAGCGGTTAAAGAGGGATGTTGGATAAGAAAGTTCGTAACTGAGCTTGGTGTAGTTCCTAGTATTGATGGCCCAGTTGAGTTGTATTGTGACAACAATGGAGCTATTGCTCAAGCGAAAGAGCCTAGGTCACACCAAAGATCCCAACATGTTCTACGTCGTTATCACTTAATACGAGAAATTGTTGATAGAGGAGATGTGAAGGTTTGCAGAGTTGATTCCGCCGGCAACACAGCCGACCCACTAACAAAACCTTTACTTCAAGCCAAGCACACTTCTCATAGTGAATCTATGGGTATTAGATAAGATGGAAATTGGCTTTGAAATATATGAATATTTTGAGGACCCTTGTTTATAGCTACATGCATAGAGATGTTTGGTTTTGGCTTTAGATCAAGTGGAAGATTGTTAGTATTATGATCAAGAAGCCAGCTGCGTTTTTTATTTTCACGAATTGAATGATTTATATCATTTTGTTCCTTGAGTAAATTAATTATTTATGGGTCATTTAAGTCGATGACTTAGATTGTAGAATTCCATATTGAATTAAATAATATTTACTCCAAATTATCCTTAATCTTGATATTTAGCATGGAACACTAATTATCATTTTTAAGATTAATGTGTGGTATGATTATATTCTACAAACTATTTGATAAAGAGTTATCAATTTAATCACACAGATATATAATAGAGATTATGATATCGGATAGACCCGAAATGAAACATGTTATGGATTGTGTTTGTGTCATTATTGTTTCATACGTGTCTTGAATTCTATAATATGAGATGTTCATTTTTCATCACCAGAAATGCATGTCTGTTAGTATCGCCCAACGTTAGCCGTAAAAGGTAACTACACGGGTGGTGCTACGACAGGCGTGACTAGTGCAGTAGATTATGTTCATTAAGAATATTTTGTCCCTCATATTTTATGAGTGATGATATCCACGGGCCCGTTGATAAAAGTGATATCGTAATGCATGCAATGTGATTAAGAGCAATCATATTTACGATAAACTTTTGGGATCAAGAAATAAATAAGTAGCGAGGATGACACATTCCTAACTTGAACTTATTTAGGATATTATGTGACAAGGAATTGACACGGACAGTTACTGCTTAAGGATGATGATTCGTATTTGAGATACTTATTATCTATGTCACTTGGGTAGTCTTAACGTATTTGCTCGATACCGCTTATGATTTATAGAACTAGAATTGGATCTAATTCTATTGCCACGTGACATGGATCCTACTGGGTCACACCGAAAGGAAAAAGATCAAAGAGAATAAATTTTGTATGTTACATGGAGATGTAAATATGATGACAAATTAATTATAAGATAATTTATTTGATTATCATATGATACAAATAAATGAGACTCGTATAATATATGATGAATTTATGTTAAATATATATTTGATATATATTTTAATATTAATTTATAGATGGAAAGGATTGAGTGGTAGGAGATCGGCTTCTAAAATCACGCAATAGAACATGCAAGGAAATTATCATTACTTAAATGAGATTTGATCCCACGTTATATTGATATAATAATGAGAGTGGATTGCACTAACTATGGAATATAATAATGTTATGATCTTTTACTAATATAATAAAGATATTAGAAAACTTATCCTATGGTATGATAGGTGTATAAAATTGGGAGCCGAGGCCCTACAAAAGCGTCCCTTTTTCTTTGATATTTACGAGCTCTTGGGTATTAGTGAATTAAGATACATCGTCTGAGTATTTTCTAGCCGGAGAAAGGACGATTCTTTGATCAAGTTCTTGATGGATATCGGTAGAGATACCATACGTTTGGTATTTAGCTACGTAGTCGTCTCAAGATAATATCAGGTATGATCTCTACGAACTAGTTAGGATTTAATTCGCATGGATCCTGTCGGAATCGGTTGATATGTTGATATGAAAATTTTAATTTCCGCTGCGTGTAATACTTCGATTATGTGCGCCGATTCCTTACACCGATCTCCGCAGCCCGGAGTTGTGGAAATCCTCTGGGAGCGATTCCATAAACTGAATCCTCCAACTTTCGAGCAAGCTACCGATCCTTCGATGGCAGAAGACTGGATCCGAACCATTGAAGATATGTTCGTATACGGTCGGGTGCCAGGGAAGGAACAAGTTCTCTGTGCTGTTTCAATGTTATGAGGAAGTGCGCGATTTTGGTGGGATACCATCAAAATCCTTAACGACCCCGCTATGATGCCATGGGATAGGTTCAAAGAGTTGTTCTACGAAAAATACTTCTCAGCCCACGAGCAAGCACAACAAATGAACGAATTCATCAACCTCCGACAAGGAAGGATGACGGTGCCGAAATACGTTCGTAAATTCGGAGAGCTATCTCGCTTCGCCCCACACATGGTAGCTACTGATGCATTGAAGGTGGCTCGTTTCTGGGCCTCAGACCCGAAATTTACCGTGACGTAAGCATGTCGGGTACCCCGGGTGTGCACTTCACACAAGTAGCCGAACGAGCCATTATCGCGGAGCAAGCAGAGGCTCAGATCATGGCGGCACAAGAAGCGAGGAAGAGAACGGAGAACCAGCAAGGAGGTGGAGGTGACCGAAAGAGACAATTCTTTGCGAAAGGCCGTAACCAAGGAGGTCGTTCGGGACCATCCAACTGGCGACCGAGGCCGAACCAGGGACCACCCGGCGCGCCGAACCGAGCTCAGTACAACACACCACAGTGTCAACAATGTGGGCGCGACCACGTCGGCGTCTGCTTTGGAGCCGGATATAACCCCAATGTCCTTTGTTTTCTTTGCGGGAAACAGGGACATTACGCACGAGTCTGCGACCAACCCAGGAACCCGACTCCGACGCTCGCTCGACCACCACCGGCTCCGGCTCGAGTGTTCGCGATGACCAATGAAGAGGTGGAGCCTTTCTGGGACATATTGTCTCCGGAAACGGGATTTCCGTGGACCCCAGCAAGATCGAAGCCGTAAGCGATTGGCCATGACCAACCACTCCCACGGAGATCAGGAGTTTCCTCGGACTTGCTGGATACTATCGAAAGTTCATTAAGGACTTTTCCAGCATTGCCTCGACACTCACGAACCTGACGAAGAAGAACGTCCCATTCAAGTGGACGGAAGCATGCGAGCAAAGCTTCCAGGAGCTGAAGAAACATTGACAACGGCTCCAGTTCTTACGATTCCCTCCAGTACCGAAGGCTTTTCGGTGTACAGTGACGCCTCGAAGATTGGCTTGGGGTGTGTGCTGATGCAGAACGGGAAGGTATTGCGTATGCCTCCCGACAGTTGAAACCTTATGAGAAGAATTACCCCACGCATGATCTCGAACTTGCAGCAGTGGTGTTCGCCCTAAAAATCTGGCGTCATTATCTCTACGGGGAGCGGTGCGAGATATACACCGACCATAAGAGCCTGAAATACTTCTTCACCCAGTAGGAGTTAAATATAAGGCAACGACGTTGGCTAGAACTCGTTAAAGACTACGACTGTTTGATCAATTATCATCCGGGCAAGGCCAACGTAGTTGCTGATGCTTTGAGTCGAAAAGCAATCAACACCGAACTCCACCAGCTCAATGTGGAAGTGATCAATTTTGGCGAAATCGAGGCTAGAATGGCGGCGTTAACTCTTCAACCTACGTTGCCGGAACGGATCAAGAAAGCTCAGGAGCAAGATGAGCTTTACTTGAAATTGACAGAGCAAAGAACCGAGACTTCAACCGAATTCAAGATACGAGGAGACGAAATCTTATTCTATAACAATCGCATGTACGTACCTGATAGTGCAGGACTCCGTAATACCATAACGACGGAGGCACACGCCACTACATACTCAGTACACCCTGGAGCCACGAAGATGTACCGAGATTTACGAGAGACATACTGGTGGCCAAGAATGAAGAGAGACATTGCGATGTTTGTAAGCCAGTGTCTCACATGCCAACAAGTCAAGGCGGAACATCAGAGACCGGCAGGGATGTTGCAACCCTTGTCTATTCCTGAGTGGAAATGGGAGCATATAACCTTGGACTTTGCCGTCGGCTTACCGAAAACTGTGAAAGGCCACGACGCCATTTGGGTAATTGTAGATCGATTAACCAAATCTGCCCATTTTCTACCTATTAGTTCGACTTTTTCTCTGGAGCAACATGCTAGATTGTATATTCAAGAAATTGTACGACTTCGCGGATTCCTTCGTCCATAGTCTCGGATCGAGACTCGAGATTCTTGTCTAAATTCTGGACGAGCTTACAGAAAGCAATGGGAACGAAGCTTTCATTCAGCACCGCTTATCATCCTCAAACAGACGGGCAATCAGAACTAACTATCCAAACTCTCGAAGATATGCTCCGAGCTTGTGTCCTAGACGTCAAGGGAATATGGAGCAAATATCTTCCTTTGATTGAATTCTCGTACAACAACAGCTATCACGCTACTATCGGGATGGCGCCATACGAAGCCTTATATGGGCGAAAATGCAGATCCCCGGTACACTGGGACGAACTCGGCGAACGAGCACTTCTGGGCCCCGATATGATACGAGAAATGACAGAGGCAATAACAAAGATTCGAGAGCGAATGCAAACTGCCCAAAATCGTCAAAAGAGTTGTGCTGATCAGCGACGAAAGCCATTGGAATTTGCGGAAGAAGATTTGGTATTCTTGAAGATATCCCCTATGATAGGCGTCAACCGATTCAGGAAGAAGGGCAAATTGAGTCCGAGATACATTGGTCCTTTCAAAATACTCAAGAAAGTAGGGGAAGTTGCCTACCAACTGGAATTACCCGCCTCGTTAGCCCGAGTACACGACGTATTTCACGTATCAACCATACGCAAATACGTTGCGAACCCGAATCATGTGCTGGGAAGTGAGTCACTTCACCAACAACTCAAACCGGATCTGAGCCATGAAGAAGAACCCGGTAGAGATTCTAATGCACGAGGTAAAGCGACTTCGGAACAAGAACATTTCGCTAGTCAAGGTACTGTGGCGAAACCAGACGGTTGAGGAAGCCACACGGGAACGAGAGGATGACATGAAGATTCGTTACCCCAATTTGTTTCTTTCAATATAATTTCGGGGATAAAATTCTTGTAAGGGGGAGGATGTAATACCCGTAACATTTATACGGGATTATTTTAATAATATTCAGACGGTATGAAGTCGATTTCGAACAACCGATTTTCTTCCCGAGTCAAGACAAGAATTTAGAATTTGACCCGAAAATGAAAAAATAATGGCCCAATTGGGCCAAAAGAAAAAATAATGGCTCAATTGTGAGAGATAGATTAAAATTAGGAATCTTGGCCCAATAAAATATAATAATAATATTAATGATAATAATAATAATAAAATAAATAAATAATAACAAAAGGGCCAAAATTTTTAAAGGGAGAGGGACCTCCTTACACATCATTACTTTGACCCAAAAATGCAATAATATTAATAGAATCAAAAACAAAACAAATCAAACAAAACAAACCAACTCAAAAATGAAACAAACAACATATAAAAACAAAACTAATACATACTTTATTACCCTAAGATATAAATTAACAACTCAACTACAATAAAGAGAGGGAGGTGGCGAGAAAATGAAGATGAGAAAAGGAATAAGTGACGCCCCAAGCACTTGTAGACAAGGATCAAGTCATCAAAAGCTACCTAATACACTATGATAACAAGAATAAATTAGACAAAAAATTTTAGAGAAGGACACGAGATAGAGAGGAGAGGCCGAGAGAGAGAGAGAGAAGTAGAGAAAGAGAAAGAAAAGAAAAAGGGAGAGAAAGGGGAGAGAGGCCGAGAAGAGAGGGAGAGAGGGAGAGAAGGAAAAAGAGAAAAAAAAAAGAAAAGGAGAAGCTCACGGACGAGGAGGAGCTCGGGATCGAAGGGTCGGGATTACACACTCGTAATACAACTTTCTACGGATTAAGGTAGGTGAAGATCACCTACATACGTAAACGATATTAGGATTCGTGAATATTACATGATTACATGATCGTGATTAAATTCTTCGTGCCTATGTGGTAGTGATAATTTACTTGCATGAATTTTGTGTTTTATGCTCATATGTATATATATAAAATTATATATATATATATATATATATTTCGGTTAGCTTAGGGAGGATGAATACTTGAAAATAGGGTTAGAAGACTTTGAATTAAGAGGATAGGGCAGAAGTTTAAGTAGTGTTGCAAATTAAGGTTTTCTACGGTTTCTTTTAAATTTAAAGGTCTAAAATAAGTATCAAAAAAATTCGTTGGGGTGAATTGTGAAATTTTTCGGGAGTTTAGAGAATTTAATGAATATACTAAATTTCGGCTAGGTTAAAGTGGAATTTTCAGAAGTTTTGGGAGCTATACGAATACATTAAATTTCGGCTAAGGGTTGAATTGAAATTTTTCAGGAGTTTTGGGGGCTATATAAATATACTGAAACTCGGTTGGGGTCAAAGATTAAATTTTCAAAAACTTTGGGTTTAAATAAATAATCATTAAATTCGGTTGGGGTCAAAATTAAATATTTAGAAATTTTTGGGCTTAAATAAATAATCATTAAAATCGGATGGGGTTAAAACTAAATTTTTAGTAACTCTCGGATTAAAAATCAATATTTTAAAAATTTGGTTGGGGTGAATTGTAATCGAAAGTTTATGAATTAAATAAATAAAAAAAAAAATATATCTTGGTTAGTGAACTCTATGTAAATTTCAGAATTTTTGGAAGGTTAAATAAATATTAAAAATCTCGACTAGGGACCTTAGAGTAATTTTCAAAATTTCCGAACTAAATATTTTTAAAATTCGGTTGGGTCTTTATGCGATTTTCTGTAATTCCGAGGGATTAAATAAACATTATATATTTCGGTTAGGGTTAATCGTGAATTTTCAAAAGTCTTTGGGCAAAGTTGTAATTTCTGAAAATCTAAGACAGATTCGAAATGATTTTAAATTTCGGAAACATTAATAATTTCAAAAATATTTTTGGAACTTAAACTAAAACTGGCGTTAGAATTTTAAAATATTTTAAATTAAAGATCAATGGTGAAATTAGAGCCGTAAGGTAGAAAGAATTAAACTTAGAACTTTTAGTATAAAGTAGGGAGGGAGTTTGGTGATTACGGTTTCGTGCCGATTAAAATCGGAATGCGGGCTTCGGGCCCGAATTATTTGTTGAATGTTTTTTTTGGGGATCGGGCCGAGCTAATACCTCGGGCCGATATGTAATATATAAATGTGGGGAGAATATGTTGCATTTTCTTTATTAAGTTGCATTTTACTTGCACGGCATTTGCATACACGTGTTACGAGGGGAGTGCAAAGTCATGATAATATTGTACAGTGACATGAGTGGGGTAGATTATGACCGAGTGATGGTCAACGAGTTGTATGAGTGAGGTTAGAACTAAGGCGCACTTTATATGGAGGGAGTGGGGCCTCCCGAGCTACTGACCCCTTGTGGGGAGTGGGGCCTCCCGAGCTACGGACCCCTGGGCGCACGTGTTGCCTTTAGTTCCTAAGCCTCGGGCCCTGATGTGATGTGATGTGATGAAATGAGATATGAGAAAAAAGTCGAATGTGTATATTGTGAGATAAGTCGGGATTGGGGTGTGAGAGCATATGCATTGCATGTTTAATCTACTGGGAGAAAGCTTATGGTTTACGTATGTAGGTGAGGCGGTTGATGGCGGTGACTCCACGGACTTTTGAGTGCGGGGCTGTACATGGGGACGCGACCTGTGGAGTATTCTCTATTTGTGTTTCATACTTTTTATAATTGGGCTTCGGTCTAAATTATAAATGTGTGTGTTGTAAAACAATTTCATACTTTCGGGTTTAGATTTTTGGGCTTCGGCCCAGTACATGTTATTATTATGTTCTAAAAAGTTTTTATTAAATCGACTTTTCGTTGCTTACGCTGCGTAAACCCGCCAATATACGTATTTAGGAAGTATGGTCGTTTCAGGCTTGCTCTCTTTCTTCCTTATCACCTTCTTCCCCCGCTTGGTCAGATTTTGCTTACATTGCGTGTGTATGTTTGCCTTGCCTTTTTTGGAACTTCGAACCAAAGAATAATAAATGCTAAAGATTCTTGCTTTTTTTTTGCCTGCCTTTGGGTCGGTGGGAGTTCTTTTTATTTCCAATAAATTTATATGTATTAACGTGATCTAAACAAAAAGATTTGCTAAGTAAACAGTAGTCCGAAGATTTATAAGAAACTAGGAGTAATGAATTTCTCTTATGATTACAATGTGAGTGTGACAAACGGCTAGAAGAAAGAGAGGATCATACAATAATTAAGAATCAAAGCCAAACTCGAGGACTGAAAGGATAGCTATCTATCTTTTATTCGTCTTACCGGTTACCTCCATGGCCGGGTGCGGAAAAGTCTCCTTTTGAGGCTTTGTATGGTGTCAAACCCAATGTAAGCTATTTTCGGGTATTTGGTTCAATTTGTTATGTTCATATCCCGAGAGCAAATCGAACTAAACTTGGTCCGAAGGCAAGTACATGCGTGTTTGTTGGTTATGATCGTTTTAGAAAAGATTGATCAGAATGGAAAAGTGCTATGAAAGAGGAGATTGATGCATTGCATACAAATGACAAATGAGACGTGGGAGCTTGTACCAAAACCAGAAAATGTCAACCAATCACGTGCAAGTGGATTTACAGTCTGAAAAGGAAATCTGATGGGTCGATCGACAAGTACAACGCTCGCCTTGTTGCTCGTGGTTTCACACAAAGTTATGGGTTTGAGATTACAAGGAAACTTTTAGTCCTGTAGCAAAAATCGTGACAGTACGATCAATCCTCTCACTTGCTGCAATTTCAAAGTTGGAAGATATGGCAGATTGATGTTACAGCTAGTAATGTCAATGCGGCCCGCGGCCCGCGGGCCGGCCCGCCCCGCCCCGCCAAAAGGGCGGGCTTCAATTTTTCAGACCCGCCAGGAGGCGGGCCTGGGCGCGGGCTTTGGCGGAGCGGGGCGGGCTAGCCCGCGGGTTGGCCCGCCATTATTCTAATATATATTATATTAAATAAATATATAATATATAGAAAATAAAATACTAAATATAGAAAATAAAACTAAATTAATTAGATAATACAATTAATATCATTAATTATGTATAATTAATATCATATTTAGTCATATTTTATCAATAAATACCATAATTAACTAAAAATTATTAGTAAATTAAAGTTTTAAATTAAAACAAAAAATAGCAAAAAAAATACTAGGCGGGCAGGCCTGGCCCGCCAGGCCCGCGGCCCGCCGCGGTGCGGGGCGTCCCCAGTTTTTTAGGCCCGCCACCCGCCCCGCCAAGTGGCGGGCTTTGGCGGGCGGCGGGCAAGCCCGGCCCGCCCCGCCAATTTGACAGTACTAGTTACAGCATTTTCGTTAGGTTCGGTTAAGGGAAAGCCGTCTTTTGGCAGGAAAGCAATCAAAAGTGTATTCGTTGTGATTCGTAAAATCATTACAGCATTGATCAAATCAAGTGCGAGGGTGGTCAAGATAAGAAAAATGATGGAGACGATGAGGATGCCAATGAAGTGAATGCAAAGAAGGTGAGAAGAAAGATGAGGAAGAACAAGATCATACCTGCGAAGGCAGAGATCAAACAAATAAGGAACGATTCTCAGAGCTGTGAAGCTGTCGAGGAAAGATGAAGGTGGACGTAGAGGTTAGAGAGATATGATACTTGGTAGTAGTAAAAGAAGCAAATAGGTTAGACATCTGAGCCATGATATCTTGATTTTCTTGATAAATAAAGTGAGATGTCATTTCATAAGTTTTTGCCTATTTCGTATTGAAAAATGAAGCTTTTATGGGTCAGTATTCTTGATTTGGTCCGTGCTTGCTTAATTTGATCTTTACAAAAGCCTATTTATCCTCATTTCATAAGTATAAATATATTTCGAAAAAAAATAAGTATAAATATATTATTTTATACTGTAAATTATTTTTAAGCTAAATTATAAATTAAGTTTACATACCAGAATAAGTCAATTTAAGAAAATTGATTCGAACATATAATTGTACTTCCTCTGGCCCACTTAATAATTCCCAAAAATTAGTGGGCACGTAAATTAAGAAACTACATTTTTAATATTATATTACACTTTTAAAGCATGGAGAGAGAAAATCTATTAGTGGACACGCAAACAAGGAAGCCTTTTTTAATATATATTTTGGAATAATCTTTTACGAAAAATAGAAATGGGAAAAATTATGTGGGACACCCGAAATAGAATGATGGGAAGAAATAAGCGGGACGGAGGAAGTAATATGTTAACAATAGCACGGGTAAAAGTATAATTATATTTGACACACCAAATTAATTAAGAGGTAATTCATTTTGATACTGTTAGGAATTAATTATAGTGTCCCCTATTTATTTAAGTCATGGGTTTATATTTTGGTTGTAGTAGTTTGGGGAGACAATTTGTATTTATTAAAAGTTTAGGACTTGGGCTTTAATATACCAATTGAATGTGGCATATAAAGCCCATAATTACCCTTGTTAGGGTTTATCAAAAGAATTAGTTTTGAAGCAGCTCTCCGTAAAAACACACACGAACACACACTCAAGATGCTTCATACGCTACTAATCTTTCTAATAATCTTTTGATCCTTGTTTGGTAACAAGTGAGCCAACAAGTGGTATCAGAGCCAAACGTGGATCGATCTTAACAATTTGAATCCAGTTTCGTTCGATTCCGACAAGATTTGAAAGAACAATCGCTAAAAAAATCATTTTCGATTTTTCATGAGTTTTTGGATGTTTTAAATCGTTTTAACTGCAGTTTGGTGAGAAAAAATCGTCAACGAGAGTATTTCTGTTTTTTTACATCGATTTCAGCCAAGTTTGAGTTGGATTTGAACAAAAAATCGAGTTCGGATTTTTTCTGGGTCTGTTCTTCACTTTCGGGTAGAATTATCACACAGCTTTTCATAATTTGAAGGATTCGACGGATATGTTTTGATTTTGCAGGGAATCGCCCGATTAAAGCCTCGGCGAATTTCAGTCTCTAAGACTAAATCGCCCGACTTCCTTCCTATAAGAGAAAATCGCTCGATTTCACAAAATCGCCCGATTGCACTGTAGCCAACATGAATTTTCTTCAAATCACCAAGCATCAATTTCAGGCAAATCGCCCAATTGACGAAACGCCCGATTGAACCTCGCTCGATTTCGCTTCAATCGCCCGATTGACTCATTTTTCTTTAACTGCAAATCGACCGATTTGTCGAGGTCTTAAGTCCATCAAATCGTTCGATTCCTCCTTCGAACCAAAGTCGCCTGAATCAAGCTTATTAATCTTCAATCGCCCGATTAAAATTTTTGACACTTTTGACCAATTTTAAAGTTTAAGGACCAAATCGCACGAAATCCTCCGTCACCCGATTTCAACCTCGATTCGACTAATCCTATTTGAAAGCTCCTATCACCCAATTTCAATATTAGGCTCATCCGATTATTTAAAATTTTAAATCGTTCGATCGTTTGATCGTCAGTCTATCTAAGTGAAGTCGCGTGAACCTGAAATTATCTTACTAAAGTCGACCGATTTTAATCACTTTAGAATTGCATCACCCAAACCAAATTTAATTAATAAATTTTGTGTCCAAACTTGACTATAATTGTTCGAAGCTAACATTTCATTTCGCAGATCACTTCCACGTAACGATCACTACCAACCAACAAATGGATTCCATAGCCATGGGAAGCGATGTTCGTGTACCAGTTCTGAGACGCGCTGACTTCGGAGTTTGGAGAAGCGGATTCCTCAACTTTCTTGAGATAAAAGACAACGGCGAGGACATCATCGATTCTCTTGAGAAAGGACCACTAGAAGTCCGGCTCACTGTCCGCTGTGATGATACAGTCACCCCAGTAGTTCAGGGGGCAGAATGCTCAAATCTCCTTCGCAATACACTGATACAGAAAAGAAACGAGCTAAAGCAGACCTTCTGGCAAGAAATTATTTGATGCAAGCTCTACCTAATGACATACTGATCCAAGTAGATAGTTTTCCAACTGCTAAAGCAATGTGGGATGAGGTTGCAAAATTAATGCAAGGAACATAGAATGGACTGAGAGCTAAGAAAGCCAATACCCTAGCAGCATACGATTTCTTCAAGGCTAAACCCGATGAGCAAATTGGTGAGACCTACAACAGGTTCATGGTCCTCGTGAACGAACTAAGGAAGATAAGCATCATAACAACAAACATGGAACTCAATGTCAAATTCCTCACCTCACTACACCCAGAATGGAAGAGAGTCACTACACACTTCAGACTTAACAAAGACCTCGATCAAATTGACATCTGTAGCATTTACGAAAGTCTTGAACAGCACAGTGACGATATTCGTGAAGCAATCAGAGATCAAAGGCAGTCATCGACAACATCGCTCTAGTAATAGAAACCACTCCTAAGAAAAGCACAAAAGCTTCAAAGGGTAAGTCTGCTAAGTCTTCCAGCCCATTAGACAGTGAAGACTCTTGATCAGAATCTGACCTCGAATTCAAAGACTTCGAGAAGCATGTGGCTTATGTAACGAAAAGAATGGCATAACAGTACTTCAAAAAGTCATCATCATCCGCCAATGGACAAAGGGTCTCGTCGAGTTCCAAACAGCCATCTAAACCTTTTCAACAGCTCGACACTAGGAACGACTCTAAGCCTAGAAAATGTTTCAATTTGGAAAGCCAGGGCACGTTGCTAGAGACTGCTACCTACCCAAGAAGAAGGATGAGGAGTAGTACACCAGAAAACTTTAATTGCTCAAACAGAAGAAATCTGGAGTTGCGTTAATGGCTGAACAGGACCACTAGCTGGACGACACGTCTGAAAGTGAGTCAGAGAATTTAGCCCTGATGGCTCTAGTGGAAGAATGTGACTCTGAGCAGAAGGATTGGAAGCTCACATTGGTGAAGAGGACAATGAGCTGTCTTCAGAAAAAGAGGTAGAATCTTTTAACCATAGACTTCACCCTGAACTTCAAGAAAAACATGTAATACTTCAAAACGAACTTAAATACTTCAGGTCAACAGAAGTGAAATTAGCTAATACATTAGAAGTTCTGGAAACGACACGTGACGAAGTGAGTAGATTAGAAACTAGCTTAGTTGAATCGAGAGCCAACTTAGCTGAATCTAAATCAAAGGTTAATGATTCACAAGCTCGTTTTGACAATAATTATGCATGTCTACTTAAGCAATTACGGGATAATAGCAATTTAGATTGTCTGCTAGAAGTAGCACAGTCGTAAATCAATAGTCGTGACTTAGAAATAGAAGGTTGAAAACACGGGTTAGTGAGCTAAAGGCCAAATGGACAACGAGCGAAGACGAGAGAATTACTAAAGCATGTGAATTCGAAATTTTAAGCAAAGAGCTTGTAAAATTGTATGCTAAGATTAAGAAGCTAGAGGACCTACTTACTAAGAGATGACAAACAGATAGAACGATCTTTTTGAATAAGCCTAGAGACATAGAATTTTATGACCCACGTGAAGGATTAGTTTCAATCCAGACTCTATCCCAATAGTGAAGAAACCCCTACCTCTTTATGACATTAGTTTCCTAGGATTAAATATACCTAGTCTTATGCCTTTCACGAGCTCATCTGCACTTGATGTGCTGGAAAAGAATAAAAGAAATAGAGAGGACTGGGCCGAAATCCCGCTTGACTATGAGGAACTGAATAATAGTTACATAACAAGGGAAATCCATTTGTCTGATGACTACGTACCTATTCGAAAAACCAAATACCTCTAATACATATGTACCAGCCATAATCAGAGAAATATCTGACTTGCGATCAAATCTAGAGTCAGAAAGAATAACTTTCAAGTTAGAGAATGAAGTACTGCTTAGTATAATATCCTCACTAGAAAAACAAATCGACACTAGCAAAACTACAGCCTCAACTCTAGAGTCAGAAAGGATAACTTTCCAGTTAGAGAATGAAGTTCTGCTCAGTATAATTTCCTAACTAGAAAAACAAATCGACACTAGCAGAACTACAGCCTCAACTCTAGAGTCAGAGAGGATACTTTCCAAGTAGAGAATGGCATTCTATTATGTAATCTCCTCACTCGAAAACCAAATCGACACCAGTTTAGCTTTGGTCTCTCTGCAAACTTCTTAGTCGACTCCCAAATAGACATTCCTACCAAAACTAGAACGAAAAGAAATTAGATTGCATATAGCAAATCCAAGCTTACTAACACATCGTTACATGTACTCACATGCAATTCTCTAAGTAAGAAAGGAAAGAAGAAAGCCACAGGAGACTCTAAGTAAGAAAGGAAAGAAGAAAGCCACAGGAGACAGCCTACCAAAGAATGATGTCGCTTCCTCCCTTAGAAAGAAGCAGCCCGTTAATTTTGAAGCGTCTAGTTCTAATTTTTGTAATAGGCATCAAGTGTGTGCTAAGAATTATCCTGTTGAACCCCCATATATTATTCTTAAGCCTGTAACGACTACTGAGTATCGTAACTTCTATTCCAGCTATGATGATGCTTTTATCTTAAATGCTCATTACCAATCAGCAAATGCCGGCACGACTAAGGGAACATCACCACCTTCTCTTAAGTCAGGATACAAAGCCGACAAAAGAAAAGGACATGTTGACAAAACAAAGTCCCTTAAAACTGAAGTAAAAGCCAAAGCTATAGGAATGCGTAGCATATGGGTTACAAAACAACAACTTAGAGCATGGACAAATCTCTGACATCCTCTAGGAATTAGAAAGATATGGGTTCCTAAGCAATCATCTGGAATCATAGAGAAATCTAACGCTGACCTTAGAAATAGACCCGTAAGAAAGGCATACGTAGACCATAAAACTAATAATGGAGGACCCGTCCTTAAATGGGCACCTAAATCCCATTGATTAGTTTTTTGCAGATCCTTCATGTGTGGATACTTGATTCTGGTTGCTCTACACACATGACTGGAAGAAAAGAGCTATTGAGCAACTACACCGAACGCTTCAGCGGAAATGTGCGCTTTGGGAACAATCACGCAGCTCCTATCTTAGGACACGGCGACCTAATACATGACAACCTAACGATCAAGGAAGATTCATATGTTGAGGGTCTCCGTCACAATTCTTCAGCATTGGTCAATTCTGCGACAGAAAACTAAAGGTTCAATTTCATGCTGAAAGTTGCAGTATTACTGATGAAGGTGGTCGAGAACTTCTCACTGGAACAAGGAAGACAAATCTCTACACCATCAATTTGAAGACTACTCGGCGTTCGTCCAAACTGTGTCTCATGACAAAGAAACTCAATTCAACAAAGTGACATTCGGCATCAAAGACTGTCCCACCTCAACTTCAAAAGGCTGAATAGACTACACACTGACAAACTAGTTAGTGGACTACCAGCTTTGAAGTATCACAAGGAACACCTGTGCAGTGCCTATGAAATGGGGAAAATGAAAAGTGCATCACACAAGACAAAGCTCGTTGCTTCAACTTCTCGGCCACTAGAACTACTACACATGGACCTGTGTGGACCCATGAGAGTAAAAAGCATCAATGGACGAAAATACATTCTGGTGATCGTGGATGATTTCTCTCGATATACGTGGACAAGATACCTTAGGACGAAAGATGAGATGCCCGACTTGATCATAGACTTTGTGAAGAAAACTCAGAACTCACTATAATGTAATGTTCAAGTGATTCGAACTGACAACGTTACCGAGTTCAAGAATCAACTGCTTGACAACTTCTACTCATCATTTGGAATCTCTCAGCAATTCTCAGCAGCTAGGACACCCCAACAGAATGGGCTCGTAGAAAGGAGGAATCGTAGCCTGGTTGAAGCAGCTCGTACAATGCTAATACAGTCTAAACGTCCTCACTTTCTCTGGGCCGAAGCGGTCAACACAGCTTGTTACACCCAAAACAGGACAAGCATCCACAAACGCTTCGGGGAAACCCCATATGAACTCATTAACAAAAGAATACCTAATATCCTTCGAGTTTTTGGCTGCAAATGCTTCGTTCTAAACGATAGAGAAGATCGAGGAAAATTTGAACCTAAGACAGTCGAAGGGGTATTCATTGGATATTCTGCTGAGGCAAAGGCATACAGAGTTTACCTACTACAAAGGCGAACTGTCATGGAAAGTGCAAACGTTATGTTTGATGAAGCGCCATCTATCGCTTTTGGACATATAAGTCCAGAACCTGGATTCATAAGATTGTTGACAGAAGATCAACATAATTCTCCACCCGAGGAAGGCGTCTACTTCTCAGACATTCGATGAAGATGAGTTGGATATTCTGTTTGATCAAATTTATCTATGCCCTCGTCCACAATTGGACCCTCCTCAAAACGACGAGAGTAGAGACACATCAGATCCATTTGTACACAGTTCAACTGGGAGTGACGAGATGCCTTTAAGTAGACAACCTCAAGCTACCATGATTTCTCAACCAGTTCACAATGAAGATGTAGGAAATTCTCCTTCGGATAACTTAGGAAATGAAGCTCAAACACCTATTGAGATCTCAAGCGCCAATGACACATAAGCAAGTGAGGAAGTCAACGATGAGGAATCGATTCAACCACTTCCCCATACAAGGAAATGGACGAGAGCTCACCCAATGTCTCAAATTATCGGAGATCCAAATCAAGGAATAAGCACACGCTCCTCAACAATAAACGAGAATCTATATGGCTGTTTTCTGAGTCAAAACGAACCAAGTAAGATCGAAGATGCTTTAGCAGATCCATCTTGGATACAAGCCATGCAAGAAGAAACCAATCAATTTGAGCGACTTAAAGTGTGGAGATTAGTCCCAAGACCTCCGGGCAAAACCATTATAGGAACAAAGTGGGTTTTCAGAAACAAAAGAGATGAAGATGGGATTGTCATTAGGAACAAGGCTTGATTGGTGGCAAAGGGTTACAATCAACAAGAAGGAATCGACTACGATGAAACCTTTGACCCCGTTGCTCGAATTGAGTCCATCCGACTCTTTCTCGCTTATGCTGCTCACAAAAAACTTCATTGTTTACCAAATGGACGTCAAGACAGCCTTCCTAAACGGATCTTGAGAGAAGAAGTATATGTGGCGCAACCTGCAGGCTTTGTGAGTGAAACTCACCCTGACTATGTGTACTTTCTAGAGAAGGCTCCCTATGGACTTAAACAAGCCCCGTGGGCTTGGTACGAGGCACTCTCAGATTTTTTATTAAGTCAGGGTTCACAAAAGGGAAGATCGACACAACCCTCTTCATCAAAAGACATAAATCAGGAATTCTCCTTGTTCAGATATATGTTGATGACATCATTTTTGGGTCCCCAAATCCTAAGTTGTGCAAGGAATTTGGTGATCTGATGAAGACGAAGTTCGAGATGAGCATGATGGGAGAACTCAACTTCTTTCTTGGACTTCAAGTTAAACAACTTCCAGAAGGCATCTCATTAGTCAATCAAAATACATCCACGACATACTCAAGAAGTACAACTTGGATAATTCTACTACGAAGAGCACCCGAATGTCTCCTTCCTGCAAGCTAGACTCGGACCCAGATGGAAAGCCGGTCAATCCAACCACATATCGAGGAATCATCGGACCGCTAATGTATCTCACAACCAGCAGACCTGACATCGTGTTCTCCACATGCCTATGTGCTCGCTTCCAAGCCAATCCAACGGAGTCACACATGCTAGCTGTGAAAAGAATAATGAAGTATCTTAAAGGAACCCCATCACTTGGACTATGGTATCCTAAGAACTCAAGTTTTCAATTACTTGGTTATACTGACGCAGATTTTGTAGGATGTAAGATGGACAGGAAAAGTACATCTGAGGCCTACAATTCTTAGGTGACAAACTAGTAAGTTGGTCATCTAAGAAGCAAAACTGTGTTTCCACCTCCACTGCCGAGGCGGAGTATGTTGTTGCAGCCAATTGCTGCTCTCAAATCCTGTGGTTGCGAACACAACTGCAGGATTACGGGTTTGATTTCAATAATATTCCTATATATAGCGACTCAAAGAGCGCCATAGCAATCACTTGTAACAATGTTCACCATTCTCGCACAAAGCACATTGGTATTAGGTATCACTTTATAAAAGACCATGTGGAGAAGGGCACAATTGCCATGTTCTTCGTAAATACTGAGGTTCAATTGGCTGACTTGTTTACCAAGGCGTTGGATGAAACACGATTCCATTTCCTTGTATCTGAGTTGGGCATGCTGAATCGCGAACCTTAGGCAATCTAACTCCACGGCTTCTTTTGTAAAGTGTACATATTTAGTGTCTCACTTAGCAATCTTAAATAAAAAAAAAACACTTAAGGGAAGTATATTCGCCTAAATTAAGAGGGAGCTTCATATTATATATGCTTTAGTTTAGGGGAGTTTTTGCAAATGTTACTCTAATCTAGGGGGAGGTTTTGCACAATATTCACAGATTGAGGGGGAGTAGTTGTTTTTTGCAAACCAATCTTTAAACGATTCGTACATCCTTCCAAATGCGAAAAACACTCTACAACTCTAATACGCAAAACATCTCCAGAATACCAAAACACTTCAACAACGAAAACCATGAAAATTACTTCAAAAATCCGTAACGCGGTCTCAAAAGCCAGTACGACTTGTAGGAACCCAAAACAGAACAGCCATTAAAACGACGAACAAGCACATAAGAAGCGAAATCTCGAGCACTAACATATCCAAATTGCTATTAAAATGACGCAGTAACTCTGCGCGTTCCTTGTTCTCTTCTTGGTCTTGCTGTTGATTCCACTTCATCTATATGAACTCGATTCGTTTGTATGAATGGTTTACGGTATTACCGTGTGGTTCCAATTGTGTCTATTATAGGCACGAATCGACCAACGAAATCTTCAAAGTCCCAAAACATAATTAATGATACAGACGAATTTTTAACTTGAGGGTTCATCGCCGCGAACGAAAGCGATGCTTTCTTTGTCGATTCTCAGATTTTGCCTCACACAAATCGACTTAGAAAAACTCGTTGATTTGATACTATTTTTGGGCCTAACTTTTAAATTATGTGTATGCATATGACTGTTTTGGGTGATTCATTTCAATATCTCTTTAATCGGTTTTTGGGTCCGAATTTTAAAGTTAGAAATTTCTAAATTTTTAAACTAAAATCTAAATGCCCACATTTTTCAACTTCATCTCTGTGAATCAAAGAATCGCCCCATTCCGGAATCGGCCGACACAACGATTTGTTTTACAATATCTCTCGGCGATTCTTTAAATCGCCCGATTCTTCAAGTCGCTCAATTCTTCAAATCGCCCGATTCTTAAAATCGCTTGTTTCTTCAAATCGCCCAATTCTACAAATCGCCCGATTCCTCATATACATTGAACAGTTACAATATATTTCTCGGCGATTTCTCATTTCGCCCGATTCCTTACTCCATCGATTTACAACAGTATATCTCCCTCATATAAATAGAAAATCGCCCGATTTCTCATCACATTCCCCAACTTCATGCGATTTATAGTTTCAAAGCTCTCTAAAATCTCAAACGACATTCCTCACTTTTACTCTCAAATCACATATATTTGCGTCATTATGCACATTCCCACTCATCTTCGTAGAGGAATATCACCGAATCTGCAAATATTAACTGGTTTTCCACTCGTTTTTTGCAGGACTCACTGTTTCGGGCTCATGCGTTCATTTCGTTCGCATATTTCTTATCTGCTTTGCTTTAAACCGTCAAATAGGGTAAACGCTCTAATCGTCGAAAATCCATTTCGCAGACTTTTACTGATTTGCTTTAGAAAACCCTATTCTCATTCGCCCGATTTGAGTTTGATTGAATTTGAATTTTGAAATTCATTCGCCCGATTTCCCTTCAGTCAGGGAATTTGACTGAACAACTGACTTTCAATCACCCGATTTCATCAATTTAACGAAAAACTCAATTCAATCGCCTGATTCTAAACTCCATTTCAATCGCCCGATTCTACACTCTGTTTCAATTGCCCGATTCAATCGACTTTAAGTGAATGATTAATTTACAATCGCCCGATTATGACTTCTGATTAAATCGGCCGATTGTCAATTTTAGTTAAGTCGTATTACAATTGCCCAATTCTGCCATGATTACAAACATTTCAATCGCTCGATTCCATGTTCTGTTCAATCGCCCGATTTCGTCGATTTTAACTGAACGTTGCCCGATTCGCACTTTGTAATTCAATTTTGGAATCGCTCGATTTTGCAAAATCTACACGACTCTTCATTGCAAATCCTTCCTTCATCGCCCGATTTCTCATTTTTAGCACCATTCACTGCATTTGTTTCGCCCGATTCTCACTTTCAATTTAATAACGATCATTAGGACGTATAATAACGATCGTGAAGCAAGTTTATGGGTGTATAAAATACGTAAAATAATAGCTTATCAATCTTCAACAACGCATAACTCAAATCAAAAAGCAAATATCGATCAACATAAAAAAAATGCACTTATCCAAAGGCACACCTGCATAGACGAGATAGTAAATCAAATGACTCGAGCAGAGCAGCTATTGTAACGTCCCGTCCCATAGCAGGTGTCACTGTAATAGCCCGCTCTCGGGACCTGTGGGGTTGGGCCCACCGCACTCCATTGATAGTCTGGCCCCACTGTATCACCACTAGCCTTCCAGCGTGCTTCGCACTGCACGCATCCTGAGCTACTTCTCAGGGGGTCACCCATCCCAAGATTGCCCCAAGTCAAGCACGCTTCACTTTGAAGTTCTTGTGGATGGACTCTGAAAGGGTAGGTCGACCTTGGTGATATGAGTAGTACTATCAATTCTCTTATACGATTCTTAGTCTGACACGCCTATACGTTGCCAATCTCAGGATCCCACTCATTCGGGTGTCGGATCAGTTCGTTCATGTATCCCTTCGCCTAGAAGCCTGCCAGGAGCCGCTCCTTGTCCTTGCACATCTCTGACACCGGCGATCACTCCCCGCCCTCATCGGCCCCGGGCGTCACAGCTATGGGCAATGTTGAGAGTGAGCAGGATTGTTGGCGATGATGAGAGTGAGCAGGATTGTAGGCGATTGAAAGAGTTGAACCAATTAGGGTTTCCCGAATGGATTGTGGGTTGTGTTAAAATTGAAATGTGAAAACTAATTGGTCTGGGCCGTCTACATGTTTTAATATTGCTGAATAATATTTCAATAATGGGCTTGGGTAAGTATATATGTTTTTAGTTAACATATTTAATTTATTTTTAAAAATAAATATAAAAATTTCGGTAATACGGTTCGATGCGGTATACCAAACCAGTATACATGTACAGAACCGAATTACTGATTTTTTTAAAAAAAATCCTCGCTTCGGTATTGGTTTTGTACCGAATTTTGGTTATTCGGCCGGTTTACAGAATTGCGGACACCCCTAGGCTGACCTAACTATTTTGATGGGCTGACATGGCCTATTATTCGTTTGTGCTAACTCCTAGGTTGGCCTTTTCTAGTATTTTTTTTCGGAGAGTTTCACTACTAACTAGCAAAGTTAGCCCAATTTACAGGGCTAAAGAGCTGAAATGCACCCTCCAAATACATCGACCATCTAGAGGGAAGCAAGCTCTCACATAGAGAGAAACGAACACAAACAAAAGAAAAAAACACAAACAAACTCGAAAGAAAACAAGACAAAAATATCAAACAAGATAACTAAAGAACATAGTATAGATAGATCTAACATTCTAAAATGTTGGCTATCAAATATGTTCTATGGCACTTTCACTTTCTCCAACTTCGACTTTCAAGTCATGTCTTCTTCAAGAATGGCACTCCCATAAGGGGATAAATGAGCTCCTACAAGAGGAGAAACGAACTCCCAAAATCGGGAGACTACGAACACAAAACAAACTCAAACTGTCACAATAAGCAAACAACGAAACAAACAAATGAAAGATACTTTCAAGCAAACGAGAACAACAAACACACCAGACAAACACAATGCAAACGAAAAGAAAAACAATAGCAATATAAAACGCACAACAAATACACTAACTGGAACTTAAAATGAAGAAACAAAAATAAAAACAAAGGAACTATCGCCTCACAAAAACAAAAGCAACACAACCCAAAAGAGCACAAGCATAACTACACATCCACGTGCAACGGCGAAACTAAAATGCGATTTAGTTGGTGAAAGAGGGGGAGAGCCTTTGCTTCTTTTTTTTTAGTAGAGTGTGATTTTCTAGCAATTAATCTAAGCATTATATAATTGCTGATCAAACGGATCGAGTAATAAAAATAAAACGAATACTAACAACTATCATACGCTCAACAGGCAAGTGTACCTATCGAAATAGCATAGACGCAGCAAATATTCGAGTATCGAATCCCAAGAGAACTATGTACCTTAGAATAACTTTCGCTTAAATATCCTAGTACGAATGTTTGATTGTTGAAATGGTAAATAATAATACTTAGAAAATACAACTTAATAAAGTAGTACGGAGAAGAAACCCTTTTCGAAACAAACGTATTTGAGACTTCGAATCCCTAACTACGATACAAACGTATACGAGTTATGTAGCTGATGAAACTGCGTCTTACCATATAATAATCGTAAACAACTAATCAATGAATTAAGTAACTGGGCAAGCTTCCCTAACTACTTAACCGAAGATCGCATTAAAACACGATGAATCCCACTATTAGATTTGACTATAATCCAGCGGGGTAGTTCAACCTATCTCTAGCGATGAGTTTATACCGCTCGTTTACGAGTGGTCTAATCGTTCGGCCCTCTCTCGAGCGTAGCGTACGATTTCCCAACTACGTTAACTTAATCACATGGACATGATCGAGGTAACTAGGTAATTCCAATCACAGACATAATCAAAATCATATGCTTCATAAACGAGTCGTAACAATAGCAAGCATCAAATACACGTAAACATACGATCGATCGCGCTAGGGTTCATCTCTCTCAAATACAACAGATTTAGCTACTCATTATCATCACAAAAAAGCACGTAACTAACATCGAATAAGTGTGATTTGTTTCTTCTAAGTTGGTCTTAATTTCGTTCTCAAGAAGATAAAGTATTTTGAAGTCGTTCTCTTGACTTTTAACCCGTTCACGGACGTTCACGGCCTTGTTATGCATCTTCACGGCCGTGACAACATATAACCTGAAGGAAAACATGTCTCTGCCCGTGTTCACGGCTTGGAGTCTTCATGTTCACGGCTGTGACGGGTTGGGCTTAAAAATCGACTTTCTGCCCTCATTCACGGCCTATTGCACCCCCTTTCACGGCCATGAATGGTCCTTCACGGCTTGGTTGGTTCACCTTCACGGCCGTGACATAATCGGGCAAGAAAATGGCTTCTGGTGAGCTTCACAGCCTCGTACAAATCCTTCACGGCCGTGACGGTTTTCCTGCAAAACAGCAGCACGTTCAAAAATTCATATCTCCCAATCTAGGCCTAGGATTGAAAATCCCTTTGGAAAGAATCAAGATTAACAAGTCCTCTATCTATGGTTAAACGTTCAGGTCCATCGGATGTCATTTACCCCTTGTTCATTGAGAAATACGAAACTGTCGCAAAACTGCCGTAAAACGTTTGATTTTGTTGTGAAACCATATTATCGTGCAGAAATAATCAAAAGACTTCATTTATCATGCAAACGACTTAAATATAACAAATATAAACTTAAGAAAATTTATCAAATCTCCCAACACTTAAGCGTTTGATTGTCCTCAAGCAAATAAATGCAAATGGCATATAAGGAGATAAAATCATGCAACGATCAATCAAGAACGAAATCACGTAGGAGATAATGCAAGTAAAGTCGGAAGGCATATTCGAAATCAACAACTAACCACACGACTTCCTTAGAAATACCTATCAAGATCCGCACCTCACAAAGATTCACTCAAATCACTAAGTGTATGGGTTAAGATGTCAGTGATATCTCATGCACTAATCTAATCCCTACCATAAGCTTGCAAATGATTCGTAAATCTACCACTTTCAATGTTCAAGCGTGAATCGAAAGGTATTTACCGGGTTATAATATGACTAAGATATGTAAGATATGTAAGGAATAAGCCTAAAAAGGATATGAGCTGTAGTCGTGTCGGAATCATGCCATCATCTTGAATGCGCCAAATCCACCGTTCTTATTCATCACTTCTGTTCTTTTGCATTCGTCATTTTTTTCTTTTCACCAAGCCCTTCTTCTTTCAACTTCTCGATCTGGAAAATAGATAATACGCTTTCGATAGTGATAGATTATCGGAGGAAGGGTTCTTAGTCATATATTTTTCTCTGTTTTTTTTTCTTTCTTTTTTTTTCTTTTCTTCTCTCTCTCTTTTTTTTTTGACATCAGCTCGGAAATTTAGTACGGGTTGCGCTTAGTAAGTCCGGCACTCATCCTCCACTTCTACTATCGCTCTAATGGATTTACGTCTGAAGGCTTAATCAGGGTCGGCAATTTATAATCCGGTTTTCACAAATAAAAGGCTCAGGCTCAAAGTGGATAACTACGGTGATCAGTTGTGGTTGGACACTTTGGCTATGGACTGAATTCCTAATGCCTTCCTCATTTTCACGCCAACACACTTTAGGTAGTTTGAAAATGCAATACACAAGCAAGTTCTGAAGAGAAATAAACTAAACATGATTCACACAACCAAAGAAATGAGCAAAAAGCTCGTAGGCTCAAAAATCTCACAAAAATAGGGTTATGTGTACGAATCCATCAGGTATTGCCAAGTTTATCTATGTAAGAAAGAGGTCAACACGCATATGTATCCTAATTGCTCACAAGATTTCTAACATGAAATCACCCTTTGATCGATAAGAAACACAATTTTCTTGAAAAAATTCGTGCCAATTTTAAAACATTTAAAATATTTTAAACCAAAAATCAAGTCATGCACGTATAAGATGCTCGCATCAATTTCGCAGAAATTCCCCTCCCCACACTTAAGATTTACGTTGTCCTCAACGTAACAATTATGTAACGCAAGGAAGAGGAAATAAATAGATAAACAAACTTCCCTGAATAGTCCGATGTGCATGCTTTGTACAGCTCCTCCCCACACTTGAGATTTTGAGTTCCCTGCGATCATCGAAAACCAGAATTATGAAAACTAAATGCATAGGAAACAAAGAAAAAACATAGGATAGGCTTGGGATGCCTCCCAAGTAGCGCTTTCTTTAATGTCTTTTAGCTAGGCATAGTTCGGAGGATTTTAGCGTTGTGTGGTGTTGAGGAGGTGAATCGTTTCCGTCCCGAGTGCTTCGATGTCACCGCCGTAGTAATGCTGGAGGCGCTGCCCGTTCACCTTGAAGGTCCCTTTTTCTGGGTGTGTGATCTCGACCGTCCCGTAGGGGAACACTCGGGTCACCGTGGGCCAGACCACCTCGATTTCAACTTACCGGGAAATAGTCGAAGGCGCGAGTTATATAGCAAGACGTGGTCGCCCTCTTGGAATTCCCGCTTCATGATTTTACGATCATGGTAAAGCTTCGTATGCTCCTTGAAGAGGCGGGTATTTTCATAAGCCATTTGCCTCCACTCGTCGAGCTCGTTGATCTGCGAGTTTCGCTTTTCACCTGCGAGATTCAAATCAAAATTCAGCTTTTTTAGAGCCCAATATGCTTTGTGTTCTAGCTCGACGGGTAAATGACAAGATTTTCCGTAAACAAGTCTGTAGGGCGTGGATCCGATAGGCGTCTTGTATGCTGTCCGGTACGCCCACAAGGCGTCGTTTAATTTGTTTGGCCAATCTCGCCTATGATGCTCCACGGTCTTTTCGAGTATGCGCTTTAGCTCCCTGTTTACGACTTCTGCTTGGCCACTCGCCTGAGGATGGTACCCAGTGATAACACTATGTTTTACGCCGTATTTCTCGAGCGTCCTTGCAAATTGATTATTACAGAAATGCGTACCATTATCGCTAATAATGCAACGAGGTGAACCAAATTGTGAAAACAAAGATTTCAAAAATTTAACGACTACCCTAGCATCATTAGTAGGTAGTGATTGTGCTTCTACCCATTTTGAAACATAATCAACCGCAACTAGGATATATCGATTCATGAAAGAGGTACGAAACGGACCCATAAAATCAATGCCCCAGAACGTCAAATATTTTCACACACAAGAATAAAATTCTGAGGCATTTCATTTCTCTTAGAATTATTACATGTCCGTTGGCACCTATCACATTCCTCTACATATTTTTGAGCATCTTTGAAAACTGTAGGCCAATAAAAACCACATTCGAGTACCTTTTGTGCAGTTCGATTACCTCCGTAATGTCCTCCACATGGCCCCGAATGACAATGTCCTCCACTCAGCGCCGATTTATCTTGTCTGCGCAAATCCTAAACAAATATGGATCATCCCAAAAATAATACTTCAAGTCCGAGAAGAATTTCTTCCTCCGTTGACTTGTGTATCCTTTTGGCATGATCCTAGCCACAAGATAATTTGCAAAATCGGCGTACCACGGAGTTTCATCGAGTACCTCACGTATAGCATATAAATGCTCGACGGGAAAGTGGTCTCGGATAACTGCCTCATCGGTAACCTTGTGGGCTGCATCTTCAAGTCTTGACAAGTGATCAGCTGCGTAATTCTCGCTACCTTTTTGGTCACGAAATTCTACGTCGAACTCTTGTAGATGATGACTTTTGAGAGAACGAGATATGGATGTCGACGGCGAACACGACTACGAGCAACTCCTTCTCTGTGGTGGTGTAGTTCGCCTGGGCCTCATTTAGAGTTTTGCTCGCATAGTGTATCGGCTGAAAATGCTTTTCCCGTCGCTGCCCTAAAACTGCACTTATTGCGAAATCACTTGCATCGCACATTAGTTCAAATGGTAGGCTCCAATCGGGGGCTACCATAACAGGGGCATTAATTAGCTTATCCTTAAGTATGGTAAAAGCATTCATGCACTCGGGTGTAAATTCATAAGGCACGTCTTTCTCAAGCAAACGAGTTAAAGGCCTAGCAATTTTAGAAAAATCCTTGAATCTACGATAAAAACCCGCATGTCCTAGGAAACTTCTAATTGCCTTTATCGATGAATGTGGAGGTAATCGTTCTATGGTTTCTATTTTAGCTCTATCTATCTCGATACCTCTCGACGATATTTTATGACCTAAAACAATACCCTCTCTTACCATAAAATGGCATTTCTCCCAATTTAGCACAAGGTTCGTTTCCTCGCATCGCTGAAGTACTTTCTTTAAATTAAATAGCATACTTCAAACGAGTTACCAAAAATTCAGAAATCATCCATGAATACCTCCATTCCGTCACCGATTAGTTTATCGAAGATAGCCATAAACGTTGGAAGGTGGTCGGAGCATTGCAAAGTCCAAAAGGCATCCGTCGATAGGCGAATGTCCCGAACGGGCACGTGAACGTCGTCTTCTCTTGATCCTCGGGTGCAATGGGAATCTGCAAATAACCTGAAATTCCATCGAGAAAACAGTAAAATTCATGACCAGACAAACGTTCAAGCATTTGATCAATAAAAGGAAGAGGAAAATGGTCTTTTCGCGTTGCTTCATTTAATTTGCGATAATCAATGCAAACGCGCCATCATGTGACAGTCCTCGTCGGAATGAGTTCGTTCTTCTCGTTGGGTACAACCGTCATTCCTCCTTTTTTCGGCACTACCTGAACTGGGCTCACCCATGCACTATCCGAGATTGGGTAAATCACTCCCGCGTCGAGCAGTTTAATTACCTCGGCCTTAACTACCTCCTTCATGTTGGGGTTCAGACGCCTCTGGTATTGTATCATCGGTTTGAAGTCGTCCTCCATTAGAATTTTATATGCATACAAAATGCCGGGCTTATTCCTCGAATATCAGCTATTTTCCATGCGAGCGCCTTCTTGTGCTCCCGTAGTGTGTCTAAGAGCATAATTTTCTGCTCTTTCTCCAGATTTGATGCAATGATTATGGGAAGCTTTGCATTTCCCTCGAGGAAAGCGTATTCCAAGTGATCTGGCAATTGCTTGAGCTCGAGCGTTGGTGGTTCCTCGACCGAGCTTTTCTCACGATTTTCTTCACTGCTCTTTTGCACATCGATCGTTGGTTCCTCATTGACATTCTCATCTACATCTGCTTGGGCAACAACAAGGGGTGGGTCATGGAGATCCTTGTTTTCCTCTATTTCTTGATATGAGATGAAGGAATCAGGCTGCGAAAGTCCCTGCAACGAAAAGAATTCATTCCATGCATCGATATAAAAGCACTTATCATCTAACTTCTCGGCATTGTTCATGGACTCGGCCATATCAAATGTCACTTTCTCACTATCTATGGTTAATGTCAATGTTCCGTTACGAACATCGACCATGGTTCCTCCGGTAGCGAGGAATGGCCTTCCTAATATTAGAGGAATATTCTCATCTTCCTCCATGTCGAGAATTACGAAATCTGCAGGAATGATAAATTTGTTGACTTTAACAAGAACGTTCTCGATAATACCTCTAGGATATTTAACGGATCTATCCGCTAATTGTATACTCATCCTAGTAGGTTTGGGTTCTCCTAAGCCAAGTTTCTTGAACATCGAATAAGGCATTAAATTTATACTTGCACCTAGATCGCCTATTAAACAAGGTATAGTAAAACTCCTTGGGTCTTTTAGCTTCTTTGGGATCTTGCTTTGTAAGATGGCAGAGCACTCCCCTCGTAATTCGATCGTGGACACATCTTCAAGCTTGCGTCTGTTCGTGATGAGGTCCTCCAAGAATTTTTGCCCAGTGTGGCATCTGCGCAAGGGCTTCAACAAATGGCAAATTAATATGTAATTGTTTAAAAATTGCAAGGAATTTACCAAACTGGTCGTCAACGATGTCCCTTTTAAGTCTCGCTGGGTATGGAATTTTTGGTTGATACGCCTTGACAGGTGGCTTAGATACGGTCTCCTCTTCTTTGTCGGCCTCGATGTTTGCTTTCACGGGCTCAACATTCTTCTTCTTCAATTTCTGCACCTCCTCGACCTCTCTCCCGTTACGAAGCATTATCGCCTTTACGTGGTGGTCCTTTGGGTTGGTCTCGGTTAGCTCGGCAATGAACCGGGAGGACGTTGTTGGATTGATTCGGCAATCTGCCCAACTTGTTTCTCCAAGGCTCGTAGGAAAGATTCGGTGTTTTGCAACCGTGCCTCTTGATTGTCCAAGCGAGAATCGAGCTTTCCCCATTAGCTTCTCGAGCATCCCCTCTAGCTTATCACCGCGACCTTCAGGGGAAACTTCAGAATTTCCACCGTGGTATCCATGCGACCTTTGATTTTGAAATCCCGGTGGAGCTCGTTGTTGATTCCCACAGGCCAGGTTCGGATGAACCCGATTTGGAACGAAGTTTCGCTGACCTTGGTAGTTTCCCATGTAATCGACTTGCTATGTTGGAATAGTGGCTAGGCAGTGAGTTGCGTCGTGGCTTCCTCCGCATATAGTGCATGGTGGAGTTATATAGCTGACGAAACTGCGTCTTACCATATAATAATCGTAAACAACTAATCAACGAATTAAGTAACTGGGCAAGCTTCCCTAACTACTTAACCGAAGATCGCATTAAAACACGATGAATCCCGCTATTAGATTTGACTCTAATCTGGCGGAGTAGTTCAACCTATCTCTAGCGATGAGTTTATTCCGCTCGTTTACGAGTGGTCTAATCGTCCGCACCTCTCTCGAGCGTAGCGTACGATTTCCCAACTACGTTAACTTAATCACATGGACATGATTGAGGTAACTAGGTAATTCCAATCACATAGACATAATCAAAATCATATGCTTCATAAACGAGTCGTAACAATAGCAAACATCAAATACACGTAAACATACGATCGATCGCGCTAGGGTTCATCTCTCTCAAATACAATAGATTTAGCTACTCGTTATCATCACAACAAAGCACGTAACTAACTTCGAATACAATATAAACACTTCCCTGAATTCGACTTCGAAGTTAGTCTCGTTCTTCACTGAGTAATTCTATCGAACACGAGGTGAGCGAACTAAATGTGTGTTCTTGGGTTTGACGTTTATCGCAGTGGTGTTGTCGATGTCGTACATGCCCGGAGGTTTACCTCGATTGCTCGAACTCCCTCTTCGAAAACTATTTGCACTATAGTCCTCGATAAGATTCCAGCCCTCTGTGGCGCTGAGATTACATAGGCCTCCGTTGCACGCTCCATCCAATAATTGTACGGTATGGTCGTTCAGTGATTCGTGGAACCGCTGAATTTGCTCGCTCTTTGTCATCCCGTGTTGAGGAAATCGGTTCAAAAGCGCCTTGAATTTGGTCCATACATCATACAGATTTTCGCCCTCCTTTTGCTTGAATGCGGTGAGGTCCATTTTTAGTTTGAGTGCCTTGGAAGGTGGAAATAAGTAATTGATGAATGTGGCATGCATCTGGTCCCAAGTGGTAATAGATCTCTCGGGGAGCAGGTTGAACCACTCCTTCGCATTGCCTCGTAGAGAGAATGGAAATAGGTAGAGTCGAATGGCTTCCGGGCTTACGCCTTGTACTCGTATTGCGTCCGTGACAGACAAGAAGTCTCGGATGTGGCGATAAGGGTCTTCCTCGGAGAGTCCATCGTATTGAGCTGTCGCCTGAAGCATTTGGAGCGAATGATGTTTCAGCTCGAAATTGTTCGGCACCTGATGAAGTACTATCGCCGAGCTAATCGTTCCTACGGCATTGTTTCTCTAAAGTTCTCTCATTGGTGGTTCTTGCACTGCTAATGGCATTTCATTGTTATTTTGAGTCGCCATTTCGGCTTGCCTTGCGTTTTCTCGCACGTTGCGTCGAAAAGTCCTTTTGATCTCCGAGTCTCCTTCCACTATTGGTCGTGTAGGGTTCCTTTGGATCATGCACCAACGTACACGTACCAAGACCAAAAGAAATATGATTAAGCGAAGATTTTGATACTTAATAATAAATAGCTAGAATAATAAACTAGGGCTTTTCTAATATCGATAGTTCCCGCAACGGCGCCAAACTTGATCGAGCGGATCGAGTAATAAAAATAAAACGAATACTAACAACTATCATATACGCTCAACAGGCAAGTGTACCTATCGTAATAGCATAGACGCAGCAAATATTCGAGTATCGAATCCCAAGAGAACTATGTATCTTAGAAAAACTTCCGCTTAAATATCCTAGTACGAATGTTTGATTGTTGAAATGTTAAATAATAATACTTAGAAAATACAACTTAATGATGTAGTACGGAGAAGAAACCCTTACGGAAACAAACGAATTTGAGACTTCGAATCCCCCCAGCTCGACCAAAACAAATATCAAGTGTACGTAAATAAAGCTATCATTAGACCGTGGAGATTCCTACCACATGTATACGAGTTATATAGCTGACAAAACTGCGTCTTACCATATAATAATCGTAAACAACTAATCAACGAATTAAGTAACTGGGCAAGCTTCCCTAACTACTTAACCGAAGATCGCATTAAAACATGATGAATCCCTCTATTAGATTCGACTCTGATCCGGGGGGTAGTTCAACTTATCTCTAGCGATGAGTTTATTCCGCTCGTTTACGAGTGGTCTAATCGTTCGCACCTCTCTCGAGCGTAGCGTACGATTTCCCAACTACGTTAACTTAATCACATGGCCATGATTGAGGTAACTAGGTAATTCCAATCACATAGACATAATCAAAATCATATGCTTCATAAACGAGTCGTAACAATAGCAAGCATCAAATATACGTAAACATACGATCGATCGCGCTAGGGTTCATCTCTCTCAAATACAATAGATTTAGCTACTCGTTATCATCACAACAAAGAACGTAACTAACATCGAATACAATATAAACACTTCCCTGAATTCGACTTCGAAGTTAGTCTCGTTCTTCACTGAGTAATTCTATCGAACACGTGGTGAGCGAACTAAATGTGTGTTCCTGGGTTTGGCGTTTATCGCAGTGGTGTTGTCTATGTCGTACATGCCCGGAGGTTTACTTCGATTGCTCGAACTCCCTCTTCGAAAACTATTTGAACTATAGTCCTCGATGAGATTCCAGCCCTCTGTGGCGCTGAGATTACATAGGCCTCCGTTGCACGCTCCATCCAATAATTTTACGGTATGGTCGTTCAGCAATTCGTGGAACCGCTGAATTTGCTCGCTCTTTGTCATCCCGTGTTGAGGAAATCGATTCAAAAGCGCCTTGAATTTGGTCCATACGTCATACAGATTTTCGCCCTCTTTTTGCTTGATGCGGTGAGGTCCATTTTTAGTTTGAGTGCCTTGGAAGGTGGAAAGAAGTAATTGATGAATGTGGCATGCATCTGGTCCCAAGTGGTAATAGATCTCTCGGGGAGCAGGTTGAACCACTCCTTCGCATTGCCTCGTAGAGAGAATGGAAATAGGTAGAGTCGAATGGCTTCCGGGCTTACGCCTTGTACTCGTATTGCGTCCGTGACAGACAAGAAGTCTCTGATGTGGCGATAAGGGTCTTCCTCGGAGAGTCCATCGTATTGAGCTGTCGCCTGAAGCATTTGGAGCGAACGATGTTTCAGCTCGAAATTGTTCGGCAACTGATGAAGTACTATCGCCGAGCTAATCGTTCCTACGGCATTGTTTCTCCAAAGTTCTCTCATTGGTGGTTCTTGCACTGCTAATGGCATTTCATTGTTATTTTGAGTCGCCATTTCGGCTTGCCTTACGTTTTCTCGCACGTTGCATCGAAAAGTCCTTTCGATCTCCGAGTCTCCTTCCACTATTGGTCGTGTAGGGTTCCTTCGGGTCATGCACCAACGTACACGTACCTAGACCAAAAGAAGTATGATTAAGCGAAGATTTTGATACTTAATAATAAATAGCTAGAATAATAAACTAGGGCTTTTCTAATATCGATAGTTCCCCGGCAACGGCGCCAAAAACTTGATCGAGCGGATCGAGTAATAAAAATAAAACGAATACTAACAACTATCATACGCTCAACAGGCAAGTGTACCTATCGTAATAGCACAGACGCAGCAAATATTCGAGTATCGAATCCCAAGAGAACTATGTACCTTAGAAAAACTTTCGCTTAAATATCCTAGTACGAATGTTTGATTGTTGAAATGTTAAATAATAATACTTAGAAAATACAACTTAATGATGTAGTACGGAGAAGAAACCCTTATGGAAACAAACGTATTTGAGACTTCGAATCCCCCCAGCTCGACCAAAACAAAATATCAAGTGTACGTAAATAAAGCTATCATTAGACCGTGGAGATTCCTACCACATGTATACGAGTTATATAGCTGACGAAACTGCGTCTTACCATATAATAATCGTAAACAACTAATCAACGAATTAAGTAACTGGGCAAGCTTCCCTAACTACTTAACCGAATATCGCATTAAAACACGATGAATCCCGCTATTAGATTTGACTCTAATCTGGCGGAGTAGTTCAACCTATCTCTAGCGATGAGTTTATTCCGCTCGTTTACGAGTGGTCTAATCGTGCGCACCTCTCTCGAGCGTAGCGTACGATTTCCCAACTACGTTAACTTAATCACATGGACATGATTGAGGTAACTAGGTAATTCCAATCACATAGACATAATCAAAATCATATGCTTCATAAACGAGTCGTAACAATAGCAAGCATCAAAATACACGTAAACATACGATCGATCGCGCTAGGGCTCATCTCTCTCAAATACAATAGATTTAGCTACTCGTTATCATCACAACAAAGCACGTAACTAACATCGAATACAATATAAACACTTCCCTGAATTCGACTTCGAAGTTAGTCTCGTTCTTCACTGAGTAATTCTATCGAACACGTGGTGAGCGAACTAAATGTGTGTTCCTGGGTTTGGCGTTTATCGCAGTGGTGTTGTCGATGTCGTACATGCCCGGAGGGTTTACCTCGATTGCTCGAACTCCCTCTTCGAAAACTATTTGCACTATAGTCCTCGATGAGATTCCAGCCCTCTGTGGCGCTGAGATTACATAGGCCTCCGTTGCACGCTCATCCAATAATTTACGGTATGGTCGTTGAGCGATTCGTGGAACCGCTGAATTTGCTCGCTCTTTGTCATCCCGTGTTGAGGAAATAGATTCAAAAGCGCCTTGAATTTGGTCCATACGTCATACAGATTTTCGCCCTCCTTTTGCTTGAATGCGGTGAGGTCCATTTTTAGTTTGAGTGCCTTGGAAGGTGGAAAGAAGTATTGATGAATGTGGCATGCATCTGGTCCCAAGTGGTAATAGATCTCTCGGGGAGCAGGTTGAAACACTCCTTCGCATTGCCTCGTAGAGAGAATGGAAATAGGTAGAGTCGAATGGTTCCGGGCTTACGCCTTGTACTCGTATTGCGTCTGTGACAGACAAGAAGTCTCAGATGTGGCAATAGGGTCTTCCTCGGAGGAGTCCATCGTATTGAGCTGTCGCCTGAAGCATTTGGAGCGAACGATGTTTCAGCTCGAAATTTGTTCGGCAACTGATGAAAGTACTATCGCCGAGCTAATCGTTCCTACGGCATTGTTTCTCCAAAAGTTCTCTCATTGTTGGTTCTTGCACTGCTAATGGCATTTCATTGTTATTTTGAGTCGCCATTTCGGCTTGCCTTGCGTTTTCTCGCACGTTGCGTCGAAAACGTCCTTCGATCTCCGAGTCTCCTTCCACTATTGGTCGTGTAGGGTTCCTTCGGGTCATGCACCAACGTACACGAACCTGGACCAATAGAAATATGATTAAGCGAAGATTTGATATTAATAATAAAATAGCTAGAATAATAACTAGGGCTTTCTAATATCGATAGTTCCCCGGCAACGGCGCCAAAAACTTGATCGAGAGGGATCGAGTAATAAAAATAAAACGATTACTAACAACTATCATACGCTCAACAGGCAAGTGTACCTATCGTAATAGCACAGACGCAGCAAATATTCGAGTATCGAATCCGAAGAGAACTATGTACCTTAGAAAAACTTTCGCTTAAATATCCTAGTACGAATGTTTGATTGTTGAAATGTTAAATAATAATACTTCGAAAATACAACTTAATGAAGTAGTACGGAGAAGAAACCCTTATGGAAACAAACGTATTTGAGACTTCGAATCCCCCCAGCTTGACAAAAACAAATATCAAGTGTACGTAAATAAAACTATCATTAGACCGTGGAGATTCCTACCACATGTATACGAGTTATATAGCTGACGAAACTGCGTCTTACCATATAATAATCGTAAACAGCTAATCAGCGAATTAAGTAACAGGGCAAGCTTCCGTAACTACTTAACCGAAGATCGCATTAAAACACGATGAATTCCGCTATTAGATTTGACTCTAATCCAGCGGGGTAGTTCAACCTATCTCTAGGGATGAGTTTATTCCGCTCGTTTACGAGTGGTCTAATCGTTCGCACCTCTCTCGAGCGTACCGTACGATTTCCCAACTACGTTAACTTAATTACATGGACATGATTGAGGTAACTAGGTAATTCCAATCACATAGACCTAATCAAAATCATATGCTTGATAAACGAGTCGTAACAATAGCAAGCATCAAATATACGTAAACATACGATCGATCGCGCTAGGGTTCATCTCTCTTAAATACAATAGATTTAGTTACTCATTATCATCACAACAAAGCACGTAACTAACTCGAATACAATATAAACACTTCCCTGAATTCGACTTCGAAGTTTGTCTCGTTCTTCACTGAGTAATTCTATCGAACACGTGGAGAGCGAACAAAATGTGTGTTCTTGGGTTTGCAAGGCTTTAGAAGGTAACGTGATTATGAGTTAGAGAATAAACTCTGTAATGTACCTTTTTTCACCTCACGTTCCCCTCCTTTTTCTTCCTTGCATTAGCTCCTTATATAGCCGTTTCATTTCTTTCCTTCGTATCTTTCTTGAGCATTGCAAAATATGAGAAAATCTCATCTTCAAAGATTTGCGCAGCCAAAATCCCTCTTGAGCAACCTTGTCGTTAAATGCTCTTGTCCTATGCAGAAGAAGTGTGATTTGTTTCTTCTAAGTTGGTCTTAATTTCGTTCTCAAGAAGATAAAGTATTTTGAAGTCGTTCTCTTGACTTTTAACCCGTTCACGGACGTTCACGGCCTTGTTTATGCATCTTCATGGCCGTGACAACATATAACCTGAAGAAAAACATGTCTCTGCCCGTGTTCTTGAAGTCTTCATGTTCACGGCCGTGACGAGTTTGGACTTAAAAATCGACTTTCTGCCCTCATTCACGGCCTATTGTACCCCATTTCACGGCCATGAATGGTCCTTCATGGCTTGGTTCGTTCACCTTCACGGCCGTGACATAATCGGGCAAGAAAATGGCTTCTGGTGAGCTTCACGGCCTCGTACAAATCCTTCACGGGCGTGACGATTTTCCTGCAAAACAGCAGCACGTTCAAAAATTCATATATCCCAATCTAGGCCTCGGATTGAAAATCCCTTGGGAAAGATCAAGATTAACAAGTCCTCTATCTATGGTTAAAATTTCAGGTCCATCGGACGTCATTTAACCCGTGTTCATTGAGAAATACGAAACTGTCGCAAAACTGCCGGTTAAAACGTTTGATTTTGTTGTGAAACCATATTATCATGCAGAAATAATCAAAAGACTTTCACTTATCATGCAAACGACTTAAATATAACAAATATAAACGTAAGAAAATACGTTTATCAATTGCCCAGGCATGACTTAGTTGGGCTTATATTTTGGCTAATTTTACTGCAATAATTGAGCTGAAATATCATGTGTCTAATATTTTGTCAGATCTTAGGTGAGCTAATAATTTGTCTTGACTGGGCTGGAAAACAATTTTAGGCTTAGTGATGGTCTGGGCTGGAAATTAATAGGCTCGGGATGTTCTGGGCCGGGACTTCATGAAAAAAAAAAGGAAAAATGAAAGGAAAGAAAAGAATATTATGAATATTAATATTAGGGGTGTGCAACGATTTTAAAAAACCATCCGCACCGCACCGAACCACACCGTACACGATAATTAACCATCTAAACTGCGGTGTAATTTTAAATACTAAACCGCACCGTAATAATGGTTCGGTGTTGATTTTTGGCCCAAACCTCACCGAAACCGCACTACTAGTGCATTAATAATTTTCGTACAATTATAATAATTTTATTTTATACTAATATATATGACTATTCAGTATATATAAACTCCAATATTTTTTTAGGAATGAAACCCAAATATATTAGGGATAAAATAGGTACGACTCAAGTAATAAAAAATCGAGCCACTATTTATATTTCAAAGTTCAAATAAGCTCATAAATTATGATTTGACATTTTTCAATATTTTGGTCTACTATAGTAGTATGTCTTTGTTGATTTTTTATTTTTCTTTTTAAGTAATGAACGTATCATTCACTAAAATATAGTATTTTATTTCAATAAGTTAAAAACCGCAAACCGCACCGCAACAGTCCAACCATCAAAACCGCATGTGTGGTTTGATTTTTAAAAACTGCAATTTAAGAATCTTTTTTTTTTTTGAAAAAACGCATATTGCGGTTTGGTTGGAATTGGCCAAAAATCGTCCAAAACCTCACCATGCACACCCCTAATTAATATTAAAAATGTGGATGTTTTTGGATTATAATTGATTTAATGAGATTTGTAAGTATTAACATTTGAAGGTATTACATTGAATGTGAAAATTAGTTGAGTATTAACATTGAAAAGAGGTGTATAATTTTTAGTAAATGTAATTAGTTGTAATAGTGAGTTTGTAGCAGGTATATAGGTGATTTGAGTTCCGTAAAATGTAGTAAAAGTATCGAATAAAGAAGTCCTTTTATCTTTCTATTTGTCTCTGTAATATTATTATCATCATAATTAATAAAATAATTCATCGTTATGATATTTTTATAACAAAGAAGAAAATTACATCGCCGAAGAGTTGGTTGTTTTGTTAGACAATCGGTTTAATTAACTGAATGACAATATTATTTTATAAATAAAAGGATAATTTTTCAACAAGATAAAGTATTAAATCAAGGTCGAGGAAAGGCCGATTACACCATCCCCAATCGATAAACTCATTTTCATACTCAAACTCATTTTCGAACTCAAGATTCAGTGATTCTTTCTAATCATTAAACTATTTCTCAAACTCAAAATACTATTTTTATAATATTCACTTCCACTACAGTTTTTACAACTTTCGAATACCACTCACATATTTTACAAATTTTCAACAATATTTTACTATTACAAAACAAATGTAAAAATATAAAAACTTTCGGTGCAATTTTGAATACTAAAAACAAATATATGGGCTTGGATACAAATAAATACAACTTTCTGTATATTTTTGTTTAGTTTATATGAGTTCTTTTAATATTAAAATAAATAAACTGATAGCATACATGAAAATGAAAACGCATTAGAGGAACGCATATATGCGTTGGGATGATGAGAGAGAAACTATGAAACGCATTTTCGTTTCTATTTGGAGTACGATTGGACTAATTTTACTTCATTTTTTCTGTTATGCAGTGTTATGCAATATGGTTGGAGATCGTCTCCGTTAACTAAATCCTATTGTTAAAAAACATATTAACCTTCAACTAGTTTTAATCCCCTTATTCCCCTAATCAAGCATACCATAGAATCGACTCTTTATGACGTTCTATTACTTATTTTAAATTTTTGTATCTTCTAAAATCAAAGAAAGCTATCTATCTATCTATTTATCTAAGTGACATCTATAGAAAAATATCCAATTGAATAAAAAATTTACAAATCAGTACCTATGTTAGAAATTTTTACAAATAAGTACCCGTTTTACAGTCTTGCCGTACCTTTTTTTTTGTGTATTGCGTACCACGTCATGCGTTTATACGGTACCCTATACGGTTATTATATGGTACCTTAGTGTGTTATATATGACGTACCATGTTCTCAACGTATTACGTACCAAAATACGTTGTTATAGGGTACCTAAATGTGTTATATGGCCTACCTGCGGCGGATCGGGTACCTATGTGCAAAAAATATTAGGTACCTATATATAAAAATAATGCTGACAGAAGTGGAGGCCATACGACAGATTATTGGATTTCACATTGGTAGCTACCCAGTGAGATATCTGGGCATACCTGTCTCACCAACCAAATGGAATAGACAATCATCTCAAATTCTGGTGGACAAAATCACAGGCTGCAATGTTGGGCTACAAGGAACCTCTCCTATGCTGGGAGGTTATGCTTGATCAATTCAGTTTTGCTGGCTACGCATGGGTACTGGGGGTCTATCTACCTGCTACCTACAACTGTGTCAAAGGAGGTGCATCAAATTTGTAGGGCATTCTTGGGGGGAATAATGAGCAAGGGAAAAGTATACCACTTCTAAGCTGGCGGCAAGTCTGTTGTTCTAAAAAACAGGGAGGACTGAATATAAGATATTGTGAGACTTGGAATAAGGCACTAGCCGGGAAGCAAATCTGGGATTACCTCAAAAAGTGACTCATTATGGATCAGATGGATTCATGTGATTTACTTAAAAGGAATTTGTTTCTGGGACTACACTCCTGCCACAGATTCTTGCTAGTATTGGAAAAAAGCTCCATAGAATAAAGGAAAGCTTCAAAACGGGATATCGAGGAAGGAAATGGCTATTGGCCGAGGATGGTAGATACACTGTTAAACAGGGTTATGTATGGCTTAAAGATGCAATACCCCATACTCTCCTTATCATAAGGGTGTGTGAAATAGATACTCGATTCCCAAACACTCTTTCATAGTGTGGTTGATCTTCCATAAACGCCTACTACCATTGGATAGACTGTCCAAATGGGGGCTGAGTATCACTGATAGTAAATGCAGATTATGTGGTACAGCTGAGGAATCAATTGATCACCTCTTTTTGGTTTGTGAGTTCAGTCAATTACTGGTGCAGCGCAAGCATGGTTAAACTGTGCGGATACACTTCAGACTTATGATGAGATGTGTGGCTGGATGTGTAGGATGGCTGGTAAAAGGAATGTGCAGTGTGGTATTAAGGTGGCTGTTACATCTTCCATGATGTACTACCTATGGGGTGAGAGGAATAGGAGAATGCATGTCTTCAATGACTGAGGATCAAATATTCCAAATTATAGCTAGGGAGATGAAGTGGAGAATAAGCAATTTCTGCCATGTGAAGAATGCACATAAAACTGATACATTTATGCGTGTCTGTTTCTAATTTTCGTAGTATGATGGAAGAAGTTTGAACTGATGTAAAACGTTGGTCATCGTTGTGGTAAATGCAAAGTTCAGGTTACCAAAAAAATGCTGACATGATACTGAATTACAAGTTTTTATGCAAATGGATATTTATGTGTAAAGACCCCATTTATCTAGATCTATCATTAAACTCCATAAAAATTTTTGAAATGGACTTTGGATCCTAACTAGTGAGCCGAGGAGTTCCACTTAGGGGTGGGCATCGGGTCGGGTAGTCAGGTATCGGGTAATTCGGGTTCGGGTAGTTCGGTTTGGGTTAAGATTTTGACTACTCGAACCCGACCCGATCTACGACGGGACCCGTTTTATTTGTCGGGTTCGGGTACCCGATTTGAATTGAAAATATGACTAAAAATATTATAATGCAATATAAATATCAAAATATTATACTAAATATGATATAGGGGACTTTTCATTTCAGACCCCCCATAAGTATCAATTAGGATTCAGGCCCTCCTAGCAAAAAATTTAGTTTTAAGGACCCATTTTCTGCAGTACCACTTCATTGCTTTGATATACCAGTATGTTGATTGTAACACAACGATCATGGTACCAGTTTACGATCATCTGATACCAGTTCATTTCTGCAGTACCACTTCATTGCTCTAACATACCAGTATGTTGAAAGTTTGTAACCCAAAATTGATAATTCTATACCAATTCATATATCTTTTATACCACTTTTTTACACAACACAAAATGGGTCATTTAACCTAAATTTTTTTTAGACAGGGTCTGAAATTTAGGGGGCTTGATTTCGAATTGATCCTATGATATATAATATTGAATTTTTTATTTTAAATAAATATAATATATACATATTTTTATATGTATGTTATAAAATTTTGAGAATATATAATTAAATTGTTATAAGAATTTATGCATTGATAATAAAATATCACTTGTTAATTATACAATTAAAATAAGAAATTAATTGAAATATTGTTTAAAACTTTAACATCACTCAAGATATTGATATCTAAATATATATTATAACTTTTTAATGTTTATATATTAAAATTAAAATATTATTTTTAAAAAAATATATCAGGTCCCCGAATAACCCGATCGTAGTAATCACTACCTGATACCCGACTCGATTAATAATTATCGGGTATCAGATAACCCGATACCAGACAAAATAATCCGAATTATCCGATCGGAACGACCTGAACCCGATCGGATTCGGGTAAAACCCGAATACCGGAACCGAACGCCCACCCCTTGACTTCCACTCATTTATCAACTAAGAAACATTCTACTACTTTCCTAAATCTGCACTATTAAACCAAACTAGTTCTTCTCAAACGCCCGGTCACCTTCTTCCACAGATTCATCGTCATCACTAATCATCCAACTTCTAACCTGCCAGCGAAAATGGCGAATTGGCGCGATATGTTGATCTTGGCGGCTACTGCGTTGCTATTGTGTACGCTGTCGTCGTCTTCGATCGTTAGCAGCTCGGAGGGACCATTTATCGTCGCCCATAAGAAGGCATCGCTCACCAGGCTCAAGTCCGGCCTCGAACGTGTATCCGTCTCCATCCATGTCTACAATCAGGGATCCGCGTAACGATAATGATTAAATAATCTATGCCTTTATTATTTATATTTTCTTTTTTAGGTATTAGATCTGTTAATTTTTCCTTTCTGGCATGGCATGGTATCGTTATTGTTTGGTTCAGTTATTAGTTTTTGGTCAGTTGAATCTGGATTTAGATGATAATGAACCGTTACGTGTATAAGGTTTAATCTGCATTTACTGTCTTTCTTCAATTGAAGATGCCCATCTTGAGAAGACTTTTTTTAGCCCTATACTTGCACTATAAAAGTTCGTATATCGAAGGATGTGAAGTTTCTTCATCGAAGGGGCAGTCAACCTTGATTTGCGATATATCGACATGGATCCTTTGAATCTAGACATTTGAGTTTTAGAGGATATAGTTGAACATTGATGAGGAGCAAGTAAAACTATGGTTTGCAATGATGCATCTGATCTAAATAAAGTACTCAAAACCCAAATTATGAACATTATACTAAGTGATTACAGGCATATGCATGATCAGTTTACTAGTTCTCCTTGTATATTGCTTTTTATGCACTTGACTGACTCATTCTATCTCAGTGTCAGCTATTGATCTACTTTTTTCAAACTTATGAGTACCTGTGGATGTGCCCAATTGTCTAGAGTCCTACATCTATGTCTACTGTCGTTCAACTTTGTGAAACAAACATTTGCCATTTTAAGGTCGTAGGTCATGCATGTACACTGATTGTATCATGGGAAAAATAAAAAGAAAACTCTGTTGGATCTGAAAATGTAGCTTAGAATTTGGAACATGACTTTTGGGCTTTCACCACTTTTCGATAAAAGAAGTCCTGTCTGTACCTTTTGTGTTGTTGTTTCGTTCATCTTTTCGTGCTTACAATTCAACAATGCTCTGCCATTTCAGGACTGCATATGATTTGACGTTAAATGATGATAGCTGGCATAAAGATATGTTTGATATTGTTGGTGGCAACACTACAATGTCATGGGAGAGGCTTGATGTGTAAGTCACTCACAATTGTCAAACTAGATTTTAAGTCAATGCTTTTCTGAATTTTCTTGACGTACTGATGATAATGGCAGTGGTGATGTTCTATCGCATTCCTTTGAATTGGAGGCAAAAGCAAAAACTGTATTCTATGGTGCACCAGCAGTTATCACATTCCGTGTCCCCACGAAATCTACCCCACAGGTTAGTTCTAGCGAGGAGACGATAATTCGTACTACTCTGTTATTAATATTATGCCCTACCTTGTTGTGATTGGTGAATTTTTTTTTTAGGAAGCATACTCTACTCCTATTCTGCCGCTCGATGTCCTAGCAGATAGGCCTCCTGAGAAAAAATTCGACTGGGTAGGCATTGAAACTTTACTTGGATTGTCGTTCTCCGCTTATACTTAGTAAATTAAGAAGAATCTTACCCCCTTTTCCTCCCTTTTATTTGCCATGGAATTCTTGCGCCTTCTCTTGAATCAACCGTTCAGGCTAAGGTATGGTTTTTCTTGTGAAATTGTTACTCGATTCATAACCTTGGTTCATTGTGTAATCTGCGTGCAACTTGTTTTCGGCATTTTGTGAATGGATTGACGAATCATGTGTTCTCTGATAATCCTAATTGGCATATAAAATTATAATGTGCAGAGACTCTTGGCGAAATATGGATCGCTCGTTTCAATGATAACTATTGTAATCTTGTTTGTGTACTTGGTTGCAACTCCATCGTCGAAATCCGCTGCTGCAAAGGGTAGCAAGAAGAAGCGTTAGTTCATCTCTGGGGTTATTATCTCTACTCTCGAAAGGACAAATTTATCCCTCTCTTCGACGTACTTTGTAGTCAGCCATATGTTGTATGGTTTCAGTGCTGTCTTTGAGCTTTACAATGTCACACTTCCGTAGTGCGGGGCTGAGTTCGAAGTAGTCATTAGACACTGAGATTTTTCTACAGTTTTTTATTTGCTGTTTTCTTCTCATGGATGATAATGCAAACTCTGCTGCAGTTTTCACTGTATCGTTAAGTGTTTGCCGCATAATTTGCCATAACTATGAAAACAATTATACGTTTAGGCTAAGCATCCAAAGCAGGTTTTTTCGGTAATGCTGGCAATGCCACGTAGATAAAGGCTCACATCACATGTTTGCAATCACAACCAACTTTCTAACAACATTTACAAAAACTATAAGAAAACAAGATACAAAATCTGCGCAGAACTAAGACCCCTATTACACACAACGTAAAAAATAACTCCATAAAAATGACTATTGGGCTAAAGTATGCACTCTTCGCTTTTTCCTACCTTCAACTATTATGATCTTGCCTTCTGCAAACAACAAATTCCCATATAAGGGTGACCAAATTCCTAATGGGAGAAATTTGAAAATGAACGTAAAATATCGAAGGATACCTACCCTTAATGGGAGTGTGGGGTAGGGAGAAAGTTTTTTTTTTTTTTCAAACGATAGCTTGCCATTAAATCACAAAGTACAACTGTGCTAAATAGCCATTTGGTCGCATTGCGCCAAACGGAAATCAGTCCTCAAAAAGAGGAAACAGAACCTACAAGGGGGAAAAACACTCCCACATGGGGAGAAGAAAATCCACAAGTGACAAAAATCGACAGAAAACAGAACCCATTATTTAAAACCAAGAACTAAAGAACCTATGACAGAAAAAGCTATTAAGCTACGAGACTCTTCACTTTCTTCGGCCTTCGACTTTTCGGTTTCGTCTTTATCGGACTGAGGGTTCCACAAGAGAGAAAAGGCTCCCGACCCTCGAGTCGGGAGAAACGAGATCCCACTACGGGAGGCTCAAGGCTGGGGACGGCGAGCGGCGGTGGGCTGCTGGCGGCGGTTGGCAGTGGGGTGGGCAGACAAAACAAGACAAACAACGGACAAAAGCACACGAAACATCCGATACCAAAACATTGCAAATAAGACACATCAAACGAGATATCTAATATGAAAACGAAAGAAAGGAAAAAAAAAAAAAGAAAGAAAGAAAACAAACACGAGAGACAACACAGTGAGAAAAATCTATCTAAAAAATGCAAAATAGAAAAACTTAAACAGTAAACTAGGGTCGCTCCCTGTCCTCGCAACGGAGGACGGGGAGCAAGAGGTCACCTACGACTGGTGTTGTTGGAGGTTGAAAGGGAACTGTGGTGAGGCGGACCGGCGGTGGTAGTGGTCTAGACGACGATGATAGTGGTAGCGGATGGGTGGATGAACACTAAACGGAGGTGGCGGCGACAACTGCAGCGATTCAGGAAAACCGGCTGGGTGAAACGCGTCCTTAAATCGAATGATAAAGGCCAAACCAAGCAAGCCGATTCCCAGATCTCAGATCTAGGTTTCGCAGAGAGGTGGGGTGGGGAGAATGGCTTATTCCTTTTTGGGAGAAGGTTTAAACCGTCTAGAGAGAAAGATGGAGAAGGGAAAGGTCTTATTAGCCTTCAATCGGAGAACAGTTTCAAACTGAAACCACTGTTCTCACAGATTTCTTCTTCAAGTTTAATGAAAAAAATCCCAGAAGCACAATAATCCAAATATTAGGAAGTTAAAAACTCCAATGTAAAACAATAGAAACCAACCAACCACCAACCACAATTCAGAAAAAAACCCTACCCAACACGAACAAACACATCGAATTATTTCGATAAAAATCTACAAAGTCCGCACGAATTGCGGAGCATCCTTGCGGGGCCCGACGAGCGACCGATACAGATACAACTTCTCCACCAAATTCCCCCGACTATAGCCATAACCTTCTTCATCCATAACCTCCACGTTGATCTCGGGCCTCTTCTGCGCAAGAATTTCGCACGCGCCGTAAGTCACTTCGCAGGACGACATCCAAAGGGATCGCATTGTCTCGTACTTCCCCACGTCAGACAAAAGCGCCCCGTCCCCAAATGGGCTGTCCCTTATCTCGAGCTTCTTCATCTTCTTACAGCCGTTCAACAAGTAAAGCATCCCTTTGTCGCTGTCCCCTGCAAAAGCTATCGAAAGCATCTCAAGCTGCTCGCCATACATACCAATGTAGAGGAAAACTTGATCGGTCAAAAGTCCAGAAATGGAGAGTCGCTTGAGGCCCTTCGAAGATCGAACGATCGCCCCGAAGCCCTCGTCTAGGGGCAGGCCGGTCAGCGCGTCGGGTATGACCGGGTTGATTGTGCATAGCCTGAATCTAATGAAGTTGGGGCAGTTCTTGGCCACTGTGATTAGGGCAGCGTTGGTCATTCGTAGGCAGAAGTAGAGGATCGAGTTTAGCTTTGGGCAACCAGCCGATACTGCGACTAAACCCTCTTCTGATACACCCGGGTTGGGGGCCACGCCGTGGAGATCAGATGGGAAGACTCTCAGTTCTTGAAGTTCTTTGCATTTTGAGGCCACGACGCATAGACCCTTGTCTCCTATTGTGTCTAAAATCTGTAATTTATTTTGGGTACGAATGTTAATATTGCTATAGTATGTGTAAATTAAGAACGAGTTGATGACAAAATTCTCACCCACAGCTGCTCTAATTTGGGGCAGTGACGTATCAGCTTTATAAGCTCATTGCTGTGGATTCCTGGAGAGTAGCTGAGGTTCAGCGAGGTTAAGTTCGAACAGATAGGGTAGAAAGCTGGTAAGCAGTGGGTGTTGACGTCGAGGAATCCCGACAAGCTTCGAATCGACTTGCACTTGTGAAGTGCCTTCGTCAGTTTACTGTAAGTCTCGGGGGCTGGATCATGGGAGAATGAGCCAGTGCCAAGATCGATGAGTTGGGGCGCTTGTGCCAATATCTTGTGTAGGGCGTCGATGGTTACCGAGTGATTCACTCTCAGGCTCCTTAGGTTTGGACACCTGGCAACGAGCCTCTCGAGAACTGGTAAGTTAACTTCTCCTTTCAGGCATGCGAAGTTCAAGGAAACTAGGGAGGTGCAGCTTTCAGGGAAAAAGCTAAGCCATTGGCCCTTTCTGTCCTCGACCTCATTTTCCTGCAAGTCTAGCTCCCTCAGATACCTGCGTTTCCCCAGCAAGCCATTAATTGTAACAGTAATATGCTTCAGGCACATGCATGATTTTATTAGCCACCAGAAACACTTCCTAGGAAAGTGGGATGAATGCAATCCAAAAAACTAATATAGAAAGTCTATTCATGAGATGGAAAAGATCACAAGCACAAACACCCATTCGCGATGTACGTGTATAACGAAGACCTGCAATTGGCAGCGACAGCAGCGAGACCATCAGTGGTGAAGCCTTCACAGCTGACCAAAACCAAGGCTTTGAAATTCGGGGAAAGACTTTGCAAGCAGCTCAAGGCTCTCGTCAGAGACGACCATCCTCTTAAGCCTGAGCTCCTCCAAGTTAATCCCAGCCTTGGCCATACCTCAATCCAAGGGTAGACGTAACCGCCCCAATCATGAGGCACCAAGTTGAAGTCGGCGAAATGAGGCTTCCCCTTGAGAGTCAAGGATCTGAACCTCGGGAACCTAGCGATCGTATGCTCGGGGCTCACGGCATAGCAGTTACCGATAAAAACCCTCTCGCGACTGAGCCTTTCCACTTGGTACCAAGATTTGCACACTTGGGAGACCGCATTTCTGTCGTGGTGCGACGTCACGAAATCGAAGACGTGCTCTAGGACTTCCTCGGGGAAGTAATTTATCAGCGTTCTATGAGAAAGACACATCAGATCTGACTCTGTAAAGACCAGAAATGAAAGAAGCAACGCTGGCTCTTCGGTGGCATAAAAGGTTACAACTCGACAGTTTCGTCGCCTAAGAGGACTTCTCTTCTCGATGTAGAAACTAGAAAAAAGAAAAACCAAAAAAAAAGCAAGTAAGATTTGTAGATCTTGGCTTTAACGGATCTAAGACAGTACGGATCTGTCTATTTTTTGGACGAGATGAAGGGGTAAAACCTTTGTGAATCCGAAAAGAGAATCAGTAAAAATCAGCTCAGAAATACTCTGGCGCGAGGAATTAGCCAAGGAGAAAGGGATATTGGTGACTGGCTAAGATAAGGCAGTTTCGATTACCATCGCGTCCGAAAATCAAGAGGTGATGATTGCTATGTCGAATAAAAACAAGAACAAGGAGCTACAATGAGAAAACGAAAACCGGCAGGCAAATTATCTATTCCTTAGCTAGATTTCGATGGAATTTACGAAGTCAATTTTTACAGGACGCAGAGAAGAGGAAAATGGAGCTCCGCCGATCAATTGCTTCCACCACCGTCTCTTTGCTCTATCTCCATCGTCGCCCGCCGGCGGCTACTTCGCTCTTCAACATCTCTCTTCCTCTCTCCACTCATTATTTCATCATCATCATCGACGAAGAAATACAGAGACATACAATTAAAGTCCATAAATAACTTAACTCTGGTCAAATCGGGGACTAGAGTTAATGAGATCCAACGGTGTGCGTAGCTTCTGCGGAAAGTGGACGAGAATCTTGACCGTTCAAGGATGTGTCGTTATCAGCTAAATCGTATCCATTCATTTCGACACTCTTTCATCACAAAATTACCGAAATGCCATCAACAGTCAACACGATAAGGTTTTTTTTCTTTTGTTATTATTATTTAGTATTAATTCCATTTTCTTTTCTCGGTGCACAATTAATTGAAGAAACCACACACACAGCTCAGCTCATGTGGAGTGGGGGCATCATCTTCTTAAGGCGGGTGAAGCGCGAGTCTAACTATTTGTTCACTCTCGGCGAGTAGTAGATATAAATCTTATCTTCTAGTATTTTGTCTCTCTTTCTCCTTTATGCATTATCATTAATTTATTTTTATATTAATCTCATAGTATTATATATTTTCGACCCCGAAATCTTTCAAGTCTTTGATCACATGAGTTGACAACACCTCTCGAATAATTTATCTAGTTTTTGGAACAACAATAAATTCCGCTATGCAATGATTATTGCATTGGTATTTCAAAAGTATGTACATGTACTTAGTGATCCATATCCCATGTTCAACGGGTTAAACATTCGACATGGATCGTCTATATGTATGTGGTGCTAAAAGACGAAATGCATTTACCACTGTTTTCTTTAAATCTTGTGCAGGTATTATAATGTGGTGCCTTCTTTCCTTGATGGGCACCTCGTCGATCGTTAACATATTCAACCAACCATTTCCATGACTGTCGATTCTTCACATTTTTCGTCTGATTTGGACAACTCGCTTATCTGAAAATTACTGAACAATGAAAGCACTATCATAATAATAGGTGTTCCTTTAAACATTTAAGACAAAGAAGCAATCGTCACAGAAAGAACGTAAACCAAGCACGGCAGAGCTCAACTGAACCAGCCCAATGTATTAGTGATGTAGAGAGGCAGTTTCTCTAAGGCCAAAATCCTTACAAAAATTCCAGTGGCTTCAAAGTATATGGAGTATGAAGAAACTCCACAGAACGAAATTACGTCGAGCGTACATCTGTTAAGTACGTTTAAAAATTACGGAAAAAAGAAAGAGTAATCATGATTTGCCGAGAGTATCTAGCAAGCAGAACAAAGTTTTGCTAAAAGGGCTTATTGCTTCAAAGTTTTGTAACATCCAAGAAAACTGAGTCTACTACGCCTTTGCGGGGGCTACTGTGACTGGTGCAGGCGCAGGAGTAACACCACCAGTCGTTGGACTGAATTCAAATATCGAAATTGAAGTCAATTTTCAGATAGTCGAATATGTTGGCAATGGAACAGATAAGGCAAGCAAACTTACAGGCCGACGAAGACCTTGAATGCGTCGTAAATACCCCACTGTGCTCCAGTTAGAGTTCCAATCATGACAATACGAAGAGGGAGACCCCTCGTAAAAAGACCCAAGAGCCCAATCTTCTTTACGGCCTAAGGAACGATGAAAAGAGTGATATACCAATAAAATGAGAGGACGGCCTAGGAAGGAATTAAACATCGGTGAAAAGATTTAAAATGGAATTTGATTATAAGAAGAAAGGGACTTACATCGCCAACAGTGGCACCCTTTGCATTGTTGAGGAAAGATACGAGATTGTCAGCTGGGTGAGATACAATGGCACAGAAAACACCGGCTACATATCCACCGGCGAAGCTCACACCGAGCTGTAGACCTTTGCTGCACTCACTCTTTGGGGTGGGGATGGCATGCTTGTATATCATCTCCACGATGGTTTCAAAAGAGGCAAACTTCATCATTGTATCTGAAAGTAAAAACCATCGAAGAAGAGAAAGATGAAAACTATATATTACACAACTAAATGCACCTTCAGTAGAACAAAAAGATTGCACATTTGGTCCAAGCAAAGCCAAATTGTGAGGAATCAACAGTCTCTCAAACACAATTGTCAAGTATTTATATCACAATGAAACAGAAAATAATGTCATTTCAAGAAACCAATATGGCAAATATCTAAGAGTAGTAATGATGAAATCACAAACAGACAACAGGTCCAGTCAAGAAAGCAACCGTCAAATCCTTACCATGCTCACCAGTTAACATAGAGCCAAATTTAACAACATAAGCATGTCATCGATGGCATACAAAAAGGTAGGATATAAATAGATTAAGTAGCAAACTCTACCCTTAATCAACTATAATAACCACTACCACTGTCAGTCAGATCTTCCAGTCCAAGCACAAAATGTCACGTCTACAGACAGCAATACTCGCGGAACAATGTGATCAAACAATGATGCAAATAACATAACAGGAAAAGGTAAAAGTATGCATGAACTCACATGGAATCTGACGGCCCCAAAGTGGAACAAGGCCCTTGTATAACCTACAAAGTTTAATATGCAACGAATCCGCACAAGTTAATACATGCACAGCAACAAAGTTCAAAAAAATATGGAGCTTGTTCAATCAACTTACCCAAGTGCACCTTCCGATCTGACAAACTTGGGAAGCCCATCAGCCAATCCCCGGGCAAAGCCAGGCTGGGTCTGGACTCTTACCTTTACGGCCTCAAAAGGACAAAGAGCAATATCAGCAATAACCTCGGCAGATGCAGAGCCTGCTAGATAGATGAAAGTCTTGTATTTGGCTGCATTTTCCGGGCCAGCAAGGTCAGAGTAGTACTTCTTGAAGAAACTCATAGAATCCAAACTTGCAAGCACCCTGAGCGCTGTAACCTAACAGAGTAGGTACCCAGCCCCTGAAGAAACCCTTGACGCCCTGCTCCTTGAGCAGCACCCCAAAGCCCGATGAGATGCTTTTGTACTTTGTGGGATCAATCTGACAAAGTTGAAGTACCAAAAGGCAGGAGAACCATTAAGAGTTTTATCATATGCAAAAAAGATGATCTGACCAAAAAGAAAATTGGATGTCTCTTATGCTGCTACAATTCAGGAATCTATGCCCTGACTTCAGTTGGTATTTCGTTATCGAACACAAAATCCATAGCTTCAAAAACCATCATAATCAGACTATTAAACTCAAATCCATGTCTACACATTGAAGACAGATCTGACTTAAATATTAACAAAGCACATAGGAAGTATCATATCATGATGAAAAATTAGCACAACCAGGGAGAGATCTACAGTAAAATCTATTCAAGATCTACGAAAATAATGACGAATCAGTGGACGATCAAAGGAGACCGAAGGAAACCTGCATATTGCATTTGACAAGATCTAGGGGAGTGACGGCCATGTGAGTGAGACCACAGCTCAGAATTCCACCAGCCGTACAAGCGGCATAGTACTGGGGAAGAAACAATTCAATCTTCCCTGGCTCGGAGGGTGCAGGAATCAACGGAGGCTGAGAATCGGCGGCCGGCGCTGGCGATCCAAGGGTTTTGGATCTGGACGCAAAAGAGGACGTAGAGTAAAGGAAACTAGGGATCAAAGGCTGACGACGTTGGCCTTCCATGCCTCACTACTGTAAAATCTGAATTCGGATGATGAAAACTGTGATGATCTGTGCGGCACGTCCCTAATCCTTTACCGCCGGCGAGGAAAATCAGAGTGAAGCCCAAAGCGTCCGCGGAGATCGATCAATAGGTGAGTGAAACGAAAAATGTCAGCTCAGATATTTTATATATGGCCCTCAAGCATTTTACCCTAACACAACCCTTACTCAAATTGCAAATGCCGCTACACGCTTTTTCCGTTTGCCTAGGTGTTTATTCCGATATTTATGATATTTTTCATTACTGGATTGCTATTCACCGCCCCCTTTTTCCTAGTCACCGCCCCCTAAAGGGCTGGAAAAAGACGATTTTGCCCTTATGATATTTAAATTAATTTAAAAAGAGAAAAAGGGCCTATTTTCACGACTGGTAAGCCAAATTAACGTAAAACATTGTTCGAATTTCAACTCGACCGAAAGAAAAAAAAAAAAATTCAACCGAAATCAATTTTCGGTTGTTACAGCACTGACCGAACGACCGAAATCAATTTTCGGTTGTTACAGCACTGACCGAAATATAATTTCGGTCAGTACTGTAACGACCGAAAATTGATTTCGGTCAGTACAGTATCAACCGAAATTAACTTTCGGTCGGTACAGTAGTGACCGAAATCAGATTTCGGTCGGTACTGTATAGACCGAAATCAATTTTTCGGTCGTTACAGTACTGACCGAAATCAATTTTCGGTCGTTACAGTAACGACCGAAAATTGATTTCGGTCGATTTTTTTTTTTTTATTTTTTTATTTATATTATTTATTTTGATTATTTATTTATATTATTTATTTGGATTATTTATTTGGATTATTTATTTGTATATTTTATTTGGATTATTTATTTGTATTATTTATTTGTATATTTTATTTGGATTATTTATTTGGATTATTTATTTATATTATTTATTTGGATTTTATTTGGATTATTTATTTGTATATTTTATTTGTATTATTTATTTGGATAATTTATTTCTATTATTTATTTGAATTATTTATTTGTATATTTATATTCGAAACGGAATAAATATGCAAACAAATATTGAAAACATATATAAAATCCGTCCGATACAATAAAAGATAAAAAAAACAATAGCAACAGCGTCAAGGGCCCTGGCGCCACCGGTCGTTGATGTCATTCAGCCTGTCTCGGAACTCGTCCGTACGCGTCGTATCACCACGATGCAGACTGGCTAGCATGTCCGAAGTCAAGCTGTACGGGTAGGGTCTTTCCACCCTTGGTCTGTAATTAAAAAATAAATAATACAAATAAATAATCCAAATAAATAATAAAAATAAATAATCCAAATAAAATATACAAATAAATAATCCAAATAAATAATACAAATAAATAATCCAAATAAATAATCCAAATAAATATCCAAATAAATAATATAAATAAATAATCAAAATAAATAATATAAAAAAAAAAATCGACCGAAATCAATTTTCTGTCGTTATAGTACTGACCGAAAATTGATTTCGGTCAGTACTGTAACGACCGAAAATAGATTTCGGTCAGTAACAGTACCGACTGAAACATGATTTCGGTCACTACTGTACCGACCGAAACATGATTTCGGTCGTTACAGTACTGACCGAAATCAATTTTCGGTCAGTACTGTAACGACCGAAAATTGATTTCGGTCAGTACAGTATCGACCGAAAATTGATTTCGGTCGAATTTTTTTTTTCTTTCGGTCGAGTTGGAATTCGAACAATGTTTTACGTTAATTTGGCTTACCTGTCGTGAAAATAGGCCCTTTCCCTTTCCTAGTCCCTGTCGGCGATCCATTGCGATTTCAGTATTTGTTTTGTTTTTGTCTGATTTTCGATATGTGATTTGAAAAGTGTTGTCTGGAGAGAGCTTTAAATAGATATTTTTATTGTTTATTATAATTTTCTCTTTTTAAATTAATTTAAAAATCATAAGGGCAAAATCGTCTTTTTCCAGCCCTTTAGGGGCGGTAACAAGTAAAAAGGGGGCGGTAAATAGTAATTCCCCATTCATTATCATGAACCTCCAACAAACAGAAACAAAAAAAAAAAATTTGCTCCAATATTTTTATGAGCTAATTCGATTTCAGGCCCACTTAGCCTATTTTCATTAGATTTCAGGCCCCAGATAGGTTTAAGTTAAAGATACAAACCCATATGAAGTTTTATGTAGAGTTAAGGACCTAATCGCGCGGAAAAGACTTCTTTATCCTTCGATTGAATGACAATTACATTGAAATGCCACTCCCTTCACAACGCAACTCTCCCATCGTCGGTACCCCGCTGTCGATCGGAAAATCATATTCCAATTTTGACAAAATGTGGACGATAATGGTTAAAAAGTACCTGAATTCTTCATTTTTGATGATTATCAACGATAATCAGTGAAAATCAATGATGGAAACTGGCGCAAATGAAATTTTTTTTTATCAAAATCACGTTCAATCACGACGTTAATGTCCAAAAGGTGCCTATTTAGCGGATCTACCCCTGGGTATTGATGATCATCCTTAAACTACTGAAGTAAACACAGATAAATGCGTCAATTGGAAGTTCGAATAAGAACCGTTTGATATAACGTGTAACCAATAACACAACACATGGTACCCGAAACAGTTAATTCATTTTGAAGGTAAATATGAAGAACAACGATAACGCTTGTGCTTGTCAGAAAACCACAAGAAGCCCGATCAGAGACAATTCATACACGCAGTATTATAAATTTGTACACAACGTCATAACTCAACATATGCTAATCGAAACAGTTAATTGAGTCTGGAGGTAAATTTGTAAGCAGCCAGTAACGCATAAGATCCCAAGAATAACGGAAGATGCGAAGGTAGAGATAGTACACTCACATACAGTATCACAAACGTGAAATCGAAGCAAAGTTATACGAAGTACATCTAACGTCGCGTTACCAGTATTAAATTGTTTTAAGCTTCAAAAGAAATCGTATAATATCCGTATTTTCGGTTACGCGTGCGCCGTTAACTGTTTGGATTCTGCGTTCAAATTTTTTGCATTCCGTCAACCTAAATTTGGGAAAAACAATTGTGAATCGAATCCCGTTTTGCAAAACAAAATTGGAGCCACTATGTTAAAATTCTAGTGACCCATAGCCTGTAGATTGCGTAGCGCCACCGCGTTGCCTCCATCGTTCGTCATTCCAGCTGAACGGGCCTGAAAATGAAGTCGCAATAGAAATTTTTACTAAACAACAAGTGGTATGTAAGCTGATTTAACTGTTATGTCCGTCTGATGAACTAAGTATCGTGGTATACGTCCCTGAAAAGACATGGTACACTGGTGGCATGAAATGATATTTTTAGTCGTTTATTCGTTATTATGGTGAAGTATTTTCTGCGATTTTAAAAGTCAAATCGAAAGTTATCCGAATCACATCTAACGTCACATTAGCCGGAAGAACTAGTTTTAAGCTTCAATAAAAACGTATACTTCATGATTTTCAGTTATATATGTGCCGCTAAATGTTAAGGATCCGTCATTCATATTTTTCACATTCCGTCGACCTAAATTTGGGAAAAACAATTGAGAATCGAATCCCGTTCTCGGAAATAAAATTAGAGCCACCATGTTGAAATTGTAGTGACCCATAGCCTGTAAATTGCGTATCGCCACAGGTGAACGGGCCTGAAAATTAAGTCGTAATAAAAATTTTTGCATTTCAGACAAGTGGTATATTGTTTTGTTAAGTGGTACTGATATCTGAGAACAAGTATTTGGCGATATACGTCCCGAACATGAAGAGGTACATATGAGGCATTAAAGGGTATTAGTAGTCACTTATCCGTTCTTATTTGAATATTTTATTTGGGCTCAACGACAATTGGTATGTTTTCTGTCTTAATCGGTATAGTTGCCTTTTGCAAAAGTATGGACCTATATACGTCCCTGAACCTAGTCGAGGTACGTACGTGGCAGTAAATGGTATTGGCAGTAATTTATCCGTTTATTTTTCTAATATCGTATTTTTTGCAGTTAAATCCAAGCAAGTGCTATTCGAAGAACATTTAACGTCACATTAGGTTGACGATTTTGTTTTACGCTTCAATGAAAAGGTATAACTCTATTATTGTGCTCCGAGCGCCTTTCCTTGTTCGCCGCCCACGTCACCGTCGTCGGGGTGGGCCCACGGGAAGTATCTGGCGCTATACGTCCCTAAACATGACAAGTAACTTCAAGAGTATGCATTAAAGGTATTATATGTAATCTATCCATTACCAAGTACAATATAGTATTTGATTTGCTCAACGACAAGTGGTATGATCTCTATTTTAACCGTTACTATTGTCTTGTGAACAAGTATCAGACGCTATACGTCCCTGAACATGATAAGTTACGTAGTAGGCATTGAAAGGTATTGTACGTCTTGTATCCGTTACCCAGTTGAACATAGTATTTAATGTGATTTATAAGTTCATCTCGAAAGATAATCGAAGCACATCCAACGTCACGGGTATAAAATCTTAATTTTCAGTTACTCTTGTGCCGTTAACCGTTAATGATTCGTCTTTCATATTTTTCGCATTCCGTCGACCTAAATTTGGGAACAACAAATCGAATCCCGTTCTCGGAAATAAAATTAGAGCCACCATGTTGTAATTGTAGTGACCCATCGAATGTAAATTGCGTAGCGCCACCGCGTTGCCTCCATTGTGCGTCGTTCCAGGTGAACGGGCCTAAAAATTAAGTCGTAATAAAAATTTTTGCATTTCAGACAAGTGGTATACTGTTTTGTTAATTGGTACTGATATCTGAGAACAAGTATTTGGCGATATACGTCCCGAACATTGTAATACCCGTAAAATTAATACGGGATTATTTTTGTTATGTTCGAAATTAATGAAGTTGATTTTCGAACGAAATCGATTTTAGGAGTGAGCCGACAATCTTAATTGGGCCAATAGTGATAAAAGTATTATGGGCGAAATTGTTTAGGAAGCCCAAGTAATGAACCAAATAATAATAGAGACCACATGACATTCTTGGCCCAAAGAAATAAATAGGAAGGCCAAGAGATGATTAATTTGACCCAAAAGAATTAATAATAGGATAAGTATGGAGATTCCTTAAATTGTGGGAAAACCCACGTTGAGAGCCATACCCTTATTAGATATTTCTAAAAAAAATCATCATTGAGGTCAAAGATGAAACCGTGATATAGATGCAAAGGAAAATAAAAACCTCCAATTGCAAAACCCTTCAAACCAACGTGAATAAGGAGAAGAAAAAGGGGATTTTCTTGGCAAGCTTGATCGAATTTCTCCACCTAGGGAATATCTAAACAAGCTAAGGAGGTAAGAACCTTGTTTAACGAAATTAAATCCTCCATAAGCTTACGATTTCTTTAATCATTTGTATGCTTGGATGATTTAAATGAAGCCGAATTATAGTGGTCGAACCAAACAAAGGACCAAGAGTTTCGGCTAGTTCAACCTCGCAAAGAATCATTCAACTTAGCTTGGAAGTGAGGTAGGTGGTTTATACCCCTACAAAACCCTTTTTAAGCGTATTACATTCCGTAAAATTATCAGAATTCGATTGGAAGGCCATTCGAATTCATACTTTTAAGTTTTATGATTTTTATAATTTTCGTGGTATGTTATTATGTGCTATGAAGTGATTTCGAACTCAATATATGAGTTCTTGGGCTAGATGAGTTAACTGATGTGTTTATGTGACGATGAACTTGTTAAATTTCTGGAAAATTAGGGTTCGTTCATGATTCGCGAAATATGTAGTAGAAACAATGAAAATTTGGTGTTTTGCGGGTTGGATTCGTGAATTGGGAGTTTTGCGAATCGGGAAATGATATGTTTTGCGGGTTGGAATAATTTGCGAATTAGGTGTAGATGGTTGGCGGGTTGATTTTAAGTTAGCGGGCCATTCTTTACTTTGCGAATCGTGAGAGAGAGAAAAACTTTGCGGGCCGTGTTATTTTTGCGAATCGTGAGAGAGAGAAAAAACTTTGCGGGCCGTGTTATTTTGCGAATTGGGTGAAAAATTATTTTAAAGGAAAGTAGAATTGGCCGAATTGATTTACGGGTCGCGCAAGTGTTTCGCGGGCCCAAGTATTTTGCGAACTGTGTGAGTGAAATGGTTTTCGCGGGTCAAAATTGGGATTTCGCGGGTTGAAGCTGCTTTGCGAATTGTGAGATAAGTCGCGGGCCGATTTTGAGTTTCGCGGGCCGACTTAATTTCGCGGGGTGATTCCTGTGAGTGACGTCGGGCTTCGCGCGGGCTTCAAAGTGGATTTCGCGGGCCTAATCGAACGATTTGCGAATTCGGCGATGGTTTTGCGAATTTGAATTTTGACTCGAAGTTTGCGGGTTGACCAAGTTTTAAAACGGCGATTCGCGAAGCGCGAGTGATTTCGCGAAGTCGGGTGTTGACCCGATAGTTTCGCGGGTTGACCAGCTTTTAAATGTGGGTTTCGGGCGATTATTGACCTGGGCTTTGACCAGCGATTTAATTTTGGGCTTTTGCCCTATTTTGGCCCCAAAAAGTTTAAATAAGATTATTTTCAGCCCAAGTTAATTTTAAAATAAAATACTTTCGTATTATGATATATAAATAGAGTCAACCCATATTTTAAAGTATAAATAATATTTTGGGATTTTAAAACCTTCGGCCTAGTATCGAATTTTAATAAAATATAATATTTTCCGTGTTTTACTATTACTATTGTAAGAAAATGTGATGTGTTCATGTGATTGATTTTTATGTGCATATCACGACATGCACGGGTGAGAGTGATGATGATGTACCGTATTCATACGGTGACGCCTTACGGTGTCGGATGAGGGGGGTAGGGGTAGAGTACCGATGTTGGTAGTCAGGTCTAGACTCGATAGGGCACCTGGTGGGAGAGGGGGTTTGCGACACCCATCTACTCGGGATTGAGCCACCCGAGGTGTACACCACCGTTACTATTTGGCTCAGGGACGGCAGACAGATGTGAGATTCCTGTCTACCGGGTAGTGGTAGACTACTCGGGGCGTTACACCGAGGTGTAACACCGTCGGGTCGGGATGAGATTGTGTGCGGAGGGAGCGACCCGGCGAGGCCGGCGTGGGCTACCGCATGATTATGGCGTACCTTGCCATGCGCGCGTGGGTGCCGAGTCTAGCCTAGGGCCCTGATATGTGATGAGACGTGTGATAGGTCGAGCGTGCATATTTCATGTGAGAGGACATGGGATTGGGTTGAGTGCACGCACACATACGCATTGCATGTTTTTACTACCACCTACTGGGCGTTTTTGCTCAGGGTTTTATTTTATAGGTGAGACTGCGCCCGACACCGATGAGTGTCAGGGTTAGCTGTAGGCGGGCTGGCGGCGGTGACTCCACGGGCTTTTGAGGGCGGAGCGGTACATGGGACGCGACCTGTGGAGAGGCGTAGTTTAGTTTAGTCGGGTTAGATTTTGAGGCTTCGGCCGATGTATATAGTAACGACTTTTGTAAAACCCGACCTTTGATATATTATGTATATTATTTTATTAAGAGTTTTAATAAATCGGGTCCTCCGCGACTTCTGTTGCGGAAATCCGCCAACTAATTAATTAGGAAGTAGGGTCGCCACAGGTGGTATCAGAGCGTTAGGTTTTAGGTTCTGAAGACTGTCCATGTACCGCCGCTCAGAAGCCGGGAGAACCAGCCTTGCCTGTAAGTGTTATATGCTATTGTGATTATGTGAGTTGATATGTGTTCGTTATGTGCGCTAGCTAGCATTCGAGAATGTCGAGAGGAAGACCTAGACGAGAGTTCGTAGGAGAAACGAGTCGACGGGACGAACCTGAGTCCCCGACTCCTGAACACGACACTATCCGACGGTTGACTGAATTAATCCAACGACAGTCAGACCAAATCAACAACCTCATAAATCACCAAAGCTCATCTGAGCACCGTTCCTCCCCGCAGCCCGATCGTGTGGAAATTATCGGGGAGAGGTTTCGCAAACTCAATCCTCCAAATTTCGCCGAGGCCACTAACCCTGCGGTGGCTGAAGATTGGATCGGCACGATTGAAGATCTTTTCGTATATAGTCGCGTGCCGAACAACGAGAAAGTGTTGTGCGCCGTTTCCCTACTTCGGGGAAGCGCGCGATTCTGGTGGAACACCGTGAAGGTGTTAGAAGATCCCGCTGCTATGACGTGGGAGCGTTTCAGAGAATTATTCTACGAAAAGTACTTCACTGCTCACGACCAAGAGCAGCGGATGTACGAGTTCATGAACCTGAAACAAGGGCGAATGCCAGTTGCTGAATACATTCGCAAGTTCGAGGAGTTATCCCGCTTCGCTCCTCATCTCGTAGCAACGAACGCTCTCAAAGTTACGAGATTCCTTCGGGGACTGAAACCCGAATTCTACCGAGACCTCAGCGTGGCAGGTGTGCGCCAGCTGGAATTTCGTCAGGCAACAGAACGGGCCTTAATTGCTGAGCAGGCAGAAGGTGTAGTAAGGGAAGCTCAGGAAGTGAACCGGAAGAGGGAGGCTCAGCAAGGCGGAAGCAGTCAGAAACGCCCATTCTTCGGCAAGGGCCCGAAGAATAGAGGAAATCGAGCGGGTCAGCAGATGTGGCGCCCGAACACTTATCAGGGGACCGCCAACGTCCCTAATCGACCACCGAACCCGGCGCCCCAATGCCAACAATGCGGGCGGAACCACTTTGGCGTCTGCTACGGACCTCGGCCGGGACAGAGTCTTCAATGCTTTCGATGTGGAGAGACCGGACATATAGCATGGAACTGCACGAAGGGTCGGCCTCTACCACAGAATCAACCACAGAAACTGATTCGACCTCCACCAGTGTCTGCGAGAGTTTTCACATTGACGAATGAGGAGGCGGAGGCGAATCCAGCCGTAGTGACTGGTACGTTGAACATCTTTCACGTACCGACTTCCATGCTGATTGACTCCGGAGCCACACATTCGTTTGTGTCGGCCAGTTTTGTGACCCGGGCGGGAATATATCCTACCCATTCTTCGTGCAACTACATAGTTTCCTTACCCCACGGAGACCCAACTAGGACGAACTTTAGTAGTAGAAACTGTCCTGTGAGAATTGAGGGTCGGGAATTGAATGTAGATTTGATAGTGATTCCGATGAATGATTACGACATCATATTCGGGATGGATTGGCTCTCGAAGTACGGAGCATCATAGACTGTGCGAAGAAAGTAGTTAGGTTTCAATCGACCGAGGGAGGCGAGTTTGAATTTTCGGGAAAGGTGAACAATAGAACAATCCCTAGGATTTCTGCTTTGAAAGCTCAGCGACTCGTGAATACGGGTTGCGAAGCATTTTTGATCTTTGCGGTGAAGGTGAAAGCCGAAGAATCTCCTCAGCCAAAGCTAGAGGAAGTTCCTATAGTAAAGGAGTATCCCGATGTGTTTCCCGAGGATCTCCCGGGTTTACCGCCGGATCTGGGAGATTGAATTCGTAATCGATCTTGTGCCGGAGCTGCCCCCATTTCTAAAGCCCCGTATCGATTAGCACCGAATGAATTGCGGGAATTGAAGGAGCAATTGGAAGAACTGTTGCAAAAGGGTTTTATTCAGCCCAGTTTCTCGCCCTGGGGAGCCCCGGTACTTTTTGTTAAGAAGAAAGACGGTCGATGAGATTGTGTATAGATTATCGTGAACTCAATAAAATCACGATAAAGAACAAGTACCCCTTACCGAGGATAGATGATTTATTCGATCAATTACAAGGGGCAACGGTGTTCTCAAAGATCGACCTGCGTTCCGGTTATCATCAGTTGAAAATTCGTGAAAAGGATGTCCCGAAAACTGCGTTCAGCACGAGGTACGGCCACTACGAATTCTTGGTCATGCCTTTCGGGCTAACGAATGCTCCTGCCGCTTTCATGGATCTGATGAATCGAGTATTTAAGGAGTTCCTAGACCGTTTCGTTATAGTGTTTATCGATGATATCCTCGTATACTCGAAGACGAAGGAAGAACACGAAGAACATCTGAGAACGGTCCTTGGAATTCTTCGGGAGAAACAGCTGTTCGCTAAGTTTAAGAAATGCGAATTTTGGTTGGAACAAGTGGCCTTTCTGGGGCACATCATTTCGGGGAGCGGAATTTCGGTGGACCCTAGCAAGATTGAGGCAATAGAAAATTGGCCACGACCGACCACTCCCACTGAAGTAAGGAGTTTTCTCGGGCTTGCTGGATATTATCGGAAGTTTATCAAAGACTTTTCCAGCATTGCCTCAACGCTCACAAACCTGACAAAGAAGAATGTCTCGTTCAAATGGACTGAACAGTGCGAGCAAAGTTTCCAGGAGTTGAAGAAGAGACTGACGACTGCTCCAGTTTTAGCAATACCGTCGGGCACTGAAGGATTCTCGGTGTATAGTGACGCCTCGAAGAACGGCTTGGGGTGCGTGTTAATGCAGAACGGGAAGGTAATCGCTTACGCCTCCCGACAGTTGAAGCCGTACGAGAAGAATTATCCCACCCACGATCTTGAACTCGCCGCAGTAGTGTTTGCTCTCAAAATTTGGCGACACTATCTGTACGGAGAAAGGTGCGAGATCTTTACAGATCATAAGAGTCTGAAGTACTTCTTCACACAGAAGGAGTTAAATATGAGGCAAAGACGCTGGCTAGAACTAGTGAAGGACTACGACTGCGTGATAAACTATCACCCAGGAAAAGCTAATGTAGTCGCAGACGCGTTGAGCCGGAAAGCTGTGAATACCGAATTGTGCCAACTCGGAGTTGAAGTAGTTCACTTCGGGGAGATTGAGACGAGATTGGCAGCGCTGACTCTCAAACCGACGCTGTTAGATCGGATCATCGAAGTGCAAAAAGTAGACGAGCTGTATTTGAAGGTTCGAGATGAACGAGATGAAAATGTCCCGTCAGACTTTGAATTTCGAGAAGACGGCAGCTTACGATTCAGAAATCGGTTGTACGTGCCTAAAGATGAAGAAATCCGTCGGACGCTGATGACAGAGGCACATGCGACAATCTACTCAGTGCATCCTGGTGCCACGAAGATGTATCGGGATTTGCGAACGAATTACTGGTGGCCAGGAATGAAGAGAGATGTCGCTACTTTCGTAAGCCGATGTCTGACTTGTCAACAGATCAAGGCAGAACACCAAAGGCCGGCAGGAATGTTGCAACCGTTGACGGTTCCCGAGTGGAAGTGGGACCACATAACCATGGATTTTGTCGTCGGATTACCCAAGACGGTGAAAGGACATGATGCAATTTGGGTAGTCGTTGATAGATTAACGAAATCTGCCCACTTTCTACCGATCAACCAGACATATCCCATGGAGAAGTTCGCAGAACTGTACATTCAAGAAATAGTGAGACTACATGGGATTCCGATGTCGATCGTTTCCGATCGCGATTCAAGATTTCTATCTCAATTCTGGGGGAGCTTACAGAAGGCGTTAGGGACCAAACTATCGTTTAGTTCAGCCTATCATCCCCAGACGGACGGACAATCGGAAAGGACGATCCAGACGCTCGAAGATATGTTAAGGGCGTGTGTTCTGGATTTCGAGGAAGTTGGAGTAAGTACCTCCCATTGATTGAATTTTCGTATAACAACAGCTTTCAAGCGACGATCGGGATGGCACTTTACGAAGCCTTGTATGGGCGTAAATGCCGATCCCAGTACATTGGGATGAAATCGGCGAGAAGGCGCTATTAGGTCCTGAAATGGTTCGTGAGATGACCGAAGCTGTTAGTAAAATTCGGGAGAGGATGCAAACGGCCCAAAGTCGTCAGAAGAGTTACGCTGATAAGAGACGAAGGCCGTTGAAATTTGAAGAAGGCGATCAAGTCTTCTTGAAAATATCACCGATGAAAGGAGTTAAGAGATTCGGACGGAAAGGAAAGTTGAGTCCGAGATACATAGGACCCTTCCATATTTTGAAAAGGGTCGGTGAAGTAGCGTACCAGCTAGAACTGCCTACTTCACTAGCACAAGTCCATGACGTCTTCCATGTATCTACGTTACGGAAGTACGTTTCGGATCCAAGTCATGTGCTACGAAGCGAGACGCTTCATCAACAATTGAGACCGGATCTAAGCTATGAAGAAAGGCCGGTAGAGATTTTAATGTATGAGGTGAAGCGACTACGAAATAAGAATATCCCCCTAGTAAAGGTCTTGTGGCGGAACCAGACAATAGAGGAAGCCACTTGGGAGCGAGAAGATGAGATGAGAGAAAGTACCCCGAGTTGTTTACGACGACTTAAATTTCGGGGACGAAATTTCTGTAAGGGGGGGAGGATGTAATACCCGTAAAATTAATACGGATTATTTTTGTTATGTTCGAAATTAATGAAGTTGATTTTCGAACGAAATCGATTTTAGGAGTGAGCCGAAAATCTTAATTGGGCCAATAGTGATAAAAGTATTATGGGCGAAATTGTTTAGGAAGCCCAAGTAATGAACCAAATAATAATAGAGACCACATGACATTCTTGGCCCAAAGAAATAAATAGGAAGGCCAAGAGATGATTAATTTGACCCAAAAGAATTAAATAATAGGATAAGTATGGAGATTCCTTAAATTGTGGGAAAACCCACGTTGAGAGCCATACCCTTATTAGATATTTTCTAAAAAAAATCATCATTGAGGTCAAAGATGAAACCGTGATATAGATGCAAAGGAAAATAAAAACCTCCAATTGCAAAACCCTTCAAACCAACGTGAATAAGGAGAAGAAAAAGGGAATTTTCTTGGCAAGCTTGATCGAATTTCTCCACCTAGGGAATTATCTAAACAAGCTAAGGAGGTAAGAACCTTGTTTAACGAAATTAAATCCTCCATAAGCTTACGATTTCTTTTAATCATTTGTATGCTTGGATGATTTAAATGAAGCCGAATTATAGTGGGTCGAACCAAACAAAGGACCAAGAGTTTCGGCTAGTTCAACCTCGCAAAGAATCATTCAACTTAGCTTGGAAGTGAGGTAGGTGGTTTATACCCCTACAAACCCTTTTTAAAGCGTATTACATTCCGTAAAATTATCAGAATTCGATTGGAAGGCCATTCGAATTCATACTTTTAAGTTTTATGATTTTTATTAATTTTCGTGGTATGTTATTATGTGCTATGAAGTGATTTCGAACTCAATATATGAGTTCTTGGGCTAGATGAGTTAACTGATGTGTTTATGTGACGATGAACTTGTTAAATTTCTGGAAAATTAGGGTTCGTTCATGATTCGCGAAATATGTAGTAGAAACAATGAAAATTTGGTGTTTTGCGGGTTGGATTCGTGAATTGGGAGTTTTGCGAATCGGGAAATGATATGTTTTGCGGGTTGGAATAATTTGCGAATTAGGTGTAGATGGTTTGCGGGTGATTTTAAGTTAGCGGGCCATTCTTTACTTTGCGAATCGTGAGAGAGAGAAAAACTTTGCGGGCCGTGTTATTTTGCGAATCGTGAGAGAGAGAAAAACTTTGCGGGCCGTGTTATTTTGCGAATTGGGTGAAAAATTATTTTAAAGGAAAGTAGAATTGGCCGAATTGATTTACGGGTCGCGCAAGTGTTTCGCGGGCCCAAGTATTTTGCGAACTGTGTGAGTGAAATGGTTTTCGTGGGTCAAAATTGGGATTTCGCGGGTTGAAGCTGCTTTGCGAATTGTGAGATAAGTCGCGGGCCGATTTTGAGTTTCGCGGGCCGACTTAATTTCGCGGGGTGATTCCTGTGAGTGACGTCGGGCTTCGCGCGGGCTTCAAAGTGGATTTCGCGGGCCTAATCGAACGATTTGCGAATTCGGCGATGGTTTTGCGAATTTGAATTTTGACTCGAAGTTTGCGGGTTGACCAAGTTTTAAAACGGCGATTCGCGAAGCGCGAGTGATTTCGCGAAGTCGGGTGTTGACCCGATAGTTTCGCGGGTTGACCAGCTTTTAAATGTGGGTTTCGGGCGATTATTGACCTGGGCTTTGACCAGCGATTTAATTTTGGGCTTTTGCCCTATTTTGGCCCCAAAAAGTTTAAATAAGATTATTTTCAGCCCAAGTTAATTTTAAAATAAAATACTTTCGTATTATGATATATAAATAGAGTCAACCCATATTTTAAAGTATAAATAATATTTTGGGATTTTAAAACCTTCGGCCTAGTATCGAATTTTAATAAAATATAATATTTTCCGTGTTTTACTATTTACTATTGTAAGAAATGTGATGTGTTCATGTGATTGATTTTTATGTGCATATCACGACATGCACGGGTGAGAGTGATGATGATGTACCGTATTCATACGGTGACGCCTTACGGTGTCGGATGAGTGGGGTAGAGTTACCGATGTTGGTAGTCAGGTCTAGACTCGATAGGGCACCTGGTGGGAGAGGGGGTTTGCGACACCCATCTACTCGGGATTGAGCCACCCGAGGTGTACACCACCGGTTACTATTTGGCTCAGGGACGGCAGACAGATGTGAGATTCCTGTCTACCCGGGTAGTGGTAGACTACTCGGGGCGCTACACCGAGGTGTAACACCGTCGGGATGAGATTGTGTGCGGAGGGAGCGACCCGGCGAGGCCGGCGTGGGCTACCGCATGATTATGGCGTACCTTGCCATGCGCGCGTGGGTGCCGAGTCTAGCCTAGGGCCCTGATATGTGATGAGATGTGTGATAGGTCGAGCGTGCATATTTCATGTGAGAGGACATGGGATTGGGTTGAGTGCACGCACACATACGCATTGCATGTTTTTACTACCACCTACTGGGCGTTTTTGCTCAGGGTTTTATTTTATAGGTGAGACTGCGCCCGACACCGATGAGTGTCAGGGTTAGCTGTAGGCGGGCTGGCGGCGGTGACTCCACGGGCTTTTGAGGGCGGAGCGGTACATGGGACGCGACCTGTGGAGAGGCGTAGTTTAGTTTAGTCGGGTTAGATTTTGAGGCTTCGGCCGATGTATATAGTAACGACTTTTGTAAAACCCGACCTTTGATATATTATGTATATTATTTTATTAAGAGTTTTTAATAAATCGGGTCCTCCGCGACTTCTGTTGCGGAAATCCGCCAACTAATTTAATTAGGAAGTAGGGTCGCCACAAACATGAAGAGGTACAGATGAGGCATTAAAGGGTATTACATGTCATTTATCCATTCTAAGTTGAATATAAGTATTTGGGCCTATATACGTCCCTGAACAAAGTCGATGTACATACGTGACACTAAATGGTATTGGGAGTAATTTATCCGTTTATTTTTTAATATCGTATTTTCTGTAGTTAAATCCAAGCAAGTGTTATTCGAAGAACATTTAACGTCACATTAGGTTGACGATTTTGTTTTACCCTTCAATGAAAAGGTATAACCCTATTATTTTCAGTTACTCATTTGCAGTTAAATATTTTGACACAAACAGTTTTCGTAAACGGCGTTTTTAGCAAGTATTTTTTTAGCAGTTTTCAGCAATTTTTACGCTTTAATGAAAAGGTATAACTTTATCATTTTCAGTTACTCATTTGCAGTTAAATATTATTTTACCAGTTTTTACCAGTTTTCCTAAACGGCGTTTTTAGTATATTTTAGCAGTTTTTACCAGTTTTCAGCGTTTCTAACAGAACACGTTTTTGTAACACGTTTTTCAGCATTTTTAAACCAATTCAAATCTCTCACACACCTCAACACCCCTCTTTCATAACAAAACCCTAACACTTTCCCTTTGCCGATTTTTTTACCAAACTGTAAAATTCCATCTTCACCGGCGAAATCAAGCAAGATGGCTTCGAAGAAGGGTGGCCCAGTGAGACGGCGAAGCGGCGGATTGAAATGCAAGCAGTTTCGGACCTCGCAGTGGTCGAAGAAGCGACGGCCGGCGGCGGCCCTACGAGAACGCGATGTCAGCCTACATTTTTTAGAGATACGATGGCAACCATTCTACACAAGGCAAGCGCGCGTCATATGGAAGCGGTAAGTAGAACACCATTTGCTTCCTTCTTGCGGATAAATCCTTGTCAGATCCCGGGGGGCTTGTTGGTTGGGCTGTTGAAGCGGCTCTCTCCCGATGGTAGGACTTTTCGTTTTGGGGTGAACACTATGGTGCCATTCTCATATCGCGAATTCTCGGCTTTAATGGGTCTTCGAGCGAGTGGAGAATGGGTAGATTTGAACTTCAAAGCAGTGGAGAAAATCCCCTTTCTAGAGAGGTGCTTTCCCAAAGACGAAAGAGGTGGAAGTCGATTAGGGCGGGATAACGTTATCGAGAAGATGAAAGAGTTGAAGACTAGGGATGACAGCGTAAGCTTGGATGATTTCAGTCGAATGTACATGCTTCTCGTTTGTATCTGCATTTTATTTCCGACATCGAATTATTGCTTCCCCGACTTCCTCTTTCCGTACGTTGAGGCGCTTGACGAAGTCGATAATTATGCATGGGGTCAGGCAGCTCATCAGTTTCTAGTGAGATCAATTCTTCAAAGGCCGAAATACATCGAAGGATGCACTATTGGTCTTTTGGTAAGTTTCTTTCGTGATTTTGGCAGTATATTCTGTTTGTGCCTTGTTCCGTATTTAACGTATTCGTACGTCGACTCAGGTATGGGTGTATGAGCACGTGTGACGCCCCGCCATCTACTACTATTTTCTTACACTAACTTACGTGACTAAATAGAAATATAAATATATTACATACGAAATACTGATATAATTTTTCTTTTTACATAACAAACCATACACTGCTATTTTACAATACAAACATTATTCGAATATTTTACATATAATACAAACATATTTTACAAACACAGCGCAATTAACATATCACCCGCCACACAGGTCGCATCCATGTACACACCACCCTCAAAAGTCACCGGAAGTTCCAGAAGGACCAGCCTCGCCTTTCACAGGCTCACGTACCGTGTTCACTGCGTCTACAACACATAAAAAACATGGGATGAGCTATAAAGCTCAGTAAGTGGAAATATGCATGTATGCACGTGTCAACTAGCAAAGGCATCCACGCCAGTGCTTTATAATACTCACATACTCATAACATTCTTATTTCTTCCTCGTTTCTTTTTCATTTATACCTGGCCCATAGCTAACTTACTACTCGCACCATCATAACATGAGCTCAAATCCTATACGGATAAAAATACGATAGTCGGCCCACTCTGGCTAGGACAAAACTAGGATTTATCTCCAGTTTTCCATTCACCAGGTCACCCCTCTATCTGATGATCATCCTTTTTCTACTGCGGTTGCCTTTCCTGGCACTCTGGCATACGCCATGTGTCTCGTCCAGGTGACCCTCGTCCGCTACCTAAATAATTTAGGTACATACATTCGACGGTTTTACCCCCGTCATGGTGCCTTTGTAGAAGTAGCTATCATTCCTTTACATCTTGACATCAATTACCAATATCGTCAAACATATTTTGTTTTCAAGACGATCATATACTGTGCATACTCATAATTCTAATCCTCACATCATTCGTGTATGCACATGCTCATGTCACATAATAATGCAATAAATGTTTACTATGCAAAAGCATATCGAAACATTTCGCTTCATCAGTCATCACCACATATTCACATCAAAGCACATAGTCACGTATAACAAATACATATAACACAAATTATGTGTTGTAGGTGAGATTCCCACTTACCTGACGTCCTTAAGCTAATCGCTAACCGGTCTGTTGAGTTTCCTAAAATATCGTCCTTTAACCACGAAAAGACCATAAAATCAGTTTATATATTATATTAGTTGACTACGTAAATTTTCGTTCAAAAATTCCATCAAAAAGGACGTTTGCCTATACCGTAAATTGACCCTGAAGACACCGAGAGACAAATTATGATCGGGCGTTACGAAAGACCATGCCCATTAGACTCAGAATATTTTTCTGATTAAATAGTGTAAAAATAATTTTCCTCAAAACCTTTCAATTCGCAAAACACAACCCGTGAAATGGAATTCGCAAAATTGTTATAATTCGCAAAAACTACTGTTCATTCGCAAAAGTTACTGTTCATTCGCAAACGTTACTGTTCATTCGAAAAGTTACTGTTCATTCGAAAAGTTACTGTTCATTCGAAATGTACTGTTCATTCGCAAAGTGTTACTGTTCATTCGCAAAGTTACTGTTCACTTTGCGAATTCACTGTTCATCCGCGAAGTTAATGTTCACTTTGCGAAGTCACTGTTCACCCGCAAAGTTCACTTCACTTTGCGAAGTCACTGTTCACTTTGCGAATTCACTGTTCACCCGCAAAGCGAAATCACTTCGCACCCTCAATTCGCAAACCTCATTTTCACACTTACAATTCGCCAATCTTCTCACAATTCGCAAAGTTAATATCACACACACAGTTCGCAAAATTCATTCAACCCGCAAAACTCTCAATTCGCAAATTAATTCGCAAACTATTAAAAATTCGCGAACTCAACAAACACTGTTAATACCCAAAAACTTAAAACCTTCGATTAAAATCCATTTCTTTCAAGAACGCGATGAACATCATAAAATCTTCAAAATATATTTAGACCATTTAAATTAAAAATCTGTATAAAACCTGAGCAAATCTAACTTTTCACACTTAGAACATATCAAATCGTAATTAAAAACGTAAAAGTTAGAGTAGAAATTTATACCCTCTCCAAGCTTAAGTTCAACCTCTACAGTTTGAGTTCTCCGTCTTCTCTCTAGATTATTTTTCTTATGATTGAATAAATGATTAATCTTACTTCTCCATTAGTGCTTTAGACAACAAAAGACAAAACCCAACGTTGATATTTACCTAATCCGAAAAGCATTGTCTCCCACCTGTCTTTCCTACTTAATTATAATTAATTTATTATTATAATATTTCCCAACTTCTACACTTTGCACTTCCACACTTTGCACTTCCACACTTTGCACTTCCACACTTTGCACTTCCCAACTTCAAAGGTTCAAAGTTTGCACTTTGCACTTTGCAACTTCACGCATCCTTATAACTCGCAAAGTATACTTCACATACTCAAACACTTCGCGAACCTTTTAACTCGCGAAGTCTACCTCACATATTCATAGTTCGCCACTTAAATTGGCCCGTGAAAATTCTTATTTCACGATTCACGAATCTTCGTAATTCTCCAACTTCATAAATTTCACATAAGCACATAATATATAAAATATGCAGTCATATAATCACGTAATATGCATGCAAATTTATTGGCCGGCTTACTTACGGGACCCGGGTATTACATTCTCCCCCCCTTAAAGAGGATTTCGCCCCCGAAATCGGGTTAGTTGAAACAATTCTGGGTAGCGACTTCTCATATCATCTTCACGTTCCCATGTAGCTTCTTCCACTAACTGATTCTGCCATAATACTTTCACTAATGGAATCTCTTTATTTCGTAATCTCTTTACTTCATACATCAAAATTTCCACTGGCTTCTCTTCATAACTCAAATCTGGCTGAAGTTGTTGATACACAAATTCGTTACTTAATACATGATTCGGATCAGCAACATATTTTCTCAGCGTTGACACATGAAAGACATCATGAACTTGTGCCAACGAAGCTGGTAACTCCAGTTGATAAGCTACCTCGCCAACTCTTTTGATTATCTTGAAAGGTCCAATGTATCTTGGGCTTAACTTGCCCTTTCGCCCAAACCGTTTTACACCTTTCATTGGAGATACTTTTAAAAATACCCAGTCATCAATTTCAAATTCCAATGACCTTCGCCTTTGGTCTGCGTAACTCTTCTGTCGACTTTGAGCCGTTCGCATTCTCTCTCGTATTTTTGCTATTGCCTCGGTCATCTCTTGAACCATATCAGGCCCTAACATCGCACGTTCGCCAACTTCATCCCAATGTATAGGAGATCGACACTTGCGTCCATACAAAGCTTCATACGGTACCATCCTAATAGTTGCATGATAACTATTGTTGTAGGAGAATTCAATCAATGGCAGATATTTACTCCAATTTCCCTTGAAATCCAAAACACATGCTCGTAACATGTCTTCCAATGTTTGGATAGTTCGTTCAGATTGACCGTTAGTCTGAGGATGATAAGCCGTACTGAAAGACAACTTAGTCCCCATCGCCTTCTGTAAACTCATCCAAAATTTAGATAAGAACCGCGAATCTCGATCTGAAATTATCGATAACGGAATTCCGTGGAGTCGAACTATTTCTTGAATATACAATTCTGCATAGCGCTCCATGGAAAATATCGAACTTATGGGTAGAAAATGAGCTGACTTGGTTAATCGATCGACTACAACCCAAATAGCATCATAACCTTTTACAGTCTTTGGTAAGCCAACGATGAAATCCATCGTAATATGATCCCATTTCCATTCAGGTATCGGCAAAGGTTGTAATGTCCCCGCCGGTCGTTGATGCTCCGCTTTTATTTGTTGACAAGTCAGACATTGACTTACAAATTTCGCAATGTCTCTTTTCATTCCCTGCCACCAATAATTTATTCGTAAGTCTCGATACATTTTTGTAGCCCCTGGATGTACCGAATAGATTGTGGTATGTGCTTCCTTCATTATAGTTCTTCGAATTTCCGCATTATCGGGTACATATAAACGGTCTCTGTAACATAAACTTCCATCATCTTGTATCTTGAAATCCGATGCAGGTTGTTCCATTTGAGTGTCTTTGATCTTTAAATAAAGTTCATCTTCTTCTTGTGCCTTTTTAATTTGTTCCAGTATTGTCGGTTGTAAAGTTAATGCAGCCAGTCGTGCTTCGACTTCTCCCAATTGTACTACCTCCAGTTCCAGTAGATGTAACTCCGCACTTACAGCTTTTCGACTTAACGCATCGGCCACCACATTTGCTTTGCCTGGGTGATAACTGATCACACAATCGTAGTCTTTGACCAGTTCTAGCCACCTTCTTTGTCTCATATTTAATTCCTTCTGAGTGAAGAAATATTTCAGACTCTTGTGATCCGTGTAAATTTCACACCGCTCCCCATATAAATAATGCCTCCAAATTTTTAAAGCGAACACCACTGCGGCTAACTCCAAGTCATGAGTCGGATAATTCTTTTCATACTCCTTCAATTGCCGAGAGGCATAAGCTATCACATTTCCATGTTGCATTAGTACATATCCCAGACCATTCCTTGATGCATCGCTGTAAACCGAAAATCCTCCAGTCCCAGATGGTATGGTAAGAACTGGAGCTGATGTGAGTCGTTTCTTCAATTCTTGAAAACTTTGCTCACACTCCTCACTCCAATAGAATGGAACATTCTTTCTTGTTAGCTTCGTCAATGTTGATGCAATCTTTGAGAAATCTTTAATGAACTTTCTGTAGTATCCAGCTAAGCCAAGAAAACTCCGTACTTCAGTGACATTGGTTGGTTGTGGCCAATTGTTGATAGCTTCAATTTTGCTAGGATCCACCGAAATTCCCTCTCCAGAAACGATATGACCTAGAAATGCGACTTGACTCAACCAAAATTCACATTTCTTGAACTTGGCGTATAATTGATTTTCCCGTAATATTTCAAGAACTTTCTTCAGATGCATTTCGTGTTCCTCCTTCGTCTTCGAATATATAAGGATGTCATCGATGAATACAATGACAAACTTGTCCAAAAATTGTTTGAACACCCGATTCATTAGATCCATAAATGCCGCTGGCGCATTAGTCACCCCGAAAGGCATGACTAAAAATTCATAGTGTCCATATCTGGTCCTGAACGCCGTCTTTGAAATATCTTCTTTTCGAACCTTCAATTGATGATACCCCGATCGTAAATCTATTTTTGAAAACACCGTGGCACCTTGAAGTTGATCAAACAAATCATCTATTCTTGGTAGGGGATATTTATTTTTTATTGTTATCTTATTCAACTCTCTGTAGTCGATACATAGTCGCATCGACCCATCCTTCTTTCGCACAAACAAAACTGGCGCTCCCCAAGGAGAAAAACTGGGTTGGATAAATCCCTTCTGTAATAAATCATCCAACTGCTCTTTTAACTCCTTTAATTCAGCTGGCGCTAACCGATATGGAGTCTTTGAGATTGAAGCAGATCCTGGTATTAAATCGATCGTAAATTCAATCTCTCGATCTGGTGGTAATCCTGGTAAATCTTCTGGAAAAACATCAGGAAAATCTCGTACCACAGTCACCTCTTCTAATTTTGGCAATGAACGATCCTCTGATTTTATCGCAAAAACCAGATACGCTTCGCATCCCACCTTGATCAAACGTTGCGCCTTTGTCGCTGAAATTCTAGAAATATTCCTTTCCTTGATTGTTCCCACGAAACTGAAAGGCTCGTTCTCTTCAATATTGAACGTAACTGTCTTGCGATTACAATCAATGACAGCTCCATATTTTGATAGCCAGTCCATTCCAAGAATTACCTCATAATCGTGCATTGGGACGACGATTAAATCAACAAACAATTCTCTTCCGTCCACTAACACAGGACAATTCCGTAATACTAGATTGGTTCGCATTGCAACTCCATGTGGAACGGTCACATTATACTCGCAATTAGATAGGGTAGGTGTAATCCCGAGTCTCGCCATATATTTATTGGATGCAAATGAATGCGTAGCTCCTGAATCTACTAATATGCATGTTGGTACTTGGTGTATAAGTAGAATACCTGCAACCACGGATGGATTAGCCTCCGCTTCCTCTGAAGTCAATGTGTACACTCTAGCCGGTACAGCTAGTGGTCTCACTTGATTCATAACTTGACCTCCTGGTGCATTCTCTGGACATGCTCTCGCAAAATGTCCCGTCTTCCCACACTTGTAACAAGTAGCATTCTGTGAAAAACATATTCCCAAATGACGTCGTCCACATCTCGCGCAAATTGGTATTGGTGCTGGGGGTCTCCCCTGGTTAAGATTTTGTTGTTGTGGTGGTCCAGGTCTGTTCTGAAAATTTTGCTTCCCGCCTTTAGGAATGAATTGCCGTTTCTGATTTCCACCCCTCCAGTTTGCTCCTTGTACGAATTTTCGCTTTGCCTCCTGAGCACGAATAATTCGTGTCTCAGCCTGTTCTGCCACCATTGCTCGCTCCGCCACTTGAGCATATGAAGCTCCTTGTATTCCAGCCATATTAACGTCGCGGTACAACTCTGGCTTCAGACCCTCAAGGAATCGTTCGACCTTCAAAGCATCAGTGCTCACCATATGAGTCGCGAACCTTGACAGTTGTTCAAACTTTCTGATATACTCAGCCACAGTCATCATTCCTTGCTTGAGATTGATGAACTCATTCATGCGCTGAGCTCGCACAGGTGCAGTAAAATATTTGTTTCTGAACAGCTCCTTGAAACGTTCCCAGTTCATTGTGGTAGGATCTTCAATAACTTGTATGGTGTCCCACCAGTGACCTGCACTTCCTCGTAGTAAGAATGCAGCACTTAAAACCTTCTCATTTTCAGGAATTCTGCTATATTGGAACATGCTCTCTAAAGTTCTAATCCAATCCTCAGCAGATGTTGGGTCAATGGCATCTTCAAAAATAGGAGGGTTCAGTCTGCGAAATCTTTCACCCACAACTTCAACTTGATTAGCCTGAGAGACTCCATTGTTTCTTGCCCCCTCAGAGTTTCGCTGCTGAATCAACTCTTGAATCTGTTGAGACTGCTGACGAACTAACTCGGTGAGCTGAAGAATAGTCGAGTCTCGATTATCAGTCTGGGTTACATTTTCCCCATCATGATTGTTTACCCCACTGCCTTCTCCTCTGGTTCTAACCATGTTGTTTCTCTTACCCTAACAGTCCCTAAGGCCAATAAATCATGCGATGCAAGAAATTCACAATATTATATAACTTACGAGCAAGGCTATCTTCCGCGCTTTTGAGTGTGTGTACATGGACAGTCTACAGAAACTGCAAACCGAAGCTCTGATACCAACCTGTGACGCCCCGCCATCTACTACTATTTTCTTACACTAACTTACGTGACTAAATAGAAATATAAATATATTACATACGAAATACTGATATAATTTTTCTTTTTACATAACAAACCATACACTGCTATTTTACAATACAAACATTATTCGAATATTTTACATATAATACAAACATATTTTACAAACACAGCGCAATTAACATATCACCCGCCACACAGGTCGCATCCATGTACACACCACCCTCAAAAGTCACCGGAAGTTCCAGAAGGACCAGCCTCGCCTTTCACAGGCTCACGTACCGTGTTCACTGCGTCTACAACACATAAAAACATGGGATGAGCTATAAAGCTCAGTAAGTGGAAATATGCATGTATGCACGTGTCAACTAGCAAAGGCATCCACGCCAGTGCTTTATAATACTCACATACTCATAACATTCTTATTTCTTCCTCGTTTCTTTTTCATTTATACCTGGCCCATAGCTAACTTACTACTCGCACCATCATAACATGAGCTCAAATCCTATACGGATAAAAATACGATAGTCGGCCCACTCTGGCTAGGACAAAACTAGGATTTATCTCCAGTTTTCCATTCACCAGGTCACCCCTCTATCTGATGATCATCCTTTTTCTACTGCGGTTGCCTTTCCTGGCACTCTGGCATACGCCATGTGTCTCGTCCAGGTGACCCTCGTCCGCTACCTAAATAATTTAGGTACATACATTCGACGGTTTTACCCCCGTCATGGTGCCTTTGTAGAAGTAGCTATCATTCCTTTACATCTTGACATCAATTACCAATATCGTCAAACATATTTTGTTTTCAAGACGATCATATACTGTGCATACTCATAATTCTAATCCTCACATCATTCGTGTATGCACATGCTCATGTCACATAATAATGCAATAAATGTTTACTATGCAAAAGCATATCGAAACATTTCGCTTCATCAGTCATCACCACATATTCACATCAAAGCACATAGTCACGTATAACAAATACATATAACACAAATTATGTGTTGTAGGTGAGATTCCCACTTACCTGACGTCCTTAAGCTAATCGCTAACCGGTCTGTTGAGTTTCCTAAAATATCGTCCTTTAACCACGAAAAGACCATAAAATCAGTTTATATATTATATTAGTTGACTACGTAAATTTTCGTTCAAAAATTCCATCAAAAAGGACGTTTGCCTATACCGTAAATTGACCCTGAAGACACCGAGAGACAAATTATGATCGGGCGTTACGAAAGACCATGCCCATTAGACTCAGAATATTTTTCTGATTAAATAGTGTAAAAATAATTTTCCTCAAAACCTTTCAATTCGCAAAACACAACCCGTGAAATGGAATTCGCAAAATTGTTATAATTCGCAAAAACTACTGTTCATTCGCAAAAGTTACTGTTCATTCGCAAACGTTACTGTTCATTCGAAAAGTTACTGTTCATTCGAAAAGTTACTGTTCATTCGAAATGTACTGTTCATTCGCAAAGTGTTACTGTTCATTCGCAAAGTTACTGTTCACTTTGCGAATTCACTGTTCATCCGCGAAGTTAATGTTCACTTTGCGAAGTCACTGTTCACCCGCAAAGTTCACTTCACTTTGCGAAGTCACTGTTCACTTTGCGAATTCACTGTTCACCCGCAAAGCGAAATCACTTCGCACCCTCAATTCGCAAACCTCATTTTCACACTTACAATTCGCCAATCTTCTCACAATTCGCAAAGTTAATATCACACACACAGTTCGCAAAATTCATTCAACCCGCAAAACTCTCAATTCGCAAATTAATTCGCAAACTATTAAAAATTCGCGAACTCAACAAACACTGTTAATACCAAAAACTTAAAACCTTCGATTAAAATCCATTTCTTTCAAGAACGCGATGAACATCATAAAATCTTCAAAATATATTTAGACCATTTAAATTAAAAATCTGTATAAAACCTGAGCAAATCTAACTTTTCACACTTAGAACATATCAAATCGTAATTAAAAACGTAAAAGTTAGAGTAGAAATTTATACCCTCTCCAAGCTTAAGTTCAACCTCTACAGTTTGAGTTCTCCGTCTTCTCTCTAGATTATTTTTCTTATGATTGAATAAATGATTAATCTTACTTCTCCATTAGTGCTTTAGACAACAAAAGACAAAACCCAACGTTGATATTTACCTAATCCGAAAAGCATTGTCTCCCACCTGTCTTTCCTACTTAATTATAATTAATTTATTATTATAATATTTCCCAACTTCTACACTTTGCACTTCCACACTTTGCACTTCCACACTTTGCACTTCCACACTTTGCACTTCCCAACTTCAAAGGTTCAAAGTTTGCACTTTGCACTTTGCAACTTCACGCATCCTTATAACTCGCAAAGTATACTTCACATACTCAAACACTTCGCGAACCTTTTAACTCGCGAAGTCTACCTCACATATTCATAGTTCGCCACTTAAATTGGCCCGTGAAAATTCTTATTTCACGATTCACGAATCTTCGTAATTCTCCAACTTCATAAATTTCACATAAGCACATAATATATAAAATATGCAGTCATATAATCACGTAATATGCATGCAAATTTATTGGCCGGCTTACTTACGGGACCCGGGTATTACAGCACGTTCCATCTTTTGGTTAGAGGCGGTCCAACAATAGCATTCCTCGGTTCACTCGGTGGATTGACCCATCGAAGCGTCCAACAGAACAGAAAGTCGAAGAACTACTGGATTCATTGACGGTTGATCAAATTCCTCATCCACTTGCACTGCGCCCCGAGGGGTACAAGTCCTTCATCGACCTCCCGCATAATCTTGTAACGGCGGAAAGCGAGTATAGACTCGAGATGACGGTGCGTGAACTGCCACGAGTCAACGAGGACGACTTACAAATGGGGGCAATCGAGGATGCGGGGATGAATGTTGTCGAGGAAAATTTTCAGAAGCAAATTGAAGACCGCGTTGAGGAAGGTGCTGAAAAGAACGCTGAGAAGGAAACTGTCGAAGAGAATGTCGGCATGGAAGTCCACATTTCAGACAGGAATGACTCAATCGATGTCGAAGCCGTGAGCATGCAAGAGATACCCGAGTCCGTATACGCCAGGACGATTGATAAGGAATATGCGGGGAAACAGTCTCTCTCAGAAGACGAGATAGCCATTATCGACCGCTTCATAGAGAAAGCTGACTATCCGTAAGTTATTATTCGCTTAAAAAGTATTTGATAATATTTGTTTTATATTTGACATGAAACTGTTCGATAACACGTTTCAGAAACTCGGTTGTTTGGAGTTCCCCGACTTGTACATTGACCGGCAGACATCTGGTAGAGCTGATGCACGGTAAAGCTCTCATATCAGATGTAATCGACGCGTGGTTCAACTATCTGGCGTCGCCATTTTACCGAGCCCGCTATCACCCGCCAACAGAGGCTTTCTTTTTCTCGACGGCTGCAGTAGTGAGTATTGTTGGTAAATCTCTGTTGGTTATTGTACGTTGGACTAACATAATTTATATTTGGTTATCCGCAGCAAAATATAATTGGCGTAACGACGAACAAGGATGTTCGTTTCAACTTGTCAACGGACATAGGGTTCTCAACATTTCTCCATGCTCTGCAGTCAAGTACGACAAAAGAGATGAGCAACCTACGCGAAGGCGTGTTGCAATCGTGTACGTACGTGGTTATGCCGATTAATGGGGATTATCATTGGCATTTGCTTGCACTGGACGTCACAAGTAAATCGTTCGTCCATTATAATTCAATGACCGGTGCTCGATCTAACGGCCGCGCGAGAACTTGTGTAAGTCCTTATGTATTGTTCATTACTTGATCTAGTATATATTTTTTAATTAATGCTAAGTCGCATTTGTATTTTCCTATGCAAGGCCACTGCCATTAGGAATTATATTCGGCACTTTAAACTTGGAGATGTGCCGGGTGATAAGATTGTTCATCCTAGGTGTTGGCAGCAGTCAGCACATGGCGTAGACTGTGGTGTTTGGTTGTGCATGTTCGGGGAGGCTCTTATTCGCAACGATGATTTATTTGGGATGAGGTTAACAAAACCCGGGACATCGTGGATGTTAGGGCTCGCACTGTTGCTGGCCTTTTGTATTTTGCTGAAAAGTCGAGCGAGGAGACGACCGATGATAGGACAGGGAATGTTGGTAGTGATGAGACGGCCGTGGTTGAGGAGACATTGGCCGAGGAAATGAGGAAGAGTGTAGGCAGCGATGAGAAGGCTTCAAGCGAGGAGACATTGGCCGATGATGTGATGGTAACCGATGGTGCTGCCGTGGCTGAGAAGGATGCAGCCGATGATGTGACGGGAAGAGACATGGCCGAGGAGACATTGCCCGAGGATGTGATGGGAAGTGATGACAAGGCAGTGGCTGAGAACCCGGTAGAGGATCAGCGTCGGCATGTTCAGACTGAGGAGGACGAAAATGACGGACAGCAGAGTGAAGGTAGTGGGGCTGTGGTCGTTGCAGGGCCTACGCCGGTGGTTGTTGCGGGGCCTACGCCGGTGGATAATGTGGCTGTCAGTGACATAGTGGACTCGGTTCTACGATCGGTGCGCGGAAGTATTATGACGGTGGATCAAGAGTACCTTCATTATGTCGCTGCTGCCAATGCTGCGAGTGACACGACTGCCCCGTCGATTGCTCAATCTGTCAGAGAAAGGGTTGATAGGAACCGCAAGAGAGACGAAGATTTCGTCACACCGCCGGGATCGACCACCCCACCAAAAAAGAAGCCAAAGCGACTTCGTGTCGTGTCGAAAGGCGACAAATGTTTGCAAGCCAGAGAGCCTTATCAAGGCAGTTACGAGGAAACCCGAGTGATTACTAAAGACTTTGGCGGTAGATTGTCGCTCTCCGATGCTGAGAGAGAGCTCGGGACCGTTTCATTGACAAAGGCGACTTCGTGTAAGTTATTTTTAACACGTTTCGAATTCATGCGATAAAAAAGTTAATGGTTGTAACTGTTGGTATTTCTAAACGCAGGTCTCTCATTTATGGAGACGGTTCGTCGAATTTGAAAGGATTTTATTGTCGGAATTGTTGATTGGGCATTCCATCACACCGGACGTAGTCGATGTCTGGTTTAAATATCTTTCATCGGCAACTTCGTTCCTACACATGTTTCGGTACGTCTATGCATAAATTTGGAATTAATATACATTTTCCGTTATGGTTTTGATATGATTCGGAGCACTATATTGACGCCGTCATGCTCAAGAAAAATTGTTCGAAGTTAGGGACGGATAAAGGTAACGAGGCATTTACTGCTTCATTGCCGATGAAGACAAGAGCGGAGCTTGCCAAGTTACGTCCGGAGCTGTTGCCGGAGGCGAAGTACATTGTGTTCCCTCTGTTGGATGGACTCGATTGGCATTTTCTTGTACTTGACTGCACGAAACAGTCATTCGTGGTTTATAATACGAAGCCAAGCATTCGAAGCAATGCCTACGCAAACCGCTGTGTAAGTCTCTGTTATGATTCATTTTATTTGCTTGTTCTGAAAAATAATTTTTATTGCGTTTTCCTATATTAGGCTTCGACCATCCGAAATTACATGGTGCACCTCAAACATTCAAATGTGCCCCAGTCGAAAGTAGGACGTGCCGATTGTCGACAAGCGCCTAAGGATAGCTTTGAGAGTGGAACTCTAGTGTGCATGTTTGGGGAGGCCCTTATTCGCGACGATGCAGTGTTTTTGGAGGAGGTTAACCGAACCGGCGACATCAAGAACTTTAGGGCTCGTATATTTGCCAGAATATTGGAGTTCGCTTGGAAGCCGGGGGCTTGATGATATGTTTTAAGTTTGTTTAATACGATTAGTATCTGTTTTTTTTTTCATCAGACGAAAAATGATCATGTATTATCCTAGAAGCAATGGAATTAGTAATGTGGTATATGGACACTTTAATTTCGTGGCACGCTTATGCTTCTGATAGCTAGGTGATAGGAAATGTTATCAAGGTATCAACATGTGGTTTCGTATAAGGAAACTGTGGTAATCGACGTCAACTAGTTATGCTTTTGGCAAAAATGATAACACATGTCAGGTAAAAGAAAACATTTCATTTGGAACATTCTAGAAACTCATCGACTTTATGAGTATTTTCAGATAAGTAACACTGTTTGTAAAAACTATAACACATGTACTGAAAACGAAACCACTTCCTTAAGAACATTTCTATAAGGGGTATCGTAAAAGGTTTAATTGTTACCTGCTTTCCTTTATTTGGTATGGTTTAGAGTTTGAAAATTTTGATTGAAAATTTAGGCAGGATTTTCTAAATGAGCGGAAAAAGGCAAGTGTCCAGGAATTTCTGAAATGTTCTGTATTTTCATGGAATATTATCACATGACTTGCCAATTATACCGAATTACCTCTAAAAAATAACATCACATAACCAATTTTAACACGATTGTACAGGGTGATACTACATAATATGTTCTTCGTACCACATTAATAAATTCATAAATTTTGCTCAAATCCACGTCTTTTCAATCGTTTAGGGGCTCAAATTTGAGAATATGGTCAATTAAATGTTGTTCGTGCTTTAGTGCCGGAACATTGAAAACGTTTTTCATGGAATTCATCAAGTATTGTTGTTTTATTAGAAAACATAATAGTCCATCTTTGGCCAAGAACCACCATATGTTAACATGACTAACCAACTGAACTTTCGACATTACCATAATCGTTGGCATAAACGTGCTACTTTGAGATTTTTAGTGGTTCATCATCATCAGATTATGTTTGAATCAATTGGAACACATACATCTCATAAAAAAACATGATTCATTAACAAAACTAATCGAATTAGTAACGTGGTATTGGGAGCCTCTTATCTTGTACAACGACCTCAACTACTGATACTATATGGTTCTGAATCTGTTTATTCAATGCCAGATGTGGTATTTTTTGATGCAAAGTGGTAAGATATCGACTAATAATTTTGAACAGCCGCTACAGCCGCCGGAACGTTCCAGAATGTTCTTTAACAAGTGTTTTATAAGCCAACTTATGAGGTATTAAGATTACATAAAGTGTCCCACCACTCGGAATCGATGCAATCACATTTGGACGACTCCGAACATTCTGGAAAATTCATAATGAAGTGGTTCTCATCAGTCTATATGTGTCATAATAGTAACTTAATGTGGTACTCGGCGCTTTTAGGTTTCAACGAAATCTTCGATTTTGGTAATATAATTTGAATAAAATTGGTAATTTCCTTGATTATACACGGCAATTTTCCTCGAGAAAAATAAGATAACTTCGCTTTAATTCGTGATTAATACCAAACAAAATATGTCGATTACTAAGACAACCTAGTTTAACGAGATTTCTGAATGTCCACTAGGCTATAAACTTCAAAAATTTTCTTTGATTATGAAGACCCATGATAAATTGAGTTCGACTTAACCTGATTCGGTAACTAACGTGACGAAGCTAGCGTTTTCAACGATGTTTTGGTGTCGTTGGTAACTAATGCGATATTTACAAATAATGAATTACAAGAAACAAGTGTTATACAGGAAGTATTAAGTGTCATGAATGCGTTTTAATCGTATACGTTCAAGCGGATGGATGATGATTTATAACAGTTAAATGTTTATATATACCTCTTCAATTTCCTGAGAAGTTTGACGACCTGTACCACTTCGTTGCTGTATTGTAACTATTCAGTCACTGAATATACCGCGTGAGGTTCATGACAATATGCGCGAACGACAATCTTTGTAAAAAAGCCCGAAGGACACAATAACTTCCTGGTAATGACAATCTTTGTACAAAAAATTTCGATTGTCAAATCCAATTTTTATTATGTTCATACCACTTATGTTCTATAAATTAACCAATACCATGTCTTTTGTAACAGTTTATAATAACAGTAAATAGTTGGTCGATAAGTCTTTTTTCAACGTTATTGCAGGGTATTTTGGTAAATTTTATGTTAGGCCTTTTGTACTATCGGGACCTTGATTATCAGTACACAGGAGAAGATATTTCTGCGGACTTTGGGTGGAGTAGGAGGATATTACTCAATCGTTATCTTTCTTCTATTAATTGTCCTTTTCAATCTAACATGTGTTTTAAACCCTATAAAACATGGTATGCAGGTGCACAAGTAAGCTTACACTAAAAACCCTAAAAATGTCTTGTCAACGACTGTATAATCTAGAAAATCACGCCCGAGTCATCATTATCCTGCCAAAAACGGAAATGCGACTTATACATTTGTAACGTTTCATCCTGTAGTGGTACCAGATTGTGTTTTGCCGAAAGTTAAAGTGCAAATATTCCGCCACTAGTGGTATTAATATCAGTAATCCCCCCAATTAACATGTTTTATACCTCATAACAATCGAAATACCAGTTACTCGAAACCAAATCATGGCTGACCCCAATACAGACGAGAACGATGGAATATTGACTCTATGTCAGTATGAAAGCGAATGTGTTTCCTTCGAAGTTAAGGAAACGAGTTTCATACCACATCTACTTGTACAAGTTACAAAGAGGTTCCCAAGTTCGAATTGCGGACAACCTTTCACTCAAATACAAGTCACCGTTAAACCAGACAATCGTCTCATTGATCATAGATGACGACGCAAGTTCATGGTGAGATTACATCGTGAGTTAAACATGAAGGTGATTGATATGGTTGCCTCAGAGAGAAGGGAGGGCGGTGATAACGGGATAGAGCTGGCAGAAGTTTCAGCTTTAATTTGCTCGTCCTCGACCAACTCTATCGACAGTTGGATTCGGGGCATCCATGGTTTAGGCCAAATATTTGACGATGCTACTGAGTTTCGGAGCAAGCTAAAAAGGTTCGCAATTGCGAGCCGAAAGTCCTTTAAATATATAAAGAATGACCCAAATAAAATCATTGTTACAGCAACGTAGAAGATTGTGTTTGGAGGATATATGCTGCCCGAAGTAAATCCGATGGTATATTCAGGATTAAGAAAGCCAACATGACACATATCTGTGGGGAACTAAATCTGCATGAGCGCGGCCACCCAAAGGCCGATTCTAAATTGTTGGCTGAGATACTCCAGCCGAAACTGGCATGTGAGCCTTTCTACAAGCCTATGACAATCAAGGGCTTCATAGAGGATCTTACGATAGATTGAGGTGTTATTGCAATGCGGTGCGTCTAACCAATCCAGGGAGTGTGGCAGATTGTGAACTTTATGCTGAAACGAGTAAATTCAAGAGATTGTTTCTATGCTTCGATGCTTGTGCAACTGGGTTTATTCGGGGTTGTAGACCGCTGATCTTCTTGGATGGTACGCACATCAAGAACAAGCACAAAGGCTGCTTTCTTAGTGCTGTTTCGAAAGATGGAGACGACGGGTTGTTTACGATCGCATTTGCTGGTAACATATTCACAACTCATTGTTTATCGACTATTATTAGAATGTAATTAAATACCTAAGTTGAGAATTGTTTCACAGTGGTTGACGGAGAGACTAACACTAGTTGGCGGTGGTTTCTCTTGAAGTTGAGAGATATATTGTGCTATCATGGCAGAAATGACTTCAGAGGCTATACATTTTTCTCTGACCGACATGAAGGTCTCCTTAACGGCATCCCCGAGTTATTTCCCGGATCTCACCACTCTTATTGTCTAAGGCATATTGTCGATAATTTCCGAAAATCTGTGTTGGGAAAAAACCCTTTCAAGAACAAAAAGTATTGGACGTCAGTGTTCAAGAAAGCGGCATATACACCTTATTGGCAGGATCACAAAAATTACATAGAGGAAATTCAGAAAGCTTATGGTGAACCTGCCGAAAGATTCCTTGTAGCGTCCGATCCAAATTGTTGGGCCAATTCCTTGTTTGCTGGCAAGAGATGGGGAATCATTGATAACAATATTGCCGAAAGTTGGAATAGTTGGGTGCGTGAGGCTAGGACAATGCCCATTGTGGGAATGGCTGACGAAATTCGGCGAAAGATTATGATAATGTTGAATGACAAGAGAAATGAAGCGCACAAACAAGCCGGGCGCTTGTGTAAGAAGCCCGAGAAGAAACTGAATTACAACATCGAAGAATCTCGTACACTGGTAGTAGATACTTCGTGTGGATGGAAATTTGAGGTTTCGGATAAAGGACAGAAGTTTGCCGTGGACTTAATGAACAGGCTGTGTTCGTGTCGATTTTTTCAGTTGGACAGTATTCCGTGTAAGCATGCTTGTTCGTGCATCCTGACATTAGGTCTTTCGCCATACAGTTTTTGCGACGACAATTACAGTTTAGCGAAATATCGAGAGACATACTTGTCCTTTATAAACCCAATTCCTTCCAATATTGGCTTGGATAACCCAATACCTGAAGACGTAGTTGAACCGGATGTTCAACGACCTCCGGGACGTCCACGGAAAAAAAGAATTCCTTCCCAACTCGAAGATGTTCGCCGACTCAAGTGCGGAAGATGTAAGAGGAATGAGCACAATCGCAGGACATGCAAAGAAGCAATCTGATGTTTACATATTCCTTTTATCTATTTTGTTAATTTAGACCACCTTGGTAGCATTGTTTTGTCTTTCAGGCTTTTGTCCTTTTGGTGTTGGCAACGCTTCATTTGATAAATATACCATTTGAAGCCGTGAACTTCCATTCAAATAATGGTTGATAATCGACCTATACCTGTTTATTCATCGAAAATAACTGTTGATACCTAAAATAGTTAACTGCAAAATTGTAACCGAATCCTCGCGGGCATAACCGTTTCTGCTAAGGATAAAAACGATTGATACTTCTCTTGTGACATTAGACAATACCAGTTATGCAATACCAGTTATGGCAACTTTCGTAACGCTAAGTTTTCCGGGATGTACAACGCTGAACAACATTTCCAACCGCTCGTATAACATTTCACGCCAAACGCATACCTCATGTATTTCAGCAGAAATTTCTCGGATGAGTTCATCTTCAGGCCCGTTCACCTGGAACGATGAACGATGTTGCCAAAGCGGTGACGCTGCGCAATCTACGGGCTATGGGTCACTACGATTTCAACATAGTAGCTCCAATTTTGGTATTCGATTGACAAATGCATTTCCCAAAATTTGCGTCGATTGAATCCGAACTAAATCTTACGACGGATACAAAAAAGTTAACTGCACAACTGTAACCGAGTCCTTGTAAGCAATACCGTTTCTGCGAAACATAAAAACGTTTGATCCTTCTCTTGTGACATTAGACAATACCAGTTAGGTAATACCAGTTATGGCAACTTTTGTAACGCTTATGTTTACCGGGATGTACAACGTTGAATAACATTTCCAACCGTTCTTTTAACGTTCCACGCCCATCCTATACCACTTGTTTTTCAGCAGAAATTTCTCGGACGAGTTCATCTTTAGGCCCGTTCACCTGAAACGATGAACGATGTTGCCAAAGAGGTGACGCTGCGCAATCTACGGGCTATGGGTCACTACGATTTCAACATAGTAGCTCCAATTTTGGTATTCGATTGTGAAATGCTTTTCCCAAATTTGCGTCAATTGAATCCGAACTAACTTACGACGGATACAAAACCGTTAACCGCACAATCGTAACGGAATTCTTGTGGACAATACCTTTCCTGCTAATTATAAAAACAATTGATACTTCTGTTGTCACATTAGATGTGCACCTTATAACATTTGCTTAGGAATAAGTTTTCAAATCACAGACTACTGAAATCCAATTCAAAAAAAAAAGACTATTGTAATCATAGCAGTAACGGGTAGGTGAAAGGCAATACCAGTTATAGCAATAGTAGTAACTCAAGTTTTCCGGGATGTTTTTTTCTGTATAACATTTCCTGTCTTTCATATAACATTTCATTTCCACTTCATACAACTTGTTTTCCAGCAGAAGTTTCTTCGAAATGCTCATTTTCAGGCCCGTTCACCTGGAACGATGAATGATGGAGCTAACTCGGTGGCGCTGCGCAGTGTACGGGCTGTGGGTCACAACAATTACAACATAGTAGCTCCAATTTTGTTATTCGATTGTCAAATGGCTTTCCCTAATTTGCGTCGATAAAATCCGCAATAATTCCAACGACGGATTCAAAACAGTTAACGGCACAAAAGAACCGTATCTTTGTGGAAGATACCTTTTCCGATTAAGCTTATAACAAGTTCATACCGATATAGTGACGTTGGATGTGCATCGTATAACATTTGCTTAGGAGTAACTTTTCAAATGACATACTACTGTATTCATAGCAGTAACGTGTAGACAAAAAGAAATACCAGTTATGTCCAAAAGCGTAACTCTTAATTGTTGATAACGCTATAATGACGTTAGATGTGCATCTTACAACGTTTGCTTAGGAATAACATTTATAATCAGAGTATATTCAGATCTGTAACGGAAAAGTGAAACGTAATACCAGTTAACGACACTTGCGTACTTTTACAACGTATAATGTGACGGTAACGGACAGCTGAACCTCCCTACCAGTTATGGCACCTCTTCGTATTTCAGGGATGTATTGCCGTGTATACCTTTTCATCTCTTACTAGTACCTATTAACCCCTAACTTATACCTCTTTATATTTCAGAAGAAATATATCGGACGAGCTCATTTTCAGGCCCGTCCACAGGAACGATGAACGATGTTGCCAAAGCCTCTTGCTACGCAATCTACTGGCTTTGGGTCACAACAATTTCAACATAGTAACTCCAATTTGGGTATTCGATTGACAAATGTTTTTCCCTAATTTGCGTCGATTGAATACGAAAAAATTCCAACTATGGATCCAAAAAGTTAACGGCACAACATTAACCGATTCTTTGCGAATGATACCTTCTTTGTGTAAGCTAAAAACAAGTTCATACTGCCAATGTGACGTTAGATGTGAATCGTATAACGTTTGCTAAATTTTCAAATCACAGTTATACTCAATTGTAACGGATATATGAAGAAGATACTAGTTATGGCCAGTGGCATACCGCTTCATTTTTTCAGGGAGTTTGGCACGACGTATACCTTTTCCACGACAGAAAATAACAAATGATTCCAAAGTTATACACCTTGTAATTCAGCAGAAATTTCTCGGACGAGGCCATTTTCAGGCCCGTTCACCTGGAACGATGAACGATGGAGCCAACGCGGTGGCTCTACGCAATCTACGGGCTATGGGTCACTACTATTTCAGCATAGTAACACCAATATTCGATTCACAAATGCTTTTACCTAATTTGCGTCGATCGAATCCGAAAAAAATTAGTCTCAGATAAAAACAAATCACGGCATCTGAGTAACCAAAATATTACGACTTTATACGTTTTCCAACAAGTTGTTACTGCTACTGTGACGTTAGATGCGCTGCTTATAACGTTTGCTTAGTTATAACTTTCCAATCCCAAAGACAATATTCATTTTCGTAACGGATAGATGGATAAGGATACCTGTTACGGAATCTATGTACCTCTTCATTATTCAGGGATTATCGTCAGATACATGATCCTTTCCTAGGAATAACGATTGGATTGCAATATATACATCTTGTGTTTCAGCAGAAATTTCTCAGACGAGTTAATTTTCAGGCCTGTTCACCTGGAACGATAAGCGATGCCGCCAGCGCGGTGGCGCTACGCAATTTAAGGGCTAATGGTCACTACAGTTTCTACATATTAGCTCGAGTTTGTTTCCCAAAAACGGGATTCGATTCACAATTGTTTTTCCCCAATTTGTGCCGACTGAATACTTGAAATTTTCGTTGCTTTTCTGATATCATTTAATAACCTCTATATAACATAATGGTAATGTGTAGTAACAGTTCATATCACCAAAACTCCACTCGGAAATTGAAATCCCGCCATACACTCAGCTCAAGCTATACCAAATAGATGACGAGTGATACCATTTAAACTCTTCCACTTACCTCTTCTTTAAGAAACGTCGTAACATATGTCTGACCAAAAATACCTCATATGTTTTTAGCGATAGCAATATCTTTGAACTCATACCACTTTTAAGGAACGATTATGTACTATATTTTTTCAGCGATTTCATTTTCAGTTCCCATAACCTTCAACGACGAACGATGGAGACAACCCGATGGTGCAGCTTAATGTGCAGGTCATGGGTCGCTGGAATTTATACATATTAGCTGTCATTTTGGCAAAAAAAAGCGATTCGATCCGCAATTGTCTTTGCTTATTTGCGTCAAGAATTTCGAAAAATCATGTTGCTAATCGCACAATCGATGTCGTAAAGATCGTAGCAAACAATGAGAACATATCAAAATTGTGCAGGGCTTGTTCGTTGGAGTGTAAGTGAAATTTACGAGAAATTTCGATCGTCAACGATATGTTTCGGTTCTGCTCATACCACATATAAACTCTACAGTGACGCATTACTGGCCTCCTAAAACAGCCTCTTGTAGAAAATAGCAGAAAAAGGTGTCGGATACCTCTTCTTTTAACGGTTTTGCAGGGGCATTTTGGTCAGATCAAATTTTAGGTCTTTTAGTCTAAATTTTCTACTGAACAGGTCCTTAAAACTATATTTATTCTGACTGGGTTCTGAATCCAAAAGTAAAGATTCGTTGGGGCCTGAACTCTAAAGCCCCCTATTTTTATTTAACCCGCTAACTTTATTTTGAACCAGCGTAACTATCACCATTCACCACCACAAAGAGATCTCTTGTAATTAGATGTGTGTGTGTATTAAAACTTAGGAGTAAAACGGAAGTTTGAGAGAAACTTCTAGACTATTCAAATTTTCGCAAAATGATCCATGGAGTAGGTTCAATGTCATAACCAAACCACGTAACTCCGTTTTTTCAGTTCTTAATCACGTTAAAGCAAATATAATCTTGAAGTATATAGATAGGGATCGACTTTCATCAATTCAAATATAAGTAACCAAGTTATAAATAGACCTCCAATATTCTGATAAAAATCAAGAATTTTGAGTGAATTCCTATCATTCTGGGGTTAGCTACGGCCAAAAAAGGAATAAAGCTTAGAAATGCTATGTTTTAACCAAGCTTCCCAAAAATGGCGAACGAATGCTGTTGTGTTTTCTCGCTTCCGCCCAAAAAAAAAGAACGAACTTACATTAAAGCTCTCGAAAACCGATAGCCAAGCAAATTTCTAGTAGAGCCGTTTACGGCAAGTTTCAGCACCACAAGTGCATGGCATTACCCTAACCTTACCGTCCAAGCCTGTCACGCTGCCGACTTCATAGCCATAATCGTAAGTAAGTTCCTATAGAAACAAAATAAAAAATTGCATTAATCTCTATCAGGTAATGAAGTATTCAAAGCTAAAAGCTTGAATTGCTACGTATCATATCATTTATGTCTTTATACATCTTATTTCGAATTAATGAAATTAAGATACAAGGTTACCTTCAATGGTGGAATGTTGTCAGCAGCAATGAGCACGATTCTGGCCAAACGAGGGTCGTGATGAACAGAAAGTACGCATTGGACGAATAGATTCGGTTCGCAACTGTGGTTTATGTATCTTGCAATGTTGCCCGTGCGTCCCGCGTCGATGCAGAACGAAGCGTCTTTTGAAACCTCTGCGTCGACAGCCTTGAGAAGGTGAGGGGGCAGATTAACTTCCCCCAACCGACTCTACATAAAAATTGAAAAAAAAAAGATGGAGCCGAAAGTTATTCAGGAATATAAGTAGAACAGGGAAAAAAATATAGTATCGAAACTGCCTATATACTGATTTTTGCAATAAAACTTGGTACATCAAATACAAACCTCTCTTCCATCGATCCCTTTCATTGTTTGAAGACAATCGATCTGAAAAACATAGGTGTCATCGGCGGCAGGGTCTATTTCATCAGCTCTCTTGAGAAGGCCTATGTATTCACATATTGGGCTTCCAGATGGTATATGATCCCATGATCGTACACCCCACCCTTTGCTTGAGGTGCGGAAGACCTGTCATTATCACCACACATCAAGAGATTATCTGAATTCTCATATATGTTGTGTATATAACGCTGACATGGGTTAGTATAAATTTCTGACGAGGAACAAACTATCTCAACACTTTTCACATTTACAGTGAATGTGTGCACCGACCTCAAGTCGATGCATAAGCCCTTTCTGAGAGGTTCGGTTGATGCACTTTGGTCCACATCCGCAGGAAGGTCCACACTCGAATACGACTGCTTTTGGTTCAACTAGCCTGATAAATGACAAGATTGTTGGTGAAATATAAAAGGTTTTATATCTTTTTGTTTATGGATTTGCAAAGCTGACTTTTCAAGTGAAAATATGCTTGAAATCCTTTGAGAAAAGTTTTACCTTCCACCATCTGTGTGGACATATGGAAAGTCACCTCCGTTGAGTTTTGCACAAGAACAACTTCGTGGATCTTTGCATTCTCCAATACAATCGCACCCATGTTTTCGACGGCTGGATCACTCACCTTTTTGCTTACTTTCATCTGTTTGTTATATGTGCAGCCTAATTTTGACACAAAAAATATGGTATCATGGAACCTTCGCAAATTAAACGACGAAAATGTAAGAGTAGAATATATGAGAACTCGTTTATAAAGGCAAATGGATGCACAATGAAAAAAAGTACACAAAACAGTGACGTTACGGAGTGTATTTTAAACTAGAATTCGTTCAAAGAAGGATGGAAAGATAGGTGGACAGTTAGCTAGATATTCTCCCATATTATAGTACTTCAATATAATTTGTTCACAGGTGACAGTGAATCCAGGATAACTAAAATTATACAAATAATCATGCTCCAATTACTACTCCAGGAAAGGAACAAGCAGTGAAATATATAATCTTAATTATGTTACTAATCCAAATACCTGAAGGTGCAACGGGTGGATCATCTACCAAATTTGTGACAGGGATTGGAATTTTTTCTGCTCCCCCACTAAGATCTTCACATACCAGCCTACACAGAAATGAAATAGGCTTCGATGAAGCTAAAACCAAAAATCCTACTTTGTAAATTAGGAAAGAGTGAAATTACCCTCGCAATCCAGAAAATGACTTAGGAGCCTTTCCTCGACTGAAATAGACCTGAAATGGGCGTTCAATACATGAAGCCGGTGACAAAATATACAATTGAAAATATCAAGGGCCTACATTTTAATTCGACTAAGTTTTTTTCCAAAATTATAGCAGATAAAGAGATGAAGTTAACATAAATCATGAAATGCCTAGTTGCAGCCACATATTCAAGATCCAGTAAAGTTTATTCTCAATGGTAGCGCCTAATGCAACTTCAATCCTTTATTCAGGCTGTTGCTCATATGATTCTTGTCGATTTCAGTACAACGAAGCAGAGTCAAGAGTGACAAAGAAGCATGTAATTATAGAAATAGCTAAAACCGAAACATTCGTTTAATACATTAAAGGACAAGTTATAGTAAAACCTGATCGGTTGTCAATGCTGGCTGTCCTTCAAGCCGCTTCAACCGAAATTTGTAGACGGTGAAACCAGACAAGCCTTTTTCAGCCCAGTACTTAACAACCTTCAACATAAAGTGATAAACATTATATATAAAACTTAACAACTGTTGATGCTCTGCTTTTATGTGTGTACCTTGTACAAGCCATCATAAGTATAAACCCTTCCCACATAACTATTTTTGCAATCATGCCCACGAATTACACGAACATGAACAGATTGCCGTATACAGTTCTGCAAGAGAAAAGAAGTTATTAATTCCACGGATTCCCAACACAAAACCCTACCCTACAACTAAATAGTAGAATGTTTCAGCCACAATAACTGAATAAACCCCATACGAGGTGAAAATTGTGATAAAAAAGAAAATACCAATGAAATAGGCTAGACGGGTTAAGATGCTTACTCTCCGTTCTTTTGCGGATACAACCAAAAGAAAATACTGAAAATAAATAATAACAATAAACGTTCCATGCCTTGAGCCCCAAATTCCCCTTCTCCATCACTTGATCCTTAATCTGTCGTTTATCACCAAGCAAGTTGTTTCCCCCTTGTCCTGTATACACAATCTCATCGAAATTGTCCAAGTCATCTTCGTAGTTCCCGGACATGACAATTGATATGGCAATTGGGAGCTCGTATCCTGCCAAAACCTACAAAAAACAGATTAAAAATATGATAAAAACCACAAAAAGAAAATGCTGGATATGGAATTTCAGCTCTAAATGTACACCTAGGAGTAGACCTGCAGCCTAGTCACGAAATATTTGCTCGTACGCACCTCAAATCACATAAATACACAAATTGAGAAGGAGAGAGACTAAGGGAAGATCACTTGCATGCAAGTTTAGCAACATGAAATGATACAAAGAACCTGACAGTAACTATAACTATCACAGTGCAGGAAACATGATTTTTTCTCTCAAATTAGCACAATGTACCACATCAAACTGTATCTGTAAGACCTCAAACGCAACAATTAGAGGAGATTGGCCATTATTGAAGGTATCAACGTTACTCTGGCAACATCAAGATTAAAATTTACATGTATAACAGTATAAGATAGGGCTGACAAAAAATATCAGGAAACCGGATTCCGATCCGATATCCGATTTTCAAAACCCGAAAAAGCGGATATTCGATTTTAAAAACCGGATCGAATATCCGATCCGGTTTATTCGGATACGGATAGTGGTTTGTCTAAATCCGGCTATCCGATCCGATTTTATATTTAAAAAACAAATAAAAATAATAAAATAGTCCAAACAGAAAAATGAAGGTTAAAAAAAAAAGAAATTCTCAATATAGAATACTTAAATTTATATTATTTTATATGTTAGAGAATTGAAATAAAAAAAACATACATCGAGATAGTAATTTAAAAATGTGAATTTGTGGTACTGTGTTAATATTGATTATGTAATTTTTGAATCATAAATTCACATATCGTGTGAAATACTATGCGTAGAAGTTCTAATATGAAAAAATATATTTTTTATTTTGATAAGAAATAAAAAAAATAATTTTGAAAAGAAAAATAATAAAAAATATAAGAAAGATAAATTTAAAAACCGGATGCGAATATCCGGTTTAAATATCCGAATAAAGCGGATATCCGACTAAAACCGACCGGATACAGATATCATTTTTTGATATCCGATTTTCGAATATCCGGTTTTGCTCATCCCTCGTATAAGATGTCATTTTCTGATCTACCACGTCCAAAGCAACTAAAATCGCAAATATCAGAAAAAAATGTCACCTTATCCTTTGTATTTTTTCCAATGTAATCAATTCCATTGAGCCAGTGTCGGTGAAAGCCTACTACGACCATCTCAGCGCGTGAAAAGAATTGATGACCAACATCAATACCTATTCACCAAAATGAAGAAAATGTTGACGGTTTGATCTTGCATTATCCATTAAGTAAGGATATAACTCAAATCCTGGTAGATGAAATTCCAACGAACAGATATAGACTGTGTAGCCATTTTAGGCTTGAGTTTTAAGCAGATAAGTGGATCAAAATTGGGTAGTTTGCAGCTTCAATAGAAATAAAATATGTATATTATATATATATATATATATACATATAGGAATTTTATGTGGCTCACCTCCTTAAGTGGGCACCCGTCAATGTGCACTGATTCGTGCCAGTCGACATGCCACGTCAATATTAGATGATACGTGACACTAATTAACACATTGCAACGGTCATTGGTCGACATATTGGACGTAATGTGGCATGTTTATGCACGCAGATCAATACTGCATAACAGGGTACCACATAAAGCGTAAACATGTCACATTATTGTCCAATATGCCGACCAATGACCCCTATAATGTGTTAATTAGTGCAGTATCATCTAATGTTGATGTGGCATGTCGGCATGACACGAATCAGTGTCACATCGACAAATGCCCACTTAAGGTCTCAAATAAGGTGAGCACCATAAAATCCCTCTATATATATACATATATATATATATATATATAACACCAACGAAGGAAGATATAAACTTCAAACACATTGAGGGGAAACTAGAACATTATATGAAAATGTGAGACATAAAAAATGAAATTGGAAGCTGCAATTGGCTACGAGGTTAATATGAACACAGTCCATGCATGAGATAGCATTGCAGTTTTCCATTTTGAAGCAACTATCAATCTCAAGATGCACATATGTTATCACTGTAACTGTAACAAGGGAAGATGCATAAACATATCAAGTGTTAAACAAGGCAATCAAATGTTATCATTGTCACGAGGAAGGAAACATTAGCATATCAAGTGTTGGATGTGTTATGATGAATCCACAGAGGTCTTGGGACTGTTGTCACTGTCACGAGGAAGGACACATCAACCGATCAAGTGATGGAGGCGAGGTCAGGACAACTTTGAGTTAATAAGGGATCAAGAGATATCATAAAGAATCAAGGACAACGAATGTATTTTGTGCAAGGTTCAACTGCTGCAATAAGAAGTCAGGATCTATATAGCTCATTTGTGACATCAAAGGCTTACTCAAGTAAGAATGGACTTGAAGAATGTCTAAGCAGGGTTTTTTTGAAAATATAAAGGGGTTACGCTTGGAAAATATCACAGAATTGAAGTTGGGATTTGGAAGCTAATTTAAGAACAGATTCATGACTGCGTTCGTGCAAATTTTAAGGGACATTCGGGGGTAGAATCATGGTTTGATGGGAGGTATTTCGTGTATGTAATTGATGAACCATTCAAGGAAAATTCGAGTGATGAACTAAAGACAAAAGATAAAGCTGTTCAAGTTCAAAACCTGAAAAAAAATGTTTAGTTGCAGTTGAGACTAATAAGAATAAGAGGCTCCAAATAGACAATGGTCTTGAGTTTGGCTCAACGGAGTTTGATTAGTTCTACAAGATGGAGAGGTTTTCAACACATAGGATCATGCCATACACCCTACAACAAAGCGAAGGGCTATAATCTATGTGCTTGGAACATGGAGAGTCTTATAATGAACAATAAATGGCGCATATAAATCACAAGAGAGAATTAACTCTGAAGTCTGAACAGACCAAACTGGTTTTGTGGAGATTGAGGTGGAGAACCAATAAATGACAGACAAGTCCAAGAAGAATTATAGAAAAGGAAATAGTCTGATTTCGCAACAACAACACACCTGGTATGTTGCCAATTCGCTTCTCTTGGAATATAGTAGCGTTGCTATTGATCATCTACAACGTAAAAAATATAAACAAGTACCAGTAAGTCTAATGTTAGTAATGTAGACAGTCGACTGTAACTATAACTATGTGACTCGAAATAAGGTCCATCATCGAAGCACATAAATCAAAGATAGTATATTTTATTGTGTTAGAAGAATTGCCAATCAAATCAAAATAGAAAACATGTGTTGAAACAGTACAGCGTCACATTCAAGGATACTATTTAAAGATCAATTAATCGCATTATGTAAGTAAATGAACTCTGCAACCAAATGATATGAACAAGCTTTGACAGAAGACATGCCTCAGTTATAGCCTTAAGATCGGGTCGTTTCGATTTCGAAGCCCTTTTCTGATTGACAGCAGTAGTTGTCTTTTCCTGCACATATTCAGATTTGCAGGTTAGGAATGCTAATTAATTATCTGATGTAGGCTGCAATAACAACGAAGATTCAATGCCACACTAATGTTAGCCGCTCCGAACCCAAAGCATTACATATAAAAGCCACTAAGCAAACGTCAAGGATCTATTGTCAGTGTCACTTTAAATGGTAGCCAGTAAATGAGGAAGTCCTATCAGGGTAGCACAAAGAGACCTCTGATTTGGTTACCTTTACTTTTTGGTCTTTCAAATCGGCTTCTTCCCGAGCACACCGCTTTTCTTCTACCTGAAATTGTGTAGAAGGAAAGAGCTTGAACCCCCATCTCTTACAAACAGTCAATACCATAAACAGGTGAGGGGACTAAATCTGAAATAACCCATATATGGTCCTTGTTTTTAATGGAAAAAGTTCAGTTCATTCATAAAACGGAGCATACTAATTCTACAGATGAGGAATAGCAAAAAAAAAAGGAGCCAAACAAATCACTGTAATCAAGAGATTTGCTCACAGATTTGAGAAGGCAGGACTGTTCCATACCTGAACAAGGCGCAGGCATCGCTTGTTGAAATCGCGGAGAACGGCAGTAACATTAGCGTGTGCATTCGTGACGACGGCGAGAGGCAAATCGCTCGAGCAGCTGACATCAGCTGCCCCGACGTCGTTAGGCGAGCCGAGCTTCCCTTCGTTTACGCAGCTGACGTCAGCTGCCTCGTCCTCGCTGGGACGATAGCGTTGATTGCGACTGAGCCTCTTCTTCTTCACGGGGGACTCAGTAGGCTGCTTGTCGCTCCTTTCAGGCGCAGTCTTGATGTTGCTGATTCGAACACTGCGCCTCCGTTCCATTACTAAACAGCTGACGCTGAGCTGAAAATAGAGTGTTATTTTCAGCCTCGGTGTTGTTTGGAATGACGACTGCAGTGAAATGGTTCGTATTCCTTCCCTGTGATATCCCGCTCATTTATTTGGCTATGCTTTAATTTCGAATTTGGTAATACAATAATGGGCAATAGTGTCTTTTAATTTCTTTTCCTCGTAATCGACGTGCAAATTAATTACACAATTGCGTGACTAGAATAATGGAATAAGGGAAATTCTATTTACACCCCCTAAAATTCTACTTAAAACCCCCTATTAATTATCACCCATATTTATTACAAAAGTTATTTACTATCACACACAATTTATTACAAAAAGTGATTTGTTCAAGTTTCAAAACGATCAACTAGCCTTCGATCCCATCTCCATTATTATTTATATTAGATAGGGAATTGCTATTCACCGCCCCCTTTTTCCTAGTCACCGCCCCCTAAAGGGCTATAAAAAGACGTTTTTGCCCTTATGATATTTAAATTAATTTAAAAATAAAAAACTAACTGAATATATAATTTCGGTACGAAATATTGAAAACTACATACACAAATAAATTCGAACGATCGATCGATACGGAAAAAAAATAAATTTGATTTAACATTTTAGGACCGATCGATCGATATTTTCGGACCGATCGATCGATATTGTCGTAAAAATCATTCGTACGTAGATGAATTAGCGAACACGGATCAAAATAGTTTGAAAAAGTCCCGACCGAAACACAATTTCGGTCGCCACAAGGCACAACCGAACAGTAATTTCGGTCGCCACAAGGCACGACCGAAACAGGATTTCGGCTATGACATGCGGCGACCGAAATTGTGTTTCGGTCGTGCCTTGTGGCGACCGAAATTTCGTTTTGGTCGTGCCAGGTCCGACCGAAATCTTGTTTTGGTCGTGCCAGCTACGACCAAACCAAAATTTCGGTCGGAACTGGCACGACCAAAACGAAATTTCGGTCGCCACGAGGCACGACCGAAACACAATTTCGGTCGCCGCATGTCATAGCCGAAATCCTGTTTCGGTCGTGCCTTGTGGCGACCGAAATTACTGTTCGGTTGTGCCTTGTGGCGACCGAAATTGTGTTTCGGTCGGGACTTTTTCAAACTATTTCGATCCGTGTTCGCTAATTCATCTACGTACGAATTATTTACGACAATATCGATGGATCGGTCCGAAAATATCGATCGATCGGTCCGAAAATATCTATCGATCGGTCCTAAAATGTTAAATCAAATTTTTTTTTTCCGTATCGATCGATCGTTCGAATTTATTTGTGTATGTAGTTTTCAATATTTCGTACCGAAATTATATATTTAGTTAGTTTTTTATTTTTAAATTAATTTAAATATCATAAGGGCAAAAACGTCTTTTTATAGCCCTTTAGGGGGCGGTGACTAGGAAAAATGGGGCGGTGAATAGCAATCCAGTATTAGATAATATGGACATTGATGATATGATAACTATTATTTATTTTAAACCATTCTTTCTACATGTTTATTAACAAATGTGTAAGATTAAAACTCAGGCAATTATTGGCTTGATCACGGGATACAATCATACATTATATTATTTTATAACTTAATAAATATAAAAAAAAAGTTATATTACAAATTACAAGTCAATTTTTAAAATATATATTAATCCTTACTTATACAATGGTTTCTATTTTGTAATTATTTTAAGGGATATTTTCACCCAAATCCCTATTTGCAAACTTTCTATCACATAACTCACAGTCAGAGAAAAATATCACTTAACTCTCCGTTTCACTGTTCGTACTACATTTTGAAGTCACGCTGTACCTTTCTATGTTTGTATTGTGTACCAGAGTACGTTGCTATAATGTACCTAAATGTGTTGTTACATTGTACCTAATTTTTTCACAGATTGGTGCCCGATCCGCCGCAGGTACACCATACAACACATTTACGTACACTATATCAACGTACTGTGATACACAATATAAACATAGAAATGTATAGTGTGACTGAAGAAACTGGTACAAACAGTGAAACGTGGAATTAAGTGATATTTTTCTCTGATAGGGGAGTTATGTGATAGATAGTTTGTCAAATAGGGATGAAGTTTCACCTTATTTTAATCTATTAGTTTGTTTTTTTACTAAAATATTTTGTATTAGCTATATTTTTGACAAATTCTTCACTAAGCAATTTGTCTCAGGCGATCGTAATGTATAAATTAAAAAAAAAAAAGATCGTCAACAATATCACAACTATATAATATTTTATTGAATGTTTTAATAATTCGAAAAAGGTAAAGATGAGAACCTGTCATATTACTATGTGAAAATCTAATTTCATGAAGGGGTATTTCATACCCGACTATCATGCCTAACCGTTTAGATATTAATATTAATCTTTACTTAATAGCTACTATTTCTGTATATATTCAAGTTCATCTGTTTATGGTGATAAGAAATATTATATGATATTGATTTTTATAAAATAAGTTTATTAATATATATTAGATATTAATATTTTTATAGTTAATGTAAAAGCGTAGATTAATTTAACATGGTAGTATTGGAACGAGTGGGTCCCACCGGAAACATTACATGGCATTAGCACAATTAATATGAATTCAACCAGATGATCAAAAGTTACTAAATTTATTATTGTTGAATAAAATGTAAGAAAAAGAATTTAATATAAATAACTTTTACAAATTTGTTATTTTCACCCCCTAAGGGGGTGCCAATAGTAGGTATGAAATCCTCTCTCCCACAAATTATGTCTCCTTTTATATCTAAATGATCAGATCCGTTGAATTTTAAATCATATGGTTCACAAAAATTTCTTTTTATTTATTAATTCATTTAATCTTATATTCCACAAAATCATAAAATCGTCATTATTTCATAGGATTTATATTTAAAAAAATTAAATAAACACATCCAATTTATTCCTTATTTTATGATGATCAATTTGATACACATATCATATATTTTTCGATAATCATAAAAATCAATTTTGACAAAGTTGGACAGAAAATGGGACAAGAATTGTTGGACAGATTATTTCAACCGTCCATTAGAACAAGTACTTTTTGCACAATCATATGCGCATGCAATAATATATGTTTCATATTAAATCAAAGCTAGAATAGTAATCAATTAAAAAAAGGTAATCAAAGATAGTGAGTGGTTTCCTTACAAATTTGTTTAATTATTTTTTATTTAATAAAGACAGACAAATTTGACGGTTTATACTAAAACCGAACTCTTCATAAAATAGCATAGTTATTTGAATTTTCCGGCTATCATCTATGGAAAAAATCGGTTGCCTCAAGTAAGAAAGTATTCATTTACTTTCAATTAGTATTTAGAAAGCGTTACGTAATGCGCTTTCAAGCGCAAAGTAGCGTAAATTTTCTCTAAAGGTGTTGTAGTGCAAAAATTTAGCATTTTTCATTTATTCTCATTTTAATTTTAATTTTTTTTATTTTCTACTTTTTATTTTTTATTTGTGATTTTAAGAGTGCATTGTGAACTCTAAGAAACAAACAAAATCATGTGGAACATTCTCACAATCTTTGATTCGGCAACTTCAAGGCCGAAATAAATGCTTAATGTTGTGTTTGGTTCATGGAAAGTAGTAGGTAAAAGACAAGGAAAATGAATTTTTTTCGTGTTTGGTTGATCGGAAAAATACGTAAGGAAAGAAAAGAAAAGAAGATTTGGTTTACTTTTAACTTGAAAGTAAGGAAAACTTATTTCCTCGCCAAATGACGCGGAAAACGAAAGAAAAACTTACGAAAATCATTTTTCTCCCTAGTTTTCTTTCCCATCCTAATTTTCTCAAACCAAACACAGTGTAAATAACTTTGAAGTCATTTTAACGTGGTTGGTGCGATTTTAAGATGGTAGAGAAGTTAGCTTTTTACAATTTGTGTTCACAAACCAAACACGCTATCACATTTGAATTTGAAGTGTTTACTAAAATCTTTTTGACCACTTGGCAAATTTCACTAATTTAATGTATTCCATAACATCAATAATTTAAAGTGAAACTTCACTTAAATCTCTATTGGGCAAACTATCTATCACATAACTCCCCTGTTAGAGAAAAATATCACTTAACTCTCCGTTTCACTGTTTGTACCAGTTTCTTCAGTCACACTACCTTTCTATGTTTGTATTGTGTATGTATGGTGTACATGCGGCGGATCGGGCACCAATCTGTGAAAAAATTAGGTACACTGTAACAACACATTTAGGTACATTATAGAAACGTATTGTGGTACCAATACAAATATAGAAAGGTATAACGTGACTTCGAAATGTAGTACGAACAGTGAAACGGGGAGTTAAGTGATATTTTCTCTGATTGGTGAGTTATGTGATAGAAAGTTTGCAAATAGGAATTTAAGTGAAAGTGTCCCATAATTTAACCTAATTAGGTGAATTTGATTTGTATGATTCCTTTTATCCTCCAATTATATAGTTTTATTTTTTAGAATAAAATACTACATGTTGAAATTGGACGAATGTTAGTCCCTATTCTATCCAAAAAATCTAAAAGGAACGAATTTACCACGCAAATGGATGAAGGATTTGAAGATCGAACGTGGGGTGGGTCAGTGTAGAAGATGTGTGCTTTCAAAATTATTCTTTCTATTCTCAACACACACGCACTCGCACATACTACACCAAAAACACACACACTAATGAATTAGGGTATATATACCACATTAGTTGGTATATTATACCCCTAGCAACTAAGAACTGGAATATTACAAACTAGCCCAAAGTTAATTAAATACAAACCAACTAAGATAAACACAATGAAATTGAACACTATAAAATATTCCTAACAATCTCCCCCTTAGTGTTCAATCTTCAATTCAGCGCGGGTTATCTTTGTTGGGTACATGGAGAATCTCTCGGAGGATTTGAATGCTCTTTTAGCTAGAACTCTCTTGTCTTGACGCTATACCTTGTAGATCGGATGTATGCTGTGATCCACGCCCCGATATTCGTTTCTTGATTATGTCGCAGATCTTTGAAATTTTGTTTGCATCTTGTCCTTGTCTTTTTCCGTATTTTGAAGTAGTCAAGTCTTCTCCAATCTTCTTCTTCTCAGCGCCAGATTCGTCTTCGTCGAAGGAAGTTGTCTGGTTCGGTCCCGAGAAAGGTTCTCTGGCTCCAAAAAAAGGTATGCATGGGGTGTCTTTTAACATGTGCCAAAGCTCCTTTGTAATGTGACATTGTAGGTTCAGATGGAGTTCGGTTTCCTCGTGATAAGCACGGCGGAATATTGATGTTGAGCGTGGGATGTGTTATAAAATGTGCCAAGGCTCCTTCTGAATTGACGTTTGAGTGCAGGAGAGCCCGGCTTCATAGTGGTACGCACGGCGGAAGTTGGTGGGTGGTCCGACCTGTTTGTTTATACGTATCCCCTTCTCCCCCTCATGGCGATTCGTGTTAACGAGATCGGCATGCTTGTATAGGAGTCGAAGAAACACACCAATGACAGGTCGGTGTGGGTAATAACCAGATGGAGCCACTAAGGCAATCCATCAACACGAGTTCAGAGTTAAACTCTGAGACGCGGCCTGTGAGGACAGGGCTTAGAACGGAGCCACATAGGCGTTCCGTTAACATCGATCTAGGAGCGTAGCTCGCAGACGATGGCCTGATGCCGTTGTTGTTTTGATGTTGCAACGGTAGGACTTCCTTCCAATCTTGGAATCACATCTACTACAGACGTGTCTATGGAAGTTCTGATCTGGTCACGAAGTCTAGATAAGAAAAAGTGTATGTGTCCTAAAAATTATAAAACATTTAGGTAGTGAGGACACCTAGACTCGATGTGTTCAAGGAAGTTCAGTGGTGTGGGGCTAACTACCACTTAATTCAATATCTCCCGCTTCCAAGTGAAGCGGTGATAGCATGCGTGGCTCCCCGTGATTTGATGAAACATCGGTCTTTAGGGAGATCTATGAGTGCGTAATGCTCGGTTGTGCATCCGCCGTTGGACCAAATGAGGCGACCTCTACCCGGGAGCTGATAACAATTAGCTCCTGCACCTATATGGATGGCCCGAGTAATTTGTGAGCTAAGGGAATTTTGTATCTTCCGCTCTTTGGTCTTGTCACGAATTGCCAAAATAGGGATGCAACTTTTACGAGCTTGAAATCGCCACTAACACTCGGCTACGTTCCGGGGTTAGGTTCAGTTTGGTCTGACTGAACCATGGAAACTTAGAATCCATGCGTCCGTCAATTTTGGTGAGTGCTGCTTGATCAGCAAGTCGGAACAGGTCAGTTGATGTCGTCTTCTTGTTAGTGTGAGGATGTCACCTTCACCTTTTTGAAATTCTTGAGTTCTCGAGGGTTGCTTGTTTTCAGTTGAAGTCCATCTTGGGATGTGGAAGCGCCGGAGAGGGTTTTTCTTTCTTTTTTTTCATAATATTTTTATTTTCTTTTCCTTTTTTACGTATATATGTATTATCGTAATAGTAATATAAAAGTATATGTATACATATATGTATATGGGTAAAATTAAGTTCCCCCCTTCAAATCTTGCAGCTAAGATGTACTCCCCCTAAAAATATACTCTCCCCTCGTAACTGTGGAGTGATACTCCCCCTCAATGCATACACGTTTAAACATGTAAGTTCTCTCCCAATTAAATAAGCGTGATGTATTTTTCTTTTCAGAGCAGATGCAAACTGAAGAATTATTGTTCTTTAAAAATTGCATATTAGAATGTACGTTTTTCACTTTTTATCGCTCCGAAAAAATAGGTATTTTTGACAATTCAGCTTATATGCATACGTGAATGTTTAAGCTCAAAGTTCTTTAATATATATGCATAGTTAAAATGTACCTATCATGGGGTATTAGACATCCCAGCTCATATGCATGCGAAAATTTAACATTTAAAGTATATTTGAGTCATGCATGTTTATAATGTACCCTAGTGTGGTTGCTCGCATCGCTAACCAACCGTGTATGTGGAGCAACCCGAGATACCATACACGCTGGGATGTTTGACTGTCCTTGTCGCATACCAATCATGAGTGTGGAGCAGCTCTCTTAGTACCTACCCATGCTGGGAATCTACAAAAACTTTATCGGGACTTTGATACCCATTTTAGGATGGGTCCTCCCTTGTTAGCAGAAAACAAGTTAAGCACATTTAGTTCAGATATTGATCTTGAATCATCCTTCAGAGTCCTATTCAATTTGATTTGTGATTTAGGAATCCAGATTTGGTGAACCTTAGAGGGAAATGTCATATCAGCGCCAGTGAATGTGTTCCTAGGTCTAGAAGATCTAAAGATTTTCTCCCTAGCCAGTCGCATAAGATGCTTTCTAGAATGAATCTGGACTGGGTATTTCAAGTAGGAATATGAGCTTATGGCGCTATATGCGTCATTGGATGAGGAGTCGTATTGCCTACGAGAGTTCACATTATTCACTCTATAATGATAATTTGCGGGATTTGAGAAGTTCGTTTGCTTAAGCTTGGAACTTCTTCTTTGCACGCTTCCCTTTTGATAGGAACGGGAGAGGAAAAATCTTGAACATTTGTCACTTTAATTTTCGAAGATAATATTGATTTTCTTTGCTCCTTCCTAGTTTTAATCTGTTCCTTAGCTAATTTTAAAGCTCTACTTTTACTTAACGTTTCAGCTTCAGTCAGTATTGACTTAGAATGATTATTAGCAAAAGCCTTCTCAGTTTTAGGAACAATGATGCTTCTTTTAGTTTTGTTTTCTTTACCTGTTTTGAGCAAGATGTATTATTTGACAAATCATTTGAAACAGATAAAGACGGGGAAATTTTGAGATATAAAATCTCCTTTAAAAGCTTTTCCTTTTCAGCGCCAAAACCTATCCTTTTAGAGTCCAAAATGTCTTGTAAATTTTTCAATTTACGAAGTCTCTGGAGTATCACATAGAGTAGGTTTTTAATCATGTAAATTATTTTCCCCGTTAGAAATTAAGTTAGAATGAGAGTTTTGATCTCTTTGACCTATATTCGAAATATCAGTCTCTAACCGTTCGTAAGAACGTAGACTGTTAGTTATCTCGTAGACCCTCTTTTCACTATCTTCTAACTTAGTTTCTAAGCTAACGATCTTTGACTTTGCGTTGGTCAAATCTTCATTAGCATAAACTAGGCTCTCTTGTTGCTTAAGCAACACGGAGTAATTGTTTGCAAGTCTTGCTTCTAATTCCTCAATTTTCCTAGCTTGAGCATCCATTTAAGATAATATGATATTAATTAATTAATCAAAATTAATATTAAAATTAAGATGGTTTTTGGAAATTCAGTGTCGAAAAGTTTGGTTTACTTGAAAAGTATCGTGAAGTATCGAAGATATTAAGTCACGAAATTTTTTGGTGTGCAACGAAAACTTTTGCGATGATTTAGAAAACTTCGAGAAAATGACCAAATTTTTTTCTATATTATGTCACAGATGTCCTAAGTTGATTGTTGGATATAAATGATCGTTGACACGTTTTGTGGATTTGCTTTAAAAAATATTTTTTTTTACGAAAACGTCGTCTACACCGAAAATTTTGGACCCGGAAAATTTATTTTGAAAAATTTCGAAACCAGAAGTTTAAAAATGGTTGTGTCCGTTGGATTCAGAAAATTTTTCTCTATCAAAATGATGTAAGGAAAAAAAAATTTCAGAAAAGGAAAAAAATGTGTGTTTTTTCATTCGGGTACTGTAGCAAATCGGTACTGTAGCTTCGGTCGATCACTGTAGCAATTTGGGCACTGTAGCGATTCGGCCGATTACTGTAGCAATTTCGGGTAATGTAGAATCGGGCGATTACTGTAGCGTTTCAGGTATTGTCCATCGGGCGATTACTGTAGCGTTTCGAGCGATTTATTTATTTATTTATTTTATTTTTATATTTATTTATTAATTAGTCCAGTTTCGGGTTTGACCAGTCAAAATTGGATTGACCAGTCAAATTTTGGTTGTTGACCAGTCAAGTTTTGGGTTGACCAGCCCAGTTTCGGATTTGACCAGTCAAAATTGGATTGACCAGTCAAATTTCGGGTGTTGACCAGTCAAGTTTCGGGTTGACCAGTCAAGTTCGGGTTTGACAGTTTCGCCCGAAACTGAATAAGAACGCCCGTAACTGAATAATTATGTACTGTAGCAGAATCGGGTACTGTAGCAATCGGGCGATTTGTTCATCTACCCGATTCTGGACTGAAAACTGACGATAAACAGATCCGATTTCTACTCAAACTCACCAAATCAACTGAAAATGATGGGTAATCACTTCAAATCACTTGAAAACAACCTAATTAGCTCTTGAGCTTGCAAAATCATTAAAATCAACTCAAAAACGCAAGAACATGACATAAAATCGAACCCCAAAAAAAATACCCAAAAATTTTAGAAATCTCACTCAAATCCGAACGTGTTTGCTCTGATACCACCTGTTAGTCCCTATTCTATCCAAACAATCTAAAAGGAGCGAATTTACCACGCAAATGGATGAAGGATTTGAAGATCGAACATGGGGTGGGTTAGTGTAGAAGATGTGTGCTTTCAAAATTGTTCTTTCTATTCTCAACTCACACGCACTCGCACATACTACACCAAAAACACACACACTAATGAATTAGGGTTTGGGGGTATATATACCACATTAGTTTGTATATTATACCCCTAGCAACTAAGAACTAGAATATTACAAACTAGCTCAAAGTTAATTAAATACAAACCAACTAAGATAAACACAATGAAATTGAACACTATAAAATATTCCTAACAACGAATATATAAGTAAAATAGATTATACCTTCATTTCCTTTTCTATGATGGTTTATTGGCTTGTACAAATGATTATTTGCTTGTATTGTTATATATATATATATATATATTATATATATATATATTAATGCATTATAGATGTCTTACTCGAAATATTCACGCAATGCGCGAAACTTTTTATAGTATGCAACCTTGTAACCAAATGCGACACATTGTGCAATTCGGATTAAAACAATGTATTCAAAAGAATATATGAGCTTATCTTTTCAGGTAGAAAAACGCGCGTAAGCTACACGAGGTTCGAGAAAGAAGATAATAAATTGCACTTCTTACTTATTTAAAAAAACACTTGCCCCATAAACATACATGATAAGTTATGATTTCACGTATACTTTATACCCCGTAAAAGCGTGCTATCATTTGTTATTTATCGAATTTGCTTCGAATATGCTATACTTATTATATTTTGTATTCGGAGCGAAATGGACCAAAATCGGAATGAATCGAATGAGGTGCGAGCCAACTGAATCTATACCGACGATGACCATGTGCTCTCTGATTGGTGGTTCGTAATTCAATTACGTGGAGCCAATGACGAATATATTAACCATGAGCAAAAGCAATTATTAAAACTGTTGAGGAATGGATACTGTTGGACTCGTGATTCAATGTATTTTATGTGTGTGACACTCGGGACTGATATGAACGATTTGAAGCTTAAACGAACGAAAAACAGAACCAGAAACTCACACACACGAAACAGAGAATTTAACGTGGTTCGGCTGACTTCAGCCTACGTCCACGGATCAACCGAGCATCCTTTGTATTAACTCCCAACACGAAACTTAACAGATCTCTCAGTCCTCTACAACTTTCATGTTTTGACTCACTGTGATTCTCACTGTATACAAAGTTACGAGCACTCAAAGATGGAGGATCAGACCAGAAATTACAGAATTTATAAGCTGAAGTTCATGTGTTAAGTGTGATTCGTGATTGATCTCGACCGTCCGTTTAATCTGATCTGACGTCTCAGATAGCTCCACGTATTCCATGCTTTCCACGTGAAGCTGCATAAAGCATATGACGTTTTTATAAGTGAAATAGCATTTTCAGCGTGAGCCGTCCGATTTAGATCCAACGCCCGGTATTCATTATCCGCTTAATCACCTCAGATTCAATCTGAGCCTTTGATTTTGTTCGCGCCTTATCCAGCACGATATTTAATCTTCAGACTTCAATTTCTAGACATCCGATCGCGCGCCAAGGAAGATCCGACGGTTCCTGAACTTCGCGATCTCTTTTCAGCTCAAAGTCATTTCTTGCTTCTTTCTTTTTCCATCCGATCATCTATTCCGACCTATTCCGGCGAATCCGGCGAGGTTCAGGCTCGCTTTTCCCGACAAAAACAATTGTGGGACCTCCAAGGGACAAAGAAATTCAAGGGACAAAGACATTTACGTTCTTGGCATCATTAACATTTATGAGGCAAAACACTATACAATCAAATAGTTGAAAGACAGACACGCCGTTCAAGCAGAAACAAAATAAAGAGATCTCATTACAGCTGTGCGATCTATCTATTGGTTGTGCTTTTGAGCTTGTCGTTGAAAGAGGAAGATTTTGAAGATCTAATATACAGACACGTGATATTAAGTATGATTGCTAAACCTACGTTGAAGAAGAAGAAACTCACCATCATCTATAAAGCATACGCACACACACACATCAGTGGAGGGCAGATTTGGAGAGTAAAAAAGGCCGCACAAATCTTAAGCAGGCAGCTCTCACAATTCTCACCAAGCACCCACCTCTCACAGCCACACATCTCACTACTGCTACAGCCCCTCAACTAACTCTCAATCAACCCACGAAGCACCCACCTCTGACAACTCCACGACCGAGAACACAGCGAAGAGCCGAACATCACGGACGACTTTTGCGGCCAAAATTTCGAAGAGAAGACGTTGCTCGCTCACACGACGGGAGACAGCGAAGAGTAACGACTTGTGTATCATAATGGATGGATTTTGTACTTTTATTTAGACGTTCGCAACGATTCCTTTGAATCATCGTTGTTTCCATATTTTAATATGCTAGCATAAATATTATGCGATTAAGGCCATGTGAGTCGAATTATGAGTTCGTCTTAAGTTATTCGTATCATATTTAATCGAATGAATCAAGTTATGTGTCTTATGTTTGAGTTTAATGCTTGCGTGTACTCGATCAACATACGAATGATTTTTGATCAGTCTATGAAACCGACAAAATGATTGGACCGGTTAGAACCATAAACATATAGCATCACGACGTAAAACCAGGAATTCCGTTTCGTAAGTGTGGTTTCCGAGATCAGGCACAAAAACGTTTAAACTCGGGGAATCTCATAAAGATTAAATGCGTGCGTAGAAACTACAGTCATATAGACATATAGGGATTGGTTCTCTTTCGCATAGGATCGTTACTGCGGGAGAAACGAGTAGCGATTACTTTAGGAAACTCTGCCTTAAATGAGACTTGTAGTGATTAATTAGGAGCGATTGCATGAAGACATAGGAATAATTCGTGCCGAGCATGCACCTTGATCACATTGTCGTCAATTGATTTTCAAGCATTAATCATTTATTTGCTTTTAGTTGCCTTTAGCCTTTTATTTATCTGTTTGATTTAAACAAAAATCTCAAAATCATAAAAAAACCTTATATAAAAACCGCTTCAGTCTAAATTAAATTTCAGAATAATATTTTTTAATCGAGCTATCCTCGTAGATCGATACTTGGACTTACGTCCATTTTATACTACTTGCATGACCGAGTACACTTGCTAGTATTCGAGCGTGTCAATAAATACTATCTTATACAACGAAAAAACATCTCTCTGAAAAACTTCTCCAATATCACCCTAAAAAATGAATTCAACAAACAAGAATAATTTTCCAAAAACAAATAAAAAGAAAAAAAGAGCACAACAAAAAGGATATGAAAATGTACATAGATGAATAGCAACACCGAAGCTGTTGGCTAATCTCAAAGTCAAAAAGACAACACAAACATTCAACAATTAAAAGCAATGAGACAAGGAAAAACCAAGCATCCAATGTGATGCATGATTGAAGGAAGAGAATTCTAACATGATTTGATATAGAAAAGCATGACCCATAATGGCATGTTATGTGAAAAAAACGTGTGGAAGAAAATAATAAAAGTAGTCAAAGATGGGTTGCTAGATTATTTCTATATATGTATGATTTGTAATTGTTGATTGAAGAAGAGAAAAAAAAAGAGCTTGGTTGTTTGAAGTGTAAGCAAAACACATCTCTTCCTCCGTAATAAAAATATTGTTTGAGCGAGTATAATTCCTCTCGTAAAATAGAGCACCGAATGTGCATGAGAGAGCAAGCGAGGTGGTGGGCGATAAAATATTAAATTCGTGTCTAGTCTCGGATCAACGCTTCCGCAAAATAACAAAATGGTATCAGAGCCGATGGTGTCGCCAGCGCCGATGGAGCCAGAGCCAGAGCCAATGGTGTGGACATGGATATCAGATGTCCAGATGTTAGTCCCGCAGCTCACCGAGAGTAACTACGCAAGGTGGAGCATCAAAATGAAGCTTTGCTTGAAGAGCAAAGTTTATGGAAAGTCATCGAAGATGGACATACCCGACCCGATACGACAGGGTATACAAGATCGCAACGGAAGACTTGGCGAGCTCCCTTCACAGAAAATAATATCGTGCTCCTCGTCATCTATTATGCGATAGAAGGTACCGGTTGTAGCAGAGAGATATGCGATATGAGAAACGCCACGGAAGCCTGGGAACTGTTGTAGAAAGCGTATAAAGACGCTAGCAGCAACGAAGTTCAGCCACAAAAACAGGGCGAACTTGAGACGATGAAGGAGGAGGACAAGAACGTTGAGGGAGAACCCATACGAGAAGACGTACCTCGCGCCGTGGAAAGAAAGCGTGACAGAGACTACGTTGATGAGCCTAAGCCGGTGGATGCAAAGAAAAACGATGAACCACCGCTTATGGCTGAGAAAGAAAAAGAAGGCGAAGCGTCAAAGAAAGACGCCGATGAAGTCACAGAAAAGGAGAAAAATCTCAAAAGGCCGAAGAGGCCATGAAAGAAGAGAAAAAGGCTGAAACAGCCGTTGAAGTGATAAAAGAAAATACACTGGTGAAGTATCCACCACCACTCTACCAACGGAACTGCCCTACAAGGAGGACCCCTCAAAGCTCGAGAAAGAGCGTATGAAGAAACGCCGCCACGACAACCACCTGAGAAAGTCGAGGAGATCGACGCAAATACATCGGAGAATGCCGATGAAATAAAACACAAAGTCGAGGATGCCATGCATGCGTCGTCGAAGGCGAACGTAAAAGCCATAGAGACACACGGCGGTGAGGCTGTTGAAGAAATAACCCAGCAGGCTGAAGAAGCCATGCGAAGAGAGAACCAGGAGCGCGGCGTGAAAGAGACGACTGGCACAGCCACGACGGAGGCCCTGCGACATGTTGATCGAAAAGTCGCTAAACAAATGACTGGAGAACGTATCAAGGCCAGTCCTACCGACAAAGACCACGTTAACGAGGAAAAGGTACGTGAGAAAGCCAAGGAGGTGAAGCAGTGGATCAAGGCAAGAAATAGCCTTGAGGCTTACATGTTGAGGAGCCGAACCAACGACAAGTACAAGCTCGCCGGAAAATTAGAAGCGGACGAGAAGGACGAGATCGCGACGACGACCAAGGAAACCCTCAAGGCGATGGACGAGAACCAAAATCCGAAGAAAAAAGAGATCGACGGAAACCGCAATGAAGTCGCGGAGGTGGTCGTCAATAAGATCGATGTACTCGCGAGAAACAATGATGTTAAGGAACATGAAGGGTTCGACATGCCCGATTATGGCAACGAGCCGACGTGCCTGACAGGCTACGTCCTGAAGATGGAAGAAAAACATGCCTATATTTATTACAGCACCGACGAAAGCGAAAAAGCTATAGATAGCTCTCTACACTTCGAACGCCCGATGAAGAAGTACTACGAAGTTTTGCATGTGGTTGATGCAACCAGTGAATACACAATCGGACAATTGAAAGAGTACGATCAAAGAAAGGTGTCAAACGAATATCGAAAAAGTGCTAGAACTAAGGAAGAACGGGTTCATAGAAATGCCTGGTTTGGGAAGCACATGCTGAGCATTGAAGCGAAGTGCTCGAAGACATTTGTTGACGGCAAGTGACGCGCCGCGACGTATGACAGACGAAAAAGAGTTAAGTTTAAAGAGGATCGAAAGACCCACCCAAATGGTTTGAGATTAAGGGGAGAATTTGTAGGCTAATCTCAAAGTCAAAAAGACAACACAAACATTCAATAATTAAAAGCAATGAGACAAGGAAAAACCAAGCATCCAACGTGATGCATGATTGAAGGAAGAGAATTCTAACATGATTTGATATAGAAAAGCATGACCCATAATGGCATGCTATGTGAAAAACAAACGTGTGGAAGAAAATAATAAAAGTAGTCAAAGATGGATTGCTAGATTATTTCTATATATATGTATGATTTGTAATTGTTGATTGAAGAAGAGAAAAAAAAAGAGCTTGGTTGTTTGAAGTGTAAGAAAAGCACATCTCTTCCTCCGTAATAAAAATATTGTTTGAGCGAGTATAATTCCTCTCGTAAAATAGAGCACGAATGTGCATGAGAGAGTAAGCCGGTGGTGGGCGATAAAATATTAAATTCGTGTCTAGTCTCGGATCAACGCTTCCGCAAAATAACAGAAGCAACATCCACAATCAATGTACCTATCTGTCTCGCCCGCCCCGGCCCTAGTGTTTCTATGGTTGTCTGCAGATTCTCTCAACAAAAGATCAATAACTTTTGCACCTTTGCGCTGCATATCGCCTTAGTTATTATTCATTATCTGAGCTCGGGAAAATTCGACCCCAGCCATCCATTAAGTAATCAGATGGAAGCCTCTGAAACTTGTAGTAGTAACAGCTGACTTGTAATAACAATATGATCTCGATCTATTTGCATGGTTTTCGGCCAAACTTAATAACCTTAATAAAGTACTAAAAACCGTAGTACAATATCAATCTTCCATGTAGCTTAATGTAAAACAAGACCTAACCGCTACATCAAGACCTATACTTGACTCTACGTAAATGAGAAGCTCAATACAAACACATATATGAAGATCAATGGATCAAGGGTAAATTTCTTGTTGAAACCATGTAGTACACAGATACGGTGAGTATGAAGATCAATAGATCAAGGATAGAGTTCTTGGTTGAAGATGGAGATTTGTTGAGAACATTTGAGCAAGTGTTTATATTATAGTCTGAATTTACTCTCTTTTGAAGTGATTACCGATTTTGATGATTGTGAATTTGTAGAAACACGAAAGTAAAATACACGAAAGATTTACGGTTCTGGTTCAACCTACTCCACGACCAAGATCAACTCTCTTTATTAATTATCAAGGGTAGAATGTTACAGGTACGATATGAAAAGCTTATACAATTTTTTTCTAATACGTACTGTAATATAACTTTTCTCACGTAAAGCTAACTTCCAAACTGCTCTTTCAATGGTGGAACATAACTGCAACCAATGACTCATCATTATCAGTTCTCACTCTGAAGTTGCCGACATAAACATCAACTTAATTCCTTCAGCAATAAATACTACGAGCAGCTCATATTATAAGCTTTACTTCCCCACCTTAAAGCACTAATCCTGAGATGATCTTCATGCCACAATGTTCACTAATACAGTGAACATTCAGTACAACCAATCCACTCCAAGCACAAACCAAATTTCTTGCATGGGAGTGGCCTGGTTAACACATCAGTTGGGTTATTTTTTCGTGCTAACCTTCTTAACACATGTATATGTTTCCAATGACATATTTTAAATAGTGTAGTCTGACATCTGTATTCTTGGTTCTCTCGTGATGAACGTTATTCTTTGATAAAGGCACAACTTCTTGATATCACGTATTTCCATAGTCCGCTGACTAATCCCCAACTCATCGACCAGCCCCTTTAGCCATAATCCTTTTATTGCTTCAGCTAAAGCGACATATTCAGCCTCTGTGCTCGACAAATCAACAATGTTTTGAAGACTTGCTTTCCACGAAATTGGAGTACCAAGGTGAAAACTGTACCGCCCCGTTTCCTATTACCTTTTTACGCCTTTAACAAAAACGGGCGCGTACATCCGATCTAGTTCCTTTCACAATAATGTACATATATGTACCTATCATACGAGTTACAAAATGCAACAGTCTATAGCTGTATCTATTCTATATGCTAACGATGAACCAGAGGGATGCAGGAGGAGAGCACGGCCGGCCAACCTTGAATCCATGCTTTGTATGATGATGCGTTCTACGTAACCTGCTAATTATCTACAACAACTGTGAAGACAACTATTCAGAGTATGATCGCAACATGTTAACTAATAACAAATGACAATAACATAAACAGTAGTACATTCCTTTCCATCAATATCGTAATTATGCCATCATAAAATCATCATGCATATGACTGTCATTCATAGGATCCGTAGAGCACATGTCATTCTATATGTCCATTTACTTTCATACTCCCATTATAGACTAGCTAGACGGTCCTGTACGCCCAGTCGGCGCCCATGCATGGGACTTTGTAACCATTTCGTAATCCCCCTATTTGTAGGGATACGTGTTGCCTGTACAGGACTGTAAAATCCCCCTATTTGTAGGGATGTATGCCGTAGCATCCGTATCATACCATCGGTAGTCGTAGCAGTCATAACGGTTTCTCCCTTCATTTTATATGTATGCAATGCTATATAAAATACCATATATAACACATAAATCATATGAACGCACTTTACGGTCATATAATTCACATCGATCATGAATAGCATATAAAGCACATATTAGTCAATTAATACATAAAAAACATGTAAGCACATAAGGCACATAAGGTACATGTTGCAAATCATACTCACCAGTTTCGCTTATTTTCTCCGCTCGCTTACGCGACCTTGTCCTTGCCCTTATCGGACTCCTGACCTATACAATTTTTCTATCCGTGAATATGAAATCCTATAATGACATGCGTGCGTGATATGCATGCTTTATTATGCATGATCACTTCGATTCGTAACGCTTACTTTCTGTTTATCAGTTATAACGTATTAGACTCCTGGCTTAGAGGTTTTAGGTTTAATCAATATCGTGCTTGTATTAAAAATTGATAACTATACTGTACTGAAAAATACTATTGAAAACCCTAATTCCTGTTATGTTGAAAACCCTAAAATATCGGAAACCCCAATACTATACTGAAAACTTTTCTTATGTCTACTAGTTAATTACTTAACATAATTATTAATCCCTAACATGCATATATATATATATATATATATTATGAAAATATTATTAAATTCTTTTACCTTCACTAATTGATCGTCTTTTATCTTCCCTGTTTTAATTATATATAATTCATGCTATTATATACATAGGTGTCGATTTCCTCAAGGCTAAGGAAACTTTTCATTAATCATTATTAACAATAATTTTACAACCAACACGTGTGTCCACTTTTTGTTTGATTGAGACAACAATTAAAATTTCAGGAACATTCCCCTATTTCGAGATTTCAACTTAATAAAAGATCGATCGAGCTTCAAATTTCTATTCGAGATTTCAACTTAATAAAAGATCTCGAGACTTCAAATTTGTATTCGAGATTTCAGCTTAATAAAAGATCTCGAGACTTTGAATTTCTCCCCATTAATTTCGAAGTAATATCTCGAAGTCTACACCTATCGAAAACTTAGTGGCACATGTCGAGACTTTAATATGACATCGAAATCCTTAAACAACAATTGCTTTCTTTCGTCGAGACTTTAATATGATATCGAAATCTTTAAACAATTGCTTTCTTTCGACATCCTATAACTGCAATACCTTTAAAACACCTTTTCCTTTCGAAATTTCTCCAAAAATCGATCAAACCCTAACATTCTCAAGAACCTCAAGAATATCATCAAACTTCCTAACTTATTTGATCACTTAATTAATACACATATGCAATTTTCTCAAAAACCTGAGAAAACCCTAGATAATTTATACCAACAACTTAATTTCCAGATGAACCGAAAACTTTTATACATACAAAATAATCCCAGATCTGAAAGTTTTACCAAGCTACTATATTATTTCAGTACTTAACTACCTTTTAACTAGAATACTTATCTAATATCACATAGATCACATAATGATATAAGGTATACAATTATCGAAAGTATGCTAAGTATACTATGTGTAAGAAATTCTTTTCTATACCTCACGTTGGAATCAGATTTTTGCATTGTTGAAGCTTCTGTTCTTGTTTTGGAAACCTTATTCGATGTTCTTTCTTTGTTAATGAATGTTCTTATTTTTAACGAGGGTTTTCCACTTGATAACATGTTATAGATATATATAAAAAAATGGGACGTGACAAGTTGGTAATGATTTTTCCTCTTATGCTAAGTATGCTTTAGTAGTTATCTCTTCCTATCGAACTTTAACTCCTTCCAAGTTCTTATCGAAAACCTAAGTTCCATTTAATACTTATTCAAACTCATGACACACTAATTAAATATTATTTTTCTCTATATCATATCATAAAATGAATTATGCAATGTATAAATTCGTGTATATGCATGTACTTATGATATGAGGTTGTAGGTAAGGTTTCGGTTCCTGACAATTCCCCCCCCCCCTTTTAAAATTTCGACCTCGAAATTTCATACCTGTCTCAGTCAATAACCATGGGTACTGCGTCTCTATATTTTCCACTGTTTCCCATGTAGCTTCACGGATCGAATGATTCTTCCATCTCACTTTTACCATCGGAATCGTTTGATTCCGTAACTGTTTGTCAGCATATCCTAAGATTTCCGCCGGTTCTTCTACGTAATTAAGATCATCAGAAACACTTATCGGTTCCTCACGTAGAACGTGAGCAGGATCTGATCTGTATCGCCGTAACATAGTGACGTGAAAAACATTGTGTATCTGTGAAAGTTCAGGTGGTAGTGCTAATCGACATGCTAACGGTCCAATTCGTTCAAGTATCTCGTACGGTCCGATATATCGCAGACTTAACTTTCCTTTCTTTCCAAATTGCAACACACCTTTCCAAGGAGATCGTCGCCGTGTTGCACTTAGTTCTTAGGTTTGCGAAAAAAATTCTAAGTAACTTAGTGGTGTGACATAACTACTCGCAAAAATACTTTCTCCCCAACTTCATATTCCATTTCTTGTCGATGTTGGTCTATATAACTCTTCTGTCTATCCTGGGCTGCTTTGAGTCGACTTTTGACTACCTTAATCTTTTCCATCGTATCCTGAATTAAGTCTGGCCCTTCCAATACTTGTTCTCCTTCCATATCCCAACAGATTGGGTTACGAATTTCCGAACGTATAAGGCTTCGTACGGGGCCATTCCATTACTTGAATGGAACTGATTATTATAGGCAAATTCCATTAGTACTATATAATCATCCCATGATCCTTTGAATTCGCTTACACATGCTCGAAGCATATCTTCTAGTGTCTGTATCGTCTTTTTGACTGACCGTCAGTTTGTGGATGAAACGCCGTACTAAAATGTAATTTAGTTCCGAGCGCTTCCTGTAAACTTCCCCAAAATCTGGAAGTAAATCGGGGATCACGATTAGATACTATGGACGTAGGTACTCCATGTAGTCGAACTATTTCGTTGACGTATCTTTCTGCCAGATATTCCAACGTAGAACCCCATGGTAGAAAATGAACTGACTTTGTAAGCCTGTCGACTATTACCCAGACGACATCATTTTTCTTGGTCGTTGGAGGAAGTCCATAAAGAAAATCCATCGTTATACGTTCCCATTTCCAAACCGGTATGGGTAAGGGATGTAATTTACCTACTGGTGTTTGGTGTTCAGCTTTGATTTGCTGATACGTTAAACATTTCAGAACGTACTCGGCCACGTCTTTCTCATTATTGGCCACCAATAGAGGGATTTAAGGGTTCGATACATCTTTGTACTGCCCGGATGCATGGCATAAGGAGCAGTGTGTGCCTCTTCCATTATTTCTTGTCGAAGACTATCAATATTAGGAACACATATGCGGCCATTTATCGTCAAAGTGCCATTATCACCTATTACAAAAGGCTTTCCTAATCCTTGTTTTACTTTATCAGCAATCTTAGCTATCTTTTCGTCTTTAAACTGTACTTGTCTAATTCGATCTAACATAATAGGTCGAACTACAATTGAGGCACAGCTAGCACCGGTATCGTCTACTTTCATCTCTGTATTCATCTTCCTGAGGTCAATTATACTTGATAAAGAACATACTGATAAATAAGAGATGGTACCATATGATTTTTGACTTAAGGCGTCAGCAACGACGTTAGCCTTTCCAAGATGATACTCTATAGTACAATCGTAATCTTTTAACAGCTCGATCCATCGCCTCTGTCTCATATTCAATTCCTTCTGGCTTAATAGATATTTAAGGCTCTCGTGATCAGTAAATATCTGAAATGTTGCTCCGTATAAATAGTGTCGCCATATCTTTAGTGCGAACACCACGACCGCTAGCTCTAAGTCGTGAGTTGGGTAGAATGTTTCGTATGGCTTCAGCTGTCGATATGCATACGCCACTACTTTTCCGTGTTGCATTAGCACGCATCCTAGTCCTTGACACGATGCGTCGCTATAAATCACGAAACCTTCGGTACCTGATGGAATAGTTAGCACAGGAGCTGTCGTTAATCGTTCATTCAATTCTTCAAAACTCCTTTGGCAGTCATCAGTCCACTTAAATATAGCTCCTTTACGCAGTAACTTCGTCATTGGGGTTGCTATCAGTGAGAAATTCTCGACGAACCGTCGATAATATCCGGCCAATCCCAGAAAACTTCTGCCACATTTTTAGGGCTCTCCCACTTGATCACTGCTTCAATTTTGCTGGGATCGACTTGGATACCTTTGCCTGAAACTACGTGCCCCAGAAACACTACTTGATCTAACCAAAATTCGCACTTAGAAAGTTTCGCATACAATTTCTTTTCTTGCAAAGTTTGAAGTACAACCCTCAAATGTTGTTCGTGCTCCTCTTTTGACTTGGAATATACCAATATATCGTCAATAAAGACGATTACGAACTGGTCTAAGTATGGTCGGAAGACATCATTCATCAAGGCCATAAAGACTGCATGGGCATTCGTCAATCCAAAGGGCATAACTAGAAATTCATAATGCCCATATCTTGTTCTAAAGGCAGTTTTTGGAATATCTCCATCTGCGATCTTCAGTTGATGGTATCCTGATCTTAAATCGATTTTCGAAAAGACTCTAGAGCCTTGTAGCTGGTCAAATAGATCATCAATCCGAGGCAATGGATACTTATTTTTCACCGTTACCTTATTTAACTGTCTGTAATCAATGCACAATCTAAGCGTCCCATCCTTCTTTTGACGAAGAGAACAGGCTCGGTCGTATATAGCCTTTATCTAATAATTCCTTCAGTTGTACCTTTAACTCATTCAATTCTATTGGAGCCATCCGGTATGGTGGAATAGAAATTGGCGCTGTGCCTGGTTGAAGTTCAATAGTGAATTATGTATCCCGATCGGGAGGTAATCCTGGTAACTCTTCGAGAAAGATATCAGGATATTCACCGACTACCGGAATATCTTCTATTTTCAATCCACTTAACTGTGCATCTATAACATAGGCTATATACCCTTCGCATCCTTTACTAATCATCTTAGAAGCTTCAAAGCTTGATATCCGATGTGCCGTCCGTATGCTCTTCTCCCTAAAGTATTATATGGGTTTGATCTATAAGGGTCAATTCAATTTCCTTTTTGAAACAGTCAAGCTTCGCCCGGTATTTTGATAACCAGTCCATGCCTAATATTACGTCAAAATCCATTAAAGGAATAATGAACAGGGTTGTCCACATTTCTATACCGTTACTGATAACTTTGCATTCTGGGTATACGGTGTTTACTATAACTATTTCTCCCGTTGGAGGTCGAACGTATAACTCATCCTCTAGGGGTTCGGGTTTATTAGGTAATAATGATGCAAATGTTCGTGAAATGAATGAATGAGTGGCACCTGGATCGAATAAAACATATGTATCAATATCACAGATAGATAATTTACCCGTAATTGCGTGTGATCCCTCTTTGGCCTCATCACGAGTCATTGTAAAAATCCTTGCTTGTGCTGGCGGCCTATAGGCTTGGCCTCCGGAGTCTCCTCTTCCAGAACTTGTACTAAACGATCCTCGGCCCCTTCATCTTCCACGATTTGCATAAGTTCCACTGACTCTTCATTGATCTACTGTGGGTTCTGTTTGTAATGTTGGGCAATTCCTTGCTAAGTGTCCCCGTTGCCATCGAAATCATTCGCCTGTGAGCCATCTACAGACGCCCAGATGGTTCTTCCCGCAATGTTCACATGCTGGTATGGTTTGTGAAATTCCTCGTCTGACCGGTCTTATTCCGCCCGTACTGCCCCTTGTGGAACTACTTTGCATGCTCATTGGTCTAGGTGCACTATATGTCTTTTTCGTCTTTCCACTCGACGATTCTTCCCCCCGGCCTTCTTTTATTACTCTGAAAATTTCTGGATTCAGCTCTAATCTTTCGGCGCGAATAGCCGCCGCCCTCTTTCCCGTAGGACTCCATATCTAATGGTGTAATACGATTTCTAATCGTGTAACGGAGCCCAGCTTCGAACCCTCGGCATTTATTTCTTTCAATGGCAACCATGTGCGGGGCATAACGGGATAACTGATTAAATTGCACTTCATACTCGCCTATGGAACTGCTTCCTTGTTTCAGTTCTAAGAATTCCTTCTCTTTCTGATCTTTGTAAACTTCGGGCATGTAAGCATCGTTAAATTCTCTTAGAAAGTCTTTCCAAGTCAACACTGGGGGGCTGTACCATACTATCTGAAATAGTCTCCCACCATTCATATGCGTCTCCCTGTAAGAGTGAGACCGCATAGTCGAACTTCTCTTCTGGTGTACACTGCATCATATTGAACACCCTTTCGGTTCTTTTCAACCATGTTTCTGCTTCAGCAGGGTCTGTCGTACCCATGAAATCCACAGCACCCATCTTTCTTAATTTATCATACCGTCGTTCTCGGGGAGTTGTCAGGGGGTGTTCAGATTCAAACTGTCTAAGTGTATGAGATGAATGGGATTCAGGTACAGTCGTTCTTCCTCCTCCCTCTATAGTAGGTTCATCACGTTCTATAGGTATCGGATCACCTATTGCCCTTTGCCTATATATGCAAGAAAGTTTAAGGGCAATTCATAACATGCACATACTATGCAAATGTCTACAGAACATAAAGCCTAGGCTCTGATACCACTACATGTAACGCCCCGTTTCCTATTACCTTTTTACGCAGCTATAAAATTTTCATATAAAATTTTTCGCGATTCCCATAACCATTTCCTTTAACAAAAACGGGCGCGTACATCCGGTCTAGTTCCTTTCACAATAATGTACATATATGTACCTATCATACGAGTTACAAAATGCAACAGTCTAGAGCTGTTTCTATTCTATATGCTAACGATGAACCAAAGGGATGCAGGAGGAGAGCGCGGCCGGCCAACCTTGAATCCATGCTTTGTATGATGATGCGTTCTACGCAGCCTACTAATTATCTACAACAACTGTGAAGACAACTATTCAGAGTATGATTGCAACATGTTAACTAATAACAAATGACAATAACATAAACAGTAGTCCATTCCTTTCCATCAATATCGTAATTATGCCATCATAGAATCATCATGCATATGACTGTCATTCATAGGATCCGTAGAGCACATGTCATTCTATATGTCCATTTACTTTCATACTCCCGTTATAGACTAGCTAGACTGTACTGTACGCCCAGTCGGCGCCCATGTATGGGACTTTGTAACCATTTCGTAATCCCCCTATTTGTAGGGATACGTGTTGCCTGTACAGGACTCTGTAAAATCCCCCTATTTGTAGGGATGTATGCCGTAGCATCCGTATCATACCATCAGTAGTCGTAGCAGTCATAACAGTTTCTCCCTTCATTTTATATGTATGCAATGCTATATAAAATACCTTATATAACACATAAATCATATGAACACACTTTACGGTCACATAATTCACATCGACCATGGATAGCATATAAAGCACATATTAGTCAATTAATACATAAAAAACATGTAAGCACATAAGGCACATAAGGTACATGTTGCAAATCATACTCACCAGTTTCGCTTATTTTCTCCGCTCGCTTACGCGACCTTGTCCTTGCCCTTATCGGACTCTTGACCTATACAATTTTTCTATCCGTGAATATGAAATCCTATAATGACATGCGTGCGTGATATGCATGCTTTATTATGCATGATCACTTCGATTCGTAACGCTTACTTTCTGTTTATCAGTTATAACGTATTAGACTCCTGGCTTAGAGGTTTTAGGTTTAATCAATATCGTGCTTGTATTAAAAATTGATAACTATACTGTACTGAAAAATACTATTGAAAACCCTAATTCCTGTTATGTTGAAAACCCTAAAATATCGGAAACCCCAATACTATACTGAAAACTTTTCTTATGTCTACTAGTTAATTATTAACATAATTATTAATCCCTAACATGCATATATATATATAAATATATTATGAAAATATTATTAAATTCTTTTACCTTCAATAATTGATCGTCTCTTATCTTCCCTGTTTTAATTATATATAATTCATGCTATTATATACATAGGTGTCGATTTCCTCAAGGCTAAGGAAACTTTTCATTAATCATTATTAACAATGATTTTACAACCAACACGTGTGTCCACTTTTTGTTTGATTGAGACAACAATTAAAATTTCAAGAACGTTCCCCTATTTCGAGATTTCAACTTAATAAAAGATCTCGAGCTTCAAATTTCTATTCGAGATTTCAACTTAATAAAAGATCTTGAGACTTCAAATTTGTATTCGATATTTCAGTTTAATAAAAGATCTCGAGACTTTGAATTTCTCCCCATTAATTTCGAAGTAATATCTCGAAGTCTACACCTATCGAAAACTTAGTGGCACATGTTGAGACTTTAATATGACATCGAAATCTTTAAACAACAATTGCTTTCTTTCGTTGAGACTTTAATATGATATCGAAATATTTAATCAACAATTGCTTTCTTTCGACATCCTATAACTGCAATACCCTTAAAACACCTTTTCCTTTCGAAATTTCTCCAAAATTCGATCAAACCCTAACATTCTCAAGAACCTCAAGAATATCATCAAACTTCTTAACTTATTTGATCACTTAATTAATACACAGCAATTTTCTCAAAACCTGAGAAAACCCTAGACAATTTATACCAACAACTTAATTTCTAGATGAACCGAAAACTTTTATACATACAAAATAATCCCAGATCTGAAAGTTTTACCAAGCTACTATATTATTTCAGTACTTACCTACCTTTTAACTAGAATACTTATCTAATATCACATAGATCACATAATGATATAAGGTATACAATTATCGAAAGTATGCTAAGTATACTATGTGTAAGAAATTCTTTTCTATACCTCACGTTGGAATCAGATTTTTGCATTGTTGAAGCTTCTGTTCTTGTTTTGAAAACCTTATTCGATGTTCTTTCTTTTTTAATGAATGTTCTTATTTTTAACGAGGGTTTTCCACTTGATAACATGTTATAGATATATATAAAAAAAGTGACGTGACAAGTTGGTAATGATTTTTCCTCTTATGCTAAGTATGCTTTAATAGTTATCTCTTCCTATCGAGAACTTTAACTCCTTCCAAGTTCTTATCGAAAACCTAAGTTCCATTTAATACTTATTCAAACTCATGACACACTAATTAAATATTATTTTTCTCTATATCATATCATAAAATGAATTATGCAATGTATAAATTCGTGTATATGCATGTACTTATGATATGAGGTTTTAGGTAAGGTTTCGGTTCCTGACAAAAACATAGCCAGTCAGACTTCCTAGAATTCAAACAGCCAGTGTAATTCGAATCCACAAACCCAGCTACTTCAAGACTGTTTGTTGTCAATTTATTTGCTGTAATTTCGTACCTTTAGTTTGTGTCCCTTTGATGTATTTCATCACCCACTTCAGAGCCGACCGATGCTCTTGCCTTTGTCTAGCCATGAATCTGCTGATAAGCTCACTGCATAAGAAAGAAAGATCAGGTCTGGTACAGACAAAGCATACATAATCGATCCCACAACACTTGCTCAAGTAATTGCGTTTTTGCTTTCATATATTCCTCTTCTTCAGACATCATATTTTCTGTGTCTTTTGCTCAACTTAAAATGCGCTGCAATGGGAGTAGAAACCTTCTTAGCGTCGTGCATTAGCCTCTTCAACACACAACCCAAATAGTTGCTCTGAGATAATGTTAAGACTCTTTCAGCTCGATTTCTCTCAATTTCCATGCCCAAAATTCTCCTTGCTGGACCACGATTTTTATGTCAAACGCTGAACTTAACGCTTTCTTGAATCCTCTTCATATCTTTGCTAGGGGTGTTCGTTCTGTACAAACCGTACCGAACCGAACCGAACCGGAATTTTGGTTCTCCAACTTTAAGAACCGAATACCGATTCTGTAAATTCCGTTTTACCGAAATACCGAATTTTCAATAAAAAATAAAATAAAAAAGAATTTTCAGTAATATTAAAATTAATTCATATAATTTAATATAATTATAGGTATATATTTTTCACTATTAATATAATATAATATAAACATTTTGGTAATTCGGTATACGGATTTTACCAAAATAAAAATCTATACCGAACCGATCGATTTTTTTAACCGAATATCGAACAGAAATGGTTTGTACCGACTTTTGGTAATTCGGTATATCCGGTCGGTATACTGAATTATGCACACCCCTATCTTTGGAAGCGATTAACATATCATCGACGTATAATAGAAGATACATCATATCCTGATCTGAAGAACCTTGTAAGTACACACAAGCATCAAACTTACTTCGATTAAACCGTATTCCAGCATGAATCTTTCAAAGCGCTTGTTCCACTGTCTTGGAGATTGTTTCAACCCTTATAACCATTTCTTGAGCAAACATACGTGATCCTCTTTACCCTGTACTTGAAATCCTTCAGGCTGTGACATATATATATATATATATATATACATATATATATGCTCCACAAGTTCACCGTACAGAAAAGCGGTCTTTACATAAGTCGTAGATCTATGTTTTACAAAAAAATCGTTTTCAATACATTCCCTCTGTGTAAAACCTCTAGCGACAAGCCTAGCCTTGTATCTGAGTTGATCTTTAGCCCCGACTTCAAGTTTTGCTTGAAAATCCATTTATAGCTCACTTAGTTCTGTTGTTTTGGCTTCTTTACTAGCGACCAAGTACAGTTCTTCATGAGAGATTCTATCTAATCTCTCATTGCTCTTTGCCAATCCCTACTGCTACTTCCCTTTATTGCCTCGTTATAAGTCCAAGGTTCATCATCAATATCCTCAGCAACAACTAATGCATAAGCAATACACTACTAGAAAATATAGTATTAGACACGGAAAATTCTGTCTAAAACTAAAATTCTGTTTCAACTGAGGCATTAGACACGGAATTATCAGTGTCTGAATGTGTAGGTATTGCTCTCGTTACAAATTGGATACGGATAAGATCCTGTTTCTAAAATAAATTTTGTTACAGAGAATTCCATCTCAAATCCGTGTCTAATAATGAAGAATAATATCAAAATCAGACACGGATATTTCTGTTTCTAAAATTGAATTTATGTGTCTTATGAATTATCCAAAATTGAATCCCACATACCAACTAAAGTTGCATCACAGTCTTCACATGCATTTAAGACTAGAATTCACCAAAAATATTATGTCATCAAAAGCCACAAATCTAACCTAAAATATCTATCATGAAGTTCATTTTTTTCAGGAAATACTTGGATATTTATGATTTGGAAGTCCAACACCTCGAAGCAAATCTCTTATCACCAATTCAAGCTTTTCTTCACGCTTGTTAGAGTCTTCGAGGGCATGAAGAAGTTGTTCTTCTCTCGATAGAAACAATTCTTCTCTCTTTTTATAATCTTCTTCAAATCTCTTAAATTTATCATCCATCGCATCATTTCGGGCTTCATACGATTGCATGGGCCCGTCGGGCAAACTGGTAAGAAATTCATATCGCTCTAGTGCTTCGATGTTCGCCCTTTGAAGCGTTTCTTGGACATTCTTGGCCCTATTAGCAGCCGCCATTTCGCGGAGTACTTTTTCGACTAGGGCTTTATGGGCACTTTGATCACAGTCAGAGTTGAGTTTGCTGCTGCCTAGTCAGCATTTGCAGGGCGGTTCTTGGGCTTGGGCTTATGGGCCCGCAGACGAGATTCATGGTGTGTTGATCCGATCAATTGTTCGCTGAAAGGGGTTCGTTTGCGTAGCTATTTCGCTTCACAGAAGTGAAGTGTGGCTCGCCTCTGTTTTCCTCTATTTTTTGATGAATCTTAGGACCAAGAAACCTATCATTAGCTCTTCTTCCCTTCGTTGGAGTTGGAGTGTCCCCTTTTACGCTTCTGATAAATTAATGCAAGCTTTCTGTACGAACAAGAATGTAATAAGATACACAAAGATAGGTATGAAGTATGATCGTTTTAGGGATGGATATGTTTGCAGAAGTTACCAATTGGTCCCAGCGATTTGTGAATGCTGAGATCCATGAAATCTTTCATGCTATTGAGAACTTCAGTTATCTGCAACATTGTTCACTTGATAGTGTAACAAATCGATGGCATTTTGTCTCGTTAAATAGAGAAGATAACGAAGAAAGCAAACCTGTAAACACCGAATAAATTGCTTGGGATATCCCAGGTCATTCACAATGGGCAGCTCCATGCTCTTTTTGAGCCGATCTTTGGCTAAGGCAAATCTGAGTTCATGAAGATGTATATAGATTTAGGAAAGAAGTATCGAAACCTTAAACAACAGAGTGGAAGTAATATGAATAGAAGACACACCTGTTCAAATCTGCTGCGAAATCCCCCGAAGAAGGCATCATTGTATCGAAGTCCATGAGCTGCGTGAACTAACTGAATAATCTATTACAGAAAGAAAACTTTGTCAATGATGGTTCATCTTAATTAGTAGAGATAAAAGGTAAAGTTGAGACCTGGGGAACGAAAGCTGTCCTTCGCATAAACTCTTCATGATTTAGTGCACAGAATTCCCAGGAGAGCATCTATTAATTACACGACGAACGGAAATGTGAAATCATTTTCTATTTCATTCTGATGAGCTCAACGTAATGCAACAGATTATACCTTCAAATGTGGTGATTAACCTAATGCATACTTTTATGATCCAATTCAAGGTAATATGTTTTCATCTTCTTCCATTCCTATTAACGAGCTAAACAAAATCCAACATTAGAAAGGGAAATGAAACATAAAGAACTCTATTGCATATTTCACCAATCAGACACACATACAAAACACAACAATCAGACACACTTACATGAGCCAATCGTTTATGCCAAACATACGATCTGTCATCACGCTGGTTCGACTGCTGCTACTTGTCCAACCACAATGCAACCATGAAGTGGATAGATGCCGTTTACTTTTGTTCCTTTCTTGACGGTCATGGAACCCTTCGAAACTCGTATCATTCCAGCCTCTGCTTTAATGGTGTAGCCAAGATCATCAAGAACACCAACTGAAATTAGATTTCTCTTGAGCTTTGGAATGTATCGAACATCAATCAATATCTTTTCTGAGCCGTTATGAAATCTGATGCAGACTGAGCCAACCCCTTCAATTTTGCATGGTTTGTCATCGCCTAAATAAACAGTTCCACCATCTATCTCTCTGAAATTTCTAAACCACAACTTGTTTGATGACATGTGGAAAGTGCATCCTGAATCTGAATGCCATTTCGAATCCTTATCATCCCCAGAAACAGCTAAAACATACACAGATCCATCTCCATCCGCAACAACGGATGCCTCTGCAATCTCTTTGGCCTTTTCAGATTTATTCTTCACCATTTGAGGACATATTCTTCGTATGTGACCCTCCTCGTGACAATGGTAACACTTGATCTTAATCCGAGATTTTGATATTTCATTTTTCTCTGATTTCTTTATCCCCACCTTCTCTGCTCTGCCTCGTAAAACCATGCTTTCGGCCATGCTCATCTTAACCTCATTCTTGAGATTTAATTCTCTAGAATTCAGCACTGATTGTACATCATCGAACGTAACTTCCTCTCTTCCGTATAAGAGAGATTCCTTGAATGTGGTATAGCTTTTAGGCAATGCACTCAAGCGAAGGAGCGCCTGATCTTCATCTTCAATTTTAACTTTAATATTTTCAAGATCAAGAATAATCTTATTGAATGTTTCTAACTGCTCGTTAATGGGTCAATCTGTCGACATAAAATACCACATGGGCTTTGAATGGTCAAATGGGCAATGTGAAGGAAGGAAAAATAACAAGTTGGCGCCGAATTTCTTTTTGGTTTGCTGACATTATTTTAGTTGTTCACATTCTGGCCTATAAAAGGCCATCAAGCTTCGACAGATAGAAATCATCCCACAGAAGAAATAAAAGAGAGAGAATAGAGAGAAATAAAAGAATAGAGAGTTTGTCGGTATTTTCTCCGACTATAAAGAGAGAGTTTGAGGGTTTTCTCCTTTATAGATTGAGAGGTTGTAACTCCTATATTTTTCCTCTATAGTGGATTCTTCTTCCTTGCCCGTGGTTTTTACCCCAATTTGTTTGGGGGTTTTTCACGTTAAATCTCGGTGTCCACTTTTATCTTTAATTGTTCAAATATAAGTCACAGTATTACTCGACCGGATTCGCTTCCACGCCAACAATTGGTACCAGAGCCTAGCTTGAGTTTTATATATCTATTTATCGTATGCTCTGTGGTTGCCACTAACGTGGACCCTCCACATAAAAAAAAATAGATATTATATCGCCCTTGTTACGGTGAAGAAAAAGCTGGTACGAGTTCAATAATTATCTGCTGCAACTCCATCGGAGGTATCGCTCACGACTGAGCATAAATTATGGCGGCTAAATTCGATATTGAAAAGTTCAACGGGAGAAACTTCTCACTGTGGAAATTAAAGATAAAGGCGATCTTGCAAAAGGACGGATGTCTGGAGGCTATCGATGGAAAACCAGCTACAGTGATAGACGAAAAGAAATGGAACGAGATGGACGGGAGCGCTGTCGCAAATCTCATCTAGCACTAGCAGATGAGATATTGTCTAGCGTCGAAGAAAAGAAAACGGCAAAGGAGATATCGGACCATCTAACAAATCTGTACGAGCCGACGTCGTTACACAACAAAATTTTCTTGAAGAGAAAATTGTTTTCCTTGAGAATGTCTGAATCTACTTCGTTGACGGAGCATCTCAACGTCTTGAATACTCTATTTTCCCAACTAACACCGTTGGGGTATAAAACAGAGGACAAAGAACGTGCGGAAATTCTACTTCAAAGTCTGCCTGATTTGTATGATCAACACATCATCAACTTGACGAACAACGTGAAGGTTATGGTCTTCAATAACATCGCAGCTGCTATTCTCAAAGAAGAAAATCGGCGAAAGAACAAGGAGGACTAGCAAGCAGGCTCGCAACAGGTTGAAGCTTTGACGGTGATGAAAGGGAGATCAACGGAACATGGTTCAAGTGGGAGTCACACTCAAGGCAAGGGAAAATCAAGAAGTAAGAAGAAGGATATGAAATGCTACCATTGTGGAAAGAAGGGTCACTTGAAGAAGGATTGTTGGAGCCTGAAGAATTCCAATCCTCAGGGAAATCTGGCAAACGCGTCAGATGGAGACGTATTGTGTAGCGAAGCAGCTATCTCAACAGAGAGCAGGAAGACGTATGATGATATATGGCTTCTTGACTCAGGCGCAACTTATCATATGACCTCTCGAAGAGACTGGTTCAATCACTACGAACCTATCTTAGGAGCATCTGTGTTGCGAAGATAATGCCTTAAAGATCGTAGGCGTTGGAACCGTGAGGTTGAAGTTGCACGATGGTACAGTTCGCACTATTCAAGGAGTGCGGCACGTGGAAGGTCTAAAGAAGAATTTATTATCTGTGGGACGGCTCGATGATCTTGGTTGTGAAATCAAAGTTCGGGGAGGAATAATGAAAATATTCCGGGGAGCACTTGTAGTCATGAAAGGTGAAAAGGTTGCTGCAAATTTGTATATGCTGTTGGGAGAGACGGTGCAAGAAGGGGAAGCATATGTGGCTTCAGGAGGTTCAAGCGAAAGATCTATTATGCTGTGGCATCAGAAGCTTGGCCATATGTCAGAACAAGGCATGAAAATTCTTGCGGGCCAGAATCTACTTCCGGGTCTCACGAAGGTGTCACTACCGTTCTGTGAGCATTGCGTAGCAAACAAGTAGCATCGGCTACAGTTCAACACATCAAATTCTAGAAGCAACGATATTCTAGAATTGGTTCACTCTAATGTATGGCAGTCACCAGTTTCATCCCGAGGAGGAGGGAAGTATTTCGTATCATTCATCGACGATTACTCCCGGAGATGTTGGGTGTACATCATCAAGAGTAAGGGAGATGTGTTCGTTACCTTCAAGAATTTCAAGGCTCGGGTCGAACTTGATACAGGAAAGAAGATCAAGTGTTTGAGGACGGATAATGGAGGAGAATATACTGCAGAGAACTTGATAGCTTTTGCAAAAGGGAAGGCATCAAAAGGCACTACACTACGGCGTATACTCCACAACAAAATGGAGTAGCGGAGCAGATGAAAAGGACTCTATTGGAGAGAACAAGAGCGATGTTGGGAGCTGCAAGTCTGGATAAATCATACTGGGCAGAAGCAGTCAACACCGCCTGCTACGTGATCAATTGGTCGCCTTCAAGGGCAATTGATCAGAAGACGCCGATGGAGATGTGGACCGGAAAGCCAGCGGATTATTCCAAACTCCATGTATTTGGAAGTCCTGTGTACGTGATGTACAACGCCCAAGAAACTACGAAACTGAATCCGAAGTCCAGAAAGTGTTTGTTCTTGGAGTATGCTGATGGTGTGAAGGGGTATCACCTGTGGGATCTCACTGCTCACAAGGTTGTCATCGGCAGGGAGGTTATCTTTTTAGAAGATAAACAAATCGGAGGAAATGATAGCACTACAAAGGAAAGCCCAGAAACTACGACGATTCAGGTGAAAGGGAAGTTCGCGGAACAAGATTCTTCTGAAGCAGCACCGGAGCACGAGGAAGGGCCAAGCGTATCTTCAGAGCTAGAACTTAGAAGGGGCACACGCAAAAGTGCCGCACCATCCTGGCATGAAGATTACAATATGGACAATAACGTTGCATATTGTCTTCTAACTGATGACGGAGAGCCATCAACTCTTCAAGAAGCACTGAACAGTTCAGATGCAGATCAGTGGTTGGCGGCAATGCGGGAAGAAATGAAAGCTCTACGGAAAAATAAGAATTGGGAGTTGGTGCCACTACCTCAGGGAAGAAAGGCAATCGGCAATAAATGGGTCTTTAAGATCAAGCGGAACAGCGATGAAGTAGAGCGGTTTCGTGCACGGTTGGTGGTTAAAGGCTAAGCTCAGAAAGAAGGCATTGACTTCAATGAAATATTCTCACCGGTGGTTCGACTGACGACTGTTCGGGTACTCCTAGCGATGTGTGCTACATTCGACCTACATCTAGAACAACTAGATGTGAAGACAACTTTTCTTCATGGAGATCTTGAAGAAGAGATTTATATGCTCCAGCCGGAAGGTTTTGAAGACAAAGAAAAATGGAACTTGGTTTGCAGGTTGAACAAATCTCTATACGGTCTCAAACAGGCGCCGAGGTGTTGGTATAAGAGATTTGATTCCTTCATCATGAGCCTTGGATACAACAGATTGAATGCAGACCCTTGTGCATATTTCAAGAGGTTCGGTAAAAATGATTTTATCATATTTCTGTTGTATGTTGACGCCTTGTTGGTAGCAGGCCCCAACAAAGATCGTGTTGAAGAACTCAAGGCACAGTTGGCTAGGGAATTTGAAATGAAGGACTTGGAACCAGCAAACAAGATTCTAGGGATGCAAATTCACCGAGACAGAAATAACAGGAAGATTTGGCTTTCGCAGAAGAATTATCTGAGAAAGGTCTTGCGACGTTTCAATATGCAAGATTGTAAGCCAATTTCTACCCCACTTCTTGTTAATTTCAAATTATCCTCAAGTATGAGTCCTAGCAGTGAAGAAGGGAGGATGGAGATGTCTCGAGTACCGTATGCATCAGCGGTGGGAAGTCTTATGTTCGCGATGATTTGTACACGACCAGACATTGCACATGCAGTGGGAGTAGTGAGTCGGTACATGGCGAATCCGGGTAAAGAGCATTGGAGCGCAGTGAAGAGGATCCTACGATATATCAGAGGAACCTCAGATGTTGCATTATGTTATGGAGGAGCAGACTTTACTGTCAGAGGGTATGTTGACTCTGATTATGCAGGTGATCTTGACAAGAGCAAATCTACCACGGGATATGTGTTCACTCTTACTGGCAGAGCCGTAAGCTGGGTATCGAAGCTTCAGTCCGTTGTCGCGACGTCAACAACTGAAGCAGAATATATTGCAGCTACGCAGGCAAGTAAAGAGGCTGTATGGTTGAAAATGATCATGGAGGAACTCGGGCACGGACAGGAGAATATTCCTCTGTTCTGTGATAGTCAGAGTGCCTTGCATCTCGCAAGGAATCCAGCTTTCATTCCAGGTCAAAACACATACGAGTCTAGTATCACTTCGTTCGTGAGAAAGTGGAAGAGGGCACGGTAGATATGTGAAGATTCATACGAAAGACAACCTAGCAGATTATTTGACGAAGGTGGTAAACACTGGCAAGTTCATTTGGTGTCGTTCCTCGAGTGGCCTAGCGGAGACGAAAGCAACATGAATGGCAAGGAGAAAGAATGTTGTGAAGATCCGATTGATCCTCAATCAAATCTTCAAGTGGGAGATTGTTGACATAAAATGCCACATGGGCTTTGAATGGTCAAATGGGCAATGTGAAGGAAGGAAAAAGAACAAGTTGGCGCCGAATTTCTTTTTGGTTTGCTGACATTATTTTAGTTGTTCACATTTCTACATTGGCCTATAAAAGGCCATCAAGCTTCGACAGATAGAAATCATCCCACAAAAGAAATAAAAAAGAGAGAATAGAGAGAAATAAAAGAATAGAGAGTTTGTCGGTATTTTCTCCGACTATAAAGAGAGAGTTTGAGGGTTTTCTCCTTTATAGATTGAGAGGTTGTAACTCCTATATTTTTTTCTATAGTGGATTCTTCTTCCTTGCCCGTGGTTTTTACCCCGATTTGTTTGGGGGTTTTCCACGTTAAATCTCGGTGTCCACTTTTATCTTTAATTGTTCAAATATAAGTCACAATATTACTCGACCGGATCCGCTGCCATGCCAACACAATCTTCTTGCATCTTGAATGAGTAATGCCTGCTTTAAGTAGAGCCGATTAGCCAACGACTTCGCCATATACTGCCTTTCCAATTTCAGTCATATACCTGTCTCAAAACCTGGTCATCGAGACTCAATATCAGGGCGCTATGAGTTTTTTCAAAAAGTTGCTTTTTATATTCTTCGTTGATGGACACATGTAATTCATCTTCACCCCTTCAGAGCCCCAACAAGACCTTGTTGTACCAGTTTGGCACGCATCTTCGCACTCCACATCCCGAAATCGTTTAATCCCATGAATTTCTCCACCCTTTACTTTGCAGGCGCCATAGCATGTTAGATCCATGCTCAAACCACCAGTTGTTGATATTATAGTCTGAATTTACTATCTTTTGAAGTGATTACCGATTATTGCAAATTTGTAGAAATACAAAAGTAAAATACATGAAAAATTTAACGTGGTTCGGTTCAGGTTCAACCTACTCCACGAGCCAAGATCAAGTCTCTTTATTTATTGATGTCAAGGGTAGAATGTTACAGGACAATATGAAAAGCTTCTACAGTTTTTTTTTCTCAAATACATACTGTAACAGAACTTTTCTCACGTAAAGCTGTAACTTCCAAATTAAACTGCTCTTTCTAGGATAGTGAAACATAGCTGCAACCAATGACTCAGCATTATCAGTTCTCACTCTGAAGTTGCCAACAGAAACATCAACTTCATTCCTTCAGCAATAAATATTACGAGCAGCTCATATTATAAGCTTTACTTCCAACAACAAGATTAACAAGGATGATGATAAGCTCGACTCAAAGACTGATATGAACGCTACGATAAAGCTTTACTTCTTTGAATGGAAGATAACACCCAAGAGAATATCTAACGCTACGATAAGACTTAACTTATAATAAAGAATGCTTTTTGATCCCTGAAGTAGCTTCAAAGTCTGAACTGAACCACAATGTGTTGCTCATGGCGCCATATCGTAGAAGCCTATACGGGTCTTTTACTTTTAAAAAATAGCGGTGGACCATATATCTTTTAAAAAAGAAAAATTAGTAGTAGGGTTAATGATGATGACATGGACAAAAAATGACTTGGAAATAGAAAACTTGCAAAGTGCCTCATGACTCATGAGTCATGAAGCTTATATGCCTGATTTATGTTAGAAAATTTCTTATCTGAAAATTTCTCCGAAATGTTAGAAAGCTTGGTTGTATATTGGTTTTTGACCCTTCAAAATTTAACTGAATATATATATATATATATATATATAGAGAGAGAGAGAGAGAGAGAGAGAGAGAGAGAGAGATAGATGATATGGGTGAACACCTTATATAAGCACTCTTATGTATCATTGCCACTTAAGTATACTTCCTTAAATATAATTAAAATTAAAATAATAATAAAATTCTATTTTAAGTAGCATTACGGTTAATTATAGATAATTGAAACAAGCCTTACGTGATATTCCTTCCAACTGAGCTATTAATTACCACTTCTTTATTCTTCGATCGAAATTCATGATAACAATCATGAGATGGGACTACTGTGTTATGAATATGATTATCCCTAGCATCAACATCAACGAAAGGAACTGAGCTCTCCTCCGAAAATACCAATGAAATAACAGTGAAACACTCCCCACATTTCATTTTATTATTACAGCCCTTAGCCACAACTCTCTCGAGCAACAAAAGCAGCTCGAAACAGCCATGGCAAATCATAAAAGGGGCCACGCCAGCCACGGGGCGAAGGCGATAAAGCTGCTACTGCTGCTCAAATCTTCGAGGATTCTCACAGTAATAATCAAACATCTTATCGCTCGATACGTTGGCGTACTTATCGCGATAACCCCCGGACGAAGGAGGACATTATATCTTCTGTCAATAAATGGATGGTGATGGTTCAAATATGAAGGAAAATGCCTCATTTATTCCATGTAAGGAACACCACGCGTATAAGCTTGATCTGATCTTCTTCTAACAATATATGGTCTTAGTGGTTCTCCATATCTCTGAGCTTGAGGATAAAATCCGTGGCCCGCCTTATATTTCTGGTGCGTTAATTCCTAGGAATGTCTATGTTTACTTCCATTTCTTATTTGAGTTTGACTATAGCAATGACATGAGTTTCTAAGGAACCGATGTCATCAACGAAAGCAAAACTATAACTAAGAAATGTCGTGGACTTTCATTTTTGTAACATAGAGCTTATAACTTTCACCTCGACATCATAAGATATGAAAGGAAAAATAATGATTGATCCATAAAACTAATGATTGTTCAATGAAAAAACGATGGTTTCACCCCACTTGCCTCGTAAAAACAGAAACCGATCGTAAAAATGCGGAACGAAAAACGTATTGCAAATAAATCTAAACTATGGGCAATTAAACCACAGTCAGTCATCGAGGTTCATTCCACTTGTCTTATAACCTGCATTAGTATTATACATCATCAAAGTATCCTCTTACAAGCAACAAAAAATTGTAAAATTGTGTTTAAATCACCATACGTAGACCCAAATTCTTCATTGTCCGTACTACCATCCTGTTATAATGGGCCTCCGTTGTTGGTCTGTTAACATAAAATGATGGCATCATTAAAAAAAATAAAACTATAAAAACATCACGAATAAATAATACATACAATTCCTGCAACTTCGGACAATTGTGTTTGTCATGAGAAACACCTCGAAGGCCACATCCATTACACAATCTAGATTTTTAGACTATCTTTTCCTTAGACTGTTTCGATCTTTTCCCACATCCTTTTGGTTGAACTCCTGCAGGATCAAAATAATATGGTGTCCAGCAACAAACTTTCTCTTACTCGTATTTGTGCTCAAACCTCTAATGCTATTGATTTCCTTAATTTTACTATGGATGAATCCAATTGTTCCTAAACAAACTTTGTCCCCTCATCGGTTCAAGACGACTCATCAATTATTGATGATGCTTTGAAGGATAATCTCGAGTGTCGTGCCATCAGAAACCTTTCTCGATCATTGCTGATATTTTCTTCATCCATAGAATATTTCGCTCCAGCCTTTGCCTCTTGTGTCCACCGTTTCATTATATACTTCTCAGCAGTTGGAACACATGCGTGAAGCGAAAATAAGCTAACATATGTCTACATGAAATGACCTCGAAATCAAACTTCCAACAACTACACGATATGTGATCATTCTGTCTATCATGTGTGACCACCCTCGGTTTAGAAGCAGAGCTCTGAATGTGCAGGATATTGTACCTCACCAACTCAATTTCAAAAGACGATCGTTGCACATGGTAGCTACGACTGTCGCTTAATTCTTGCTCAAACTCCGTCCATTTTTTTCTCGTGTAAATCTTCGCCATTTGATACTCAGGCAACTGTGCCTTAATAACTGGATGCTCATTAACGACAATATGATCATGTAGAATATCAGTTTTAGTTGTGCTTTGATTTTATTAGCTGTCCTTGTAATTAGAGGCTTTTATTGTATTTGTCCTTAATTTAGGACTTAGTTTGTTATTTATACCAAGTATGTTTGGTATAAATAGATGTACAAACATTGTGCTTAGAGAGAAGATTTTAGAAACTGATCCAAAAGGCTTGCAATTTGATTTCTAGATAGAGAAACACAAGAAATCTTCTCACTCTAAGCGAAATTCTCTCTCGAGCTCGCAACGAAGGTTTTCGATCGAAATCTTAATCTCTACAATTCTAATCGATTGCCTAAGAATTCGAGTCTTGGATCATAGAGTTGATAAATTATGACCTAACAATTGGTATCAGAGCAGATTCGTTCTGATTTGAATCGAAAATTGTAGAATTGGATCGAAATTTGAGTTCGGTTACTGTTCCATCGAAGAACAGTTTGGCGCGAATTTCAATTCGATCTAATAGCTCAATTCTGTGCTTAATTGGTTTGCAATTGATGTTTCTGTGCTCGTTTTAGTGATACACATTGATTGCGATTAGATTCGTAGCTGTTTGAACTTCAATTGAGCAGAATCGATCAGATTTGAGGGTTTACTGTTCACGCGACGTACGATTTAGAACACATTCTGATTTTGATCAAAATCGACATGTTTTGCTTTCTAATGTGTTTAATTGTGTGTTCGTACGTATTCATCATCTGATTACGAGCAATTACCTGTAATTTCACGGTTTAATTCATCGTTTTTGCTTGAATCACTGTTCATTGTATTCTGTGTTTTTTTTATCATCTTAATTTTTCTCGCTAGGTCTTCGATCAGGTTAATTTCTCGATCGCAAAACTCTACGTGAGAATTTTTCTCGATCAGAATACAAAGTCAGACTTAAAGTCGTCTTTATCAAGAATGACTTTAGTAGAAAATTTTCACGAGCATTACTAAGCGAAAATCTTTTTTGACGAAGACTATTGACCTTTGCGCGCGCAAAACTTTCCGTCGAAAAACCTTTTTGGTCAGTTCTAAGTTTGACTAAGCGAAAATCATTTGCGTCCGAGAAACTTTTCCAGTCAACGAATTTATTTTGACTTAGCGAGAAATTAACTAAACATATTGTTTCTTTGCGATCGAAATAAATTCACGATTAAGTGATTTTTCTCGACCGAAAGATTTCGAACATTTTTTCCGCTCGTACAATTTTTCGCTGACCAAGACTTTCTCGCACGAGAATAGTAACCAATACATTTTATTTCGACACAATTATTCTCGATCAAAGGCTACTAACTAATTTGATACTTGTGAAGCATGTAACATCAGTCCAAATTAACAAAACAACAAACAGAGATCCTTCAACTCTAGAAGAAAAAGATATGGATGCATATGCTCTAGGAAACGACAATCGTCCTCTAATTCTCAAATGAGGCGAATACACAGTATGGAGAAGTCGGTTCTTGAACTTCATCGAACTTAAAGATCAGGCTGAAGATCTACTAAAATCACTTCATGAGGGACCAGAAATATTCTATATATATCAGGAAGGTGATAGCTCGAATAATCCTCCAATCGAACCCACCAGGCGAGTAAAATTACCTAGTGAATACGACGAAGCTGAGAAAAGAAGAGCAAGGGCAGATCTGATAGCTAAGAACACGCTGATGCAGGGCATCCCCAATAATATCTATAGACAAATCGATAGCATCCCAACGGCTAAAGGGATGTGAGATGAACTGGAGCGGATGATGCAAATAACCGAAGTCGGTACTAAAGCTAAGAAGGCTAACATACTCACAACGTATGACTCCTTCAAGGCTAAAACTGAGGAAAACTTGCATGATCGTTATCAGCGGTACCTCACTCTTCTCAACAAAATGAGAAAAATTGACATCAAAAAGACAAATATGGAGATGAACATTCGGTTTCTGTCAGCACTGCCCACCGATTGGAAGAAGATCTATACTCAACTCCGACAAAATAAGGAATTGGATGAGATGGATATTCACGCTATTTTTGATAGCACAGCATGAAGAAGACATAGGCGAGTTACAAAAAGAGCAAAAGGGCAAACAACCCGAGGACTCCATAGCTCTAGTTTCAGAGCTCCGGCTCATGCAAGGAAAAGCATTTCAAGCTCCCTAGCTCCTCAGAGGATGAAGACACATCTAATTCAGAACTTTCCTCTGAGATCAAAGAATTTGGGAAACAACTGGCTTTAGTTGCTAAAAATGATGACGAAGAAATACTTCGAGAAGAAGTCGTCATCCTCTGCTAACAGACTTCGAACTACTAGCTCGAAGAATAAGGAGAAGCCAACTGAAACCTCAGAAGCCAAAACACCCAAAGACACACTGAAATATTTTAATTGTGGAAAAACAGGTCACTTTGCCAGGGAATGCACCCTTCCAAAGAAGAAGGATGCTAACTACTACTCTATGAAGCTTCACTAATCAAACAAAAGGAAGCTGGAGTAGCCCTAATGGCGGAACAGGACCACTGGCTAGAGGACATCTCAGATTCCGACGCCAAAAATCTTGCTCTAATGGCGAGCCTCAAGGATGAAGAGGAAGATGGAACTCACGTAGATACGGACGTAGACAATGCATCCACAACATCTCAGGAGGTAGAACTCTCTGACTCTACAAATTCTGACCAGTTAGCTGAATTAAATTCGAAATTTGCAAACTTGGTACTTGAGCAGAAATGACGTATAAACGTTGAGAAAAAGCTTCTTAAGTCTAATGATCTATAGTCAGTCTCGAAGAAAGTAAGGAGTTCTAATCTCAGAATAGATGAACTAACTAAGAGACTCCAATCGTATGAGACTAAGCATATCTCATTAGAAAAGCATAGTTCGGTAGTAAAGGAACTGGAAGACAGGTTGGACAATAACCATAAATGTCTACTAAGGAACTTAGATGAGAAGAGTGTCATTAAATGCAGACTTGAATCAGCAGAGCAAAGAATCACTAAGCTGAACTAGAAAAATCCAATTCTAAGATTAGTGAATTAGGGAAGAGTCTAGACACCTGTCAAGCCGAAAAGAGCAAGACACCTGTCAAGCCGAAAAGAGCACTGCTCTAAATAACTATGCTACCTTAGACGCCGAGCGTAAGAAGCTATAACAACAAGATTAAGAAATTAGAGGATCTTATAGTGAGAAAAGGGACATTCTGAACAAACTATATTTTTGAATCAGCCCAAGGACTTAGAATTTATGATTATAAGTATGGCTTAGGCTTTGAGAACCCACGTAACTTGAAGAACGTTAACTGCGAACAACTCTACGATACCAAGTACATGGGTCTCGGACTGACCTCTCTCATGCCTTTTACTAACGCAAAAGTAACCTATGAGGAAGAAGAAGCTAAGAGACAAGACAAAACTAGAGCCGAAATTCCCTTCTCCTACATCGAACTGAATCAACGCGACAAAACTTGGGAATCTCCCAAGGGCTAGAGCCTTGAATCAGTTAATTTTCTTGAAGATCACTCTGCCAATGAGGAAGTACAAACTCATAATTCTGAAAATTCTCTCTGCATCCCTCCTATAGTCAGGAAAATAGAAGAGTCACGAGCCTTACTAGAGAAAGAAAGAGAGAATTTTGAAGCTGAAAAGAAATTGTTCCTAACAGAGATGGAAACTCTCAAAGGTTCCTCCATCTCACAAGCTATTTCTCACGCTACTCCCTCAACCGATGAGATTATTCTAAAAAGCGTGAAGAAAGAAAAAGCGCCTTCAACACTTCAAAAAACCTAAAAATAATATTTTGAAAAACTCTAAATCTAATTCTGTTTCACTTACGTCTACAGGGAGGGTAGGGCCAGCTTTAGAGTCGAAGGCGGAAGTGTCTAGTTTAAAAATAGAGAAGGAGCCCGTAGATTTGAATGCTTCTAAGAATATATCTCCTTCTCTACAAATAAAAGACACTCGTAGAAATAAAGAGCTGTTCCCACTCTCAAAATAATTGCTTCTACTTGCTCCTTAAAACCTACCACATTTAGAAGCACTAATTTCAAAATAGGCTCTACTTCAACAATAAAAAATGATCATTCTAAGACAAATGCCTCTGGATGACCCGTAGGAAACAAGATCCAGCCATAAAAAAAATCATATGGCGGTATTCATGCTTGTTCTCACCTATCCCGTTAAGATCGAATCCCCCAAGCACCTTAGGAGACTATCCAATGAAAAGATCATTTCCACGCTCAAGCCTACTAAAGCATTTGTCCGCGCTGAAATTAATCTTCCCTGTGAGGTTCAACTGCAATGGGTTCCTAAATCCTATCCTAAAAACACGAAAGCTGTAAAGCCCAAGTCTTCTACAAAGGGCACACCCAAATCAACTTCTTTGAAAATGGCTTGGGTCTCTAAAGCTCCAACTACCGATAACTTAAACCATATCTGAACCCACCTCTAAATCTGCTAATCTGAGAGGACCCATTTACAAGTGGGTGCCTAAAGCTCTCTAATTTGTTTTTGCAGATCCATCATATGTGGTACCTCGATTCGGGTGCTCCACACACATGACGGGAAATCAAGAGCTGCTGAGCAACTACCAATACCGACCAAGTGGAAAATTCAGATTTGGGAACAACGACTCAGCCCCCATTCTAGGATTTGGGGATATCATTCTGGAAAATCTGACGATAAAGGATGTCTCTTACGTCGAAGGTCTCCGCCATAACTTGTTTAGCATAGGCCAGTTCTGTGACAAAGGATTCCAGGTGGTCTTTCATGCTGACCGGTGCATAATATTAGACAGTCAGAACAAAGAACTCAACCAAGGACTTTGGAAATCAAATCTTCACACGATTAATCTGACGTTCGTGCGAACCACGACAGATGTTTGGCTTCTTTCCCAGATTACAATTCAGAGGAACAACTTATGGCATCAACGTGTGTATCATCTAAACATCAAAGCTCTTCAACGACTATCAACGATTGGTTCACGGTCTACCAACCACTATTCTACAAAAGAGCATCAATGTTCGGCATGTCAATTAGGAAAAATGAAGCAAGCATCTCATCACGTCAAACTAATTGCCTCTACTTCACGTCCTTTAGAATTGCTTCACATGGACCTCTGTGGACCGATGCAAACACAGAGTATCAATGGACGCAAATACGTTCTGGTCATTGTTGATGATTTCTCTCGCTACATATGGACGAAGTTCCTCCGAACTAAAGATGAGACAGGGGACTTGATAATTAGTTTTGTGAACGCCACTCAGAATTTGATGCAACAAACCATCCAAGCCATCAGAAAAGATAACGGCATTGAGTTCAAGAACAAGTACCTCAGTGAATTTTATCAAAAACTTGGGATTAGTCAGCAATTCTCAACCGCCAAGACGCCTCAACAGAACGGTGTCGTTGAAAGGAAGAACAGAACTCCAGTGGAAGCCGCACGTACAATGCTGCTTCATTCTGGCCTCCCACACTTCCTTTGGGCTGAAACAGTAAATACCACATGTTTCACTCAGAACAAGACGGTGGTTCACAAGCGCTTCGATAAGACTCCGTATGAAATAATAAACAAGCGAGTACCCAATATTTCCTTCTTCAAGGTCTTCGGGTGCAAGTGCTTTGTGGCGAACAACGGAGAACAACGTGCTAAGTTCGACCCTAAAGCGTTCGAAGCCACATTCGTCGGGTATTCATCAACTTCAAAGGCGTACCGAGTATACATCAAGTCCAACTGTTTAATCAAAGAAAGCTATAATGTCACTTTCCACGAAGCGGCAGAGATGGCTTCTGGTCACATCAGTCCAGAACACGTACCTAACCAGTTGGCTTCTGAACACCACAGTTTAGAACCCGCAGTCACTGGTGTGTTAGCACAAAACCAACAAGACATGGCAACGACTCAGAATTCAACGTCAGAAGAAGCTCTGAGACTTGCATTGGAGGACTTGGACTCTCTCTTAAAGCCCGTATATTGGCCAGGCACTATTACAGCTACACCTTTAGGGGATCCCCCACTCGACGAGGCCGATGTACCAAGCTCTTCAAATGTCCCCACCTCGCCCGACTCAGAATTACCACAGATCACTAAAGAACCTACCATAGTCAATGAGGAAGTCTCATCAGAATCGCTCAATCCAAGTGAAGAATCAGACTTACCTCAACTTAATGAACAACCGGAGATTATTGGAAATCTCAGTCCACAAATGGCTGACTCATCGACTTCAGCCCTGCTACATGAGCAAAAGTGGACTTGAGCACATCCGTTGATCAGATTATTGGTGATCGTTCGGGTGGAGTACGGACACGACATCAACACAGTCTCTTCAGCTGCTTCTTAAGCCAAAATGACCAACCAAGGTAGAAGACGCACTAAAAGACCCGGATTGGGTAATAGCAATGCAAGATGAGATCAACCAATTCGAGCGTCTTCAAGTGTGGACCTTAGTACCCCGTCCGCATGGGAAAACAATCATCGGGACGAAATGAGTGTTTAAGAACAAGAAGAATGAAGATGGAGAAGTGATTAGGAATAAAGCAAGATTGGTTGCGAACGGATATAACCAACAGGAAGGCATTGACTATGACGAGACATATGCTCCTGTTGCCCGAATCGAAGCCATTCGTCTCTTCTTGGCTTATGCAGCCATAAAGACTTCAAAGTCTACAAAATGGATGTTAAGACCGCCTTTCTCAATGGTGTGTTAAAAGAGGAAGTCTACGTCGCTCAGCCAGAAGGCTTTGTTGATCAAGAACATCCTGATCATGTCTATCGATTGGATAAAGCTCTCTACGGACTAAAACAAGCCCCACGTGCTTGGTATGACGTCTTGAGCGATTTCCTCATAAAGTCTGGATTCCTCCGAGGGACAATCGATACGACCCTCTTCATAAAATGGCAAGACAAAGACTTGATGGTCGTCCAAGTTTATGTAGACGACATCATCTTCGGATCAACAATCCACGGCTATGCAAGAGATTTGGAGATTTGATGAAGAGCAAATTTGAAATGAGTCACATGGGAGAGATGCAATTCTTCTTAGGACTTCAAGTATGACAGCTCGATGATGGGATATTCATCAGTCAGAGAAAATACATCAAGGACATTTTGAAGAAATACCATCAAGATCAGAGCAAGCCTATTAGCACTCCTATGTCCACAAGCTGCAAGTTCGATGCCGATCCCACTGGAAAAGCGGTCGACATCACACTTTATCGCAGCATCATTGACTCTCTTCTTTATCTGACCTCAATCCGGCCGGACATCATGTTTGCCACATGTCTATGCGCCCGTTTCCAAACCGACCCCAAAGAATCTCACATGCTCGCGATCAAGCGGATTCTTCGCTACTTAAAGGGCACCTCGACCTTAGGCTTATGGTACCCTAAGGGCACACATTTCAAATTAATTGGCTATACTGACGCTGATTAAGCAAGTTGCCGAATGGACAGGAAAAGCACATCCGGTGGCACTCAACTTCTAGGCAAAAAGCTCGTCTGCTGGTCATCAAAGAAGCAGACCTGCATTTCAACATCGACGGCCGAGGCAGAATACGTCGCGGCTGCCAGCTGTTGCTCGCAAATGCTATGGATGTGGACTCAGCTTCGCGATTATGGGTACAATTTAAATAATATACCCATTTATAGCGAGAGCCAAAGTGCCATTGCGATTACGTGTAATCCCGTTCACCACTCACGCACAAAACACATAGATATTAGATATCATTTTATAAAAGGTCACGTAGAAAAAGGCACCATTGACATGTATTTTGTGAACACAGAATATCAACTAGCTGACATTTTCACCAAGGCATTGGATGAAAATCGATTCCAATTTCTTGTCGGAAAATTAGGCATTTTGAACCTTCCGTAATCTGTGCTTTACGTGCTCCTATGTGCTTTCACATGTTCTATGCTATGCGTTTTCTATACTTTAATACTATATCTTGCGTGAATTTCATAATAATAAAAATACAAAATACTATACATATAAATATATTATTAGGGGTATGGCGATATCTTTAGGATGCTCGATCTGAGTCACGTATGAATTTCCCTGACATGCGACTGATTAATTGCTTAATTTTGTCAGTCTTAAGTCGCATTCTTGTGTATAAAGTTCTTTCGTAGACTCCACTAGACACAAAGCCACTTTATATGAGTGAGATTTCTAGCCTTTTATTTCTTTCGACGGATCTATTCTTGAGCGAGTCACACAATCATCGCTTGTGTTAACTAGTGATTCTTGACCTCATACTCGCCTTGCGTTAGAACATTCGGAACATGATTAGGGCACTTAGGATATTCCTCACTCGGCCAAATATATACTTTTCAATCCTTTAACATAGCCTTAAGTCATCCATTTTTGAGCCTTCTCCAAATTCCTTTTCTTCCTTTGGAAACCCTTTGAGCCTTTAACCGACAATCTCAACTTTCGGCGGGATGTTCAATCGAGAAAAGGAGGGGGAGAAAAACGAGACGAAAAAGAAAACGATGACAGAAGAAGGTCAAAAACGCACACGGGGAATGCTCAACGCACAAAACGCAGACCAAAAGAACCTGCCTCTCGATTATATCTATCTCAAAATCTTTAAGAAGGGGGCATGGATCTTGTTGTGAACTTCTCCATCGATAATCTCGTATACTAGTCTGAACGGCTGGAAAGAGGAACACCACGAAATGAACTTCTCCAACGATAATCCGGTCTTATATCGAGACAACGAGAAGAGAAGCACGACCTTGGGTTCAAATTCCATAACTGTGAACTTCTTCAAATCGATAATCTCTGAAACCTCTCTAGGGATTAAGAGAAAATGAGCACGGTATCGGCCCGAGAACCAAGAAGAAGAACTTTGCCATAGATAATCTCTCAGCCTCGTAGAGAAGCGGAGCTTCAGCTTGAGCAAGTGCAGAAAATTTACAAAGATAAAAGGATGAAAAAGACAAAAAGACGAAAGAGAAAATTGCCGGAGAAAAAGGTGAACGACGATAGAATGGAAGAAGGTTAACTTTTCCCAAAAGTTTCCTTCCCTTCTTAGTCATAACCAAATTGAAGCCTTCAAAGTCCCTTTAATTCCAAAACGACGGTCTCTCGATCGGTGAAATGATTAAAAGCGCCTCGATCACAGGTAAATTGACATAATATGACTTGTGTTGACATGAGTGATATAAATATAAAAATCCCTAGTAAAAAATAAATGAGCGCTAGAGCGAACCTAGTAAGAGTTGTCGAAATGGATCCTATTTGAACTTAGGACTTAAGTTTGCTGACGTGACTTGACGGCATAAAATCTTTCAAGTGTCTTGTGAATTTTTCGGCGTGACAATGATCGAAGTAAAATAATCTGACCCCATACTATTATAAAATTAAATTTAAAAAAACAAAAAATATATATTATCTTTTTTTTGCACATTTTAATATGCATTTTAATTTGCATCTATGCGGAATTGATTAAAAGCGATATTTTGTTGTACTTCGCACATTCTGATATGCAATTTTTCTTTGCATTTGGGCTGAATTGTTGAAAATGCGAATATTTGTTTTTGCTCATACCCTTGCGCGATAGTATAGTTTCATGTAGGGAACCATGTATTTGAGCCAAATTTTTGATGAATCGAGTATGTTTAATAATTGGTACTTAGATTGATTCATCTACTTGCTTGATAAATCAATTAAGGTGCACCATTTGAGGGGGAGCATTTACAAAATTAATGTCTTGAGCTCCAAACTATTTTGATGATCTTTCTCTAAGTGTTGCAGAATCAATGAGGAAGACTTCACGAATTAATCACTACTTGGAGTGCACGGCATTGGTTCAACTTTTGGATGGTTAAATATTTTGATCATTAACGTGTTTATTGAATTTGAATTTAACCAACTTATCTTGAAAATGTTTCAGGGGGGTCTAAATAGAATAATTGCTTCCAAAATTAACTCTAAACATTCTCGACATCTTTTGCTCTAAGTGTTGCAGATTTACAAAAGTTGAAGAATGAGCCAGATGTCACCAACCTGAATTACAGGGAGTTAATTGCAGTTATTTTTTTCATACATAGGGGGAGCAATTATGTGGTCCTTACTTGAACTTAGGGTCAATCTGAAATCATAGAAAACTAACTATCGAAAAATTTGGGCGAATTTCGTAGTTTTCGATCGCAGTTTCTCGAGCGAAAATTGATCCGGGACCAAATGATAATTTTTTGCTTCCAATTTTGTCGAGCGAAAATTAAGTAGGTACCAGATGAAAATTTTCGATCATAAGTTTCTCGATCGCAAACAGTATTGGGCTTAGATTTGCTAAGTATTGAAAACGTCTAATCAGCCCACTTAAACGGAATTAATTTTTGCAGTCGAAAAACTATATTTCACGCAAAACCCTCATAACAGTGTCGATTAAAATTTCTCTAGCGAAAAATTCACAAACGAAAGACGAAATCAAAAATTTCACTCAAAATCTTTAAATCTTACCCAGTTTTCGTCTTTCAAAGGTAGATTCGACATGTATAGGTGTCTGCGTTAGATTGATTTAAGTATGTAACTACGTTCTGTAATTTTTCGACTGATTTTCTGTTAGGATTTCTCTGTTCTTAACTGTGAAGCCTCAAAGGCTCGTTTCTAGCAATTTAGACATGTTCCTATACTGAAAATGGGTTTAGATCTGCGAGTTTAGATAGTCTTTGAGCTCGCAGTCACTCTAATTATTCAGATTTTCGATCTTCTATGTTTTAGGGCTAAGATTTAGGTCCGACTAAAAACTGGGTTTTTGAAGGTTTGAAGCAGTCGAAGAACTTTCTCGATTGCAAACAGTTTCAATCGAATTTAATTTGATTGAGATACTGTTTACAGCGTAAAAGTTTTTCGATCGCTAAAATTTGACTTAGTCGTTAAGATAGATGACGTAGGTCGCAAAATCGCTTACCATCGAGAAATCTAAATTTGATTTTACGCAAGCGAAAAATTACTAATGAAATAAGATCAAATAGATATCATTAAGTTTCGAGCGTAAAACTTACAATCGAAAACAGTGGTTTCGATTTCAATTTTGTACTCGGTCGTAAATTTTAGCGGCGATAAAATTAATTTTACGACGATAAAATTTCTCGATCGAAAAGGTACGTAGTGATGATTTTTATCGATCGAAAATTTTCTCGGCTAGTCACCAAGTTTATCGCTGTCAATTTACTCGATCGTAAAATTTCACAGCGAAAACTATTTAAATCGAAGTACTTTCTCACTCGATAACTTTCACGACGAAAATTTTATTAACGCACGAAAAATTTCTCAATCGTAAATTTACCCGGAAATCAATTTCTCAATCGTAAATTTACACGAAAATTTTTTCTCGATCGTAAAATTTCTCGCATACAGTACCACGTTTTAAGTTCAAACACTTAGAAAATTTTCTCTAAGTCTTTTCCACTGTAGCGAACCTTAGTGAATAAAATTTTCGACCGTAAAAAAAAAAAAGAAAACGGAGACTTGAAATTAGAAATCAGTAGGAAATCAAATTGGAAATTAAATTTTCGATCGTAAACTGTTATGTCCTACGATTAACAACTCTACGATCCTAGGCTAGAATTCATAGTAATTCGATGATAATGATTGACATTAAGATTCGATCGAAAAACTCAAATGAAGAACAAGAGAGAGAATTTGAGTAGAGTGAGAAAGTTACTGTTGTTTCTCTCTCTAGAAATCGAATTGCAAGCCCTTCGGATCAATTCTCCAAACTTTCTCTATTCAGCTCAATTGATTTACATGTATTTATACCAAACAAACTTGGTATAAATATCAAACTAGTCCTAATCTAAGGACTACTATACAAAACGCCCCTAATTACAAGGACAACTAATGAAATCAAGCACAATTACAAATGGTATTCTACAATCTCCCGCATTGTGCTTGATTGCGTCTCCGCGCCGTTTGTCCTCGTCGGGCGTAATACGATCTGCGCAAGCCCAGCGCATGCTCGTAGTTCCTCAGCGTTAGGGCTGAGCAAATTCGGATATCCGGAATTTCGGATATCCGAAATCCGGATATCCGAATTTTCGGATACCTCAAACTTTAAACCGCATCCGATCCGATTAAATTCGGATATCCGGTTTCAGATATCCGAATTTTCGGATATCCGAAACCGGATATCCGAATCCGATTTTGAACACAACAGTTACCTTAGCTGCTTTAAATAGAGCATGCAACAGAAACTATCAAGCGACAAACACATTATATTCGCTTTACCAGAACCACATTTTACTGATAAGTCAAGTCATCTTCCTCAAAAAAAAAAAGTCAGCAATACATGTCACTGTTACAGTGAGAACTTAAATGAAAATAGGTAGAGAATAATCATGTCGATTGCATCAGATGTCATCAAAATTCAAACCCAAAGCATCAAAGGCATCTAGTGTCTCATCGATGATGATTGTTGGTTGCTCCTTGACCAAGTCTTCCATGCCTACAATTTATAAAATGATATATTAAAAGTCAATACAAAAAATCATCTAAACTTGAAAATAAATACACTTAAAGTATAGTAGAAACAATTAAAACCTTCTTCCAATTCCTCAATTTGAAGTATGTTTTCCTCTACGAAAAGAGGAGTGCGTGAAGTACGTAGCCAATCTTGAGCACAAATGAGAGCCTCAACCATCCTTGGAGTTAGAGAGGTCCGGAAAGAATCAAGAACTCGCCCCCCTGTGCTAAAGGCACACTCCGATGCAACGGTAGACACTGGTATTGCAAGTAAATCTCGGGCTATCATCGCAAGAGTAGGATACCTTTTCTGATTACTCTTCCACCATTGCAAGATATCGAAATGTGCTTCCCTAGGTTCCAATGCATGTTCCAAATATTTATCTAACTCGGACTTGTCTGCGCTATTGGTACAGCCCATATCTATTTCAAACTGGGAACTCATAAAATTTGCAAAATCAATTCCCAAATCAACTTGCAAAGGATCGCAGGGCATAGTACTAGACAATGAGCTAGAAGAAGAGCCTCTTGAAGCAGATTCGGATGCATCAACCTCTTTCCATCTAGAGTATTCCTTAAACAACTCCCGAAAAACGTAAATAATTTTCGGAACAAGAATTTCAGCATCTTGTTTACCATACGAGCCTTTCACCATCCACTCAACATATTTCAACTTATTTCTTGGATCAAGGATTGAAGACACGAACAATAATATATTAATCGTATCAATGTTACCCCAATACTTCATATACTTCTCCTTCATCGAAAATGCCATGCTTTTAATATTTCTATCCGAACTATTACACTGTGCCGAAATGACAATACCAACACCAAAAATATCATCCATGTAACGGTTGGAAGTAACGTAATGAGCCTGAAAGCTTCAAAGTAGCATCATAAAATATTTTCAGAAAAGGCAAGAAAGAGGACACTTTATTCCAATCACCTTGTGAAGGTTCACCACCGACCTTCTCTTTAGCCATTTGATTCCGAAGAGTACTATCTTTCATCAAAAGATTATCAAAAGCCTTTCTAAATTTCAAAGCAGATTCAAGCATCAAATAAGTGGAGTTCCATCTAGTTTCTACATCCAAACAAACAAGGCTTTTAGACTCAATTTTTTCCTCTTCAATACACTCTTTGAATTTGTGTAGCCTTGCCGGCGAAGATCTAACATATCTCACAAGAGCACGAATTTTTGGAATCGATCTTTCAACTTCATGCAAGCCATCTTTGACCACCAAATTCAAGATATGAGAGGCGCATCTCACATGCAAGTATTTACCCTCCAAAACTGCACAATCCCAATGATTAATAATCTTTGTCAAGTACTCAATGGCCTTGTCATTAGCACTAGCATTGTCAACAGTTACGGTCAAAACATTCTTAAGACCCCACTCATTCAAGCATTTCTCTACAGCTCTACCAATAAATTTCCCAGAATGGCCAGCAATAGGACAGAAGTTGATAATTTTTTTGTGCAGATTCCAATCATCATCAATAAAATGAGCAGTGAGGCACATGTAACTCATATTTTGACCAGATGTCCATGTGTCAGTCGTGAGACAAACCCTAGAAGAAAGCTTCCCAAAAAAGTCCTTAAGCCTATTTCTTTCTTCTATAAAGAAGCTATAACAGTCCCTTGCTACCGTAAATCGTGAAGGTATGGAAAACTGAGGATTCAAAGATTTACAGAAAATGCGAAAGCCTTCCCGCTCAACAAACCGAAAGGGTATCTCATCCAATACTAACATTCTAGATAGCGCTCTCCTACAAGATTCTTGATCAAACTGCCACAAGCTAGGAATGCCGACAATTTCTGAGGTACCATCGCTATTCACAACAGATTTCAAATGAAGATCCAATTTTTTTTGTTTCAGATCAACATTAACTGGTGCTTTTGGACATGCCCTGATGTGATTTTTTAAACATGTAGTCCCATTTCTTGAACTACTACCAATCATCTTTCCACAATACTTACACCTAGCCTTTTCCGAATCATCAGTTTTCTCAAAGTGATCCCAAACATCAGAACGGTTTTTTCTTTTACCGACAGAAGAATTTTCATCACTTACTTGAGGATTAGGATGAACCGGTGGTTTTCCTTTCTTACGAGTTGAGCAGCTCTCATTAGTACTTTTCTTCTTTTCGGTATTTTCATTTCGCTTGTTTCGGTGGTCGAATTCTTCCATCAACTGCGCCATGTCGACAGCTCTTTCATTAGTATTGTCAGCCACGCTATCATATTCATCAGACATGCTTCTTCTGTAGATATAAAAAAAAATTAGTAACCAATATACGTAAAACAGTCCTAATATGCAATATTAACATATTCCCAGTCGTAGTTTTATAGTATCATTCGAGGTATAGCCTTATTCGAAATTATAACTTCAATATGAAAATCCCAAATTTCAGCCCTCACTCGCTGTAAAACCCAAATACAAACTTTTTCTACACATTATACGAGCTGAGGAACAAATTGAAGGCAAATGAAGATGCTTCTTACATTAATGGAGTCGAAACTCGAAATAGTCTGCTCTCGGCGTCTGCTCTTCGATTTGCTTTTCTTTTTGCTTTCTGAAATTTTCTTCTAATTAGAGTTCACAAATAAAAAGTACTCTTCCTTGTTCACGTAATGCTATTGCTAACTACTATCTTTTTGTTTATTTGGGCCTTGGGCTCATCTTTATTTTATTATTGTTGGGCTATATATACTTAATTTGTATTTTAAAAAAATTAAAATTCGGATACCGGATATCCGAATTTTACCTTTGGCCCTATCCGGATCCGATCCGGTTCACTTCAAAAAAATGCGGATCGGATATCCGATCCGGTTTTTTAAACCGGTTATCCGGTTTTTCGGATTTTGAAAATCGGATATCGGATCGGAATCCGGTTTTCGGATATTTTTGCTCACCCCTACTCAGCGTGATCCTTAGCTCCAGTCGCTCCTCAATATCTTCTAATAGTTCCATTAGGAGTGGCTGTTCTCTCACGAACCTATGGATCCTCAGCATCGTATCTCGATTGATTTCTTCCAACCTCTGCTCGATGTTTTTCCTGACAACCTTGAGCGTCCCATCGCAAAACTTATGAATCTCAGTTTTCAGCATCAACCTATTCTTCTTTGCTATTGGATTGTGGTAGGTGATGCCTAGGACTGAGCTGATGTGCACGTGATTGTTGGGAAGCCCTTCGATCTCAGGTCCTTTGTTGAGCGGAGCGGTCATGTTGACCTTCTTCATATTGCTCTCCAGAGCCATTTGAAGGTCGTGAGCGGCGAAGTACTTGATTTGTCGCATCATGAACCGGTAGAGCCCTTCGAGGCCTTCTTTCTTGATGAAGCCCTGAGGACCTTTGTACTTCTCCACGTATAGCTGATAAGGACGGTACACTTCATCGACGGGGAGGTACGGCAGGTCGCTCTCGCTCAGTTCCTCTCGGGTCCTGTCCACTCGATCGATGATGTAGTGAGGTGTTGGAAGTCCTTCTTTGTCACAGTAGACGAGTAGTTGGCTTATTGGGAAGAGACTCTTATAATGGCTCTTGGCTTGTGTCTTAGTCATCCCCAGCCTAACATCAGGTCCTAGTTTGGTCAGCATCCAGAGGTAGGTCATCCTCTTCTGCTGATCCCAATGAGAGATCCCTCTAAGCTCGAACTCGTTCGGCTTCTTCACTCTGTCCGGAGACCTCTAAATATTCTCACGAACTTCTTCTAGGAACGGAATTTCTATTTGGATGTTTTCCCATTGCGTGTCGATCCGGACGGTCCCTGGCGTTAGCCTTGGAGAGGGAACCGCCTCTTGAGCGATTAACTCGGGTAGCCTTGGGATATCTCGCTCGTAGTCTTCACCTTCCTGAAGCTCGTCGTCTTCTTTGATTACGAGGTCTATAGACGCTTGTTGTAGAAAGCGCCGAACGTCGTGAAGCCGTCGTCTTTGATGCTCCTCGGGCATGGAATGGGTCATCCACTGTCCTTCGAAGATGTACATGTCTAGGGCCTCGTGTGGATTGACGCTATGTCCAGAGGGTCCCGGTTGGTCTGGAGCGACTGAGGGAGTGGCTTGGGTAGCTGCTAGAGCTACAAGCATCAGAGCACTTGCTTCTTCTTCCGGAAGCAAGGGGCTTGAGTAGATCGGTGGTGTGGGCGGAGGCGTCCTGAGGTGAAAGGTTGGTGGTTCGATGTGGGCGGTGCGGTGCGTGGTGTAGGTAGTTTGGGTGGTTTGTGTTTGGTGGGTGGTTTGTGTTTGAGTTTGTGTTTGGGTTTCACCAGCTCCAGCGCTTGTCTACGTAGCGCCCGAGCCTTGTCCTTGGCCACTTGTAGAAGTCCTTGGCCTCTTCTCCCCCTCATGAGGGTCCTGATCGTCAGGATCGTCATGTCTGCGCCGTGAGTGGGAGCTTTGGCCTCGGCAGGTGTCAGTCGGTGGCTCAGGATAGTCCACCAATCGCCTATAGAGGGATTCTTCTTGCGGCGATCGGATGGAAAGGCCTATCAGACGGGCGAGGAGAATGTCGTGGAGCTCGGTGATGGGGATTGTGTATGGATTGATGAGGATGCAGGAAGTGGATAGAGGGTCGGTGGGTGTGGGTTGTGGAGGTGTGGGGTGGATTTGTGATGAAGGGCCTTCAGAGGCAGGTGCTTTCCCGGTATCTCTTCGGGATGCCTCGAGTGCTTGGAGTACTCTCTCCGTGATTTTGTCTTCCATAGACTGTACAGCGGCAGAAAGAGCGGCCTGGAACTGCTCGTTCGTCACGAAGGGTGCGGACGCCTCCTGGGATGGACCAGGACGACTGATGTCGCCTGTTATCAACCCTTGAGTAGACACCGACTCTGTGGGTTGGCTCACAGTCACTTGAGGTTGTGACTGTATGAGACTTCCACCCAATCCTCGAGTCGAATCTGGAGGATTCGTCTCCATGGGTGTTAAGACAGGCTCAGGTTGCGCCTGCAAACCAGACACCACGTTGGTTGGTTGCGGCTCAAGATTGAGCGAAGAAGTGCCGGCAACACTTGTCGTTGTGGTCAGCGTAGTATCTGGTGCGTTGGTGACGGCTGGGAAGAGGGACTCCAGTTGAATGCTAAGTCTCCTAGGAGTCCTCCTTATCAGACTTTTTTCCTCGTCAGACTCCGTGTCAGACGAGGTGGCCGTGTGAGGAGTGAGGTCTCGATGGACGTCCTCCAGTGCCTGACCCGTCACCGGTGGAAGTGAAGTTTGCCCCATTTCGACTTCGGGCTGTGCTACTGGTAGAAGAACCTCCTCAATGGTTTCTTCGAGCACGCCAACATGAACGGGCACTTCCACTTGGTATTCATGTTCAGGAGCCTCGAGCGCCATCTCGGTAGCCACGACGTCTATCAAGGTCTCATCTACGTCGGACATCGGCTCTTCGATCAAGGGAGACTCCTGTTGAAGCTCCTGAGCGACAACATCTATCATCCCGTCGTCAGGGCTTGGTTGGTGTTCCGGTTGGGGAGGGCTCACATGGTAATCTGCCGGGGGCCCTCTGATCATTTGCTCCGTTAAATGGTGTTCCCGACAGAATCTTTGATACTCAGCTCCTGCGGGGTCGGCAAGCCTGAGTAGTTGGAGCGGAATTGGCATCGACGGTTGGTCCAAGTCCGTGAGCCGTGGATTGTGGAAGAACTTTAGCCTTGGCGGCTGATAGTTTCCACCAGGAGGCAGCTCCATGACCTCCCTGATGATCACGTTGAACCATCGAGCATAGGGCACGTTCTTTGACCTTCGGTTTTCCTTCAGCCGGATCTGTTCAGCTAGATCATTCCAGATTAGCTGTGCGAAGTCGTAGTTTCTGGCGAAGGCGAGACCGTGAAAGATTCGCAGTATATTGCCTGTTGCCCTTGTCGAAACCGACATGCTTTGGTGATAGACACTTGTTCACGATCCCGAACAGTGTCTTCCAGGGGTGAGGGGTACCGCTGCTCTGGACCTGAGCTAATTTGGTGAGCTGCGGTTGATATCCCATGTGCATGAAGTCATGGACCATTTCTGCGTCCGACGGGAGCGGGTCGTAGTTGTCGCTGTGTGGCAAGTCCAGTATCATCCCGAACTGGCTCTTGCTCATATGAATATGCCGCGTCCCGTTTCTTGTTGTGAAGGAGAATGCCCCATTCACTACAACTCCTTGTATACATCCCCAGAATTGCTGGAGATAGACCATTGGCACTGAGGCGGTGACCGTCAATGCGTGCCAGATGGGGTGACCTCTCAGGATAGAGACAATGATCTCGTCCGGGCATCGAAAGGTGCTCAGATCGAGCTGGAAATTTGTATCCTGGACCTTCAGATACAGGTTGTGGTCGTATATGTGATTATATCTTGGATAGCGATCCATCTGAAATCATTAGTTCATAATTTTTGATATTAGTCGAGAATGAATTTAATTTCATCAAACTATAATATTGATGAATTTTGAGTTGAAATCGTATGATATGCATATAGGAATTTCGATTTTGAGAAAAATGTATGGCATGATGGTAATTTTTGAGTTAAACACCTAATCGCGTGAAAAAGAGTTTGAAAATTTTCCAAGTGTTTAATCGCAAGTAATGGCACTGTTCATGCCGAGAAATTTTTCGCTCGATAAAATTGATTTTGAAAATGATTTCCTATGCATTGATTTCAATTGTAATGACTCAGTTTAATTTTTCGATCGAGAAAATTTTATTCCCTAATCTTACAGAGTAAAAGACTTAGAAAAATTTTCTAAGTGTTGAAGTTGAAATCGAGACTGTAGTCGATCTATTTTACGATCGAGAAAAATTCCGTGTAAATTTACGATCGAGAAATTATTTCTCAGGTAAATTTACTATCGAGAAATTTTCCTCGATTGACTAAAATTTTCGATTTGAAATTTGTCGAGCGGTATGTAATTTTCGATTGTAAGTAACAATTTTTTTTTTTCGCTGCGATATAATTCTATCGAGAAATTAGTCAACGAGAGAATAAGTCAACCGTCGAGAAATTTTTCAATCCATTAAGTCCGAAGCGGCGAATTTTACAATTGAAAAATTAAGCGTTGAAAAATTAATTTTTTTTTTTCGCTGCTAAATTTTTACGACCAAAATCCAATTAACACGACAATTCTATTTTGCGATAGTAAGTTTTGCGCTCGATAAAATTTGCATCTAAATTATCTATTCAGTGCTTAAGTTTTTCGCACACAGAAAATCCTAATTAGATTTCTCGATGGTAAGTAATTTTCGGTCAAAATCATCTATCTTAACGACTAAGTCAGATTTTTATCGATCGAGAACTAATTTGACACAAACAGTATCTCAATTGAATCGGAATTCAATTAAGATTGTTTGCGATCGACAAAGTTCTTCGATACCTTTAAACATTCAAAAACCCAGTTTTATTGAAACTCAAATCTCAGTCGAAGATGCAGATTTTCCGAAGATTTATACTACTAGATTCATCAAGAACATCGAAACTATGTTAAGTGCAGGCATTAATCTCAGATAACACTCATAATCAAGCCTAAATCACTATAAAACAGTATACGATTTCTCAGTTTTGAAGAACAGACGGAAATCTAAACTTAAACATGCGAAGAACTTCAAAAAGCCGATGCTAACGACGTTAAATCACACGCAACTATCAACAGATTCTCATTTCTACCTTAAACAGACAATTTTGAGTTAAAATGGAAAGATTTGTGAGTGATTTGAACTGTCTGTGAATGTTTTTCGCCAGAGAATTTTTGCGATTTAGGGTTGCGTGAGAAAAAGTTTTTCGACTGACACCAAGATGAACTTTTATTTACTCGCTGTAATTCAATGTTGGGTTTCCGATTTGACGTTTTGCGATTAAATGGACAGGCCCATTACTATTTGCGCTCGAGAAATTTTCGATTCGAAAATTGATCTTCAATTCAATTTTCTCGATCGCAAATTATCGCGGTTAATCAACAATTGTCCCCAACACTGTCTTACGATCGAGAAACTTATGATAGCGAATTAATTCTTATATCCAATTTCTCGATTGTAAATGCTTCTAAAAATTTTCAGATTGATCCCTATTTCAAATAAAATCACATTGTAAAGCTCCCCCTGAGAATAAATGCAATTAACTCCCTGTATTTTCTGTGTAGTAACGTCTAGCTTCCCTGGCAGTGATTAAAAAATCTGTACCACTTAGAAAAAACGTTAGAAATAATGGAGTTAATTTGGTCTGTGACTAGCTCATTTCCTTGTAGTGTCGACGTCTCACTCCTTAATTTGAAAGATCTGAAATGCTAAAAAAAACGTTAAAAATATTTGGAGCTAATCTACAAGTCTTATACTTGCTCCCCCTCAAATGATGCACAAGAATTGATTAATTATGCAAGCATATGAAATCAATTCAAGTCACGAACACACAAATTTACCAAGTAAGCATGTATACATGGTCCCCGAAAACATGTACTTTAAAATATTGTGTGAGGGTAGAAGCAATGAAAAATTTATCGCATTTAAACAATTCAGTACCAATGCAATCTAACATTGCATTTAGAATGTGCGATACACTAAAGAAATTCGCATTTATTCAATTCAACGCATATGAAACATAACATTTCATGTCAAAATGTGAGAAATTTTTTTTTATTTTTTTTTATATTACTATTATTATAGTATGGGGTCAGATTATTTTGTTTCGATCAATCGTCACGCCTAAAATTTTACGAGACATTTGAAGGAAGAAAATGCCGTCAAGTCATGTCGTCAAACTAAAGTCCTAAGTTCATAGACTGGTCCATTTCGACAACTCTCACTAGGTTCGCTCTTGCTCTCAATTAGCTATCTTGGGATTTTTATATTTTTATCACTCAAGTCAACACAAGCAATTTTAAGTCAATTTACCTGTGATCGAGGCATTTTTAATCATTTCTCCTAAGCGAGAGACCGTCTATGTGGAATCAAAGGGTTGTAAGGGTTATAATTTGGCTAGGACTTAGAACGGAAGGAATTTAAAGGAAAGTGAGCTTATCTCTTCATCGTCTTCCATTTCTACGTCCGTCTCCCTTTTTTTTCGGCGTCTTTCTTCTTTTCAATCATTTCTCCCTCATTTTCTTTTAAGAACTATCCCTTTTATGTTATGCTCAAGCTGAAGATCCGCTTCTCCATGAGGCTCTAGGAGATTATCGTAGGCGAAGTTCTTTTTGTTGGTTCTCAGGCCGATACCGAGCTCCTCTTCTCTTAATCCCTATAGAGGTTTCAGAGATTATCAAATTGGAGAAGTTCTCGGTTATGGAAATCGTACCCGAGTCTGCACTCCTCTTCTCGTTTCCCGATATAAGACCGGATTATCGTTGGAGAAGTTCAGTTCGTGGTGCTCCTCTTCCAGCCGTTCTGACGAGCGTACAAGATTATCGTTGGAGAAGTTCACAGCAGGAACCACGCCACTTTCTACAAGGTAGTCGGAAGGGCGGTTCCTTTGGTCTGATTTTTGCGCGTTGAGCAATGCCTTCTTTTGTCATCATCTTACTTTTTCTTTTGTTATTTCCCCCTCCTTTTCTCGTTTGAACAACCATTCGAAGAGTTCGGTTGAAGGCTGGGAATGGGTTTCAAATGAAGAAAAGGACATCGAAGAAGGCTCAAAGTGGATGACTAAGGGCTAACGTGGGGAAATTTATATAAGGCCGCATGAGGAATATCCTAAACTCCGTTATCATTTTCCTGACGATCTAACGCAAGATGAGTATGACACCAAGAATCACTAGGTAAGACAAGTAATTTATGTGCGACTCACTCGAGAAGTAGATCCAAAGAAAGGAAAAAGGAACAAGGCTTGAATCCTCACGCATGTAAAGTGACTTTGTGTCTAGTTGGAACAATCAAATGACCTTTTAGACACAAGAATGCGACTTAGACTGACAAAGTTTAAGCAATTAAATCGATCGCATGTCGGGGTAAAATTCTAAGTGACTTTAGATCAAAGCATCCTAAAGGATTTCGTCATACCCCTCTATATTATATATAGAAATATATATTATATAAAATGGTTTTTTTTATTATTATTATTATATTTTATTTTTATATTATTTTTATCACGCAAGATAAGGACAAATAAGTATAGAAAACACATAGAGTAGAGCATGTGATAGCACAGAAGATCGGGTAATGCACATATTACGGAAGATTCAACATGCCTAATTTTCCGACAAGGAATTGAAATCGTTTCTCATCCAAGGCCTTGGTGAAAATGTCGGCTAGTTGAAATTCCGTGTTCACAAAGTACATCTCTATCGTGCCTTTTTCTACGTGATCTTTGATAAAATGATATCTAATGTCTATGTGTTTTGTGCGTGAATGATGAACATGATTGCAAGTTATGGCAATTGCACTCTGACTATCACTATATATGGGTATATTATTTAGATTGTACCCATAGTCGCGAAGCTGTGTCCGCATCCACAGTATCTGTGAGCAACAGCTGGCGGCAGCTACGTATTCTGCTTCGACCGTCGAAGTGGACACACAGTTCTGCTTTTTGGATGACCAGCAAACCAGCTTTTCGCCTAAAAATTTGTCTGTATATATCGTTGGGGATGTCCTGCATAAGGGTATTCATGGCTACTAGATCCGCCTTAGCTCGAGCTCTTTCCTCCACAGAGTATTCTCTAGGCTCCTTTAGTCGCCTAGAAGCTGGAATTACTAGAGTAGCTGTTTCGTCCCCGGGTACATGAACCCAGAACTGTGCCGGTCCCTCTTCAAGGGACTTCAGTAGATTTTCGGCTTGATCCTTTAGAGCGATGAAATTTAGGAAGCGGCTTCTCCACACTGTGTATTCGCCTCTTTGCAAGATCGGTGGACGGTTGTCATTTCCGAGCGAGTATGCATCCATTTTTGTATTGTAGTCGAGTTGTTGAAGGATCTTCGTTAATTGTTTTGAAGGTTGAAGATGATGTAATGTGCTTCACAAGTGACAAAATTCGTTAGTAGCGTTTGATTCGAAAATTAAATCGACAATTATTTTCGATTCAATCTTTAAAGTTTGATCGAAATTAATTCCGTCGAGATACAATGTACTGAGTACTGTTCTCATGCGAGAAATTTTGTCAGCGTGATATTTTACGAGCGAGATAAATTGCTCAAAATCATTAGGTCGAGAAAAATTTCTTGATCGTGAATTTATTTCGATCGTAAAGAAACAGTACGTTAGTAAGTTTCTCGACAAGTCAAAATGAATCTGTTGACTAGAAAAATTTCTCGCGTGTAAATGATTTTCGCCTGGTCAAACGTTAAAAGGTTTGACTGAAAAAGTTTTTCGAGTGAAAGTTTTTACGCATGCAAAGTCAAAATAAGTCTCTCTCGAAAAGGTTTTTCGCTGTATAATGCTCGAGAAATATTTCTAACTAAAATCGTTTCTGCTGATTACGATTCTAGCGCTGACTTCGTATTCTGACCGAGAAAAATTCTCGCGCCAAGTTTTTTCGATCGAGAAACTAATCCGATCGCAAACCCTAGCGAGAAAAATTCACAGAATACAATTAACACAAATTCGAGCAAAGAACAAGGAATTAGACAGTGAAATTTCAGGTAATCGCTCGCAATCAATAGCTAACTACGCACGAACAAGCAATTAAACACGTTACGAAGCAAAATATATCGAATTTGAGCAAAATCAGAACGTGTTCTTCATGTTCTTCGTCAACAGTAAAATTTCAGACTCGATTTAATCCAAAAAAAACGAAGTTCAAATCGCTACAGAACTGATCGCAATGATGATCTAACACTTAAACAAGCACAGAAACACCAAATTCAAGTCAATTAAGCACAGAATTAAGCTATTGGATCGAAAAAAGTTTTCGCGCATACTGTTCTTCGATGAACAGTAATCAGAAAAAGATTTTCAATCCAATTCTAACAATTTTCGATTCAAAACAGAACGAATCTTCTCTGATACCAATTGTTAGGTCCTACTATTAACAACTCTACGATCCTAGGCTAGAATTCATAGTAATTCGATGATAATGATTGACATTAAGATTCGATCAAAAAACTCAAATGAAGAACAAGAGAGAGAATTTGAGTAGAGTGAGAAAGCTACTGTTGTTTCTCTCTCTAGAAATCGAATTGCAAGCCCTTCGGATCAATTCTCTAAACTTTCTCTATTCAGCTCAATTGATTTACATGTATTTATACCAAACAAACTTGGTATAAATATCAAACTAGTCCTAATCTAAGGGCTACTATACAAAACGCCCCTAATTACAAGGACAACTAATGAAATCAAGCACAATTACAAATGGTATTCTACATAAACTTTAGTGGAGTGAATAGTGGTGATAAACACTTAGTAAAATTTTCGACAAAACTTTCATATGACTTATATATATGTCGAAATGTCATTATCTCTTCAATATTCACTTTCGTATAACTATGTGCCGATTCATATATTCTTCAAATTAATTTCGACTCAATTTATATTCTTGAACTAATGATTTGTTTTTCTTAATTGATTTTCAGATGGATCATTATCCAGCCTACAACCACATCTATGAGAAAGCCATGTACCTCAACGTTCATGACACAAATTTTCAACTCGACCTGACTACCTTCCGGTGTCCGAACGACATAATTGTGTCCATTCTACAAGGCCATCTCATATGGCATGCTCTTACGGTGACGACCTCGGTGCCGATGGTCTACCTTCAACAGTTTTGGGGGATGATCAAGAGCCTCATCATTGAAGGGGTGTACAATTTCACGACGGTGGTAGGGACGAGGCACATATGCCTGAACAAGAATGACTTCGGGCTTGTCCTTGACCTCCCCTTCAGCCAAAATTACGACCCCCTTCCCACTGATGCGGAGCTAGTGCGTGACTTTCTTCACATGGGATATCGCCCGCCGCTCACCAAGCTTGCTCAAGTTCAGAGCAACGACATCCCTCACCCCTGGAAGACACTGTTTGGCATCATCAACAAGTGGCTGCCGCCAAAGCACGCAGGCTTCGATAAAGGCAACAGCAACATTCTCCGTATCTTCCACCGAATCGCCTTCTCGCAGAATTACGATTTTGCTCAACTGATCTGAAATGATCTAGCAGAGCAGATCAGACAGAAGGAGAATAAACGTTCGAAGAATGTGCCGTATGCTCGGTGATTCTCCGTCATTATTCGACAATTCATGGAGATGTACGAGCAGAACATCCCTCATCTATCTCCTGGAGGGAATTACCAACCACCTCGGCTCAAGTTCTCTCACAGCCCGAAGCTAACGGATTTGGACCAGCCATCCATGGCCATTCCATTCGAGTTGCTGAGGCTCACCGACCCATCGGGAGCTGAATACCAAAGATTCTGTCGGGACAATCATCTTACCGAACAGATGATAAGAGGGCCCCCGACAGATTTCAATGTGAGCCCTCCCCAACCAGAACACCAACCCAGCCCTGAGGCCGAGCTGATAGACCAGGTGGCCCAGGAGCTAGAACAAGAGCCTCCAACTCTGGAAATACAAATGCCCGATGAAGATGCCACATTGATTGACGCTGTGGCAGGAGAGTTGGAACTAGAGGCTCCTCAACAACCTCTAGGAGCTGAAGTGCCCATTATTGTTGGTGTGCTTCAAGGGTCTGTTGACGAGATCCTGCAACCAGAAGCACAGCCCGAAGCAGAAACTGGGCACAGCTCACCCCCTTTGGCGACAACGCCAAAAACTGAGGCTCTGATTTCCATGGTTCAGACCAACAAGCCTCAGGTGACGGAACAAGCTCGTGAGGATGATGCACGTGAACCCCCTCACACAGCTACCCCATCAGACACAGAGTCAGACGAGGAGATTCGACTCATAAACGGACTCCAAGGCGATTAAGTATTCAACTTGAGTCGCTCTTCACATCCGTCACCACCACATCAGACACGGTGCCGCTCATCCCTCCAAGTGCTCAGGACACGTCATCGCTCAATCTTGAGCCGCAGCACAACATTCATGTGTCTGGTTCGCAGGTTCAAACAGAGCCTGCCGCAACATCCATAGATGAGAATCTTCAAGGTTCGAATCGAGGATTGGATGGAAGTCTCGGACTGTCACAACCTCAAGTGACTACGAGCCAACTTAAGGAGTCGGTGTCTGCTCAAGGGTTACCAAAAGGCGACATCTGTCGACCTGGTCCTTTATCGACGGAGGCGTCCGTTCAGTTCGTGACTGAAGCCTAGTTCCAGACAGCTCTCTCTGCAGCAATAAAATCCTTAGAAGACAAAATAATAGAGAGAGTGTTGGCCGCTGTCGAGACGTCCCGACGCGACACTGGGAAAGCACCCGTCTCTAAGGGCCCTTCAGCACGAACAAATTTAACCCCACAACACTCTACCACCAACCCACTCGCAGACTCCTCTATCCTAATCAATCCATATACCATACCCATCACCCAGCTGCACGACATCCTCCTCGCCCGCCTTATAGGCCTTCCCACCCGAACGCCTTAGGAAGAGTCTCTCTACTGGCATCTCGTGGACCACCCTGAGCCACCTACTCAATCCTGCCAAGGTCAAGGCTCCCATACATGACGATGACATGACGATCCCGATGATCAGGATCGTCATAAGGGGGAGAAAAGGCCTAGGACTTCATCGAGTGGCCAAGGCGAAGGTCAAAGACAAGGCGGATGCGCAATGCAGACAGGCGCTGGAGCAGGACAAACCCAAACCAGCACCCAAACTACCCAAACAACCCATACCACGCACCGCACCACCACTCTAACCCACATCGACCCACCATCCTTTACCTTAAGGACGCCTCCGCCCACACCAACAACCCTCACAAGCCCCTTGCTTCCGGAAGAAGAAGCAAGTGCCGCCATATTCGTGGCCCTGGCGCAGACCCAAGCTACTCCCTCAGCCGCTCCAGATCAACCGGGACCATCAGGACATGGTGTCAACCCACACGAGTTCCTCGACAAGTATATCTCGAAGGACAGTGGATAACCTATTCCATGCCCGAAGAGCATCAGAGACAACAGCTCAAGGACGTTCGACACTTCTTACAACAAGCTTCGGTGGACCTTGTGCTGATAGAAGACGAAGAACTTCATGAAGGTGAAGATCATGAACAAGATCCCCCAAGCCTTCCAGAGTTGATTGCGCAACGAGCAGCTTCCCCACAAGACAAATGCCAGGGACCGTTCGAATCGACACGCCATGGGAGAAAATCAGAATCGAAATTCCCTTCCCTGAAGAAGTCCGAGAACACATTTGGAGGTCACCAGACAAAGTCAAGAAGACAAATGAGTTCGAGCTAAGAGGGATCCCTCACCTGGATCAGCAAAAGAGAATGGCATATCTCTGGATGATGACCCACCTTGGACCGGATGTGAGACTGGGGATGACTAAAGGACAAGCGACGAGCCATTATAAGAGTCTCTCCCCAATATGTCAACTTCTCAGCGTCTTCTGTGCTAAAGGAGGTCTTCCAACACCGTATTACGCCATCGAGCGAGTATACAGAACTCGAGAAGAATTAAGCGAGAGCGACCTACCGTACCTCCCTGCCGAGGAGGTGTACAACCTCTACCAGCTGTATGTGGAGAAGAACAAAGGTCCTCAAGGCTTCATGAAGAAAGAAGGTCTCGAGGGACTACCGGTTCATGATGCGCCAAGTCAAGTACTTCGCCGCACACGACATTCAGATGGCTCTGGAGAGCAACATGAAGAAGGTCAACATGACCGCTCCGCTCAACAAAGGACCTGAAATCGAAGGGCTTCCCAACAATCACATGCACATCAGCTCAGTCTTAGGCATCACTTACCACAATCCAATTGCTACGAAGACCAGGTTGATGCTGAAGACTGAGATTCATAAATTCAGTGATGGGACGCTGAAGGTCATCAGGAAGAACATAGAGCAGAGGTTGGAAGAGATCAACAGAGAAACGATGCTGAGGATTCACAGGTTCGTGAGAGAACAACCGCTCCTGATGGAATTGCTTGAAGACATCGACGAGCAACTGAAGCTGAGGAATACGCTTAGGAACTTTGAGTATGCGCTGGGCTTGCGCAGGTCGTACTTTGCCCGACGAGGACAGATGGCTTGGAAAGCCAATCAAGCACAAAGGGGGAGAATATAGAATATCAGTTTTAGTTGTGCTTTGCTTTTATTAGCTGTCCTTGTAATTAGGGGCTTTTATTGTATTTGTCCTTAGTTTAGGACTTAGTTTGTTATTTATACCAAGTATGTTTCGTATAAATAGATGTACAAACATTGTGCTTAGAGAGAAGATATTAGAAATTGATCGAAAAGGCTTGCAATTCGATTTCTAGAGAGAGAAACACAAGAAATCATCTCACTCTAAGCGAAATTCTCTCGCGAGCTCTCAACGAAGGTTTTCGATCGAAATATTAATATCTACAATTCTAATCGATTGCCTAAGAATTCGAGTCTAGGATCATAGAGTTGATAAATTAGGACCTAACAGATCAAACAATAATTCTTTATGTCGCTGGTTCCTAAGAGCCTTGTTGAAACAGGGGACGAAGTCCATCTTTTTTCGAGACGTATTTCTTGAGAAATGAATGAGCACTTTCAGATCTTTGGCTAGTAGACATGCCAGCTGAGAACACATGATTAAAATATGCGGGAACCCACTTCGCTCGCAAATCATACATCATCGACAACCACTCATTAGCTTCCAGGTTGCTTACCATGATAACATCTTCCCAGGATTTTTCAAGCTCAGCTGGTGTCGTTGAATTAACAATGACATTCTTGATCGTTCGATAATGATCACGAAAACTCATTGGTCCAAGTTTATCAGGAAAATTGTTCAGTATATACCACATACAATATCGGTATACCGATTTGGGAATGACATGCGCAATGGCTTTGGACATAGCTGGATCTTGGTCAGTAATGATAATATTTGGCGCTTCCTTCCCCATCGATTTTCGAAGTTGTTGAGCGACCAAATGAAAGACTCTGTTTCTCGTCGCTAAGAAAGCCACAACCAAAAACAGTAGTTTGGTGATGATGATTAACGCCTACAGAAGGGGCAAATATCATCCCGTACTTGTTCGTATTGTAGGTCGAATCGAACACAACGACATCGCCAAACACATTATATGCCATCCTAGACATAGGATCCACCCAAAAACAACTGTCAACCTTTTTTCTGAGTCCGTCTCATATTCAAAGAAAAATGTTGAATTCTTTTCTTTTTCGGATTCGAAAAACTCAATTAATTGTTTTGCATCGATACCCTTCTCAGAATCCTTTAGCCCTTTCTCGTTGTTTCTAATATCTCTTTCTGTACACCCAATATGCGCAGGTCCTCCATACTCTATCTCTAACAAATGCATCGTTGACAAGTTGGCACGTTCGCTTCTGCAAATTGTTTAGTCAATGCCCACTTCGCTGCTAAAATATTTCGATGTGACCGTAACAAATGTACTTTTGAAGGCATCGAGAGAGGATGATTATGACTCTCCATTAAAGTACTAACTACCCAAGAAGCGCCACTTTGTGCCTTAACAATTGAAATTCTTGCCATACAACCAGTTCTAACTAAACCACATCTATTGAGGTAGATCTCGTGGTATGGAAAGAATTTCAATTGTTAAGGCACAAAGTGGCGCTTCTGGGAACTAGTACTTTAACAGAGAGTCATAGTCATCCTCTCTCGACGCCTTCAAAGGTATATTTGTTACGGTCACATCGGAATATTTCAGCAGCGAGAGGGCATTGACTCAACAATTTGCCGAAGCGAACGTGCCAACTTGTCAACAGATGCGTTTGTTAGAGATAGAGTACGGAGGACCTGCGCATATTGGGTGTACAGAAAGAGATATTAGAAACTTCGACAAAGGGCTAAAGGACTCTGAGAAGGGTATCGATGCAAAACAATTAATTGAGTTTTTCGAATCCGAAAAAGAAAAGAATTCAGCATTTTTCTTCGAATATGAGACGGACTCAGAAAAAAGGTTGATCAGGTGTTTTTGGGCGGATCCTATGTCTATGATGGCATATAATGTGTTTGGCGATGTCGTTGTGTTCGATACGACCTACAATACCAACAAGTACGGGATGATTTTTGCCCCTTTTGTAGGCGTTAATCATCATCACCAAACTACTGTTTTTGGTGGCTTTCTTAGGGACGAGAAAACAGAGTCTTTCATTTGGTCACTCAACAGCTTCGTAAAATCGATGGGGAAGAAAGCACCAAATATTATCATTACTGACCATGATCCAGCTTTGTCCAAAGCCATTGCGCATGTCTTTCCCAAATCGGTATACCGATATTGTATGTGGCATATACTGAACAATTTTCCTGAAAAATTCGGATCAATGAGTTCTCGTGATCATTATCGAACGATCAAGAATGTCATTGTTAATTCAACGACACCAGCTGAGCTTGAAAAATCCTGGGAAGGTGTTACGGTAAGCAACCTGGAAGCTAGTGAGTGGTTGTCGATGATGTATGATTTGCGAGCGAAGTGGATTCCCACATATTTTAATCATGTGTTCTCAGCTGGCATGTCTGTTGAGGTATATGCCCTCGATGCCGTAACTGGGAGTACGAGGGCAATTTGCTAGTTTTGTAGTGTTTAGTGATGTAATTTCATTACTTCTATTAATGGAATGACTTTATTCATCATTAATTAATTATTGGATGAATAAAATTAAAGGCAAATTATTAATTAGTCTAAAGATTTCACCTTGCAATCTGGGTGGATAAGACAAATTAATAAAACCCAAATATTGGCAGTTCAGTTACTGATTCTGTGGGGACAGAGAGGGGCACCAGTAAGCTGAGATACTGCAATATTAAAATAGTCCACACGTATAAGTCTCCAATAGGGTGATTGGAATGACACGTACGACTTGTTTGTCGATGGGTCCAATATGGTTGTGCCAACCGCTCACTTGTGAAGTGGGAGCCCATGACAATGATACAAGATGAATCAAGGGATTATCTGTATTTGGACACTGACTTGTAATCGAACGTTCACGCGCTTGGATTGTCCTTGATCGATCGATTGATTGTAGTAGTATGCATGAACCTTAGACCGAAAGGGTTAACTTGGGGTTGATCTTGAGGTCTTGACTTGTCACTAGTTTGTTAGGCCCGTCTTGCTGGTGGCATGGGTCAGCGGCGAAATACGGTCTTGACTTTTTGATGTGATTGCCGGTTGAACCGCGGAGCGGGATTTACGGTCTCGATTAAATTCGAGGTTAAAGTCCTATGGTAAGTTTAATGTGCGGAAAGTTATCCAAGTCTCTAGCCAGAGCATATTACTGACTCACGATAGTCGTGGAGTGCAGTTTCAGAACTTTCACCGACATAAACGACATAGAGTCGAGTTCTGTAAGTTTGACTATGCGTGACTTTCACTCGACCGGGACAAACGTAAAGGGTTTATACGTATGACGAAAATCTACAGTCATTTCATGGATTATGATTAGATCAAATTCGTACTCAACTTGGGATCTGTTCGGTACCACGGGGGCTGGCTAGGTGAATACCGAACTCCTAGATACCTCCTGGGCCGGTTGAGACGAACCAAGAGAGTCGGGCTTAAAAAGGGCAACCGATACAAGGTCGTCATCAGAGAGAGAGACAAGGCTAGGTCCTAGATTGTGACATTAGGGTTTGGGGCTTGGCCAAAACCTTGATCGGCCGAAAATACCAAGTTTGACTAGTGAAGGGTAAAATGGTCTTTTCACCTCACGATATATTTTGAAATAAAATATTTGATAATGAATATTTAGTATATGATTTAAATTAGATTTAGATCTTTATTATTTTCTTAGAGAAATAATATTGTTTAATTTGGAATTAAATAATGTATATTGGATATATATATAAGTTTCGAATTTTTATTAGATAAAATTTCGAAAATTATTAAATATATTTATATTGGATATTATATATTTATAATATACTAAATATGATATTTTAATTAATTAAGGTATTGGATATTTAATTAATTAAATATAAAGTTTAAATTTTGAATTCATTACTTGGTAAAACGAAGACTTGGTAAAAGGGGAAGTTTGAGGATTTTTCTCCACCCACCTTAACCTATTTTTGGCTAATCCTAAGAGGTATAAAGAAGGATTTTCGAGATCCTAAAGTGAGTGGAAGCTAATTTTCGAAATACAAGCCAAAGAAAAAAAAAACTAAGAGTTTTCTCCTCTCATCACTTTCTCTCTCGCACTCTCTCTCTCTCTCAGGGGCAGCAAGCAGTTCGTTCTTGGCCTAGCCGCACATGCATGAACAGCTGCGACGTTAGTAAGGTGCCGGCGAGTTAATCTTGCACAAAGAAGGCTTCCCGTTCGTGTGCTTTTGGCGTAGGAGAGGGGCACTATGCCTCGGAGATTCAAATGATTCGAAGCTAGCCATCGTTAAGAGATTTCAACAAGGTATCATGGCTGATCCATTATCTCGTTATGTCAATACGTTCTCGTGTTTGTAGCCGAGCGATCTTGGATAGGCGGGAAACCCCGTAAAATTTTAAAATTCCGCCGTTCTAGGAACGTGGGTCCAGGACCCTTGGGGATTCTCAACAATGTCTACTAGCCAAAGATCTGAAAGTACTCATTCATTTATCAAGAAATACGTCTCGAAAAAGAATTATTTGATGGACTTTGTCACCCGTTTCAACAGGGCTCTTAGAAACCAGCGACATAAAGAATTATTGGCTGATCAAATTGACGTTAATGAGCATCCAGTTATTAAGGCACAGTTGCCTATGGAGTAGCAAATGGCGAAGATTTACACGAGAAAAAAATGGACGGAGTTTGAGCAAGAATTAAGCGAGAGTCGTAGCTACCTTGTGCAACGATCGTCTTTTGAAATTGAGTTGGTGAGGTACAATATCCTGCGCATTCAGAGTTCTGCTTCTAAACCGAGGGTGGTCACACATGATAGAGAGAATGATCACATATCGTGTAGTTGTTGGAAGTTTGATTTCGAGGGCATTTCATGTAGGCATATGTTAGCTTATTTTCGCTTCACGCATGTGTTCCAACTGCTGAGAAGTATATAATGAAACGGTGGACACAAGAGGCAAAGGCGGGAGCGAAATATTCTATGGATGAAGAAAATATCAGCAATGATCGAGAAAGGTTTCTGATGGCACAACACTCGAGATTATCCTTCAAAGCATCATCAATAATTGATGAGTCGTCTTTGACCGATGAGGGGACAAATTTTTTTTAGGAACAGTTGGATTCATCCATAGTAAAATTAAGAAATCAATAGCAATAGAGGTTTGAGCACAAATACGAGTAAGAGAAAGTTTGTTGCTGGAGACCCTATTATTTTGGATCCTGCAGGAGTTCAACCAAAAGGATGTGGGAAAAGATCGAAACAGTCTAAGGAAAAGATAGTCTAAAAATCTAGATTGTGTAATGGATGTGGCCTTCGAGGTGTTTCTCATGACAAACACAATTGTCCGAAGTTGCAGGAATTGTATGTATTATTTATTCGTGATTTTTTTATAGTTTTACTTTTTTTTAATGATGCCATCATTTTATGTTAACAGACCAACAACGGAGGCCCATTATAACAGGATGGTAGTACGGACAATGAAGAATTTGGGTCTACGTATGGTGATTTAAACACAATTTTACAATTTTTTGTTGCTTGTAAGAGGATACTTTGATGATGTATAATACTAATGCAGGTTATAAGACAAGTGGAATGAACCTCGATGACTGACTGTGGTTTAATTGCCCATAGTTTAGATTTATTTGCAATACGTTTTTCGTTCCGCATTTTTACGATCGGTTTCTGTTTTTACGAGGCAAGTGGGGTGAAACCATCATTTTTTCATTGAACAATCATTATTTTTATGGATCAATCATTATTTTTCCTTTCATATCTTATGATGTCGAGGTGAAAGTTATAAGCTCTATGTTACAAAAATGAAAGTCCACGACATTTCTTAGTTATAGTTTTGCTTTCGTTGATGACATCGGTTCCTTAGAAACTCATGTCATTGCTATAGTCAAACTCAAATAAGAAATGGAAGTAAACATAGACATTCCTAGGAATTAACGCACCAGAAATATAAGGCGGGCCACGGATTTTATCCTCAAGCTCAAAGATATGGAGAACCACTAAGACCATATATTGTTAGAAGAAGATCAGATCAAGCTTATACGCCTGGTGTTCCTTACATGGAAGAAATGAGGCATTTTCCTTCAAATTTGAGCCACACCATCCATTTATTGACAGAAGATATAATATCCTCCTTCGTCCAGGGGTTATCGCGATAAGTACGCCAACGTATCGAGCGGTAATATGTTCGATTATTACCGTGAGAATCCTCGAAGATTTGAGCAGCAGCAGCAGCTTTATCGCCTTCGCCCCATGGCTGGCGTGGCCCCTTTTATGATTTGCCATGGCTGTTTCGAGCTGCTTTTGTTGCCCGAGAGAGTCGAGGCTAAGGGCTGTAATAATAAAATGAAATGTGGGGAGTGCTTCACTATTATTTCATTGGTATTTTCGAAGGGGGAGAGCTCAGTTTCTTCCGTTGATGTCGAGGCTAGGGATAATCATATTCATAACACAGTTGTCCCATCTCATGATTGTTATCATGAATTTCGATCGAAGAAACACCGTGATACATCACGATGATACTCACATTACGGTGATGCAAGTATCATGGTGATATTGGATCACCAGAAACAAACACCCCCATAACTTTTTAATGACATTATTATTGATGGTTGTGTGTACTACATATTTTAATCTTTATTAATACAAACAGCGCCGTGCATAGATGTTGCGCGCACTGTATCATGGCTCCAACGAGGCTTCGCACCATCATGCACCGTGCGCCACTAACTACTAGGGTTTTTTAAATTCCTGATCAGGTTAAATATTTAGAATCTTATAATATTTAGGTACTGATAGATTGTTGTCAATTGAAACCAGCATTAGCAAGCAAACAAACCTTCAAATTTTGTTGAAGAACGAGAATCTTGAGTGAAATCCCAACATTCTGGGTGAGCTGTGCTTTTCACTCCAGCAAAAAATAAAAAGCCTATTTATATGAAGCTTTCAAAAACCGATTGTTCGATTAGTTCGAAAATTTTTCATCTTCTAGTAAAGTCGTTTTCGACAAGTTTCCGCACCACAAGTGCAAGGCATTACTCGGATTTTGCCGTCCAAGCCTATCACGCTACCCACTTCATAGCCATAATCGTAAGTAAGTTCCTATAGAACCAAAAAAAAAAATGCATTAATCATCGAAGGATCGACACTGTCATGTATGAAGTATTTAAGCGAAAAGCTTGAATTGGTAGCATATCATCTAAGCATTTTATACATCTTATTTTCAATTAATGACATAAAAGATAGACATACCTCCAATGGTGGAATGTTGTCAGCAGCAATGAGCACGATTCTTGCCAAGCGAGGGTCGTGATGATCAGAAAGTACGCATTGGACGAATAGATTTGGCTCGCAACTGTGATTTATGTATCTCGCAATGTTGCCCTTGACTCCCGCGTCGATGCAGAACAATGCGTCTTTCGAAACCTCTGCGTCGACAGCCCTCAGAAGGTGAGGGGCCAGATTAACTTTCCCCAACCGACTCTACATAAAATTGCAAAATGAAAAAAAAAAGAAAAGAAAAGAAAGTTGGAGCTGAGAGTTCCTTTAAGAGGGTAGAACCCGAAAGATAAAGGAGCAAAAGTTTTATAGAATCTTAACTATAATAATTTTGCTATGAAAAACTTGATAGTTCAAATGGGAAAACATTAAACAGTATTATGTAGCACGACGAACCTCTCTTCCATCGATCCCTTTCATCGTCTGTAGACAATCGATCTGAAAAACGTAGGTGTCGTCAGCAGAAGGGTCTATTTCATCGGCTCTCTTGAGAAGCCCGATGTATTCACAAATTATGCTTCCAGAAGGTATGTGATCCCATGATCGTACACCCCATCCTTTGCTTGGGTTACGAAAAACCTGTCAATATCACCATATGTAAAGAGAGTATTTAAACATGAAGACTGCTCTCTCTCTCTCTCTCTCTCTCTCTCTCTCTATATATATATATATATATATATATATATATATTTGCTGACTTGGGTTATTATAAATTTTAGATGAGGAAACAAACTATCTCAACAGTTCCCACGTTTACGATGAATGTGGGCACAAACCTCAAGTCGATGCATAAGCCCTTTCTGAGAGGTACGGTTAATGCACTTTTGTCCACATCCGCAACAAGGTACACACTCGAATATGACTGCTCTTGGTTCAACTAGCCTGATGAATGCAAGAATATTGGTGAAATATACAAGGTTCTCTATCTTTTTATTTGAAAATATGCTTTAGGCTCCGTTTGGTTTACAGATTTTGATGTGGAAAAGAAACGGAAAAGTGAAATGGTACGACACGTGGAGCGTAATGTACAATGATTCAATGCTTATGACCACACTTTTCTTTTCTTTCCGCGTCGAATTCCGCGGACCAAACGCACTCTTAAGTCCTTTGGGAAAGGTTTTACCTTCCACCATCTATGTGAACATATGGAAAGTCACCTCCATTCAGTTTTGCGCAAGCACAACTTTTTGGATCTTTGCATTCTCCAATACAATCACACCCCCTGTTAGTGACTGCTGGATCACTCACCTTTTTGCTTACTTTCATCTTTTTGGTATACATACAGCCTAGTATTGACATACAAAACGGATCACAATGTATCATGGATCTATTACAAATTACAAGATGAAAACTGTATAAAACATGAGAATGATATAAAAGGAGAGCATGATAAACAAATACAAAGTCCTCAATCAGAGGCAAATGGATGCCTTTGAAAAAGACTACAGAGAACAGTGGCGTTTCTGAGTGTATCTTTAACCAGAAGTCGAGTTCTAAGAAAGATGGAAAGATAGCATGAATAGTCATCCCCTGTATTATATTATCGTAGATATAATTCGTCACTGGTCACAGTGAATCCAGAATAACTAGAAAGAACAAAAATACTTACGCTACTTTTCTTCCAGGACAGGAAATGCAAATGATAATTAGAAATCTAAATACCTGAGGGTGGGACGGGAGGATCATCGACCAGATTTGTAACAGGGATTGGAATTTTCTCTGCTCCTCCACTAAGATCTTTACATACTAACCTTTACAAATAAAAAGAGACCTTATGAAGCTTAAAATCAAAGATACTACACTTGAAAGTAGATATAAGAGGGTTTACCCTCGTAATCCAGAAAATGATTTAGGAGTTCCACGACTGAAATAGACCTGCAATGGGTGTGAAATACATGAAGCTAGAAGCATGTCAAGGGTCCAATAGCATGTAATTTCAATGTACTTGGCTTTCTTTCCAAAATATAGCAGCTCAAGTTATGAAATAACGTAAATCAAGAAATTCCTAGTTGCAGCTACATATTCAGGATTACAATATTTGGATAATTTGATGAAATATTCCAAAAGGTTTATTCTCAATGGGAGCTCATAATGCAACTTCAATCCTTTATTCAGGCAGTAGTTTTACAAATAACCGAAAACAAAAACATTTTTCTAATACATTGAAAGACAAGTACCTGATCGGTTGTCAATGGAGGCTGTCCTTCGAGCCGCTTCAATCGAAATTTGTAAACAGTGAATCCGGACAAGCCTTTTTGAGCCCAGTACTTCACAACCTTCAAGATTCATAAAGATAAAAAGAGGTGTCGAACTTAAGAACTGTTGCTTCTCTGCATCCAGTTACCTTGTACAAGCCATCGTAAGTATAAACCCTTCTCACATAACTATTTTGGCAGTCATGCCCACGAACTACACGAACGGGAACAGATTGTTGTTTACAGTTCTGCAAAGGGAAACAAAAGTTATGAATTCCACTGATGCCAAACAGAAAACCCTACAACTAAATAATAGGACTCGGCCAAATAACTCCAAAGAGGTACAAATAGTCATCAAAACACCAATCTATAAGTTCAACAGGTTAAGCTGGAGATTCTTATTCGACGTTCTATTGAGAGCGCAGGTGAAAGAAACTACTGAAAATAAATAATATAAATCAAACTTTCATGCCTTAAGCCCCAAATTCCCCTTTTCCATCACTTGATCCTTAATCTGTCGTCTATCACCACGCAAGTTGCATCCCCCTTGTCCTGTATACACGATCTCATCGAAATTGTCCAAATCATCCTCGTACTGCCCGGACAGGACAATTGATACAGTAAGTGGGAGCTCGTATCCTGCCAAAGCCTACAAACAAAATTGATAAACATGACACGGAAAAAAGAAAAAAGCAAAACTCCATTTTAGTTTGACATGGAATTTCAGGCTCTAAAGCAATGATGCACCCCTAGAAGTAAACTTTCAGGCTTGGTCAACAAAAATTTGCTTCCACACTCACCCACTCACTTGCATGTAAGTTCAGCAACATCAAATGAAACTACGAACCTGACAGTAACAGTAACTATAACTGTAACAACACAGGGAAACTTGTTTTTTCCTCTAAAATTAGCAAGTAGTACCCCATCAAACTGCATCCACACGACCTCAAAAGGAACAATATGAGGATGCAATTTTCTGGCACCATCAATATCAACGTTCTTAAGTGTTAGATGTAATTTTCTGATCTGATAATCAAGTTCACGTCCAAGCCAACTAAAAATTTCATAAGTATCAGATAGAAAAATATTACCTTATTCTTCCTCTTAGAAGTAGCCCCAATGTAATCAATTCCACTGAGCCAGTAATGGTGAAAACCTACTATTGCCATCTCAGCGCGTGAAAAGAATTGATGACCGACATCAATACCTAGTCACCAAATGAAGTTAATGTTGACAGTTTTTGCTTTAAGGATACAATTTAAATCCTGGCAATTGAAATTCGAATAACAGATATATAATATTTAGCCATTTTAGGCTTTGAGTTCCAAGCAGAAAATAAGAGGAATTAGACCATCTCCAACCATATTGCAAAATCCAAAAAAATATCCTAAAAACACTCCAAGGGAATCCAAAAACCAATTGCAAATGGGATTTGTACTTTCTCTCTCATCCACTAAACGCATAGATGCAACTGAACGCATAATATGCGTTCTATATTAGTAATTTCATTTAATGTCTTTTTATTTGTTTAAATAATAAAAGTATCATTATAAAAATAAAAATAAATTAAAATATATAAAAAAAGTAATTAGAAAGTTTTATAGAATTATAAAATTTACCAACAATATTTTTTAGTTATTTAGTTTAATATGTTATTAAAATATTATTTTTTTGAAGTTATAAAATATGTGGGCAAATTGTAAAAGTTGGTCTAGAAATAATATTAAAAAATAGTCCTTTGAGTTCGAAAGTGAGTTTATCGGTTGGAGAATAATTACTGCATTTTGCGTTTGAGAATGAGTTTGAGTTTGCGATTGAGTTTATCGGTTGGAGATGCTCTTAGGATTAAGAATGGTTAGTTTACAGCTTCAACAGGGATTAAGTATATATATAACACTAACGAAGAAAGCTGCCAACGCAAACACATTCAGGAGAAACTGCAACATTATACGGAAATGTGAAACAAATAAAAAAATCCGAGGTTGCATTGCTTGTTTAACTTGATTATAAAGCAATTGGCTACCAAGGTTATATGAACAGGATGCTTGCATGAGATAGATAGCATTGCATTTTCTTTGTTTTACGCAATTTTTGGTATCAAGAAGAAAGCATGAAACAACCCACCTGGTATGTTGCCGATTCGCTTCTCTCTGAATATAGAAGCTTTGCAATTGTTCATCTATATTGTAAAAGACAGAAACAAGTACTGGTAAGTTGATTAATTAACAAGAGTCGACTGAACTACCACTATGTGATTTGAAATACGGATCAATCCAATCAAAAACTCATGATGAAACCGTACAGCGTTAGATAAAAGCATACTGCTTGACGTACTGAACCCAGTAATATGAAATTAAGTGAACTCTGCAACCAAATGATAACGAACATGCTTGACAGAAGACATGCCTCAGTTATAGCCTTAAGATCGGGTCATTGTCGTTTGGAAGGCCTTTTCTCGTTGCATGTAATATTTTTCTTTCCCTGCACATATATATCGATTTGTAGGTTAGGAATGTCACTCGTTTATCTGATGTAAGCTACAATAAAAACGAAAGATTCAATGTCACACTAACATAAGCCGCTTCGAACTCAAAGCATTAGATGAGTAACTTGAAAAAAAAAGGCCTCTAAACAAACATAAAAATCTATTGTCAGTGTCACCTTAGATACTAGCCAGTAAATGTTAGAAGCCTAACAGGGTAACAAGGAGACCCCAGGTGAGGATACCTTTACTTTTTTGCCTTTCAAATCAGCTTCTTCCCGAGCACACCGCTTCTCTTCCACCTAAAAATGTGCAATAGAGAAGACTGTTTTCTTAGCCCCATCTCTTACAAAGAATTCATAAAATAAACAGTTGAGGGGACTGAATCGGAAAAATCCATATGCGGTCCTTGTTGTTAATCGAAAAACTATCAGTTTATTCATCAAACGGAACAAAGCAAAAGAATAGCAAAAAGGACCCAAAAACACAGCAATGTAAAAACACACTTAGATGACGCACAGCTCGACATAAACATCGAGGGAGGTGTTAACCGAAGAGAATTTTCTCACAGATTTCAAAGGCAGGAGAGTTCCATACCTGAACAAGGCGCAGGTATCTCTTGTTGAAATCGCGGAGAACCTTGGTGACCTTCGCATGTGCATTTCTGGCGAGAGACACGTCATCGTTCGCGCAGCTGACGTCAGCTTCCTCAACCTCGCCGGGACGATCGAGCTTCATTTTGTCCACGGCGGGCACTACACGAGTCTCGGCGTCGGACTCACTGGGACGAATGTGATTTCGATTGTGATTGGATCTCCTCCTCTTCTTCGCCGGAGCCATTCCATTGGACTCAGTAGGCTTCTTCTGCCTCTTTTCACGTGCAGTCTTGACGTTATTGATGCGAGCACTGCGCCTTCGTTCTATTCGAAGCTTCAATTAGCTGCTGCGCCGTGGTTTCTCTGAACCACCACGGAGCTGGAAATATCTGTTGGGCTTCAGTCTGTGTAGAGAGAGAAAAAAATTGGATGGAAGACGGTGAGTTAGAGTTAGTTCAAAACAAATTGAAATGGTTTTTAATCGGGGAATCTGGCGGGCCAGGTAAACCTTCGCAACCAATTTATTACCTGCTAAACAGGTCGACCGGGTCAAACGCACATATCTAGGCCCATGTGGAACATGCCTAGGGAAATGTTGACGGGAAAATTCGAACCCAGGACCTCTCCCACATGACCCTAAGCACCACAGCAGTGACCCCGTAATCGCTAGGCCAATGCCTCATTGGCGAAATGGTTTGTTCATCTTCATCTCCCGGATAATCTCCCCTCCCAACTATGGTGTCATGTGATATAGTGAGTAGGCTTGCCCAACCACCGGTTATGGTTAATCGGCGGTTAGTAACCAGCGTTTAATGGTTAGTCCCGGACTAACCATAACATGGACTAACCGTAACCTAACCGACCAGGGGCGGTTGAGGTTAGCCGTCCCCGTTTGTCGGTTAATCCAACCGCCGGTTAGTCAATCGTCGATTACGGTTAACCAGCGATTAAACCGCCTGTTTTTTTTATTTTTTTTTTTAAAAATCATCGTAAAGTTAAATAAATTTTTGGTGTATTTTTTGTTCGTATTTTACTATTTTGATACAAAACTTTAGATATAATAAAATTTACGAATCATTAAACATATTACAAATTTTAATATAATACAAGCTACTCGTTTCAAAATATTTTAGTTAATTATTATTAATTTGAGTAAAGTCAAACAGTATTTATAATGAATTGTTATTAATATGAGTAAAGTTAAATAGTATTTTTTTTTATTTTTTTATTTAACGGTTATAATCACCAGTTAATAACAACTGGTTGGCGGTATAGGAAAACTTCTAACTGCCCCGTAACCGGCCGACTACGGTTGCCGGTACGGTTGCTGGACGGTTACAACCGTAACCGGCTGTTAGCCGGTCTAACCGCCGGTTACGGTTAAAATTGGGCATGAGTAATAGTGAGCAATACTATATTTCTATATTGTCGACAATAAATTTCTACATGTTCAACAATACATTTCCAATTTTTCCTTTAATTTTATTTAACAGAGTTTGCTGTGAGGTGATATAATGAGCAATAGTATAATTCCACTTTTTCAACAATATATGTTTACATTTTTCTTTTGACGTAACGGTTCTCAAAATTAATTAGACAGTTTATGGTGTCAATAGATCATTCAAATATTTTGATACAATTCGAGTATTTGAAATGTAATCGAAGCTCAAGATTAAATAGTAAACTCAGAATATTTGAGTATCCGATTATCTCCGGCAGAATATTCGAATATTTAGATATGTAATTGAGACCTAGTTAATTAGAAAGTTCATTACACCAAAGAATAATTTAATATTCAGTTACCTCCAATAGAATAAGAAATATTGGATTGCTATTCACCGCCCCCTTTTTCCTAGTCACCGCCCCCTAAAGGGCTGAAAAAAGACGATTTTGCCCTTTTGAATTTAAATTTCTATTTAAAGTCCTTTTCCATACAACACTTTTCATATCGCAATCACACATCCAAATCAGAGTCAAACATAACAGAAAATAACTCAAATCGAAATGAATCGTCTTTTTGGGAAAGGGAAAGGTCAAAAGAAAGGGTCTATTGGCACGGATGGTAAGCAAATTCTCGTAAATTTCGTTCGTATGGACGTGAACTATCGAACACCGATCGGATTCGATCGAAAAATTTCGGGCCGACCGAAATGTAATTTCGGTTCATACAAGGGCTGACCGAACAAGAATTTCGGTCACCCCTTGTGGCGACCGAAAAAATTGTTCGGCCGCGGCTGTCCGAACCGAAATCTGCATTCGGCTGGGACGGTCGCGGCCGAGACGGGATTTTGCCTACTGTGGAGGTGGCCGAAATCTCATTTCGGTCGCCTCTTACAGTAGGCGAAATTGGATTTCGGCTGTAACTAATTTTTTTTTTTGTCAGACTTGGAGAGTGTTCCGAAGGATTCCACGGGCGACGGAATAAATTACAGTGAGCATTTCCGCGAAGGAGGACGATTTCCGACCGACGTGGAAGCCATTAACTGGGCGAAAGGCGTCGCTATTGCTCTTGGTTTCGAGGTGATTATTTCGTCGCATAAGAAATACGGCACAAAAAAATTGATTAGATGTTCTCGCGGAGAACGTTATAGAGGCAAGGAGGATGCATTGGAGAGGCTATCGAAGTCTAACAAGTGCAGGTGTCTGTTTGTAGTCATAGCCCAGCAGGATCCAGCTACTAGGGAATGGTACATTCGTACGGGTGCACCTGAGAATTCCATACACAATCACCCTCTGATACAGTATCCCGAGGACACCGCCAGACGAGTGGGTTAAGTAGCCAGGCAAAGAAGGTCGTAGAGGAAATGACTGCTGCGCAAGCGAAACCATCACATATCCTCTCAGCGATGAGGGCTCGACACGCAGAAGATGACGCGATGATCCGACATATATATAATTACAGAGATCGTTTGAAGAAGCAAAATTCTGAGGGGAGAGACGTGGTGAGCCAGTTGCTGCACCAGGCGACAGAGTTCGGATATTTTGTTGAAGCGCTGAGAGACGAGGAGACTAATGTGCTGACACATGTCTTTCTCGCACACCCGGAGTCACTCGCACTGCTGAGGACGTATCCTTATTTTATTGGTATTGACTCGACGTACAAGACCAATAGATATAAGTTGCCTCTAGTTGAGATTATATGGATGACTCCCTGTAATCACAACTTTCTGTGTGGGTTTGCCGTCATGGAGGATGAGACGGTGAGAAGTTACGGGTGGATGTTGCAGTCTATCAGGGATATTCTAGGGCCAGGTGTCCACCCGTCGGCGATTGTCACTGATCGTGAGTTGGGCCTTGTTCGACAGGTACATATGGTATTTCCACATTCTCACCATCTGCTGTGCACGTGACATATTTATAAAGATGTGGAGAACAAAGTTTATTGGTTGGCGGGGAAGAGCAAAAACACCGCAGCTCACTTCACGCACAAGTTCTGGAAAGCAGTCGTGGAAGCTCCGACGATTGACGAATACGAGAAGGCAGTGAGTGACATGCGTCTGCGTTGGCTACCCGACTCAGCAATCGTTAGTTATGTTGAGCAGACGTGGTTGGTGTATAAGGAGAAGTTCGCCAGAGCTTGGACGAACCATGCGCTTCATTTCGGGAACACCACTACATGTCGTGTGGAAAGTGCTCATAGCGAGCTGAAAGGATGGCTGAACTCGGCCACTGGGTCTCTTGACACCGTATGGGTGAAGGTGCACGAGCAGATTCAGAACCAGTTGAATCGCATCAGAAAGGTAATTTAGTTATTATTACGTGTCAGATATCCTTATCTAATAATTTTTTAATGTTGACATGCAGACACTTGAGGAGTCCAGGTCGAAACGACCTATTCCGATGTCAGGATTTCCATTCCTAACATTATTATACAGAGTTTCACACCATACAATATTAATTATGAGAAATGAGCTGCGGCGGGCGAAAGAGTTGTCGAATGAGGTTTACTCCAGGTGCGAATGTGTAGTACGACGTACGCACCAACTATCATGTGCTTGCGAGCTTCAGCAATGCGTGGACAACAACTACCCAGTTTCGGTGGAATGCTTGCACGACTTCTGGAGGACACTCACAATCGGCAAGGGAGTAGTTCCCGATATTTCTGATCAAGATCGCTTATACAATCTCGTGCGTGAGGCAGAAGGTCGCGATCCCGCCGTTATGCGTGGCCTCCATCGAGTAGTTCACGAACATCTCTATCCCGAGGCCCAAGAGTGGAATGAGCCAGTTGTTAAGACGTCTGTAAAAGGTCGGCCAAAGAAAAGAGACTCGACGAAACGTGATCGAAGTGCTTGGGAGTACGCAATCCCAAGGGGGACGCAGCGGAGGGCACAACAGTACCAGTCGTAGCATCCAGGGTCGTAGCAGTTATGGCCGTACGTCATCTTCATCTGCGAAGCGATCTCGTACTTCTACTACGGAGACAGGTACTATCTTTCACTCCTAAAATTCATACGAATTTGGATCCACCTCTAATTCGGTAAAATGCTTTGTACAGGTGAATCCAACTTCTTCCACAGCCGCTTGCAGTACCACGTAACATCAGTCATCCAACCGTATGTAGTTAGTTATAAGGATGTGGTTGCTGACGGCAACTGCGGATTTCGCGCTATCGCCTCCCATATTTACAATGACGAGGATGGATGGGTCACCGTAAGAAATAACATCGCGAACGAAATCGAGGCCCATTGGGATCGTTACTCGGTATTGTACTACGGCGATTCATTGGAAATGCAGTTGGATCGTATATGCTGGGACGGGGGGGCCTTGCTTGGCAAACCACTGGATGTTGACACCGTGCGATTTGTGGGCTGTGGCGACAATTTGGAACGCTGTAGTTATCCTCTATGGGTACGGCAATGGATCGACCATCAACATGCATTCTACGACGATACTGCCACTGTGTGCCGTTCGGACTGCTGATCGACCGAATCGAACTATCGTCATAGCGTACCTTGGAGACGAGTACCAACATTATATTAGACTGAATTGATGTCCAGACTTTCCTATGCCCGCCTTGCATCCGTATTGGTTCACGTATCGTGATCGTCGACTTGCTGGTTGGGAACTTAGATATCAGAACAGATTCTCACACTGGGTGCTCCTCATGCGCGAGAACGGTCTATTGTAATTATTAATATTATTATTCTTTTTTTTTGTGTTTTTATTTTGTGTTTTAATATGTTATTATTTTTTTATGTTATTATTTTATATTATTAATGTTATTATATTGTATTATTAATATTATTATTTATTTTGATGTTATTATATTGTATTATTAATATTATTTTATAATATTATTATTTATTTTGATGTTATTATATTGTATTATTAATATTATTTTATAATATTATTATTTATTTTGATGTTATTATATTGTATTATTAATATTATTTTATAATATTATTATTTATTTTAATGTTATTATATTGTATTATTAATATTATTTTATAATATTATTATTTATTTTGATGTTATATATTGTATTATATATTATTTTATAATATTATTATTATTTTGATGTTATTATATTGTATTATTAATATTATTTTATAATATTATTATTTATTTTGATGTTATATATTGTATTATTAATACTTCCTCCGTCCCATTTAAATGTTCCCGAAGATTAGTGGGCACGGAGATTAAGAAATCACATTATTTTAATATTATAGTACACCTTTTGAGGTATGGAGAGAGAAAAGTTATTAGTAGACACGCAAATCGAGAAGACTTTTTTTAATATTAATGATGTAATTAGTTTAATTAGTGGGATAATTTTTTACCAAAAATGGAAATGGGAAGAATTATGTGGGACGCCCGAAATAGAAAGATGGGAAGAAATAAATGGGACTGAGGTAGTATTATTTTATAATATTATTATTTATTTTGATGTTATTATTTGTTATTATTAATATTATTTTATAATATTATTATTTATTTTGATGTTATTATTTGTTATTACGCGTTACTCCAAACATAAACGAAATAATATAAATAAAATAGTACGCGTCCCATACATAAACGAAAGATAAAGTAAAATACAACCAACTCAAGGGGCATTGCGCCATTTGTCGTTCAGGTCGTCCAGCCTGTCTCTGTAGTTCTCCGTCTGCTCGACGTCGTGGAGCTGCAGCGTCGCTAGCACATCGGTAGTCAAGGTATACATCGAGTTGTACCACTGTACACAGAATTGATACTTATACAAAGTGATTAAACATACAAGTATAAAAAATCCAAATCACATTAAATTACGTACGTAGTCGGCGTGGCTGCGAGGGGGTATGCCGCCGATGAGGATCCCGACTCCGACGAAAACAGACGAGGATGAGAATGTCGCTCATACCAGTCCATGTACCATGCAACGGCCTCACCAAGGTACTCTGCGGTCGACCGGCTGACGTACTGGAGGTTGAGGATGTACGCGTACGGGAACTGACGCCAAGCATGATCTGCCGCATCCCCAGAATAATGCACCCTATACCTAGACGGGTCTGCTGGCATGACCGCCTTATGTTGCAGACTCATCGGCGGCGGTATGACCTGCACGTACCCCAGCTGGTGCGCAATACCCTCGCGGGTGCGTAGGCTCCACGATGTCGCGATATCTAACCCATCCCACGAAAAGAGTCCTCATGTGCTGCGCCGCTGGATCGGGACCGTACGGCAACCAAGCAACCTGATAACATTTTGCAAGTTTTATATAATCGTCGTGAATATAGAATATAATTTGTTAACATACCGAGCTCGCAGTCATCATGTCCAGCTGACGACGGATCTCAATCAAACGGTGGCCCGTCCGCTCGTACTGAGATACGGACCACATGTGTGATCGTGGCTCGCCAGGCTCCACATGATGTGGTAGACGGTATGGGCGGAAGCATGAGAAGTACTCGTATATCCACGCCTGTAGTAACGACAGGCACTGTAACAACCCTCACTTTTAATAAATACTTTGGCGGATTTTCGCAACGTAAGTCGCGGAAGACCGACCCGTTACTTAAATTTTTTTTTTAAAATAAAATATATTAAATCAGCACACATCTCGCAAAGTCATATTTTACAATATACGCACCACTCGCATACGTTTTATCATACAGAGACCGTAGCCCATTATTTTTATTATACAAAGACTATCGGTCCAAAACACAACAATACCCTAACGTCGCTCCACAGGTCGCATCCATGTACCGCCCTGCACTCAAAAGTCCGTGGAGTCACCGCCAACAGCCCGCCTAGTCGCGACGCGTATCAATGCCGGACTCGTATGTACCTACAACACGTAAACTGAGCTCCTTGCCCAGTAGGTGAAAATATGCATGTATGCAACGTGCGCTCACACCCATTCCTGAATACCTCACAATAAATGCACGCTCGACTTTTTCCGCTCTTCCGAATCCTATCATAATCAAACACGACAGGGCCCTAGGCTAGACTAGGCACCTCGCGCAACCCATTTAAGGAAGGAGTCAAGAGATCGGCTCTCGAGCAGCCCCCGGCTCTCTCCCGAGACGTCTACCTGCCCAGGCGATGCCTACGCTGGTAGCGTCCTCCCCGAGCAAACTCTACCAGGTCGCCTCTTCCGCCAAAAGACTCTCTTAAGAGAAGTCTCGACATATAACTGTCAGGTGCACTAGACTATCCTCAAACTCTACCACGAGTCAACTGCCAATATCGGCACAACCTACCCTACTCACGAACACCATAAGGTGCCACCGCGTTACCACGGTCAATCCGCTTACCATGCAAACGTGAAATGCAAATGATAATGTATGCTAAACTCACATATAAAGATAATTAGAATTCACGTAAAGCACATAGTCATCAAAGCACACAATCACGTAAATATCACATAATAATTCATAACGTTTACGTGCCGTAGGTGAGTTTCACCTACCTGTCCTCCCGGTAAAATCAGTCTAAATGTCTGGTAAGTTCCCTAACGTGTCGAATATCTGAGGAAAATATCATCACATAAATATACATGCTAAGTCACGTAAATATAAAATTTCTCAATTCCTAAAAGTTGAAAACTTTAAATTGTCTAAAACCTAATGCACTTGTCGTATGTTTAATATCCATAAAGGAAATCTTGATATTAGTTAGCATAAAATATATATTGAACTTAATCACTTAAGATATCATAAAAAAAATCCACCAAACTTTCCCATACAATAATCACGTAAAGTTCCCCCAATATTGCATCACGAAACTTCACTTAATTTGATACAACCCCTATTTATAATTCACTATACTTACTGAAAACTATATAGCACCAAAACATCTACTAACCAATTACTTATGGAAGTACCGAAAATTATCATGTACTTAACAAGCTATGTCAAACCCTAAAAACACCAAATACCCTAATATACTAAAACCCTCGCCAAAAACTTTCACAAGTTGCAACTTCTTGAAGCACACAAATCATTCTGTACCCATACATGCAATAACAGAAACTCTCCCATTGGAAATAATAAGTCTCAGTTTCGAAAAGAATTCTATACTGTCACTAGAAAATATTCCTAATTCAATACCCAAATTCATACCCATATTGACACAACACCACACGTTAACTACACTTGTATTACCATTCTCTAAATACTCCATCATGACTAATGTTGAACAATATTCATATAAGCTCCCATGCACCATTTCAAAAATTCTTGAATTAATCCCAATCACAAAAACACCATATGCTTCACCTTAAACCCTAATTAAAATAACGTAATCTCTTATCTCATACTCACCAAAAACAGATCACAACTACTCTAATAATCATAATCATGTAACCTACATAAATCACATATATCACGTAAAACATATCGAACACATAGCACAAAGGTATTTACATGTTGTAGATAAAAATTTCACCTACCTCTCTTCCCAAAAATATAAGCTGATCCAGGTATTAAGCTAACTGAAATTCTCTTTGCTCTCCCTTGTGTTCGAAGGTTCATCCCCTTTTTATTTCCCTTTTAGTTTTCGTATAGCTTCCCCAAGTTCTCTCTAATTAAATTGGTTTGGGATATATATTAAGAGTTTTTAGTGACTTGACCACACTAGGAAATGACGAGTTTTATCTCATGAGTAAGCAATCTTCACTCCTTCCATAGATTATTTTATTAACCTCTCTTAATCATTCTCATCTCTTAACGTGATATGTCATTTTCCACATTTGATTCAACAATTAATGTCCTTTAGTATTTTATTATTTTGTCCACATCATCTTTGTCCTTTAATATTGAGTAAGAAACTTTCGCCTTGTTTCTTGTGTTTGTTCTTGTAATCATTCTACCTAATAAAGCATTAGATATATATATTAAAGCTGTGATAGATCTACTTAACAAAGTGATGATAATTATGAGACAAGTGAACGAGATTTCCATATTGGATTAGGTAAGTCATTTTCTTATATTAGTTTATTTTGTTAATCATCTCAATTGTCATTAATAATATATATATATATATATATATATATAGAGAAAGACCTAGAGTAACGTTATTGTTCATATATGTATACATATTTATTTATTATTTAATTTATTATTTCATTCTTTTTCCTTAAAATCATTCATTAATATTTATTAGGTCATAGTATTTATGCAAACCATCTTTTCGGCCTACTTAATTTTGGTTTTCAAATTAATTGATAATGGCCTTTTCAGTCTTGAGTTGGGCCTTAGTCATAAGATTGAATCTATTAAATGTTTAATTGGACTCCAAACGTTATTCGGCTCTTACACGGAGTTCTTTATGAATTATTTATCTTTAATATTTTATCCACTAATGATCTAGTTTCTTTGTCGTAATCCCGCTTTAAAAGTTTCGGGTATTACAGGCACCCAGCTAAACCCCTTGAATCCGCTCGGCTTGCGAGGCCAAGCTGGCGATAGAGGTAAGCAAGAGCGGCCGAACCCCACGAGTAATGACTGGCAGATGGCAGCGAGCGGTAGAACTCGTGCATGATGTCGGGCTTCACCCGGTTCCCGCTCTTGTCGACGAACAGCGTCGACCATAATAATCTCCCTCGCCGCGATGGCCTGGAACCCCGCCGGTCGACCTTCCCGCATCCTCTGCATCACGTCTTTCGACGCGGCCGCACCGCCTCTCCAACAACCCCTCAGCACGTCTGCGGAGACGCCCATAATCTCCCTCGCCGCGATCTGCTGGTCGCCGGCGTCCGGGGTGCCCGAAACCATCGTCCCGTCGATCGGGATACGCAGGATCTGCTCGACGTCGTGGAGCATGATCGTCATCTCCCCCCACGGCATGTGGAAGGTGTTCGTGTCGGGGTGCCAACGCTCCACAAAAGCGCTCAGAAGAGGCTGGTCCAAGTGACCCAGCATGGCATCTGTGAGGTGCGTAAGCCCCGTGCCATCGATCTCGCTCTGCGTCTCCGGCGGGAATTGGCCGTACCACATCTTAAGCGACCGAAGATACAAAGCTCGCTGCTCGCACTTCAGCAGTGGCCTCTCCTCCTCACCCGCCCAGATGCGGGGCGCAATGTGCCCCAAGTAACTTGTGGACCACCTGGCTGTGGCCCCTGCACCCTCCAGGAATCGTCATCTACGACCCTGGAGCGCTTGCTCCCTATTTTATTTTTTACGAATAACCACTCCTAAATTTATTTTTTTACGTATATTAAGATACGACATCGCAAGTCAGTTTATAATGGAGAAGGTAATTACCTGAGGAGACCGGTATCGCATCGTCGTCGGATGACTGAAACGATGCCGCATCGTAGGGCACCTCCTCATCCGCATGACCCTCCTCATCCGCATGCGGATCGTAATCCGCATATACGGAATGAGAATCACCCGCTCGCCCCCGCCTCTCCGCCTCCCGTTCCCTACGAACGGATGCATCAACGCCGCGCGCCCTCGTATGACGCTCTCCAGATCCCTCCAACGGGGGGGATCTGCTGCTCCCTCCGAGTAGGGACTTCCCACCCTTGGCCTGCAATTAGATATTTATTAAAAAAAAATCCGACCAACCTAATTTCGGCCGGACCATGACCCGACCGAAATCCGACTTCGGTCGGACAATGGCAGGCCGAAATCGAGATTCGGTCGCCGCGGATCCGACCGAATTCGGATTTCGGTTGTGACCGCTCCGACCGAAACACGATTTCGGTCGGAGCCCCGGCGACCGAACGTCGATTTCGGTCGGGCAGGTCGTGACCGAAATCGGATTTCGGTCGGCCATGTCCCGACCGAAATCATGTTTCGGTCGTGACTTGGCCGGCCGAAATTTCGCTTCGGCCGTGCCGTTTTTCGCCCGATTTCGCGTCCGATCGACCGTTTTTCGGCCTATTTCGACCCGTTTTTGACAATCTATCTCTACGAATGAATTTTAGGACAATTTTCTTACAAATCGTGACAGCACCCCCTTTCCCTTTCCTTGTCGTCGATCCATTGCGATTTGCAAAATTCTCTGCTTTTTTGTCTGATTTGGTTGTGTGATTTGAAAAGTGTTGCGTAGTAAAGGATTTTAAATAAGAATTCTTACTTTTTATTATACTTTACCTTTTTAAATTAATTTAAATAACATAGGGGCAAAAACGTGTTTTTTCAGTCCTTTAGGGGGCGGTACAAGTAAAAAAGGGGCGGTAAATAGTAACTCCCAAAGAAATACTCGAAGACATCGAGATTAATTAAACGGATAATAGTAGTAACAGAATATTCGAATATTTGATTATCTTTTTAGGTAAAAAAGATACGCAAAATTTTGATGTCGTAATAAAAGATCCACCTTTTAATGATATAATATCCTAAATGATACTATTCACTATATTTTAGGACATTGTCAAGATGAAAATAATAATTTCACTTCCCAATACTTTCAAAAACGAAAACAAGTAACTTCACATATATTAATGATTTATATAAGCTAGGTGTTAACTTATTGATCTCGTGATTGAATTGAACTTGTAGCGCATATTGACTATCATTATTGCGATTGAATTGGATCTAACACATTTTGATATAAACATGTTATTTATTCATTTTATCCGAGCCACAAAATCAATTAACATGTCTTCATACGATTGACATCTCTAGTTCAAAATGTATAGAAAAAATGTTTCATAATTGACTACTTTTGAGCTCTCATTAAACTTTTTAAAATGACAAGTATTTTGCATTTACAAAGATCATATTTCGCTTTGAGTATTAGGATACGAATAATTCCAGCTCGAATTGTCCCGCATGTATTTGCTCGAAACAAAAACAAAATGCAATGCCTTTATCGCTAATCTTTGTCGTGGTGTTTGGCGGTGGCTTGGAGATTCCCAGTCACCAAGCCTTCAGTGAAAACGCCATTAGATAAACGCTGCGATCCTGGATAAACGCTTGCAGAGAGTGGACATCTTCCTCTAGTATTGTATGTCTACTTTTGATGTTTACTACGACATGAAACCTATGAAAGAACTCATGGCTTTTGCCTTTGTTTATCTTTGCAAACAGCCTCAACCTCGTGCAACTTGGATGGAGACGAGCTTGCAAGTGGTAGCAGCAACAACTGCAACAACAACACAACATGGGGATATCGAATAGACGAAATTGACCAGAGCGTATTGAACGAATTGCCCCCAGAAATTCAAGCACAAGTGCGTGCATCTCTTCTGCCGGCCAATACACTGGAAAAGGGTTCTACCATTGCTCATTCATTTTTCGCCGTCTCAAACTCCAAACCCATAGATGTAAGTACGTACCATCCTTACGTATATATATCTCTGCGTACTTACGTTCTGCATGTTTTTCAGATTATTTATTGTAAGGATATCAATGCAAAATAGATTCTAGAAAGGAACTGAGTTTGCGATTCAACATCGAGCAAACTCAACCACTATTAGCTGTACTAAAAGTCACCAATTTCAATATTCACACACTATTCAAGTAGAAAAGAAATAGATGAAGACAGATCCATTGCAGCACTATCATCACTCATCAGATCCACTCGACGCAACGCTTCGCAGCCGGCCGACCTTTATCTCACCGAAACGGCCATCGAAATCTGCCCGTGAAGTAGCTGGAAATTCCCAAAGAAATAAGCCGCGTGCTGCTGTGTTTGCTATCACAACACCCTCGAGAAACGTCTACCCACTGCGAGCTCACCGATCGACAGCCCGACGTCAGGACTTGGATGGAAAACAACTGCTATCACACTCATGGACCCAAGGACGAGCCCCGTCGCAACCTCTTTAGCCTCTCACTAACGTCGACGGCACCACGCGCAGGGCATACACGAGCAGACTCCAGAATGCGGACCTTCGGTCTTGGCTTGGCAGCGTTCTCATGATAGCACGGTCATCATCACCTCAAAAACAATCTTCAGACCAGCTAGAGGGATCAACAACAAAGGTCCTGAAAGATCAGCCGTGCGATGTTGTTACACGAGGAAGCTGACGACGCCGAACCAATCAATAACAATCTCCTGACGCCCTATGTAACAGCTTTTAAGAGCTCCCTGGCGAAAAATCCCAAGCAGCGTTCAACCATCTAAAAGAATAAACGTCTGAAGAAAGCTCGGGAAGTTGATGGCCGGGATGAGCAGATAGGGCTCATTCAATAGCTTGGCGAAGCTCGTCGATACGAACAACCTCAAGCTGAGAAACGACTTGCTCGTTGAGAATCCGTAGGCAGCCCGGCTGATCTACCTCCCTTTGGCTAGCGTTTTCCGCCCGGGGCTAGGGCGACCACCGTCGAAGATCAAGATTCCGTTGGTGCCAAGCAACCCATCGCGAAACCTTCCCGAAGACAACGTCGATTCGCTTCATGCATATGGAAGGTACCCGCCATTTTATAATGATATTTCGAATATTTGATTTTCCTTTGCAGATAATTTCCGACAAAATCTGCAGCGACCTATGTGATGAAGCGAAAAATAAAAAATAAGAAACAAAAGTGGCGATTTTTGAGAGATTGAGACAAGATCACAACCCAGCATCAAGGCTCGACACTCACCGTCCTCGAAAGCAGCCCTCATGAAGAAGGAATCAGCTCGGATCAGCCAAGTGGCGCAGCTGCTCTGACAGCTCTTGACCTCGGCGTCACCTTAGATGGTCGAAGACCACTGCTCAACTTAGTGGGAGGTCCCCGATACGTGGAGATACCAGTCGCAGCACGCCGAAAACATCCCAGTCGACAACTGAAATCGCCCCAACGTAGCAAAGGTCGGATGGAAGCGCCGACTCCGCCTCGATCGATCTCTAATCTCAACCCATTGTCGCCCAAAATTCGCATACTCAAGGGGTCACCAGACCGGACCCTTACAGAAGACTCGAAGTCAGCACACTCGCGAGTCTTGACTGAAAGCGCGTTTCATGGCACCAGAGCCCGACCATCAACATCAGAAAAGGCCTTGAATCAGCCCAAGAATAAAAAGAAATCGTCAAAATTAATCAGCTCCGCGATGTATTCGCTTTCGTATTCTTCGTCGCCGGGCATCATTCGACTACCTCCAGCCCGCCGGCCAATAGCCCCACGTCAGAACTTGGCGTAGAAGCATGTTCCCCCACAGCTCAACCACCATCGCCATGGAAGAACTGCTTTCGACATCAGCCCGCGGAGCCGAAGTCAAATAAATCAGCTAGGTTGCACGCCTGTTCGCAGCCCTCGATCCTCGCCCGTACGAACCTACTAATCGATCTAGGATCACTGATGGATTCTTGGGAAAATGCCTTGTGCACGGAGCAACTTAGTGCGAACACGTGATTGCTGCCGTCATTGCAACTAACCAGCAAATTCGAGTCGGCCGAGCATGAGGCTAAGAAAAATATGGGACCGGTAATGCACCGCTCCTATACTGCCAACACATGGAGATATCCATCATGGCTAAGAATGCAGCGAGGCAATCAAGATAGAGGGTCGACAGACGCACTGATATCCTCAAGATCGAGAGAATCGGCACATCTCGTGTCCAAACCGAGGTAACCCCTATGTATATATTAAATTCTAACATTTTTTCTCCGACGCAGACAGCAGCTCCGAGCATGCAACGACGTAAAGCTCGGAAGCTCCACTATTTTCGCCTACGACATAGGACTGATCGGAGTGATGGTATGGCAGCCCGCCAAGCCTACACTCAAAGCTTCAAAACCTTCTAGAACCAGCGATCGAAGGATAAACTTGCCAGATGAAAATCCACCCCCGGCCACCACTTCGTCGCCATCGCACCTCGTTCCAGTCCGACATCCGATCAAATGCTGCCAGCTGAAAAGGCTTGCCAAGAAGCCATCTTGTTGCGACCCCGAATCTATTATAATCACTGTAATATGAGGCTGCAATCACACCGAACATGGAAAGCCTAAACCGCCCAACCTCGACGAACGAATCGGCACATGTTTCGTGAAATCCGAGGTAACCCACTATGCAGCGTTATGACTAACTGTTTGTCCTACGTAGACCAAGACTATTCAGTGCCAAATCGCCATGTTCAAGCGAGTGGGAGGAACGACCGACTCGAATACTACCCAGAAGCCATGATTGCCGGATTTTGTGGAGCGCAACCACGCCGAGATCGATCCCCATACGTCTGATGTTACCACCACGGCCGCCCCTTCGGCCGCCAATGACAAATCCGCCATTGCTCGCCGCTCGGGACCCGGTCGTAAGTTTCGTTAATTTATATGGGTAGATTCAAAATTATAAAACTGTGGGGACCGTTTATGTTATTTAAGTTAGGACTGATACTGGAAGCATTGAAAATATACGGGCCAGTTTCATAATTGGCAAGACATTGAGCCCTGGTTTATCATTTTTGCGGGTCTAGGCAATTAATGGGCCTTTTGTTTTTATTGGGCTGCTAGAGTTATTCGTGGACTGTTAGAACTTAATCATTAGGGTCGCTGGATTAAATTAATCGGCCTTCTTAAATTATTTTATTGTGCTACTAGTTGCTTAAATTATATAAACATGGGATTATTAATCATTGACTGATTCTTTCTTGAGCTCTGCTTCTGAAAATTAACCTTTATTGCTCGACGAAAATATCAACATTGACATGATCGGACTTAGTTGCACGTTCACGGTTTCCTTTGAGCTATTTGAGTGCAGGAATTCGTGGCACTTGCGGGCCCACGAGAATATTACTGACAGGCTCCGACCTTGTCTACCTCGCCGCAATGAAAATCTGCTGCTCTTGAAAAAATAAATTATTCGGGGCAGCCATGTCGACCTCCATCGCTGCAAAAACGTCCTCAAAACCAGCCCAAGAGATCAACAGATATCTTCGAAGGAATCAGCCATGCAATGTACTCGGTGTCGCCTTTCTTCATCACCGGGCAGCACCCGACAACCGCAAGCCCGCCGAACAGCCCCATGTAAGAACTTGGCTGGAAAACAGGTGCCACCGCAGCCCGACCACTTTCGACACCAGCCTGCGAAGCCGAAATCAGCTAAGAAATAAGCGAGATCAAACGCTTGCGCGCAGCCCTCGATTTTCGCCCGCACAGCGTAGCTAATGCATCTGAAGACTCTATCTGAATCTTCAAAAAGCCCTCTACTCAAGGAGGTATTGCACGTGGTCGGAGAAAATTGTCACAACGACCGCCATCGAATGATAAAGTCCCGCAGGTGCCAAGGAACCCATCGTGAAACCTCCCCAAAGACGCCGCCGATTCATTTCACGCAAAATAAAAGAGACTGAGACGAGCTCACAACCCAGCATCAAGGCTTGACACTAACCGCCCTCAAGAACAGCCCTCATGAAGAAGGAATCAGCTCGGATCAACAAAGTGGCACGGCTTCACTTGCAGCTCTTGACCTCGGCTTGTCACCTTGGATGGTCGAAGACCACCGTTCAACTCATGGGAGGTACCCGTTATTCTAGTATTATCTTTCGGATCTTTGACCTTCCTTCTCAGGTTTTCCGAAGCTCAACGACGATCTATACAAAAAAAAGAAAAAGGAGAGAAGCTACGATTTTCGAGATGAGCTCACAGCCCAACGTCAGGGCATGGCAGAAACTCATTTCGCCATAGCTCGGTCACCATCGCCCTCGGGAACAGCCTTCGAAGGCAACCCTAGCTAGAATTCTGCTCAGATTCGCGAGGTTATACGCTCGCGATTTAGCCCTCGAATTTCGCCCGTATAACTTAGCTTATGGACCCGAGGACGCCATCTCGTTTTTAAAAAGCACTCTGCTCATGGAGTCCCACATGGTCGAGAATTGTCGTAGTCACCACTCTCAAAGGTCAAGATCCCGCCGGCATCGAAGAGTGTAACATGAGGCGTCACGAAAATAAAAAACTGTCAACTCGTTTCACGCAAAATAAGAGAAATCGATGGTGCTCTGCACACGAGAAAAAAAGATCGCAGAAGACTTGCAAATTTACTTCTCGAGGGAACGCGCAACCCCGGAATGCTCCCGGTTATGAGGATGACCATCGAGCTCCATGCTCTATTCTTCTACGAGTTCTCCCCGACTGAAGGTTACGTTCGCGACTCGGTTGTAAGTTTTTCGATGACTTGGGGTAATCTTAAAGTTATGAAATCATGAAATTCTTATTATCGTTGTTGACTATTACATGCTCAAGGAGGAATGAAATATGCTAGGATGTTTGGCTTGCTGATTGATTTATTAGCTGTTAGAGAATTAATTTATAGTTGTAGAAGTTCTGCATATATGTTGTCGGTCTAGATATTCGCAGATTCTGCCTCAAAGACCCGACCTGCTCAGGCCCCTAAACACGTTCAACGCTGGTCCTTGAGAACTCGACCCTCTGATACTCAAGAATTCAAGCTATATACGCCGATGACTCGCTTATTTGTAAAATGAAAGCGCCGATCGAAAATTTCTCCCGATAACAAGATCGAAGACCTTGGCCAAGGCTGAAGACCGTTCTCCTAAAAATTCCTCCTCTAAGAGGCAGCTCACCGAACCCCTCGGGAACAAACTATTCCCCTCGGGAAAACTGTATGGGCACATTGAATCCCTCTGCGAGAGGCTGAAATCTTCCCCTAGGGAAGGAATCCCTCTGCGAGAGGTAGCTCACTGTTCCCTTCGGGAACGTCGCGCACATTGAATCCTTCTGCGAGAGGCTGAAATCTTCCCCTAAGGAAGAGAAGACCACGCGCACTGATAAGTTGAGATTTTACATAATTTTTAGACCCCGTAAACATATGCTACCATCAAGTTACTTATTTAAATTTTCATAATATTGTAGGTTTATGTTCACATTTATATTTGACTTATATTAGAGTTAAATGAACGTGAAAAGAGAAAAATGTATCATATTGATTTAAGCATATAGTAGTCATTGTTGACTAACACTTCTCTATGCAAAAGCCATGCACGTTGCCTTTCCTTCCACTCTCAATTATATCAAACAGGACAAATAACTTGGGACCCTCAAGAGGAAGGCTTGGATATTTTTCTATACAAAACAAGAGAGAAGTTGCAGACAACTAAACACACGTTGAGGCTCAAGGAAGAACAATGATTGAGTGGGATGTTTCTTTACGGCTTGAGGAAGACTTTTGATACACGCGTGATATTTTTCAGCTGAGTGTTTCTACGTTGAAGAGGGCCATCTATAAAGCAAAAGGCATGTAACATACGGGGAAAGCTCACATTCACAGAAGAAAAATCGATTCATAGCTCTCAGTGCATATTAATATTATTCCTCAAGGCAAACAAAAACCCATATACGGCTGAGGAGATATCAAGCAACGAGCTATCTCAAGCAACACATCTCAACACGAAGCAGACTGCTATTATCAAGCAGCTCAGCTCTCATCATCTGCGCACGAGCATACACATACGAGAAGGTCGGTAACGAAGCTAGGGAGTCGAGACACGAGCAGAGGGTCCAAGGCGTTTCTTAGTCGCCCACCACCCGTTCGACGAAAGTACAGTGAGGGGCGTAATTATTATATCTTTCGTATTACTGTTTTCATTATGTTTAAACCTTCGCTGCTTACGCTAATTAAAATATTGGCATGTGGCTAAGGGCGTGTTAGGCCAGACTATTATTGCGTCTTGGTGTTATTTGTATTTTATTTAATTATATGATTTAAGTTACGTGTTCGTTATCTGTGTTTACTGCTTGCGTATGGCTGATCAACATGTGCATGATCTTTGATTGGTTTATGAGACGGACAAAGTGATTAGACCGGTTAGAACAATAGATAATGAGTACCACGACGTAAAACTGACCAGAGATGGAATTCGGTTTCGTACGTGTGGTTTCCGAGACCTTAGGCGCCGAAAGCGCCTAAACTCGGGGAAATTCATAAAGCCGAATGCATGCGGAGTAACTAGTTGATTGGTTCACTCTCGCTTAGGGTTGCTATACACGCGAGAGCGGGTAGTACGTACGTTAGGAATTTCTACCTTAACTAGATTTATATTGTTTAGATAAAATCGATCGCATTAATACGTATGAATATTCTGTGCCGAGCACGTGCCTTGATCACATCCGTTATCTATTTGCTATCTTGTGTTACTTATGTTATTTGTTATTTACATTTTTCTTTCTTTTATTAAGTCCACAAAATATAAAAATTCGTCTTAGTCTAAATTAAAATTAGGAATAATATTTTAAATTAATCGAGCTGTCCTCGTGGATCGATACTTGGACTTGTCCATTTTATACTACTTGCACGACCTAGTATAATTGCTAGTATTCTTGCTAGTATTCGAGCGTGTCAAGTTTTTGGCGCCGTTGCCGGGGAAGCTTGAAATTAATATTCCTTTTGTTGAAGCGCTTTTGCAGAACATGGTACGATAGCGAATGTTCAGCCGTGCTACAAAGGAAGTTACCACCAAAAATTAAAGATAGAGGGAGTTTCTCAATCCCTTGTTCTATAGGATCGCTCTCATTTACTAATGTATTATGCGATTTAGGTGCAAGCATTAACCTGTTGCCTTTTTCGCTTCTTAAGAAATTAGGAGTCGGTGAGCCAAAGCCCACATCTACGATACTCCAACTAGCAGATAGGTCGATCACATACCCACGAGGAATTGTTGAGGATGTACTAGTGAAGGTCGGAGAACACTACTTCCCAGCGGATTTTGTGGTATTAGACATGGAGGAAGATACCGATATGCCACTGGTACTTGGAAGACCATTTCTAAATACGGCAAGAGCACTCATCGACGTCGGTAATGGTAAACTCATCTTCCAAATAGGGGATGAAAAAGTAGTATTTGATGTTTATAAATCAATGAAACACCCCGCTGATGATGATTCATGCTCGTTTATTGATAGTATTGACTCATGTGCTTTGAGTATTTTAAGGCTTTCAGGAACAAAGATGAGTTGGAAGCATGTTTAGTTGGAGAAGACATAGAAAACAAAGCCTAGTTGGAATATGTCGTGGCGAGTCTAGAGGCAAATACAGCTCACAGAAAGTCATTTAGATCAAAATTTGAGCAACTCGATCGGACATTGGGACTGCAACCACGGCCATCAATCGAGGATCCTCCAACTCTAGATTTAAAGCCTTTACCTAGCCATCTTAAATATGTTTATCTTGGCGCCTCTGACACTTTACCTGTGATTATTTCTTCCTCGTTGACAGATCTCATGGAAGAAAAGCTATTGAGAGTGCTAAGGGAACACAAGCGGGCATTCGCATGGAAGGTTGCTGACATAAAAGGGAGTAAGCCCGACCATTTGCATGCACAAGATTTTGATGGAGGATTCATACAAACCGATCGTACAACCACAGAGGCGTTTGAATCCAACTATGCAAGAAGTCGTGAAGAAGGAGGTAATCAAGCTTTTGGACGCAGGTATTATTTATCCTATCTCCGATAGCGCATGGGTTAGTCCGACGCAGGTTGTGCCAAAAAAGGGAGGTATAACTGTGATTAAAAATAACTCAAATGAATTCCCACTAGGACAGTTACGGGATGGCGTGTATGCATAGACTATAGAAAATTAAATGATGCCACACGTAAAGATCACTTTCCACTTCCCTTTATCGATCAAATGTTAGAGCGATTAGCTGGACATGAATTTTATTGTTTTCTAGATAGCTATTCAGGGTATAATCAGATTTCTATAGCACCTGAGGATCAAGAAAAAACTACTTTTACTTGTCCTTACGGTACTTTTGCGTATAGACGTATGCCATTTGGATTATGTAATGCCCCAGCTACATTTCAAAGATGCATGCTTGCTATTTTCCATGATGTAGTTGAGAAATTTATGGAGATCTTTATGGATGATTTTTCTGTGTTTGGATCTACGTTCGATACATGCCTCGATAATTTAGATTTTCTTCTTAAACGTTGCGAAAGACTAACCTTGTTTTAAATTGGGAGAAGTGCCATTTTATGGTACAGGAAGGCATAGTTCTAAGGGCATTGAGGTAGATCGAGCGAAGGTCGACGTAATTGAGCAGCTGCCCCCACCCACGTCGGTGAAGGCGGTTAGGAGCTTTTTGGGACATGCAGGATTCTACCGACGCTTCATAAAAGATTTTTCGAAAATAGCTAAGCCATTATCAAACTTACTTGTCAAAGATGTTGTGTTTGACTTTACAGACCAGTGTCTACAAGCCTTTCGCACTTTAAAGGAGAAACTCACCACAGCGCCAGTGATGGTTGCACCGGATTGGACTTTGCTGTTTATATTGATGTGCGACGCTAGTGATGGTGCGGTAGGTGCTGTTCTTGGACAACGCAAGGATAAAATATTTCAGGCCATTTACTACGCTAGCAAGACTTTGGACGATGCACAGAGAAATTACGCTACTACCGAAAAAGAGCTACTAGCTGTGGTATTTGCGGTAGATAAATTTCATTCGTATCTTGTGATGAATAAGGTAATAGTATACACTGATCATGCTGCACTTAGATACCTATTTGCTAAAAAAGATGCTAAGCCTAGGTTAATTCGTTGGATTTTATTGCTTCAAGAATTCGACCTAGAGATACGTGATAAGAAAGGTGTCGAAAATGTGATAGCTGATCATTTATCTAGGCTAGAGAATTCACATGAGCAGAAAAAGGAATTACCGATTGATGAGCGTTTTCCTGATGAACAATTGTATGCATTACTAGATACGTCTTTACCTTGGTACGCGGATTTTGCAAATTATGCTGCTACAGGTGATATTCCAACAGGGCTAACTTTTCATCAGAAGAAGAAATTTCTTTCTAATGCAAAGCATTATCTGTGGGACGATCCATTCTTGTACAAAATCTGCTCCGATCAGGTAATTCGACGATGTATTCCCGCCGAAGAGGTAAATTCTGTTTTATAGCATTGTCATTCTGGTTTAACGGGTGGACATCATGGGCCTACAAAGACAGCATTTAAGGTGCTTCAATCAGGTTTATTCTGGCCTACTTTATTTAAGGATGCTCATGCTTATGTGGTTTCTTGTGATCGTTGTCAGCGTACTGGTGGTATTTCTAGAAAGCATGATATGCCTTTAAATATTATGCTAGAAGTCGAGTTATTTGATGTTTGGGGTATTGACTTTATGGGACCATTTCCTACTTCATGCTCTAATAAATATATTCTCGTTGCAGTAGATTATGTGTCCAAGTGGGTCGAGGCTGAAGCATGTAGAACAAATGATGCACGAGTAGTTATTCGCTTTCTTAAGAAAAATATCTTTACTCGCTTTAGTACACCATGTGCAATAATTAGTGATGGAGGTACTTATTTTTGCAATAGGTTATTTGCAAATTTATTGTCGAAATATGGTGTTAAGCATAAAGTGTATACCGCGTACCATCCTCAAACCAGTGGACAGGTAGAAGTTTCTAATAGGGAGTTTAAGCAAATTTTAGAAAAGACAGTGAATGCCTCTAGGAAAGATTGGTCTTTGAAGCTAGATGATGCATTATGGGCATATCGCACTGCATTTAAAACACCGATAGGAACTTCACCTTTTAAATTAGTTTACGGAAAAGCATGTCATTTACCTGTTGAGTTAGAACATCGTGCATATTGGGCTGTTAAGAAACTTAACTTTGATTATGTCGAGGCAGGTAAAAACCGGTTACTCCAACTGAATGAGATGGAAGAATTTCGCCAAAACGCATATGAGAATGCAAAACTATATAAGGAGCGAACGAAGAAATACCATGATAAGAGAATTGCACAGAGAGAGTTCAAAGTCGGGGATCGTGTACTACTATTCAACTCGCGGCTGTGCCTATTTCCCGGAAAACTAAAGAGTAAATGGACAGGGCCATACGTAGTGGAGCAAGTATTCCCATCTGGAGCCGTACAGATCCTAATAAACGGGAAGGACTCTTATAAGGTTAATGGACAGCGCCTGAAATTATACGACGACGGGAATCTTGGAGAAGTAACTTCAATAATTCTTGAAGAACTCCGTAATACTAATACGTCTGCTTTGAGTTGTTCTATGTCTTTCAGGGATACCTTGTCTGGAGAAAATACCAGCAAGCTGAAGGACCTCCACCACACTGAAGCAAGTCCAAATACCGATCTACCTTGATCGGTACAATAGTCGAGCTAACGACTATAAACGCAGCGCTTCTTGGGAGGCAACCCAAGTATTATCTATGCGTTACTAATTTTATTTCGTATTCGAGTCTTATATCATATTGCATCTTATTAAGTGTGTTTTGCTTTTTCACAAAAATTCGTATCACAGTGCCGTCTAGTTATGTTTCCTCGCAGGCTCAGAGTCAGTTTGGGGGTTTGTTCGCAGAGCTAGCTCGATCTATGAAGGAACCGAAATCTTCTCACGACCCGTCTACATCAATCAATGCATTATTCAGGGCAGTGTCACTTAAACTCTCTATTTGCTTTTAAATTTTTACACATTGAGGACAATGCGCAAATTAGTTTGGGGGTGGGGTGACACGTGCTAGATTTTATATGATATCGATCTCTTCGATTTATTAGTTGGTTTAACTGATCAATGTTATGATTTGAACGTCACTTATGAAAACTCCTGCCAATGATGAAAATTTTTGAAATTTTGCTTGTGTCGAGATTAGATTCAGCTAATTATATGTGAAAGTTCTGCATGTTACGTGTTTTGATATTAGCATGATTATCTGACCACATTGATTGCTTCAGAAAAATAGTACGTATCATGAGACACAAACCCAGAAAATATTGTGAGTTTTGAGCCAAAAAAAAAATAGAGCAACACAATACTTGCTCAATGTGTTTTTCATGAGTGTCATGCGTAGTCTGATTATTTTCGAACTTGCTTTGTTATGCATGTCAATATCACTGTGGATTTTTGTGTACGAAAATGATAAAGGCGCTTAGGATGAGTCACTGGCCTAAATATCTCCGTACCCAACATATCTATCAATTAGTGAGCCCATTTGAGCATTATTAGCCTTATTTATTGATTTGGAGCCACGATATTTAGCCGCTTATCCTGTTGTTTTATCCTTCATCCTCGAACCATTGTCAGCATGTGAGCTTACTAATCGCTTTAGAGTATTGAGTCTTTTAATTTAGAGGAAAGACGATTACGACATGTTTTTTTCTAGTTGTGGTAGTATATTTTATTTTTTTTTTGAAAAAAAAAGAGAGGAAAAAAAAAGAGAAAAAAAAAGAAAAAAAAGTATCGAAAAAAAGAAGAAAATAAGAGAAAAATATATATTAGAAAAAAATATTTTTATTTGCAAAAACAAAAAAAGAGGATTATAGTAGATTTTCATAATTATTTTCTCGAGTTCTTAGTAATAACTTTGAGTGCGTTTTATTGTAGTTTGAGTTTCGTTTTTTAATGTCGTATTCTGTTGGTCGAGAGAATAGAAGGGGAAAGCGATTTAATGACTAACATGTTTGACTCTATCCACTTATTCCATATGACACACCCTTCTTACCCTGAGCCCCATTATAGCCTTGCTAAAGACCTTTTGATTCGTTCACGATATCTACTATGTGAATATGATATGATATATTTGCAAGCATAGAGTAATATCATTCTATGTTGTGAGTTGAGCGCATTTATACAGATCCCATTAAACACTTCGAGCGAATTGAGCGATCCATGTGAGAGTTGTCACTTGTACATGTTAGGTCTGGAAATAGTGTTGTGCTATGATATGATTGCGAACTAACATTTCATGTCTCGTGTTTAGCTGGATCATTCATTAGATGATGACGATTTCGACCGATTGTGCATTTGCTTTTCTGATTATAAACATGAGAATTCATTTAGTGACGTAAAATCCTATCTTGATTTAGTTTTATTCCGCTTTTACGACCGAGGACGATCGAAGCTAGTTTGGGGGTTGTTGATAAGTTGAGATTTTACATAATTTTTAGACCCCGTAAACATATGCTACCATCAAGTTACTTATTTAAATTTTCATAATATTGTAGGTTTATGTTCACATTTATATTTGACTTATATTAGAGTTAAATGAACGTGAAAAGAGAAACATGTATCATATTGATTTTAAGCATGTACTAGTCATTGTTGACTAACACTTCTCTATGCAAAAGCCATGCACGTTTCCTTTCCTTCCACTCTCAATTATATCAAACAGGACAAATAAGTTGGGACCCTCAAGAGGATGGCTTGGATATTTTTCTATACAAAACAAGAGAGAAGTGGCAGACAACTAAACACTGAGGCTCAAGGAAGAACAATGATTGAGTGGGATATTTCTTTACGGCTTGAGGAAGACTTTTAATACACGCGATATTTTTCAGCTGAGTGTTTCTACGTTGAAGAGGGCCATCTATAAAGCAAAAGGCATGTAACATACGGGGAGAGCTCACATTCACAGAAGAAAAATCGATTCATAGCTCTCAGTGCATATTAATATTATTCCTCAAGGCCAACAAAAACCCATATACGGCTGAGGAGATATTAAGCAACGAGCTATCTCAAGCAACACATCTCAACACGAAGCAGACTGCTATTATCAAGCAGCTCAGCTCTCATCATCGGCGCACGAGCATACACCTACGAGAAGGTCGGTAACGAAGCTAGGGAATCGAGACACGAGCAGAGGGTCCAAGGCGTTTCTTAATCGCCCACCACCCGTTCGACGAAAGTACTGTGAGGGGCGTAGTTATTATATCTTTCGTTTTACTGTTTTCATTATGTTTAAACCTTCGCTGCTTACGCTAATTAAAATGTTGGCATGTGGTTAAGGGCGTGTTAGGCCAGACTATTATTGCGTGTTGGTGTTATTTGTATTTTATTTAATTATATGATTTAAGTTACGTGTTCGTTATCTGTGTTTACTGCTTGCGTATGTCTGATCAACATGTGCACGATCTTTGATTGGTTTATGAGACGGACAAAGTGATTAGACCGGTTAGAACAATAGGTAATGAGTACCACGACGTAAAACTGACCAGAGATGGAATTCGGTTTCGTACGTGTGGTTTCCGAGACCTTAGGCGCCGAAAGCGCCTAAACTCGGGGAAATTCATAAAGCCGAATGCATGCGGAGTAACTACAGTCATATAGGGATATAGTTGATTGGTTCACTCTCGCTTAGGGTTGCTATACACGCGAGAGTGGGTAGTACGTACGTTAGGAATTTCTACCTAACTAGATTTATATTGTTTAGATAAAATCGCTCGCATTAATACGTATGAATATTCTGTGCCGAGCACGTGCCTTGATCACATCCGTTATCTATTTGCTATCTTGTGTTACTTATCTTATTTGTTATTTACATTTTTCTCTTTTATTAAGTCCACAAAATATAAAAATTCGTCTTAGTCTAAATTAAAATTAGGAATAATATTTTAAATTAATCGAGCTGTCTTCGTGGATCGATACTTGTACTTGTCCATTTTATACTACTTGCACGACCTAGTATACTTGCTAGTATGCGAGCGTGTCACGCACATTGAGCCCCTCTGCGAGAGGCACCTCCCTCCCTCTCATCATCATATGTTTTATATTTTCACATATTTTTATATGCTTTAACATTATTTTCTTTTACGCTTTAACGTTGACGAACAATTATCTGACTTGGGCGTTGGAGGGGCGTCGCCGAAACAGCGCCCATTAGCTCGTCTTTTTCATGGTATTTCAGGGATCTGTCGAAGACGAAGACGGCGAGCTCGAAACGGAGACGGTCCGATAACTTCCAACGCACCATTGATGTGTCGGGACATTTTTCGACGGCATCAACCACAAAACTGTAATCGGTATGTTAATACCCTAAATTCGCGTAGATGGTAAAATATTCCCAAACCAGTTGCCAAATTCGAAAGTTCATCCACCATCGATTGTACCAAGCCGGTCCGACCTCCGCCGCTGTCATCCCAACCTCCGCCACCATCCGCTTCCTCCGACGACCTCCGCCGCCGTCCGCCGTCGCTCGCCTTCGCCAAATCAGAAAGGCGCACCTTCGTCCACCTCTCTTCGCTCGCTCGTTTTCCGCCTTCGTCGACCTCTCTTCGCCGTCGCCGCCGTCTGCCGTCCGCCGACTGCCATCTGCCTACCTTTGCCTTTCTCAGGTACGATTCTGATTGTCGCCTTTCTTGCAGCCCTGTAGTTCCCGTCGTCTTTCTTGCAGCCCTGTAGTTCCCGTTGATGGGAAAGTGGATTGCCACCTACCCACTTCACCCACCTCATTAATAATAATAATAATATATATTTAATTATATTAATATTGTAATGATTAAATGATGTAAGCAATGACCTAATTTGTATTATCATGAAGCTAAGTTTCTTGCCTATAAATAGGCTACGACGCTTAAGCTAAAAACACACCAAAAACCAAAATAGAAAGAAAAATAAGAGAGAGAGAAATAGAGGGTAGAAAAAATAGAGGGTTTGTTCGGTATTTGCTCCGACTATAAAGACACAATGACCTAATTTGTATTATCATGAAGCTAAGTTTCTTGCCTATAAATTGGCTACGGGGCTTAAGCTAAAACCTCACCAAAAACCAAAATAGAAAGAGAAATAAGAGAGAGAGAGAGAGAAATAGAGGGTAGAAAAAATAGAGGGTTTGTTTGGTATTTGCCACGACTATAAAGAGAGATAGTGAGTGTTTTCTCCTTTATAGATTGGAAGGTTGTAACCCCTGTTTTTACCCCAGTAATAATATTTCTACCTCGCCCGTGGTTTTTTACCCCGATCATTAAGGGGTTTTCCACGTAAATTCCCGTGTCCATTCTATCCTCACAGTCATTTCCATTTCGTTTGCTGTCCATTTCGCAACAAGTGGTATCAGAGCCAGTCGTAATTGATATTTCAAGTATGCTCTGTGGTTGCAACTTTGTCTGATCTTCCACACCAGAAAGGATATCGAAAAGGTTATCGTTACGGAAGAGTTTTTTGGCAAGTCGTTGCAATAGACTGTGTAAGTAAGTTCTGTCTAGGTGGCTGGTGCCAAGCGGGACACATTGTGACCCCACCAGGTCTCATCTGGAAATTTACTTAGAAGGGTAATTTTGTCTAGAAAGCTGGTCGCTACCCTTTCTGCAGATTATCTGACCAGTGCTATTTGGCTGGACTGTTGAATTTCTCCGACGATAGCGACGTGGGAAAAAATGGCAGCTAAAAATAAAATTGAGAAATTCAACGGGAGAAACTACTCACTGTGGAAAATGAGGATTAAGGCGATTTTACTCAAAGAAAATTGTCTGGAGGCGATCACTGGCAGACCAACAACAATTACAAGTGATGCCAAATGGAATAAGATAGACGGGAGAACCATCGCCAACATTCATCTGACATTAGCAGATGACATATTATCAAGCGTAGAAGAGAAGACTAGTGCGAAAGAAATTTGGGACCATCTTGAGAAGTTGTATCAAGTCAAGTCTCCAAAGCCGAATTTTCCTGAAAAAAATTATACCATCTACGAATGGAAGAATCTTCTTCGATGACCGAGCACATCAACAAGTTGAATACTCTATTCTCTCAACTTAAAGACTTGGACTACAAAATTGAGCCAAGTGAACGTGCTGAGCTTCTACTACAAAGCCTGCCAGACTCCTACGATCAACTCGTCATCAATCTGAGCAACAACCAAGCTGCGGGAAAACTTATCTTCGATAGTATTGCAGCTGCGGTTCTCATAGAAGAAAGTCGGCACAATAACAAAGAAGACAAGTTGATAACGTCCCAAGAAGCCGAAGCATTGACAGTGACGAGAGCAAGATCAGGAGCACGTGGTCCAAACATGAGCCGAAAACGGACAAGACCCGGAGAGTCTGGTCCAAGTGGGAGTCAAAAACAGCAACGCCTTGTTACCAAAAATAAGAAGGCTATAAAATGTTACCACTGTTGTAAGAAAGGTCATCTGAAGAAAGATTGTTGGGCTCTAAATTAAAATCCCAATGCCCAAGGAAATGCCGCCAACACTACCGATGATGGAATTGCATTGGTGTGTGAAGCCGCAACCACTATCGCTGAAAATGGAAGATTCGACGACGTGTGGCTCATGGACTCAGCAGCTACTTTCCACATGACCTCTCGAAGGGAATGGTTTCATCAATACGAGCCAACCTTTGGAGGGTATGTCTACAGCTGGAACGACCAAGCTCTGAAGATTTTCGGGGTGGGTACGATTCAAATAAAGATGTACGACGGCACTATGCGTACCATCCATGTTGTGCGACATGTGGAGGGCTTGAAGAAAAATCTGTTGTCCGTGGGACAACTTGATGATCTTGGTTTCAAAATTGAATTGGAGAACAAGATCATGAAGGTTCCCAAAGGAGCGCTCGTGGTGATGAAGGGAGAAAAGATAGCTGCAAATCTATACATGCTAAATGGAGAGACTCTGCAAGAAGGGCAGGCATCAGTTGCCACGACAAGTTCAAATAAAAAGTTCACGATGACTTGGCACAAGAAACTTGGTCATATGTCTGAACAAGGCATGAAAATTCTTGCGCAAAAGAATCTACTTCCTGGACTCATGTCGCGTCGTTACCATTCTGTGAGCATTGCATTGTGAGCAAGCAGCAGCGCCTGAAGTTATGCCCATCGAATTCTAGAAGCAAAGATACTCTAGAATTGATCCACTCTGATGTATGGCAAGCACCGGTTGCGTCCCTGGGAGGAGCCAACTACTTCGTATCATTCATTGATGACTACTCCAGGAGATGCTGGGTGTACCCAATCAAGAAGAAGGACGATGTGTTTCTTGTCTTCAAAATATACAAGGCGCGAGTTGAACTTGAAACCGGCAGAAAAATCAAGTGTCTCCGGTCAGATAATGGAGGGGAATATATTGGCAAAGAATTCACTGAATTCTGCAAAGAAGCGGTATCAGAAGACAGTTCACCACAGCGTACACTCCACAACAGAATGGAGTGGCAGAGCGGTTGAATAGGACCATGTTGGAAAGAACAAGGGCTATGTTGAGAACTGCGGGCCTGGAAAAGAAGTTCTGGGCAGAAGCAGCCTGCACTGCCTGTTATGTGGTGAATCGGGCCCATCTACTGCAATAGAGATGCGGACACCGATGTAAATCTGGTTTGTAGATTGATCAAATCTCTCTACGGGCTTAAACAAGCACCTCGATGCTCGTATAAGAGATTTGACTCCTTCATAACGAGTCTTGGCTACAACAGGTTATATTCAGATCCTTGGTGTATTTCAAGAGATTTGGCGATGACGATTTCATCATGTTGCCGTTGTATGTCGACGATATGCTGGTAGCAGGACCCAACAAATGTCATATCGCCGACTTAAAGACTCAACTAGCCAGTGAATTCGAAATAAAGGATTTGGGACCAGCAAACAAAATCCTTGGTGTGCAAATATCTCGAGACAGAAGCAAGCGGAAGATTTGGCTTTCCCAGAAGAATTATTTGAAGAAAATCTTGCGAAGGTTCAACATGCAAGATAGTAAGTCAATATCTACCCCTCTTGCTGCTAATTTCAAGCTATCCTCCGAGATCTGTCTTACCAATGAAGGGGAGAGGATAGAGATGTCTCGACTGCCATATGCATCGGCGGTAGGAAGTCCAATGTTCGCAATCATCTATACCAGACCAGACATTGCCCATGTAGTGGGAGTCGTTAGCCGATACATGTCCAACCCTGGTCGGGAGCACTGGAGTGCTGTTAAAAGGATTCTCAGATATGCCAAGGGAACCTCGGATCTTGCCTTATGTTACGGAGGTACAAATTTTACTGTCAATTGTTTTGTTGATACAGATTATGCAGGTGAACTTGATAAAAGCAGATCCACAACCAGATATGTGTTCAATCTTGCTGGCGGTGCTGTAAGCTGGGTTTCAAAACTACAGTCCATTGGTGTAACGTCAACAACGGAGGCAGAATATGTCGCAGCTACGCAAGCCAGCAAAGAGGCAATATGGTTGAAGATGTTGCTGGAAGAACTCGGCCTCAAACAAGAGAAAATTGTTCTCTATTGTGATAGCCAGAGTGCGTTGCATCTTGCAAGGAATCCAGCATATCATTCAAGAACCAAACACATCCGGGTCCAATACCACTTTGTTCATGAACAAGTGGAAAAGGAATAGTGGACATGCAAAGCGTTCACACTGCGGATAATCTGGCAGACTACATGACCAAAGCAATTATCGTGGACAAGTTTATGTGGCGTCGTTCCTCATGTGGATTGACGAACATAAATAACATGCAAAGGCGAGTTAGAAGAATGGCGTGAAGATCTGATTGTGCCTCAATCAAATCTTCAAGTGGGAGATTGATGGGAAAGTGGGTTGCCACCTACCCACTTCACCTACCTCATTAGTAATAATAATATATATTTAATTATATTAATATTATAATGATTAAATGATGTAACCAATGACCTAATTTGTATTATCATGAAGCTAAGTTTCTTGCCTATAAATAGGCTACGGGACTTCACACCAAAAACCACAATAGAAAGAGAAATAAGAGAGAGAGAGAGAGAAATAGAGGGTAGAAAAAAATAGAGGGTTCGTTTGGTATTTGCTCCGACTATAAAGAGAGATAGTAAGTATTTCTCCTTAATAGATTGGAAGGTTGTAACCCCTATTTTTACCCCAGTAATAATATTTCTACCTCGCCCGTGGTTTTTCTACCCCGATCATTAGGGGTTTTCCACGTAAATTCCCGTGTCCATTCTATCCTCACAGTCATTCCAATTCCGTTTCGCTATCCATTTCGCAACACCCGTCGCCTTTCTCTCGGTGGCCAGATCCACACGCTCAACTCCTCGGCCGCGGACATAAATCTTATTTCCTCTATCGACGTTAAAATCACTCACATCTGGCCGCTTAGCTCCTCCGCCGCCCTCGCCTGTCCCACTTGTCGCCTTTCTCATAGCCCTCGCAGTTCCCCGTCGCGCCACAGTTCTCCGCCGCGCTCAACTGCGACACCGCTGCTCCTCTGCCCTCGCCTGTCCCCGCTGCTTCACGTCTCAGCCAAAGTAAATTCCGAGGTAAGAACGTGGCTTCTCTCGAACGTTTGTGTTGTTTTTAACGTTTTCGTAATGTTGATAGTACATATTTTAGTTGCATCGTTGAGAAGATATTTGGTAAGAGATGGGACAAAATGATGATGGCTTAAAGGTTGAATCTTGCGGTGTAAAAGAATCAAAGAGAACTAGTAAATACGGAGACGATGGTGTTGCTAAGAAAAGGGGTTGTTGCTTTATGAATTAAGGTTGATTGGAATTGGATGATGTATTCCTTCGAGATCTAAGGTTGATACCTCTCTAAGTGGCATCACCACTCATGATAATTAACCTTAAAAAAATTCAGCTTGAGGAGTTTAGATTCATCAATTCCTTCATTTTTGTATCATGTGTAGTTGATCCATTTTCACATAAAGCAGAAAGCAGATCCACAAACGATACGAAGGAGGTTTTGGCTGTGTGTTTAATGGATGGATCGAAGAGAAAGGTACAAAACCCGTACAACCTGGGACGGGACTAATCGTTGCTGTCCTCCATCACGATGGACTTCAGGGCCACAAAGAATGGCTGGTCTGATCCTAAATCTCGTCGTAATAGAGATGCACACACTATGTGTTTGTTTTGTTGGGTTGATTTATTCTTTGACGTGTTACAACTTCTTATGCAGCTTGGACATAGACAAGGTAAATGACGATTAGGAGTGGAGATTATTGAGTCGAAAAAATGTTTGGAAGCAAAAGCTTTGGACGAAGTTGGATGATGAGAAGACCGTCTTTAGATAAGGTACGCAAGCTTCGATGAATTGCTTTTGTTTTCTTTTTCCAATTTGAATCGAATATCGGTGTTTCCAAACGTGTTTTCGTCATTGCTTTTCAGATGATGTTGCTCGGTTTATCGGCTTCATTTGATATTAAGAGGAGAAAGGGTTGCGATGACCTTTCAGGCGGTTGTAGCTCGGGTCGTGTGGTTTTTCTTATTGTTTAGTTAAACCTTGTTTAGTTGCTATCAAATTTTAAATTTTTTTTCTATTTTGTATGTTATTTGTTGTGTTGATTTATCAATTAAAATAAAAAATGGAAATTAAAACAAAGAAAAAGAAAAAAGAAAGTTACCGACTACAAATTTAGTCCCTGTTGTAGTAGCTAAATTTTTAGCGACTACAAGATATGTAGTCGCCATTTGCGACTAATTGGCGACCGCTACAATTTTGCGACAAGGCTTTTAGCGACTACAAAGTGTAGTCGCTATTGTAGTCGCTAAACTCATTTAGCGACTAATTTTCTATGTTTAGCGACTGATTTGTGTAGTCGCTAAAACGCATTTTTTTGTAGTGTTTGAACTGTCTCGCCTGTATTTGCTCGAAAAAAAAAACAAATGCAACGTCTTTATCGCTAATCTTTGTCGTTGTGTTTGGCGGTGGGTTGGAGATTCCCAATCCCCAAGCCTCCTGTGAAAACGCCGTTCTTGGCATTCCATTGGAGATGCCCTATCGGAAAACAAAAATGGTAATAGAAGCGAGCCTCGAAAATTAGAGCAAAGAAAGGATAAGCAGAGCCAGAGATTCAAATCTTCAGTCTTGAATTGAAGCACTCACGACGGTCAGAAAATTAGAAGCATCATTTAAAATTCGAGTGAGGGAGTGGCGGTATGTTGATTCACCGACTACATATATGTAGTACTAATGTGGAGGAATACGAGCGGCCCGATAAACTAAACCTAGTTTCAAAAGTTCATATGAGAAACAAAATGGATATAATCAGTTATTAAATTTTTACGCCACCCGGTGAATGCACACTGATATTTACTTGAAAAGTAAACAATATATTGAAAGAGTTAATATATACTCTTATTTTTAAAGGTGGGGTGGCTATAAACTATCAATTTGTTAATTTGATAAATTGTTATTTACAATTTTAACCTTAATTGCTTACAATTTTTAACTTAATATTTTAATTTATTTCAAGTTTATCCTTAAATTAAAATTTTATTTTTTAAATAACTTAATTTTTAATATAAAACGTTCAAAATATAAAATAGTTATATATATATTTGCACACACATTGTGTGTGCTAAACATACTGTATGTTAACATTGAATTTATGATAAGTTATTATATAAGAATGTATCAGTTCACAAATGCAGAAGTATCGAACATCTCTTTCTTGTATATGCAATTTCAATGAAAGTGTGTTAATATCTTGAATATGTAAATTAGTATCTAAATAGATTGATCTTGGATGTGATTAGTAGTTAGAATTGCTCGATGCAATGGGAAAAGAAAGCGGTCGATGCTTTAGTTCATCTTGGTTTCGATGACGAACAATACATCGTCATGGTACATGAGGAATTACATAATGTTGAGGGTGAACTTGTTGAAGTGACCGTTCGATGTCAAAACGATAAATTGAAAAGAAATGCTGCTATTCTACTCGAATGCATGAACAATATAAGTTAGTTAGATCCTCAGGATCAGCAGCAGTGGCCTTTTAATATGTTTATGTTTTTCGTTAAGTTAGATTTTCTTATTTTTTATTTTATTTTCCCAGTTCGTTATTTTAGCTCATTTTGAGATAGAGTTTTTATTTATCTCTTTATAAATCTGTTTTGGTTGATCTGTTAACTCGCAGTCCAAATCCTATGTTGATGCTCTCAGGCGACGTCAAGGATGATGTGCTCGCTGTTAAATAGAAAATGATTACGATCATGATAGAAAGTAATTGGAATGAGAGAGACGCGATTACGCCAAGGCTGGTTCCTTGTCGAGATCCGATTTCTTACTAAGAACTTCTTATTCCAAATATTCCATATCCATTACAGGAGTAGTCTCTCCCTTTTATAATAGCTACTAGAGATATATTTGCCTAGAATATCTAAACTACTAGATATCTAATTTAAATGCCTAAAGAGAGATATAATACTAGATATGCCTAAAATATCTCAACTAACTTTTACCGGGTCTTCTCCCCTTTTTTCTTCCTTTTTGCGCCTTACGTAAACCCTAATCGGTTGCCGGCTTTCTTCGTCTAACTTTACTTCTTGGTCATCATGCTTCGTATCAACTCGTTGCCCCTTAAGACCAGCCTTGTCCCCAAGGCTAAAATGTGGAAACTGTTGAGTCAGGTCAGCGGCCTCTGCCCAAGTTGCTTCGTCCCTCGGTTTGCCTTTCCAAACCACCAAGACTTCTGGGATGTCATTTGAGCCTACTTGTCGAAGGCGTGATTGTAGTATTTCCTCCGGCTCAAAGATACTACTCTCGGTTACCTCTAAACTTTCCGGAAGATCTGTCTCCAATGGGTGGTTTCCCACTACCTTCTTCAGTTGTGATACATGAAATACTGGGTGTATCCGAGCTAATGGAGGAAGCTTCAACTCATAAGCCGTCGCCCCAATCCGTTTAAGTATCTCGAATGGCCCGTAATATTTAGCCGCAATCTTGTTGTACGAACTACGAGACATTGAGGTTTGTCTATGAGGTCGTACCTTGAGGAACACTTTATCACCCACGTCGAATTCCAGCTCGCGCCTATGTTTGTTTGCATAGTGAGTCATACGCTGTTGAGCTCTTTCTAAGTTTGCCCGTAGTTGTTGGATTATCTTATCTCGACTCGCTAACACTTCTGCAACTGCATCAATTCTGCACTCGCCCGCAATGAATCGTTGTAGAGTTGGTGGTTGCCTCCCGTAAACAACCTCAAAAGGAGTAAGTTTAGCCGCCGTTTGGAATGAGGTGTTGTACCAGTATTCGGCCCAGGCTAACCATCCCGCCCATTTCCTTGGCTGCTCCGATGAAAAACACCGTAAGTATGTCTCAAGAGTCCGGTTAAGAACTTCGGTTTGTCCATTGGATTCGGAGTGATACGCAGAGCTGAATTTCAGCCCGGTTCCTTGCAATTTAAACAACTCCCGCCAAAAAGCGCTCATGAAAATTGGATCTCGGTCGCTGACGATCGTTCGTGGAAACCCGTGCAATCTGAAAATCTCTTTGATGAACGTCTCGGCCAAATTCCTCGCTGTAATGGGCGTGCCCAACGTCACAAAATGTCCGTACTTCGAGAGTCTATCAACCACTACTAGGATACTGGTGTAGCCTTGTGATTTTGGTAACCCCGTAATAAAATCCATTGAAATATCCTCCCAAATCATTTTTGGAATCGGTAGCGGCTGCAGCAAACCGGCCGGTTGTTGAGCTTCATACTTCGATTTTTGGCAAACTAAGCAGTTGTTCACATATTCCTTGATGCAACGATACATTCCCCGCCAATAAACACTTGAAGCGATCCGTCGATACGTACGAAATACTCCTGCGTGGCCCCCAGTTGGCGTATCGTGGAATTCGTACATCAATTTTTGAATCCAAGGAGACGAGGTGGGCAAAACCAAGCGTCCTTTATGAAAGAGTTTCCCTTCTACGACAGCGTACCCTGATCGACTATTGTGGTCTCGATACAACTCTGCTATAATTTCTTGGATGTGCGGATCGTGTCGTTGTTCTTCTACTACCTCTGTCATTGATGTCCATAATGGCCCTGAAATGGCAGTCAACTCACCGTCTTGTTCTGTTCGGCGCGCGAGAGCGAATCGGCGACTGAGTTGGTATGCCCGGTTTTATACTCAATATCGAAAGTGTATCCCATTAAACTTTGCCACCCATACTTGCTGTGATGGGGTAACAATTCTCTGATTTAATGAGTATTTGAGGCTATGATGATCTGTACGGACTTTGAAGTGGCGTCCGATCAAATAGGCCCGCCAATGTTGTATGGCTAAGACCAATCCCATCAACTCTCTCTCGTAAGTTGATCTCGTGCACGTGTTTTCTGCCAAAGCCTTGCTGAAATAAGCGATGGGGCGTCCCTCCTGCATAAGTACTGCACCAATTCCCATTCCAGATGCATCGCACTCAATAATAAATTGTTTCGTAAAATCGGGCATAGCTAAAACTGGAGCTGTCGTCAAGGCTTTCTGTAATGTTCGAAAAGCGCCCTCCGCCGATGATGTCCATTCGAAACATCCCACCATATCCTTTTTCAGCAATTGGGTTAGGGGTTGTACGATCACCCCATAATTTCGTACAAATCGCCTATAATACCCGATTAATCCCAAAAAACCTCGTACTTCTTTCACGGACTTAGGTTGCGGCCAAGTGGTAACTGCTGCAATTTTTGTTGGGTCCATCGCCACTCCTTTCTCAGAAATAATATGGCCCAAATACTCCACTTGTTCACACGCAAAAGCACACTTTTTGCGATTTGCTTTAAGCTGATTATCCCGCAGAACCTCCAATACTGTAGTCAAATGTTGCAAGTGGTCCTCCCATGATTTGCTGTATACTAGAATATCGTCAAAGAAAACCAGAACGTATTTTCGTAAGAAGGGGCGAAACAAATCGTTCATGGTCGACTGAAACGTGGCCGGGCCGTTTGTCAATCCAAATGGCATCGCCAAAAATTCATAGTGGCCATTGTGGGCGCGAAAGGATGTTTTTGGTATATCGGAAGGTACCACTCGGATTTGATGATAGCCTGATCGTAAGTCAAGCTTTGAAAACACCTTTGCACCTGCAAGCTCGTCCAACATCTCCTGTATCACGGGTATCGGGTATTTGTCAGGAATAGTGACTTTGTTTAGTTCCCGATAGTCCACACAGAATCGCCAACTACCATCCTTTTTCTTTACCAATAACACCGGGCTTGAAAACGGACTAGAGCTGGGTTGTATTATGCCCGCTAATAGCATGTCTGTGACTAGCCTCTCGATTTCGTCTTTCTGGGCGTGCCCGCATCGGTATGGTCGAACAGACACTGGTCCTGCTTCCTTTGTCAATTCAATTCTATGATCACTCGGTCGACTAGGTGGCAAGCCCACTGGGTCTCCGAACACCTTGGAGTAACCTCCCAGAAGCTCTTCCAATGACTTTGTCTTCTGGTGACTGGCGGCGATCGGTCTAGCTGCTGTCAGGTGATGCTGGTCCTCTAAAATTACAGCCAAAAACTCGGTTTCCTTGTGAAAACTAGAGAGCTAAGTCCCACTCTAGCCCGACATAGCGAAGGGTCCCCGATTATTTGGATTGACTTGCCTGCATTCTCGAACCACATAGTCATTTTTCTCCAATTAACTCGAACGTCCCCCAATGATGCCAGCCAAGCGATTCCGAGTATAACGTCGACACCCCCAACGGAAAAACATAGAAATCTGCCCTTACTTCGAAATTACTCAGTTGAATGATCAAGTCGCGGCATGCACCCTTTGATTCCGTTCGTCGCCCATCTCCGAGGTGCACCGCAAACCTACCCGTACGGTCGGTCAATAGGTTTAATTCAGTAACGATCTTCTGTGACACAAAATTGTGACTTGCACCACGTAGTCGCATGGTATATGGTCCTGATAGACCGGCCATTGAACATAAGGACAAGGCGGCGCCTGCGCTTGCGCCTGGCTGGTCTTCGACGTGGGCCATCTTTTCTTCGATACTCGTGTCCATATCTAATTCTTCTAACACAGCATCTGGTGCATCGCCTTCCTCCACTAGCATAACTCGGAGCTGTTTCATTGGGCAATCGTGTAGTGGGTGATACGGCTGTCGACATCGAAAACACAATCCGCGTTGTCTCAGGTCTTCATATTCTTTCTGGGGTAGTCGACGAAAAGGAGTACGAGCGGTCGATTGTCCGGTCATGGCTGATCGGGAAGCTGACGTCCTCTGAGAGTTGGACGGATTTGGAGCTGGCGGCGGACGAATCACCGTCGAAGCCCTGGAGACGGATGATGCCACGGCTACTGGGGTAGCTTGGTCGATTTTCCCATGTTCCTCCCTGTTGTCACTGATATTTTCTTTCGATGTTTTGCGCCATCTGCATCGCTACTTCCAAGTTATCAGGATTCAAGACTCGAAGGTCGCCTCGAACTTCCTCCTTCAATCCATTCATGAAATACCCCAAATAATGCTCTTCAGTTAGATTCGGCACTTGGTTGGATAGTTGAATAAAGAGATCAATATAGTTGATGATAGAATCAGTTTGCTTAATTGCCGCCAGGCGCTCGTACGGACTTCCGTCATATCTTTCATCAAAGCGAACCATAAGAGCGTGGATAAATTGTTTCCACGTGAATCCCGGTCTGCGACGTTGAAGCCATCTGAACCAATTAAGAGCCACTCCCTCCATTGCCACCAGTACTAATGGAATTCGTTGATATTCTGATATGGTGTGAACGTCGAACAACTGTTCTACCCGAGCGATCCATCCGTGCGGGTCACTTCCGTCGAACGTGGGTAGGGCTAGGTTGGTTGTTGAAACACTCTTAACACGAAGCTGTGTGCTGGAGGTGTTCGATGATTCTCCCACATTCATATTAGGTGAAATTCCCGATACAACTCGTAAAACTTCCGACATCTGATCCTTAAGAGCGTCGATACTCGCTTTGATCTGAACCTGTTCTTCCGCCATCACACTTATATTTTCTTCGAGATTCTGCAGTCTGGCGTTGGATGAAGAATCTCGTGTTTCCACCATGATAAACTCCGTGTATGTCGATCCGGCAGTTTTTTTTTTTTTTTGCTGATGAACAGTAACTTTTTTTTTTGGGCGATGAACAGTACCTCGGTTAGGCGGGGGTTCGGCGGCAGGTCGGATCAAATTGATAGAAAGTAATTGGAATGAGAGAGACGCGATTACGCCAAGGCTGGTTCCTTGTCGAGATCCGATTTCTTACTAAGAACTTCTTATTCCAAATATTCCATATCCATTACAGGAGTAGTCTCTCCCTTTTATAATAGCTACTAGAGATATATTTGCCTAGAATATCTGAACTACTAGATATCTAATTTAAATGCCTAAAGAGAGATATAATACTAGATATGCCTAAAATATCTCAACTAACTTTTACCGGGTCTTCTCCCCTTTTTTCTTCCTTTTTGCGCCTTACGTAAACCCTAATCGGTTGCCGGCTTTCTTCGTCTAACTTTACTTCTTGGTCATCATGCTTCGTATCAGATCAATTGTAAAATAAAAAGGTAACACTTTATTTTTTCCATCCTTTTCGAGTAATGAGCACTCTATTTTTGCAAATTTCTTGTAAATGAAACGTTAGCACATCGCCAATAGCGATGCTATTGTCGACTACGAAAATCTGCCATCCTTTCCCTAAAGAATGTGGTGCGTGGCATTTGATCTCAAAGTGGACGTCTCTTTCACAAGTAACACAAGTCGATGCACTGGACCTTTGGGTAACGACGGCAAAACGCTGAATCAACCAAGTGCTGAAATATACATTCATATCAAGAAATAAAAACGCGCAATCTATGTAACTGAATGAAAGCACTTCAATGTTTACGGAAGGTATGATTTTTCTATACATTCATATTAGGGAATTAACACAAACGCAATATAGGTAAAGGAATATAAGAACTCACAAAGTGAAGATGGAAGGTCTCGTATTTCACTTCTAGAGGGATCGATTTGTATTTGCTAATCTCATGAATTTCTCCATTCTGCACCGAGAAATAAAACGATTCTTGAATTCTTGGAAAATTGCAGTTAATGTAATGAGTTGAACTTTTGAATGATGGGGCGAGTTCGAAAAGAAAGATGGGCTAATACCGCCGGACACCATCAATTTTTTCCAGTCCACGAAGTTCTAATCTCTTTATGGTGGAATGACAACCTTTAGCATAGTTTCCATGTTTACATATAATGCATGTGATCTTATGATAATACATTTAAATATAAATTAAATTTTTAAGACAATGTCTTCTATCACTTCAGACTTGAGAGAGAGATTACCACTAATAGCATAATTTAGTCATTTTCTATTTGGTTCATTTAATCGTCGTCCAGCTCAGATTTACTTTTCTATATATGTATTAATGTATCTTTAATGATATGAAACTTAATTGTGATATGATAGATGCTGATCACAAATGTGACCAACAGTCAAATAAAATCCACGAAGACTACGCAGGAAGTACAAACATATATATTTTATAGGGTTAATTATTTTTTTAGTCCCGTAAGTTAGGGTAGTTGGCATTATAGGGACCTGTATTATACGTGTTTGCAATATAGGGACTTTAAGTTATGAAAAGACGGCATTTTTAGGACAATATACGCCCGGACCCGGTATCTTAACCCAAACCCGCTGAGGTGGAACCCGACCCGCTGACATGGCTGCTTACTCGCTTTGCAGTTTTAGTGACGGAATTTTGCGACGGAATTTCCGTCGCTAAAAGGGCAAAAAAATTAAAAAGAAAATAAAAACATTTTCGACGGAAAATTTCCGTCGCTAGAACGAAAAAAAATTAAAAAAAAGAATAAACAAAACACAGCTCGGAGTCAAAGAAAAAAAAGTTAGCGGCGGATAGTCGTAGCTAAAGGAAAAAAATAAACGAGGAAAGCTACAACCGCCGATTGATCTGATCCAAGCTCGTCGGCTCCGACGAAATGCTTCACCTTCTTCTAAAACACAGTCCAAGCACTCGGCCCAATTCACGTATCAATAACCTCGACTCACACCTCGATTTCAAGCCTTGGGAGATCAAATCCTTCAGCTTATCAGATGAAAAGGCGCCTTCAGACTCCATAGCCGCGAGAAATCGATCTGCGAAGCCTTTTGTCCAGAAAACGACCTCAGTCCATAAAAAAACAGAGCATTGTTAAGGCCAGTTTTCGAGGTTGTCTGACCGACGGCGAGATCTGCCCCAGGCTGCTCGGTGAAGGCCAGTTTTCTCGCCATTATCTCTCCGGCCTTCGATTGGGCTGCTGCGAGCCGCCGGCCGGCTGCACTTCGACGGGCACAGGCTCTGGCGTGCGGACGTTAGAGTGACGGTGCGGATGCGCTGTGCTACGGCTGCGAGTCATGCAAGGCGGCGGGTTTCTCTGAGGCGGCGCTGCTTCTTCGCCGGCCTGAGGAACGAGGTTGGCCCTACAGACGGGGCAAGTGACGTGGGACTGTGCCGAGGGTGCTGAGTTTCAGCAGATTCCGATCGCACTTGGGAAGAAGACGAAGAGTTCCTTCATCTTCGAATTCGTTCAGACAAGAGCATCTTTTTTCTAATTTTGCCAATTAGCGGCGGTAAATCCGTCGCTAGTCCCTTTTTTTAAATTTTGCAACTTAGCGACGGATGTTCCAACGCAAATCTTGTTTAATTATATTTTATTTTTTAATTTTTTTGGCCCTTTTAGCGACGGAAATGCGGTCGCAAAATTCCGTCACTAAACTACAAAGCGAGTCAGCAGCCATGTTAGCGGGTCGGGTTCCACGTCAGCGGGTTTGAGTCAGATACCGGGCCCAGGCGTATATTGTCCTAAAAATGCCTTCTTTTCAAAACTTAAATTTCCTATATTGCAAACACGTATAATACAGGTCCCTATAATGCCAACTACCCTAACTTACGGGACTAAAAAAATAATTAAGCCTATTTTATATAGACAACCAACAACTTGTAACTTAAAGAATATATCAAGATCAACGGCACCCGATCGGACAGCGAGCGAACATCTCAATACGATGTTTCTTGTTACATGGTAATATCGTCTTATTTGGACATAACTCATAAACAATCAGTTGCGACCTGATCATAAAACAAATTACACATTATACATATATACAGAAATGTTATGGTGCTCAGCTTGCGTGAGCACCATACGTGGGCACCTGTTGTGTGGCATTTTTGTGCCACGTCAACGTGCCAAATCAACCCCCGACGGGTCACTAATCTCATGTGTAGGTTATAGATCAATAAAAAATCCCATTGTATGCTGATTTGGCGCGTTGATGCGGTTGGTGCTCACGAAGGTGCTCACGCAAGGTGAGCACCATAACATTACTCCTACATATATATATATATATATCCTCCTCCTCTTCATTCTTCTTCTTCCTCCCCTTCTCCTCCTTCTCCTTCTTATTCTTCTCCTTCTCCTTCTGCAAGAAAAATCAGTAAGAACAGACCGCCACACACACGGCAATAATGGTCGTATGATTGTTATCTCCGCCGCTTCTGTTTGTGAAGGGTTGCATAACACTGTGGCCAACGGTGGAAAAACATGGCGTGAGGCTGTCATTTGAAGGTGTTTGTGCAGTATAAGGCGACAATGGAACATTAGGTATTGTACGCGCATAAAAAGACAATCTTGTTATTGTTAGGGATTGTATGTAGTAAGTTGGTGTTATCGAACAGGGTTGGATTTTGGGTGGGTGTGAAGGTGTTCATGTCTGACTAGGTTTAAGGGTTGGAGCTGGTTAGTGAGGCGTTCCCAAGTTGGTTCCTGGGTGGGTAAGTGTGTGTGTGTGGCTTGCTAGGTTTAGGGATGGAGGTGTTATCGGGAGGTTTAGAGCGGGTGATTGTTTGCCCATGCATCACCACATAGACACTCTTCTAAGTGAAGAATGATGAGCTCCTTTTCAGGCGATCCTCCAGTGATCTGCATTATTCATAAAGGATAAACATGACTATTGTTGGTTTGTACAAAACACAGCCTTACATCGATACTAGAGCATCACTCATCTTCAGAAGAATACAGTCTAATAGTTCGCTGGAAGATAGATTCAGCCGACCTAGTGATTTTTGTTTGACAACAACCTAAGACCCTTGTCCTAATCACTCTAGAGATCCGATTGAAGGTGCCTTTCGCAGTCTGTTTGTCGCCTCCATGCAACCGAGCATTTCGCTCAGCCCAAATCTGATAGACCACGACTGCAAATCAAGCTACCACAATCCTACCTTGCATGCTCTTCTTCTTCTCCACTTGAGTCAACCATCGTCTCCAGCGAGCGAATTGGTACGGGGTGCTCTCGACATCCAGCCAACACGTTAGAATCTGTAAAATAGTCCTGCTAAACTGGCACTCAAAGAACACATGGGTACCGGTTCATCCTCCAGTTCACACAGAACACACAAAGGCTGCTCTACACGAATCCCCCACGCCGATAGCCTATCTTTTATGAACAACCTTTTCTGTACCAACAGTCAGAGGATGAACCTGTGCTTGGGAACGTTGTAGTGACTCCAAACAACCTGACTTATATGACTTTTGGGAGCACCTGCAGTGAGCCATTTGTACCTTGTTTCCAGCGTGTAAACACCTTTCACCGTAACAGTCCATAGATTCCCAACATAACCAGCTTTGAAGATTTCTTTAACCTTATGTAGCTTCCTCCAATGCCAACTACAATCCAAAGGAGGGGAGTGGTCCCAAACCGATCCATCTTTCATATACAATTCGTGTAGCCATTTTACCCAGAGCAAGTCAGCTTTCGTGGCAAGGTGCCAGATTTGCTTACCACTGCTAGCCATGTTCCACGCAGTGCAGTTCTTTATACTTAGGCCACCTCTACTCTTAGGTAGACAAACTTGCTCCCACTTCACCAATGCCATCGGTCTGCTTTCTTCAACTCCTCCCCACAGAAAGTTCTTGCAGATTCGATCCACCTCTTTTAACACACCCTTTGGTAGCAAGAAGAAGGTCCCCCAGTAGCTATACATGGAGGTGAGGACCGAGTTGATAAGTGAATACCTCCCTGCATAGGATAAGGTGCGAGCAGTCCAACTTTGGATCCTATCTGTAATTTTATCAACCAGCAGCTGGCAGTCAATCCTACTCCACTTCGAAGGAGACAAGGGCACCCCTAAATACCTCATTGGAAAAGCCCCAGACTGAATCCCGTGACTTGTTGTAATTCATTCTCTTGTGCTTGTGAGACCCCATCGATATAAAGGTTAGACTTGCTCGAATTGGCTGTCAGTCCTGATACAGCTGAAAAATGGTGAAGAGCTTGCATCACAGCTTGAACAGAGCCCTTGGTAGCCTTACAGAATATTAGAAGGTCATCTGCAAAACACAAATTAACCAGCCTCAGATTCTTACACATGGGATGAAACCTGAACTGATCTGTTCGGGAGGCAAGTTGCAGGCGCCTGCTCAAGTATTCCATAACAAGAATGAAAAGGAGAGGTGAGATAGGATCCCCTTGCCTGAGCCCTCTCTTCCCTATAATTCTCCCCTCGGTGCAACCAGTTAAGGAAAGGGTAAAGTTGGCCGTGCCACGCATTGCATAATCCATCCACAGAACCTCTGGGGAAATTTTAATTTCTGAAGGATAGCCTCCAAAAATGACCAACTTACAGTGTCATAAGCTTTCCTTAAGTCTATCTTCATGACACATCGGGATGAGCTATTCCTTCTCTTGTAATGTCTGATCAACTCTTGGCTTACCAAAATATTGTGAATAATGGACCGGCTTTTGATAAAGGCACTCTGGTTCTCATGCACGAGCTTAGGAAGTACCTCTGACAACCTCGCACATAACACTTTTGAGATACATTTATATATAACGTTGTAATATGCAATAGGCTGAAAGTCGAGGACTAAATTTGACTGCTGCTTCTTTGCTATCATCGTAAGGATAGTACTGTTGAGCTGCTTCAACATGAATCCATTCTGAAAGAACTCCAAGACAGCGGCAGTCACTTCCTCTCCCACGACAGACCAAGCCTGTTTGAAAAATCTACTGGAATAACCATCTGGGCCCGGAGCTTTATGCTCATTGATGGAGAATAGTGTTGTTTTCAGTTAGTTATTTATGTTCTGTTAAAGACCGAGTGTCTGTCTTTAAGTTATCCATATTTTGGACCAATGTGAAATGCATACTAGTTTTTTACTTGATCCATGTATCTATGAAAGAGAAACCATGAATTAATTAGAGCAGAAATAACATTTGATTGAATATGAAATATTGTTGAAAGAACTATTCGAAAGAATTTGTAGCGCTCGAGAATGATGAACTAACAATTATTGCGGAACATTGTCGTTGAGTCTTATGAGCTAAACTAAGTTTCCAACTTTAATATTCACTCAGTATTCAAATGTAAAGTAGAAAATAAATATAAATCAAGAAAGATCCATTGCAGCAAAGTGTCTTCAGTCATCAGAATAGCTATTATCTTCCACCCCTTTTGGCTACACCTTTTTGCAATTTGACGATATTTTTCTTTTATCGTTCATGATCTTTCTTCAGCTTCTCATAATCAGTCTATTTATTCCTAAACTTTATTTCCAATAAGGAGATAGCATTGTTAAGATGACCTATACCTATCACAAATAACATCAAGTCAAACACAACATGCAGATAAACATAAAATAAAAATTACCATGCAATAAACAATTGTATCAAAACTATCAAATTAATAGAAACCCTAATGGTGCTTATTGTTAATGAACATAAATCCACTGGAAAATTGAAATGTTTTTGCATAAGACAGTAAGAACTCAATCAAGTGCTCTCTCTATATCTAATCATCAAATACGAAAATGGTAACTTAGCCGAGGCTCCAAAATTAGAGCGAAGAAGAAATGACAAGAAGAGCTAGAGATTCAAACCTTTGGTCTTGAATTAAAGTATATAAGTTTGCTAGATTCTCAGGATCATCAGCAGTGACTTTTTTAGTATGTTTAAGTTATATTTTTTCCCCTTTTCTCAGTTTGTTATTTTTGTCCTGTTAAAGACCGAGTGTCTGTCTTTAAGTTATCCATATTTTGGACCAATTGAAATGCATACTAGTTTTTTACTTGATCCATGTATCTATGAAAGAGAAACCAAGAATTAATTAGAGCAGAAATAGCATTTGATTGAACATGAAATATTGTTGAAAGAACTATTCAAAAGAATTTGTAGCGCTCGAGAATGATGAACTAACAATTATAGCGGAACATTGTCGTTGAGTCTTATGAGCTAAACTAAAAGTTTCCAAATTTAATATTCACTCAGTATTCAAATGTAAAGTAGAAAATAAATATAAATCAAGAAAGATCCATTGCAGCAAAGTGTCTTCAGTCATCAGAAAAGCTATTATCTTCCACCCCTTTAGGCTACACCTTTTGCAATTGACGATATTTTCTTTCATCGTTCATAATCTTTCTTCAGCTTCTCATAATCAGTCTAGTTATCCCTCAACTTTATTTCCAATAAGGAGATAGCATTGTTACGATGACCTATACCTATCACAAATAACATCAAGTCAAACACAACATGCAGATAAAGCCCGAAATACTGTTCTTCTTCATCGATTTTCAAATTCACTCTTAAAACCTCTCTGCAATCGCACACACACTCATCACAGTCTCACTCTGTTTTACCGATTTTTGCAACTCCAAATCCCTCATTGGTAAGGAAAAATGCTTAATCTACAATTTTCAACTGATTATTTTCTCTTTCGTGCAAGTTACGCAGATTAGGGTTGCGTGAGTTCGAGCGAATCACTGTTAAAACCCGTTTTCATCTCGCCTAGATTCGCTCGAAACTAAACTCTAGTTTCTATTTCACATCACAATCGATCGATTGTTACTGAAAATATTACTTTCTGTGTTTTTCAAATCGACGGAGTCGAGGGTTTTACTACTTCGATCGAAACAGGGCATTTCAGTTTTCAACATAAAACCCTTTTACTACTTTCGATCGAAACATGGTATTTCAATTTTCAACATAATTTTAATCGTTTTGATTTAACCATTTCGGCCGAAATTATCTCACAGTTTCGATCGAAACTGACGACAAAATCAATTTTAATCGATCGACACTATCTCACAGTTTTGCTCTATTCCACAATTTCGATCGAAACTGAAGGCTCAATTGAATCGATCGATGTACCACATAGGACTTTCGATCGAAACTGAATTGAATTCCCCTTTCGCCGAACTTATTTAAATTAAAAATGACTTTCGATCGAAACTAAATTTAATTTCACTTTCGCTATTTGTCTAAATTGAACATGACTTTCGATCGAAACCACAGACCAAACTGAATTTATGACTTAAATTGCACGATGCACATTATTGCCCGAAACTCAAAACCAATTGAAATTGAATTGGAATTGGCACTATCGCCGATTGCTTAATTCAATTTCACTTTGTTTCATCAACGACACTTAAGTCATAATTTTTGCAAAATTTTTCTAAGTCCTAACATGCTCAACACGCATTGAATAATTTTGCATTTTTCTCTAAGTCTCAATCGTCGATTTCCACTAATCCATTGCTCTTATCTTGCAGATATACCAAAATAGTGCGACTAATTGATGAGATTTTCGCCTCCAAGGACTGGGCACAGAGGCCACCCAATAACCATCTACTTGACTTTGATAATACCTCGTGCCCAGATCCTGTCATTATTAAAATCCTCGCAAACCACCCTCTAAAAACCGCCCTAAACATCACCGAGGTAGTCCCTGAAGTGTATGTGCAACAATTTTGGTCTACCCTTCAGAAACCAACAAATAACCCCAAAACAACCACCCTTTCCGCAAAAATCGACAACACCATAGTTGTTTTTACTCCAACCATTCTCCGTTCCATTCTAAACCTACCACACTCACTCACATATGATCTCCCTCCATCTAATGACGTCCTAATCAGGGATTTCCTATTCATGGGCCATAAATCTAACGCCCAAAATTCCATCACCTCCCCGACTTCACAGCCAAAGACATCCGTGGACCATGGAGGACCCTGTTCCTGATCGTAAACAAATGTCTCTCGCCAAAACACTCCGGGTCCGACAAATGTAACCGAAACATTATGCCGATCTTCCATGGGATTGTCTTCAACAAAAATTATGACGTCGCCCAACTCATCTGGTCGGATATTCTCGATCAACTTCGAAGGCGAGGTCTCAGATCCACGAAGCCAGTGCTCCCTTACTTACGGTGGCTACCTGTTGTAATACCCGTAAAATTAATACGGGATTATTTTTGTAATATTCGAAATTAATGAAGATGGTTTTCGAACGAAACCGAATTTTCGGGAGCGAGCCGAAAATATCAGTCAGGGCGTGTGTTCTGGATTTCCGAGAAAGCTGGAGTAAGTACCTCCCATTGATTGAATTTTCGTATAACAACAACTTTCAAGCGACGATCGGGATGGCACCTTACGAAGCCTTGTATGGGCGTAAATGCCGATCCCCAGTACATTGGGATGAAATCGGCGAAAAGGCGCTATTAGGTCCCGAAATGGTTCGTGAGATGACTGAAGCTGTTAGTAAAATTCGGGAGAGGATGCAAACGGCCCAAAGTCGTCAGAAGAGTTACGCTGATAAGAGACGAAGGCCGTTGAAATTTGAAGAAGGCGATCAAGTCTTCTTTAAAATATCACCGATGAAAGGAGTTAAGAGATTCGGACGGAAAGGAAAGTTGAGTCCGAGATACATAGGACCCTTCCATATTTTGAAAAGGGTCGGTGAAGTAGCGTACCAGCTAGAACTACCGACATCGCTAGCACAAGTCCATGACGTCTTCCACGTATCTACGTTACGGAAGTACGTTTCGGATCCAAGTCATGTGCTACGAAGTGAGACGCTTCATCAACAAGTGAGACCGGACCTAAGCTATGAAGAAAGGCCGGTAGAGATTTTAATGTATGAGGTGAAGCGACTTCGAAATAAGAACATCCCCCTAGTAAAGGTCTTGTGGCGGAACCAGACAATGGAGGAAGCCACTTGGGAGCGAGAAGATGAGATGAGAGAAAAGTACCCCGAGTTGTTTACGACGACTTAAATTTCGGGGACGAAATTTCTGTAAGGGGGGGGGGGAGATGTAATACCCGTAAAATTAATACGGGATTACTTTTGTAATATTCGAAATTAATGAAGATGGTTTTCGAACGAAACCGAATTTTCGGGAGCGAGCCGAAAATATCAGTCAGGGCCGAGGAAAAACAAGTGGGCCGAAAATGCTTAAGAAACCCCAAGAATAAAAATAGGTTGAATAATATAAGACCCCAAAATAAATTAGTAAAGGCCCAAATTAAATTATAAAAGGCCCAAACAAGTGAATTAATAGCCCAATTGAGTTAAAATAATGAGATAAGGACAAGGTTGCTTAATTTAAGGGAAACCCACGTTGAAGACCATGCCTTGAGTAGATATTTTGCATAAAATATTCATTATTTGGCTAAGGAGAAAACGTGATATTTGGGGAGAGAAAGCAAAAGAAAAACCTCCATTTACATATCTTCAAAGTGACGAGTGGAACAAAGGAAAATTTTGCAAGCTCAAGTCAACTTTCAACCTAGGAAATATTCCAACGAGCTTAAGGTGGTAAGAATCCCCTCCATAAGCTAGTGAACTTATTATTTCACATGGTTTAAAGGATTAATTGAGGTTAGAGCAAAAATAGGTCACGGCCGAAACTAGGGGAGTGGAGTTCGACTAGCTCAATCCGATTCTCAGCTTAGGAAGTTGATCAAATTTAGCTTGGAGGATAGGTAGGTGGTTTATACCCCTACAAACCCTTTTTAAAGCGTATTACATTCCGTAAAGATGCTAAAATTCGATTGGAAGGCCAATCGAATTTTATATTTTTGAGTTTTACAATTTTGATAATTTTCGTGGCATGCTATGAGTGTGTTTTGACGTGATTTCGAACTCAAAATATGAGTTCTTGGTTGATGATTTAAATTATGTGTTGAGCGACGAAGAACTTGTTGAATTTCTGAAAAATGTGGTGTTTTGCGAGTTGGATTTGTGAATTTGGAGGTTGGCGAAGCGAGTGATAATTTGTTTTGCGGGTTGGAATAGTTCGCGAATTAGGTATATAGTTTGCGGGTTGATTTTAAATTCGCGGGTCTAATTTATTTGCGAATTGGGAGAGAGAGAGACTATTTTGCGGGCCGTTCTTTATTTTGCGAATCGTGAGAGAGGATTTTAAAATAAAAATTGGCCGAATTGATTTTGAGTCGCGAAGTTTTGTTGCGGGCCCAGAAGTTTTGCGAACTGTGTGAGTCAGTGAAGTTTTTGCGGGTCAAAATTGGGATTTCGCGGGCTGAAGCTGTTTCGCGAGTTGTGAAATAAGTCGCGGGCCGACTTTGAGTTTCCGCGGGCCGACTTAACTTCACGGGGTGATTCCTGTGAGTGATGTCGGGCTTCGCGCGGGCTTAAAATTGGGTTTCGCGGGCTTAATCGAACGATTCGCGAATTCAGCGAAGAAATTCGCGAATTCGAACTTGACTCGAAGTCTTGCGGGTTGACCAAATTTTTAAACGGCGATTCGCGAAGCGCGAGTGATTTCGCGAAGTCGGGTGTTGACCCGATAATTTCGCGGGTTGACCAGCTTTAAAAAGTGGGTTTCGGGCGATTATTGACTTGGGCTTTGACCAACGGTTTTGATTTTGGGCTTTGCCCTATTTTAGGCCCAAATATTTTAAATAAAATCATTTTAAGCCCAAATCAATTTTAAAATAAAATATTTTCGTATTATAAATTATAAATAGAGTCAACCCATATTTTAAATTATAAATATTATTTTTGGGTTTTTAAACCATCGGCCTAGTTTAAATATTATACGATTATGTGATTTCGATGTACGTGTTTCATGTGATTGATTTGTATGTGCATATCACGACATGCACGTGTGAGGGTGATGATGTACCGTATTTATACGGTGACGCCTTACGGTGTCGGATGAGTGGGGTAGAGTTACCAATGTTGGCAGTCAGGTTTAGACTCGATAGAGCACCTGGTGGGAGAGGGGGTTTGCGACACCCATCTACTCGGGATTGAGCCACCCGAGGTGTACACCACCGATATTATTTGGCTCAGGGACGGCAGACGGATGTGAGTTTCCTGTCTACCCGAGTAGTGGTAGACTACTCGGGGCGTTACACCGAGGTGTAACACCGTCGGGATGAGATTGTATGCGGAGGGAGCGACCCGGCGAGGCCGGCGTGGGCTACCGCATGATTATGGCGTACCTTGCCATGCGCGCGTGGGTGCCGAGTCTAGCCTAGGGCCCTGATATGTGATGAGACGTGTGATAGGTCGAGCGTGCATATTTCATGTGTGAGGACATGGGTTGGGTTGAGTGCACGCACGCATACGCATTGCATGTTTTTACTACCACCTACTGGGCGTTTTTGCTCAGGGTTTTATTTTATAGGTGAGACTGCGCCCGACACCGATGGGTGTCAGGGTTAGCTGTAGGTGGGCTGGCGGCGGTGACTCCACGGGCTTTTGAGGGCGGAGCGGTACATGGGACGCGACCTGTGGAGAGGCGTAGTTTAGTTTAGTCGGGTTAGATTTTGGGCTTCGGCCCGGTGTGTAGATATGACGCTTTTTGTAAAACCCGACTTTTGATATATATAATGTAAATTATCTTATTAAAAGTTTTTAATAAATCGGGTCCTCCGCGACTCCTGTTGCGGAAATCCGCCAACTAATTTAATTAGGAAGTAGGGTCGCGACAGGTGGTATCAGAGCGTTAGGTTTTAGATTCTGAAGACTGTCCATGTACCGCCACTCAGAAGCCGGGAGAACCAGCCTCGCCTGTAAGTGTTGTGTGCTAATGTGATTATGTGAGCTGATATGTGGTTGTTTATGTGAGCTAACTAGTATTCAAGAATGTCGAGGGGTAGACCTAGACGAGAGTTCGTAGGAGAAACGAGTCGACGGGACGAACATGAGTCCCCGACTCCTGAACACGACACTATTCGGCGACTGACTGAGTTAATACAGCATCAGTCAGACCAGATCAATACCCTGATCAATCATCGGAGCTCATCTGAGCACCGTTCCTCCCCTCAGCCTGATCGCGTGGAAATTATCGGGGAGAGATTCCGCAAACTCAATCCTCCAACTTTCGCTGAGGCCGCTAACCCTGCAGTGGCCGAAGATTGGATCGGCACGATTGAAGACCTCTTCATTTATAGCCGCGTGCCGAACAACGAGAAGGTGTTATGTGCCGTTTCCCTACTTCGGGGAAGCGCGCGATTCTGGTGGAACACCATAAAGGTGTTAGAAGATCCTGCAACCATGACTTGGGAGCGTTTCAGAGAATTGTTCTACGAAAAGTACTTCACTACTCATGACCAAGAGCAGCGAATGTACGAGTTCATGAACCTGAAACAAGGGCGAATGCCAGTTGCTGAATACATTCGCAAGTTCGAGGAGTTATCCCGCTTCGCTCCTCATCTCGTAGCGACGAACGCTCTCAAAGTTACGAGATTCCTTCGGGGACTGAAACCCGAATTCTACCGAGACCTCAGCGTGGCAGGTGTGCGCCAGCTGGAATTTCGTCAGGCAACAGAACGGGCCTTAATTGCTGAGCAGGCAGAAGGTGTAGTAAGGGAAGCTCAGGAAGTGAACAGAAAGAGGGAGGCTCAACAAGGAGGTAGCAGTCAGAAGCGCCCATTCTTCGGCAAGGGTCCGAAGAACAAAGGCAACCGATCGGGCCAACAGACGTGGCGCCCGAATTTTAGCCAGGGAACGACCAACGTTCCCTATCGACCAGCGATGCCAGTGCCACAATGCCAGCAGTGCGGAAGAAACCACTTCGGTATCTGCTACGGACCTCGACCGGCCCAGAATCTACAGTGCTTCCGGTGTGGAAAGATGGGACACACTGTGCGGAACTGCACAGAAGGTCAGCCGCAGTTGCAGAATCAACCACAGAAATTGATCCGACCTCCACCCGTACCTGCGAGGGTGTTCACATTGACGAATGAGGAGGCGGAGGCGAATCCAGCCGTAGTGACTGGTACGTTGAACATCTTTCACGTACCGACTTCCATTCTGATTGACTCCGGAGCCACACATTCGTTTGTGTCGGCCAGTTTTGTGACCCGGGCGGGAATATATCCTACCCATTCTTCGTGTAACTACATAGTTTCCTTACCCCACGGAGATCCAACTAGGACGAACTTAGTAGTAGGAAACTGTCCCGTGAGAATTGAGGGTCGAGAATTGAATGTAGATCTGATAGTGATTCCGATGAATGATTACGACATCATATTCGGGATGGATTGGCTCTCGAAATATGGAGCAATCATAGACTGTGCGAAGAAAGTAGTTAGGTTGCAATCGACCGAGGGAGGGGAGTTTGAATTTTCGGGAAAGATGAACAATAAAACAATCCCTAGGATCTCTGCTTTGAAAGCTCAGCGACTCGTGAATACGGGTTGCGAAGCATTTTGATCTTTGCGGTGAAAGCCGAAGAATCTCCTCAGCCAAAGCTAGAAAAAGTTCCTATAGTAAAGGAGTATCCCGATGTGTTTCCCGAGGATCTCCCGGGATTACCGCCGGATCGGGAGATTGAATTCGTAATCGATCTTGTGCCCGGAGCTGCCCCATTTCTAAGGCCCCGTATCGATTAGCACCGAATGAATTGCGGGAATTGAAGGAGCAATTGGAAGAATTGTTGCAGAAGGGCTTTATTCAACCCAGTTTCTCACCTTGGGGAGCCCCGGTACTTTTCGTAAAGAAGAAAGACGGGTCGATGAGATTGTGTATAGATTATCGTGAACTCAATAAAATCACGATAAAGAACAAGTACCCCTTACCGAGGATAGATGATTTATTCGATCAATTACAAGGGGCAACGGTGTTCTCAAAGATCGACCTGCGTTCCGGTTATCATCAGTTGAAAATTCGTGAAAAGGATGTCCCGAAAACTGCGTTCAGCACGAGGTACGGCCACTACGAATTCTTGGTCATGCCTTTCGGGCTAACGAATGCTCCTGCCGCTTTCATGGATCTGATGAACCGAGTATTTAAGGAGTTCCTAGACCGTTTCGTTATAGTGTTTATCGATGATATCCTCGTATACTCGAAGACGAAGGAAGAACACGAAGAACATCTGAGAACGGTCCTTGGAATTCTTCGGGAGAAACAGCTGTTCGCTAAGTTTAAGAAATGCGAATTTTGGTTGGAACAAGTGGCCTTTCTGGGGCACATCATTTCGGGAGATGGAATTTCGGTGGACCCTAGCAAGATTGAGGCAATAGAAAATTGGCCACGACCGACCACTCCCACTGAAGTAAGGAGTTTTCTCGGGCTTGCTGGATATTATCGGAAGTTTATCAAAGACTTCTCCAGCATTGCCTCAACGCTCACAAACCTGACAAAGAAGAATGTCTCGTTCAAATGGACTGAACAGTGCGAGCAAAGTTTTCAGGAGTTGAAGAAGAGACTGACGACTGCTCCAGTTTTAGCAATACCGTCGGCTACTGAAGGATTTTCGGTGTATAGTGACGCCTCGAAGAACGGCTTGGGGTGCGTGTTAATGCAGAACGGGAAGGTAATCGCTTACGCCTCCCGACAGTTGAAGCCGTACGAGAAGAATTACCCCACCCACGATCTTGAACTCGCCGCAGTAGTGTTTGCTCTCAAAATCTGGCGACACTATCTGTACGGAGAAAGGTGCGAGATCTTTACAGATCATAAGAGTCTGAAGTACTTCTTCACACAGAAGGAGTTAAATATGAGGCAAAGACGCTGGCTCGAACTAGTGAAGGACTACGACTGCGTGATAAATTATCACCCAGGAAAAGCTAATGTAGTCGCAGACGCGTTGAGCCGGAAAGCCGTAAGTGCTGAATTAGGCCAACTCGGAGTTGAAGTAATTCACTTCGGGGAAGTCGAAGCGAGGTTGGCAGCGTTGACTCTCAAACCGACACTGTTAGATCGAATTATCGAAGCGCAAAAAGCGGACGAGCTGTATTTGAAAATTCGAGATGAACAAGATGGAGACGCTCCATCGGAGTTCGAATTCCGAGAGGACGGGAGTTTACGATTCAGATGTCGGTTGTACGTGCCTAAGGATGAAGAAATCCGTCGAACTTTAATGAATGAGGCACACACTACGATCTACTCGGTACATCCTGGAGCAACGAAGATGTATCGAGATTTGTGGATGAATTACTGGTGGCCTGGAATGAAAAGAGATATCGCTGCTTTCGTAAGTCGATGTCTGACTTGCCAGCAGATCAAAGCAGAACATCAAAGGCCTGCAGGAATGTTACAACCGTTGACGGTTCCCGAGTGGAAGTGGGACCACATAACAATGGACTTCGTCGTAGGATTACCCAAGACAGTGAAGGGACACGATGCAATCTGGGTAATCGTTGATAGATTAACGAAATCTGCCCACTTTCTACCGATCAACCAGACATATCCCATGGAGAAGTTTGCAGAACTGTACATTCAGGAAATAGTGAGACTACATGGGATTCCAATGTCGATCGTTTCCGATCGCGATTCGAGATTTCTGTCTCAATTCTGGGGGAGCTTACAGAAGGCTTTAGGGACCAAACTATCATTTAGTTCAGCCTATCGTCCCCAGACGGACGGACAATCGGAAAGGACGATCCAGACGCTCGAAGATATGTTAAGGGCGTGTGTTCTGGATTTCCGAGGAAGCTGGAGTAAGTACCTCCCATTGATTGAATTTTCGTATAACAACAGCTTTCAAGCGACGATCGGGATGGCACCTTACGAAGCCTTGTATGGGCGTAAATGCCGATCCCCAGTACATTGGGATGAAATCGGCGAAAAGGCGCTATTAGGTCCCGAAATGGTTCGTGAGATGACTGAAGCTGTTAGTAAAATTCGGGAGAGGATGCAAACGGCCCAAAGTCGTCAGAAGAGTTACGCTGATAAGAGACGAAGGCCGTTGAAATTTGAAGAAGGCGATCAAGTCTTCTTTAAAATATCACCGATGAAAGGAGTTAAGAGATTCGGACGGAAAGGAAAGTTGAGTCCGAGATACATAGGACCCTTCCATATTTTGAAAAGGGTCGGTGAAGTAGCGTACCAGCTAGAACTACCGACATCGCTAGCACAAGTCCATGACGTCTTCCACGTATCTACGTTACGGAAGTACGTTTCGGATCCAAGTCATGTGCTACGAAGTGAGACGCTTCATCAACAAGTGAGACCGGACCTAAGCTATGAAGAAAGGCCGGTAGAGATTTTAATGTATGAGGTGAAGCGACTTCGAAATAAGAACATCCCCCTAGTAAAGGTCTTGTGGCGGAACCAGACAATGGAGGAAGCCACTTGGGAGCGAGAAGATGAGATGAGAGAAAAGTACCCCGAGTTGTTTACGACGACTTAAATTTCGGGGACGAAATTTCTGTAAGGGGGGGAGATGTAATACCCGTAAAATTAATACGGGATTATTTTTGTAATATTCGAAATTAATGAAGATGGTTTTCGAACGAAACCGAATTTTCGGGAGCGAGCCGAAAATATCAGTCAGGGCCGAGGAAAAACAAGTGGGCCGAAAATGCTTAAGAAACCCCAAGAATAAAAATAGGTTGAATAATATAAGACCCCAAAATAAATTAGTAAAGGCCCAAATTAAATTATAAAAGGCCCAAACAAGTGAATTAATAGCCCAATTGAGTTAAAATAATGAGATAAGGACAAGGTTGCTTAATTTAAGGGAAACCCACGTTGAAGACCATGCCTTGAGTAGATATTTTGCATAAAATATTCATTATTTGGCTAAGGAGAAAACGTGATATTTGGGGAGAGAAAGCAAAAGAAAAACCTCCATTTACATATCTTCAAAGTGACGAGTGGAACAAAGGAAAATTTTGCAAGCTCAAGTCAACTTTCAACCTAGGAAATATTCCAACGAGCTTAAGGTGGTAAGAATCCCCTCCATAAGCTAGTGAACTTATTATTTCACATGGTTTAAAGGATTAATTGAGGTTAGAGCAAAAATAGGTCACGGCCGAAACTAGGGGAGTGGAGTTCGACTAGCTCAATCCGATTCTCAGCTTAGGAAGTTGATCAAATTTAGCTTGGAGGATAGGTAGGTGGTTTATACCCCTACAAACCCTTTTTAAAGCGTATTACATTCCGTAAAGATGCTAAAATTCGATTGGAAGGCCAATCGAATTTTATATTTTTGAGTTTTACAATTTTTGATAATTTTTCGTGGCATGCTATGAGTGTGTTTTGACGTGATTTCGAACTCAAAATATGAGTTCTTGGTTGATGATTTAAATTATGTGTTGAGCGACGAAGAACTTGTTGAATTTCTGAAAAATGTGGTGTTTTGCGAGTTGGATTTGTGAATTTGGAGGTTGGCGAAGCGAGTGATAATTTGTTTTGCGGGTTGGAATAGTTCGCGAATTAGGTATATAGTTTGCGGGTTGATTTTAAATTCGCGGGTCTAATTTATTTTGCGAATTGGGAGAGAGAGAGACTATTTTGCGGGCCGTTCTTTATTTTGCGAATCGTGAGAGAGGATTTTAAAATAAAAATTGGCCGAATTGATTTGAGTCGCGAAGTTTTGTTGCGGGCCCAGAAGTTTTGCGAACTGTGTGAGTCAGTGAAGTTTTTGCGGGTCAAAATTGGGATTTCGCGGGCTGAAGCTGTTTCGCGAGTTGTGAAATAAGTCGCGGGCCGACTTTGAGTTTCCGCGGGCCGACTTAACTTCACGGGGTGATTCCTGTGAGTGATGTCGGGCTTCGCGCGGGCTTAAAATTGGGTTTCGCGGGCTTAATCGAACGATTCGCGAATTCAGCGAAGAAATTCGCGAATTCGAACTTGACTCGAAGTCTTGCGGGTTGACCAAATTTTTAAACGGCGATTCGCGAAGCGCGAGTGATTTCGCGAAGTCGGGTGTTGACCCGATAATTTCGCGGGTTGACCAGCTTTAAAAGTGGGTTTCGGGCGATTATTGACTTGGGCTTTGACCAACGGTTTTGATTTTGGGCTTTGCCCTATTTTAGGCCAAATATTTTAAATAAAATCATTTTAAGCCCAAATCAATTTTAAAATAAAATATTTTCGTATTATAAATTATAAATAGAGTCAACCCATATTTTAAATTATAAATATTATTTTTGGGTTTTTAAACCATCGGCCTAGTTTAAATATTATACGATTATGTGATTTCGATGTACGTGTTTCATGTGATTGATTTGTATGTGCATATCACGACATGCACGTGTGAGGGTGATGATGTACCGTATTTATACGGTGACGCCTTACGGTGTCGGATGAGTGGGGTAGAGTTACCAATGTTGGTAGTCAGGTTTAGACTCGATAGAGCACCTGGTGGGAGAGGGGGTTTGCGACACCCATCTACTCGGGATTGAGCCACCCGAGGTGTACACCACCGATATTATTTGGCTCAGGGACGGCAGACGGATGTGAGATTCCTGTCTACCCGAGTAGTGGTAGACTACTCGGGGCGTTACACCGAGGTGTAACACCGTCGGGATGAGATTGTATGCGGAGGGAGCGACCCGGCGAGGCCGGCGTGGGCTACCGCATGATTATGGCGTACCTTGCCATGCGCGCGTGGGTGCCGAGTCTAGCCTAGGGCCCTGATATGCGATGAGACGTGTGATAGGTCGAGCGTGCATATTTCATGTGTGAGGACATGGGGTTGGGTTGAGTGCACGCACGCATACGCATTGCATGTTTTTACTACCACCTACTGGGCGTTTTTGCTCAGGGTTTTATTTTATAGGTGAGACTGCGCCCGACACCGATGGGTGTCAGGGTTAGCTGTAGGTGGGCTGGCGGCGGTGACTCCACGGGCTGTTGAGGGCGGAGCGGTACATGGGACGCAACCTGTGGAGAGGCGTAGTTTAGTTTAGTCGGGTTAGATTTTGGGGCTTCGGCCCGGTGTGTAGATATGACGCTTTTTGTAAAACCCGACTTTTGATATATATAATGTAAATTATCTTATTAAAAGTTTTTAATAAATCGGGTCCTCCGCGACTCCTGTTGCGGAAATCCGCCAACTAATTTAATTAGGAAGTAGGGTCGCGACACCTGTCATCGTCCAACATTTCGGGGATCTTCATCCCGAAATCGAACGACGACCAAGAGAAGAGGGCTACCAATCTCCGAAGCTCAACAAAATCCAATCAACGAAGAACAAATTCGATCAGGAGGCCATGATCATCCCAATCCACTTACTTCGCCGCCTCGATCCAAATGAGCCGGAGCTACGCAAATATATGCGAGCCAACAACCTCGACGACCTCCCCGTGGCTCAACACAACCCAGTTGAACCTAACCCAGGGACAAGCCAACCCCCACAGCCAAATGTAGGTCTAGGACACTCCTCATCCCAAAGCCAAAACAAAAGCGCAAATCCAAAGGGGATGACCGAGGAGGAAAACAGGAACGGCGTACAAAGCAAAAACACGACCGTACTCCTCAGCCAACTAGTCCACTAACAAGCCGGGCCGAACCCATAGGTACAGGGGTTGACTTTATCTTCCCCCGAGTAGAAGTCGCGACATCGGGTCCAATCGCGCAAACTACCCTTCCCAGCCACTCAATTATCTCCCAACAGATGATTGTTTCACATACTCACGAGGTGCCACGTCATTCATCACCACCTCGCTCGGAGGTGGTTGATGTAACAAGCAGTACTCCGCCTCAGACTGCACCTTCTTTGATCACAACGAGTCTAGTGCCCTCACCATCCATAATTTTTCCACTTTCTAGGACACTACGATTAGATTCTGCACCTCTAGATCTTCATGATCTAGACCGAACGCTCTACGATGTCTCCGTACTAGAGTCTAGTACGGAACAGAGCGGAAGACCCAACGTAGTCAACATCACTGCAGCTACGACCTTGGGCCATAAATCTGAGTCAGTCTCAGCTTTGATGTCAACGATGAGCCTTCGTGGCCTCGGTTCTTCAAGTCCTGTGCAAACGGGCGGCACATCAGTACCCTCTACTGATGTTGTGACCACGAAACGTCTTAGTGACTCCGTCAGGTTATTTTCCCCGTTCGTGACGGAGGCGAGGCTAGAGAATCGACTCGCAACATTGGCGAAAGATCTCGAGGACACTATTATGACCCAAGTCTACAACGCCATTGGGAGATCCTCTCGGGATAAAGGCAAAGCCCCCGTCAACGAAGAAGTACCCACGCAACCCGACCCAACTCCTGGCTCTGAGGAAGGACCGTGGAACGTACCAATCCCGGAACTGATCGATGTTCTACTGGCCAGACTCCGTACTGCACCAAAGCTCACTGCCTATGAAGCGGAGGTCCTCAGACGTCTGGTGCTTCCTTTCAACCCGCCTAACCCCGGCGAGGCCCAGTCATCAAGACAATCACGTGACGACCCTGACGGTGGGGATCGTCTCGAGGGGGAGAAGACACAAGGGACAGAGCCTCCACCGCAGCCACAGCCGCAACCTAGAACCACCCGAACACCCACCAGAACAAAATCACCTACACCCACCCAAACCAGAAAATCTACCCGAACTACTACCAATACAACCCAAACGACCTCCTCATCAACCGTGAGTCCATCACCGCCTAGCCTTACAAACCCAAGACCTTCCTCTGATCCTCCATCCTCACATATTCTATCTCTCGAAACACTTTACAACCCACACTCAGCGGTAGAAAAGTACATCTTCAACGACGATTGGTTAACAAAGCCGATGCATCCAGACTTGGCCAAAGGCTTACTGGACAACGCCAGATACTTCTTGATGAAGGCAAATGTTGACCTAGCACTAATCGACGATGATGAGCTCGAGGAAGGTGAAGACTATGAAGCAGACATTCCAGAACTTCCAGAGCTTCTCAAACACGTTGTCGTCGATAAGGAGTGCCCCCCCTCGAAGTCAAAGATAGGAAAAGAACAGACGGCGCCGTGGGAAATGGTCAAAGTGATAGCTCCATATCAAGAAGAGATACGGAGAAGAATTTGGAGGAAGAAGGATAGGATCAAGGACCTAGACGAGCTGAGTCTAAGAGGCCTAACTCATCTCCCGAGACCAACTGCTATACGATACCTGCTCTCTCTTCGTAGAGGGCTTGTGTGGAGAGCAAAAGATACCAATGTTAACATTCTTAGAAGAGAAGAGAAGGAAAAGGCCAGCATCAACAAAATCTTGGGAGTTCGGCGAGGTCGTGTCGACTATTATGAATACCCTATCTATAAGGTGCAGTGAGAAGATGGAACGGTCGAGGAACTGACTGAAGGCGATCTTTCCTACATCGGAGGTGAATATGTTGATCGGATACTTATAAGCTTTAGATTTCTTGGAACACTCCAGAATCCAGACTTGAAAGTGGGCTACGTTGCTCTTAAGTGGTTCATGATGCGCCAAATCAAGTTCAATTCGACTCACGATCTTCAAATGGCGGAGGAAAGCAACATGAAAATGGTGAATCTCACGAAGCCATCCTTCGAAGTCCCCGACTCAAGTCTCGGTGAAGGCCACATAATCAATGATGACAACGATCCATCGGTGGTCTACATCAATTACAAGGGAGAAAAGAGGCTGATGAAAACATCCGAGATTGCCAAATTCAGCGATGGGACGCTGCTGATTGTTCGGATGAAACTCGAAAGGATTTTGGAGGAGCTAAGGCACGAAGAAGCAGAAGTCCAGGAAAAGTACGAGAAGCTGATCAACATCATCTCCGATCGATTATCCTTACGAAGAACGATACGATCATACGAGTTCAGACTTGGACTCAGGAAATCGATTGATGCTGTGGAGAAACCCAAGAAGAAGAAGACACAAAGGACGCCAAAGCGAAAAGGATGCTAAGGGGGAGATTGTTAGGAATATTTTGTAGCATCCTTTGATTTGTGTAATCTTGGGTTAATATGTTTTATTTAGTGGGTTGTAGTAGTTTGGGGTGACTTATGATATTAAGTCATAGTTTTGTATTGGGCTTTAATATACCAAACAATTGTGGTATATAAAGCCCAAATTACCCTAATTAGGGTTTTATCAAAAGAATTGAAAGGTAAGTCACCTTGTACGTTACATTAAGAAAACACACACTAACACACACTCAAGGTGTTCTTCACGTTTTACACATTCAAACCCTTCTTTTGATCCTTGTTTGGTAATAAAAGGACCAACACAGATAAGCAAAAAATCAAAATTATCATGCAATAAACAATTGTATCAAAACTATCGAATTAATAGAAACCCTAATGGCGCTTATTATGAATGAACATAAATCCAGTGGAAAATTGAAATGTTTTTGCATAAGACAGTAAGAACTCAACCAAGTGCTCTCTCTATATCTAATCATCAAATTCGAAAATGGTAACTTAGCCGAGGCTCCAAAATTAGAGAAACGAAGAAATGACAAGAAGAGCTAGAGATTCAAACCTTTGGCCTAGAATTAAAGTATATAAGTTAGCTAGATTCTCAGGATCATCAGCAGTGGCTTTTTTAGTATTTCTAAGTTATATTTTTCTCCTTTTCTCAGTTTGTTATTTTTGTCCTGTTAAAGACCGAGTGTCTGTCTTTAAGTTATCCATATTTTGGACCAATGTGAAATGCATAGTAGTTTTTTACTTGATCCATGTATCTATGTAAGAGAAACCATGAATTAATTAGAGCAGAAATAGCATTTGATTGAACATGAAATATTGTTGAACGAACTATTCAAAAGAATTTGTAGCGCTCGAGAATGATGGACTAACAATTATAGCGGAACATTGTCGTTGAGTCTTATGAGCTAAACTAAAAGTTTCCAACTTTAATGTTCACTCAGTATTCAAATGTAAAGTAGAAAATAAATATAAATCAAGAAAGATCCATTGCAGCAAAGTGTCTTCAGTCATCAGAACAGCTATTATCTTCCACCCTTTTGGCTACACCTTTTTGCAATTTGACGATATTTTCTTTCATCTTCATAATCTTTCTTCAGCTTCTCATAATCAGTCTATTTATTCCTCAACTTTATTTCCAATAAGGAGATAGCATTGTTACGATGACCTATACCTATCACAAATAACATCAAGTCAAACACAACATGCAGATAAACATAAAATCAAAATTATCATGCAATAAACAATTGTATCAAAACTATCAAATTAATAGAAACCCTAATGGCGCTTATTGTGAATGAACATAAATCCACTGGAAAATTGAAATGTTTTTGCATAAGACAGTAAGAACTCAATCAAGTGCTCTCTCTATATCTAATCATCAAATTAGAAAATGGTAACTTAGCCGAGGCTCCAAAATTAGAGCAACGAATAAATGACAAGAAGAGCTAGAGATTCAAACCTTTGGTCTTGAATTAAAGTATATAAGTTAGCTAGATTCTCAGGATCATCATCAGTGGCTTTTTTTTGTATGTTTAAGTTATATTTTTCTCCTTTTCTCAGTTTGTTATTTTTGTCCTGTTAAAGACCGAGTGTCTGTCTTTAAGTTATCCATATTTTGGACCAATGTGAAATGCATACTAGTTTTTTACTTGATCCATGTATCTATGAAAGAGAAACCATGAATTAATTAGAGCAGAAATAGCATTTGATTGAACATGAAATATTGTTGAAAGAACTATTCAAAAGAATTTGTAGCGCTCGAGAATGATGAACTAACAATTATAGCGGAACATTGTCGTTGTGTCTTATGAGCTAAACTAAAAGTTTCCAACTTTAATATTCACTCAGTATTCAAATGTAAAGTAGAAAATAAATATAAATCAAGAAAGATCCATTGCAGCAAAGTGTCTTCAGTCATCAGAAAAGCTATTATCTTCCACCCCTTTTGGCTACACCTTTTTGAAATTTGACGATATTTTTCTTCCATCTTATAATCTTTCTTCAGCTTCTCATAATCAGTCTATTTATTCCTCAACTTTATTTCCAATAAGGAGATAGCATTGTTACGATGACCTATACCTATCACAAATAACATCAAGTCAAACACAACATGCAGATAAACATAAAATCAAAATTATCATGCAATAAACAATTGTATCAAAACTATCAAATTAATAGAAACCCTAATGGCGCTTATTGTGAATGAACATAAATCCACTGGAAAATTGAAATGTTTTTGCATAAGACAGTAAGAACTCAACCAAGAGCTCTCTCTATATCTAATCATCAAATTCGAAAATGGTAACTTAGCCGAGGCTCCAAAATTAGAGAAACGAAGAAATGACAAGAAGAGCTAGAGATTCAAACCTTTGGCCTAGAATTAAAGTATATAAGTTAGCTAGATTCTCAGGATCATCAGCAGTGGCTTTTTTAGTATGTTTAAGTTATATTTTTTTCCTTTTCTCAGTTTGTTACTTTTGTCCTGTTAAAGACCGAGTGTCTGTCTTTAAGTTATCCATATTTTTGGACCAATGTGAAATGCATAGTAGTTTTTTACTTGATCCATGTATCTATGAAAGAGAAACCATGAATTAATTAGAGCAGAAATAGCATTTGATTGAACATGAAATATTGTTGAAATAACTATTCAAAAGAATTTGTAGCTCTCGAGAATGATGAACTAACAGTTATAGCGGAACATTGTCGTTGAGTCTTATGAGCTAAACTAAAAGTTTCCAACTTTAATATTCACTCAGTATTAAAATGTAAAGTAGAAAATAAATATAAATCAAGAAAGATCCATTGCAGCAAAGTGTCTTCAGTCATCAGAACAGCTATTATCTTCCACCCCTTTTGGCTACACCTTTTTGCAATTTGACGATATTTTCTTTCATCTTCATAATCTTTCTTCAGCTTCTCATAATCAGTCTATTTATTCCTCAACTTTATTTCCAATAAGGAGATAGCATTGTTACGATGACCTATACCTATCACAAATAACATCAAGTCAAACACAACATGCAGATAAACATAAAATCAAAATTATCATGCAATAAACAATTGTATCAAAACTATCAAATTAATAGAAACCCTAATGGCGCTTATTGTGAATGAACATAAATCCACTGGAAAATTGAAATGTTTTTGCATAAGACAGTAAGAACTCAATCAAGTGCTCTCTCTATATCTAATCATCAAATTAGAAAATGGTAACTTAGCCGAGGCTCCAAAATTAGAGCAACGAAGAAATGACAAGAAGAGCTAGAGATTCAAACCTTTGGTCTTGAATTAAAGTATATAAGTTAGCTAGATTCTCAGGATCATCATCGGTGGCTTTTTTTTGTATGTTTAAGGTATATTTTTCTCCTTTTCTCAGTTTGTTATTTTTGTCCTGTTAAAGACCGAGTGTCTGTCTTTAAGTTATCCATATTTTGGACCAATGTGAAATGCATACTAGTTTTTTACTTGATCCATGTATCTATGAAAGAGAAACCATGAATTAATTAGAGCAGAAATAGCATTTGATTGAACATGAAATATTGTTGAAAGAACTATTCAAAAGAATTTGTAGCGCTCGAGAATGATGAACTAACAATTATAGCGGAACATTGTCGTTGTGTCTTATGAGCTAAACTAAAAGTTTCCAACTTTAATATTCACTCAGTATTCAAATGTAAAGTAGAAAATAAATATAAATCAAGAAAGATCCATTGCAGCAAAGTGTCTTCAGTCATCAGAAAAGCTATTATCTTCCACCCCTTTTGGCTACACCTTTTTGAAATTTGACGATATTTTTCTTCCATCTTATAATCTTTCTTCAGCTTCTCATAATCAGTCTATTTATTCCTCAACTTTATTTCCAATAAGGAGATAGCATTGTTACGATGACCTATACCTATCACAAATAACATCAAGTCAAACACAACATGCAGATAAACATAAAATCAAAATTATCATGCAATAAACAATTGTATCAAAACTATCAAATTAATAGAAACCCTAATGGCGCTTATTGTGAATGAACATAAATCCACTGGAAAATTGAAATGTTTTTGCATAAGACAGTAAGAACTCAACCAAGAGCTCTCTCTATATCTAATCATCAAATTCGAAAATGGTAACTTAGCCGAGGCTCCAAAATTAGAGAAACGAAGAAATGACAAGAAGAGCTAGAGATTCAAACTTTGGCCTAGAATTAAAGTATATAAGTTAGCTAGATTCTCAGGATCATCAGCAGTGGCTTTTTTAGTATGTTTAAGTTATATTTTTTTCCTTTTCTCAGTTTGTTACTTTTGTCCTGTTAAAGACCGAGTGTCTGTCTTTAAGTTATCCATATTTTGGACCGATGTGAAATGCATAGTAGTTTTTTACTTGATCCATGTATCTATGAAAGAGAAACCATGAATTAATTAGAGCAGAAATAGCATTTGATTGAACATGAAATATTGTTGAAATAACTATTCAAAAGAATTTGTAGCTCTCGAGAATGATGAACTAACAGTTATAGCGGAACATTGTCGTTGAGTCTTATGAGCTAAACTAAAAGTTTCCAACTTTAATATTCACTCAGTATTAAAATGTAAAGTAGAAAATAAATATAAATCAAGAAAGATCCATTGCAGCAAAGTGTCTTCAGTCATCAGAACAGCTATTATCTTCCACTCCTTTTTGCTACACCTTTTTGCAATTTGACGATATTTTTCTTTCATCTTCATAATCTTTCTTCAGCTTCTCATAATCAGTCTATTTATTCCTCAACTTTATTTCCAATAAGGAGATAGCATTGTTACGATGACCTATACCTATCACAAATAACATCAAGTCAAACACAACATGCAGATAAACATAAAATCAAAATTATCATGCAATAAACAATTGTATCAAAACTATCAAATTAATAGAAACCCTAATGGCGCTTATTGTGAATGAACATAAATCCACTGGAAAATTGAAATGTTTTTGCATAAGACAGTAAGAACTCAATCAAGTGCTCTCTCTATATCTAATCATCAAATTAGAAAATGGTAACTTAGCCGAGGCTCCAAAATTAGAGCAACGAAGAAATGACAAGAAGAGCTAGAGATTCAAACCTTTGGTCTTGAATTAAAGTATATAAGTTAGCTAGATTCTCAGGATCATCATCAGTGTCTTTTTTTTGTATGTTTAAGTTATATTTTTCTCCTTTTCTCAGTTTGTTATTTTTGTCCTGTTAAAGACCGAGTGTCTGTCTTTAAGTTATCCATATTTTGGACCAATGTGAAATGCATACTAGTTTTTTACTTGATCCATGTATCTATGAAAGAGAAACCATGAATTAATTAGAGCAGAAATAGCATTTGATTGAACATGAAATATTGTTGAAAGAACTATTCAAAAGAATTTGTAGCGCTCGAGAATGATGAACTAACAATTATAGCGGAACATTGTCGTTGAGTCTTATGAGCTAAACTAAAAGTTTCCAACTTTAATATTCACTCAGTATTCAAATGTAAAGTAGAAAATAAATATAAATCAAGAAAGATCCATTGCAGCAAAGTGTCTTCAGTCATCAGAAAAGCTATTATCTTCCACCCCTTTTGGCTACACCTTTTTGCAATTTGACGATATTTTTCTTTCATCTTCATAATCTTTCTTCAGCTTCTCATAATCAGTCTATTTATTCCTCAACTTTATTTCCAATAAGGAGATAGCATTGTTACGATGACCTATACCTATCACAAATAACATCAAGTCAAACACAACATGCAGATAAACATAAAATCAAAATTATCATGCAATAAACAATTGTATCAAAACTATCAAATTAATAGAAACCCTAATGGCGCTTATTGTGAATGAACATAAATCCACTGGAAAATTGAAATGTTTTTGCATAAGACAGTAAGAACTCAACCAAGAGCTCTCTCTATATCTAATCATCAAATTCGAAAATGGTAACTTAGCCGAGGCTCCAAAATTAGAGAAACGAAGAAATGACAAGAAGAGCTAGAGATTCAAACCTTTGGCCTAGAATTAAAGTATATAAGTGTAATACCCGTAAAATTAATACGGGATTATTTTTGTAATGTCCGAAATTAATGAAGACGATTTTCGAACAAAATCGAATTTTCGGGAGCGAGCCGAAAAATATTAATTTGGGCAGAGGAAAAACAAGGGGGACGAAAATGTTTAAGAAACCCCAAGAAATAAAAATAGGTTGAATAATATTAGACCCCAAAATAAATTAGTAAAGGCCCAAGCTAAATGATAAATGGCCCAATTGAGTTAAAATAACAAGATAAAGACAAGTTTCCTCAATTTGAGGAAAACCCACGCCTTGTACCATAACCTTCATTAGATATTTTATAAAAATCATCATTTTGGCCAAAGATGATTACGTGAAGTAGATGCAAAGAAGAAAAACAAAACCCTCAGTTGTGACTTGATAAAACCAACGAAACCAAAGAAATAGAAAACCCCATTTGCAAGCTTCAACTTCGACGTGGGATCAAAAAAAAAAAAGAAGAAAAGTGGAGAAAGCTAAAACCAAAGAAGGTGAGAATGTCATTTATAGCTCAAGTATTTATTACCTTACGTGGTCTTAAAGGATTAACTAAGGTTAGAGCAAAAATAGGCTACGGACGAAGCAAGGGACGTAAGAATCGACTAGCTCAAATTTGATTTCAGCCTTGGGAGCAATTTAAATTAAGCTTGGAGGATAGGTAGGTGGTTTATACCCCTACAAACCCTTTTTAAAGCGTATTACATTCCGTAAAATTATTAGAATTCGATTGGAAGGCCATTCGAATTCATACTTTTAAGTTTTATGATTTTTATTAATTTTCGTGGTATGTTATTATGTGCTATGAAGTGATTTCGAACTCAATATATGAGTTCTTGGGCTAGATGAGTTAACTGATGTGTTTATGTGACGATGAACTTGTTAAATTTCTGGAAAATTAGGGTTCGTTCATGATTCGCGAAATATGTAGTAGAAACAATGAAAATTTGGTGTTTTGCGGGTTGGATTCGTGAATTGGGAGTTTTGCGAATCGGGAAATGATATGTTTTGCGGGTTGGAATAATTTGCGAATTAGGTGTAGATGGTTTGCGGGTTGATTTTAAGTTAGCGGGCCATTCTTTACTTTGCGAATCGTGAGAGAGAGAAAAACTTTGCGGGCCGTGTTATTTTGCGAATCGTGAGGGAGAGAAAAACTTTGCGGGCCGTGTTATTTTGCGAATCGGGTGAGAAATTATTTTAAAGGAAAGTAGAATTGGCCGAATTGATTTACGGGTCGCGCAAGTGTTTCGCGGGCCCAAGTATTTTGCGAACTGTGTGAGTGAAATGGTTTTCGCGGGTCAAAATTTGGGATTTCGCGGGTTGAAGCTGCTTTGCGAATTGTGAGATAAGTCGCGGGCCGATTTTGAGTTTCGCGGGCCGACTTAATTTCGCGGGGTGATTCCTGTGAGTGACGTCGGGCTTCGCGCGGGCTTCAAAGTGGATTTCGCGGGCCTAATCGAACGATTTGCGAATTCGGCGATGGTTTTGCGAATTTGAATTTTGACTCGAAGTTTGCGGGTTGACCAAGTTTTAAAACGGCGATTCGCGAAGCGCGAGTGATTTCGCGAAGTCGGGTGTTGACCCGATAGTTTCGCGGGTTGACCAGCTTTTAAATGTGGGTTTCGGGCGATTATTGACCTGGGCTTTGACCAGCGATTTAATTTTGGGCTTCTGCCCTATTTTGGCCCCAAAAAGTTTAAATAAGATTATTTTCAGCCCAAGTTAATTTTAAAATAAAATACTTTCGTATTATGATATATAAATAGAGTCAACCCATATTTTAAAGTATAAATAATATTTTGGGATTTTAAAACCTTCGGCCTAGTATCGAATTTTAATAAAATATAATATTTTCCGTGTTTACTATTTACTATTGTAAGAAATGTGATGTGTTCATGTGATTGATTTTTATGTGCATATCACGACATGCACGGGTGAGAGTGATGATGATGTACCGTATTCATACGGTGACGCCTTATGGTGTCGGATGAGTGGGGTAGAGTTACCGATGTTGGTAGTCAGGTCTAGACTCGATAGGGCACCTGGTGGGAGAGGGGGTTTGCGACACCCATCTACTCGGGATTGAGCCACCCGAGGTGTACACCACCGGTTACTATTTGGCTCAGGGACGGCAGACAGATGTGAGATTCCTGTCTACCCGGGTAGTGGTAGACTACTCGGGGCGTTACACCGAGGTGTAACACCGTCGGGATGAGATTGTGTGCGGAGGGAGCGACCCGGCGAGGCCGGCGTGGGCTACCGCATGATTATGGCGTACCTTGCCATGCGCGCGTGGGTGCCGAGTCTAGCCTAGGGCCCTGATATGTGATGAGACGTGTGCTAGGTCGAGCGTGCATATTTCATGTGAGAGGACATGGGATTGGGTTGAGTGCACGCACACATACGCATTGCATGTTTTTACTACCACCTACTGGGCGTTTTCGCTCAGGGTTTTATTTTATAGGTGAGACTGCGCCCGACACCGATGGTGTCAGGGTTAGCTGTAGGCAGGCTGGCGGCGGTGACTCCACGGGCTTTTGAGGGCGGAGCGGTACATGGGACGCGACCTGTGGAGAGGCATAGTTTAGTTTAGTCGGGTTAGATTTTGGGGCTTCGGCCGATGTATATAGTAACGACTTTTGTAAACCCGACTTTTGATATATTATGTATATTATTTTATTAAGAGTTTTTAATTAATCGGGTCCTTCGCGACTCCTGTTGCGGAAATCCGCCAACTAATTTAATTTGGAAGTAGGGTCGCCACAGGTGGTATCAGAGCGTTAGGTTTTAGGTTCTGAAGACTGTCCATGTACCGCCGCTCAGAAGCCGGGAGAACCAGCCTTGCCTGTAAGTGTTATATGCTATTGTGATTATGTGAGTTGATATGTGTTCGTTTATGTGCGCTAGCTAGCATTCGAGAATGTCGAGAGGAAGACCTAGACGAGAGTTCGTAGGAGAAACGAGTCGACGGGACGAACCTGAGTCCCCGACTCCTGAACACGACACTATCCGACGGTTGACTGAATTAATCCAACGACAGTCAGACCAAATCAACAACCTCATAAATCACCAAAGCTCATCTGAGCACCGTTCCTCCCCGCAGCCCGATCGTGTGGAAATTATCGGGGAGAGGTTTCGCAAACTCAATCCTCCAAATTTCGCCGAGGCCACTAACCCTGCGGTGGCTGAAGATTGGATCGGCACGATTGAAGACCTTTTCGTATATAGTCGCGTGCCGAACAACGAGAAAGTGTTGTGCGCCGTTTCCCTACTTCGGGGAAGCGCGCGATTCTGGTGGAACACCGTGAAGGTGTTAGAAGATCCCGCTGCTATGACGTGGGAGCGTTTCAGAGAATTATTCTACGAAAAGTACTTCACTGCTCACGACCAAGAGCAGCGGATGTACGAGTTCATGAACCTGAAACAAGGGCGAATGCCAGTTGCGGAATACATTCGCAAGTTCGAGGAGTTATCCCGCTTCGCTCCTCATCTCGTAGCAACGAACGCTCTCAAAGTTACGAGATTCCTTCGGGGACTGAAACCCGAATTCTACCGAGACCTCAGCGTGGCAGGTGTGCGCCAGCTGGAATTTCGTCAGGCAACAGAACGGGCCTTAATTGCTGAGCAGGCAGAAGGTGTAGTAAGGGAAGCTCAGGAAGTGAACCGGAAGAGGGAGGCTCAGCAAGGCGGAAGCAGTCAGAAACGCCCATTCTTCGGCAAGGGCCCGAAGAATAGAGGAAATCGAGCGGGTCAGCAGATGTGGCGCCCGAACACTTATCAGGGACCGACCAACGTCCCTAATCGACCACCGAATCCGGCGCCCCAATGCCAACAATGCGGGCGGAACCACTTTGGCGTCTGCTACGGACCTCGGCCGGGACAGAGTCTTCAATGCTTTCGATGTGGAGAGACCGGACATATAGCATGGAACTGCACGAAGGGTCGGCCTCTACCACAGAATCAACCACAGAAACTGATTCGACCTCCACCAGTGTCTGCGAGAGTTTTCACATTGACGAATGAGGAGGCGGAGGCGAATCCAGCCGTAGTGACTGGTACGTTGAACATCTTTCACGTACCGACTTCCATTCTGATTGACTCCGGAGCCACACATTCGTTTGTGTCGGCCAGTTTTGTGACCCGGGCGGGAATATATCCTACCCATTCTTCGTGCAACTATATAGTTTCCTTGCCCCACGGAGACCCAACTAGGACGAACTTAGTAGTAGGAAACTGTCCTGTGAGAATTGAGGGTCGGGAATTGAATGTAGATTTGATAGTGATTCCGATGAATGATTACGACATCATATTCGGGATGGATTGGCTCTCGAAGTACGGAGCAATCATAGACTGTGCGAAGAAAGTAGTTAGGTTTCAATCGACCGAGGGAGGCGAGTTTGAATTTTCGGGAAAGGTGAACAATAGAACAATCCCTAGGATTTCTGCTTTGAAAGCTCAGCGACTCGTGAATACGGGTTGCGAAGCATTTTTGATCTTTGCGGTGAAAGCCGAAGAATCTCCTCAGCCAAAGCTAGAGGAAGTTCCTATAGTAAAGGAGTATCCCGATGTGTTTCCCGAGGATCTCCGGGTTTACCGCCGGATCGGGAGATTGAATTCGTAATCGATCTTGTGCCCGGAGCTGCCCCCATTTCTAAAGCCCCGTATCGATTAGCACCGAATGAATTGCGGAAATTGAAGGAGCAATTGGAAGAACTGTTGCAAAAGGGTTTTATTCAGCCCAGTTTCTCGCCCTGGGGAGCCCCGGTACTTTTTGTTAAGAAGAAAGACGGGTCGATGAGATTGTGTATAGATTATCGTGAACTCAATAAAATCACGATAAAGAACAAGTACCCCTTACCGAGGATAGATGATTTATTCGATCAATTACAAGGGGCAACGGTGTTCTCAAAGATCGACCTGCGTTCCGGTTATCATCAGTTGAAAATTCGTGAAAAGGATGTCCCGAAAACTGCGTTCAGCACGAGGTACGGCCACTACGAATTCTTGGTCATGCCTTTCGGGCTAACGAATGCTCCTGCCGCTTTCATGGATCTGATGAATCGAGTATTTAAGGAGTTCCTAGACCGTTTCGTTATAGTGTTTATCGATGATATCCTCGTATACTCGAAGACGAAGGAAGAACACGAAGAACATCTGAGAACGGTCCTTGGAATTCTTCGGGAGAAACAGCTGTTCGCTAAGTTTAAGAAATGCGAATTTTGGTTGGAACAAGTGGCCTTTCTGGGGCACATCATTTCGGGGAGCGGAATTTCGGTGGACCCTAGTAAGATTGAGGCAATAGAAAATTGGCCACGACCGACCACTCCCACTGAAGTAAGGAGTTTTCTCGGGCTTGCTGGATATTATCGGAAGTTTATCAAAGACTTTTCCAGCATTGCCTCAACGCTCACAAACCTGACAAAGAAGAATGTCTCGTTCAAATGGACTGAACAGTGCGAGCAAAGTTTCCAGGAGTTGAAGAAGAGACTGACGACTGCTCCAGTTTTAGCAATACCGTCGGGCACTGAAGGATTCTCGGTGTATAGTGACGCCTCGAAGAACGGCTTGGGGTGCGTGTTAATGCAGAACGGGAAGGTAATCGCTTACGCCTCCCGACAGTTGAAGCCGTACGAGAAGAATTATCCCGCCCACGATCTTGAACTCGCCGCAGTAGTGTTTGCTCTCAAAATTTGGCGACACTATCTGTACGGAGAAAGGTGCGAGATCTTTACAGATCATAAGAGTCTGAAGTACTTCTTCACACAGAAGGAGTTAAATATGAGGCAAAGACGCTGGCTAGAACTAGTGAAGGACTACGACTGCGTGATAAATTATCACCCAGGAAAAGCTAATGTAGTCGCAGACGCGTTGAGCCGGAAAGCTGTGAATACCGAATTGTGCCAACTCGGAGTTGAAGTAGTTCACTTCGGGGAGATTGAGACGAGATTGGCAGCGCTGACTCTCAAACCGACGCTGTTAGATCGGATCATCGAAGTGCAAAAAGTAGACGAGCTGTATTTGAAGGTTCGAGATGAACGAGATGAAAATGTCCCGTCAGACTTTGAATTTCGAGAAGACGGCAGCTTACGATTCAGAAATCGGTTGTACGTGCCTAAAGATGAAGAAATCCGTCGGACGCTGATGACAGAGGCACATGCGACAATCTACTCAGTGCATCCTGGTGCCACGAAGATGTATCGGGATTTGCGAACGAATTACTGGTGGCCAGGAATGAGAGAGATGTCGCTACTTTCGTAAGCCGATGTCTGACTTGTCAACAGATCAAGGCAGAACACCAAAGGCCGGCAGGAATGTTGCAACCGTTGACGGTTCCCGAGTGGAAGTGGGACCACATAACCATGGATTTTGTCGTCGGATTACCCAAGACGGTGAAAGGACATGATGCAATTTGGGTAGTCGTTGATAGATTAACGAAATCTGCCCACTTTCTACCGATCAACCAGACATATCCCATGGAGAAGTTCGCAGAACTGTACATTCAAGAAATAGTGAGACTACATGGGATTCCGATGTCGATCGTTTCCGATCGCGATTCAAGATTCTATCTCAATTCTGGGAGAGCTTACAGAAGGCGTTAGGGACCAAACTGTCGTTTAGTTCAGCCTATCATCCCCAGACGGACGGACAATCGGAAAGGACGATCCAGACGCTCGAAGATATGTTAAGGGCGTGTGTTCTGGATTTCCGAGGAAGTTGGAGTAAGTACCTCCCATTGATTGAATTTCGTATAACAACAGCTTTCAAGCGACGATCGGGATGGCACCTTACGAAGCCTTGTATGGGCGTAAATGCCGATCCCCAGTACATTGGGATGAAATCGGCGAGAAGGCGCTATTAGGTCCTGAAATGGTTCGTGAGATGACCGAAGCTGTTAGTAAAATTCGGGAGAGGATGCAAACGGCCCAAAGTCGTCAGAAGAGTTACGCTGATAAGAGACGAAGGCCGTTGAAATTTGAAGAAGGCGATCAAGTCTTCTTGAAAATATCACCGATGAAAGGAGTTAAGAGATTCGGACGGAAAGGAAAGTTGAGTCCGAGATACATAGGACCCTTCATATTTGAAAAGGGTCGGTGAAGTAGCGTACCAGCTAGAACTGCCTACTTCACTAGCACAAGTCCATGACGTCTTCCATGTATCTACGTTACGGAAGTACGTTTCGGATCCAAGTCATGTGCTACGAAGCGAGACGCTTCATCAACAATTGAGACCGATCTAAGCTATGAAGAAAGGCCGGTAGAGATTTTAATGTATGAGGTGAAGCGACTACGAAATAAGAATATCCCCCTAGTAAAGGTCTTGTGGCGGAACCAGACAATGGAGGAAGCCACTTGGGAGCGAGAAGATGAGATGAGAGAGAAGTACCCCGAGTTGTTTACGACGACTTAAATTTCGGGGACGAAATTTCTGTAAGGGGGGAGGATGTAATACCCGTAAAATTAATACGGGATTATTTTTGTAATGTCCGAAATTAATGAAGACGATTTTCGAACAAAATCGAATTTTCGGGAGCGAGCCGAAAAATATTAATTTGGGCAGAGGAAAAACAAGGGGGACGAAAATGTTTAAGAAACCCAAGAAATAAAAATAGGTTGAATAATATTAGACCCCCAAATAAATTAGTAAAGGCCCAAGCTAAATGATAAATGGCCCAATTGAGTTAAAATAACAAGATAAAGACAAGTTTCCTCAATTTGGGAAAACCCACGCCTTGTACCATAACCTTCATTAGATATTTTATAAAAATCATCATTTTGGCCAAAGATGATTACGTGAAGTAGATGCAAAGAAGAAAAACAAAACCCTCAGTTGTGACTTGATAAAACCAACGAAACCAAAGAAATAGAAAACCCCATTTGCAAGCTTCAACTTCGACGTGGGATCAAAAAAAAAAAGAAGAAGAAGTGGAGAAAGCTAAAACCAAAGAAGGTGAGAATGTCATTTATAGCTCAAGTATTTATTACCTTACGTGGTCTTAAAGGATTAACTAAGGTTAGAGCAAAATAGGCTACGGACGAAGCAAGGGACGTAAGAATCGACTAGCTCAAATTTGATTTCAGCCTTGGGAGCAATTTAAATTAAGCTTGGAGGATAGGTAGGTGGTTTATACCCCTACAAACCCTTTTTAAAGCGTATTACATTCCGTAAAATTATTAGAATTCGATTGGAAGGCCATTCGAATTCATACTTTTAAGTTTTATGATTTTTATTAATTTTCGTGGTATGTTATTATGTGCTATGAAGTGATTTCGAACTCAATATATGAGTTCTTGGGCTAGATGAGTTAACTGATGTGTTTATGTGACGATGAACTTGTTAAATTTCTGGAAAATTAGGGTTCGTTCATGATTCGCGAAATATGTAGTAGAAACAATGAAAATTTGGTGTTTTGCGGGTTGGATTCGTGAATTGGGAGTTTTGCGAATCGGGAAATGATATGTTTTGCGGGTTGGAATAATTTGCGAATTAGGTGTAGATGTTTGCGGGTTGATTTTAAGTTAGCGGGCCATTCTTTACTTTGCGAATCGTGAGAGAGAGAAAAACTTTGCGGGCCGTGTTATTTTGCGAATCGTGAGGGAGAGAAAAACTTTGCGGGCCGTGTTATTTTGCGAATCGGGTGAGAAATTATTTTAAAGGAAAGTAGAATTGGCCGAATTGATTTACGGGTCGCGCAAGTGTTTCGCGGGCCCAAGTATTTTGCGAACTGTGTGAGTGAAATGGTTTTCGCGGGTCAAAATTTGGGATTTCGCGGTTGAAGCTGCTTTGCGAATTGTGAGATAAGTCGCGGGCCGATTTTGAGTTTCGCGGGCCGACTTAATTTCGCGGGGTGATTCCTGTGAGTGACGTCGGGCTTCGCGCGGGCTTCAAAGTGGATTTCGCGGGCCTAATCGAACGATTTGCGAATTCGGCGATGTTTTGCGAATTTGAATTTTGACTCGAAGTTTGCGGGTTGACCAAGTTTTAAAACGGCGATTCGCGAAGCGCGAGTGATTTCGCGAAGTCGGGTGTTGACCCGATAGTTTCGCGGGTTGACCAGCTTTTAAATGTGGGTTTCGGGCGATTATTGACCTGGGCTTTGACCAGCGATTTAATTTGGGCTTCTGCCCTATTTTGGCCCCAAAAAGTTTAAATAAGATTATTTTCAGCCCAAGTTAATTTTAAATAAAATACTTTCGTATTATGATATATAAATAGAGTCAACCCATATTTTAAAGTATAAATAATATTTTGGGATTTTAAAACCTTCGGCCTAGTATCGAATTTTAATAAAATAATATATTTTCCGTGTTTTACTATTTACTATTGTAAGAAATGTGATGTGTTCATGTGATTGATTTTTATGTGCATATCACGACATGCACGGGTGAGAGTGATGATGATGTCCGTATTCATACGGTGACGCCTTATGGTGTCGGATGAGTGGGGTAGAGTTACCGATGTTGGTAGTCAGGTCTAGACTCGATAGGGCACCTGGTGGGAGAGGGGGTTTGCGACACCCATCTACTCGGGATTGAGCCACCCGAGGTGTACACCACCGGTTACTATTTGGCTCAGGGACGGCAGACAGATGTGAGATTCCTGTCTACCCGGGTAGTGGTAGACTACTCGGGGCGTTACACCGAGGTGTAACACCGTCGGGATGAGATTGGTGGCGGAGGGAGCGACCCGGCGAGGCCGGCGTGGGCTACCGCATGATTATGGCGTACCTTGCCATGCGCGCGTGGGTGCCGAGTCTAGCCTAGGGCCCTGATATGTGATGAGACGTGTGCTAGGTCGAGCGTGCATATTTCATGTGAGAGGACATGGGATTGGGTTGAGTGCACGCACACATACGCATTGCATGTTTTTACTCACCTACTGGGCGTTTTCGCTCAGGGTTTTATTTTATAGGTGAGACTGCGCCCGACACCGATGGGTGTCAGGGTTAGCTGTAGCAGGCTGGCGGCGGCGGTGACTCCACGGGCTTTTGGAGGGCGGAGCGGTACATGGGACGCGACCTGTGAGAGGCATAGTTTAGTTTAGTCGGGTTAGATTTTGGGGCTTCGGCCGATGTATATAGTAACGACTTTTGTAAACCCGACTTTTGATATATTATGTATATTATTTTATTAAGAGTTTTTAATTAATCGGGTCCTTCGCGACTCCTGTTGCGGAAATCCGCCAACTAATTTAATTTGGAAGTAGGGTCGCCACAATAAGTTAGCTAGATTCTCAGGATCATCAGCAGTGGCTTTTTTAGTATGTTTAAGTTATATTTTTTTCCTTTTCTCAGTTTGTTACTTTTGTCCTGTTAAAGACCGAGTGTCTGTCTTTAAGTTATCCATATTTTGGACCGATGTGAAATGCATAGTAGTTTTTTACTTGATCCATGTATCTATGAAAGAGAAACCATGAATTAATTAGAGCAGAAAATAGCATTTGATTGAACATGAAATATTGTTGAAATAACTATTCAAAAGAATTTGTAGCGCTCGAGAATGATGAACTAACAGTTATAGCGGAACATTGTCGTTGAGTCTTATGAGCTAAACTAAAAGTTTCCAACTTTAATATTCACTCAGTATTCAAATGTAAAGTAGAAAATAAATATAAATCAAGAAAGATCCATTGCAGCAAAGTGTCTTCAGTCATCAGAACAGCTATTATCTTCCACTCCTTTGGCTACACCTTTTTGCAATTTGACGATATTTTTCTTTCATCTTCATAATCTTCTTTCAGCTTCTCATAATCAGTCTATTTATTCCTCAACTTTATTTCCAATAGGAGATAGCATTGTTACGATGACCTATACCTATCACAAATAACATCAAGTCAAACACAACATGCAGATAAACATAAAATCAAAATTATCATGCAATAAACAATTGTATCAAAACTATCAAATTAATAGAAACCCTAATGGCGCTTATTGTGAATGAACATAAATCCACTGGAAAATTGAAATGTTTTTGCATAAGACAGTAAGAACTCAATCAAGTGCTCTCTCTATATCTAATCATCAAATTAGAAAATGGTAACTTAGCCGAGGCTCCAAAATTAGAGCAACGAAGAAATGACAAGAAGAGCTAGAGATTCAAACCTTTGGTCTTGAATTAAAGTATATAAGTTAGCTAGATTCTCAGGATCATCATCAGTGTCTTTTTTGTATGTTTAAGTTATATTTTTCTCCTTTTCTCAGTTTGTTATTTTTGTCCTGTTAAAGACCGAGTGTCTGTCTTTAAGTTATCCATATTTTGGACCAATGTGAAATGCATACTAGTTTTTTACTTGATCCATGTATCTATGAAAGAGAAACCATGAATTAATTAGAGCAGAAATAGCATTTGATTGAACATGAAATATTGTTGAAAGAACTATTCAAAAGAATTTGTAGCGCTCGAGAATGATGAACTAACAATTATAGCGGAACATTGTCGTTGAGTCTTATGAGCTAAACTAAAAGTTTCCAACTTAATATTCACTCAGTATTCAAATGTAAAGTAGAAAATAAATATAAATCAAGAAAGATCCATTGCAGCAAAGTGTCTTCAGTCATCAGAAAAGCTATTATCTTCCACCCCTTTTGGCTACACCTTTTTGCAATTTGACGATATTTTTCTTTCATCTTCATAATCTTTCTTCAGCTTCTCATAATCAGTCTATTTATTCCTCAACTTTATTTCCAATAAGGAGATAGCATTGTTACGATGACCTATACCTATCACAAATAACATCAAGTCAAACACAACATGCAGATAAACATAAAATCAAAATTATCATGCAATAAACAATTGTATCAAAATTATCAAATTAATAGAAACCCTAATGGCGCTTATTGTGAATGAATATAAATCCACTGGAAAATTGAAATGTTTTTGCATAAGACAGTAGGAACTCAATCAAATGCTCTCTCTATATCTAATCATTCGAAAATGGCAACTTAGCCGAGGCTCCAAAATTAGAGCAACGAAGAAATGACAAGAAGAGCTAGAGATTCAAACCTTTGGTCTTGAATTAAAGTATATAAGTTAGCTAGATTCTCAGGATCATCAGCAGTGGCTTTTTTAGTATGTTTAAGTTATATTTTTCTCCTTTTCTCAGTTTGTTATTTTTATACGGTTTAAAGACCGAGTGTCTGTCTTTAAGTTATCCATATTTTGGACCAATGTGAAATGCATACTAGTTTTTACTTGATCATGTATCTATGAAAGCGAAACCATGAATTAATTAGAGCAGAAATTGCATTTGATTGAACATGAAATATTGTTGAAAGAACTATTCAAAAGAATTTGTAGCGCTCGAGAATGATGAACTAACAATTATAGCGGAACATTGTCGTTGAGTCTTATGAGCTAAACTAAAAGTTTCCAACTTTAATATTCACTCAGTATTCAAATGTAAAGTAGAAAATAAATATAAATCAAGAAAGATCCATTGCAGCAAAATGTCTTCAGTCATCAGAAAAGCTATTATCTTCCACCCCTTTTGGCTACACCTTTTTGCAATTTGACGATATTTTTCTTTCATCTTCATAATCTTTCTTCAGCTTCTCATAATCAGTCTATTTATTCCTCAACTTTATTTCCAATAAGGAGATAGCATTGTTACGATGACCTATACCTATCACAAATAACATCAAGTCAAACACAACATGCAGATAAACATAAAATCAAAATTATCATGCAATAAACAATGTATCAAAACTATCAAATTAATAGAAACCCTAATGGCGCTTATTGTGAATGAACATAAATCCACTGGAAAATTGAAATGTTTTTGCATAAGACAGTAAGAACTCAATCAAGTGCTCTCTCTATATCTAATCATCAAATTAGAAAATGGTAACTTAGCCGAGGCTCCAAAATTAGAGCAACGAAGAAATGACAAGAAGAGCTAGAGATTCAAACCTTTGGTCTTGAATTAAAGTATATAAGTTAGCTAGATTCTCAGGATCATCATCAGTGGCTTTTTTTGTATGTTTAAGTTATATTTTTCTCCTTTTCTCAGTTTGTTATTTTTGTCCTGTTAAAGACCGAGTGTCTGTCTTTAAGTTATCCATATTTTGGACCAATGTGAAATGCATACTAGTTTTTTACTTGATCCATGTATCTATGAAAGAGAAACCATGAATTAATTAGAGCAGAAATAGCATTTGATTGAACATGAAATATTGTTGAAAGAACTATTCAAAAGAATTTGTAGCGCTCGAGAATGATGAACTAACAATTATAGCGGAACATTGTCGTTGTGTCTTATGAGCTAAACTAAAGTTTTCCAACTTTAATATTCACTCAGTATTCAAATGTAAAGTAGAAAATAAATATAAATCAAGAAAGATCCATTGCAGCAAAGTGTCTTCAGTCATCAGAAAACCTATTATCTTCCACCCCTTTTGGCTACACCTTTTTGAAATTTGACGATATTTTTCTTCCATCTTATAATCTTTCTTCAGCTTCTCATAATCAGTCTATTTATTCCTCAACTTTATTTCCAATAAGGAGATAGCATTGTTACGATGACCTATACCTATCACAAATAACATCAAGTCAAACACAACATGCAGATAAACATAAAATCAAAATATCATGCAATAAACAATTGTATCAAAACTATCAAATTAATAGAAACCCTAATGGCGCTTATTGTGAATGAACATAAATCCACTGGAAAATTGAAATGTTTTTGCATAAGACAGTAAGAACTCAACCAAGAGCTCTCTCTATATCTAATCATCAAATTCGAAAATGGTAACTTAGCCGAGGCTCCAAAATTAGAGAAACGAAGAAATGACAAGAAGAGCTAGAGATTCAAACCTTTGGCCTAGAATTAAAGTATATAAGTTAGCTAGATTCTCAGGATCATCAGCAGTGGCTTTTTTAGTATGTTTAAGTTATATTTTTTTCCTTTTCTCAGTTTGTTACTTTTGTCCTCTTAAAGACCGAGTGTCTGTCTTTAAGTTATCCATATTTTGGACCAATGTGAAATGCATAGTAGTTTTTTACTTGATCCATGTATCTATGAAAGAGAAACCATGAATTAATTAGAGCAGAAATAGCATTTGATTGAACATGAAATATTGTTGAAATAACTATTCAAAAGAATTTGTAGCTCTCGAGAATGATGAACTAACAGTTATAGCGGAACATTGTCGTTGAGTCTTATGAGCTAAACTAAAATTTCCAACTTTAATATTCACTCAGTATTAAAATGTAAAGTAGATAATAAATATAAATCAAGAAAGATCCATTGCAGCAAAGTGTCTTCAGTCATCATAACAGCTATTATCTTCCACTCCTTTTTGCTACACCTTTTTGCAATTTGACGATATTTTTCTTTCATCTTCATAATCTTTCTTCAGCTTCTCATAATCAGTCTATTTATTCCTCAACTTTATTTCCAATAAGGAGATAGCATTGTTACGATGACCTATACCTATCAACAAATAACATCAAGTCAACACAACATGCAGATAAACAAAAATCAAATTATCATGCAATAAACAATTGTATCAAACTATCAAATTAATAGAAACCCTAATGGCGCTTATTGTGAATGAACATAAATCCACTGGAAAATTGAAATGTTTTTGCATAAGACAGTAAGAACTCAATCAAGTGCTCTCTCTATATCTAATCATCAAATTAGAAAATGGTAACTTAGCCGAGGCTCCAAAATTAGAGCAACGAAGAAATGACAAGAAGAGCTAGAGATTCAACCTTTGGTCTTGAATTAAAGTATATAAGTTAGCTAGATTCTCAGGATCATCATCAGTGGCTTTTTTTTGTATGTTTAAGTTATATTTTTCTCCTTTTCTCAGTTTGTTATTTTTGTCCTGTTAAAGACCGAGTGTCTGTCTTTAAGTTATCCATATTTTGGACCAATGTGAAATGCATACTAGTTTTTTACTTGATCCATGTATCTATGAAAGAGAAACCATGAATTAATTAGAGCAGAAATAGCATTTGATTGAACATGAAATATTGTTGAAAGAACTATTCAAAGAATTTGTAGCGCTCGAGAATGATGAACTAACAATTATAGCGGAACATTGTCGTTGTGTCTTATGAGCTAAACTAAAAGTTTCCACTTTAATATTCACTCAGTATTCAAATGTAAAGTAGAAAATAAATATAAATCAAGAAAGATCCATTGCAGCAAAGTGTCTCAGTCATCAGAAAACCTATTATCTTCCACCCCTTTTGGCTACACCTTTTTGAAATTTGACGATATTTTTCTCCATCTTATAATCTTTCTTCAGCTTCTCATAATCAGTCTATTTATTCCTCAACTTTATTTCCAATAAGGAGATAGCATTGTTACGATGACCTATACCTATCACAATAACATCAAGTCAAACACAACATGCAGATAAACATAAAAATCAAAATATCATGCAATAAACATTGTATCAAAACTATCAATTAATAGAAACCCTAATGGCGCTTATTGTGAATGAACATAAATCCACTGGAAATTGAAATGTTTTTGCATAAGACAGTAAGAACTCAACCAAGAGCTCTCTCTATATCTAATCATCAAATCGAAAATGTAACTTAGCCGAGGCTCCAAAATTAGAGAAACGAAGAAATGACAAGAAGAGCTAGAGATTCAAACCTTTGGCCTAGAATTAAAGTATATAAGTTAGCTAGATTCTCAGGATCATCAGCAGTGGCTTTTTTAGTATGTTTAAGTATATTTTTTTCCTTTTCTCAGTTTGTTACTTTTGTCCTCTTAAAGACCGAGTGTTGTCTTTAAGTTATCCATATTTTGGACCATGTGAAATGATAGTAGTTTTTTACTTGATCCATGTATCTATGAAAGAGAAACCATGAATTAATTAGAGCAGAAATAGCATTTGATTGAACATGAAATATTGTTGAAATAACTATTCAAAGAATTTGTAGCTCTCGAGAATGATGAACTAACAGTTATAGCGGAACATTGTCGTTGAGTCTTATGAGCTAAACTAAAAGTTTCCAACTTTAATATTCACTCAGTATTAAAATGTAAAGTAGAAAATAAATATAAATCAAGAAAGATCCATTGCAGCAAAGTGTCTTCAGTCATCATAACAGCTATTATCTTCCACTCCTTTTTGCTACACCTTTTTGCAATTTGACGATATTTTTCTTTCATCTTCATAATCTTTCTTCAGCTTCTCATAATCAGTCTATTTATTCCTCAACTTTATTTCCAATAAGGAGATAGCATTGTTACGATGACCTATACCTATCACAAATAACATCAAGTCAAACACAACATGCAGATAAACAAAAATCAAATTATCATGCAATAAACAATTGTATCAAAACTATCAAATTATAGAAACCCTAATGGCGCTTATTGTGAATGAACATAAATCCACTGGAAAATTGAAATGTTTTTGCATAAGACAGTAAGAACTCAATCAAGTGCTCTCTCTATATCTAATCATCAAATTAGAAAATGGTAACTTAGCCGAGGCTCCAAAATTAGAGCAACGAAGAAATGACAAGAAGAGCTAGAGATTCAAACCTTTGGTCTTGAATTAAAGTATATAAGTTAGCTAGATTCTCAGGATCATCATCAGTGTCTTTTTTTTGTATGTTTAAGTTATATTTTCTCCTTTTCTCAGTTTGTTATTTTTGTCCTGTTAAAGACCGAGTGTCGTCTTTAAGTTATCCATATTTTGGACCAATGTGAAATGCATACTAGTTTTTTACTTGATCCATGTATCTATGAAAGAGAAACCATGAATTAATTAGAGCAGAAATAGCATTTGATTGAACATGAAATATTGTTGAAAAAAACTATTCAAAAGAATTTGTAGCGCTCGAGAATGATGAACTAACAATTATAGCGGACATTGTCGTTGTGTCTTATGAGCTAAACTAAAAGTTTCCAACTTTAATATCACTCAGTATTCAAATGTAAAGTAGAAAATAAATATAAATCAAGAAAGATCCATTGCAGCAAAGTGTCTTCAGTCATCAGAAAACCTATTATCTTCCACCCCTTTTGGCTACACCTTTTTGAAATTTGACGATATTTTTCTTCCATCTTCATAATCTTTCTTCAGCTTCTCATAATCAGTCTATTTATTCCTCAACTTTATTTCCAATAAGGAGATAGCATTGTTACGATGACCTATACCTATCACAAATAACATCAAGTCAAACACAACATGCAGATAAACATAAATCAAAATATCATGCAATAAACAATTGTATCAAAACTATCAAATTAATAGAAACCCTAATGCGCTTATTGTGAATGAACATAAATCCACTGGAAAATTGAATGTTTTTGCATAAGACAGTAAGAACTCAACCAAGAGCTCTCTCTATATCTAATCATCAAATTCGAAAATGGTAACTTAGCCGAGGCTCCAAAATTAGAGAAACGAAGAAAATGACAAAGAGCTAGAGATTCAAACCTTTGCCTAGAATTAAAGTTATAAGTTAGCTAGATTCTCAGGATCATCAGCAGTGGCTTTTTAGTATGTTTAAGTATATTTTTTTTCCTTTTCTCAGTTTGTTACTTTTGTCCTCTTAAAGACCGAGTGTCTGTCTTTAGTTATCCATATTTTTGGACCAATGTGAAATGCATAGTAGTTTTTTACTTGATCCATGTATCTATGAAAGAGAAACCATGAATTAATTAGAGCAGAAATAGCATTTGATTGAACATGAAATATTGTTGAAAGAACTATTCAAAAGAATTGTAGCGCTCGAGAATGATGAACTAACAATTATAGCGAACATTGTCGTTGAGTTCTTATGAGCTAAACTAAAAGTTTCCAACTTTAATATTCACTCAGTATTCAAATGTAAAGTAGGAAATAAATATAAATCAAGAAAGATCCATTGCAGCAAAGTGTCTTCAGTCATCAGAAAAGCTATTATCTTCCACCCCTTTTGGCTACACTTTTTGCAATTTGAGATATTTTTCTTTCATCTTCATAATCTTTCTTCAGCTTTCAGAATCAGTCTATTATTCCTCAACTTTATTTCCAATAAGGAGATAGCATTGTTACGATGACCTATACCTATCACAAATAACATCAAGTCAAACACAACATGCAGATAAACATAAAATCAAAATTATCATGCAATAAACAATTGTATCAAAACTATCAAATTAATAGAAACCCTAATGGCGCTTATATGTGAATGAACATAAATCCACTGGAAAATTGAAATGTTTTTGCATAAGACAGTAAGAACTCAATCAAGTGCTCTCTCTATATCTAATCATCAAATTAGAAAATGGTAACTTAGCCGAGGCTCCAAAATTAGAGCAACGAAGAAATGACAGAAGAGCTAGAGATTCAAACCTGGTCTTTGAATTAAAGTATATAAGTTAGCTAGATTCTCAGGATCATCATCAGTGTTTTTTTTTGTATGTTTAAGTTATATTTTTCTCCTTTCTCAGTTTGTTATTTTTGTCCTGTTAAAGACCGAGTGTCTGTCTTTAAGTTATCCATATTTTGGACAAATGTGAAATGCATACTAGTTTTTACTTGATCCATGTATCTATGAAAGAGAAACCATGAATTAATTAAGCAGAAATAGCATTTGATTGAACATGAATATTGTTGAAAGAACTATTCAAAAGAATTTGTAGCGCTCGAGAATGATGAACTAACAATTATAGCGGAACATTGTCGTTGAGTCTTATGAGCTAAACTAAAAGTTTCCAACTTTAATATTCACTCAGTATTCAAAGTAAAGTAGAAAATAAATATAAATCAAGAAAGATCCATTGCAGCAAAGTGTCTTCAGTCATCAGAAAAGCTATTATCTTCCACCCTTTTGGCTACACCTTTTTGCAATTGACGATATTTTCTTTCATCTTCATAATCTTTCTTCAGCTTCTCATAATCAGTCTATTTATTCCTCAACTTTATTTCCAATAAGGAGATAGCATTGTTACGATGACCTATACCTATCACAAATAACATCAAGTCAAACACAACATGCAGATAAACATAAAATCAAAATTATCATGCAATAAACAATTGTATCAAAACTATCAAATTAATAGAAACCCTAATGGCGCTTATTGTGAATGAACATAAATCCACTGGAAAATTGAAATGTTTTTGCATAAGACAGTAAGAACTCAATCAAGTGCTCTCTCTATATCTAATCATTCGAAAATGGTAACTTAGCCGAGGCTCCAAAATTAGAGAAACGAAGAAATGACAAGAAGAGCTAGAGATTCAACCTTTGGCCTAGAATTAAAGTATATAAGTTAGCTAGATTCTCAGGATCATCAGCAGTGGCTTTTTAGTATGTTTAAGTTATATTTTCTCCTTTTCTCAGTTTGTTATTTTTGTCCTGTTAAAGACCGAGTGTCTGTCTTTAAGTTATCCATATTTTGGACCAATGTGAAATGCATAGTAGTTTTTTACTGATCCATGTATCTATGAGAAGAGAAACCATGAATTAATTAGAGCAGAAATAGCATTTGATTGAACATGAAATATTGTTGAAAGAACTATTCAAAAGAAATTTGTAGCGCTCGAGAATGATGAACTAACAATTATAGCGGAACATTGTCGTTGAGTCTTATGAGCTAAACTAAAAGTTTCCAACTTTAATATTCACTCAGTATTCAAATGTAAAGTAGAAAATAAATATAAATCAAGAAAGATCCATTGCAGCAAAGTGTCTTCAGTCATCAGAACAGCTATTATCTTCCACCCCTTTTGGCTACACCTTTTTGCAATTTGACGATATTTTTCTTTCATCTTCATAATCTTTCTTCAGCTTCTCATAATCAGTCTATTTATTCCTCAACTTTATTTCCAATAAGGAGATAGCATTGTTACGATGACCTATACCTATCAAATAACATCAAGTCAAAACACAACATGCAGATAAACATAAAATCAAAATTATCATGCAATAAACAATTGTATCAAAAACTATCAAATTAATAGAAACCCTAATGGCGCTTATTGTGAATGAACATAAAATCCACTGGAAATTGAAATGTTTTTGCATAAGACAGTAAGAACTCAATCAAGTGCTCTCTCTATATCTAATCATCAAATTAGAAAATGGTAACTTAGCCGAGGCTCCAAAATTAGAGCAACGAAGAAATGACAAGAAGAGCTAGAGATTCAAACCTTTGGTCTTGAATTAAAGTATATAAGTTAGCTAGATTCTCAGGATCATCATCAGTGGCTTTTTTTTGTATGTTTAAGTTATATTTTTCTCCTTTTCTCAGTTTGTTATTTTTGTCCTGTTAAAGACCGAGTGTCTGTCTTTAAGTTATCCATATTTTGGACCAATGTGAAATGCATACTAGTTTTTACTTGATCCATGTATCTATGAAAGAGAAACCATGAATTAATTAGAGCAGAAATAGCATTTGATTGAACATGAAAATTGTTGAAAGAACTATTCAAAAGAATTTGTAGCGCTCGAGAATGATGAACTAACAATTATAGCGGAACATTGTCGTTGTGTCTTATGAGCTAAACTAAAAGTTTCCAACTTTAATATTCACTCAGTATTCAAATGTAAAGTAGAAAATAAATATAAATCAAGAAAGATCCATTGCAGCAAAGTGTCTTCAGTCATCAGAAAAGCTATTATCTTCCACCCCTTTTGCTACACCTTTTTGAAATTTGACGATATTTTTCTTCCATCTTATAATCTTTCTTCAGCTTCTCATAATCAGTCTATTTATTCCTCAACTTTATTTCCAATAAGGAGATAGCATTGTTACGATGACCTATACCTATCACAAATAACATCAAGTCAAACACAACATGCAGATAAACATAAAATCAAAATTATCATGCAATAAACAATTGTATCAAAACTATCAAATTAATAGAAACCCTAATGGCGCTTATTGTGAATGAACATAAATCCACTGGAAAATGAAATGTTTTTGCATAAGACAGTAAGAACTCAACCAAGAGCTCTCTCTATATCTAATCATCAAATTCGAAAATGGTAACTTAGCCGAGGCTCCAAAATTAGAGAAACGAAGAAATGACAAGAAGAGCTAGAGATTCAAACTTTGGCCTAGAATTAAAGTATATAAGTTAGCTAGATTCTCAGGATCATCAGCAGTGGCTTTTTTAGTATGTTTAAGTTATATTTTTTTCCTTTTCTCAGTTTGTTACTTTTGTCCTGTTAAAGACCGAGTGTCTGTCTTTAAGTTATCCATATTTTGGACCAATGTGAAATGCATAGTAGTTTTTTACTTGATCCATGTATCTATGAAAGAGAAACCATGAATTAATTAGAGCAGAAATAGCATTTGATTGAACATGAAATATTGTTGAAATAACTATTCAAAAGAATTTGTAGCTCTCGAGAATGATGAACTAACAGTTATAGCGGAACATTGTCGTTGAGTCTTATGAGCTAAACTAAAAGTTTCCAACTTTAATATTCACTCAGTATTAAAATGTAAAGTAGAAAATAAATATAAATCAAGAAAGATCCATTGCAGCAAAGTGTCTTCAGTCATCAGAACAGCTATTATCTTCCACCCTTTTGGCTACACCTTTTTGCAATTTGACGATATTTTTCTTTCATCTTCATAATCTTTCTTCAGCTTCTCATAATCAGTCTATTTATTCCTCAACTTTATTTCCAATAAGGAGATAGCATTGTTACGATGACCTATACCTATCACAAATAACATCAAGTCAAACACACATGCAGATAAACATAAAATCAAAATTATCATGCAATAAACAATTGTATCAAAACTATCAAATTAATAGAAACCCTAATGGCGTATTGTGAATGAACATAAATCCACTGGAAAATTGAAATGTTTTTGCATAAGACAGTAAGAACTCAATCAAGTGCTCTCTCTATATCTAATCATCAAATTAGAAAATGGTAACTTAGCCGAGGCTCCAAAATTAGAGCAACGAAGAAATGACAAGAAGAGCTAGAGATTCAAACTTTGGTCTTGAATTAAAGTATATAAGTTAGCTAGATTCTCAGGATCATCATCAGTGGCTTTTTTTTGTATGTTTAAGGTATATTTTTCTCCTTTCTCAGTTTGTTATTTTGTCCTGTTAAAGACCGAGTGTCTGTCTTTAAGTTATCCATATTTTGGACCAATGTGAAATGCATACTAGTTTTTTACTTGATCCATGTATCTATGAAAGAGAAACCATGAATTAATTAGAGCAGAAATAGCATTTGATTGAACATGAAATATTGTTGAAAGAACTATTCAAAAGAATTTGTAGCGCTCGAGAATGATGAACTAACAATTATAGCGGAACATTGTCGTTGAGTCTTATGAGCTAAACTAAAAGTTTCCAACTTTAATATTCACTCATATTCAATGTAAAGTAGAAAATAAATATAAATCAAGAAAGATCCATTGCAGCAAAGTGTCTTCAGTCATCAGAAAAGCTATTATCTTCCACCCCTTTTGGCTACACCTTTTTGCAATTTGACGATATTTTTCTTCATCTTCATAATCTTTCTTCAGCTTCTCATAATCAGTCTATTTATTCCTCAACTTTATTTCCAATAGGAGATAGCATTGTTACGATGACCTATACCTATCACAAATAACATCAAGTCAAACACAACATGCAGATAAACATAAAATCAAAATTATCATGCAATAAACAATTGTATCAAAACTATCAAATTAATAGAAACCCTAATGGCGCTTATTGTGAATGAACATAAATCCACTGGAAATTGAAATGTTTTTGCATAAGACAGTAAGAACTCAATCAAATGCTCTCTCTATATCTAATCATCAAATTCGAAAATGGTAACTTAGCCGAGGCTCCAAAATTAGAGCAACGAAGAAAATGACAAGAAGAGCTAGAGATTCAAACCTTTGGTCCTGAATTAAAGTATATAAGTTAGCTAGATTCTCAGGATCATCAGCAGTGGCTTTTTTAGTATGTTTAAGTTATATTTTTCTCCTTTTCTCAGTTTGTTATTTTGTCCTGTTAAAGACCGAGTGTCTGTCTTTAAGTTATCCATATTTTGGACCAATGTGAAATGCATACTAGTTTTTTACTTGATCCATGTATCTATGAAAGAGAAACCATGAATTAATTAGAGCAGAAATAGCATTTGATTGAACATGAAATATTGTTGAAAGAACTATTCAAAAGAATTTGTAGCGCTCGAGAATGATGAACTAACATTATAGCGGAACATTGTCGTTGAGTCTTATGAGCTAAACTAAAAGTTTCCAACTTTAATATTCACTCAGTATTAAAATGTAAAGTAGAAAATAAATATAAATCAAGAAAGATCCATTGCAGCAAAGTGTCTTCAGTCATCAGAAAAGCTATTATCTTCCACCCCTTTGGCTACACCTTTTTGCAATTTGACGATATTTTTCTTTCATCTTCATAATCTTTCTTCAGCTTCTCATAATCAGTCTATTTATTCCTCAACTTTATTTCCAATAAGGAGATAGCATTGTTACGATGACCTATACCTATCACAAATAACATCAAGTCAAACAACATGCAGATAAACATAACATAAAATCAAAATTATCATGCAATAAACAATTGTATCAAAACTATCAAATTAATAGAAACCCTAATGGCGCTTATTGTGAATGAACATAAATCCACTGGAAAATGAAATGTTTTTGCATAAGACAGTAAGAACTCAATCAAGTGCTCTCTCTATATCTAATCATCAAATTAGAAAATGGTAACTTAGCCGAGGCTCCAAAATTAGAGAAACGAAGAAATGACAAGAAGAGCTAGAGATTCAAACCTTTGGTCTTGAATTAAGTATATAAGTTAGCTAGATTCTCAGGATCATCATCAGTGTCTTTTTTAGTATGTTTAAGTTATATTTTTTCCTTTTCTCAGTTTGTTATTTTTGTCCTGTTAAAGACCGAGTGTCTGTCTTTAAGTTATCCATATTTTGGACCAATGTGAAATGCATAGTAGTTTTTTACTTGATCCATGTATCTATGAAAGAGAAACCATGAATTAATTAGAGCAGAAATAGCATTTGATTGAACATGAAATATTGTTGAAAGAACTATTCAAAAGAATTTGTAGCGCTCGAGAATGATGAACTAACAATTATAGGGGAACATTGTCGTTGAGTCTTATGAGCTAAACTAAAAGTTTCCAACTTTAATATTCACTCAGTATTCAAATGTAAAGTAGAAAATAAATATAAATCAAGAAAGATCCATTGCAGCAAAGTGTCTTCAGTTGAATACCCGTAAAATTAATACGGGATTATTTTGTTATGTTCGAAATTAATGAAGTTGATTTTCGAAACGAAATCGATTTTAGGAGTGAGCGAAATTCTTATTAGGGCCAATAGTGATAAAATATTTATGGGCGAAATTGTTTAGAAGCCAAGTAATGAACCAAATAATAATAGAGGACCCATGACATTCTTGGCCCAAAGAAATAAATAGGAAGGCCAAGAGAGATTATAATTTGACCCAAAAGAATCTAAATAATAGGATAAGTATGGAGATTCCTTAACTTTGGGAAAACCCACGTTGAGAGCCCTACCCTTATAGATATTTTCTAAAAAAAAAAAACATCATTGAGGTCAAAGATGAAACCGTGATATAGATGACAAGAAAATAAAAACCCCAATTGCAAACCCTTCAAACCAACGTGAATAAGGAGAAGAAAAGGGAATTTTTCTTGAGCAAGCTTGATCGAATTTCTCCACTAGGGAATTATCTAAAACAAGCTAGGAGGTAAGAACCTTGTTTAACGAAATTAAATCCTCCATAGCTTACGATTTCTTTTAAAAATCAATCATTGTATGCTTGGTGCATTTAAATGAAGCCGAATTATAGTGGGTCGAACCAAACAAAGGACAAGAGTTTCGGCTAGTTCAACCTCGCAAAAGAATCATTCAACTTAGCTTGGAATGAGGTAGGTGGTTTATACCCCTACAAACCCTTTTTAAAGCGTATTACATTCCGTAAAATTATTAGAATTCGATTGGAAGGCCATTCGAATTCATACTTTTAAGTTTTATGATTTTTATTAATTTTCGTGGTATGTTATTATGTGCTATGAAGTGATTTCGAACTCAATATATGAGTTCTGGGCTAGATGAGTTAACTGATGTGTTTATGTGACGATGAACTTGTTAAATTTCTGGAAAATTAGGGTTCGTTCATGATTCGCGAAATATGTAGTAGAAATAATGAAAATTTGGTGTTTTGCGGGTTGGAAAATTTGCGAATTAGGTGTAGATGGTTTGCGGGTTGATTTTAATTTGCGGATCTTTACTTGCGAATGGTTTGAGAGAGATTTTAAGTTTGCGGGCCATTGTTATTTTGCGAATCGTGAGAGAGAGAAAAACTTTGCGGGCCGTGTTATTTTGCGAATCGTGAGAGAGAGAAAAACTTTGCGGGCCGTGTTATTTTGCGAATCGGGTGAGAAATTATTTTAAAGGAAAGTAGAATTGGCCGAATTGATTTACGGGTCGCGCAAGTGTTTCGCGGGCCCAAGTATTTTGCGAACTGTGTGAGTGAAATGGTTTTCGCGGGTCAAAATTGGGATTTCGCGGGTTGAAGCTGCTTTGCGAATTGTGAGATAAGTCGCGGGCCGATTTTGAGTTTCGCGGGCCGACTTAATTTCGCGGGGGTGATTCCTGTGAGTGACGTCGGGCTTCGCGCGGGCTTCAAAGTGGATTTCGCGGGCCTAATCGAACGATTTGCGAATTCGGCGATGGTTTTGCGAATTTGAATTTTGACTCGAAGTTTGCGGGTTGACCAAGTTTTAAAACGGCGATTCGCGAAGCGCGAGTGATTTCGCGAAGTCGGGTGTTGACCCGATAGTTTCGCGGGTTGACCAGCTTTTAAATGTGGGTTCGGGCGATTATTGACCTGGGCTTTGACCAGCGATTTAATTTTGGGCTTCTGCCCTATTTTGGCCCCAAAAAGTTTAAATAAGATTATTTTCAGCCCAAGTTAATTTTAAAATAAAATACTTTCGTATTATGATATATAAATAGAGTCAACCCATATTTTAAAGTATAAATAATATTTTGGGATTTTAAAACCTTCGGCCTAGTATCGAATTTTAATAAAATATAATATTTTCCGTGTTTTACTATTTACTATTGTAAGAAATGTGATGTGTTCATGTGATTGATTTTTATGTGCATATCACGACATGCACGGGTGAGAGTGATGATGATGTACCGTATTCATACGGTGACGCCTTACGGTGTCGGATGAGTGGGGTAGAGTTACCGATGTTGGTAGTCAGGTCTAGACTCGATAGGGCACCTGGTGGGAGAGGGGGTTTGCGACACCCATCTACTCGGGATTGAGCCACCCGAGGTGTACACCACCGGTTACTATTTGGCTCAGGGACGGCAGACAGATGTGAGATTCCTGTCTACCCGGGTAGTGGTAGACTACTCGGGGCGTTACACCGAGGTGTAACACCGTCGGGATGAGATTGTGTGCGGAGGGAGCGACCCGGCGAGGCCGGCGTGGGCTACCGCATGATTATGGCGTACCTTGCCATGCGCGCGTGGGTGCCGAGTCTAGCCTAGGGCCCTGATATGTGATGAGACGTGTGCTAGGTCGAGCGTGCATATTTCATGTGAGAGGACATGGGATTGGGTTGAGTGCACGCACACATACGCATTGCATGTTTTTACTACCACCTACTGGGCGTTTTTGCTCAGGGTTTTATTTTATAGGTGAGACTGCGCCCGACACCGATGAGTGTCAGGGTTAGCTGTAGGCGGGCTGGCGGCGGTGACTCCACGGGCTTTTGAGGGCGGAGCGGTACATGGGACGCGACCTGTGGAGAGGCATAGTTTAGTTTAGTCGGGTTAGATTTTGGGGCTTCGGCCGATGTATATAGTAACGACTTTTGTAAACCCGACTTTGATATATTATGTATATTATTTTATTAAGAGTTTTTAATAATCGGGTCCTCCGCGACTTTGTTGCGGAAATCCGCCAACTAATTTAATTAGGAAGTAGGGTCGCCACAGGTGGTATCAGAGCGTTAGGTTTTAGGTTCTGAAGACTGTCCATGTACCGCCGCTCAGAAGCCGGGAGAACCAGCCTTGCCTGTAAGTGTTATATGCTATTGTGATTATGTGAGTTGATATGTGTTCGTTTATGTGCGCTAGCTAGCATTCGAGAATGTCGAGAGGAAGACCTAGACGAGAGTTCGTAGGAGAAACGAGTCGACGGGACGAACCTGAGTCCCCGACTCCTGAACACGACACTATCCGACGGTTGACTGAATTAATCCAACGACAGTCAGACCAAATCAACAACCTCATAAATCACCAAAGCTCATCTGAGCACCGTTCCTCCCCGCAGCCCGATCGTGTGGAAATTATCGGGGAGAGGTTTCGCAAACTCAATCCTCCAAATTTCGCCGAGGCCACTAACCCTGCGGTGGCTGAAGATTGGATCGGCACGATTGAAGACCTTTTCGTATATAGTCGCGTGCCGAACAACGAGAAAGTGTTGTGCGCCGTTTCCCTACTTCGGGGAAGCGCGCGATTCTGGTGGAACACCGTGAAGGTGTTAGAAGATCCCGCTGCTATGACGTGGGAGCGTTTCAGAGAATTATTCTACGAAAAGTACTTCACTGCTCACGACCAAGAGCAGCGGATGTACGAGTTCATGAACCTGAAACAAGGGCGAATGCCAGTTGCGGAATACATTCGCAAGTTCGAGGAGTTATCCCGCTTCGCTCCTCATCTCGTAGCAACGAACGCTCTCAAAGTTACGAGATTCCTTCGGGGACTGAAACCCGAATTCTACCGAGACCTCAGCGTGGCAGGTGTGCGCCAGCTGGAATTTCGTCAGGCAACAGAACGGGCCTTAATTGCTGAGCAGGCAGAAGGTGTAGTAAGGGAAGCTCAGGAAGTGAACCGGAAGAGGGAGGCTCAGCAAGGCGGAAGCAGTCAGAAACGCCCATTCTTCGGCAAGGGCCCGAAGAATAGAGGAAATCGAGCGGGTCAGCAGATGTGGCGCCCCCGAACACTTATCAGGGACCGACCAACGTCCCTAATCGACCACCGAATCCGGCGCCCCAATGCCAACAATGCGGGCGGAACCACTTTGGCGTCTGCTACGGACCTCGGCCGGGACAGAGTCTTCAATGCTTCGATGTGGAGAGACGGACATATAGCATGGAACTGCACGAAGGGTCGGCCTCTACCACAGAATCAACCACAGAAACTGATTCGACCTCCACCAGTGTCTGCGAGAGTTTTCACATTGACGAATGAGGAGGCGGAGGCGAATCCAGCCGTAGTGACTGGTACGTTGAACATCTTTCACGTACCGACTTCCATTCTGATTGACTCCGGAGCCACACATTCGTTTGTGTCGGCCAGTTTTGTGACCCGGGCGGGAATATATCCTACCCATTCTTCGTGCAACTATATAGTTTCCTTGCCCCACGGAGACCCAACTAGGACGAACTTAGTAGTAGGAAACTGTCCTGTGAGAATTGAGGGTCGGGAATTGAATGTAGATTTGATAGTGATTCCGATGAATGATTACGACATCATATTCGGGATGGATTGGCTCTCGAAGTACGGAGCAATCATAGACTGTGCGAAGAAAGTAGTTAGGTTTCAATCGACCGAGGGAGGCGAGTTTGAATTTTCGGGAAAGGTGAACAATAGAACAATCCCTAGGATTTCTGCTTTGAAAGCTCAGCGACTCGTGAATACGGGTTGCGAAGCATTTTTGATCTTTGCGGTGAAAGCCGAAGAATCTCCTCAGCCAAAGCTAGAGGAAGTTCCTATAGTAAAGGAGTATCCCGATGTGTTTCCCGAGGATCTCCCGGGTTTACCGCCGGATCGGGAGATTGAATTCGTAATCGATCTTGTGCCCGGAGCTGCCCCATTTCTAAAGCCCCGTATCGATTAGCACCGAATGAATTGCGGGAATTGAAGGAGCAATTGGAAGAACTGTTGCAAAAGGGTTTTATTCAGCCCAGTTTCTCGCCCTGGGGAGCCCCGGTACTTTTTGTTAAGAAGAAAGACGGGTCGATGAGATTGTGTATAGATTATCGTGAACTCAATAAAATCACGATAAAGAACAAGTACCCCTTACCGAGGATAGATGATTTATTCGATCAATTACAAGGGGCAACGGTGTTCTCAAAGATCGACCTGCGTTCCGGTTATCATCAGTTGAAAATTCGTGAAAAGGATGTCCCGAAAACTGCGTTCAGCACGAGGTACGGCCACTACGAATTCTTGGTCATGCCTTTCGGGCTAACGAATGCTCCTGCCGCTTTCATGGATCTGATGAATCGAGTATTTAAGGAGTTCCTAGACCGTTTCGTTATAGTGTTTATCGATGATATCCTCGTATACTCGAAGACGAAGGAAGAACACGAAGAACATCTGAGAACGGTCCTTGGAATTCTTCGGGAGAAACAGCTGTTCGCTAAGTTTAAGAAATGCGAATTTTGGTTGGAACAAGTGGCCTTTCTGGGGCACATCATTTCGGGGAGCGGAATTTCGGTGGACCCTAGCAAGATTGAGGCAATAGAAAATTGGCCACGACCGACCACTCCCACTGAAGTAAGGAGTTTTCTCGGGCTTGCTGGATATTATCGGAAGTTTATCAAAGACTTTTCCAGCATTGCCTCAACGCTCACAAACCTGACAAAGAAGAATGTCTCGTTCAAATGGACTGAACAGTGCGAGCAAAGTTTCCAGGAGTTGAAGAAGAGACTGACGACTGCTCCAGTTTTAGCAATACCGTCGGGCACTGAAGGATTCTCGGTGTATAGTGACGCCTCGAAGAACGGCTTGGGGTGCGTGTTAATGCAGAACGGGAAGGTAATCGCTTACGCCTCCCGACAGTTGAAGCCGTACGAGAAGAATTATCCCACCCACGATCTTGAACTCGCCGCAGTAGTGTTTGCTCTCAAAATTTGGCGACACTATCTGTACGGAGAAAGGTGCGAGATCTTTACAGATCATAAGAGTCTGAAGTACTTCTTCACACAGAAGGAGTTAAATATGAGGCAAAGACGCTGGCTAGAACTAGTGAAGGACTACGACTGCGTGATAAATTATCACCCAGGAAAAGCTAATGTAGTCGCAGACGCGTTGAGCCGGAAAGCTGTGAATACCGAATTGTGCCAACTCGGAGTTGAAGTAGTTCACTTCGGGGAGATTGAGACGAGATTGGCAGCGCTGACTCTCAAACCGACGCTGTTAGATCGGATCATCGAAGTGCAAAAAGTAGACGAGCTGTATTTGAAGGTTCGAGATGAACGAGATGAAAATGTCCCGTCAGACTTTGAATTTCGAGAAGACGGCAGCTTACGATTCAGAAATCGGTTGTACGTGCCTAAAGATGAAGAAATCCGTCGGACGCTGATGACAGAGGCACATGCGACAATCTACTCAGTGCATCCTGGTGCCACGAAGATGTATCGGGATTTGCGAACGAATTACTGGTGGCCAGGAATGAAGAGAGATGTCGCTACTTTCGTAAGCCGATGTCTGACTTGTCAACAGATCAAGGCAGAACACCAAAGGCCGGCAGGAATGTTGCAACCGTTGACGGTTCCCGAGTGGAAGTGGGACCACATAACCATGGATTTTGTCGTCGGATTACCCAAGACGGTGAAAGGACATGATGCAATTTGGGTAGTCGTTGATAGATTAACGAAATCTGCCCACTTTCTACCGATCAACCAGACATATCCCATGGAGAAGTTCGCAGAACTGTACATTCAAGAAATAGTGAGACTACATGGGATTCCGATGTCGATCGTTTCCGATCGCGATTCAAGATTTCTATCTCAATTCTGGGGGAGCTTACAGAAGGCGTTAGGGACCAAACTGTCGTTTAGTTCAGCCTATCATCCCCAGACGGACGGACAATCGGAAAGGACGATCCAGACGCTCGAAGATATGTTAAGGGCGTGTGTTCTGGATTTCCGAGGAAGTTGGAGTAAGTACCTCCCATTGATTGAATTTTCGTATAACAACAGCTTTCAAGCGACGATCGGGATGGCACCTTACGAAGCCTTGTATGGGCGTAAATGCCGATCCCCAGTACATTGGGATGAAATCGGCGAGAAGGCGCTATTAGGTCCTGAAATGGTTCGTGAGATGACCGAAGCTGTTAGTAAAATTCGGGAGAGGATGCAAACGGCCCAAAGTCGTCAGAAGAGTTACGCTGATAAGAGACGAAGGCCGTTGAAATTTGAAGAAGGCGATCAAGTCTTCTTGAAAATATCACCGATGAAAGGAGTTAAGAGATTCGGACGGAAAGGAAAGTTGAGTCCGAGATACATAGGACCCTTCCATATTTTGAAAAGGGTCGGTGAAGTAGCGTACCAGCTAGAACTGCCTACTTCACTAGCACAAGTCCATGACGTCTTCCATGTATCTACGTTACGGAAGTACGTTTCGGATCCAAGTCATGTGCTACGAAGCGAGACGCTTCATCAACAATTGAGACCGGATCTAAGCTATGAAGAAAGGCCGGTAGAGATTTTAATGTATGAGGTGAAGCGACTACGAAATAAGAATATCCCCCTAGTAAAGGTCTTGTGGCGGAACCAGACAATAGAGGAAGCCACTTGGGAGCGAGAAGATGAGATGAGAGAAAGTACCCCGAGTTGTTTACGACGACTTAAATTTCGGGGACGAAATTTCTGTAAGGGGGGGAGGATGTAATACCCGTAAAATTAATACGGGATTATTTTTGTTATGTTCGAAATTAATGAAGTTGATTTTCGAACGAAATCGAATTTTAGGAGCGAGCCGAAAATCTTAATTGGGCCAATAGTGATAAAAGTATTATGGGCGAAATGTTTAGGAAGCCCAAGTAATAACCAAATAAAATAGAGACCACATGACATCTTGGCCCAAGAAATAAATAGAAGGCCCAAGAGATGATTAATTTGACCCAAAAGAATTAAATAATAGGATAAGTATGGAGATTCCTTAAATTGTGGGAAAACCCACGTTGAGACCATACCTTATTAGATATTTTCTAAAAAAATCATCATTGAGGTCAAAGATGATTACGTGATATAGATGCAAGGAAAAATACAAACCTCAATTGCAAAACCTTCAAACCAACGTGAATAAGAGAAGAAAAAGGAATTTTCTTGGCAAGCTGATCGAATTCTCGACCTAGGGAATTATCTAAACAAGCTAAGGAGAGGTAAGAACCTTGTTTAACGAAATTAAATCCTCCATAAGCTTACGATCTTTTAATCATTTGTTTGCTTGGTGATTTAAATGAAGCCGAATTATAGTGGGTCGAACCAAAACAAAGGACCAAGAGTTTCGGCTAGTTCAACTCGCAAAGAATATTAAATTAGCTTGGAAGTAGGTAGGTGGTTTATACCCCTACAAACCCTTTTTAAAGCGTATTACATTCCGTAAAATTATCAGAATTCGATTGGAAGGCCATTCGAATTCATACTTTTAAGTTTTATGATTTTTATTAATTTTCGTGGTATGTTATTATGTGCTATGAAGTGATTTCGAACTCAATATATGAGTTCTTGGGCTAGATGAGTTAACTGATGTGTTTATGTGACGATGAACTTGTTAAATTTCTGGAAAATTAGGGTTCGTTCATGATTCGCGAAATATGTAGTAGAAATAATGAAAATTTGGTGTTTTGCGGGTTGGAATAATTGCGAATTAGGTGTAGATGGTTTGCGGGTTGATTTAAGTTTGCGGGATTTTTACTTTGCGAATCGTGAGAGGAGAGAAAAAGTTTGCGGGCCATTCTTTACTTTGCGAATCGTGAGAGAGAGAAAAACTTTGCGGGCCGTGTTATTTTGCGAATCGTGAGAGAGAGAAAAACTTTGCGGGCCGTGTTATTTTGCGAATCGGGTGAGAAATTATTTAAAGGAAAGTAGAATTGGCCGAATTGATTTACGGGTCGCGCAAGTGTTTCGCGGGCCCAAGTATTTTGCGAACTGTGTGAGTGAAATGGTTTTCGCGGGTCAAAATTGGGATTTCGCGGGTTGAAGCTGCTTTGCGAATTGTGAGATAAGTCGCGGGCCGATTTTGAGTTTCGCGGGCCGACTTAATTTCGCGGGGTGATTCCTGTGAGTGACGTCGGGCTTCGCGCGGGCTTCAAAGTGGATTTCGCGGGCCTAATCGAACGATTTGCGAATTCGGCGATGGTTTTGCGAATTTGAATTTTGACTCGAAGTTTGCGGGTTGACCAAGTTTTAAAACGGCGATTCGCGAAGCGCGAGTGATTTCGCGAAGTCGGGTGTTGACCCGATAGTTTCGCGGGTTGACCAGCTTTTAAATGTGGGTTTCGGGCGATTATTGACCTGGGCTTTGACCAGCGATTTAATTTTGGGCTTCTGCCCTATTTTGGCCCCAAAAAGTTTAAATAAGATTATTTTCAGCCAAGTTAATTTTAAAATAAAATACTTTCGTATTATGATATATAAATAGAGTCAACCCATATTTTAAAGTATAAATAATATTTTGGGATTTTAAAACCTTCGGCCTAGTATCGAATTTAATAAAATATAATATTTTCCCGTGTTTTACTATTTACTATTGTAAGAAATGTGATGTGTTCATGTGATTGATTTTTATGTGCATATCACGACATGCACGGGTGAGAGTGATGATGATGTACCGTATTCATACGGTGACGCCTTACGGTGTCGGATGAGTGGGGTAGAGTTACCGATGTTGGTAGTCAGGTCTAGACTCGATAGGGCACCTGGTGGGAGAGGGGGTTTGCGACACCCATCTACTCGGGATTGAGCCACCCGAGGTGTACACCACCGGTTACTATTTGGCTCAGGGACGGCAGACAGATGTGAGATTCCTGTCTACCCGGGTAGTGGTAGACTACTCGGGGCGTTACACCGAGGTGTAACACCGTCGGGATGAGATTGTGTGCGGAGGGAGCGACCGGCGAGGCCGGCGTGGGCTACCGCATGATTATGGCGTACCTTGCACATGCGCGCGTGGGTGCCGAGTCTAGCCTAGGGCCCTGATATGTGATGAGACGTGTGCTAGGTCGAGCGTGCATATTTCATGTGAGAGGACATGGGATTGGGTTGAGTGCACGCACACATACGCATTGCATGTTTTTACTACCACCTACTGGGCGTTTTGCTCAGGGTTTTATTTTATAGGTGAGACTGCGCCCGACACCGATGGGTGTCAGGGTTAGCTGTAGGGGGCTGGCGGCGGTGACTCCACGGGCTTTTGAGGGGGGAGCGGTACATGGGACGCGACCTGTGGAGAGGCATAGTTTAGTTTAGTCGGGTTAGATTTTGGGGCTTCGGCCGATGTATATAGTAACGACTTTTGTAAAACCCGACCTTTGATATATTATGTATATTATTTTATTAAGAGTTTTTAATAAATCGGGTCCTCCGCGACTTCTGTTGCGGAAATCCGCCAACTAATTTAATTAGGAAGTAGGGTCGCCACATCAGTCATCAGAACAGCTATTATCTTCCACTCCTTTTTGCTACACCTTTTTGCAATTTGACGATATTTTTCTTTCATCTTCATAATCTTTCTTCAGCTTCTCATAATCAGTCTATTTATTCCTCAACTTTATTTCCAATAAGGAGATAGCATTGTTACGATGACCTATACCTATCACAAATAACATCAAGTCAAACACAACATGCAGATAAACATAAAATCAAAATTATCATGCAATAAACAATTGTATCAAAACTATCAAATTAATAGAAACCCTAATGGCGCTTATTGTGAATGAACATAAATCCACTGGAAAATTGAAATGTTTTTGCATAAGACAGTAAGAACTCAATCAAGTGCTCTCTCTATATCTAATCATCAAATTAGAAAATGGTAACTTAGCCGAGGCTCCAAAATTAGAGCAACGAAGAAATGACAAGAAGAGCTAGAGATTCAAACCTTTGGTCTTGAATTAAAGTATATAAGTTAGCTAGATTCTCAGGATCATCATCAGTGTCTTTTTTTGTATGTTTAAGTTATATTTTTCTCCTTTCCTCAGTTTGTTATTTTTGTCCTGTTAAAGACCGAGTGTCTGTCTTTAAGTTATCCATATTTTGGACCAATGTGAAATGCATACTAGTTTTTTACTTGATCCATGTATCTATGAAAGCGAAACCATGAATTAATTAGAGCAGAAATAGCATTTGATTGAACATGAAATATTGTTGAAAGAACTATTCAAAAGAATTTGTAGCGCTCGAGAATGATGAACTAACAATTATAGCGGAACATTGTCGTTGAGTCTTATGAGCTAAACTAAAAGTTTCCAACTTTAATATTCACTCAGTATTCAAATGTAAAGTAGAAAAAAATATAAATCAAGAAAGATCCATTGCAGCAAAGTGTCTTCAGTCATCAGAAAAGCTATTATCTTCCACCCCTTTTGGCTACACCTTTTTGCAATTTGACGATATTTTTCTTTCATCTTCATAATCTTTCTTCAGCTTCTCATAATCAGTCTATTTATTCCTCAACTTTATTTCCAATAAGGAGATAGCATTGTTACGATGACCTATACCTATCACAAATAACATCAAGTCAAACACAACATGCAGATAAAAATAAAATCAAAATTATCATGCAATAAACAATTGTATCAAAACTATCAAATTAATAGAAACCCTAATGGCGCTTATTGTGAATGAACATAAATCCACTGGAAAATTGAAATGTTTTTGCATAAGACAGTAAGAACTCAATCAAGTGCTCTCTCTATATCTAATCATCAAATTAGAAAATGGTAACTTAGCCGAGGCTCCAAAATTAGAGCAACGAAGAAATGACAAGAAGAGCTAGAGATTCAAACCTTTGGTCTTGAATTAAAGTATATAAGTTAGCTAGATTCTCAGGATCATCATCAGTGTCTTTTTTTGTATGTTTAAGTTATATTTTTCTCCTTTTCTCAGTTTGTTATTTTTGTCCTGTTAAAGACCGAGTGTCTGTCTTTAAGTTATCCATATTTTGGACCAATGTGAAATGCATACTAGTTTTTTACTTGATCCATGTATCTATGAAAGAGAAACCATGAATTAATTAGAGCAGAAATAGCATTTGATTGAACATGAAATATTGTTGAAAGAACTATTCAAAAGAATTTGTAGCGCTCGAGAATGATGAACTAACAATTATAGCGGAACATTGTCGTTGAGTCTTATGAGCTAAACTAAAAGTTTCCAACTTTAATATTCACTCAGTATTCAAATGTAAAGTAGAAAATAAATATAAATCAAGAAAGATCCATTGCAGCAAAGTGTCTTCAGTCATCAGAAAAGCTATTATCTTCCACCCCTTTTGGCTACACCTTTTTGCAATTTGACGATATTTTTCTTTCATCTTCATAATCTTTCTTCAGCTTCTCATAATCAGTCTATTTATTCCTCAACTTTATTTCCAATAAGGAGATAGCATTGTTACGATGACCTATACCTATCACAAATAACATCAAGTCAAACACAACATGCAGATAAACATAAAATCAAAATTATCATGCAATAAACAATTGTATCAAAATTATCAAATTAATAGAAACCCTAATGGCGCTTATTGTGAATGAATATAAATCCACTGGAAAATTGAAATGTTTTTGCATAAGACAGTAAGAACTCAATCAAATGCTCTCTCTATATCTAATCATATTCGAAAATGGTAACTTAGCCGAGGCTCCAAAATTAGAGCAACGAAGAAATGACAAGAAGAGCTAGAGATTCAAACCTTTGGTCTTGAATTAAAGTATATAAGTTAGCTAGATTCTCAGGATCATCAGCAGTGGCTTTTTTAGTATGTTTAAGTTATATTTTCTCCTTTTCTCAGTTTGTTATTTTTATCCTGTTAAAGACCGAGTGTCTGTCTTTAAGTTATCCATATTTTGGACCAATGTGAAATGCATACTAGTTTTTTACTTGATCCATGTATCTATGAAAGAGAAACCATGAATTAATTAGAGCAGAAATAGCATTTGATTGAACATGAAATATTGTTGAAAGAACTATTCAAAAGAATTTGTAGCGCTCGAGAATGATGAACTAACAATTATAGCGGAACATTGTCGTTGAGTCTTATGAGCTAAACTAAAAGTTTCCAACTTTAATATTCACTCAGTATTCAAATGTAAAGTAGAAAATAAATATAAATCAAGAAAGATCCATTGCAGCAAAGTGTCTTCAGTCATCAGAAAAGCTATTATCTTCCACCCCTTTTGGCTACACCTTTTTGCAATTTGACGATATTTTTCTTTCATCTTCATAATCTTTCTTCAGCTTCTCATAATCAGTCTATTTATTCCTCAACTTTATTTCCAATAAGGAGATAGCATTGTTACGATGACCTATACCTATCACAAATAACATCAAGTCAAACACAACATGCAGATAAACATAAAATCAAAATTATCATGCAATAAACAATTGTATCAAAACTATCAAATTAATAGAAACCCTAATGGCGCTTATTGTGAATGAACATAAATCCACTGGAAAATTGAAATGTTTTTGCATAAGACAGTAAGAACTCAATCAAGTGCTCTCTCTATATCTAATCATCAAATTAGAAAATGGTAACTTAGCCGAGGCTCCAAAATTAGAGCAACGAAGAAATGACAAGAAGAGCTAGAGATTCAAACCTTTGGTTTGAATTAAAGTATATAAGTTAGCTAGATTCTCAGGATCATCATCAGTGGCTTTTTTAGTATGTTTAAGTTATATTTTCTCCTTTTCTCAGTTTGTTATTTTTGTCCTGTTAAAGACCGAGTGTCTGTCTTTAAGTTATCCATATTTTGGACCAATGTGAAATGCATACTAGTTTTTTACTTGATCCATGTATCTATGAAAGAGAAACCATGAATTAATTAGAGCAGAAATAGCATTTGATTGAACATGAAATATTGTTGAAAGAACTATTCAAAAGAATTTGTAGCGCTCGAGAATGATGAACTAACAATTATAGCGGAACATTGTCGTTGAGTCTTATGAGCTAAACTAAAAGTTTCCAACTTTAATATTCACTCAGTATTCAAATGTAAAGTAGAAAATAAATATAAATCAAGAAAGATCCATTGCAGCAAAGTGTCTTCAGTCATCAGAAAAGCTATTATCTTCCACCCCTTTTGGCTACACCTTTTTGCAATTTGACGATATTTTTCTTTCATCTTCATAATCTTTCTTCAGCTTCTCATAATCAGTCTATTTATTCCTCAACTTTATTTCCAATAAGGAGATAGCATTGTTACGATGACCTATACCTATCACAAATAACATCAAGTCAAACACAACATGCAGATAAACATAAAATCAAAATTATCATGCAATAAACAATTGTATCAAAACTATCAAATTAATAGAAACCCTAATGGCGCTTATTGTGAATGAATATAAATCCACTGGAAAATTGAAATGTTTTTGCATAAGACAGTAAGAACTCAATCAAATGCTCTCTCTATATCTAATCATTCGAAAATGGCAACTTAGCCGAGGCTCCAAAATTAGAGCAACGAAGAAATGACAAGAAGAGCTAGAGATTCAAACCTTTGGTCTTGAATTAAAGTATATAAGTTAGCTAGATTCTCAGGATCATCATCAGTGGCTTTTTTAGTATGTTTAAGTTATATTTTTCTCCTTTTCTCAGTTTGTTATTTTTATCCTGTTAAAGACCGAGTGTCTGTCTTTAAGTTATCCATATTTTGGACCAATGTGAAATGCATACTAGTTTTTTACTTGATCCATGTATCTATGAAAGAGAAACCATGAATTAATTAGAGCAGAAATAGCATTTGATTGAACATGAAATATTGTTGAAAGAACTATTCAAAAGAATTTGTAGCGCTCGAGAATGATGAACTAACAATTATAGCGGAACATTGTCGTTGAGTCTTATGAGCTAAACTAAAAGTTTCCAACTTTAATATTCACTCAGTATTCAAATGTAAAGTAGAAAATAAATATAAATCAAGAAAGATCCATTGCAGCAAAGTGTCTTCAGTCATCAGAACAGCTATTATCTTCCACCCCTTTTGGCTACACCTTTTTGCAATTTGACGATATTTTTCTTTCATCTTCATAATCTTTCTTCAGCTTCTCATAGTCAGTCTATTTATTCCTCAACTTTATTTCCAATAAGGTGATAGCATTGTAACGATGACCTATACCTATCACAAATAACATCAAGTCAAACACAAGATGCAGATAAACATAAAATCAAAATTATCATGCAATAAACAATTGTATCAAAACTATCAAATTAATAGAAACCCTAATGGCGCTTATTGTGAATGAATACAAATCCACTGGAAAATTGAAATATTTTTGCATAAGACAGTAAGAACTCAATCAAATGCTCTCTCTATATCTAATCATTCGAAAATGGCAACTTAGCCGAGGCTCCAAAATTAGAGCAACGAAGAAATGACAAGAAGAGCTAGAGATTCAAACCTTTGGTCTGAATTAAAGTATATAAGTTAGCTAGATTCTCAGGATCATCAGCAGTGGCTTTTTTAGTATGTTTAAGTTATATTTTTCTCCTTTTCTCAGTTTGTTATTTTTGTCCTGTTAAAGACCGAGTGTCTGTCTTTAAGTTATCCATATTTTGGACCAATGTGAAATGCATACTAGTTTTTTACTTGATCCATGTATCTATGAAAGAGAAACCATGAATTAATTAGAGCAGAAATAGCATTTGATTGAACATGAAATATTGTTGAAAGAACTATTCAAAAGAATTTGTAGCGCTCGAGAATGATGAACTAACAATTATAGCGGAACATTGTCGTTGAGTCTTATGAGCTAAACTAAAAGTTTCCAACTTTAATATTCACTCAGTATTCAAATGTAAAGTAGAAAATAAATATAAATCAAGAAAGATCCATTGCAGCAAAGTGTCTTCAGTCATCAGAAAAGCTATTATCTTCCACCCCTTTTGGCTACACCTTTTTGCAATTTGACGATATTTTTCTTTCATCTTCATAATCTTTCTTCAGCTTCTCATAATCAGTCTATTTATTCCTCAACTTTATTTCCAATAAGGAGATAGCATTGTTACGATGACCTATACCTATCACAAATAACATCAAGTCAAACACAACATGCAGATAAACATAAAATCAAAATTATCATGCAATAAACAATTGTATCAAAACTATCAAATTAATAGAAACCCTAATGGCGCTTATTGTGAATGAATATAAATCCACTGGAAAATTGAAATGTTTTTGCATAAGACAGTAAGAACTCAATCAAATGCTCTCTCTATATCTAATCATTCGAAAATGGCAACTTAGCCGAGGCTCCAAAATTAGAGCAACGAAGAAATGACAAGAAGAGCTAGAGATTCAAACCTTTGGTCTTGAATTAAAGTATATGAGTTAGCTAGATTCTCAGGATCATCATCAGTGGCTTTTTTAGTATGTTTAAGTTATATTTTTCTCCTTTTCTCAGTTTGTTTTTTTGTCCTGTTAAAGACCGAGTGTCTGTCTTTAAGTTATCCATATTTTGGACCAATGTGAAATGCATACTAGTTTTTTACTTGATCCATGTATCTATGAAAGAGAAACCATGAATTAATTAGAGCAGAAATAGCATTTGATTGAACATGAAATATTGTTGAAAGAACTATTCAAAAGAATTTGTAGCGCTCGAGAATGATGAACTAACAATTATAGCGGAACATTGTCGTTGAGTCTTATGAGCTAAACTAAAAGTTTCCAACTTTAATATTCACTCAGTATTCAAATGTAAAGTAGAAAATAAATATAAATCAAGAAAGATCCATTGCAGCAAAGTGTCTTCAGTCATCAGAAAAGCTATTATCTTCCACCCCTTTTGGCTACACCTTTTTGCAATTTGACGATATTTTTCTTTCATCTTCATAATCTTTCTTCAGCTTCTCATAATCAGTCTATTTATTCCTCAACTTTATTTCCAATAAGGAGATAGCATTGTTACGATGACCTATACCTATCACAAATAACATCAAGTCAAACACAACATGCAGATAAACATAAAATCAAATTATCATGCAATAAACAATTGTATCAAAACTATCAAATTAATAGAAACCCTAATGGCGCTTATTGTGAATGAATATAAATCCACTGGAAAATTGAAATGTTTTTGCATAAGACAGTAAGAACTCAATCAAATGCTCTCTCTATATCTAATCATTCGAAAATGGTAACTTAGCCGAGGCTCCAAAATTAGAGCAACGAAGAAATGACAAGAAGAGCTAGAGATTCAAACCTTGGTCTTGAATTAAAGTATATAAGTTAGCTAGATTCTCAGGATCATCAGCAGTGGCTTTTTTAGTATGTTTAAGTTATATTTCTCCTTTTCTCAGTTTGTTATTTTTGTCCTGTTAAAGACCGAGTGTCTGTCTTTAAGTTATCCATATTTTGGACCAATGTGAAATGCATACTAGTTTTTTACTTGATCCATGTATCTATGAAAGAGAAACCATGAATTAATTAGAGCAGAAATAGCATTTGATTGAACATGAAATATTGTTGAAAGAACTATTCAAAAGAATTTGTAGCGCTCGAGAATGATGAACTAACAATTATAGCGGAACATTGTCGTTGAGTCTTATGAGCTAAACTAAAAGTTTCCAACTTTAATATTCACTCAGTATTCAAATGTAAAGTAGAAAATAAATATAAATCAAGAAAGATCCATTGCAGCAAAGTGTCTTCAGTCATCAGAACAGCTATTATCTTCCACTCCTTTTGGCTAAACCTTTTTGCAATTTGACGATATTTTTCTTTCATCTTCATAATCTTTCTTCAGCTTCTCATAATCAGTCTATTTATTCCTCAACTTTATTTCCAATAAGGAGATAGCATTGTTACGATGACCTATACCGTATCACAAATAACATCAAGTCAAACACAACATGCAGATAAACATAAAATCAAAATTATCATGCAATAAACAATTGTATCAAAACTATCAAATTAATAGAAACCCTAATGCGCTTATGTGAATGAACATAAATCCACTGGAAAATTGAAATGTTTTTGCATAAGACAGTAAGAACTCAATCAAGTGCTCTCTCTATATCTAATCATCAAATTAGAAAATGGTAACTTAGCCGAGGCTCCAAAATTAGAGCAACGAAGAAATGACAAGAAGAGCTAGAGATTCAAACCTTTGGTCTTGAATTAAAGTATATAAGTTAGCTAGATTCTCAGGATCATCATCAGTGGCTTTTTTTGTATGTTTAAGTTATATTTTTCTCCTTTTCTCAGTTTGTTATTTTTGTCCTGTCAAAGACCGAGTGTCTGTCTTTAAGTTATCCATATTTTGGACCAATGTGAAATGCATACTAGTTTTTTACTTGATCCATGTATCTATGAAAGAGAAACCATGAATTAATTAGAGCAGAAATAGCATTTGATTGAACATGAAATATTGTTGAAAGAACTATTCAAAAGAATTTGTAGCGCTCGAGAATGATGAACTAACAATTATAGCGGAACATTGTCGTTGAGTCTTATGAGCTAAACTAAAAGTTTCCAACTTTAATATTCACTCAGTATTCAAATGTAAAGTAGAAAATAAATATAAATCAAGAAAGATCCATTGCAGCAAAGTGTCTTCAGTCATCAGAAAAGCTATTATCTTCCACCCCTTTTGGCTACACCTTTTTGCAATTTGACGATATTTTTCTTTCATCTTCATAATCTTTCTTCAGCTTCTCATAATCAGTCTATTTATTCCTCAACTTTATTTCCAATAAGGAGATAGCATTGTTACGATGACCTATACCTATCACAAATAACATCAAGTCAAACACAACATGCAGATAAACATAAAATCAAAATTATCATGCAATAAACAATTGTATCAAAACTATCAAATTAATAGAAACCCTAATGGCGCTTATTGTGAATGAACATAAATCCACTGGAAAATTGAAATGTTTTTGCATAAGACAGTAAGAACTCAATCAAGTGCTCTCTCTATATCAATCATCAAATTAGAAAATGGTAACTTAGCCGAGGCTCCAAAATTAGAGCAACGAAGAAATGACAAGAAGAGCTAGAGATTCAAACCTTTGGTCTTGAATTAAAGTATATAAGTTAGCTAGATTCTCAGGATCATCATCAGTGGCTTTTTTAGTATGTTAAGTTATATTTTTCTCCTTTTCTCAGTTTGTTATTTTTGTCCTGTTAAAGACCGAGTGTCTGTCTTTAAGTTATCCATATTTTTGACCAATGTGAAATGCATACTAGTTTTTTACTTGATCCATGTATCTAAGAGAAACCATGAATTAATTAGAGCAGAAATAGCATTTGATTGAACATGAAATATTGTTGAAAGAACTATTCAAAAGAATTTGTAGCGCTCGAGAATGATGAACTAACAATTATAGCGGAACATTGTCGTTGAGTCTTATGAGCTAAACTAAAAGTTTCCAACTTTAATATTCACTCAGTATTCAAATGTAAAGTAGAAAATAAATATAAATCAAGAAAATCCATTGCAGCAAAGTGTCTTCAGTCATCAGAACAGCTATTATCTTCCACCCCTTTTGGCTACACCTTTTTGCAATTTGACGATATTTTTCTTTCATCTTCATAATCTTTCTTCAGCTTCTCATAATCAGTCTATTTATTCCTCAACTTTATTTCCAATAAGGAGATAGCATTGTTACGATGACCTATACCTATCACAAATAACATCAAGTCAAACACAACATGCAGATAAACATAAAATCAAAATTATCATGCAATAAACAATTGTATCAAACTATCAAATTAATAGAAACCCTAATGGCGCTTATTGTGAATGAACATAAATCCACTGGAAAATTGAAATGTTTTTGCATAAGACAGTAAGAACTCAATCAAGTGCTCTCTCTATATCTAATCATCAAATTAGAAAATGGTAACTTAGCCGAGGCTCCAAAATTAGAGCAACGAAGAAATGACAAGAAGAGCTAGAGATTCAAACCTTTGGTCTTGAATTAAAGTATATAAGTTAGCTAGATTCTCAGGATCATCATCAGTGTCTTTTTTTTGTATGTTTAAGTTATATTTTTCTCCTTTTCTCAGTTTGTTATTTTGTCCTGTTAAAGACCGAGTGTCTGTCTTTAAGTTATCCATATTTTTGGACCAATGTGAAATGCATACTAGTTTTTTACTTGATCCATGTATCTATGAAAGAGAAACCATGAATTAATTAGAGCAGAAATAGCATTTGATTGAACATGAAATATTGTTGAAAGAACTATTCAAAAGAATTTGTAGCGCTCGAGAATGATGAACTAACAATTATAGCGGAACATTGTCGTTGAGTCTTATGAGCTAAACTAAAAGTTTCCAACTTTAATATTCACTCAGTATTCAAATGTAAAGTAGAAATAAATATAAATCAAGAAAGATCCATTGCAGCAAAGTGTCTTCAGTCATCAGAAAAGCTATTATCTTCCACCCCTTTTGGCTACACCTTTGCAATTTGACGATATTTTTCTTTCATCTTCATAATCTTTCTTCAGCTTCTCATAATCAGTCTATTTATTCCTCAACTTTATTTCCAATAAGGAGATAGCATTGTTACGATGACCTATACCTATCACAAATAACATCAAGTCAAACACAACATGCAGATAAACATAAAATCAAAATTATCATGCAATAAACAATTGTATCAAAATTATCAAATTAATAGAAACCCTAATGGCGCTTATTGTGAATGAATATAAATCCACTGGAAAATTGAAATGTTTTTGCATAAGACAGTAGGAACTCAATCAAATGCTCTCTCTATATCTAATCATTCGAAAATGGCAACTTAGCCGAGGCTCCAAAATTAGAGCAACGAAGAAATGACAAGAAGAGCTAGAGATTCAAACCTTTGGTCTTGAATTAAAGTATATAAGTTAGCTAGATTCTCAGGATCATCAGCAGTGGCTTTTTTAGTATGTTTAAGTTATATTTTTCTCCTTTTCTCAGTTTGTTATTTTTATACTGTTAAAGACCGAGTGTCTGTCTTTAAGTTATCCATATTTTGGACCAATGTGAAATGCATACTAGTTTTTTACTTGATCCATGTATCTATGAAAGAGAAACCATGAATTAATTAGAGCAGAAATAGCATTTGATTGAACATGAAATATTGTTGAAAGAACTATTCAAAAGAATTTGTAGCGCTCGAGAATGATGAACTAACAATTATAGCGGAACATTGTCGTTGAGTCTTATGAGCTAAACTAAAAGTTTCCAACTTTAATATTCACTCAGTATTCAAATGTAAAGTAGAAAATAAATATAAATCAAGAAAGATCCATTGCAGCAAAGTGTCTTCAGTCATCAGAAAAGCTATTATCTTCCACCCCTTTTGGCTACACCTTTTTGCAATTTGACGATTTTTTTCTTTCATCTTCATAATCTTTCTTCAGCTTCTCATAATTAGTCTATTTAGCCCTCAACTTTATTTCCAATAAGGAGATAGCATTGTTACGATGACCTATACCTATCACAAATAACATCAAGTCAAACACAACATGCAGATAAACATAAAATCAAAATTATCATGCAATAAACAATTGTATCAAAACTATCAAATTAATAGAAACCCTAATGGCGCTTATTGTGAATGAACATAAATCCACTGGAAAATTGAAATGTTTTTGCATAAGACAGTAAGAACTCAATCAAGTGCTCTCTCTATATCTAATCATCAAATTAGAAAATGGTAACTTAGCCGAGGCTCCAAAATTAGAGCAACGAAGAAATGACAAGAAGAGCTAGAGATTCAAACCTTGGTCTTGAATTAAAGTATATAAGTTAGCTAGATTCTCAGGATCATCATCAGTGGCTTTTTTAGTATGTTTAAGTTATATTTTTCTCCTTTTCTCAGTTTGTTATTTTTGTCCTGTTAAAGACCGAGTGTCTGTCTTTAAGTTATCCATATTTTTGACCAATGTGAAATGCATACTAGTTTTTTACTTGATCCATGTATCTATGAAAGAGAAACCATGAATTAATTAGAGCAGAAATAGCATTTGATTGAACATGAAATATTGTTGAAAGAACTATTCAAAAGAATTTGTAGCGCTCGAGAATGATGAACTAACAATTATAGCGGAACATTTTCGTTGAGTCTTATGAGCTAAACTAAAAGTTTCCAACTTTAATATTCACTCAGTATTCAAATGTAAAGTAGAAAATAAATATAATCAAGAAAGATCCATTGCAAGCAAAGTGTCTTCAGTCATCAGAAAAGCTATTATCTTCCACCCCTTTGGCTACACCTTTTTGCAATTGACGATATTTTTCTCTCATCTTCATAATCTTTCTTCAGCTTCTCATAATCAGTCTATTTATTCCTCAACTTTATTTCCAATAAGGAGATAGCATTGTTACGATGACCTATACCTATCACAAATCACATCAAGTCAAACACAACATGCAGATAAACATAAATCAAAATTCATCATGCAATAAACTTGTATCAAAACTATCAAATTAATAGAAACCTAATGGCGCTTATTGTGAATGAATATAAATCCACTGGAAAATTGAAATGTTTTTGCATAAGACAGTAAGAACTCAATCAAGTGCTCTCTCTATATCTAATCATTCGAAAATGGTAACTTAGCCGAGGCTCCAAAATTAGAGCAACGAAGAAATGACAAGAAGAGCTAGAGATTCAAACCTTTGTCTTGAATTAAAGTATATAAGTTAGCTAGATTCTCAGGATCATCAGCAGTTGCTTTTTTAGTATGTTTAAGTTATATTTTTCTCCTTTTCTCAGTTTGTTATTTTATCCTGTTAAAGACCGAGTGTCTGTCTTTAAGTTTCCATATTTTGCCAATGTGAAATGCATACTAGTTTTTTACTGATCCATGTATCTACGAAAGAGAAACCATGAATTAATTAGAGCAGAATAGCATTTGATTGAACATGAAATATTGTTGAAAGAACTATTCAAAAGAATTTGTAGCGCTCGAGAATGATGAACTAACAATTATAGCGGAACATTGTCGTTGAGTCTTATGAGCTAAACTAAAAGTTTCCAACTTTAATATTCGCTCAGTATTCAAATGTAAAGTAGAAAATAAATATAAAATCAAGAAAGATCCATTGCAGCAAAGTGTCTTCAGTCATCAGAAAAGCTATTATCTTCCACCCCTTTTGGCTACACCTTTTTGCAATTTGACGATATTTTTCTTTCATCTCCATAATCTTTCTTCAGCTTCTCATAATCAGTCTATTTATTCCTCAACTTTATTTCCAATAAGGAGATAGCATTGTTACGATGGCCTATACCTATCACAAATAACATCAAGTCACAACATGCAGATAAACATAAAATCAAAATTATCATGCAATAAACAATTGTATCAAAACTATCAAATTAATAGAAACCCTAATGGCGCTTATTGTGAATGAACATAAATCCACTGGAAAATCGAAATGTTTTTGCATAAGACAGTAAGAACTCAATCAAGTGCTCTCTCTATATCTAATCATCAAATTAGAAAATGGTAACTTAGCCGAGGCTCCAAAATTAGAGCAACGAAGAAATGACAAGAAGAGCTAGAGATTCAAACCTTTGGTCTTGAATTAAAGTATAATAAGTTAGCTAGATTCTCAGGATCATCATCAGTGGCTTTTTTTTGTATGTTTAAGTTATATTTTTTCTCCTTTTCTCAGTTTGTTATTTTTGTCTCTTTAAAGACCGAGTGTCTGTCTTTAAGTTATCCATATTTTTGACCATGTGAAATGCATACTAGTTTTTTACTTGATCCATGTATCTATGAAAGAGAAACATGAATTAATTAGAGCAGAAATAGCATTTGATTGAACATGAAATATTGTTGAAAGAACTATTCAAAAGAATTTGTAGCGCTCGAGAATGATGAACTAACAATTATAGCGGAACATTGTCGTTGAGTCTTATGAGCTAAACTAAAAGTTTCCAACTTTAATATTCACTCAGTATTCAAATGTAAAGTAGAAAATAAATATAAATCAAGAAAGATCCATTGAAGCAAAGTGTCTTCAGTCATCAGAAAAGCTATTATCTTCCACCCCTTTTGGCTACACCTTTTGCAATTTGACGATATTTTTCTTTCATCTTCATATCTTTCTTCAGCTTCTCATAATCAGTCTATTTATTCCTCAACTTTATTTCCAATAAGGAGATAGCATTGTTACGATGACCTATACCTATCACAAATAACATCAAGTCAAACACAACATGCAGATAAACATAAAATCAAAATTATCATGCAATAAACAATTGTATCAAAACTATCAAATTAATAGAAACCCTAATAGCGCTTATTGTGAATGAATATAAATCCACTGGAAAATTGAAATGTTTTTGCATAAGACAGTAAGAACTCAATCAAATGCTCTCTCTATATCTAATCATTCGAAAATGGCAACTTAGCCGAGGCTCCAAAATTAGAGCAACGAAGAAATGACAAGAAGAGCTAGAGATTCAACCTTTGGTCTTGAATTAAAGTATATAAGTTAGCTAGATTCTCAGGATCATCAGCAGTGGCTTTTTTAGTATGTTTAAGTTATATTTTTTCTCCTTTTCTCAGTTTGTTATTTTTACCTGTTAAAGACCGAGTGTCTGTCTTTAAGTTATCCATATTTTGGACCAATGTGAAATGCATACTAGTTTTTTACTTGATCCATGTATCTATGAAAGAGAAACCATGAATTAATAAGAGCAGAAATAGCATTTGATTGAACATGAAATATTGTTGAAAGAACTATTCAAAAGAATTTGTAGCGCTCGAGAATGATGAACTAACAATTATAGCGGAACATTGTCGTTGAGTCTTATGAGCTAAACTAAAAGTTTCCAACTTTAATATTCACTCAGTATTCAAATGTAAAATAGAAAATAATATAAATCAAGAAAGATCCATTGCAGCAAAGTGTCTTCAGTCATCAGAACACTATTATCTTCCACCCCTTTTGGCTACACCTTTTTGCAATTTGACGATATTTTTCTTTCATCTTCATAATCTTTCTTCAGCTTCTCATAATCAGTCTATTTATTCCTCAACTTTATTTCCAATAAGGAGATAGCATTGTTACGATGACCTATACCTATCACAAATAACATCAAGTCAAAACACACAACATGCAGATAAACATAAAATCAAAATTATCATGCAATAAACAATTGTATCAAAACTATCAAATTAATAGAAACCCTAATGGCGCTTATTGTGAATGAATATAAATCCACTGGAAAATTGAAATGTTTTTGCATAAGACAGTAAGAACTCAATCAAATGCTCTCTCTATATCTAATCATTCGAAAATGGCAACTTAGCCGAGGCTCCAAAATTAGAGCAACGAAGAAATGACAAGAAGAGCTAGAGATTCAAACCTTTGGTCTTGAATTAAAGTATATAAGTTAGCTAGATTCTCAGGATCATCAGCAGTGGCTTTTTTAGTATGTTTAAGTTATATTTTTCTCTCCTTTTCTCAGTTTGTTATTTTTACCTGTTAAAGACCGAGTGTCTGTCTTTAAGTTATCCATATTTTGGACCAATGTGAAATGCATACTAGTTTTTTACTTGATCCATGTATCTATGAAAGAGAAACCATGAATTAATTAGAGCAGAAATAGCATTTGATTGAACATGAAATATTGTTGAAAGAACTGTTAGGATATTTAATTAATTGTGTCAATAGTTTAAGTCTTGGGATTAATTTTGTAATTATCTTAAGCTTGGGCTTTAGACTAGATTGTAATTAATTAACGTTTAGTGATTGGGCCTTAATATACCTAGGGTTAATGTGGTATATAAGGTTTTACCAACTCACATTTGAAAGTAATCAAAGATCAAAGGCTTATCCAACTTTTTCACACACTACACACACTCAAAGGTGAGAACACTCCCTTATCATTCCATTAAAGCCTCTTTGATTCCTTGTTTGGTGCATTCGGGACCAACAAGTGGTATCAGAGCAAACGTGGATCGATCTGTATTGATTTGAATCCAGTTTCGTTCGATTCCAAGAAAGATCAAAGGTGTTTTTGGGCAAAAAATTAGTTTCGGCATTTCGAGCTTGTTTTGGGGTTTTGATGCTTCGTTCTTGTGTTTAAAACCTTCCCCCAATCGAGTATATGCCTAAAATGTTTTTAGAACACTTTTGAATCAGTTTCAACGAGTTTTGAGCAAGATTGAAGCAAAAACTTTTCAGAAAAGGACATCTCGGCCATCCTCTGTTTTTGGTCGATTTGACCTATTTTTTGGTGTTTTTAGCTCACAAATCGGTCGATTATGTGTTTAGGGAAGAATATCTGAAGTTTAGGATCAAGTTTGAGCGATTTTGGTTGAGATTTGAGTGAAAACGAACGATTTTCTGGCAAGAAACCGCGTGAAGCAATGGAACAGTACTAACGTGTTCTTGACCGCGAAATTTTGTGCTTGATCGTTCAAGTCCGCGAAATTTCCTTGCCCGCGAAACTTTCTGAATCGTTCAAATCCGCGAAACTTTCTGAATCCTTCAAATCCGCGAAAGTTTCATTTCCACGAATTTAAATCCGAGAATTTTTTTTTTTTTTTTTTTTTTTGCCGCGAAAATTTTACGTTCACTGAATTTTTTTTTCGCAACTTTAAACCACGTTAGTACCTACCTACCTTAAGAATCCGAGAAAATTTAAAACCGCGAAACTTTTATTTATACTACATTTGTTTTTCGCAACTACCTATCTTCAAGATCCGAGAATTTTTAAGCCGCGAAACTTTCACTTATACAACATTTTTTTCGCATCTGTTTATGTTCATAATCCGAGAAATTCCATATCCAAGAAAGCTTAATCCAAGAATTTCTTGTGACCGCGAAAATTTTCTCAACTTGCGAAAGCTTTATAACTTGCAAAAATCTCATGCGAAACTTTAATATTCTCCACTAGCGAAATTCTTACAATTTACGAAGTTTTCTAGCGAAGCTCAAAAATTCTCGTCATGCTAAATCTTTTAACGTGCGAAATTCTTCGACTTGCGAATTCCTCTAATATATTAATTTCTTCTAGGGTTAAAATTTTCTCGGGTTAAATCTTCCCAAACCTATTTAAAGGTGTGATCAGTACACTTTAGTCCTATCTGTTCAAATCTCGGTTTTACATTTCTAGAACTTCTCCTAATTTCTAGATACATATCCGTTCATACATTATCGACCGTCACACACGATCACTTAGTTCTAAGAAATTCTTTAAACGATTTTCTTCTCAAAACTCTACATATTAAACTCGTCAAACTCATCTTTCTTATCGTTCGTTACTAATCTCCTATACTAACTCTCATCTATACAAGATCAAAACCACGGACGATTCGACTGCACCGACCATGTCTACCACAACTGACATCTCCACAGTGGGCTCCGACACCAGGCCTCCGATGCTGCGACAAGGCGACTACAGCATATGGACAAACCGGTTCCTCACATTCATCAGGAACAAAGGCGCACCACTCTCTCAATACCTTCTGGACTCCATATTCAACGGTCCAGCACAGTTCTGGACAATCATCCCTGCACAGCCAAACGCAAACCCACCCATGGATGAACGTCGCACTCCAAGAGGTCCCATCAATGAGGATGAACTGGCTCGCGAACAGGCCGACGAGACTGCCAAAGGATACCTCTTCCAGGCTATGGGCAACGAAGTCTATGCTCACATCGAGTGCTGCACAACTGCTAAAGAAATATGGGATGAACTTGTAGAAATCATGGCAGGCACAACTGAAAGTGCTCAAGGGAGGAAATCCGCCTGTCTCTCACAGTATGAACACTTCCAAGCCTACGAAGGAGAGGAGCTGCGTGACACGTACCTCAGATACTTGAAGGTCATCAATGAACTCAAGAAAGCCAGGATCTCGAGGGACAAATTCGATATCAAACAACCGCTTTCTTGGAAGCCTCAAACCCAATGGGGCAATGCAATCGTGATGATGATTCAGAGTAAGGACCTCTCCAACACTTCCATCCATGCTCTTTATGACAGTCTGTCTGCCTATGCCCCATATGTGCAACCTCAGTCCACCAACACTCGAGTTGACCCACTGGCCCTCCTCTCGAACAAAACCAATGAACGATCTTCCACCACTAAGACCAAACAGAACAAAGGGAAGCTACCAGCTGTTGTATCTGACACCTCTTCAGGATCCGAAGCTGATACAGAATCAGACGAAGATGTTCGTGATATACGCAAGCAACTGGCAATGCTCACTAAGTTGGTCTCAAAGAAGATCGGGAAAAAATCCTCATCCTCTTCCAATCGCCAAAGAACCTATAGCGGCACCAAAAAGACCAATCCCACAGAGGAAGCCAAGCCAACAAAGAAAGAAGAGGACTCCGCACCTCAAAAGTCCGTGAAGTGCTTTAGGTGTGGAAAAATGGGGCACTTTGCCAAAGAATGCCACGCCCCACGCGTGAAGGACTCCGGCTACTACGACCGTAAAGGCCAGATTGACCCGCAAGGTGGAAAGTGGGAAAGCTCTACTCACTGAAGAAGCAGAATGGGTGAATGACACTTCAGAAGACGAGGAGCCTAAGGATGAAGATGCTGCATGGCAGGCTGGTCGAACATGACGAGGACGAGGAGATGGGTCACTCCGGTGAAAACACAGCTAATACTCCTACCAACGCTGCGTCTGAGGTACGAATCTCACACCTAGATGATGTGTTTACTCACCGACACGCCATTAAGAAACCCACCATAGACGCTAGGGATTATGATGAACTTAAGCTAAAATTTGAAAACAACTATGCCTTACTTAGTCTAAAAGTAGAAGAACTTGCCTGTGCAAACGAACGTCTAAAAGCCTCTGAAGCTTTAGTCAAACGTCTGCAAAGCAAGAACAAACAAAGTGAGACTAAGGTTAAGGAATCTACACTGGCTATTAGTTCATGTGAAACTTCTCGCCTCCTGACGGCCTCCCAATATGAACTACTTACGAAGGAAAGAGTTAGGCTATACCGCAAGGTGAAAGAGCTTGAAGAGCAACTTCACCTCAGAAACGAAAACTCACGCATTCTATGCCTATTGAATCAACCAGCGGAAACAGAATTCTACGACGCACGGGGGGGGATCGGACTGTCTAGCAATTGCAATCCAACACCGCTAGCAGTTAAAAGATATAACATGTGCAACACTGCATTCTTGCAAACAAGAAATGGTGCTCCCCCGCAGCTTAAGCCATTTGTGAGATCGTCCTCCGCTACCATCTCAGAAGAAACAAGAGAACAGAATATCCATTGGGCAGAAATCGCGCTTGACTACACAGAGTTGAACAATAGAGATAAGACTGAGGCATCCTCACTCTCGGAGGATGTCGAAACCTTACTCCCAAACAAAGAACAGGAAGATGCTTTTCAAGATGTGCTCTCTCGCACTTACATCCCAAAGAAACTACTACTCATAGCAGAACTAGAACGACAACTAGAAGTAGAAAGGAAGGCCTTTGCAAAAGAGCGAGATGAGCTGCTTAGCAAAATCTACACACTAGAAAAATTTCCCAATACGAACTATCCCTCCACATCGCGTCAAGTACCCGATTCTCTAACATGTAAATGTAAGAGGACGGCGAAAATGACTCCTGAAGCTGACATATTTCTAACACTAACTCTAGTATTCTTATGGATACAGGGAATGTGAGTTCGACGTCTCTGGAAGGCAGCTCGTATCAGACAAAGGCGAACCCACTCTTCGATGACAAGAAGAAAAAACCATCCTATATTCATCCTTCCTCTCTATGTAATGAATCTCAATATCCTAAGGGCGTAGACAATTATGTTACTAAAACTTATCCTTCCTTTACCAAACTTATGTCTATGTGCTGCTGCAATGATTTTGTTCTCCCACGATTTCATGAATATGAAACTCATGAACACGCAACACTCCGACCTCGCAAGCGAACCTTCTCTACGACGTCTTTGAATTCTCCCATCTTGCCAAACCCAAGGTCAAGCGAAAACGCCTCTCGTCGTCAAACGCAAACTCACCTACTACTCGCAAGCCAAAGGCTACCAAAACCGGAGCACGAAAACAACAACCACGTTACCCACGTCAATTCATGTATACGGCGCCATACATGCAAGCACGAATTAGGAAAATATGGGTTAGAAAAACCATAATTCCGCCTAATCAAACTAACGACAAAGGGAAAGCTAAATTAGAATCAACACAATCTGATTTAGAAACCACATTTCCCATTAAGCGCATAAAAACTTTACTTGTTTCACAAGAATGCCCCGTCAGTAAACGGGGACCCAACATCTGCTAATAATTGCAGGTCTGTCATGTGTGGTATCTAGACTCGGGTTGCTCCACACACATGACGGGGAACAAGGAGCTGCTGAGCAACTTCTCCGAGCGTTATCTCGGAAGGGTCTCCTTTGGAAACAGTCAAATGGCGCCAATTCTCGGAACTGGTGATCTCGTCCATGACAAACTGACGATCAAGGGCATCTCTTACGTTGAGGGCTTGAGCTACAATCTCTTCAGCATTGGTCGTTTCTGCGACAAAGGATACAAGGTTCTCTTCGAATCTGACATCTGCAGCATTATAGATGCCTCGGGACTACAACTTCTTTCTGGAACGCGCTCGTCTCACCTCTACGTACTCAATCTCACGACTTCTCGACCAGTATGCCTTCTCTCTCGGGCTGCACCCAAGCTGAATGATCTATGGCACCGACGTCTTTCACATCTCAATTTCAAGACTATCAACAAACTACGTCAAGATAAACTCGTCAACGGTCTACCTCAACTAACATATCATAAGGAACATCTCTGCTCTGCCTGTGAATTGGGGAAGATGAAGCGATCGTCTCACATATCCAAGGAAACACCATCCTCTAAGCTAATCCTCGAGCTCTTACATGTGGATCTATGTGGGCCAATGCCTACGGCCACGCTCGGTGGAAGACGATATATTCTTGTGATTGTCGACGATTTTTCACGTTACACGTGGACGAAACTCATTCGTACAAAGGATGAAGTTCCTGATATAATCATCGAGTTTGTTGTTACGTCCCAAACTCTCCATCAACAGAAGGTTCGGATTATCAGAACGGACAACGGAACTGAGTTTAAGAACAAGAAACTCAGTGATTTCTATGCCACTCAGGGCATCACTCAGCAGTTCTCAGCTGTGAAGACACCGGAACAGAATGGTGTCGTTGAGCGTAAGAATAGGACACTTGTTGAAGCAGCCAGGACTCTTCTCATACAATCCAGACTTCCTCATTCTCTTTGGGGCGAGGCTATTCAAACGGCCTGCTACACACAGAACCGGGCTTCCATCCACAAGAGATTCAACCGCACCCCATACGAGATGCTGAATAACCGTCGTATTCCCGATATATCCTATCTAAGGGCCTTCGGTTGCCGATGTTTTGTGGCCAATGATCGTCAACATCTTGGGAAGCTTGATCCAAAAGCTCTTGAAGGCATCTTTGTTGGATACTCACTGAACTCGAAGGCATACAGAGTCTATCTTAAAGAGAAACGATCTGTCATTGAAAGCACAAATGTCACATTTGACGAAAGCGAAGGCGACCTCCTGGCTTCTGCTCATATCAGTCCAAAACCAGGACTTCTTCAGTCGTTGACGAAAGGTCAACCTTCAACGGCGGGAACTTCCTCATCTGAGGGCAATTCTGGTGAACTGGATCTTGATCTGCTCTTCGAGTACTTCTATCCAGTCCCCAAGACTCCCGTCGCCCCCACTCAACTTACCGCTGCACCCACTTCACCAACACCACCAGCTATCGGCAATAATGTCGTCCCGCCAAACTTGGATAATCTCAACCTCAACGAAGACGACATTTTACCCAACCCTGGGAACATTGCTGATTCTGATGCTGAACCCTCTCAATCTACCACGGTTGAGGTCTCTTCTTCGGACACCGGACCCCAATCTAACGAGCCTCCAATAGATGCTACCACGGTTGAGGTCTCTTCTTCGGACACTGGACCCCAATCTAATGAGTCTTCAATAGATGCAAATGCGGCCAGCTCCTCACAGACAAATGTACCACTTTGGGCTCGCTCTCATCCTACAGACCAGATTATTGGGGATCCCACATCCGGTGTTTCGACACGTTCGGCTACGATGAATGAAAGTCTATTTGCTTGCTATCTCAGTCAAGTCGAACCATCACGAGTAGCTGAAGCTCTCAACGATCCCGATTGGCTGATTGCAATGCAGGAGGAAATAAATCAGTTTGAACGCTTACAAGTTTGGGAACTCGTACCACGACCTCGCAATAGATCCATTATCGGCACAAAATGGATTTTCAAAAACAAAAAGGATGAAGACGGTGTTGTTATTCGCAATAAAGCAAGACTTGTGGCTAAGGGGTACAACCAACAAGAAGGCATCGACTACGATGAAACTTTTGCCCCTGTCGCCAGGATCGAAGCAATACGAATGTTTCTTGCATTTGCTGCTCACAAGAACTTTAAAGTCTACCAAATGGACGTGAAGACTGCATTTCTGAATGGATTTCTCAAAGAAGAAGTGTACGTCGATCAACCTGAAGGGTTCTTGAGCGAAGAGTTTCCTCATCACGTTTATCGACTCTACAAGGCTCTCTACGGACTAAAACAGGCTCCCCGAGCTTGGTATGACGTCCTTTCAGACTTCCTTGTCCAGTCTGGATTCAAGAAAGGATCTCTGGATACAACCCTCTTCACCAAGCGGAGTGGCCCGGATATAATGATTGTACAGATTTATGTCGACGACATCATTTTCGGATCGACTAAACCACAACTGTGTGAAGAGTTCGCAGAATTGATGAAAGAAAAATTCGAAATGAGTATGATGGGTGAGCTGAACTTCTTTCTTGGTCTTCAAGTAAAGCAACTTCCCAACGGAATCTTCATCAATCAGTCCAAATACATCCATGACATCCTAGAGAAATATGGAATGAAGGATGCCAAGACTGCTGCTACACCTATGTCACCCCTCTGGCCGACCCGACGCGGACCCATCTGGTGTTCCCATTGACCAAACCGTCTATCGAGGATAATAGGTTCTCTTTTGTATCTAACTGCTAGTCGACCGGATATCGTTCTCTCGACAGGAATCTGCGCTCGTTTCCAGGCTACACCAAGGAATCCCATCTCACTGCTGTCAAAAGGATCCTCCGCTATCTCAAAGGAACACCCAATCTGGGTTTGTGGTACCCCACTCAATCGGACTTCAAGCTGGCTGGATTCTCTGACTCGGATTACGCTGGATGCAAGATGGATCGAAAATGCACCTCTGGAGCTGCACACTTCTTGGGCGGTAAACTCGTAAGTTGGTCGTCTCGGAAACAAAACTGTGTCTCAACTTCGTCAACTGAGGCAGAGTATGTCGCCGCTGCTAGTTGTTGTTCACAGCTTTTGTGGATGAGAACCCAACTTCGAGATTTTAATATTCACGTCGATAAAATTCCCATTTATTGTGACTCAAAGAGTGCGATAGCGATGACGAGTAATCCGGTGCATCACTCGAGAACAAAACACATAGACATTCGTCACCACTTCATCAAAGAACATGTCGAACAAGGGACGATTGAATTGCACTACGTCACAACCGAAGATCAACTGGCCGACATTTTTACAAAACCTTTGGATGTCAAACGATTTCAACACCTTGTGACTATGTTGGGCATGTTGAATCTTCCGTTGTGATCAATCGACCCCTACATGAACCTTGATAAAGTGTACATATTTCCTTTCACTTCACTCCATTTTCTATGTGTGTCTCCTTGATTATGTCTTTTGAAGGGGAGTTTTCGATTAAGGGGGAGCGTCTGATTTATCCATTATTTAAAACGAGAATGTTTCGATTAAGGGGGAGCGTCCGATATTTCATTACGTAAAAAGGGAGAGCTTTAGATTAAGGGGGAGTTTCTGATTATGCCTCTTAAAATAAAAATTTTGTGTTGAATCTTAAAGTTTGGTCAAAATGAGTCAAAATTAGACTGATTAAAATATTTTGGGTTAAATTTTAAAATTTCTGGTCAAACAGGGTCAAAATTGGACCAATTGAGTTTCAATTGGACCCAATTTTGACCAAGTCCGCGAAAATCATATCTGGACCCAGCTTTGACCAAGCCCATGAATTTCGGCCCATTTACACAAATTTCGCATGAACAGTGACCATGACCCCTAAAACCCCAAAACCCTAACGTTTTTCATTATCCTAAAATCCCCGAGAAAAAAATTCAAACTTTCGCAACCCCTCTCTCAAAACTTCGCAACTCCCCGCTTCGTGTCGTCGTCAAAATCTACTTTCAAAATCCGTTTCTTGCTACCTCCATTGTCGCAAATCAGCAGTTCGGTATGAATGCGCCTCGAACAAATCAATTTTCGCTCATTTTATCCTGTTTTGCCCTGTATATTTTCGCAAATCTGTTAGGTTACGCAATTTTCGCAAATCTGTTAGGTTACGCTAAATTTTCTCGGCTCTGAATCGAATGTGTGCTTCGTTTTTTATGTTTAATATCGCCAAATATGCATCGCCCATTCAATTACGAGTCGATTCAGCCCAGATTATAGCTTTTTGGTTGAGATTTGAGTAGGTTTAGGACTAAAATCAATGCGTCGTTTCGCTGCTTTCGCACTGTGTTCTTCACCGCGAAAATTCTCAAAAATTTACTTAAAACGATAATTTTCGCTGCTACAGTGAGGACAGATCCGCGAAAATTTTTCAGAAACATTTCTTACGATTGAAAGTTTCGCTACTACAGTGAGTGAGGTTCCGCGAAATTTTATCAGAGAAATTTCCAGCGCTAAAATTTCGCTGCTACAGTGACTAAAGAAATGCGAAACTTTCATTCGAGAATTTACATAAAATTAAATTTACTTTTCTCGCTGTTACAGTATGTGAAGCGCCGCGAAAGTTTATTTGAGAAACTTTTATTATTCACGTCAAAACTTTCTCTGCTACAGTGAGTGTCACTCCGCGAAATTTTAAACATCACTTCACATTACATATTTTCGCATCATCGATATTTCGCAACTACAGTGAACAAAATTTTTCGCAGTCCACAAAGCTATTTCCCTCCGCGAAACTTTCATATCACCTGCGAAAATGTCTTATGACATGTCTATATGATATAACTTGCGAAATTTTCCATCACTTGCGAAAATTTTACTCTAACTGCGAAACTTTCTCACGTTATGTCTATGAGCTATTACTTGCGAAAGTTTCCTAATACATGCGAAAAATTTTCATAACATGAGAAATTTTCAACAACATGCGAAAATATACTCAATCTGCGAAACTTTCATATAACTTGCGAAATTTTCAATCATATGCGAATTTTCTCATTACATGCAAAATTTGGACAACTTGCATGATTTCTTAACTTGCGAAATTTTACTTACTGTGCGAAAATTTCCCATGACATGTCCATGTACAATCACTTGCGAAATTTCTCCAATGCATGCGAAAACTGTCCTATCTGCGAAATTTACCTAATATGCGAAGATCTTCCACTACTTGGCATGCAAAATTTTCCACAAAAATGCGAAATTTTTTTTACATATCTACATTTTTATACTTCGCGAATTCGATGCTTAGTCTGTACTAACCGTGGTACAATTTCTATCAAGCACAGATATGACGGAAAAGGATCAAAGCACGATTGAAGCTCTTGAGGCGGCGGCACTCCAACGGGACATTGCTCGCATCGAACTCAACACACGACTCTATGTTCCACCACCTGACCAGATATTCCCACTAAGCCAATGGGCAGCTCTGATTCCTAACAACTACATGGTGGACTTGGAGAGCTTTCGATGCGATGCACCCGTCATTGTTGAAATCCTCAAAGGACATCCACTTCGTCACGCCCTCACGCATGGCGAGCCAGAAGCACAAGTCTATCTCCAACAATTCTGGCATACACTGCAGATAGCTGGACCACTACGCCTTGCCAAGACCTTATCCGCCCAAATCGATCAAGAAACGGTGGTCCTCACTCCCAAAATACTCCAAGAAGTTCTTCAACTACCGGTCTACTCACCCTACGATCCACCACCAACACACGACCAACTCATTGAGGACATCGACAGACTGGGCTATCAACCAGATACCAAGAAGAAGAAAGGCCCACTTGTCCTTAGTGAAGTCACCACCCGCAATCTACCACAACCCTGGCGGACACTGTACCTGCTGGTGAACAAGTGTATGTCAGGAAAGCATGCTGGTCAGGACCGTGGCAACATTCAAATCCTCACAATCATGACCGGCATCGCTCACAACCGCAAGTACAACTACGCCGAGATCATCTGGGTGGACCTAGTCTCGATGATCCAGCGACGCGACCGGGAAGTCGTCAAGGGAGTCACGAACCGCTTCGTCCCATACATGCGATGGCTCCCAGCTCTGATCAAGCACTTCCGCCTGCACTCAACCAACATCCGCATACGTCCGGCAGCGGAACACTTTCAAATCCCAACTGTCGAGAAGTTCGCCAAGAAGAACACACCGGCGAAGGATCGACACGCAATGGTGATTCCGGACGACGTGCTCGCCTACGCCAACCCAACCAACCCGCACGTACAAGAATACCGTGCCTCAACCGCCTCCTTCCGTGAACCCCGCACCCTCTATCCACTGTCCCTACGGAGCAGATCAACCCCCCTGCTCCTAACCTCGGGACTAGCCAACCCCCCACCACCACCTCCAAAAAGTCATCGAGTCGCGCCGCATCCTCTTCCACACGCGCTCCGAAAAAACGGTCGCGAGAGGATGACGTAAGCCGCCCCACGGAGCGCCGATCGAAACAAAAGCACGATCGACCTCCTCCGCCACAGATAAGCCGAGCCGAACCAGTAGGTACAGGAGGTGATGTGTTCACCTCCCGAGTAGAAGTCGTGGCATCTGGCTCAACCACGCACACTACCCCACCAACCCACTTGTCTTCCTCTCTACAGGAAGACATTTCATTCCACGAGGAGCCACGTATACCATCGACATCCCACTTGGAGATAGTCGATGTTGAAACAAGCAGTCCCTCGCCTCAGACTGCATCCTCTTCATGCACCTCGAGTCTAGTGCCCTCACTTGTAGCGACCCTAGCCATCGCTACCATTTCTATCGTCATCCTATGTGACTAACGACGTAATTAAATTACGGAAGTGCAGAAATGCGCATAAAATTTTTCCTTTTTCATAAAGGAAGTCTTTGTACATGTCAAAAGAATACATTTATACGTCAAAAGAATTTTCTTTGAGTTCTAATCTCATGCTAGTCTTAAATACACGGGTAGCGTATACATTCGCATCAAAAGAATCCTATGCGCCCGGCCTCACAGGTCGTCGTCCACGTACACACCACCCCCAAAAGTAGCCCGGAAGCTTCAATAGACTGCCTTGCTAGCTAGGCGATCACATACCGTGTTCGCTCGTACCTACAACACATAACGTAAGAGTGAGCTAAAGAGCTCAGTAAGCAGAAACTATATGCATGCAGTGCACGTGTCCTATCTCGCAATGACATCCGCGTCAATGCTTTTCTAGACTTCACTTTTCTCCTCATACCCTTTCCTTTGACTTTCTCTTTCACCTCGTAACCGGGCCCTCGGTTTTTCTATCTCACTATGTCCCATCATAAAGCTCATTCAAATTCATACGTATATACGAGTGTCAGTACCCACACACTGAGAGGCCACCCCTTAGTTCGCAATTTGCATTCGACTCCATGGCACCTTTTTAGCCCAACGCGATCCACATTGGGAGGCTAACGACGCCTTTTTGGCCCAATGCGATCGCCATTGAGAGGCAACCCATATTCATTTCCGTGGCACCTTTTTAGCCCAACGCGATCCACATTGGGAGGCTAACGACACCTTTTTGGCCCAATGCGATCGTCATTGAGAGGCAACCCTTAATCGTTTCCGTGGCACCTTTTTAGCCCAATGCGATCCACATTGGGAGGCTAACGACGCCTTTTTGGCCCAATGCGATCATCATTGAGAGGCAACCCCTATTCATTTCCGTGGCACCTTTTTAGCCCAATGCGATCCACATTGGGAGGCTAACGACGCCTTTTTGGCCCAATGCGATCGTCATTGAGAGGCAACCCTTATTCGTCTCTGTGGCACCTTTTTAGCCCAATGCGGCCCACGTTGGGAGGCTAACGACGCCTTTTTGGCCCAACGGTGGACATTGGGAGGCAACCCCAGTACGCAAATTGCTGTCCACATTGGGAGGCCGATAACGCCTTTTTAGCCCAATGTGGTCCCAAAGGTGTCCTTTTGGCAACTATTCATCGCTCTCAGGCGATCCTGACTCACACACGCTCTCGTGTCCTAACTGCCATACTAAGCGTGTATGCACGTGATCATGTCGTGAAATCATATACATATGCATGTCATGCCATAGATAGTAAGTAAAACATGTCACATAAACTTCACGTTCTGTAATGAAAGCACGTAATCACGTAAGTTTCATGTTCGCACGTAACCACACATAATCACATAATTTATGCGCATACAAGTTATGTGTTGTAGTTGAAGTGAAGCTTCCACTTACCTGTCGTCCGTAGATAAATTGCTAGTGAAGGCTCCTGACCTTAAAGCATAAAATTATAATATCAGTATACTATCTAACTTAAGACACTGTCTAATTTCTCGACTTTCATAAGTAATGAAATATTTGACCCATGAATTTATTGTTAAACCTTACTTCGCAAAGTACACTGATTTGCCAAAATTGGCCTTAGTTCGCAAAAATCGAAACTCCTATGGACTCGCCGATCTCCCGAGTTCGCGAAATATCATTCATGAAGAATTTTAATCCGCAAAACTACTTTAAGCACTTCCACTTTTGCGAATTCTGTTACTACTATTTCTCCCTTAATTTTCAAAATATCACCTTATATCAATTTCACGAATTCTATTTATCTTATCATATGATCCTTAATTCGTCATTTGAAATGGATTTGCTGCGTTGATATCCGTGACATTCATGACATAATAATAGTATTTTTTTTCCAAGCTGGTATAATATTTATTTTATTTTATTCTTATGCCACATAAGGTTGGCCAAGCTCACATGACACTATATTATTTTATTGCTATGCTACCCACTAATTCGTGAAGTTCAATGATATTTGTATTATTTTATTTCTATATTTGTTCATTACACTACACAATGCTTCGCCAAGCTTGCAAATGGTACTATATATTATTTTATTCATTAAGGCATCGTGACTCTCCAACTTTGCTAGAGCTGTAAAGTGCTCATTGGTTGGTGGACATATGACTCACCATCAAGCTCACCAAATTCATGAACCTATGAATTCGTGAAGTTCATTTGCATATAATATTATTTTATTTCTTTTAGGTTTTGTGATGTCACTTTCTATGCCCCATACAATTCGCCAACATACTATTATTTTATTCTATCATCCCACTCAATTCGCAAAGTGTTCCACGTACTCAATTTGTCAATTTACGGAGTTCGCAAAGCTCGCTCGATTCGCGAAGTGAACTTCATTCTCTGGGTTCGCGAAGTTTACATCGATTCGCAAACGGCTCAAACCTAGTTCGCAAAGTGGATTCGCAAAAAATGCCTCTTGCCTCTCGGTTCGCAAAGTCCCAGATTCGCAAAGTGGGTTCGCAAAGGTGGCGAGTTCGCAAAGTGGTTTCGCGACCTTTGTGGACTCGCAAACCTTGGACCCGCAAAGTGTCATGAGCCCGCCAACTTCAACCCGCGAAGTTCTCGTTGCCCTTGAGTTCGCAAAGTGCATGGGCCCGCAAAAGGTTTGAGTTCGCAAACCTTTCCAACCCGCAAACCTCCACGGATTCGCAAAGTGGCCCGCCAAGTTTGCATGGCCCGTGAAACGTGTTTTGACTCTTGGTTCGCGAAACTCGCCGAGTTCGCAAATGGTAGCAGCCCGCGGAACTACTTTTCGAATCGCTCCCCAACTCGTGAAACTCCCAAACCCGTGGGTTAAAGTTCTAAATTTCACTCATAGCACTTAATACTTTAATCTTCAACCCTCCATACGATTTTCAGACCCTCATATCATCTAAAACACGAAGAATACAGATTTTAAACCTATATTTTGGGTTCATTCGAACATGAAGGCACCTAGATAAATCACGAACTCAAACATGGAAAATAGGGTTCGAACCAAATGAAAATCGCTTAGAACTGAATCTTAAAAACTTTTCGTGTTGTAGATGAATTTAGTTAACCTACCTCACCTTCCTAAGCTAGATTAAATGGCTTGCGATGGATGGAGCTTGCCAAACATCCTTACTCCACTTCGTCTTCTTGGGTTTTCCTTATTGACCCCCTTTTTCCTTTGTTGTTTTCGTTGATTGCTAGCTCACAAAATCTCTTCGTCTTCCTTTCTCAATTTCGATGGCTTCCTTACAAATGAGGATTTGTGGCTTTGAAATGTGTTAGAGAAAATATCTTATCCTAGGTGGGTATTGGAATGGCTTAGGCCAACGTGGGTTTTCCTAATTTTAGGGAATCTTTGTCTCTTATGTTTGTCCTCAACAATTTGGGCCTAAAAATCTTGGACCACTTTTAATATTTTTGGACCAAGCCTATGAATCATCTTGGGTTTAAGTTGGGATTAAATTCTAGCCCAATCACACCCAAAGTCCAACTTCTATTCTTAGCCTATTTAAAATCATGATCCAATTTTCACTCATGACCCAATTTCCTTGTCCAATTTTCGAAAATCCCTTACTAAATTGGAAGTCATACGGTACAAATTAAATGAACCGATTTTTACCAAATAACATAAGCACACATTTCAACATGCAGATTTCACATAATTCATACGAGCACATAATAATTTCACGAAATTTAAATGGTCACATAAGGCACATAATTTAGTTTACTTAAATAACGTCACGTAGGCACGTAATTAATCCACGAAATCCATAAAATCACATAAGCACATAATTCTTATATCTACATAGGCATGAATTGTACATGCAAATTTATTGGTCCTACTGTTCACGGGGACCCGGGTGCTACATCCTCCCCCCCTTAAAGAGGATTTCGCCCCCGAAATCAGCCCATTTGGAACAATTTGGGGTAACGACCTCTTACCTCATTCTCACATTCTCAAGTCACTTATTCTATTGACTGGTTTCTCCCTAATAATTTTACTAAAGGAGTTTCCTTTTTCCTAAGTCGATTCGATTCCTATGTCGAATATCTCTACTGGCTTTTCATCGTAACCCCAATCTGGGTTTTCTTTAGGATGTGGGAATTCGTTCCTAAGTGCAGGACCTGGGTCAGCGACAAGGTTGGGGTGGGAAGGTTATTGGGAACTTGTGGCAACGATGCGAATATCTCCAGCCGATATGCTATTACGTTCGCGTTCTCATTACTCCCCGTGAACATCCGATCGTCTACTGTGAGTTTCGTTGTTCCTTGTCCTTGGTCCACTTAGCTCTTTTGGCTATTGTGTACCATTCGGCTTCTTTTGTGTATTGTCACTACAATCTCTGCCCCTTTCTGGCGTTAGCTCCGGACTTGGTTTTACCCCTTCGCCGATCTTGTCCTAATCCCCACTTGAACAGCCTAACACTATTTGATTGGTTCTAATCAGGGTCTCGTTTGGAACAATTATATCACTCTCGCTCTCGGGCCAGCTAGGTGTAACTCCGAATCTCGTCGTACACCCAATGGATGCGATTGAGTGTGTGTTTCGTGCGTCTACCGGTATACATGTTGAAGGTTGGTGTGTAGGTGAGATACCACACCCAATGGATGCGATTGAGTGTGTGTTTCGTGCGTCTACCGGTATACATGTTGAAGGTTGGTGTGTAGGTGAGATACCTGCTTCCACAGGCGGGTTATCCTCTGCTTCTTCCGACATGATTGCGTATACCCGAGCTGATGCGGTCGGGAGTCTGGTCTGTCTCCCGTCTTGACTTGCTGAGGGGTTCTCCTGGCATGCTCTGGAGGAGTGGCCTATCTTGCCACATTTGTTACACGTTGCATTTTGGTAGAAGCAGACACCCAGATGTCGCCGTGTACATCTCGGGCACACCGGTACGTTCGGGTGGGGCATTCCTTTGTTCAGATTGCGTTGCTGAGGTGGTTCGAGCCTGTTCTGTCCACTCTGTTTCGCGCCATTGACCATGAACTGACGCTTCTTATCACCTCCACTCCATTGCGGTGCTTGCGCAAGTTTTCGCTTCATTTCTTGGGCTCGAGTGATTTTGGCTTCAGCCTGCTCTGCCACTAATGCCCTTTCTGCCACTTGTGCGTACGTGGCTCCTTGTAGTCCAGCCATGCTTACGTCTCGATATAGCTCTGGTTTTAGGCCCTCGAGGAAACGCTCGATCTTCAGGTCATCCGTGCTTACCATGTGGGCAGCGAACCTCGAAAGTTGTTCGAACTTCCTTATGTACTCAGCTACGGTCATCGTCCCTTGCCGAAGGTTGATGAATTCGCTCATCCGCTGGGCTCGAACTGAGGCAGTATAGTACTTGCCTCTGAATAATTCCTTGAAGTGGTCCCAGCTCATTGTGGCAGGGTTCTCAATGACTTGGATTGTGTCCCACCAATACCCAGCGCTCCCCCTGAGTAGGAACGTGGCACAGAGCACTTTTTCCGCCTCTGGGATTCGGCTGTACTGGAACATGCTTTCAATGGTTCTGATCCAGTCATCAGCAGTGGTTGTATCGGTTGCATCCTCGAAAGTGGGTGGGTTCAGTCTCCGAAATCTTTCCCCCACCAACTCGGCTCTTTCAGCCTGGGTCGGTCCAGCATTCGTGTTGTTCTGCTGGATTAGTTGTTGGATTTGGGCGGATTGCTGACGGACTAGTTCTGTCAGCTGAAGGATGATTGCGTCTCGGTTATCGGTAGGGGCTGGGTTTTCTCTATCTGGGTCAGTACTTCTACTTCCCTCACCTCTAATTCTTACCATCTTTTCTTTCTATCCTGGCAGTGCCTATAGTCAGTGAATTCATGCAACACGGAAATTCACATAATCATAAAACTTACAGGCAAGGCTGCTTCCGTGCTTTTGGGTGTGTGTACATGGACAGTCTACAGGACCTGTGACCGAAGCTCTGATACCAACTGTAGCGACCCTAGCCATCGCTACCATTTCTATCGTCATCCTATGTGACTAACGACGTAATTAAATTACGGAAGTGCAGAAATGCGCATAAAATTTTTCCTTTTTCATAAAGGAAGTCTTTGTACATGTCAAAAGAATACATTTATACGTCAAAAGAATTTTCTTTGAGTTCTAATCTCATGCTAGTCTTAAATACACGGGTAGCGTATACATTCGCATCAAAAGAATCCTATGCGCCCGGCCTCACAGGTCGTCGTCCACGTACACACCACCCCCAAAAGTAGCCCGGAAGCTTCAATAGACTGCCTTGCTAGCTAGGCGATCACATACCGTGTTCGCTCGTACCTACAACACATAACGTAAGAGTGAGCTAAAGAGCTCAGTAAGCAGAAACTATATGCATGCAGTGCACGTGTCCTATCTCGCAATGACATCCGCGTCAATGCTTTTCTAGACTTCACTTTTCTCCTCATACCCTTTCCTTTGACTTTCTCTTTCACCTCGTAACCGGGCCCTCGGTTTTTCTATCTCACTATGTCCCATCATAAAGCTCATTCAAATTCATACGTATATACGAGTGTCAGTACCCACACACTGAGAGGCCACCCCTTAGTTCGCAATTTGCATTCGACTCCATGGCACCTTTTTAGCCCAACGCGATCCACATTGGGAGGCTAACGACGCCTTTTTGGCCCAATGCGATCGCCATTGAGAGGCAACCCATATTCATTTCCGTGGCACCTTTTTAGCCCAACGCGATCCACATTGGGAGGCTAACGACGCCTTTTTGGCCCAATGCGATCGTCATTGAGAGGCAACCCTTAATCGTTTCCGTGGCACCTTTTTAGCCCAATGCGATCCACATTGGGAGGCTAACGACGCCTTTTTGGCCCAATGCGATCATCATTGAGAGGCAACCCCTATTCATTTCCGTGGCACCTTTTTAGCCCAATGCGATCCACATTGGGAGGCTAACGACGCCTTTTTGGCCCAATGCGATCGTCATTGAGAGGCAACCCTTATTCGTCTCTGTGGCACCTTTTTAGCCCAATGCGGCCACGTTGGGAGGCTAACGACGCCTTTTTGGCCCAACGGTGGACATTGGGAGGCAACCCCAGTACGCAAATTGCTGTCCACATTGGGAGGCCGATAACGCCTTTTTAGCCCAATGTGGTCCCAAAGGTGTCCTTTTGGCAACTATTCATCGCTCTCAGGCGATCCTGACTCACACACGCTCTCGTGTCCTAACTGCCATACTAAGCGTGTATGCACGTGATCATGTCGTGAAATCATATACATATGCATGTCATGCCATAGATAGTAAGTAAAACATGTCACATAAACTTCACGTTCTGTAATGAAAGCACGTAATCACGTAAGTTTCATGTTCGCACGTAACCACACATAATCACATAATTTATGCGCATACAAGTTATGTGTTGTAGTTGAAGTGAAGCTTCCACTTACCTGTCGTCCGTAGATAAATTGCTAGTGAAGGCTCCTGACCTTAAAGCATAAAATTATAATATCAGTATACTATCTAACTTAAGACACTGTCTAATTTCTCGACTTTCATAAGTAATGAAATATTTGACCCATGAATTTATTGTTAAACCTTACTTCGCAAAGTACACTGATTTGCCAAAATTGGCCTTAGTTCGCAAAAATCGAAACTCCTATGGACTCGCCGATCTCCCGAGTTCGCGAAATATCATTCATGAAGAATTTTAATCCGCAAAACTACTTTAAGCACTTCCACTTTTGCGAATTCTGTTACTACTATTTCTCCCTTAATTTTCAAAATATCACCTTATATCAATTTCACGAATTCTATTTATCTTATCATATGATCCTTAATTCGTCATTTGAAATGGATTTGCTGCGTTGATATCCGTGACATTCATGACATAATAATAGTATTTTTTTTCCAAGCTGGTATAATATTTATTTTATTTTATTCTTATGCCACATAAGGTTGGCCAAGCTCACATGACACTATATTATTTTATTGCTATGCTACCCACTAATTCGTGAAGTTCAATGATATTTGTATTATTTTATTTCTATATTTGTTCATTACACTACACAATGCTTCGCCAAGCTTGCAAATGGTACTATATATTATTTTATTCATTAAGGCATCGTGACTCTCCAACTTTGCTAGAGCTGTAAAGTGCTCATTGGTTGGTGGACATATGACTCACCATCAAGCTCACCAAATTCATGAACCTATGAATTCGTGAAGTTCATTTGCATATAATATTATTTTATTTCTTTTAGGTTTTGTGATGTCACTTTCTATGCCCCATACAATTCGCCAACATACTATTATTTTATTCTATCATCCCACTCAATTCGCAAAGTGTTCCACGTACTCAATTTGTCAATTTACGGAGTTCGCAAAGCTCGCTCGATTCGCGAAGTGAACTTCATTCTCTGGGTTCGCGAAGTTTACATCGATTCGCAAACGGCTCAAACCTAGTTCGCAAAGTGGATTCGCAAAAAATGCCTCTTGCCTCTCGGTTCGCAAAGTCCCAGATTCGCAAAGTGGGTTCGCAAAGGTGGCGAGTTCGCAAAGTGGTTTCGCGACCTTTGTGGACTCGCAAACCTTGGACCCGCAAAGTGTCATGAGCCCGCCAACTTCAACCCGCGAAGTTCTCGTTGCCCTTGAGTTCGCAAAGTGCATGGGCCCGCAAAAGGTTTGAGTTCGCAAACCTTTCCAACCCGCAAACCTCCACGGATTCGCAAAGTGGCCCGCCAAGTTTGCATGGCCCGTGAAACGTGTTTTGACTCTTGGTTCGCGAAACTCGCCGAGTTCGCAAATGGTAGCAGCCCGCGGAACTACTTTTCGAATCGCTCCCCAACTCGTGAAACTCCCAAACCCGTGGGTTAAAGTTCTAAATTTCACTCATAGCACTTAATACTTTAATCTTCAACCCTCCATACGATTTTCAGACCCTCATATCATCTAAAACACGAAGAATACAGATTTTAAACCTATATTTTGGGTTTCATTCGAACATGAAGGCACCTAGATAAATCACGAACTCAAACATGGAAAATAGGGTTCGAACCAAATGAAAATCGCTTAGAACTGAATCTTAAAAACTTTTTCGTGTTGTAGATGAATTTAGTTAACCTACCTCACCTTCCTAAGCTAGATTAAATGGCTTGCGATGGATGGAGCTTGCCAAACATCCTTACTCCACTTCGTCTTCTTGGGTTTTCCTTATTGACCCCTTTTTCCTTTGTTGTTTTCGTTGATTGCTAGCTCACAAAATCTCTTCGTCTTCCTTTCTCAATTTCGATGGCTTCCTTACAAATGAGGATTTGTGGCTTTGAAATGTGTTAGAGAAAATATCTTATCCTAGGTGGGTATTGGAATGGCTTAGGCCAACGTGGGTTTTCCTAATTTTAGGGAATCTTTGTCTCTTATGTTTGTCCTCAACAATTTGGGCCTAAAAATCTTGGACCACTTTTAATATTTTGGACCAAGCCTATGAATCATCTTGGGTTTAAGTTGGGATTAAATTCTAGCCCAATCACACCCAAAGTCCAACTTCTATTCTTAGCCTATTTAAAATCATGATCCAATTTTCACTCATGACCCAATTTCCTTGTCCAATTTTCGAAAATCCCTTACTAAATTGGAAGTCATACGGTACAAATTAAATGAACCGATTTTTACCAAATAACATAAGCACACATTTCAACATGCAGATTTCACATAATTCATACGAGCACATAATAATTTCACGAAATTTAAATGGTCACATAAGGCACATAATTTAGTTTACTTAAATAACGTCACGTAGGCACGTAATTAATCCACGAAATCCATAAAATCACATAAGCACATAATTCTTATATCTACATAGGCATGAATTGTACATGCAAATTTATTGGTCCTACTGTTCACGGGGACCCGGGTGCTACATCACTCCCCATAATTTCATCCATTTCTAGGCCACATACACCTTCCACCGCACCACAGAGTCTTCGTGACTCTGTCAGAACGCTCGGTGATGTCTCTGTGACTGAGAGCGGAAGACCTAGCACGGCCAACATCACAACAACCGTGAGCCTAGGCCATCATACAATTGAGTCTGTCTCATCGGTGATGCCAACGGGAAGTCTGCGTGACCCCGTCTTTTCCCGACCTGTGCAAACGGGCGGCCGATCGGCGATCTTCTCCGATTCGGTGACAGTTGGACATCTTCGTGATTCCAACTTGTTAGATTTACCCCGCTTCATCACCGAGACCGCGCTAGAATCACGTCTTCAAGAGTTTGCAAAGACTCTTGAGGCGTCGATTCTCGACAAAGTTTACGCGCGTCTCGATGCGTCCACCGCCGACAAAGGAAAAGGTGTGGCCCCGGAGACGCCACCACCACCTCAAGATGTGGACGCTGAAGCCATTCTCTCTGCCATTTCCGCGAAGGAGCTCTTCTACCTCCTCCGAGCAAGATTCGAGTCGATGACGGAACTCGACGACGAGGAACGGCAGATGAAGAGGATGATGACTCAGCCCTTGACTTGCCGCGCTCAGGGCGAGTCCAGCGGGATCAGGCGCGACGATCAAGACGATGATCAAGATCGCCGCGAGGGGGAGAATAGGCCGCAAACCTCACAACCTCAAGGGCCCATACAAACGACGCCGCCCTCCTCCTCTGCACCTGAAACAACGCCCGCCGTAACAGAAACCTCACACCCCACTAGCCATAAATCCCACCCTATCAACCCCGAGTCACCAGCCAAATCGCCCTCACCTCCACCTACTACAGTCTCCAAAACTCTAAACGTCACATCGGCGTTAGAGACCACCCCCACACCGTCTCCACCCACAGTCTCCGAACCTCTAACTATCACACCGATGTTAGAGGTCACCACCACATCTACACACTCGACACCCAAATCATCCTTGCCAAAACCATCACCACAACTGAACCACCAGAATCTCCACCACAACCATCCCCACAATCCACAGACTCTTCCGACACAACACCCTCGCCACCACACAGCGACACTCCTCTCGACACCGACCCCAACATAGCTCCCGAGGACGTCTACTGCGCACAGAACGAGATAGAAGCCTACATCTTCAACGATGAATGGCTGTACACACCCGTCGATGCAGTAGCAGCTAGGAAGCTGGTGGAAAACGCTCGACGTCTGCTGATGAAAGCCTCACTAACGCTGATCAACACAGCAGACAACGAGGACGGAGAGGAGTACGACGCTGAACCGGCCGAGCTTGAGGACATCCTGCAATTCCAAGCGCAGCAAACTGAGGCCCCTGCTGCTCAAACGGATGTACCCACGGTGAATATACCGGAAGCACCGTGGGAAAACAAAAAGATCACGGCACCATTCCAAGAAGAGATCAGAAAGAGGATCTGGCGACGCAAGGAGCAGATCATCACCACCTTCGACGAGTATGAGCTGATGAACATCCAAAGTTGGAGCGAGAGAAAGAAGCAACTCTATCGATGGAGCCTTCTGTGCCACAAAAGCTCAAATAGGACGCTATCCGATGAGGAAAACATCGCTCAGGAAATGAGTCGGGCCCCCATCTGCAAAGTCACTGACCTTCGCCAAGAGTCCAAAGGACCTGTCCATTACCCAGTATTCACGGTAATGAGACAGGATGAGAGCTACTGTGAAGTCAGTGAGGCGGACTTCAAGTTTCTGCGCCTGGGCGACCTGTACAGCATGATAGAATCCATGAAGCAGTTCAGACTCGTCCTCAGAAGTTCTGGACACCTCGTACGTGCTGAACCGGTCACCATGGGATATGTGGCTATCAAACGCCACATGCTCCGACAGGTCAGATTCTTCGCCACCCACGATCTGCAGATGGCGGTGGAACACAATCTGAAGAAGGTAAATCTGACTCGCCCATCTTTCAAGAACGCGGACGACTACCGAGAAGGCGATGTGATCGACGGAGACGATCCGGCGGTCGTCTACTCGAACTATAAGGGAAAGATGAGGATGCTGCGCTGCTCTGAAGTGGCAAAGTTCTCGGATGGAACGCTCACAATCATCCAAGACAAACTAATGAAGATCTGCCGCATACTTTCAGAAGAAGATCCTCTATGCCGATCCAAGTTCGCGAAGCTCATTGACGCAATAGCCAATCGACTGGTACTTCGAAGGAACCTCCGCGCCTTCGAGTTCAAGCTAGGGCTTCGCGACACACTCACACGCTAATCCACCACCGCTACGCTCAAGATCCAAGACTCCCAACAATTGACACAAAGGGGGAGATTGTTAGGATATTTAATTAATTGTGTCAATAGTTTAAGTCTTGGGATTAATTTTGTAATTATCTTAAGCTTGGGCTTTAGACTAGATTGTAATTAATTAACGTTTAGTGATTGGGCCTTAATATACCTAGGGTTAATGTGGTATATAAGGTTTTACCAACTCACATTTGAAAGTAATCAAAGATCAAAGGCTTATCCAACTTTTTCACACACTACACACACTCAAAGGTGAGAACACTCCCTTATCATTCCATTAAAGCCTCTTTGATTCCTTGTTTGGTGCATTCGGGACCAACAAGAACTATTCAAAAGAATTTGTAGCGCTCGAGAATGATGAACTAACAATTATAGCGGAACATTGTCGTTGAGTCTTATGAGCTAAACTAAAAGTTTCCAACTTTAATATTCACTCAGTATTCAAATGTAAAATAGAAAATAAATATAAATCAAGAAAGATCCATTGCAGCAACGTGTCTTCAGTCATCAGAACAGCTATTATCTTCCACCCCTTTTGGCTACACCTTTTTGCAATTTGACGATATTTTTCTTTCATCTTCATAATCTTTCTTCAGCTTCTCATAATCAGTCTATTTATTCCTCAACTTTATTTCCAATAAGGAGATAGCATTGTTACGATGACCTATACCTATCACAAATAACATCAAGTCAAACATAACATGCAGATAAGCATAAAATCTAAATTATCATGCAATAAACAATTGTATCAAAACTATCAAATTAATAGAAACCCTAATGGCGCTTATTGTGAATGAACATAAATCCACTGGAAAATTGAAATGTTTTTGCATAAGACAGTAAGAACTCAATCAAGTGCTCTCTCTATATCTAATCATCAAATTAGAAAATGGTAACTTAGCCGAGGCTCCAAAATTAGAGCAACGAAGAAATGACAAGAAGAGCTAGAGATTCAAACCTTTGGTCTTGAATTAAAGTATATAAGTTAGCTAGATTCTCAGGATCATCATCAGTGGCTTTTTTTTGTATGTTTAAGTTATATTTTTCTCCTTTTCTCAGTTTGTTATTTTTGTCCTGTTAAAGACCGAGTGTCTGTCTTTATTTTATCCATATTTTGGACCAATGTGAAATGCATACTAGTTTTTTACTTGATCCATGTATCTATGAAAGAGAAACCATGAATTAATTAGAGCAGAAATAGCATTTGATTGAACATGAAATATTGTTGAAAGAACTATTCAAAAGAATTTGTAGCGCTCGAGAATGATGAACTAACAATTATAGCGGAACATTGTCGTTGAGTCTTACGAGCTAAATTAAAAGTTTCCAACTTTAATATTCACTCAGTATTCAAATGTAAAGTAGAAAATAAATATAAATCAAGAAAGATCCATTGCAGCAAAGTGTCTTCAGTCATCAGAAAGCTATTATCTTCCACCCCTTTTGGCTACACCTTTTTGCAATTTGACGATATTTTTCTTTCATCTTCATAATCTTTCTTCAGCTTCTCATAATCAGTCTATTTATTCCTCAACTTTATTTCCAATAAGGAGATAGCATTGTTACGATGACCTATACCTAGCACAATTAACATCAAGTCAAACACAACATGCAAATAAACATAAAATCAAAATTATCATGCAATAAACAATTGTATCAAAACTATCAAATTAATAGAAACCCTAATGGCGCTTATTGTGAATGAACATAAATCCACTGGAAAATTGAAATGTTTTTGCATAAGACAGTAAGAACTCAATCAAGTGCTCTCTCTATATCTAATCATCAAATTAGAAAATGGTAACTTAGCCGAGGCTCCAAAATTAGAGCAACGAAGAAATGACAAGAAGAGCTAGAGATTCAAACCTTTGGTCTTGAATTAAAGTATATAAGTTAGCTAGATTCTCAGGATCATCATCAGTGGCTTTGTTAGTATGTTTAAGTTATATTTTTCTCCTTTTCTCAGTTTGTTATTCTTGTCCTGTTAAAGACCGAGTGTCTGTCTTTAAGTTATCCATATTTTTGACCAATGTGAAATGCATACTAGTTTTTTACTTGATCCATGTATCTATGAAAGAGAAACCATGAATTAATTAGAGCAGACGTAGCATTTGATTGAACATGAAATATTGTTGAAAGAACTATTCAAAAGAATTTGTAGCGCTCGAGAATGATGAACTAACAATTATAGCGGAACATTGTCGTTGATTCTTATGAGCTAAACTAAAAGTTTCCAACTTTAATATTTACTCAGTATTCAAATGTAAAGTAGAAAATAAATATAAATCAAGAAAGATCCATTGCAGCAAAGTGTCTTCAGTCATCAGAAAAGTTATTATCTTCCACCCCTTTTGGCTACACCTTTTTGCAATTTGACGATATTTTTCTTTCATCTTCATAATCTTTCTTCAGCTTCTCATAATCAGTCTATTTATTCCTCAACTTTATTTCCAATAAGGAGATAGCATTGTTACGATGACCTATACCTATCACAATTAACATCAAGTCAAACACAACATGCAGATAACCATAAAATCAAAATTATCATGCAATAAACAATTGTATCAAAACTATCAAATTAATAGAAACCCTAATGGCGCTTATTGTGAATGAACATAAATCCACTGGAAAATTGAAATGTTTTTGCATAAGACAGTAAGAACTCAATCAAGTGCTCTCTCTATATCTAATCATCAAATTAGAAAATGGTAACTTAGCCGAGGCTCCAAAATTAGAGCAACGAAGAAATGACAAGAAGAGCTAGAGATTCAAACCTTTGGTCTTGAATTAAAGTATATAAGTTAGCTAGATTCTCAGGATCATCATCAGTGGCTTTTTTAGTATGTTTAAGTTATATTTTTCTCCTTTTCTCAGTTTGTTATTCTTGTCCTGTTAAAGACCGAGTGTCTGTCTTTAAGTTATCCATATTTTGGACCAATGTGAAATGCATACTAGTTTTTTACTTGATCCATGTATCTATGAAAGAGAAACCATGAATTAATTAGAGCAGAAATAGCATTTGATTGAACATGAAATATTGTTGAAAGAACTATTCAAAAGAATTTGTAGCGCTCGAGAATGATGAACTAACAATTATAGCGGAACATTGTCGTTGAGTCTTATGAGCTAAACTAAAAGTTTCCAACTTTAATATTCACTCAGTATTCAAATGTAAAGTAGAAAATAAATATAAATCAAGAAAGATCCATTGCAGCAAAGTGTCTTCAGTCATCAGAAAAGCTATTATCTTCCACCCCTTTTGGCTACACCTTTTTGCAATTTGACGATATTTTTCTTTCATCTCCATCATCTTTCTTCAGCTTCTCATAATCAGTCTATTTATTCCTCAACTTTATTTCCAATAAGGAGATAGCATTGTTACGATGACCTATACCTATCACAAATAAGATCAAGTCAAACACAACATGCAGATAAACATAAAATCAAAATTATCATGCAATAAACAATTGTATCAAAACTATCAAATTAATAGAAACCCTAATGGCGCTTATTGTGAATGAATATATATCCACTGGAAAATTGAAATGTTTTTGCATAAGACAGTAAGAACTCAATCAAATGCTCTCTATATCTAATCATTCGAAAATGGCAACTTAGACGAGGCTCCAAAATTAGAGCAACGAAGAAATGACAAGAAGAGCTAGAGATTCAAACCTTTGGTCTTGAATTAAAGTATATAAGTTAGCTAGATTCTCAGGATCATCATCAGTGGCTTTTTTAGTATGTTTAAGTTATATTTTTCTCCTTTTCTCAGTTTGTTATTCTTGTCCTGTTAAAGACCGAGTGTCTGTCTTTAAGTTATCCATATTTTGGACCAATTTGAAATGCATACTAGTTTTTTACTTGATCCATGTATCTATGAAAGAGAAACCATGAATTAATTAGAGCAGAAATAGCATTTGATTGAACATGAAATATTGTTGAAAGAACTATTCAAAAGAATTTGTAGCGCTCGTGAATGATGAACTAACAATTATAGCGGAACATTGTCGTTGAGTCTTATGAGCTAAACTAAAAGTTTCCAACTTTAATATTCACTCAGTATTCAAATGTAAAGTAGAAAATAAATATAAATCAAGAAAGATCCATTGCAGCAAAGTGTCTTCAGTCATCAGAACAGCTATTATCTTCCACCCCTTTTGTAATACCCGTAAAATTAATACGGGATTATTTTTGTAATGTCCGAAATTAATGAAGACGATTTTCGAACAAAATCGAATTTTCGGGAGCGAGCCGAAAAATATTAATTTGGGCAGAGGAAAAACAAGGGGGACGAAAATGTTTAAGAAACCCCAAGAAATAAAAATAGGTTGAATAATATTAGACCCCAAAATAAATTAGTAAAGGCCCAAGCTAAATGATAAATGGCCCAATTGAGTTAAAATAACAAGATAAAGACAAGTTTCCTCAATTTGAGGAAAACCCACGCCTTGTACCATAACCTTCATTAGATATTTTATAAAAATCATCATTTTGGCCAAAGATGATTACGTGAAGTAGATGCAAAGAAGAAAAACAAAACCCTCAGTTGTGACTTGATAAAACCAACGAAGCCAAATAAAAAGAAAAACTCATTTCTCAAACCTTCGATCATCGTGAGTAGAGCAAAAGGAAAGGAATTAGGCAAAAATCAAGAAAGGAAAGGAGTCGAACTAAGGAGGTGAGAATTCCAATCTATAAACTCATATAATTATTTCTTTGGTTAAAGGGATTAGTTAATATGTTTGATATAATAGTGGCGAACGAAGGAAGAGCAGATTTTAGGCAAGCTCGAGCTCACGTCGATCTTCAAGCCAAGAAATTAGTCGAAATTTAGCTTGGAGGATAGGTAGGTGGTTTATACCCCTACAAACCCTTTTTAAAGCGTATTACATTCCGTAAAATTATTAGAATTCGATTGGAAGGCCATTCGAATTCATACTTTTAAGTTTTATGATTTTTATTAATTTTCGTGGTATGTTATTATGTGCTATGAAGTGATTTCGAACTCAATATATGAGTTCTTGGGCTAGATGAGTTAACTGATGTGTTTATGTGACGATGAACTTGTTAAATTTCTGGAAAATTAGGGTTCGTTCATGATTCGCGAAATATGTAGTAGAAACAATGAAATTTGGTGCTTTGCGGGTTGGATTCGTGAATTGGGAGTTTTGCGAATCGGGAAATGATATGTTTTGCGGGTTGGAATAATTTGCGAATTAGGTGTAGATGGTTTGCGGGTTGATTTTAAGTTAGCGGGCCATTCTTTACTTTGCGAATCGTGAGAGAGAGAAAAACTTTGCGGGCCGTGTTATTTTGCGAATCGTGAGAGAGAGAAAAACTTTGCGGGCCGTGTTATTTTGCGAATCGGGTGAGAAATTATTTTAAAGGAAAGTAGAATTGGCCGAATTGATTTACGGGTCGCGCAAGTGTTTCGCGGGCCCAAGTATTTTGCGAACTGTGTGAGTGAAATGGTTTTCGCGGGTCAAAATTGGGATTTCGCGGGTTGAAGCTGCTTTGCGAATTGTGAGATAAGTCGCGGGCCGATTTTGAGTTTCGCGGGCCGACTTAATTTCGCGGGGTGATTCCTGTGAGTGACGTCGGGCTTCGCGCGGGCTTCAAAGTGGATTTCGCGGGCCTAATCGAACGATTTGCGAATTCGGCGATGGTTTTGCGAATTTGAATTTTGACTCGAAGTTTGCGGGTTGACCAAGTTTTAAAACGGCGATTCGCGAAGCGCGAGTGATTTCGCGAAGTCGGGTGTTGACCCGATAGTTTCGCGGGTTGACCAGCTTTTAAATGTGGGTTTCGGGCGATTATTGACCTGGGCTTTGACCAGCGATTTAATTTTGGGCTTCTGCCCTATTTTGGCCCCAAAAAGTTTAAATAAGATTATTTTCAGCCCAAGTTAATTTTAAAATAAAATACTTTCGTATTATGATATATAAATAGAGTCAACCCATATTTTAAAGTATAAATAATTTTGGGATTTTAAAACCTTCGGCCTAGTATCGAATTTTAATAAAATATAATATTTTCCGTGTTTTACTATTTACTATTGTAAGAAATGTGATGTGTTCATGTGATTGATTTTATGTGCATATCACGACATGCACGGGTGAGAGTGATGATGATGTACCGTATTCATACGGTGACGCCTTATGGTGTCGGATGAGTGGGGTAGAGTTACCGATGTTGGTAGTCAGGTCTAGACTCGATAGGGCACCTGGTGGGAGAGGGGGTTTGCGACACCCATCTACTCGGGATTGAGCCACCCGAGGTGTACACCACCGGTTACTATTTGGCTCAGGGACGGCAGACAGATGTGAGATTCCTGTCTACCCGGGTAGTGGTAGACTACTCGGGGCGTTACACCGAGGTGTAACACCGTCGGGATGAGATTGTGTGCGGAGGGAGCGACCCGGCGAGGCCGGCGTGGGCTACCGCATGATTATGGCGTACCTTGCCATGCGCGCGTGGGTGCCGAGTCTAGCCTAGGGCCCTGATATGTGATGAGACGTGTGATAGGTCGAGCGTGCATATTTCATGTGAGAGGACATGGGATTGGGTTGAGTGCACGCACACATACGCATTGCATGTTTTTACTACCACCTACTGGGCGTTTTCGCTCAGGGTTTTATTTTATAGGTGAGACTGCGCCCGACACCGATGGGTGTCAGGGTTAGCTGTAGGCAGGCTGGCGGCGGTGACTCCACGGGCTTTTGAGGGCGGAGCGGTACATGGGACGCGACCTGTGGAGAGGCATAGTTTAGTTTAGTCGGGTTAGATTTTGGGGCTTCGGCCGATGTATATAGTAACGACTTTTGTAAACCCGACTTTTGATATATTATGTATATTATTTTATTAAGAGTTTTTAATTAATCGGGTCCTTCGCGACTCCTGTTGCGGAAATCCGCCAACTAATTTAATTAGGAAGTAGGGTCGCCACAGGTGGTATCAGAGCGTTAGGTTTTAGGTTCTGAAGACTGTCCATGTACCGCCGCTCAGAAGCCGGGAGAACCAGCCTTGCCTGTAAGTGTTATATGCTATTGTGATTATGTGAGTTGATATGTGTTCGTTTATGTGCGCTAGCTAGCATTCGAGAATGTCGAGAGGAAGACCTAGACGAGAGTTCGTAGGAGAAACGAGTCGACGGGACGAACCTGAGTCCCCGACTCCTGAACACGACACTATCCGACGGTTGACTGAATTAATCCAACGACAGTCAGACCAAATCAACAACCTCATAAATCACCAAAGCTCATCTGAGCACCGTTCCTCCCCGCAGCCCGATCGTGTGGAAATTATCGGGGAGAGGTTTCGCAAACTCAATCCTCCAAATTTCGCCGAGGCCACTAACCCTGCGGTGGCTGAAGATTGGATCGGCACGATTGAAGACCTTTTCGTATATAGTCGCGTGCCGAACAACGAAAAAGTGTTGTGCGCCGTTTCCCTACTTCGGGGAAGCGCGCGATTCTGGTGGAACACCGTGAAGGTGTTAGAAGATCCCGCTGCTATGACGTGGGAGCGTTTCAGAGAATTATTCTACGAAAAGTACTTCACTGCTCACGACCAAGAGCAGCGGATGTACGAGTTCATGAACCTGAAACAAGGGCGAATGCCAGTTGCGGAATACATTCGCAAGTTCGAGGAGTTATCCCGCTTCGCTCCTCATCTCGTAGCAACGAACGCTCTCAAAGTTACGAGATTCCTTCGGGGACTGAAACCCGAATTCTACCGAGACCTCAGCGTGGCAGGTGTGCGCCAGCTGGAATTTCGTCAGGCAACAGAACGGGCCTTAATTGCTGAGCAGGCAGAAGGTGTAGTAAGGGAAGCTCAGGAAGTGAACCGGAAGAGGGAGGCTCAGCAAGGCGGAAGCAGTCAGAAACGCCCATTCTTCGGCAAGGGCCCGAAGAATAGAGGAAATCGAGCGGGTCAGCAGATGTGGCGCCCGAACACTTATCAGGGACCGACCAACGTCCCTAATCGACCACCGAACCCGGCGCCCCAATGCCAACAATGCGGGCGGAACCACTTTGGCGTCTGCTACGGACCTCGGCCGGGACAGAGTCTTCAATGCTTTCGATGTGGAGAGACCGGACATATAGCATGGAACTGCACGAAGGGTCGGCCTCTACCACAGAATCAACCACAGAAACTGATTCGACCTCCACCAGTGTCTGCGAGAGTTTTCACATTGACGAATGAGGAGGCGGAGGCGAATCCAGCCGTAGTGACTGGTACGTTGAACATCTTTCACGTACCGACTTCCATTCTGATTGACTCCGGAGCCACACATTCGTTTGTGTCGGCCAGTTTTGTGACCCGGGCGGGAATATATCCTACCCATTCTTCGTGCAACTATATAGTTTCCTTGCCCCACGGAGACCCAACTAGGACGAACTTAGTAGTAGGAAACTGTCCTGTGAGAATTGAGGGTCGGGAATTGAATGTAGATTTGATAGTGATTCCGATGAATGATTACGACATCATATTCGGGATGGATTGGCTCTCGAAGTACGGAGCAATCATAGACTGTGCGAAGAAAGTAGTTAGGTTTCAATCGACCGAGGGAGGCGAGTTTGAATTTTCGGGAAAGGTGAACAATAGAACAATCCCTAGGATTTCTGCTTTGAAAGCTCAGCGACTCGTGAATACGGGTTGCGAAGCATTTTTGATCTTTGCGGTGAAAGCCGAAGAATCTCCTCAGCCAAAGCTAGAGGAAGTTCCTATAGTAAAGGAGTATCCCGATGTGTTTCCCGAGGATCTCCCGGGTTTACCGCCGGATCGGGAGATTGAATTCGTAATCGATCTTGTGCCCGGAGCTGCCCCCATTTCTAAAGCCCCGTATCGATTAGCACCGAATGAATTGCGGGAATTGAAGGAGCAATTGGAAGAACTGTTGCAAAAGGGTTTTATTCAGCCCAGTTTCTCGCCCTGGGGAGCCCCGGTACTTTTTGTTAAGAAGAAAGACGGGTCGATGAGATTGTGTATAGATTATCGTGAACTCAATAAAATCACGATAAAGAACAAGTACCCCTTACCGAGGATAGATGATTTATTCGATCAATTACAAGGGGCAACGGTGTTCTCAAAGATCGACCTGCGTTCCGGTTATCATCAGTTGAAAATTCGTGAAAAGGATGTCCCGAAAACTGCGTTCAGCACGAGGTACGGCCACTACGAATTCTTGGTCATGCCTTTCGGGCTAACGAATGCTCCTGCCGCTTTCATGGATCTGATGAATCGAGTATTTAAGGAGTTCCTAGACCGTTTCGTTATAGTGTTTATCGATGATATCCTCGTATACTCGAAGACGAAGGAAGAACACGAAGAACATCTGAGAACGGTCCTTGGAATTCTTCGGGAGAAACAGCTGTTCGCTAAGTTTAAGAAATGCGAATTTTGGTTGGAACAAGTGGCCTTTCTGGGGCACATCATTTCGGGGAGCGGAATTTCGGTGGACCCTAGTAAGATTGAGGCAATAGAAAATTGGCCACGACCGACCACTCCCACTGAAGTAAGGAGTTTTCTCGGGCTTGCTGGATATTATCGGAAGTTTATCAAAGACTTTTCCAGCATTGCCTCAACGCTCACAAACCTGACAAAGAAGAATGTCTCGTTCAAATGGACTGAACAGTGCGAGCAAAGTTTCCAGGAGTTGAAGAAGAGACTGACGACTGCTCCAGTTTTAGCAATACCGTCGGGCACTGAAGGATTCTCGGTGTATAGTGACGCCTCGAAGAACGGCTTGGGGTGCGTGTTAATGCAGAACGGGAAGGTAATCGCTTACGCCTCCCGACAGTTGAAGCCGTACGAGAAGAATTATCCCGCCCACGATCTTGAACTCGCCGCAGTAGTGTTTGCTCTCAAAATTTGGCGACACTATCTGTACGGAGAAAGGTGCGAGATCTTTACAGATCATAAGAGTCTGAAGTACTTCTTCACACAGAAGGAGTTAAATATGAGGCAAAGACGCTGGCTAGAACTAGTGAAGGACTACGACTGCGTGATAAATTATCACCCAGGAAAAGCTAATGTAGTCGCAGACGCGTTGAGCCGGAAAGCTGTGAATACCGAATTGTGCCAACTCGGAGTTGAAGTAGTTCACTTCGGGGAGATTGAGACGAGATTGGCAGCGCTGACTCTCAAACCGACGCTGTTAGATCGGATCATCGAAGTGCAAAAAGTAGACGAGCTGTATTTGAAGGTTCGAGATGAACGAGATGAAAATGTCCCGTCAGACTTTGAATTTCGAGAAGACGGCAGCTTACGATTCAGAAATCGGTTGTACGTGCCTAAAGATGAAGAAATCCGTCGGACGCTGATGACAGAGGCACATGCGACAATCTACTCAGTGCATCCTGGTGCCACGAAGATGTATCGGGATTTGCGAACGAATTACTGGTGGCCAGGAATGAAGAGAGATGTCGCTACTTTCGTAAGCCGATGTCTGACTTGTCAACAGATCAAGGCAGAACACCAAAGGCCGGCAGGAATGTTGCAACCGTTGACGGTTCCCGAGTGGAAGTGGGACCACATAACCATGGATTTTGTCGTCGGATTACCCAAGACGGTGAAAGGACATGATGCAATTTGGGTAGTCGTTGATAGATTAACGAAATCTGCCCACTTTCTACCGATCAACCAGACATATCCCATGGAGAAGTTCGCAGAACTGTACATTCAAGAAATAGTGAGACTACATGGGATTCCGATGTCGATCGTTTCCGATCGCGATTCAAGATTTCTATCTCAATTCTGGGAGAGCTTACAGAAGGCGTTAGGGACCAAACTGTCGTTTAGTTCAGCCTATCATCCCCAGACGGACGGACAATCGGAAAGGACGATCCAGACGCTCGAAGATATGTTAAGGGCGTGTGTTCTGGATTTCCGAGGAAGTTGGAGTAAGTACCTCCCATTGATTGAATTTTCGTATAACAACAGCTTTCAAGCGACGATCGGGATGGCACCTTACGAAGCCTTGTATGGGCGTAAATGCCGATCCCCAGTACATTGGGATGAAATCGGCGAGAAGGCGCTATTAGGTCCTGAAATGGTTCGTGAGATGACCGAAGCTGTTAGTAAAATTCGGGAGAGGATGCAAACGGCCCAAAGTCGTCAGAAGAGTTACGCTGATAAGAGACGAAGGCCGTTGAAATTTGAAGAACGATCAAGTCTTCTTGAAAATATCACCGATGAAAGGAGTTAAGAGATTCGGACGGAAAGGAAAGTTGAGTCCGAGATACATAGGACCCTTCCATATTTTGAAAAGGGTCGGTGAAGTAGCGTACCAGCTAGAACTGCCTACTTCACTAGCACAAGTCCATGACGTCTTCCATGTATCTACGTTACGGAAGTACGTTTCGGATCCAAGTCATGTGCTACGAAGCGAGACGCTTCATCAACAATTGAGACCGGATCTAAGCTATGAAGAAAGGCCGGTAGAGATTTTAATGTATGAGGTGAAGCGACTACGAAATAAGAATATCCCCCTAGTAAAGGTCTTGTGGCGGAACCAGACAATGGAGGAAGCCACTTGGGAGCGAGAAGATGAGATGAGAGAGAAGTACCCCGAGTTGTTTACGACGACTTAAATTTCGGGGACGAAATTTCTGTAAGGGGGGGAGGATGTAATACCCGTAAAATTAATACGGGATTATTTTTGTAATGTCCGAAATTAATGAAGACGATTTTCGAACAAAATCGAATTTTCGGGAGCGAGCCGAAAAATATTAATTTGGGCAGAGGAAAAACAAGGGGGACGAAAATGTTTAAGAAACCCCAAGAAATAAAAATAGGTTGAATAATATTAGACCCCAAATAAATTAGTAAAGGCCCAAGCTAAATGATAAATGGCCCAATTGAGTTAAAATAACAAGATAAAGACAAGTTTCCTCAATTTGAGGAAAACCCACGCCTTGTACCATAACCTTCATTAGATATTTTATAAAAATCATCATTTTGGCCAAAGATGATTACGTGAAGTAGATGCAAAGAAGAAAAACAAAACCCTCAGTTGTGACTTGATAAAACCAACGAAGCCAAATAAAAGAAAAACTCATTTCTCAAACCTTCGATCATCGTGAGTAGAGCAAAAGGAAAGGAATTAGGCAAAAATCAAGAAAGGAAAGGAGTCGAACTAAGGAGGTGAGAATTCCAATCTATAAACTCATATAATTATTTCTTTGGTTAAAGGGATTAGTTAATATGTTTGATATAATAGTGGCGAACGAAGGAAGAGCAGATTTTAGGCAAGCTCGAGCTCACGTCGATCTTCAAGCCAAGAAATTAGTCGAAATTTAGCTTGGAGGATAGGTAGGTGGTTTATACCCCTACAAACCCTTTTTAAAGCGTATTACATTCCGTAAAATTATTAGAATTCGATTGGAAGGCCATTCGAATTCATACTTTTAAGTTTTATGATTTTTATTAATTTTCGTGGTATGTTATTATGTGCTATGAAGTGATTTCGAACTCAATATATGAGTTCTTGGGCTAGATGAGTTAACTGATGTGTTTATGTGACGATGAACTTGTTAAATTTCTGGAAAATTAGGGTTCGTTCATGATTCGCGAAATATGTAGTAGAAACAATGAAAATTTGGTGCTTTGCGGGTTGGATTCGTGAATTGGGAGTTTTGCGAATCGGGAAATGATATGTTTTGCGGGTTGGAATAATTTGCGATATTAGGTGTAGATTTTATTAAGAGTTTTTTAATTAATCGGGTTCCTTCGCGAATCCTGTTGCGGAAATCCGCCAACTATTTAATTAGGGAAGTGAGGGTCGAAAAACTTTTGGCTACACCTTTTTGCGAATTTGACGATATTTTTTTTCATCTTCATAATCTTTGGCCAGCTCTCTAATCAGTCTATTTATTCCTCAACTTTATTTCCAATAAGGAGATAGCATTGTTACGATGACCTATACCTATCACAAATAACATCAAGTCAAACACAACATGCAGATAAACATAAAATCAAAATTATCATGCAATAAACAATTGTATCAAAACTATCTGTTAGGATATTTAATTGATTGTGTCAATAGTTTAAGTCTTGGGATTAATTTTGTAATTATCTTTAGCTTGGGCTTTAGACTAGATTGTAATTAATGTATATTTAGTGATTGGGCCTTAATATACCTAGGGTTAATGTGGTATATAAGGAATTACCAACTCACTTTTGAAAGTAATCAAAGATCAAAGGCTTATCCAAATTTTTCACACAACACACACACACTCAAAGGTGAGAATACTCCCTTTTCATTCCATTAAAGCCTCTTTGATTCCTTGTTTGGTGCATTCGGGACCAACAAGTGGTATCAGAGCAAACGTGGATCGATCTGCACTGATTTGAATCCAGTTTCGTTCGATTCCAAGAAAGATCAAAGGTGTTTTGAGCAAAATTTTACTTTCGGGCATTTTGAGCTTGGTTTCGGGTTTTGATGATTCGTTTTTGTGTTTAAAATCTTTCCCCAGATCGATTCTATGCTAAAATGTTTTTAGAACACTTTTGGATCAGTTTTAACGAGTTTTGAGCAAGATTTAAGCAAAAGTTCTTCAGAAAAAGTCATTTCAGTCATTCTCTGTTTTTGGTCGATTTGATCCATTTTTTGTTGTTTTTAGCTCACAAATCGGTCGATTATGTGTTTAGGGAAGAATTTCTGATGCTTAGGATCAAGTTTGAGCGATTTTGGTTGAGATCTGAGTGAAAACGGACGATTTTCTGGCAAGAAACCGCGTGAAAGCAATGGAACAGTACTAACGTGTTCTTGACCGCGAAATTTTGTGCTTGATCGTTCAAGTCCGCGAAATTTCCATGACCGCGAAAATTGATCCCGAGAAATTTTAAAACCGCGAAACCTTCCCTTATACTGCATTTTTTCGCAACTGCCTATTTTCAAGATCCGAGAATTTTAAAACCGCGAAACTTTCCCTTATACTGCATTTTTTCGCAACTGCCTACTTTAAGAATCCGAGAAATTCTAAACCGCGAAACTTTTATTTATACTACATTTTTCGCAACTGCCTATTTTCAAGATCCGAGAATTTTAAGCCGCGAAACTTTCACTTATACAACATTTTTTTCGCAACTGTTTACTTTCATAATCCGAGAAATTCCATATCCAAGAAAGCTTATTCCAAGAATTTCTTTTGGCCGCGAAAATTTTCTCAACCTGCGAAAGTTTTATAACTTGCGAAAATTCTCTTGCGAAACTTTAAAATTCTCAACGTGCGAAAGTTTTATAACTTACAAAAATTCTCTTGCGAAGCTTAAAAAGTCTTAACTTGCGAAATTCTTCAACTTGCGAATTTTTTTTTTCTTTTTCTTTTCTAACGTGTTAAATTCTTCTAGAGTTAAAATTTTCTCGGGTTGAATCTTTCTCAAACCTATTCAAGATTTGATCCTTACACTTTAGTACTATCACCCTAGACCACTTTTGACATAAATTATTTTTCTCGCCTCAAATCTCGCTCTTAAATTTCTAGAACTTCTCCTAATTTCAAGATATATTTTCCCTTCATACATTATCGACCATCACACACGCTCACCTAGTTCACAGAAATTCTTTAAAGAATTTTTCACAAACTCTACTCGTTAAACTCATCTCTCATATCGTTCGTTACTAACTCTCTCATCTATACAAGATCAAAACCACGGACGATTCGACTGCACCGACCATGTCTACCACGAATGACATCTCCACAGTGGGCTCCGACACCAGGCCTCCGATGCTGCGACAAGGCGACTACAGCATATGGACAAACCGGTTCCTCACGTTCATCAGGAACAAAGGCGCACCACTCTCTCAATATCTTCTGGACTCCATCTTCAACGGCCCAGCACAGTTCTGGACAATCATCCCTGCACAGCCAAACGCAAACCCTCCCATGGATGAACGCCGCACTCCAAGAGGTCCCATCAATGAGGATGAACTAGCTCGCGTACAGGCCGACGAGACTGCCAAAGGATACCTCTTCCAGGCTATGGGCAACGAAGTCTATGCTCACATCGAGTGCTGCACAACTGCTAAAGAATATGGGATGAACTCGTAGAAATCATGGCAGGCACAACTGAAAGTGCTCAAGGGAGGAAATCAGCCTGTCTCTCACAGTATGAACACTTCCAAGCCTACGAAGGAGAGGAGCTGCGTGACACGTACCTCAGATACCTGAAGGTCATCAATGAACTCAAGAAAGCCAGGATCTCGAGGGACAAATTCGATATCAACAACCGCTTTCTTGGAAGCCTCAAACCACAATGGGGCAATGCAATCGTGATGATGATTCAGAGTAAGGACCTCTCCAACACTTCCATCCATGCTCTTTATGACAGTCTGTCTGCCTATGCTCCATACGTGCACCTCAGTCCACCAACACTCGAGTCGACCCACTGGCCCTCCTCTCAAACAAAACCAATGAACGATCTTCCACCACTAAGACCAAACAGAACAAAGGGAAGCTACCAGCTGTTGTATCTGACACCTCTTCAGGATCCGAAGCTGATACAGAATCAGACGAAGATGTTCGTGATATACGCAAGCAACTGGCAATGCTCACTAAGTTGGTCTCAAAGAAGATCGGGAAAAAATCCTCATCCTCTTCCAATCGCCAAAGAACCTATAGCGGCATCAAAAAGACCACTCCCACAGAGGAAGCCAAGCCAACAAAGAAAGAAGAGGACTCCGCACCTCAAAAGTCCGTGAAGTGCTTTCGGTGTGGAAAGATGGGGCACTTTGCCAAGAATGCCACGCCCCACGCGTAAAGGACTCCGGCTACTACGACCGTAAGGCCAGAATGACCCGCAAGGTGGAAAGTGGGAAAGTTCTACTCACCGAAGAAGCGGAATGGGTGAATGACACTTCAGAAGACGAGGAGCCTAAGGATGAAGATTGATGCATGGCAAGGCTGGTCGAACATGACGAGGACGAGGAGATGGGTCACACCAGTGAAAACACAGCTAATACTCCTACCAACGCTCCGTCTGAGGTACGAATCTCACACCTAGATGATGTGTTTACTCACCGACACGCCATTAAGAAACCCACCGTAGACGCTAGGGATTATGATGAACTTAAGCTAAAATTTGAAAACAACTATGCCTTACTTAGTCTAAAAGTAGAAGAACTTGCTTGTGCAAACGAACGTCTAATGGCCTCTGAAGCTTTAGTCAAACGTCTGCAAAGCAAGAACAAACAAAGTGAGACTAAGGTTAAGGAAACTACACTAGCCATTAGTTCATGTGAAACTTCTCGCCTCCTGACGGCCTCCCAATATGAACTGCGTACGAAGGAAAGGGTTAGGCTATACCGCAAGGTGAAAGAACTTGAAGAGCAACTTCACCTTAGAAACGAAAACTCACGCATCTTATGCCTATTGAACCAACCAGTGGAAACAGAATTCTACAACGCCCGGGGGGGGGATCGGACTGTCTAGCAATTGCAATCCAACACCGCTAACAGTTAAAAGATATAACATGTGCAACACTGCATTCTTGCAAACAAGCTCCCCCGCAGCTTAAGCCATTTGTGAGATCATCCTCCGCTGCCATCTCAGAAGAAACAAGAGAACAGAACATTCATTGGGCAGAAATCGCGTTTGACTACACAGAGCTGAACAATAGAGATAAGACTGAGGTATCCTCACTCTCGGAGGATGTCGAAACCTTACTCCCAAACAAAGAACAGGAAGTTGCTTTTCACGATGTGCTCTCTCGCACTTACATCCCAAAGAAACTACTACTCATAGCAGAACTAGAACGACAACTAGAAGTAGAAAGGAAGGCCTTTGCAAAAGAGCGAGATGAGCTACTTAGCAAAATCTACACACTAGAAAAATTTCCCAATACGAACTATCCCTCCACATCGAGTCAAGTACCCGATTCTCAAACATGTAAATGTAAGAGGACGGCGAAAATGACTCCTGAAGCTGACATATGTTCTAACACTAACTCTAGTATTCTTATGGATACAGGGAATGTGAGTTCGACGTCTCTGGGAGGCAGCTCGTATCAGACAAAGGCGAATCCACTCTTCGATGACAAGAAGAAAAAACCATCCTATATTCGTCCTTCCTCTCTATGTACTGAATCCCAATATCCTAAGGTCGTAGACAATTATGTTGCCAAAACTTATCTTTCTTTTACCAAACTTATGTCTATGTGCTGCTGCAATGATTTTGTTCTCCCACGTTTTCATGAATATGAAACACATGAACACGCAACACTCCGACCTCACAAGCGAACCTTCTCTACGACGTCTTGGAATTCTCCCATCTCGCCAAAACCTAAGATCAAGCGAAAACGTCTCTCGTCGTCAAACGCAAACTCACCTACTACTCGCAAGCCAAAGGCGACCAAAATCGAAGCACGAAAACAACAACCACGTTACCCACGTCAATTCATGTATACGGCGCCATACATGCAAGCATGAATTAGGAAAATATGGGTTAGAAAAACCACAATCCCGCCTAATCAAACAAACGACAAAGGGAAAGCTAAATTAGAATCAACACAATCTGATTTAGAATCCACATTTCCCATTAAGCGCATGAAAATTTTACTTGTATCACAAGAATGCCCCGTCAGTAATCGGGGACCCAACATTTGCTAATGATTGCAGGTCTGTCATGTGTGGTATCTAGACTCGGATTGCTCCACACACATGACGGGGAACAAGGAGCTGCTGAGCAACTTCTCCGAGCGCTATCTCGGAAGGGTCTCCTTCGGAAACAGTCAAATGGCGCCAATTCTCGGAACTGGTGATCTCGTCCATGACAAACTGACGATCAAGGGCATCTCTTACGTTGAGGGTTTGAGCTACAATCTCTTCAGCATTGGTCGTTTCTGCGACAAAGGATACAAGGTTCTCTTCGAATCTGATATCTGCAGCATTATAGATGCCTCGGGACTGCCACTTCTTTCTGGAACGCGCACGTCTCACCTCTACGTACTCAATCTCACGACCTCTCGACCAGTATGCCTTCTCTCTCGGGCTGCACCCAAGTTGAATGATCTATGGCACCCTCGTCTTTCACATCTCAATTTCAAGACTATCAACAAACTGCGTCAAGATAAACTCGTCAACGGTCTACCCCAACTAACATATCATAAGGAACACCTCTGCTCTGCCTGTGAATTGGGGAAGATGAAGCGATCGTCTCACATATCCAAGGAAACACCGTCCTCTAAGCTCATCCTCGAGCTCTTACATATGGATCTATGTGGCCCAATGCCTACGGCCACACTCGGAGGAAGACGGTATATTCTTGTGATTGTCGACGATTTTTCACGCTACACATGGACGAAAGTCATTCGTACAAAGGATGAAGTTCCTGATATAATTATTGAGTTTGTTGTTACGTCCCAAACTCTTCATCAACAGAAGGTTCGGTTATCAGAACTGACAACGGAACTGAGTTTAAGAACAAGAAGCTCAGTGATTTCTATGCCACTCAGGGCATCACTCAGCAGTTCTCAGCTGTGAAGACACCGGAACAGAATGGTGTTGTTGAGCGTAAGAATAGGACACTAGTTGAAGCAGCTAGGACTCTGCTCATCCAATCCGGCCTTCCTCACTCTCTTTGGGGCGAAGCTATTCAAACGGCTGTTACACACAGAACCGGGCTACCATTCACAAGAGATTCAACCGCACCCCATACGAGATGCTGAATAACCGCCGTATCCCAGATATATCTTATCTATGGGTCTTCGGTTGCCGATGTTTTGTTGCCAATGATCGCCAACATCTTGGGAAGCTTGATCCAAAAGCTCTCGAAGGAATCTTTGTTGGATATTCGCTGAACTCGAAGGCATACAGAGTCTATCTTAAAGAGAAACGATCTGTCATTGAAAGCACAAATGTCACATTTGACGAAAGCGAAGGCGACCTCATGGCTTCTGCTCATATCAGTCCAGAACCAGGACTTCTTCAGTCGTTGACGAAAGGTCAACCTTCAACGGGGGGAACTTCCTCATCTGAGGGCAATTCTGGTGAACTGGATCTCGATCTGCTCTTCGAGTACTTCTATCCAGTCCCCAAGACTCCCGTCACCACCACTCAACCTACCGCTGCACCCACTCCACCAACACCACCAGCTATCGGCAATGATGTCGTCCCGCCAAACTTAGATGATCTCAACCTCAACGAAGACGACACTTTACCCAACCCTGGGAACATTGCTGATTCTGATGCTGAACCCTCTCAATCTACCACGGTTGAGATCTCTTCTTCGGACACCGAACCTCAATCTAATGAGCCTCCAATAGATGCAAATGCGGCCAGCTCCTCACAGACAAATGTACCACTTTGGGCTCGCTCTCATCCTACAGACCAGATTATTGGGGATCCCACATCCGGTGTCTCAACGCGTTCGGCTACGATGAATGAAAGTCTGTTCGCTTGCTATCTCAGTCAAGCTGAACCATCACGAGTAGCTGAAGCTCTCAATGATCCTGATTGGCTGATTGCAATGCAGGAGGAAATAAATCAGTTTGAACGTTTACAAGTCTGGGAACTCGTACCACGCCCTCACAACAGATCCATTATCGGCACGAAATGGATCTTCAAGAACAAAAAGGATGAAGACGGTGTTGTCATCCGCAATAAAGCAAGACTTGTGGTCAAGGGGTACAACCAACAAGAGGGCATCGACTACGATGAAACTTTTGCCCCCGTCGCCAGGATCGAAGCAATACGAATGTTTCTTGCATTTGCTGCTCACAAGAACTTCAAAGTCTACCAAATAGACGTGAAGACTGCATTTCTGAATGGATTTCTCAAAGAAGAAGTGTACGTCGATCAACCTGAAGGGTTCTTGAGCGAAGAGTTTCCTCATCACGTTTATCGACTCTACAAGGCTCTCTACGGACTAAAACAGGCTCCCCGAGCTTGGTATGACGTCCTTTCAGATTTCCTCGTTCAGTCTGGATTCAAGAAAGGATCTCTGGATACAACCCTCTTCACCAAGCGGAGTGGCCCGGACATCATGATCGTACAGATATATGTCGATGACATCATTTTCGGATCAACTAAACCACAACTATGTGAAGAGTTCGCAGAACTAATGAAGGAGAAGTTTGAAATGAGTATGATGGGCGAGCTGAATTTCTTTCTTGGTCTTCAAGTAAAGCAACTCCCCGACGGAATCTTCATCAACCAGTCCAAATACATCCATGACATCCTCGAGAAATATGGAATGAAGGATGCTAAGACTGCTGCAACACCTATGTCTCCCTCTGGTCGACCCGACGCGGACCCATCTGGTGCTCCTGTTGACCAAACCATCTATCGAGGGATAATAGGATCTCTTCTGTACCTCACTGCTAGTCGACCGGATATCGTTCTCTCGACAGGAATCTGCGCTCGTTTCCAGGCTACACCTAAGGAATCCCACCTCACTGCTGTCAAAAGGATTCTCCGCTATCTCAAAGGAACACCCAATCTGGGTTTGTGGTACCCCACTCAATCGGACTTCAAGCTGGTTGGATTCTCTGACTCGGATTACGCTGGATGCAAGATGGATCGGAAAAGCACCTCTGGAGCTGCACACTTCTTGGGCGGTAAACTCGTAAGTTGGTCGTCTCGAAAACAAAACTGTGTCTCAACTTCGTCAACGGAGGCAGAGTATGTCGCCGCTGCTAGTTGTTGTTCACAGCTTTTGTGGATGAGAACCCAACTACGAGATTTTAATATTCATGTCGATAAAATTCCCATTTACTGTGACTCAAAGAGTGCGATAGCGATGACGAGTAATCCGGTACATCACTCGAGAACAAAACACATAGACATTCGTCACCACTTCATCAAAGAACATGTCGAACAAGGGACGATTGAACTGCACTACGTCACAACCGAAGATCAACTGGCCGACATTTTTACAAAACCGTTGGATGTCAAACGATTCCAACACCTTGTGACTATGTTGGGCATGTTGAATCTTCCGTTGTGATCTATCGACCCCTACATGAACTTTGATAAAGTGTACATATTTCCTTTTCACTTCACTCCATTTTCTATGTGTCTCCTTGATTATGTCTGTTGAGGGGGAGTTTTCGATTAAGGGGGAGCGTCTGATTTTTCCATTATGTAAAAAGGGATTTTTAGATTAAGGGGGAGTTTCTGGTTAAAGTTTGGTCAAACTGAGTCAAATTGGACTGATTAAAATGTTTTGGGTTGAATTTTAAAATTTCTGGTCAAACAAGGTCAAAATTGGACCCAATTTTGACCAAGCCCGCGAAAATCATATCTGGACCCAGCTTTGACCAAGCCCATGAATTTCGGCCCATTTACACAAAATTTCGCATGAACAGTGCCTAAAACCCCTAAAACCCCAAAACCCTTAACGTTATTCACTATCCTAAAATTCCCGAGAAAATTCAAAACCTTCGCAACCCCTTTCTTAAAATTTCGCAACTCCCCGCATCGATTCGTCGTCAAATCTGCTCTCAAATTGTCGCAAATCAGCTGTTCGGTATAAATACGCCTCAAACTAGTCAATTTTCGCTCATTTTATCCTGTTTTGCCTCGTATAGATTAAATCTGTTAGGTTACGCCTAAATTTTCTCGGCTCTGAATCGAATGCATGCTTCGTTCTTTATGTTTAATATCCCCAAATATGCATTGCCCATTCAGTTACGAGTCGATTCAGCCCAGATTATAGCTTTTTGGTTGAGATTTGAGTAGGTCTAAGGCTAAAATCATTGCGTCGTTTCGCTGCTTTCGCACTGTGTTCTTCACCGCGAAAATTCTCAAGAAAAATTTGCTTTAAAACGTTAATTTTCGCTGCTACAGTGAGGACAGTTCCGCGAAAATTTTTCCGAGAAATTTCTTACGATTGAAAGTTTCGCTACTACAGTGAGTGAGGTTCCGCGAAATTTTATCCGAGAAATTTCCAGCACTAAAATTTCGCTGCTACAGTGACTAAGGAAATGCGAAACTTTCATTCGAGAATTTACATAAATTTAACTTTTTTTCGCTGCTACAGTATGTGAAGTCCCGCGAAAGTTTATCTGAGAAACTTTTTATTATTCACGTCAATACTTTCTCTGCTACAGTGAGTGTCACCCCGCGAAAATCTTATAACACATCACTTCATACGACATACTTTCGCATCTCCACTCCTTCGCAACCACAATGAAACACAAAAAATTTCTCAATGCATAAAGTTTTTTTTCTTCCGCGAAACTTTCATATAACTTGCGAAATTTTCAGATGTATGCGAAATTTGACTCAGAATGTGAAATCGCTTAAACTTGCGAAAATTTACCTTATAAGCAAAAATTCATATATGCGAAAATTTCCCTATTTGCATCCTTATATGCGAAAATTTTGCTTACATGCGAAATTTCTTTCATACATACGAAATTTTCCAAAAATGCGACAATTTCCTCGACATTTCAACGTGTTATAATCTGCGAAATTTTCCCTAACATGCGAAATCTTACACAAATTGCAAATTATTTTTTTTATGACTATGTGTCTTACTTAGCACATATTCTCATCTCCTATAAACATTTTCGCGAAAATTCCCTTATTTGCTTCAATTCTATGTCTTGTTGTATTATTTTCGCAACTTAATCTGTGCTAACCGTGCTACAATTTCTGTCAAGCACAGATATGACTAACACAAATCGCGAAGCACTTGAAGCACTTGAGGCCGTCGCAATACAAAGAGATGTCGCTCGCATCGAACTCAACAAGCGTACATATGTCCCACCAACCGATGAGATCTTCCCAACGAGTCAATGGGCGGCCTTGATTCCCAACAACTACATGGTGGACTTGGACAGCTTTCGGTGCGATGCTCCCGTCATTATAGAAATCCTCAAAGGGCACCCACTTCGCCACGCCTTCACACATGGCGAGCCAGAAGCACAGGTGTACCTTCAACAATTCTGGCATACACTGCAGATAGCGGGACCACTCCATCTTGCCAAAACCTATCCGCCCAAATTGATCAAGAAACGGTGGTCCTCAATCGCAAAATAGTGCAAGAAGTGCTTCAACTCCCCGTCTACACACCCTATGACCCACTACCAACGCACGATCAACTTATTGAAGACATTGACCGACTGGGCTACCAACCAGATACCAAGAAGAAGAAGGGCCCACTTGTCCTCAGTGAAGTCACCACCCGCAACCTACCTCAACCTTGGCGAACTCTGTACCTGCTGGTGAACAAGTGCTTGTCGGAAAGCATGCCGGTCAGGACCGCGGAAATCTTCAGATCCTCACCATCCTAACCGGCATCGCCCACAACCGGAAGTACAACTACGCGGACATCATCTGGATGGATCTCGTCGCGATGATCCAACGTCGCGACCGGGAAGTCGCAAAGGGAGTCACTAACCGCTTCATCCCTTACATGCGGTGGCTCCCAGCCTTCATCAGACACTTCCGCATGCACTCCACCAGCATTCGCATGCGGCCGGCAGCCGAACACTTCGCCATCCCAACAGTTGAGAAGTTCGCCAAGAAAAACACCCCGGCGAAGGATCGAAACGCAATGATAATTCCGGACGAAGTTCTCGCCTACGCCGACCAGACAAATCCACACGTCCGCGAATATCGCATATCAACCGCCTCTTTCCGAGAAAGCCCCAGACCACTATCCACTGTCCCTACGGAGCAGATCAACCCCACTGCTCCCAACCCCGGGACTAGCCAAAACCCCACCACCACCTCCAAAAAGTCCTCGAGTCGCGCCGCATCCTCTTCCACGCGCGCTCCGAAAAAACGGTCGCGAGAGGATGACGTAAGCCGCCCCACGGAGCGCCGATCGAAACAAAAGCACGATCGACCTCCTCCGCCACAGATAAGCCGAGCCGAACCAGTAGGTACAGGAGGTGATGTGTTCACCTCCCGAGTAGAAGTCGTGGCATCTGGCTCAACCACGCAAACTACCCCACCAACCCACTTATCTTCCTCTCTACAGGAAGATATTTCATTCCACGAGGAGCCTCGTATACCATCGACATCCCACTTGGAGATAGTCGATGTTGAAACAAGCAGTCCCTCGCCTCAGACTGCATCCTCTTCATGCACCTCGAGTCTAGTGCCCTCACTCCCCATAGTTTCATACGTTTCTAGGACACATACACCTTCCACTGCACCACAGAGTCTTCGTGACTCTATCAGAACGCTCGGTGATGTCTCTGTGACTGAGAGCGGAAGACCTAGCACGGCCAACATCACAACAACCGTGAGCCTAGGCCATCATACGATTGAGTCTGTCTCATCGATGATGCCAACGGGAAGTCTGAGTGACCCCGTCTTTTCCCGACCTGTGCAAACGGGCGGCCGATCAGCGATCTTCTCCGATTCGGTGACAGTTGGACATCTTCGTGATTCCAACTTGTTAGACTTACCCCAGTTCGTGACCGAGACCGCGTTAGAGACTCGTCTTCAAGAGTTTGCAAAGACTCTTGAGGCGTCTATCCTCGATAAAGTCTACGCGCGTCTCGATGCGTCCACCGTCGACAAGGGCAAAGGTGTGGCCCCGGAGACGCCACCACCTACACAAAACGTGGACGCCGAGGCTGTTCTATCCGCCATTTCCGCCAAGGAGCTCTTCTACATCCTCAGAGCTCACTTCGAATCAATGACGGAACCTGACGAGGAGGAACGGCAAATGAAGGCAATAATCACACAACCAATGGCTTGCCGCACACAAGGCGAGTCTAGCAGGATCAGGCACGACGATCAAGATGATGATCAAGATCGCCGCGAGGGGGAGAATAGGCAGCTGGGCTCACAATCCCAAGGACTCATGCAATCGACGCTGCCCTCCTCTGTACCTGAACGAACGCCCGCAGCAGAAACCTCACACCCCACTAGCCATAAATCCCATCTCATTTACCCTGAGCCACTAGCCAAATCACCCTCACCACCACCCACCACCGTCTCCGAAACTCTAATCGTCACATCGACATTAGAGACCACCTCTATACCTTCTCCACCCACCATTTCAGAACCTCTGACTGTCACATCGACGTTAGAGGTCACCACCATCTACACCACCCGTTACTCAAATCATCCTCGCCAAAACCATCACCTCAATCGAACCACCAGAATCTCCACCAATTCCATCCCCACAATCCACAAACTCCTCCGACGCTACACCCTCGCCACCACATAGCCATACCCCTCTCAACATCGATTCTAACCCGGCTTCCGAGGATGTCTACTGCGCACAGAACGAGATCGAAGCCTACATCTTCAACGATGAATGGCTATACACGCCCGCCGATGCAGTAGCAGCTAGGAAGTTGGTGGAAAATGCTCGACGTCTGCTCATGGAGGCCTCGCTAACGCTGATCAACACCGCAGACGACGAGAACGGAGAGGAATACGACGCTGAATCGGCCGAGCTCGAGAACATCCTACAATTCCAAGCGCAGCAAACTGAGGCCCCTGCTGCTCAAACGGATGTACCCACGGTGAATATACCGGAAGCACCGTGGGAAAACAAAAAGATAACCGCGCCGTTTCAAGAAGAGATCAGGAAGAGGATCTGGCGGCGCAAGGAGCAGATCATCACAACCTTCGACGAGTACGAGCTGATGAACATCCAAAATTGGAGCGAGAGAAAGAAGCAGCTCTATCGATGGAGACTTCTGTGCCACAAATGCTCAAATAGGACGCTATCCGATGAGGAAAACATCGCTCAGGAAATAAGTCGGGCCCCCATCTGCAAAGTCACTGACCTCCGCCAAGAGTCCAAAGGACCTGTCCATTACCCAGTATTCACGGTAATGAGGCAGGATGAGAGCTACTGTGAAGTCAGTGAGGCGGACTTCAAGTTTCTGCGCCTGGGCGACCTGTACAGCATGCTGGAATCCATGAAGCAGTTCAGACTCGTCCTCAGAAGTTCTGGACATCTCATACGTGCTTAACCGGTCACCATGGGATATGTGGCTATTAAACGCCACATGCTCCGACAGGTCAGATTCTTCGCCACCCATGATCTGCAGATGGCGGTGGAGCACAACCTAAAGAAGGTGAATCTGACTCGCCCATCTTTCAAGAACGCGGACGACTACCGAGAGGGCGATGTGATCGACGGAGACGATCCGGCGGTCGCCTACTCGAACTATAAGGGAAAGATGAGGATGCTGCGCTGCTCTGAAGTGGCAAAGTTCTCGGATGGAACGCTCACCATCATCCAAGACAAACTAATGAAGATCTGCCGCATACTTTCAGAAGAAGATCCTCTCTGCCGATCCAAGGAAGCTCATTGACGCTATAGCTAATCGACTGGTACTTCGAAGGAACCTCCGCGCCTTCGAGTTCAAGCTAGGGCTTCGCGACACACTCACACGCTAAACCACCACTGCTACGCTCAAGATCCAAGACTCCCGACAATTGACCAAAGGGGGAGATTGTTAGGATATTTAATTGATTGTGTCAATAGTTTAAGTCTTGGGATTAATTTTGTAATTATCTTTAGCTTGGGCTTTAGACTAGATTGTAATTAATGTATATTTAGTGATTGGGCCTTAATATACCTAGGGTTAATGTGGTATATAAGGAATTACCAACTCACTTTTGAAAGTAATCAAAGATCAAAGGCTTATCCAAATTTTTCACACAACACACAAACTCAAAGGTGAGAATACTCCCTTTTCATTCCATTAAAGCCTCTTTGATTCCTTGTTTGGTGCATTCGGGACCAACACTATCAAATTAATAGAAACCCTAATGGCGCTTATTGTGAATGAACATAAATCCACTGGAAAATTGAAATGTTTTTGCATAAGACAGTAAGAACTCAATCAAGTGCTCTCTCTATATCTAATCATCAAATTAGAAAATGGTAACTTAGCCGAGGCTCCAAAATTAGAGCAACGAAGAAATGACAAGAAGAGCTAGAGATTCAAACCTTTGGTCTTGAATTAAAGTATATAAGTTAGCTAGATTCTCAGGATCATCATCAGTGGCTTTTTTTTGTATGTTTAAGTTATATTTTTCTCCTTTTCTCAGTTTGTTATTTTTGTCTTGTTAAAGACCGAGTGTCTGTCTTTAAGTTATCCATATTTTGGACCAATGTGAAATGCATACTAGTTTTTTACTTGATCCATGTATCTATGAAAGAGAAACCATGAATTAATTAGAGCAGAAATAGCATTTGATTGAACATGAAATATTGTTGAAAGAACTATTCAAAAGAATTTGTAGCGCTCGAGAATGATGAACTAACAATTATAGCGGAACATTGTCGTTGAGTCTTATGAGCTAAACTAAAAGTTTCCAACTTTAATATTCACTCAGTATTCAAATGTAAAGTAGAAAATAAATATAAATCAAGAAAGATCCATTGCAGCAAAGTGTCTTCAGTCATCAGAAAAGCTATTATCTTCCACCCCTTTTGGCTACACCTTTTTGCAATTTGACGATATTTTTCTTTCATCTTTATAATCTTTCTTCAGCTTCTCATAATCAGTCTATTTATTCCTCAACTTTATTTCCAATAAGGAGATAGCATTGTTACGATGACCTATACCTATCACAAATAACATCAAGTCAAACACAACATGCAGATAAACATAAAATCAAAATTATCATGCAATAAACAATTGTATCAAAACTATCAAATTAATAGAAACCCTAATGGCGCTTATTGTGAATGAACATAAATCCACTGGAAAATTGAAATGTTTTTGCATAAGACAGTAAGAACTCAATCAAGTGCTCTCTCTATATCTAATCATCAAATTAGAAAATGGTAACTTAGCCGAGGCTCCAAAATTAGAGCAACGAAGAAATGACAAGAAGAGCTAGAGATTCAAACCTTTGGTCTTGAATTAAAGTATATAAGTTAGCTAGATTCTCAGGATCATCATCAGTGGCTTTTTTAGTATGTTTAAGTTATATTTTTCTCCTTTCTCAGTTTGTTATTCTTGTCCTGTTAAAGACCGAGTGTTTGTCTTTAAGTTATCCATATTTTGGACCAATGTGAAATGCATACTAGTTTTTTACTTGATCCATGTATCTATGAAAGAGAAACCATGAATTAATTAGAGCAGAAATAGCATTTGATTGAACATGAAATATTGTTGAAAGAACTATTCAAAAGAATTTGTAGCGCTCGAGAATGATGAACTAACAATTATAGCGGAACATTGTCGTTGAGTCTTATGAGCTAAACTAAAAGTTTCCAACTTTAATATTCACTCAGTATTCAAATGTAAAGTAGAAAATAAATATAAATCAAGAAAGATCCATTGCAGCAAAGTGTCTTCAGTCATCAGAAAAGCTATTATCTTCCACCCCTTTTGGCTACACCTTTTTGCAATTTGACGATATTTTTCTTTCATCTTCATAATCTTTCTTCAGCTTCTCATAATCAGTCTATTTATTCCTCAACTTTATTTCCAATAAGGAGATAGCATTGTTACGATGACCTATACCTATCACAAATAACATCAAGTCAAACACAACATGCAGATAAACATAAAATCAAAATTATCATGCAATAAACAATTGTATCAAAACTATCAAATTAATAGAAACCCTAATGGCGCTTATTGTGAATGAATATAAATCCACTGGAAAATTGAAATGTTTTTGCATAAGACAGTAAGAACTCAATCAAATGCTCTCTCTATATCTAATCATTCGAAAATGGCAACTTAGACGAGGCTCCAAAATTAGAGCAACGAAGAAATGACAAGAAGAGCTAGAGATTCAAACCTTTGGTCTTGAATTAAAGTATATAAGTTAGCTAGATTCTCAGGATCATCATCAGTGGCTTTTTTAGTATGTTTAAGTTATATTTTTCTCCTTTTCTCAGTTTGTTATTCTTGTCCTGTTAAAGACCGAGTGTCTGTCTTTAAGTTATCCATATTTTGGACCAATGTGAAATGCATACTAGTTTTTTACTTGATCCATGTATCTATGAAAGAGAAACCATGAATTAATTAGAGCAGAAATAGCATTTGATTGAACATGAAATATTGTTGAAAGAACTATTCAAAAGAATTTGTAGCGCTCGAGAATGATGAACTAACAATTATAGCGGAACATTGTCGTTGAGTCTTATGCGCTAAACTAAAAGTTTCCAACTTTAATATTCACTCAGTATTCAAATGTAAAGTAGAAAATAAATATAAATCAAGAAAGATCCATTGCAGCAAAGTGTCTTCAGTCATCAGAACAGCTATTATCTTCCACCCCTTTTGGCTACAACTTTTTGCAATTTGACGATATTTTTCTTTCATCTTCATAATCTTTCTTCAGCTTCTCATAATCAGTCTATTTATTCCTCAACTTTATTTCCAATAAGGAGATAGCATTGTTACGATGACCTATACCTATCACAAATAACATCAAGTCAAACACAACATGCAGATAAACATAAAATCAAAATTATCATGCAATAAACAATTGTATCAAAACTATCAAATTAATAGAAACCCTAATGGCGCTTATTGTGAATGAACATAAATCCACTGGAAAATTGAAATGTTTTTGCATAAGACAGTAAGAACTCAATCAAGTGCTCTCTCAATATCTAATCATCAAATTAGAAAATGGTAACTTAGCCGAGGCTCCAAAATTAGAGCAACGAAGAAATGACAAGAAGAGCTAGAGATTCAAACCTTTGGTCTTGAATTAAAGTATATAAGTTAGCTAGATTCTCAGGATCATCATCAGTGGCTTTTTTTGTATGTTTAAGTTATATTTTTCTCCTTTTCTCAGTTTGTTATTTTTGTCCTGTTAAAGACCGAGTGTCTGTCTTTAAGTTATCCATATTTTGGACCAATGTGAAATGCATACTAGTTTTTTACTTGATCCATGTATCTATGAAAGAGAAACCATGAATTAATTAGAGCAGAAATAGCATTTGATTGAACATGAAATATTGTTGAAAGAACTATTCAAAAGAATTTGTAGCGCTCGAGAATGATGAACTAACAATTATAGCGGAACATTGTCGTTGAGTCTTATGAGCTAAACTAAAAGTTTCCAACTTTAATATTCACTCAGTATTCAAATGTAAAGTAGAAAATAAATATAAATCAAGAAAGATCCATTGCAGCAAAGTGTTTTCAGTCATCAGAAAAGCTATTATAGTCCACCCCTTTTGGCTACACCTTTTTGCAATTTGACGATATTTTTCTTTCATCTTCATAATCTTTCTTCAGCTTCTCATAACCAGTCTATTTATTCCTCAACTTTATTTCCAATAAGGAGATAGCATTGTTACGATGACCTATACCTATCACAAATAACATCAAGTCAAACACAACATGCAGATAAACATAAAATCAAAATTATCATGCAATAAACAATTGTATCAAAACTATCAAATTAATACAAACCCTAATGGCGCTTATTGTGAATGAACATAAATCCTCTGGAAAATTGAAATGTTTTTGCATAAGACAGTAAGAACTCAATCAAGTGCTCTCTCTATATCTAATCATCAAATTAGAAAATGGTAACTTAGCCGAGGCTCCAAAATTAGAGCAACGAAGAAATGACAAGAAGAGCTAGAGATTCAAACCTTTGGTCTTGAATTAAAGTATATAAGTTAGCTAGATTCTCAGGATCATCAGCAGTGGCTTTTTTAGTATGTTTAAGTTATATTTTTCTCTTTTTCTCAGTTTGTTATTTTTATCCTGTTAAAGACCGAGTGTCTGTCTTTAAGTTATCCATATTTTGGACCAATGTGAAATGCATACTAGTTTTTTACTTGATCCATGTATCTATGAAAGAGAAACCATGAATTAATTAGAGCAGAAATAGCGTTTGATTGAACATGAAATATTGTTGAAAGAACTATTCAAAAGAATTTGTAGCGCTCGAGAATGATGAACTAACAATTATAGCGGATCATTGTCGTTGAGTCTTATGAGCTAAACTAAAAGTTTCCAACTTTAATATTCACTCAGTATTCAAATGTAAAGTAGAAAATAAATATAAATCAAGAAAGATCCATTGCAGCAAAGTGTTTTCAGTCATCAGAAAAGCTATTATCTTCCACCCCTTTTGGCTACACCTTTTTGCAATTTGACGATATTTTTCTTTCATCTTCATAATCTTTCTTCAGCTTCTCATAATCAGTCTATTTATTCCTCAACTTTATTTCCAATAAGGAGATAGCATTGTTACGATGACCTATACCTATCACAAATAACATCAAGTCAAACACAACATGCAGATAAACATAAAATCAAAATTATCATGCAATAAACAATTGTATCAAAACTATCAAATTAATAGAAACCCTAATGGCGCTTATTGTGAATGAACATAAATCCTCTGGAAAATTGAAATGTTTTTGCATAAGACAGTAAGAACTCAATCAAGTGCTCTCTCTATATCTAATCATCAAATTAGAAAATGGTAACTTAGCCGAGGCTCCAAAATTAGAGCAACGAAGAAATGACAAGAAGAGCTAGAGATTCAAACCTTTGGTCTTGAATTAAAGTATATAAGTTAGCTAGATTCTCAGGATCATCATCAGTGACTTTTTTAGTATGTTTAAGTTATATTTTTCTTCTTTTCTCAGTTTGTTATTTTTGTCCTGTTAAAGACCGAGTGTCTGTCTTTAAGTTATCCATATTTTGGACCAATGTGAAATGCATACTAGTTTTTTACTTGATCCATGTATCTATGAAAGAGAAACCATGAATTAATTAGAGCAGAAATAGCATCTGATTGAACATGAAATATTGTTGAAAGAACTATTCAAAAGAATTTGTAGCGCTCGAGAATGATGAACTAACAATTATAGCGGAACATTGTCGTTGAGTCTTATGAGCTAAACTAAAAGTTTCCAACTTTAATATTCACTCAGTATTCAAATGTAAAGTAGAAAATAAATATAAATCAAGAAAGATCCATTGCAGCAAAGTGTTTTCAGTCATCAGAACAGCTATTATCTTCCACCCCTTTTGGCTACACCTTTTTGCAATTTGACGATATTTTTCTTTCATCTTCATAATCTTTCTTCAGCTTCTCATAATCAGTCTATTTATTCCTCAACTTTATTTCCAATAAGGAGATAGCATTGTTACGATGACCTATACCTATCACAAATAACATCAAGTCAAACACAACATGCAGATAAACATAAAACCAAAATTATCATGCAATAAACAATTGTATCAAAACTATCAAATTAATAGAAACCCTAATGGCGCTTATTGTGAATGAACATAAATCCACTGGAAAATTGAAATGTTTTTGCATAAGACAGTAAGAACTCAATCAAGTGCACTCTCTATATCTAATCATCAAATTAGAAAATGGTAACTTAGCTGAGGCTCCAAAATTAGAGCAACGAAGAAATGACAAGAAGAGCTAGAGATTCAAACCTTTGGTCTTGAATTAAAGTATATAAGTTAGCTAGATTCTCAGGATCATCATCAGTGGCTTTTTTTTGTATGTTTAAGTTATATTTTTCTCCTTTTCTCAGTTTGTTATTTTTGTCCGGTTAAAGACCGAGTGTCTGTCTTTAAGTTATCCATATTTTGGACCAATGTGAAATGCATACTAGTTTTTTACTTGATCCATGTATCTATGAAAGAGAAACCATGAATTAATTAGAGCAGAAATAGCATTTGATTGAACATGAAATATTGTTGAAAGAACTATTCAAAAGAATTTGTAGCGCTCGAGAATGATGAACTAACAATTATAGCGGAACATTGTCGTTGAGTCTTATGCGCTAAACTAAAAGTTTCCAACTTTAATATTCACTCAGTATTCAAATGTAAAGTAGAAAATAAATATAAATCAAGAAAGATCCATTGCAGCAAAGTGTCTTCAGTCATCAGAACAGCTATTATCTTCCACCCCTTTTGGCTACACCTTTTTGCAATTTGACGATATTTTTCTTTCATCTTCATAATCTTTCTTCAGCTTCTCATAATCAGTCTATTTATTCCTCAACTTTATTTCCAATAAGGAGATAGCATTGTTACGATGACCTATACCTATCACAAATAACATCAAGTCAAACACAACATGCAGATAAACATAAAATCAAAATTATCATGCAATAAACAATTGTATCAAAACTATCAAATTAATAGAAACCCTAATGGCGCTTATTGTGAATGAACATAAATCCACTGGAAAATTGAAATGTTTTTGCATAAGACAGTAAGAACTCAATCAAGTGCTCTCTCTATATCTAATCATCAAATTAGAAAATGGTAACTTAGCCGAGGCTCCAAAATTAGAGCAACGAAGAAATGACAAGAAGAGCTAGAGATTCAAACCTTTGGTCTTGAATTAAAGTATATAAGTTAGCTAGATTCTCAGGATCATCAGCAGTGGCTTTTTTAGTATGTTTAAGTTATATTTTTCTCTTTTTCTCAGTTTGTTATTTTTATCCTGTTAAAGACCGAGTGTCTGTCTTTAAGTTATCCATATTTTGGACCAATGTGAAATGCATACTAGTTTTTTACTTGATCCATGTATCTATGAAAGAGAAACCATGAATTAATTAGAGCAGAAATAGCATTTGATTGAACATGAAATATTGTTGAAAGAACTATTCAAAAGAATTTGTAGCGCTCGAGAATGATGAACTAACAATTATAGCGGATCATTGTCGTTGAGTCTTATGAGCTAAACTAAAAGTTTCCAACTTTAATATTCACTCAGTATTCAAATGTAAAGTAGAAAATAAATATAAATCAAGAAAGATCCATTGCAGCAAAGTGTTTTCAGTCATCAGAAAAGCTATTATCTTCCACCCCTTTTGGCTACACCTTTTTGCAATTTGACGATATTTTTCTTTCATCTTCATAATCTTTCTTCAGCTTCTCATAATCAGTCTATTTATTCCTCAACTTTATTTCCAATAAGGAGATAGCATTGTTACGATGACCTATACCTATCACAAATAACATCAAGTCAAACACAACATGCAGATAAACATAAAATCAAAATTATCATGCAATAAACAATTGTATCAAAACTATCAAATTAATAGAAACCCTAATGGCGCTTATTGTGAATGAACATAAATCCACTGGAAAATTGAAATGTTTTTGCATAAGACAGTAAGAACTCAATCAAGTGCTCTCTCTATATCTAATCATCAAATTAGAAAATGGTAACTTAGCCGAGGCTCCAAAATTAGAGCAACGAAGAAATGACAAGAAGAGCTAGAGATTCAAACCTTTGGTCTTGAATTAAAGTATATAAGTTAGCTAGATTCTCAGGATCATCAGCAGTGGCTTTTTTAGTATGTTTAAGTTATATTTTTCTCCTTTTCTCAGTTTGTTATTTTTATCCTGTTAAAGACCGAGTGTCTGTCTTTAAGTTATCCATATTTTGGACCAATGTGAAATGCATACTAGTTTTTTACTTGATCCATGTATCTATGAAAGAGAAACCATGAATTAATTAGAGCAGAAATAGCATTTGATTGAACATGAAATATTGTTGAAAGAACTATTCAAAAGAATTTGTAGCGCTCGAGAATGATGAACTAACAATTATAGCGGAACATTGTCGTTGAGTCTTATGAGCTAAACTAAAAGTTTCCAACTTTAATATTCACTCAGTATTCAAATGTAAAGTAGAAAATAAATATAAATCAAGAAAGATCCATTGCAGCAAAGTGTCTTCAGTCATCAGAAAAGCTATTATCTTCCACCCCTTTTGGCTACACCTTTTTGCAATTTGACGATATTTTTCTTTCATCTTCATAATCTTTCTTCAGCTTCTCATAATCAGTCTATTTATTCCTCAACTTTATTTCCAATAAGGAGATAGCATTGTTACGATGACCTATACCTATCACAAATAACATCAAGTCAAACACAACATGCAGATAAACATAAAATCAAAATTATCATGCAATAAACAATTGTATCAAAACTATCAAATTAATAGAAACCCTAATGGCGCTTATTGTGAATGAACATAAATCCACTGGAAAATTGAAATGTTTTTGCATAAGACAGTAAGAACTCAATCAAGTGCTCTCTCTATATCTAATCATCAAATTAGAAAATGGTAACTTAGCCGAGGCTCCAAAATTAGAGCAACGAAGAAATGACAAGAAGAGCTAGAGATTCAAACCTTTGGTCTTGAATTAAAGTATATAAGTTAGCTAGATTCTCAGGATCATCATCAGTGGCTTTTTTAGTATGTTTAAGTTATATTTTTCTCCTTTTCTCAGTTTGTTATTTTTGTCCTGTTAAAGACCGAGTGTCTGTCTTTAAGTTATCCATATTTTGGACCAATGTGAAATGCATACTAGTTTTTTACTTGATCCATGTATCTATGAAAGAGAAACCATGAATTAATTAGAGCAGAAATAGCATTTGATTGAACATGAAATATTGTTGAAAGAACTATTCAAAAGAATTTGTAGCGCTCGAGAATGATGAACTAACAATTATAGCGGAACATTGTCGTTGAGTCTTATGAGCTAAACTAAAAGTTTCCAACTTTAATATTCACTCAGTATTCAAATGTAAAGTAGAAAATAAATATAAATCAAGAAAGATCCATTGCAGCAAAGTGTCTTCAGTCATCAGAAAAGCTATTATCTTCCACCCCTTTTGGCTACACCTTTTTGCAATTTGACGATATTTTTCTTTCATCTTCATAATCTTTCTTCAGCTTCTCATAATCAGTCTATTTATTCCTCAACTTTATTTCCAATAAGGAGATAGCATTGTTACGATGACCTATACCTATCACAAATAACATCAAGTCAAACACAACATGCAGATAAACATAAAATCAAAATTATCATGCAATAAACAATTGTATCAAAACTATCAAATTAATAGAAACCCTAATGGCGCTTATTGTGAATGAACATAAATCCACTGGAAAATTGAAATGTTTTTGCATAAGACAGTAAGAACTCAATCAAGTGCTCTCTCTATATCTAATCATCAAATTAGAAAATGGTAACTTAGCTGAGGCTCCAAAATTAGAGCAACGAAGAAATGACAAGAAGAGCTAGAGATTCAAACCTTTGGTCTTGAATTAAAGTATATAAGTTAGCTAGATTCTCAGGATCATCATCAGTGGCTTTTTTTTGTATGTTTAAGTTATATTTTTCTCCTTTTCTCAGTTTGTTATTTTTGTCCTGTTAAAGACCGAGTGTCTGTCTTTAAGTTATCCATATTTTGGACCAATGTGAAATGCATACTAGTTTTTTACTTGATCCATGTATCTATGAAAGAGAAACCATGAATTAATTAGAGCAGAAATAGCATTTGATTGAACATGAAATATTGTTGAAAGAACTATTCAAAAGAATTTGTAGCGCTCGAGAATGATGAACTAACAATTATAGCGGAACATTGTCGTTGAGTCTTATGAGCTAAACTAAAAGTTTCCAACTTTAATATTCACTCAGTATTCAAATGTAAAGTAGAAAATAAATATAAATCAAGAAAGATCCATTGCAGCAAAGTGTCTTCAGTCATCAGAAAAGCTATTATCTTCCACCCCTTTTGGCTACACCTTTTTGCAATTTGACGATATTTTTCTTTCATCTTCATAATCTTTCTTCAGCTTCTCATAATCAGTCTATTTATTCCTCAACTTTATTTCCAATAAGGAGATAGCATTGTTACGATGACCTATACCTATCACAAATAACATCAAGTCAAACACAACATGCAGATAAACATAAAATCAAAATTATCATGCAATAAACAATTGTATCAAAACTATCAAATTAATAGAAACCCTAATGGCGCTTATTGTGAATGAATATAAATCCACTGGAAAATTGAAATGTTTTTGCATAAGACAGTAAGAACTCAATCAAATGCTCTCTCTATATCTAATCATTCGAAAATGGCAACTTAGCCGAGGCTCCAAAATTAGAGCAACGAAGAAATGACAAGAAGAGCTAGAGATTCAAACCTTTGGTCTTGAATTAAAGTATATAAGTTAGCTAGATTCTCAGGATCATCAGCAGTGGCTTTTTTAGTATGTTTAAGTTATATTTTTCTCCTTTTCTCAGTTTGTTATTTTTATCCTGTTAAAGACCGAGTGTCTGTCTTTAAGTTATCCATATTTTGGACCAATGTGAAATGCATAGTTTTTTACTTGATCCATATATCTATGAAAGAGAAACCATGAATTAATTAGAGCAGAAATAGCATTTGATTGAACATGAAATATTGTTGAAAGAACTATTCAAAAGAATTTGTAGCGCTCGAGAATGATGAACTAACAATTATAGCGGAACATTGTCGTTGAGTCTTATGAGCTAAACTAAAAGTTTCCAACTTTAATATTCACTCAGTATTCAAATGTAAAGTAGAAAATAAATATAAATCAAGAAAGATCCATTGCAGCAAAGTGTCTTCAGTCATCAGAAAAGCTATTATCTTCCACCCCTTTTGGCTACACCTTTTTGCAATTTGACGATATTTTTCTTTCATCTTCATAATCTTTCTTCAGCTTCTCATAATCAGTCTATTTATTCCTCAACTTTATTTCCAATAAGGAGATAGCATTGTTACGATGACCTATACCTATCACAAATAACATCAAGTCAAACACAACATGCAGATAAACATAAAATCAAAATTATCATGCAATAAACAATTGTATCAAAACTATCAAATTAATAGAAACCCTAATGGCGCTTATTGTGAATGAATATAAATCCACTGGAAAATTGAAATGTTTTTGCATAAGACAGTAAGAACTCAATCAAGTGCTCTCTCTATATCTAATCATTCGAAAATGGTAACTTAGCCGAGGCTCCAAAATTAGAGCAACGAAGAAATGACAAGAAGAGCTAGAGATTCAAACCTTTGGTCTTGAATTAAAGTATATAAGTTAGCTAGATTCTCAGGATCATCATCAGTGGCTTTTTTAGTATGTTTAAGTTATATTTTTCTCCTTTTCTCAGTTTGTTATTTTTGTCCTGTTAAAGACCGAGTGTCTGTCTTTAAGTTATCCATATTTTGGACCAATGTGAAATGCATACTAGTTTTTTACTTGATCCATGTATCTATGAAAGAGAAACCATGAATTAATTAGAGCAGAAATAGCATTTGATTGAACATGAAATATTGTTGAAAGAACTATTCAAAAGAATTTGTAGCGCTCGAGAATGATGAACTAACAATTATAGCGGAACATTGTCGTTGAGTCTTATGAGCTAAACTAAAAGTTTCCAACTTTAATATTCACTCAGTATTCAAATGTAAAGTAGAAAATAAATATAAATCAAGAAAGATCCATTGCAGCAAAGTGTCTTCAGTCATCAGAAAAGCTATTATCTTCCACCCCTTTTGGCTACACCTTTTTGCAATTTGACGATATTTTTCTTTCATCTTCATAATCTTTCTTCAGCTTCTCATAATCAGTCTATTTATTCCTCAACTTTATTTCCAATAAGGAGATAGCATTGTTACGATGACCTATACCTATCACAAATAACATCAAGTCAAACACAACATGCAGATAAACATAAAATCAAAATTATCATGCAATAAACAATTGTATCAAAACTATCAAATTAATAGAAACCCTAATGGCGCTTATTGTGAATGAATATAAATCCACTGGAAAATTGAAATGTTTTTGCATAAGACAGTAAGAACTCAATCAAGTGCTCTCTCTATATCTAATCTAATCATTCGAAAATGGTAACTTAGCCGAGGCTCCAAAATTAGAGCAACGAAGAAATGACAAGAAGAGCTAGAGATTCAAACCTTTGGTCTTGAATTAAAGTATATAAGTTAGCTAGATTCTCAGGATCATCAGCAGTGGCTTTTTTAGTATGTTTAAGTTATATTTTTCTCCTTTTCTCAGTTTGTTATTTTTGTCCTGTTAAAGACCGAGTGTCTGTCTTTAAGTTATCCATATTTTGGACCAATGTGAAATGCATACTAGTTTTTTACTTGATCCATGTATCTATGAAAGAGAAACCATGAATTAATTAGAGCAGAAATAGCATTTGATTGAACATGAAATATTGTTGAAAGAACTATTCAAAAGAATTTGTAGCGCTCGAGAATGATGAACTAACAATTATAGCGGAACATTGTCGTTGAGTCTTATGAGCTAAACTAAAAGTTTCCAACTTTAATATTCACTCAGTATTCAAATGTAAAGTAGAAAATAAATATAAATCAAGAAAGATCCATTGCAGCAAAGTGTCTTCAGTCATCAGAAAAGCTATTATCTTCCACCCCTTTTGGCTACACCTTTTTGCAATTTGACGATATTTTTCTTTCATCTTCATAATCTTTCTTCAGCTTCTCATAATCAGTCTATTTATTCCTCAACTTTATTTCCAATAAGGAGATAGCATTGTTACGATGACCTATACCTATCACAAATAACATCATGTCAAACACAACATGCAGATAAACATAAAATCAAAATTATCATGCAATAAACAATTGTATCAAACTATCAAATTAATAGAAACCCTCTTGGCGCTTATTGTAAATGAACATAAATCCACTGGAAAATTGAACTGTTTTTGCATAAGACAGTAAGAACGCAATCAAGTGCTCTCTCTATATCTAATCATCAAATTTGAAAACGGTAACTTAGTCGGGGCTCCAAAATTAGAGCAACGAAGAAATGACAAGAAAAGCTAGAGATTCAAACCTTTGGTCTTGAATTAAAGTATATAAGTTAGCTTGATTCTCAGGATCATCAGCAGTGGCTTTTTTAGTATGTTTAAGTTATATTTTTCTCCTTTTCTCAGTTTGTTATTTTTGTCCTGTTAAAGACCGAGTGTCTGTCTTTAAGTTATCCATATTTTGGACCAATGTGAAATGCATACTAGTTTTTTACTTGATCCATGTATCTATGAAAGAGAAACCATGAATTAATTAGAGCAGAAATAGCATTTGATTGAACATGAAATATTGTTGAAAGAACTATTCAAAAGAATTTGTAGCGCTCGAGAATGATGAACTAACAATTATAGCGGAACATTGTCGTTGAGTCTTATGAGCTAAACTAAAAGTTTCCAACTTTAATATTCACTCAGTATTCAAATGTAAAGTAGAAAATAAATATAAATCAAGAAAGATCCATTGCAGCAAAGTGTCTTCAGTCATCAGAAAAGCTATTATCTTCCACCCCTTTTGGCTACACCTTTTTGCAATTTGACGATATTTTTCTTTCATCTTCATAATCTTTCTTCAGCTTCTCATAATCAGTCTATTTATTCCTCAACTTTATTTCCAATAAGGAGATAGCATTGTTACGATGAACTATACCTATCACAAATAACATCATGTCAAACACAACATGCAGATAAACATAAAATCAAAATTATCATGCAATAAACAATTGTATCAAAACTATCAAATTAATAGAAACCCTAATGGCGCTTATTGTAAATGAACATAAATCCACTGGAAAATTGAAATGTTTTTGCATAAGACAGTAAGAACGCAATCAAGTGCTCTCTCTATATCTAATCATCAAATTCGAAAATGGTAACTTAGCCGAGGCTCCAAAATTAGAGCAACGAAGAAATGACAAGAAAAGCTAGAGATTCAAACCTTTGGTCTTGAATTAAAGTATATAAGCTAGATTCTCAGGATCATCAGCAGTGGCTTTTTTAGTATGTTTAAGTTATATTTTTCTCCTTTTCTCAGTTTGTTATTTTTGTCCTATTAAAGACCGAGTGTCTGTCTTTAAGTTATCCATATTTTGGACCAATGTGAAATGCATACTAGTTTTTTACTTGATCCATGTATCTATGAAAGAGAAACCATGAATTAATTAGAGCAGAAATAGCATTTGATTGAACATGAAATATTGTTGAAAGAACTATTCAAAAGAATTTGTAGCGCTCGAGAATGATGAACTAACAATTATAGCGGAACATTGTCGTTGAGTCTTATGAGCTAAACTAAAAGTTTCCAACTTTAATATTCACTCAGTATTCAAATGTAAAGTAGAAAATAAATATAAATCAAGAAAGATCCATTGCAGCAAAGTGTCTTCAGTCATCAGAAAAGCTATTATCTTCCACCCCTTTTGGCTACACCTTTTTGCAATTTGACGATATTTTTCTTTCATCTTCATAATCTTTCTTCAGCTTCTCATAATCAGTCTATTTATTCCTCAACTTTATTTCCAATAAGGAGATAGCATTGTTACGATGAACTATACCTATCACAAATAACATCATGTCAAACACAACATGCAGATAAACATAAAATCAAAATTATCATGCAATAAACAATTGTATCAAACTATCAAATTAATAGAAACCCTCTTGGCGCTTATTGTAAATGAACATAAATCCACTGGAAAATTGAACTGTTTTTGCATAAGACAGTAAGAACGCAATCAAGTGCTCTCTCTATATCTAATCATCAAATTTGAAAACGGTAACTTAGTCGGGGCTCCAAAATTAGAGCAACGAAGAAATGACAAGAAAAGCTAGAGATTCAAACCTTTGGTCTTGAATTAAAGTATATAAGTTAGCTTGATTCTCAGGATCATCAGCAGTGGCTTTTTTAGTATGTTTAAGTTATATTTTTCTCCTTTTCTCAGTTTGTTATTTTTGTCCTGTTAAAGACCGAGTGTCTGTCTTTAAGTTATCCATATTTTGGACCAATGTGAAATGCATACTAGTTTTTTACTTGATCCATGTATCTATGAAAGAGAAACCATGAATTAATTAGAGCAGAAATAGCATTTGATTGAACATGAAATATTGTTGAAAGAACTATTCAAAAGAATTTGTAGCGCTCGAGAATGATGAACTAACAATTATAGCGGAACATTGTCGTTGAGTCTTATGAGCTAAACTAAAAGTTTCCAACTTTAATATTCACTCAGTATTCAAATGTAAAGTAGAAAATAAATATAAATCAAGAAAGATCCATTGCAGCAAAGTGTCTTCAGTCATCAGAAAAGCTATTATCTTCCACCCCTTTTGGCTACACCTTTTTGCAATTTGACGATATTTTTCTTTCATCTTCATAATCTTTCTTCAGCTTCTCATAATCAGTCTATTTATTCCTCAACTTTATTTCCAATAAGGAGATAGCATTGTTACGATGACCTATACCTATCACAAATAACATCAAGTCAAACACAACATGCAGATAAACATAAAATCAAAATTATCATGCAATAAACAATTGTATCAAAACTATCAAATTAATAGAAACCCTAATGGCGCTTATTGTGAATGAATATAAATCCACTGGAAAATTGAAATGTTTTTGCATAAGACAGTAAGAACTCAATCAAGTGCTCTCTCTCTATATTCATCAGCGAGGCTCCAAAATGAGCAACGAAAAGACAAGAAGAGCTAGAGATTCAAACCTTTGGTCTTGAATTAAAGTATATAAGCTAGATTCTCAGGATCATCAGCAGTGGCTTTTTTAGTATGTTTAAGTTATATTTTTCTCCTTTTCTCAGTTTGTTATTTTTGTCCTGTTAAAGACCGAGTGTCTGTCTTTAAGTTATCCATATTTTGGACCAATGTGAAATGCATACTAGTTTTTTACTTGATCCATGTATCTATGAAAGAGAAACCATGAATTAATTAGAGCAGAAATAGCATTTGATTGAACATGAAATATTGTTGAAAGAACTATTCAAAAGAATTTGTAGCGCTCGAGAATGATGAACTAACAATTATAGCGGAACATTGTCGTTGAGTCTTATGAGCTAAACTAAAAGTTTCCAACTTTAATATTCACTCAGTATTCAAATGTAAAGTAGAAAATAAATATAAATCAAGAAAGATCCATTGCAGCAAAGTGTCTTCAGTCATCAGAAAAGCTATTATCTTCCACCCCTTTTGGCTACACCTTTTTGCAATTTGACGATATTTTTCTTTCATCTTCATAATCTTTCTTCAGCTTCTCATAATCAGTCTATTTATTCCTCAACTTTATTTCCAATAAGGAGATAGCATTGTTACGATGACCTATACCTATCACAAATAACATCAAGTCAAACACAACATGCAGATAAACATAAAATCAAAATTATCATGCAATAAACAATTGTATCAAAACTATCAAATTAATAGAAACCCTAATGGCGCTTATTGTGAATGAATATAAATCCACTGGAAAATTGAAATGTTTTTGCATAAGACAGTAAGAACTCAATCAAGTGCTCTCTCTATATCTAATCATCAAATTCGAAAATGGTAACTTAGCCGAGGCTCCAAAATTAGAGCAACGAAGAAATGACAAGAAGAGCTAGAGATTCAAACCTTTGGTCTTGAATTAAAGTATATAAAGTTAGCTAGATTCTCAGGATCATCAGCAGTGGCTTTTTTAGTATGTTTAAGTTATATTTTTCTCCTTTTCTCAGTTTGTTATTTTTGTCCTGTTAAAGACCGAGTGTCTGTCTTTAAGTTATCCATATTTTGGACCAATGTGAAATGCATACTAGTTTTTTACTTGATCCATATATCTATGAAAGAGAAACCATGAATTAATTAGAGCAGAAATAGCATTTGATTGAACATGAAATATTGTTGAAAGAACTATTCAAAAGAATTTGTAGCGCTCGAGAATGATGAACTAACAATTATAGCGGAACATTGTCGTTGAGTCTTATGAGCTAAACTAAAAGTTTCCAACTTTAATATTCACTCAGTATTCATATGTAAACTAGAAAATAAATATAAATCAAGAAAGATCCATTGCAGCAAAGTGTCTTCAGTCATCAGAAAAGCTATTATCCACAAGAAGAGCTAGAGATTCAAACCTTTGGTCTTGAATTAAAGTATATAAAGTTAGCAAGATTCTCAGGATCATCAGCAGTGGCTTTTTTAGTATGTTTAAGTTATATTTCTCTCCTTTTCTCAGTTTGTTATTTTTATCCTGTTAAAGACCGAGTGTCTGTCTTTAAGTTATCCATATTTTGGACCAATGTGAAATGCATACTAGTTTTTTACTTGATCCATGTATCTATGAAAGAGAAACCATGAATTAATTAGAGCAGAAATAGCATTTGATTGAACATGAAATATTGTTGAAAGAACTATTCAAAAGAATTTGTAGCGCTCGAGAATGATGAACTAACAATTATAGCGGAACATTGTCGTTGAGTCTTATGAGCTAAACTAAAAGTTTCCAACTTTAATATTCACTCAGTATTCAAATGTAAAGTAGAAAATAAATATAAATCAAGAAAGATCCATTGCAGCAAAGTGTCTTCAGTCATCAGAAAAGCTATTATCTTCCACCCCTTTTGGCTACACCTTTTTGCAATTTGACGATATTTTTCTTTCATCTTCATAATCTTTCTTCAGCTTCTCATAATCAGTCTATTTATTCCTCAACTTTATTTCCAATAAGGAGATAGCATTGTTACGATGAACTATACCTATCACAAATAACATCATGTCAAACACAACATGCAGATAAACATAAAATCAAAATTATCATGCAATAAACAATTGTATCAAAACTATCAAATTAATAGAAACCCTAATGGCGCTTATTGTGAATGAACATAAATCCACTGGAAAATTGAAATGTTTTTGCATAAGACAGTAAGAACGCAATCAAGTGCTCTCTCTATATCTAATCATCAAATTCGAAAATGGTAACTTAGCCGAGGCTCCAAAATTAGAGCAACGAAGAAATGACAAGAAAGCTAGAGATTCAAACCTTTGGTCTTGAATTAAAGTATATAAGCTAGATTCTCAGGATCATCAGCAGTGGCTTTTTTAGTATGTTTAAGTTATATTTTTCTCCTTTTCTCAGTTTGTTATTTTTGTCCTATTAAAGACCGAGTGTCTGTCTTTAAGTTATCCATATTTTGGACCAATGTGAAATGCATACTAGTTTTTTACTTGATCCATGTATCTATGAAAGAGAAACCATGAATTAATTAGAGCAGAAATAGCATTTGATTGAACATGAAATATTGTTGAAAGAACTATTCAAAAGAATTTGTAGCGCTCGAGAATGATGAACTAACAATTATAGCGGAACATTGTCGTTGAGTCTTATGAGCTAAACTAAAAGTTTCCAACTTTAATATTCACTCAGTATTCAAATGTAAAGTAGAAAATAAATATAAATCAAGAAAGATCCATTGCAGCAAAGTGTCTTCAGTCATCAGAAAAGCTATTATCTTCCACCCCTTTTGGCTACACCTTTTTGCAATTTGACGATATTTTTCTTTCATCTTCATAATCTTTCTTCAGCTTCTCATAATCAGTCTATTTATTCCTCAACTTTATTTCCAATAAGGAGATAGCATTGTTACGATGACCTATACCTATCACAAATAACATCAAGTCAAACACAACATGCAGATAAACATAAAATCAAAATTATCATGCAATAAACAATTGTATCAAAACTATCAAATTAATAGAAACCCTAATGGCGCTTATTGTGAATGAATATAAATCCACTGGAAAATTGAAATGTTTTTGCATAAGACAGTAAGAACTCAATCAAATGCTCTCTCTATATCTAATCATTCGAAAATGGTAACTTAGCCGAGGCTCCAAAATTAGAGCAACGAAGAAATGACAAGAAGAGCTAGAGATTCAAACCTTTGGTCTTGAATTAAAGTATATAAGTTAGCTAGATTCTCAGGATCATCAGCAGTGGCTTTTTTAGTATGTTTAAGTTATATTTTTCTCCTTTTCTCAGTTTGTTATTTTTGTCCTGTTAAAGACCGAGTGTCTGTCTTTAAGTTATCCATATTTTGGACCAATGTGAAATGCATACTAGTTTTTTACTTGATCCATGTATCTATGAAAGAGAAACCATGAATTAATTAGAGCAGAAATAGCATTTGATTGAACATGAAATATTGTTGAAAGAACTATTCAAAAGAATTTGTAGCGCTCGAGAATGATGAACTAACAATTATAGCGGAACATTGTCGTTGAGTCTTATGAGCTAAACTAAAAGTTTCCAACTTTAATATTCACTCAGTATTCAAATGTAAAGTAGAAAATAAATATAAATCAAGAAAGATCCATTGCAGCAAAGTGTCTTCAGTCATCAGAAAAGCTATTATCTTCCACCCCTTTTGGCTACACCTTTTTGCAATTTGACGATATTTTTCTTTCATCTTCATAATCTTTCTTCAGCTTCTCATAATCAGTCTATTTATTCCTCAACTTTATTTCCAATAAGGAGATAGCATTGTTACGATGACCTATACCTATCACAAATAACATCAAGTCAAACACAACATGCAGATAAACATAAAATCAAAATTATCATGCAATAAACAATTGTATCAAAACTATCAAATTAATAGAAACCCTAATGGCGCTTATTGTGAATGAACATAAATCCACTGGAAAATTGAAATGTTTTTGCATAAGACAGTAAGAACTCAATCAAGTGCTCTCTCTATATCTAATCATCAAATTGAAAATGGTAACTTAGCCGAGGCTCCAAAATTAGAGCAACGAAGAAATGACAAGAAAAGCTAGAGATTCAAACCTTTGGTCTTGAATTAAAGTATATAAGTTAGCTAGATTCTCAGGATCATCAGCAGTGGCTTTTTTAGTATGTTTAAGTTATATTTTTCTCCTTTTCTCAGTTTGTTATTTTTGTCCTGTTAAAGACCGAGTGTCTGTCTTTAAGTTATCCATATTTTGGACCAATGTGAAATGCATACTAGTTTTTTACTTGATCCATGTATCTATGAAAGAGAAACCATGAATTAATTAGAGCAGAAATAGCATTTGATTGAACATGAAATATTGTTGAAAGAACTATTCAAAAGAATTTGTAGCGCTCGAGAATGATGAACTAACAATTATAGCGGAACATTGTCGTTGAGTCTTATGAGCTAAACTAAAAGTTTCCAACTTTAATATTCACTCAGTATTCAAATGTAAAGTAGAAAATAAATATAAATCAAGAAAGATCCATTGCAGCAAAGTGTCTTCAGTCATCAGAAAAGCTATTATCTTCCACCCCTTTTGGCTACACCTTTTTGCAATTTGACGATATTTTTCTTTCATCTTCATAATCTTTCTTCAGCTTCTCATAATCAGTCTATTTATTCCTCAACTTTATTTCCAATAAGGAGATAGCATTGTTACGATGACCTATACCTATCACAAATAACATCAAGTCAAACACAACATGCAGATAAACATAAAATCAAAATTATCATGCAATAAACAATTGTATCAAAACTATCAAATTAATAGAAACCCTAATGGCGCTTATTGTGAATGAATATAAATCCACTGGAAAATTGAAATGTTTTTGCATAAGACAGTAAGAACTCAATCAAGTGCTCTCTCTATATCTAATCATCAAATTAGAAAATGGTAACTTAGCCGAGGCTCCAAAATTAGAGCAACGAAGAAATGACAAGAAGAGCTAGAGATTCAAACCTTTGGTCTTGAATTAAAGTATATAAGTTAGCTAGATTCTCAGGATCATCATCAGTGGCTTTTTTTTGTATGTTTAAGTTATATTTTTCTCCTTTTCTCAGTTTGTTATTTTTGTCCTGTTAAAGACCGAGTGTCTGTCTTTAAGTTATCCATATTTTGGACCAATGTGAAATGCATACTAGTTTTTTACTTGATCCATGTATCTATGAAAGAGAAACCATGAATTAATTAGAGCAGAAATAGCATTTGATTGAACATGAAATATTGTTGAAAGAACTATTCAAAAGAATTTGTAGCGCTCGAGAATGATGAACTAACAATTATAGCGGAACATTGTCGTTGAGTCTTATGAGCTAAACTAAAAGTTTCCAACTTTAATATTCACTCAGTATTCAAATGTAAAGTAGAAAATAAATATAAATCAAGAAAGATCCATTGCAGCAAAGTGTCTTCAGTCATCAGAAAAGCTATTATCTTCCACCCCTTTTGGCTACACCTTTTTGCAATTTGACGATATTTTTCTTTCATCTTCATAATCTTTCTTCAGCTTCTCATAATCAGTCTATTTATTCCTCAACTTTATTTCCAATAAGGAGATAGCATTGTTACGATGACCTATACCTATCACAAATAACATCAAGTCAAACACAACATGCAGATAAACATAAAATCAAAATTATCATGCAATAAACAATTGTATCAAAACTATCAAATTAATAGAAACCCTAATGGCGCTTATTGTGAATGAATATAAATCCACTGGAAAATTGAAATGTTTTTGCATAAGACAGTAAGAACTCAATCAAGTGCTCTCTCTATATCTAATCATTCGAAAATGGTAACTTAGCCGAGGCTCCAAAATTAGAGCAACGAAGAAATGACAAGAAGAGCTAGAGATTCAAACCTTTGGTCTTGAATTAAAGTATATAAGTTAGCTAGATTCTCAGGATCATCAGCAGTGGCTTTTTTAGTATGTTTAAGTTATATTTTTCTCCTTTTCTCAGTTTGTTATTTTTGTCCTGTTAAAGACCGAGTGTCTGTCTTTAAGTTATCCATATTTTGGACCAATGTGAAATGCATACTAGTTTTTTACTTGATCCATGTATCTATGAAAGAGAAACCATGAATTAATTAGAGCAGAAATAGCATTTGATTGAACATGAAATATTGTTGAAAGAACTATTCAAAAGAATTTGTAGCGCTCGAGAATGATGAACTAACAATTATAGCGGAACATTGTCGTTGAGTCTTATGAGCTAAACTAAAAGTTTCCAACTTTAATATTCACTCAGTATTCAAATGTAAAGTAGAAAATAAATATAAATCAAGAAAGATCCATTGCAGCAAAGTGTCTTCAGTCATCAGAAAAGCTATTATCTTCCACCCCTTTTGGCTACACCTTTTTGCAATTTGACGATATTTTTCTTTCATCTTCATAATCTTTCTTCAGCTTCTCATAATCAGTCTATTTATTCCTCAACTTTATTTCCAATAAGGAGATAGCATTGTTACGATGACCTATACCTATCACAAATAACATCAAGTCAAACACAACATGCAGATAAACATAAAATCAAAATTATCATGCAATAAACAATTGTATCAAAACTATCAAATTAATAGAAACCCTAATGGCGCTTATTGTGAATGAACATAAATCCACTGGAAAATTGAAATGTTTTTGCATAAGACAGTAAGAACTCAATCAAGTGCTCTCTCTATATCTAATCATCAAATTCGAAAATGGTAACTTAGCCGAGGCTCCAAAATTAGAGCAACGAAGAAATGACAAGAAGAGCTAGAGATTCAAACCTTTGGTCTTGAATTAAAGTATATAAGTTAGCTAGATTCTCAGGATCATCAGCAGTGGCTTTTTTAGTATGTTTAAGTTATATTTTTCTCCTTTTCTCAGTTTGTTATTTTTGTCCTGTTAAAGACCGAGTGTCTGTCTTTAAGTTATCCATATTTTGGACCAATGTGAAATGCATACTAGTTTTTTACTTGATCCATGTATCTATGAAAGAGAAACCATGAATTAATTAGAGCAGAAATAGCATTTGATTGAACATGAAATATTGTTGAAAGAACTATTCAAAAGAATTTGTAGCGCTCGAGAATGATGAACTAACAATTATAGCGGAACATTGTCGTTGAGTCTTATGAGCTAAACTAAAAGTTTCCAACTTTAATATTCACTCAGTATTCAAATGTAAAGTAGAAAATAAATATAAATCAAGAAAGATCCATTGCAGCAAAGTGTCTTCAGTCATCAGAAAAGCTATTATCTTCCACCCCTTTTGGCTACACCTTTTTGCAATTTGACGATATTTTTCTTTCATCTTCATAATCTTTCTTCAGCTTCTCATAATCAGTCTATTTATTCCTCAACTTTATTTCCAATAAGGAGATAGCATTGTTACGATGACCTATACCTATCACAAATAACATCAAGTCAAACACAACATGCAGATAAACATAAAATCAAAATTATCATGCAATAAACAATTGTATCAAAACTATCAAATTAATAGAAACCCTAATGGCGCTTATTGTGAATGAACATAAATCCACTGGAAAATTGAAATGTTTTTGCATAAGACAGTAAGAACTCAATCAAGTGCTCTCTCTATATCTAATCATCAAATTCGAAAATGGTAACTTAGCCGAGGCTCCAAAATTAGAGCAACGAAGAAATGACAAGAAGAGCTAGAGATTCAAACCTTTGGTCTTGAATTAAAGTATATAAGTTAGCTAGATTCTCAGGATCATCAGCAGTGGCTTTTTTAGTATGTTTAAGTTATATTTTTCTCCTTTTCTCAGTTTGTTATTTTTGTCCTGTTAAAGACCGAGTGTCTGTCTTTAAGTTATCCATATTTTGGACCAATGTGAAATGCATACTAGTTTTTTACTTGATCCATGTATCTATGAAAGAGAAACCATGAATTAATTAGAGCAGAAATAGCATTTGATTGAACATGAAATATTGTTGAAAGAACTATTCAAAAGAATTTGTAGCGCTCGAGAATGATGAACTAACAATTATAGCGGAACATTGTCGTTGAGTCTTATGAGCTAAACTAAAAGTTTCCAACTTTAATATTCACTCAGTATTCAAATGTAAAGTAGAAAATAAATATAAATCAAGAAAGATCCATTGCAGCAAAGTGTCTTCAGTCATCAGAAAAGCTATTATCTTCCACCCCTTTTGGCTACACCTTTTTGCAATTTGACGATATTTTTCTTTCATCTTCATAATCTTTCTTCAGCTTCTCATAATCAGTCTATTTATTCCTCAACTTTATTTCCAATAAGGAGATAGCATTGTTACGATGACCTATACCTATCACAAATAACATCAAGTCAAACACAACATGCAGATAAACATAAAATCAAAATTATCATGCAATAAACAATTGTATCAAAACTATCAAATTAATAGAAACCCTAATGGCGCTTATTGTGAATGAATATAAATCCACTGGAAAATTGAAATGTTTTTGCATAAGACAGTAAGAACTCAATCAAGTGCTCTCTCTATATCTAATCATCAAATTAGAAAATGGTAACTTAGCCGAGGCTCCAAAATTAGAGCAACGAAGAAATGACAAGAAGAGCTAGAGATTCAAACCTTTGGTCTTGAATTAAAGTATATAAGTTAGCTAGATTCTCAGGATCATCATCAGTGGCTTTTTTTGTATGTTTAAGTTATATTTTTCTCCTTTTCTCAGTTTGTTATTTTTGTCCTGTTAAAGACCGAGTGTCTGTCTTTAAGTTATCCATATTTTGGACCAATGTGAAATGCATACTAGTTTTTTACTTGATCCATGTATCTATGAAAGAGAAACCATGAATTAATTAGAGCAGAAATAGCATTTGATTGAACATGAAATATTGTTGAAAGAACTATTCAAAAGAATTTGTAGCGCTCGAGAATGATGAACTAACAATTATAGCGGAACATTGTCGTTGAGTCTTATGAGCTAAACTAAAAGTTTCCAACTTTAATATTCACTCAGTATTCAAATGTAAAGTAGAAAATAAATATAAATCAAGAAAGATCCATTGCAGCAAAGTGTCTTCAGTCATCAGAAAAGCTATTATCTTCCACCCCTTTTGGCTACACCTTTTTGCAATTTGACGATATTTTTCTTTCATCTTCATAATCTTTCTTCAGCTTCTCATAATCAGTCTATTTATTCCTCAACTTTATTTCCAATAAGGAGATAGCATTGTTACGATGACCTATACCTATCACAAATAACATCAAGTCAAACACAACATGCAGATAAACATAAAATCAAAATTATCATGCAATAAACAATTGTATCAAAACTATCAAATTAATAGAAACCCTAATGGCGCTTAATGTGAATGAATATAAATCCACTGGAAAATTGAAATGTTTTTGCATAAGACAGTAAGAACTCAATCAAGTGCTCTCTCTATATCTAATCATTCGAAAATGGTAACTTAGCCGAGGCTCCAAAATTAGAGCAACGAAGAAATGACAAGAAGAGCTAGAGATTCAAACCTTTGGTCTTGAATTAAAGTATATAAGTTAGCTAGATTCTCAGGATCATCATCAGTGGCTTTTTTTGTATGTTTAAGTTATATTTTTCTCCTTTTCTCAGTTTGTTATTTTTGTCCTGTTAAAGACCGAGTGTCTGTCTTTAAGTTATCCATATTTTGGACCAATGTGAAATGCATACTAGTTTTTTACTTGATCCATGTATCTATGAAAGAGAAACCATGAATTAATTAGAGCAGAAATAGCATTTGATTGAACATGAAATATTGTTGAAAGAACTATTCAAAAGAATTTGTAGCGCTCGAGAATGATGAACTAACAATTATAGCGGAACATTGTCGTTGAGTCTTATGAGCTAAACTAAAAGTTTCCAACTTTAATATTCACTCAGTATTCAAATGTAAAGTAGAAAATAAATATAAATCAAGAAAGATCCATTGCAGCAAAGTGTCTTCAGTCATCAGAAAAGCTATTATCTTCCACCCCTTTTGGCTACACCTTTTTGCAATTTGACGATATTTTTCTTTCATCTTCATAATCTTTCTTCAGCTTCTCATAATCAGTCTATTTATTCCTCAACTTTATTTCCAATAAGGAGATAGCATTGTTACGATGAACTATACCTATCACAAATAACATCAAGTCAAACACAACATGCAGATAAACATAAAATCAAAATTATCATGCAATAAACAATTGTATCAAAACTATCAAATTAATAGAAACCCTAATGGCGCTTATTGTGAATGAACATAAATCCACTGGAAAATTGAAATGTTTTTGCATAAGACAGTAAGAACTCAATCAAGTGCTCTCTCTATATCTAATCATCAAATTCGAAAATGGTAACTTAGCCGAGGCTCCAAAATTAGAGCAACGAAGAAATGACAAGAAGAGCTAGAGATTCAAACCTTTGGTCTTGAATTAAAGTATATAAGTTAGCTAGATTCTCAGGATCATCAGCAGTGGCTTTTTTAGTATGTTTAAGTTATATTTTTCTCCTTTTCTCAGTTTGTTATTTTTGTCCTGTTAAAGACCGAGTGTCTGTCTTTAAGTTATCCATATTTTGGACCAATGTGAAATGCATACTAGTTTTTTACTTGATCCATGTATCTATGAAAGAGAAACCATGAATTAATTAGAGCAGAAATAGCATTTGATTGAACATGAAATATTGTTGAAAGAACTATTCAAAAGAATTTGTAGCGCTCGAGAATGATGAACTAACAATTATAGCGGAACATTGTCGTTGAGTCTTATGAGCTAAACTAAAAGTTTCCAACTTTAATATTCACTCAGTATTCAAATGTAAAGTAGAAAATAAATATAAATCAAGAAAGATCCATTGCAGCAAAGTGTCTTCAGTCATCAGAAAAGCTATTATCTTCCACCCCTTTTGGCTACACCTTTTTGCAATTTGACGATATTTTTCTTTCATCTTCATAATCTTTCTTCAGCTTCTCATAATCAGTCTATTTATTCCTCAACTTTATTTCCAATAAGGAGATAGCATTGTTACGATGAACTATACCTATCACAAATAACATCAAGTCAAACACAACATGCAGATAAACATAAAATCAAAATTATCATGCAATAAACAATTGTATCAAAACTATCAAATTAATAGAAACCCTAATGGCGCTTATTGTAAATGAACATAAATCCACTGGAAAATTGAATGTTTTTGCATAAGACAGTAAGAACGCAATCAAGTGCTCTCTCTATATCTAATCATCAAATTTGAAAACGGTAACTTAGTCGGGGCTCCAAAATTAGAGCAACGAAGAAATGACAAGAAAAGCTAGAGATTCAAACCTTTGGTCTTGAATTAAAGTATATAAGTTAGCTTGATTCTCAGGATCATCAGCAGTGGCTTTTTTAGTATGTTTAAGTTATATTTTTCTCCTTTTCTCAGTTTGTTATTTTTGTCCTGTTAAAGACCGAGTGTCTGTCTTTAAGTTATCCATATTTTGGACCAATGTGAAATGCATACTAGTTTTTTACTTGATCCATGTATCTATGAAAGAGAAACCATGAATTAATTAGAGCAGAAATAGCATTTGATTGAACATGAAATATTGTTGAAAGAACTATTCAAAAGAATTTGTAGCGCTCGAGAATGATGAACTAACAATTATAGCGGAACATTGTCGTTGAGTCTTATGAGCTAAACTAAAAGTTTCCAACTTTAATATTCACTCAGTATTCAAATGTAAAGTAGAAAATAAATATAAATCAAGAAAGATCCATTGCAGCAAAGTGTCTTCAGTCATCAGAAAAGCTATTATCTTCCACCCCTTTTGGCTACACCTTTTTGCAATTTGACGATATTTTTCTTTCATCTTCATAATCTTTCTTCAGCTTCTCATAATCAGTCTATTTATTCCTCAACTTTATTTCCAATAAGGAGATAGCATTGTTACGATGACCTATACCTATCACAAATAACATCAAGTCAAACACAACATGCAGATAAACATAAAATCAAAATTATCATGCAATAAACAATTGTATCAAAACTATCAAATTAATAGAAACCCTAATGGCGCTTATTGTGAATGAATATAAATCCACTGGAAAATTGAAATGTTTTTGCATAAGACAGTAAGAACTCAATCAAGTGCTCTCTCTATATCTAATCATCAAATTAGAAAATGGTAACTTAGCCGAGGCTCCAAAATTAGAGCAACGAAGAAATGACAAGAAGAGCTAGAGATTCAAACCTTTGGTCTTGAATTAAAGTATATAAGTTAGCTAGATTCTCAGGATCATCATCAGTGGCTTTTTTTGTATGTTTAAGTTATATTTTTCTCCTTTTCTCAGTTTGTTATTTTTGTCCTATTAAAGACCGAGTGTCTGTCTTTAAGTTATCCATATTTTGGACCAATGTGAAATGCATACTAGTTTTTTACTTGATCCATGTATCTATGAAAGAGAAACCATGAATTAATTAGAGCAGAAATAGCATTTGATTGAACATGAAATATTGTTGAAAGAACTATTCAAAAGAATTTGTAGCGCTCGAGAATGATGAACTAACAATTATAGCGGAACATTGTCGTTGAGTCTTATGAGCTAAACTAAAAGTTTCCAACTTTAATATTCACTCAGTATTCAAATGTAAAGTAGAAAATAAATATAAATCAAGAAAGATCCATTGCAGCAAAGTGTCTTCAGTCATCAGAAAAGCTATTATCTTCCACCCCTTTTGGCTACACCTTTTTGCAATTTGACGATATTTTTCTTTCATCTTCATAATCTTTCTTCAGCTTCTCATAATCAGTCTATTTATTCCTCAACTTTATTTCCAATAAGGAGATAGCATTGTTACGATGACCTATACCTATCACAAATAACATCAAGTCAAACACAACATGCAGATAAACATAAAATCAAAATTATCATGCAATAAACAATTGTATCAAAACTATCAAATTAATAGAAACCCTAATGGCGCTTATTGTGAATGAACATAAATCCACTGGAAAATTGAAATGTTTTTGCATAAGACAGTAAGAACTCAATCAAGTGCTCTCTCTATATCTAATCATCAAATTCGAAAATGGTAACTTAGCCGAGGCTCCAAAATTAGAGCAACGAAGAAATGACAAGAAAGCTAGAGATTCAAACCTTTGGTCTTGAATTAAAGTATATAAGTTAGCTAGATTCTCAGGATCATCAGCAGTGGCTTTTTTAGTATGTTTAAGTTATATTTTTCTCCTTTTCTCAGTTTGTTATTTTTGTCCTGTTAAAGACCGAGTGTCTGTCTTTAAGTTATCCATATTTTGGACCAATGTGAAATGCATACTAGTTTTTTACTTGATCCATGTATCTATGAAAGAGAAACCATGAATTAATTAGAGCAGAAATAGCATTTGATTGAACATGAAATATTGTTGAAAGAACTATTCAAAAGAATTTGTAGCGCTCGAGAATGATGAACTAACAATTATAGCGGAACATTGTCGTTGAGTCTTATGAGCTAAACTAAAAGTTTCCAACTTTAATATTCACTCAGTATTCAAATGTAAAGTAGAAAATAAATATAAATCAAGAAAGATCCATTGCAGCAAAGTGTCTTCAGTCATCAGAAAAGCTATTATCTTCCACCCCTTTTGGCTACACCTTTTTGCAATTTGACGATATTTTTCTTTCATCTTCATAATCTTTCTTCAGCTTCTCATAATCAGTCTATTTATTCCTCAACTTTATTTCCAATAAGGAGATAGCATTGTTACGATGACCTATACCTATCACAAATAACATCAAGTCAAACACAACATGCAGATAAACATAAAATCAAAATTATCATGCAATAAACAATTGTATCAAAACTATCAAATTAATAGAAACCCTAATGGCGCTTATTGTGAATGAAATATAAATCCACTGGAAAATTGAAATGTTTTTGCATAAGACAGTAAGAACTCAATCAAGTGCTCTCTCTATATCTAATCATCAAATTAGAAAATGGTAACTTAGCCGAGGCTCCAAAATTAGAGCAACGAAGAAATGACAAGAAGAGCTAGAGATTCAAACCTTTGGTCTTGAATTAAAGTATATAAGTTAGCTAGATTCTCAGGATCATCATCAGTGGCTTTTTTAGTATGTTTAAGTTATATTTTTCTCCTTTTCTCAGTTTGTTATTTTTGTCCTGTTAAAGACCGAGTGTCTGTCTTTAAGTTATCCATATTTTGGACCAATGTGAAATGCATACTAGTTTTTTACTTGATCCATGTATCTATGAAAGAGAAACCATGAATTAATTAGAGCAGAAATAGCATTTGATTGAACATGAAATATTGTTGAAAGAACTATTCAAAAGAATTTGTAGCGCTCGAGAATGATGAACTAACAATTATAGCGGAACATTGTCGTTGAGTCTTATGAGCTAAACTAAAAGTTTCCAACTTTAATATTCACTCAGTATTCAAATGTAAAGTAGAAAATAAATATAAATCAAGAAAGATCCATTGCAGCAAAGTGTCTTCAGTCATCAGAAAAGCTATTATCTTCCACCCCTTTTGGCTACACCTTTTTGCAATTTGACGATATTTTTCTTTCATCTTCATAATCTTTCTTCAGCTTCTCATAATCAGTCTATTTATTCCTCAACTTTATTTCCAATAAGGAGATAGCATTGTTACGATGACCTATACCTATCACAAATAACATCAAGTCAAACACAACATGCAGATAAACATAAAATCAAAATTATCATGCAATAAACAATTGTATCAAAACTATCAAATTAATAGAAACCCTAATGGCGCTTATTGTGAATGAACATAAATCCACTGGAAAATTGAAATGTTTTTGCATAAGACAGTAAGAACTCAATCAAGTGCTCTCTCTATATCTAATCATCAAATTAGAAAATGGTAACTTAGCCGAGGCTCCAAAATTAGAGCAACGAAGAAATGACAAGAAGAGCTAGAGATTCAAACCTTTGGTCTTGAATTAAAGTATATAAGTTAGCTAGATTCTCAGGATCATCAGCAGTGGCTTTTTTAGTATGTTTAAGTTATATTTTTCTCCTTTTCTCAGTTTGTTATTTTTGTCCTGTTAAAGACCGAGTGTCTGTCTTTAAGTTATCCATATTTTGGACCAATGTGAAATGCATACTAGTTTTTTACTTGATCCATGTATCTATGAAAGAGAAACCATGAATTAATTAGAGCAGAAATAGCATTTGATTGAACATGAAATATTGTTGAAAGAACTATTCAAAAGAATTTGTAGCGCTCGAGAATGATGAACTAACAATTATAGCGGAACATTGTCGTTGAGTCTTATGAGCTAAACTAAAAGTTTCCAACTTTAATATTCACTCAGTATTCAAATGTAAAGTAGAAAATAAATATAAATCAAGAAAGATCCATTGCAGCAAAGTGTCTTCAGTCATCAGAAAAGCTATTATCTTCCACCCCTTTTGGCTACACCTTTTTGCAATTTGACGATATTTTTCTTTCATCTTCATAATCTTTCTTCAGCTTCTCATAATCAGTCTATTTATTCCTCAACTTTATTTCCAATAAGGAGATAGCATTGTTACGATGACCTATACCTATCACAAATAACATCAAGTCAAACACAACATGCAGATAAACATAAAATCAAAATTATCATGCAATAAACAATTGTATCAAAACTATCAAATTAATAGAAACCCTAATGGCGCTTATTGTGAATGAACATAAATCCACTGGAAAATTGAAATGTTTTTGCATAAGACAGTAAGAACTCAATCAAGTGCTCTCTCTATATCTAATCATCAAATCGAAAATGGTAACTTAGCCGAGGCTCCAAAATTAGAGCAACGAAGAAATGACAAGAAGAGCTAGAGATTCAAACCTTTGGTCTTGAATTAAAGTATATAAGTTAGCTAGATTCTCAGGATCATCAGCAGTGGCTTTTTTAGTATGTTTAAGTTATATTTTTCTCCTTTTCTCAGTTTGTTATTTTTGTCCTGTTAAAGACCGAGTGTCTGTCTTTAAGTTATCCATATTTTGGACCAATGTGAAATGCATACTAGTTTTTTACTTGATCCATGTATCTATGAAAGAGAAACCATGAATTAATTAGAGCAGAAATAGCATTTGATTGAACATGAAATATTGTTGAAAGAACTATTCAAAAGAATTTGTAGCGCTCGAGAATGATGAACTAACAATTATAGCGGAACATTGTCGTTGAGTCTTATGAGCTAAACTAAAAGTTTCCAACTTTAATATTCACTCAGTATTCAAATGTAAAGTAGAAAATAAATATAAATCAAGAAAGATCCATTGCAGCAAAGTGTCTTCAGTCATCAGAAAAGCTATTATCTTCCACCCCTTTTGGCTACACCTTTTTGCAATTTGACGATATTTTTCTTTCATCTTCATAATCTTTCTTCAGCTTCTCATAATCAGTCTATTTATTCCTCAACTTTATTTCCAATAAGGAGATAGCATTGTTACGATGACCTATACCTATCACAAATAACATCAAGTCAAACACAACATGCAGATAAACATAAAATCAAAATTATCATGCAATAAACAATTGTATCAAAACTATCAAATTAATAGAAACCCTAATGGCGCTTATTGTGAATGAATATAAATCCACTGGAAAATTGAAATGTTTTTGCATAAGACAGTAAGAACTCAATCAAGTGCTCTCTCTATATCTAATCATCAAATTAGAAAATGGTAACTTAGCCGAGGCTCCAAAATTAGAGCAACGAAGAAATGACAAGAAGAGCTAGAGATTCAAACCTTTGGTCTTGAATTAAAGTATATAAGTTAGCTAGATTCTCAGGATCATCATCAGTGGCTTTTTTTGTATGTTTAAGTTATATTTTTCTCCTTTTCTCAGTTTGTTATTTTTGTCCTGTTAAAGACCGAGTGTCTGTCTTTAAGTTATCCATATTTTGGACCAATGTGAAATGCATACTAGTTTTTTACTTGATCCATGTATCTATGAAAGAGAAACCATGAATTAATTAGAGCAGAAATAGCATTTGATTGAACATGAAATATTGTTGAAAGAACTATTCAAAAGAATTTGTAGCGCTCGAGAATGATGAACTAACAATTATAGCGGAACATTGTCGTTGAGTCTTATGAGCTAAACTAAAAGTTTCCAACTTTAATATTCACTCAGTATTCAAATGTAAAGTAGAAAATAAATATAAATCAAGAAAGATCCATTGCAGCAAAGTGTCTTCAGTCATCAGAAAAGCTATTATCTTCCACCCCTTTTGGCTACACCTTTTTGCAATTTGACGATATTTTTCTTTCATCTTCATAATCTTTCTTCAGCTTCTCATAATCAGTCTATTTATTCCTCAACTTTATTTCCAATAAGGAGATAGCATTGTTACGATGACCTATACCTATCACAAATAACATCAAGTCAAACACAACATGCAGATAAACATAAAATCAAAATTATCATGCAATAAACAATTGTATCAAAACTATCAAATTAATAGAAACCCTAATGGCGCTTATTGTAAATGAACATAAATCCACTGGAAAATTGAAATGTTTTTGCATAAGACAGTAAGAACTCAATCAAGTGCTCTCTCTATATCTAATCATCAAATTGAAAATGGTAACTTAGCCGAGGCTCCAAAATTAGAGCAACGAAGAAATGACAAGAAAGCTAGAGATTCAAACCTTTGGTCTTGAATTAAAGTATATAAGTTAGCTAGATTCTCAGGATCATCAGCAGTGGCTTTTTTAGTATGTTTAAGTTATATTTTTCTCCTTTTCTCAGTTTGTTATTTTTGTCCTGTTAAAGACCGAGTGTCTGTCTTTAAGTTATCCATATTTTGGACCAATGTGAAATGCATACTAGTTTTTTACTTGATCCATGTATCTATGAAAGAGAAACCATGAATTAATTAGAGCAGAAATAGCATTTGATTGAACATGAAATATTGTTGAAAGAACTATTCAAAAGAATTTGTAGCGCTCGAGAATGATGAACTAACAATTATAGCGGAACATTGTCGTTGAGTCTTATGAGCTAAACTAAAAGTTTCCAACTTTAATATTCACTCAGTATTCAAATGTAAAGTAGAAAATAAATATAAATCAAGAAAGATCCATTGCAGCAAAGTGTCTTCAGTCATCAGAAAAGCTATTATCTTCCACCCCTTTTGGCTACACCTTTTTGCAATTTGACGATATTTTTCTTTCATCTTCATAATCTTTCTTCAGCTTCTCATAATCAGTCTATTTATTCCTCAACTTTATTTCCAATAAGGAGATAGCATTGTTACGATGACCTATACCTATCACAAATAACATCAAGTCAAACACAACATGCAGATAAACATAAAATCAAAATTATCATGCAATAAACAATTGTATCAAAACTATCAAATTAATAGAAACCCTAATGGCGCTTATTGTGAATGAATATAAATCCACTGGAAAATTGAAATGTTTTTGCATAAGACAGTAAGAACTCAATCAAGTGCTCTCTCTATATCTAATCATCAAATTAGAAAATGGTAACTTAGCCGAGGCTCCAAAATTAGAGCAACGAAGAAATGACAAGAAGAGCTAGAGATTCAAACCTTTGGTCTTGAATTAAAGTATATAAGTTAGCTAGATTCTCAGGATCATCATCAGTGGCTTTTTTTGTATGTTTAAGTTATATTTTTCTCCTTTTCTCAGTTTGTTATTTTTGTCCTGTTAAAGACCGAGTGTCTGTCTTTAAGTTATCCATATTTTGGACCAATGTGAAATGCATACTAGTTTTTTACTTGATCCATGTATCTATGAAAGAGAAACCATGAATTAATTAGAGCAGAAATAGCATTTGATTGAACATGAAATATTGTTGAAAGAACTATTCAAAAGAATTTGTAGCGCTCGAGAATGATGAACTAACAATTATAGCGGAACATTGTCGTTGAGTCTTATGAGCTAAACTAAAAGTTTCCAACTTTAATATTCACTCAGTATTCAAATGTAAAGTAGAAAATAAATATAAATCAAGAAAGATCCATTGCAGCAAAGTGTCTTCAGTCATCAGAAAAGCTATTATCTTCCACCCCTTTTGGCTACACCTTTTTGCAATTTGACGATATTTTTCTTTCATCTTCATAATCTTTCTTCAGCTTCTCATAATCAGTCTATTTATTCCTCAACTTTATTTCCAATAAGGAGATAGCATTGTTACGATGACCTATACCTATCACAAATAACATCAAGTCAAACACAACATGCAGATAAACATAAAATCAAAATTATCATGCAATAAACAATTGTATCAAAACTATCAAATTAATAGAAACCCTAATGGCGCTTATTGTGAATGAATATAAATCCACTGGAAAATTGAAATGTTTTTGCATAAGACAGTAAGAACTCAATCAAGTGCTCTCTCTATATCTAATCATTCGAAAATGGTAACTTAGCCGAGGCTCCAAAATTAGAGCAACGAAGAAATGACAAGAAGAGCTAGAGATTCAAACCTTTGGTCTTGAATTAAAGTATATAAGTTAGCTAGATTCTCAGGATCATCAGCAGTGGCTTTTTTAGTATGTTTAAGTTATATTTTTCTCCTTTTCTCAGTTTGTTATTTTTGTCCTGTTAAAGACCGAGTGTCTGTCTTTAAGTTATCCATATTTTGGACCAATGTGAAATGCATACTAGTTTTTTACTTGATCCATGTATCTATGAAAGAGAAACCATGAATTAATTAGAGCAGAAATAGCATTTGATTGAACATGAAATATTGTTGAAAGAACTATTCAAAAGAATTTGTAGCGCTCGAGAATGATGAACTAACAATTATAGCGGAACATTGTCGTTGAGTCTTATGAGCTAAACTAAAAGTTTCCAACTTTAATATTCACTCAGTATTCAAATGTAAAGTAGAAAATAAATATAAATCAAGAAAGATCCATTGCAGCAAAGTGTCTTCAGTCATCAGAAAAGCTATTATCTTCCACCCCTTTTGGCTACACCTTTTTGCAATTTGACGATATTTTTCTTTCATCTTCATAATCTTTCTTCAGCTTCTCATAATCAGTCTATTTATTCCTCAACTTTATTTCCAATAAGGAGATAGCATTGTTACGATGACCTATACCTATCACAAATAACATCAAGTCAAACACAACATGCAGATAAACATAAAATCAAAATTATCATGCAATAAACAATTGTATCAAAACTATCAAATTAATAGAAACCCTAATGGCGCTTATTGTGAATGAACATAAATCCACTGGAAAATTGAAATGTTTTTGCATAAGACAGTAAGAACTCAATCAAGTGCTCTCTCTATATCTAATCATCAAATTCGAAAATGGTAACTTAGCCGAGGCTCCAAAATTAGAGCAACGAAGAAATGACAAGAAGAGCTAGAGATTCAAACCTTTGGTCTTGAATTAAAGTATATAAGTTAGCTAGATTCTCAGGATCATCAGCAGTGGCTTTTTTAGTATGTTTAAGTTATATTTTTCTCCTTTTCTCAGTTTGTTATTTTTGTCCTGTTAAAGACCGAGTGTCTGTCTTTAAGTTATCCATATTTTGGACCAATGTGAAATGCATACTAGTTTTTTACTTGATCCATGTATCTATGAAAGAGAAACCATGAATTAATTAGAGCAGAAATAGCATTTGATTGAACATGAAATATTGTTGAAAGAACTATTCAAAAGAATTTGTAGCGCTCGAGAATGATGAACTAACAATTATAGCGGAACATTGTCGTTGAGTCTTATGAGCTAAACTAAAAGTTTCCAACTTTAATATTCACTCAGTATTCAAATGTAAAGTAGAAAATAAATATAAATCAAGAAAGATCCATTGCAGCAAAGTGTCTTCAGTCATCAGAAAAGCTATTATCTTCCACCCCTTTTGGCTACACCTTTTTGCAATTTGACGATATTTTTCTTTCATCTTCATAATCTTTCTTCAGCTTCTCATAATCAGTCTATTTATTCCTCAACTTTATTTCCAATAAGGAGATAGCATTGTTACGATGACCTATACCTATCACAAATAACATCAAGTCAAACACAACATGCAGATAAACATAAAATCAAAATTATCATGCAATAAACAATTGTATCAAAACTATCAAATTAATAGAAACCCTAATGGCGCTTATTGTGAATGAACATAAATCCACTGGAAAATTGAAATGTTTTTGCATAAGACAGTAAGAACTCAATCAAGTGCTCTCTCTATATCTAATCATTCGAAAATGGTAACTTAGCCGAGGCTCCAAAATTAGAGCAACGAAGAAATGACAAGAAGAGCTAGAGATTCAAACCTTTGGTCTTGAATTAAAGTATATAAGTTAGCTAGATTCTCAGGATCATCAGCAGTGGCTTTTTTAGTATGTTTAAGTTATATTTTTCTCCTTTTCTCAGTTTGTTATTTTTGTCCTGTTAAAGACCGAGTGTCTGTCTTTAAGTTATCCATATTTTGGACCAATGTGAAATGCATACTAGTTTTTTACTTGATCCATGTATCTATGAAAGAGAAACCATGAATTAATTAGAGCAGAAATAGCATTTGATTGAACATGAAATATTGTTGAAAGAACTATTCAAAAGAATTTGTAGCGCTCGAGAATGATGAACTAACAATTATAGCGGAACATTGTCGTTGAGTCTTATGAGCTAAACTAAAAGTTTCCAACTTTAATATTCACTCAGTATTCAAATGTAAAGTAGAAAATAAATATAAATCAAGAAAGATCCATTGCAGCAAAGTGTCTTCAGTCATCAGAAAAGCTATTATCTTCCACCCCTTTTGGCTACACCTTTTTGCAATTTGACGATATTTTTCTTTCATCTTCATAATCTTTCTTCAGCTTCTCATAATCAGTCTATTTATTCCTCAACTTTATTTCCAATAAGGAGATAGCATTGTTACGATGACTATACCTATCACAAATAACATCAAGTCAAACACAACATGCAGATAAACATAAAATCAAAATTATCATGCAATAAACAATTGTATCAAAACTATCAAATTAATAGAAACCCTAATGGCGCTTATTGTAAATGAACATAAATCCACTGGAAAATTGAATGTTTTTGCATAAGACAGTAAGAACTCAATCAAGTGCTCTCTCTATATCTAATCATCAAATTTGAAAATGGTAACTTAGCCGAGGCTCCAAAATTAGAGCAACGAAGAAATGACAAGAAAGCTAGAGATTCAAACCTTTGGTCTTGAATTAAAGTATATAAGTTAGCTTGATTCTCAGGATCATCAGCAGTGGCTTTTTTAGTATGTTTAAGTTATATTTTTCTCCTTTTCTCAGTTTGTTATTTTTGTCCTGTTAAAGACCGAGTGTCTGTCTTTAAGTTATCCATATTTTGGACCAATGTGAAATGCATACTAGTTTTTTACTTGATCCATGTATCTATGAAAGAGAAACCATGAATTAATTAGAGCAGAAATAGCATTTGATTGAACATGAAATATTGTTGAAAGAACTATTCAAAAGAATTTGTAGCGCTCGAGAATGATGAACTAACAATTATAGCGGAACATTGTCGTTGAGTCTTATGAGCTAAACTAAAAGTTTCCAACTTTAATATTCACTCAGTATTCAAATGTAAAGTAGAAAATAAATATAAATCAAGAAAGATCCATTGCAGCAAAGTGTCTTCAGTCATCAGAAAAGCTATTATCTTCCACCCCTTTTGGCTACACCTTTTTGCAATTTGACGATATTTTTCTTTCATCTTCATAATCTTTCTTCAGCTTCTCATAATCAGTCTATTTATTCCTCAACTTTATTTCCAATAAGGAGATAGCATTGTTACGATGACCTATACCTATCACAAATAACATCAAGTCAAACACAACATGCAGATAAACATAAAATCAAAATTATCATGCAATAAACAATTGTATCAAAACTATCAAATTAATAGAAACCCTAATGGCGCTTATTGTGAATGAATATAAATCCACTGGAAAATTGAAATGTTTTTGCATAAGACAGTAAGAACTCAATCAAGTGCTCTCTCTATATCTAATCATCAAATTAGAAAATGGTAACTTAGCCGAGGCTCCAAAATTAGAGCAACGAAGAAATGACAAGAAGAGCTAGAGATTCAAACCTTTGGTCTTGAATTAAAGTATATAAGTTAGCTAGATTCTCAGGATCATCATCAGTGGCTTTTTTTTGTATGTTTAAGTTATATTTTTCTCCTTTTCTCAGTTTGTTATTTTTGTCCTGTTAAAGACCGAGTGTCTGTCTTTAAGTTATCCATATTTTGGACCAATGTGAAATGCATACTAGTTTTTTACTTGATCCATGTATCTATGAAAGAGAAACCATGAATTAATTAGAGCAGAAATAGCATTTGATTGAACATGAAATATTGTTGAAAGAACTATTCAAAAGAATTTGTAGCGCTCGAGAATGATGAACTAACAATTATAGCGGAACATTGTCGTTGAGTCTTATGAGCTAAACTAAAAGTTTCCAACTTTAATATTCACTCAGTATTCAAATGTAAAGTAGAAAATAAATATAAATCAAGAAAGATCCATTGCAGCAAAGTGTCTTCAGTCATCAGAAAAGCTATTATCTTCCACCCCTTTTGGCTACACCTTTTTGCAATTTGACGATATTTTTCTTTCATCTTCATAATCTTTCTTCAGCTTCTCATAATCAGTCTATTTATTCCTCAACTTTATTTCCAATAAGGAGATAGCATTGTTACGATGACCTATACCTATCACAAATAACATCAAGTCAAACACAACATGCAGATAAACATAAAATCAAAATTATCATGCAATAAACAATTGTATCAAAACTATCAAATTAATAGAAACCCTAATGGCGCTTATTGTGAATGAATATAAATCCACTGGAAAATTGAAATGTTTTTGCATAAGACAGTAAGAACTCAATCAAGTGCTCTCTCTATATCTCTAATCATTCGAAAATGGCAACTTAGCCGAGGCTCCAAAATTAGAGCAACGAAGAAATGACAAGAAGAGCTAGAGATTCAAACCTTTGGTCTTGAATTAAAGTATATAAGTTAGCTAGATTCTCAGGATCATCAGCAGTGGCTTTTTTAGTATGTTTAAGTTATATTTTTCTCCTTTTCTCAGTTTGTTATTTTTATCCTGTTAAAGACCGAGTGTCTGTCTTTAAGTTATCCATATTTTGGACCAATGTGAAATGCATACTAGTTTTTTACTTGATCCATGTATCTATGAAAGAGAAACCATGAATTAATTAGAGCAGAAATAGCATTTGATTGAACATGAAATATTGTTGAAAGAACTATTCAAAAGAATTTGTAGCGCTCGAGAATGATGAACTAACAATTATAGCGGAACATTGTCGTTGAGTCTTATGAGCTAAACTAAAAGTTTCCAACTTTAATATTCACTCAGTATTCAAATGTAAAGTAGAAAATAAATATAAATCAAGAAAGATCCATTGCAGCAAAGTGTCTTCAGTCATCAGAAAAGCTATTATCTTCCACCCCTTTTGGCTACACCTTTTTGCAATTTGACGATATTTTTCTTTCATCTTCATAATCTTTCTTCAGCTTCTCATAATCAGTCTATTTATTCCTCAACTTTATTTCCAATAAGGAGATAGCATTGTTACGATGACTATACCTATCACAAATAACATCAAGTCAAACACAACATGCAGATAAACATAAAATCAAAATTATCATGCAATAACAATTGTATCAAAACTATCAAATTAATAGAAACCCTAATGGCGCTTATTGTAAATGAACATAAATCCACTGGAAAATTGAAATGTTTTTGCATAAGACAGTAAGAACTCAATCAAGTGCTCTCTCTATATCTAATCATCAAATTCGAAAATGGTAACTTAGTCGAGGCTCCAAAATTAGAGCAACGAAGAAATGACAAGAAAAGCTAGAGATTCAAACCTTTGGTCTTGAATTAAAGTATATAAGTTAGCTAGATTCTCAGGATCATCAGCAGTGGCTTTTTTAGTATGTTTAAGTTATATTTTTCTCCTTTTCTCAGTTTGTTATTTTTGTCCTGTTAAAGACCGAGTGTCTGTCTTTAAGTTATCCATATTTTGGACCAATGTGAAATGCATACTAGTTTTTTACTTGATCCATGTATCTATGAAAGAGAAACCATGAATTAATTAGAGCAGAAATAGCATTTGATTGAACATGAAATATTGTTGAAAGAACTATTCAAAAGAATTTGTAGCGCTCGAGAATGATGAACTAACAATTATAGCGGAACATTGTCGTTGAGTCTTATGAGCTAAACTAAAAGTTTCCAACTTTAATATTCACTCAGTATTCAAATGTAAAGTAGAAAATAAATATAAATCAAGAAAGATCCATTGCAGCAAAGTGTCTTCAGTCATCAGAAAAGCTATTATCTTCCACCCCTTTTGGCTACACCTTTTGGCAATTTGACGATATTTTTCTTTCATCTTCATAATCTTTCTTCAGCTTCTCATAATCATCCTCAACTTTATTTCCAATAAGGAGATAGCATTGTTACGATGACCTATACCTATCACAAATAACATCAAGTCAAACACAACATGCAGATAAACATAAAATCAAAATTATCATGCAATAAACAATTGTATCAAAACTATCAAATTAATAGAAACCCTAATGGCGCTTATTGTGAATGAATATAAATCCACTGGAAAATTGAAATGTTTTTGCATAAGACATTAAGAACTCAATCAAGTGCTCTCTCTATATCTAATCATCAAATTAGAAAATGGTAACTTAGCCGAGGCTCCAAAATTAGAGCAACGAAGAAATGACAAGAAGAGCTAGAGATTCAAACCTTTGGTCTTGAATTAAAGTATATAAGTTAGCTAGATTCTCAGGATCATCATCAGTGGCTTTTTTTTGTATGTTTAAGTTATATTTTTCTCCTTTTCTCAGTTTGTTATTTTTGTCCTGTTAAAGACCGAGTGTCTGTCTTTAAGTTATCCATATTTTGGACCAATGTGAAATGCATACTAGTTTTTTACTTGATCCATGTATCTATGAAAGAGAAACCATGAATTAATTAGAGCAGAAATAGCATTTGATTGAACATGAAATATTGTTGAAAGAACTATTCAAAAGAATTTGTAGCGCTCGAGAATGATGAACTAACAATTATAGCGGAACATTGTCGTTGAGTCTTATGAGCTAAACTAAAAGTTTCCAACTTTAATATTCACTCAGTATTCAAATGTAAAGTAGAAAATAAATATAAATCAAGAAAGATCCATTGCAGCAAAGTGTCTTCAGTCATCAGAAAAGCTATTATCTTCCACCCCTTTTGGCTACACCTTTTGGCAATTTGACGATATTTTTCTTTCATCTTCATAATCTTTCTTCAGCTTCTCATAATCATCCTCAACTTTATTTCCAATAAGGAGATAGCATTGTTACGATGACCTATACCTATCACAAATAACATCAAGTCAAACACAACATGCAGATAAACATAAAATCAAAATTATCATGCAATAAACAATTGTATCAAAACTATCAAATTAATAGAAACCCTAATGGCGCTTATTGTGAATGAATATAAATCCACTGGAAAATTGAAATGTTTTTGCATAAGACAGTAAGAACTCAATCAAGTGCTCTCTCTATATCTAATCATCAAATTAGAAAATGGTAACTTAGCCGAGGCTCCAAAATTAGAGCAACGAAGAAATGACAAGAAGAGCTAGAGATTCAAACCTTTGGTCTTGAATTAAAGTATATAAGTTAGCTAGATTCTCAGGATCATCATCAATGGCTTTTTTTTGTATGTTTAAGTTATATTTTTCTCCTTTTCTCAGTTTGTTATTTTTGTCCCGTTAAAGACCGAGTGTCTGTCTTTAAGTTATCCATATTTTGGACCAATGTGAAATGCATACTAGTTTTTTACTTGATCCATGTATCTATGAAAGAGAAACCATGAATTAATTAGAGCAGAAATAGCATTTGATTGAACATGAAATATTGTTGAAAGAACTATTCAAAAGAATTTGTAGCGCTCGAGAATGATGAACTAACAATTATAGCGGAACATTGTCGTTGAGTCTTATGAGCTAAACTAAAAGTTTCCAACTTTAATATTCACTCAGTATTCAAATGTAAAGTAGAAAATAAATATAAATCAAGAAAGATCCATTGCAGCAAAGTGTCTTCAGTCATCAGAAAAGCTATTATCTTCCACCCCTTTTGGCTACACCTTTTTGCAATTTGACGATATTTTTCTTTCATCTTCATAATCTTTCTTCAGCTTCTCATAATCAGTCTATTTATTCCTCAACTTTATTTCCAATAAGGAGATAGCATTGTTACGATGACCTATACCTATCACAAATAACATCAAGTCAAACACAACATGCAGATAAACATAAAATCAAAATTATCATGCAATAAACAATTGTATCAAAACTATCAAATTAATAGAAACCCTAATGGCGCTTATTGTGAATGAATATAAATCCACTGGAAAATTGACATGTTTTTGCATAAGACAGTAAGAACTCAGTCAAGTGCTCTCTCTATATCTAATCATCAAATTAGAAAATGGTAACTTAGCCGAGGCTCCAAAATTAGACCAACGAAGAAATGACAAGAAGAGCTAGACATTCAAACCTTTGGTCTTGAATTAAAGTATATAAGTTAGCTAGATTCTCAGGATCATCATCAGTGGCTTTTTTTTGTATGTTTAAGTTATATTTTTCTCCTTTTCTCAGTTTGTTATTTTTGTCCTGTTAAAGACCGAGTGTCTGTCTTTAAGTTATCCATATTTTGGACCAATGTGAAATGCATACTAGTTTTTTACTTGATCCATGTATCTATGAAAGAGAAACCATGAATTAATTAGAGCAGAAATAGCATTTGATTGAACATGAAATATTGTTGAAAGAACTATTCAAAAGAATTTGTAGCGCTCGAGAATGATGAACTAACAATTATAGCGGAACATTGTCGTTGAGTCTTATGAGCTAAACTAAAAGTTTCCAACTTTAATATTCACTCAGTATTCAAATGTAAAGTAGAAAATAAATATAAATCAAGAAAGATCCATTGCAGCAAAGTGTCTTCAGTCATCAGAAAAGCTATTATCTTCCACCCCTTTTGGCTACACCTTTTTGCAATTTGACGATATTTTTCTTTCATCTTCATAATCTTTCTTCAGCTTCTCATAATCAGTCTATTTATTCCTCAACTTTATTTCCAATAAGGAGATAGCATTGTTACGATGACCTATACCTATCACAAATAACATCAAGTCAAACACAACATGCAGATAAACATAAAATCAAAATTATCATGCAATAAACAATTGTATCAAAACTATCAAATTAATAGAAACCCTAATGGCGCTTATTGTGAATGAATATAAATCCACTGGAAAATTGAAATGTTTTTGCATAAGACAGTAAGAACTCAATCAAGTGCTCTCTCTATATCTAATCATTCGAAAATGGTAACTTAGCCGAGGCTCCAAAATTAGAGCAACGAAGAAATGACAAGAAGAGCTAGAGATTCAAACCTTTGGTCTTGAATTAAAGTATATAAGTTAGCTAGATTCTCAGGATCATCAGCAGTGGCTTTTTAGTATGTTTAAGTTATATTTTTCTCCTTTTCTCAGTTTGTTATTTTTATCCTGTTAAAGACCGAGTGTCTGTCTTTAAGTTATCCATATTTTGGACCAATGTGAAATGCATACTAGTTTTTTACTTGATCCATGTATCTATGAAAGAGAAACCATGAATTAATTAGAGCAGAAATAGCATTTGATTGAACATGAAATATTGTTGAAAGAACTATTCAAAAGAATTTGTAGCGCTCGAGAATGATGAACTAACAATTATAGCGGAACATTGTCGTTGAGTCTTATGAGCTAAACTAAAAGTTTCCAACTTTAATATTCACTCAGTATTCAAATGTAAAGTAGAAAATAAATATAAATCAAGAAAGATCCATTGCAGCAAAGTGTCTTCAGTCATCAGAAAAGCTATTATCTTCCACCCCTTTTGGCTACACCTTTTTGCAATTTGACGATATTTTTCTTTCATCTTCATAATCTTTCTTCAGCTTCTCATAATCAGTCTATTTATTCCTCAACTTTATTTCCAATAAGGAGATAGCATTGTTACGATGAACTATACCTATCACAAATAACATCATGTCAAACACAACATGCAGATAAACATAAAATCAAAATTATCATGCAATAAACAATTGTATCAAAACTATCAAATTAATAGAAACCCTAATGGCGCTTATTGTAAATGAACATAAATCCACTGGAAAATTGAAATGTTTTTGCATAAGACAGTAAGAACGCAATCAAGTGCTCTCTCTATATCTAATCATCAAATTCGAAAATGGTAACTTAGCCGAGGCTCCAAAATTAGAGCAACGAAGAAATGACAAGAAAAGCTAGAGATTCAAACCTTTGGTCTTGAATTAAAGTATATAAGTTAGCTAGATTCTCAGGATCATCAGCAGTGGCTTTTTTAGTATGTTTAAGTTATATTTTTCTCCTTTTCTCAGTTTGTTATTTTTGTCCTGTTAAAGACCGAGTGTCTGTCTTTAAGTTATCCATATTTTGGACCAATGTGAAATGCATACTAGTTTTTTACTTGATCCATGTATCTATGAAAGAGAAACCATGAATTAATTAGAGCAGAAATAGCATTTGATTGAACATGAAATATTGTTGAAAGAACTATTCAAAAGAATTTGTAGCGCTCGAGAATGATGAACTAACAATTATAGCGGAACATTGTCGTTGAGTCTTATGAGCTAAACTAAAAGTTTCCAACTTTAATATTCACTCAGTATTCAAATGTAAAGTAGAAAATAAATATAAATCAAGAAAGATCCATTGCAGCAAAGTGTCTTCAGTCATCAGAAAAGCTATTATCTTCCACCCCTTTTGGCTACACCTTTTGGCAATTTGACGATATTTTTCTTTCATCTTCATAATCTTTCTTCAGCTTCTCATAATCATCCTCAACTTTATTTCCAATAAGGAGATAGCATTGTTACGATGACCTATACCTATCACAAATAACATCAAGTCAAACACAACATGCAGATAAACATAAAATCAAAATTATCATGCAATAAACAATTGTATCAAAACTATCAAATTAATAGAAACCCTAATGGCGCTTATTGTGAATGAATATAAATCCACTGGAAAATTGAAATGTTTTTGCATAAGACAGTAAGAACTCAATCAAGTGCTCTCTCTATATCTAATCATCAAATTAGAAAATGGTAACTTAGCCGAGGCTCCAAAATTAGAGCAACGAAGAAATGACAAGAAGAGCTAGAGATTCAAACCTTTGGTCTTGAATTAAAGTATATAAGTTAGCTAGATTCTCAGGATCATCATCAGTGGCTTTTTTTTGTATGTTTAAGTTATATTTTTCTCCTTTTCTCAGTTTGTTATTTTTGTCCTGTTAAAGACCGAGTGTCTGTCTTTAAGTTATCCATATTTTGGACCAATGTGAAATGCATACTAGTTTTTTACTTGATCCATGTATCTATGAAAGAGAAACCATGAATTAATTAGAGCAGAAATAGCATTTGATTGAACATGAAATATTGTTGAAAGAACTATTCAAAAGAATTTGTAGCGCTCGAGAATGATGAACTAACAATTATAGCGGAACATTGTCGTTGAGTCTTATGAGCTAAACTAAAAGTTTCCAACTTTAATATTCACTCAGTATTCAAATGTAAAGTAGAAAATAAATATAAATCAAGAAAGATCCATTGCAGCAAAGTGTCTTCAGTCATCAGAAAAGCTATTATCTTCCACCCCTTTTGGCTACACCTTTTTGCAATTTGACGATATTTTTCTTTCATCTTCATAATCTTTCTTCAGCTTCTCATAATCAGTCTATTTATTCCTCAACTTTATTTCCAATAAGGAGATAGCATTGTTACGATGACCTATACCTATCACAAATAACATCAAGTCAAACACAACATGCAGATAAACATAAAATCAAAATTATCATGCAATAAACAATTGTATCAAAACTATCAAATTAATAGAAACCCTAATGGCGCTTATTGTGAATGAATATAAATCCACTGGAAAATTGACATGTTTTTGCATAAGACAGTAAGAACTCAGTCAAGTGCTCTCTCTATATCTAATCATCAAATTAGAAAATGGTAACTTAGCCGAGGCTCCAAAATTAGACCAACGAAGAAATGACAAGAAGAGCTAGACATTCAAACCTTTGGTCTTGAATTGAAGTATATAAGTTAGCTAGATTCTCAGGATCATCATCAGTGGCTTTTTTTTTGTATGTTTAAGTTATATTTTTCTCCTTTTCTCAGTTTGTTATTTTTGTCCTGTTAAAGACCGAGTGTCTGTCTTTAAGTTATCCATATTTTGGACCAATGTGAAATGCATACTAGTTTTTTACTTGATCCATGTATCTATGAAAGAGAAACCATGAATTAATTAGAGCAGAAATAGCATTTGATTGAACATGAAATATTGTTGAAAGAACTATTCAAAAGAATTTGTAGCGCTCGAGAATGATGAACTAACAATTATAGCGGAACATTGTCGTTGAGTCTTATGAGCTAAACTAAAAGTTTCCAACTTTAATATTCACTCAGTATTCAAATGTAAAGTAGAAAATAAATATAAATCAAGAAAGATCCATTGCAGCAAAGTGTCTTCAGTCATCAGAAAAGCTATTATCTTCCACCCCTTTTGGCTACACCTTTTTGCAATTTGACGATATTTTTCTTTCATCTTCATAATCTTTCTTCAGCTTCTCATAATCAGTCTATTTATTCCTCAACTTTATTTCCAATAAGGAGATAGCATTGTTACGATGACCTATACCTATCACAAATAACATCAAGTCAAACACAACATGCAGATAAACATAAAATCAAAATTATCATGCAATAAACAATTGTATCAAAACTATCAAATTAATAGAAACCCTAATGGCGCTTAATGTGAATGAATATAAATCCACTGGAAAATTGAAATGTTTTTGCATAAGACAGTAAGAACTCAATCAAGTGCTCTCTCTATATCTAATCATTCGAAAATGGTAACTTAGCCGAGGCTCCAAAATTAGAGCAACGAAGAAATGACAAGAAGAGCTAGAGATTCAAACCTTTGGTCTTGAATTAAAGTATATAAGTTAGCTAGATTCTCAGGATCATCAGCAGTGGCTTTATAGTATGTTTAAGTTATATTTTTCTCCTTTCTCAGTTTGTTATTTTTATCCTGTTAAAGACTGAGTGTCTGTCTTTAAGTTATCCATATTTTGGACCAATGTGAAATGCATACTAGTTTTTTACTTGATCCATGTATCTATGAAAGAGAAACCATGAATTAATTAGAGCAGAAATAGCATTTGATTGAACATGAAATATTGTTGAAAGAACTATTCAAAAGAATTTGTAGCGCTCGAGAATGATGAACTAACAATTATAGCGGAACATTGTCGTTGAGTCTTATGAGCTAAACTAAAAGTTTCCAACTTTAATATTCACTCAGTATTCAAATGTAAAGTAGAAAATAAATATAAATCAAGAAAGATCCATTGCTGCAAAGTGTCTTCAGTCAAAGCTATTATCTTCCACCCCTTTTGGCTACACCTTTTTGCAATTTGACGATATTTTTCTTTCATCTTCATAATCTTTCTTCAGCTTCTCATAATCAGTCTATTTATTCCTCAACTTTATTTCCAATAAGGAGATAGCATTGTTACGATGACCTATACCTATCACAAATAACATCAAGTCAAACACAACATGCAGATAAACATAAAATCAAAATTATCATGCAATAAACAATTGTATCAAAACTATCAAATTAATAGAAACCCTAATGGCGCTTATTGTGAATGAATATAAATCCACTGGAAAATTGACATGTTTTTGCATAAGACAGTAAGAACTCAGTCAAGTGCTCTCTCTATATCTAATCATCAAATTAGAAAATGGTAACTTAGCCGAGGCTCCAAAATTAGACCAACGAAGAAATGACAAGAAGAGCTAGACATTCAAACCTTTGGTCTTGAATTGAAGTATATAAGTTAGCTAGATTCTCAGGATCATCATCAATGGCTTTTTTTTGTATGTTTAAGTTATATTTTTCTCCTTTTCTCAGTTTGTTATTTTTGTCCCGTTAAAGACCGAGTGTCTGTCTTTAAGTTATCCATATTTTGGACCAATGTGAAATGCATACTAGTTTTTTACTTGATCCATGTATCTATGAAAGAGAAACCATGAATTAATTAGAGCAGAAATATCATTTGATTGAACATGAAATATTGTTGAAAGAACTATTCAAAAGAATTTGTAGCGCTCGAGAATGATGAACTAACAATTATAGCGGAACATTGTCGTTGAGTCTTATGAGCTAAACTAAAAGTTTCCAACTTTAATATTCACTCAGTATTCAAATGTAAAGTAGAAAATAAATATAAATCAAGAAAGATCCATTGCAGCAAAGTGTCTTCAGTCATCAGAAAAGCTATTATCTTCCACCCCTTTTGGCTACACCTTTTTGCAATTTGACGATATTTTTCTTTCATCTTCATAATCTTTCTTCAGCTTCTCATAATCAGTCTATTTATTCCTCAACTTTATTTCCAATAAGGAGATAGCATTGTTACGATGACCTATACCTATCACAAATAACATCAAGTCAAACACAACATGCAGATAAACATAAAATCAAAATTATCATGCAATAAACAATTGTATCAAAACTATCAAATTAATAGAAACCCTAATGGCGCTTATTGTGAATGAATATAAATCCACTGGAAAATTGAAATGTTTTTGCATAAGACAGTAAGAACTCAATCAAGTGCTCTCTCTATATCTAATCATTCGAAAATGGTAACTTAGCCGAGGCTCCAAAATTAGAGCAACGAAGAAATGACAAGAAGAGCTAGAGATTCAAACCTTTGGTCTTGAATTAAAGTATATAAGTTAGCTAGATTCTCAGGATCATCAGCAGTGGCTTTTTAGTATGTTTAAGTTATATTTTTCTCCTTTTCTCAGTTTGTTATTTTTATCCTGTTAAAGACCGAGTGTCTGTCTTTAAGTTATCCATATTTTGGACCAATGTGAAATGCATACTAGTTTTTTACTTGATCCATGTATCTATGAAAGAGAAACCATGAATTAATTAGAGCAGAAATAGCATTTGATTGAACATGAAATATTGTTGAAAGAACTATTCAAAAGAATTTGTAGCGCTCGAGAATGATGAACTAACAATTATAGCGGAACATTGTCGTTGAGTCTTATGAGCTAAACTAAAAGTTTCCAACTTTAATATTCACTCAGTATTCAAATGTAAAGTAGAAAATAAATATAAATCAAGAAAGATCCATTGCAGCAAAGTGTCTTCAGTCATCAGAAAAGCTATTATCTTCCACCCCTTTTGGCTACACCTTTTTGCAATTTGACGATATTTTTCTTTCATCTTCATAATCTTTCTTCAGCTTCTCATAATCAGTCTATTTATTCCTCAACTTTATTTCCAATAAGGAGATAGCATTGTTACGATGAACTATACCTATCACAAATAACATCAAGTCAAACACAACATGCAGATAAACATAAAATCAAAATTATCATGCAATAAACAATTGTATCAAAACTATCAAATTAATAGAAACCCTAATGGCGCTTATTGTAAATGAACATAAATCCACTGGAAAATTGAAATGTTTTTGCATAAGACAGTAAGAACTCAATCAAGTGCTCTCTCTATATCTAATCATCAAATTCGAAAATGGTAACTTAGCCGAGGCTCCAAAATTAGAGCAACGAAGAAATGACAAGAAGAGCTAGAGATTCAAACCTTTGGTCTTGAATTAAAGTATATAAGTTAGCTAGATTCTCAGGATCATCAGCAGTGGCTTTTTTAGTATGTTTAAGTTATATTTTTCTCCTTTTCTCAGTTTGTTATTTTTGTCCTGTTAAAGACCGAGTGTCTGTCTTTAAGTTATCCATATTTTGGACCAATGTGAAATGCATACTAGTTTTTTACTTGATCCATGTATCTATGAAAGAGAAACCATGAATTAATTAGAGCAGAAATAGCATTTGATTGAACATGAAATATTGTTGAAAGAACTATTCAAAAGAATTTGTAGCGCTCGAGAATGATGAACTAACAATTATAGCGGAACATTGTCGTTGAGTCTTATGAGCTAAACTAAAAGTTTCCAACTTTAATATTCACTCAGTATTCAAATGTAAAGTAGAAAATAAATATAAATCAAGAAAGATCCATTGCAGCAAAGTGTCTTCAGTCATCAGAAAAGCTATTATCTTCCACCCCTTTTGGCTACACCTTTTTGCAATTTGACGATATTTTTCTTTCATCTTCATAATCTTTCTTCAGCTTCTCATAATCAGTCTATTTATTCCTCAACTTTATTTCCAATAAGGAGATAGCATTGTTACGATGACCTATACCTATCACAAATAACATCAAGTCAAACACAACATGCAGATAAACATAAAATCAAAATTATCATGCAATAAACAATTGTATCAAAACTATCAAATTAATAGAAACCCTAATGGCGCTTATTGTGAATGAACATAAATCCACTGGAAAATTGAAATGTTTTTGCATAAGACAGTAAGAACTCAATCAAGTGCTCTCTCTATAACTAATCATCAAATTAGAAAATGGTAACTTAGCTGCGGCTCCAAAATTTGAGCAACGAAGAAATGACAAGAAGAGCTAGAGATTCAAACCTTTGGTCTTGAATTAAAGTATATAAGTTAGCTAGATTCACAGGATCATCATCAGTGGCTTTTTTAGTATGTTTAAGTTATATTTTTCTCCTTTTCTCAGTTTGTTATTTTTATCCTGTTAAAGAGCGAGTGTCTGTCTTAGTTACCCGTATTTTGGACCAAAGTGAAATGCATACTAGTTTTTTACTTGATCCATGTATCTATGAAAGAGAAACCATGAATTAATTAGAGCAGAAATAGCATTTGATTGAACATGAAATATTGTTGAAAGAACTATTCAAAAGAATTTGTAGCGCTCGAGAATGATGAACTAAGAATATAGCGGAACATTGTCGTTGAGTCTTATGAGCTAAACTAAAAGTTTCCAACTTTAATATTCACTCAGTATTCAAATGTAAAGTAGAAAATAAATATAAATCAAGAAAGATCCATTGCAGCAAAGTGTCTTCAGTCATCAGAAAAGCTATTATCTTCCACCCCTTTTGGCTACACCTTTTTGCAATTTGACGATATTTTTCTTTCATCTTCATAATCTTTCTTCAGCTTCTCATAATCAGTCTATTTATTCCTCAACTTTATTTCCAATAAGGAGATAGCATTGTTACGATGACTATACCTATCACAAATAACATCAAGTCAAACACAACATGCAGATAAACATAAAATCAAAATTATCATGCAATAAACAATTGTATCAAAACTATCAAATTAATAGAAACCCTAATGGCGCTTATTGTAAATGAACATAAATCCACTGGAAAATTGAAATGTTTTTGCATAAGACAGTAAGAACTCAATCAAGTGCTCTCTCTATATCTAATCATCAAATTCGAAAATGGTAACTTAGCCGAGGCTCAAAAATTAGAGCAACGATGAAATGACAAGAAGAGCTAGAGATTCAAACCTTTGGTCTTGAATTAAAGTATATAAGTTAGCAAGATTCTCAGGATCATCAGCAGTGGCTTTTTTAATATGTTTAAGTTATATTTTTCTCCTTTTCTCAGTTTGTTATTTTTGTCCTGTTAAAGACCGAGTGTCTGTCTTTAAGTTATCCATATTTTGGACCAATGTGAAATGCGTAGTAGTTTTTTACTATGTATCTATGAAAGAGAAACCATGAATTAATTAGAGCAGAATAGCATTTGATAGAACATGAAATATTGTTGAAAGAACTATTCAAAAGAATTTATAGCGCTCGAGAATGATGAACTAACAATTATAGCGGAACATTGTCGTTGAGTCTTATGAACCCTAATGGCGCTTATTGTGAATGAACATAAATCCACTGGAAAATTGAAATGTTTTAGCATAAGACAGTAAGAACTCAATCAAGTGCTCTCTCTATATCTAATCATCAAATTCGAAAATGGTAACTTAGCCGAGGCTCCGAAATTAGAGCAACGAAGAAACGACAAGAAGAGCTAGAGATTCAAACCTTTGGTCTTGAATTAAAGTATATAAGTTAGCTAGATTCTCAGGATCATCAACAGTGGCTTTTTTAGTATGTTTAAGTTATATTTTTCTCCTTTTCTCAGTTTGTTATTTTTATCCTGTTAAAGACCGAGTGTCTGTCTTAGTTATCCATATTTTGGACCAATGTGAAATGCATTTACTTGATCCATGTATCTATGAAAGAGAAACCATGAATTAATTAGAGCAGAAATAGCATTTGATTGAACATGAAATATTGTTGAAAGAACTATTCAAAAGAATTTGTAGCGCTCGAGAATGATGAACTAAGAATTATAGCGGAACATTGTCGTTGAGTCTTATGAGCTAAACTAAAAGTTTCCAACTTTAATATTCACTCAGTATTCAAATGTAAAGTAGAAAATAAATATAATCAAGAAAGATCCATTGCAGCAAAGTGTCTTCAGTCATCAGAAAAGCTATTATCTTCCACCCCTTTTGGCTACACCTTTTTGCAATTTGACGATATTTTTCTTTCATCTTCATAATCTTTCTTCAGCTTCTCATAATCAGTCTATTTATTCCTCAACTTTATTTCCAATAAGGAGATATCATTGTTACGATGAACTATACCTATCACAAATAACATCGAGTCAAACACAACATGCAGATAAACATAAAATCAAAATTATCATGCAATAAACAATTGTATCAAAACTTTCAAATTAATAGAAACCCTAATGGCGCTTATTGTAAATGAACATAAATCCACTGGAAAATTGAAATGTTTTTGCATAAGACAATAAGAACTCAATCAAGTGCTCTTTCTATATCTAATCATCAAATTCGAAAATGGTAACTTAGCCGAGGCTCCAAAACTAGAGCAACGAGGAAATGACAAGAAGAGCTAGAGATTCAACCTTTGGTTTTGAATTAAAGTATATAAGTTAGCTAGATTCTCAGGATCATCAGCAGTGGCTTTTTTAGTATGTTTAAGTTATATTTTTTCTCCTTTTCTCAGTTTGTTATTTTTGTCCTGTTAAAGACCGAATGTCTGTCTTTAAGTTATCCATATTTTGGACCAATGTGAAATGCATACTAGTTTTTTACTTGATCCATGTATCTATGAAAGAGAAACCATGAATTAATTAGAGCAGAATAGCATTTGGTTGAACATGAAATATTGTTGAAAGAACTATTCAAAAGAATTTGTAGCGCTCGAGAGTGATGAACTAACAATTATAGCGGAACATTGTCGTTGAGTCTTATGAGCTAAACTAAAAGTTTCCAACTTTAATATTCACTCAGTATTCAAATGTAAAGTAGAAAATAAATATAAATCAAGAAAGATCCATTGCAGCAAAGTGTCTTCAGTCATCAGAAAAGCTATTATCTTCCACCCCTTTTGGCTACACCTTTTTGCAATTTGACGATATTTTTCTTTCATCTTCATAATCTTTCTTCAGCTTCTCATAATCAGTCTATTTATTCCTCAACTTTATTTCCAATAAGGAGATATCATTGTTACGATGAACTATACCTGTCACAAATAACGTCAAGTCAAACACAACATGCAGATAAACATAAAATCAAAATTATCATGCAATAAACAATTGTATCAAAACTTTCAAATTAATAGAAACCCTAATGGCGCTTATTGTAAATGAACATAAATCCACTGGAAAATTGAAATGTTTTTGCATAAGACAGTAAGAACTCAATCAAGTGCTCTCTCTATATATAATCATCAAATTCGAAAATGGTAACTTAGCCGAGGCTCCGAAATTAGAGCAACGAAGAAATGACAAGAAGAGCTAGAGATTCAAACCTTTGGTCTTGAATTAAAGTATATAAGTTAGCTAGATTCTCAGGATCATCAGCAGTGGCTTTTTTAGTATGTTTAAGTTATATTTTTCTCCTTTTCTCAGTTTGTTATTTTTGTCGTGTTCAAGACCGAGTGTCTGTCTTTAGGTTATCCATATTTTGGACCAATGTGAAATGCATACTAGTTTTTTACTTGATCCATGTATCTCCGAAAGAGAAACCATGAATTAATTAGAGCAGAAATAGCATTTGATTGAACATGAAATATTGTTGAAAGAACTATTCAAAAGAATTTGTAGCGCTCGAGAATGATGAACTAAGAATTATAGCGGAACATTGTCGTTGAGTCTTATGAGCTAAACTAAAAGTTTCCAACTTTAATATTCACTCATTATTCAAATGTAAAGTAGAAAATAAATATAAATCAAGAAAGATCCATTGCAGCAAAGTGTCTTCAGTCATCAGAAAAGCTATTATCTTCCACCCCTTTTGGCTACACCTTTTTCCAATTTGACGATATTTTTCTTTCATCTTCATAATCTTTCTGCAGCTTCTCATAATCAGTCTATTTATTCCTCAACTTTATTTCCAATAAGGAGATAGCACTGTTACGATGACCTATACCTATCACAAATAACATCAAGTCAAACACAACATGCAGATAAACATAAAATCAAAATTATCATGCAATAAACAATTGTACCAAAACTATCAAATTAATAGAAACCCTAATGGTTCTTATTGTAAATGAACATAAATCCACTGGAAAATTGAAATGTTTTTGCATAAGACAGTAAGAACTCAATCAAGTGCTCTCTCTATATCTAATCATCAAATTCGAAATGGTAACTTAGCCGAGACTCCAAAATTAGAGCAACGAAGAAATGACAAGAAGAGCTAGAGATTCAACCTTTGGTCTTGAATTAAAGTATATAAGTTAGCTAGATTCTCAGGATCATCGGCAGTGGCTTTTTTAGTATGTTTAAGTTATATTTTTTCTCATTTTCTCAGTTTGTTATTTTTGTCCTGTTAAAGACCGAGTGTCTGTCTTTAAGTTATCCATATTTTGAACCAATGTGAAATGCATACTAGTTTTTTACTTGATCCATGTATCTATGAAAGAGAAACCATGAATTAATTAGAGCAGAAATAGCATTTGATTGAACATGAAATATTGTTGAAAGAACTATTCAAAAGAATTTGTAGCGCTCGAGAATGATGAACTAACAATTATAGCGGAACATTGTCGTTGAGTCTTATGAGCTAAACTAAAAGTTTCCAACTTTAATATTCACTCAGTATTCAAATGTAAAGTAGAAAATAAATATAAATCAAGAAAGATCCATTGCAGCAAAGTGTCTTCAGTCATCAGAAAAGCTATTATCTTCCACCCCTTTTGGCTACACCTTTTTGCAATTTGACGATATTTTTCTTTCATCTTCATAATCTTTCTTCAGCTTCTCATAATCAGTCTATTTATTCCTCAACTTTATTTCCAATAAGGAGATAGCATTGTTACGATAACCTATACCTATCACAAATAACATCAAGTCAAACATAACATGCAGATAAACATAAAATCAAAATTATCATGCAATAAACAATTGTATCAAAACTATCAAATTAATAGAAACCCTAATGGCGCTTATTGTGAATGAATATAAATCCACTGGAAAATTGAAATGTTTTTGCATAAGACAGTAAGAACTCAATCAAGTGCTCTCTCTATATCTAATCATCAAATTCGAAATGGTAACTTAGCCGAGACTCCAAAATTAGAGCAACGAAGAAATGGCAAGAATAGCTAGAGATTCAACCTTTGGTCTTGAATTAAAGTATATAAGTTAGCTAGATTCTCAGGATCATCAGCGGTGGCTTTTTTAGTATGTTTAAGTTATATTTTTTCTTCTTTTCTCGGTTTGTTATTTTTGTCCTGTTAAAGACCGAGTGTCTGTCTTTAAGTTATCCATATTTTGGACCAATGTGAAATGCATACTAGTGTTTTACTTGATCCATGTATCTACGAAAGAGAAACCATGAATTAATTGGAGCAGAAATAGCATTTGATTGAACATGAAATATTGTTGAAAGAACTATTCAAAAGAATTTGTAGCGCTCGAGAATGATGAACTAACAATTATAGCGGAACATTGTCGTTGAGTCTTATGAGCTAAACTAAAAGTTTCCAACTTTAATATTCACTCAGTATTCAAATGTAAAGTAGAAAATAAATATAAATCAAGAAAGATCCATTGCAGCAAAGTGTCTTCAGTCATCAGAAAAGCTATTATCTTCCACCCCTTTTGGCTACACCTTTTTGCAATTTGACGATATTTTTCTTTCATCGTTCATAATCTTTCTTCAGCTTCTCATAATCAGTCTATTTATTCCTCAACTTTATTTCCAATAAGGAGATAGCATTGTTACGATGACCTATACCTATCACAAATAACATCAAGTCAAACACAACATGCAGATAAACATAAAATCAAAATTATCATGCAATAAACAATTGTATCAAAACTATCAAATTAATAGAAACCCTAATGGCGCTTATTGTGAATGAACACAAATCCACTGGAAAATTGAAATGTTTTTGCATAAGACAGTAAGAACTCAATCAAGTGCTCGCTCTATATCTAATCATCAAATTCGAAATGGTAACTTAGCCGAGACTCCAAAACTAGAGCAACGAAGAAATGACAAGAAGAGCTAGAGATTCAACCTTTGGTCTTGAATTAAAGTATATAAGTTAGCTAGATTCTCAGGATCATCAGCAGTGGCTTTTTTAGTATGTTTAAGTTATATTTTTTCTCCTTTTCTCAGTTTGTTATTTTTGTCCTGTTAAAGACCGAGTGTCTGTCTTTAAGTTATCCATATTTTGGACCAATGTGAAATGCATACTAGTTTTTTACTTGATCCATGTATCTATGAAAGAGAAACCATGAATTAATTAGAGCAGAAATAGCATTTGATTGAACATGAAATATTGTTGAAAGAACTATTCAAAAGAATTTGTAGCGCTCGAGAATGATGAACTAACAATTATAGCGGAACATTGTCGTTGAGTCTTATGAGCTAAACTAAAAGTTTCCAACTTTAATATTTACTCAGTATTCAAATGTAAAGTAGAAAATAAATATAAATCAAGAAAGATCCATTGCAGCAAAGTGTCTTCAGTCATCAGAAAAGCTATTATCTTCCACCCCTTTTGGCTACACCTTTTTGCAATTTGACGATATTTTTCTTTCATCGTTCATAATCTTTCTTCAGCTTCTCATAATCAATTTATTTATTCCTCAACTTTATTTCCAATAAGGTGATAGCATTGTTACGATGACCTATACCTATCACAAATAACATCAAGTCAAACATAACATGCGGATAAACATAAAATCAAAATTATCATGCAATAAACAATTGTATCAAAACTATCAAATTAATAGAAACCCTAATGGCGCTTATTGTGAATGAACATAAATCCACTGGAAAATTGAGATGTTTTTGTATAAGACAGTAAGAACTCAATCAAGTGCTATCTCTATCAAAATCGAAAATGGCAACTTAGTCGAGGCTCCACAATTAGAGCAACAAAGAAATGACAAGAAGAGCACATTCAAACCTTTGGTCTTGAATTGAAGTATATAAGTTAGCTAGATTCTCAGTATCATCAACAGTGGCTTTTTAAATGTTTAAGTTGGATTTGTAGAATACCATTTGTAATTGTGCTTGATTTCATTAGTTGTCCTTGTAATTTGGGGCGTTTTGTATAGTAGTCCTTAGATTAGGACTAGTTTGATATTTATACCAAGTTTGTTTGGTATAAATACATGTAAATCAATTGAGCTGAATAGAGAAAGTTTTTAGAATTGATACGAAGGGCTTGCAATTCGATTTCTAGAGAGAGAAACAACAGTTACTTTCTCACTCTACTCAAATTCTCTCTCTTGTTCTTCATTTGAGTTTTTCGATCGAATTCAATTGTTTATCTAAACGATCGAATTACTATGAATTCTAGCCTAGGATCGTAGAGTTGTTAATCGTAGGACCTAACAATTGGTATCAGAGCAGATTCGTTCTGTTTTGAATCGAAAATTGTTAGAATTAGATCGAAAATCATTTTCTAGATACTGTTTATCGAAGAACAGGTTTGGCGCGAAAACCTTTTTCGATCCAATAGCTTAATTCTGTGCTTAATTGACTTGAATTTGGTGTTTCTGTGCTTGTTTAAGTGTTAGATCATCATTGCGATCAGTTCTGTAGCAGTTTGAACTTCGATTTTTAGGATTGAATTGCTTCCGCGTGTTACTGTTTGCGAAGAACATGAAGAACACGTTCTGATTTTGATCAAACTCGATATATTTTGCTTCATAACGTGTTTAATTGCTTGTTCGTGCGTGATTAGTACTTGATTGCGAGCAATTACCTCAAACTTCACTATCTGATTCTTTGTTTTTGCTCGAATTTGTGTTAATCTTATTCTGTGAATTTTTCTCGATTGCTCGAATTTTTCTCGCTAAGTTTTGCGATCGGATTAGTTTCTCGATCGATAAACTTAGCGCGAGAATTTTTCTCGGTCAGAATACGAAGTCAGCGTTAGAATCGTCATCAGCAGAAACGATTTTAGTTAGAAATATTTCTCGAGCATTATACAGCGAAAAACTTTTTCGAGAGAGACTTATTTTGACTTTGCATGCGTAAAAACTTTCACTCGAAAAACTTTTTCAGTCAAACCTTTTAACGTTTGACCAGGCGAAAATCATTTACACGCGAGAAATTTTTCTAGTCAACAGATTTATTTTGACTTGTCGAGAAACTTACTAACGTACTGTTTCTTTACGATCGAAATAAATTCACGATCAAGAAATTTTTCTCGACCGAATGATTTTGAGCAATTTATCTCGCTCGTAAAATATCACGCTGACAAAATTTCTCGCACGAGAACAGTACTCAGTACATTCTATCTCGACGGAATTAATTTCGATCAAACTTTAAAGATTGAATCGAAAATAATTATCGATCTAATTTTCGAATCAAACGCTACTAATGAATTTTGTCACTTGTGAAGCACATTACATCATTAACGAAGATCCTTCAACAACTCGACTACAATACAAACATGGATGCATACTCACTCGGAAATGACAACCGTCCGCCGATCTTGCAAAGAGGCAAATACACAGTGTGGAGAAGCCGCTTCCTGAATTTCATCGCTCTAAAGGATCAAGCCGAAAATCTACTGAAGTCCCTTGAAGAGGGACCGGCACAGTTCTGGGTTCATGTACCCGGGGACGAAACAGCTACTCCAGCAATTCCAGCTTCTAGGCGACTAAAGGAGCCTAGAGAATACTCTCTGGAGGAAAGAGCTCGAGCTAAGGCTGATCTAGTAGCCATGAATACCCTTATGCAGGGCATCCCCAACGATATATATAGACAAATCGACAGCCTTACATCGGCCAAAGGGATGTGGGATGAGCTGCATAGGATGATGCAAAGGACGGAAGTTGGCATAAAGGCCAAGAACGCGAACATTCTCACTGCTTACGACTCATTCAAAGCAAAGCCGGAGGAGAGTCTAAACGAGATCTACCAACGATACCTCACTCTTCTCAATGAAATGAGGAAGATAGAAATAACGAAGACAAACATGGAGACAAACATAAGATTTCTATCTTCTCTGCCCACATAATGGAAGAAAATATCCACTCAAATACGGCAAAATAAAGATCTAGAGGAGTTGGATGTCCATGCCGTGTTCGATAATCTCGCTCAGCATGAGGAGGATATCCGCGAGATTACCAAAGAGCAGAAAGGCAAACAAACCGATGACACGGTTGCCTTAGTCTCGGAGAAGAGGAGCACAAGATCAAGAAAGGAAAATATCGTTAGGCCACCTTCATCATCAGAGTCAGAAGATGAATCGGACTCTGACATCGAGCCGAACATGAAAGCCCTTGGAAAACAGTTAGCTCTCGTTGGACAAATGATGAGCAAGAAGTACTTCAAGAAGAAGTCTTCAACCTCAGCCAATAGACATCGGACTACAAGCTCCAAGAACAAAGAACGTGCTCCGGAGAGTTTCGAGGTCAAGAATCCCAAAGAGACTAACAAATGCTTTAACTGTGGCAAAGCAGGTCACTTCGCCAGAGAGTGCACTCTCCCGAAGAAAATAGATGCAAACTACTACTCCAGGAAGCTTCAATTGACAAAACAGAAAGAAGCTGGAGTAGCTCTCATGGCCGAACAGGACCAATGGCTCGAGGACACGTCGAGCTCCGAAGAAGAGAATTTAGCCCTCATGGCCCGTCTCGACAACGAATTGGACGCCGAAACATCCACTCGTACGGACGATGACAACGCATCCACGTCTTCAAATGAGGTAGTCACTCCTTCCACATTATTGACCATGTTAGAATCATATCAAAAGCAATATGCTAACATGAAACGTGAGCAGAAAAGTATGAAGGAAGTAGAGAACGAACTTGAGAGAGCTCAGGAGAAGATAGATAGTCTCAAACAAGAACTTAGGAGCTCTAGTGCAAAAATAGATGAACTTACTAAGAGCCTACAGTCTAGAGAGACTAGTCAACCTCAACTAGGACAACAGAGCGAAAAGATTAAGGAATTAGAAGATAGGCTAGCAAATAACTACAATTGGTTGGTTAGAAATCTCAATGAGAAAGCCATTTTAAATTGTAGGATAACCGAAGCTACCTCTAAGATCAGTAACTTAGAAGCTCAATTAGAAACATCGAATGCTAAGATTAGTGAGCTTAGTAAGGATATCGATGCCTGTCAAGCCGCTAAACTAACCGTGGAAAATAATTATGCTCTCCTAGGTGAGGAACGCAAGAAACTATATGCCAAAGTAAAGAAATTAGACGATAAAGTTACGCGTAGGGGACAATCCGAACAGACGATATTTTTGAACAAGCCCAAGGATATAGAGTTCTATAATCCTATAGAAGGCATAGGTTTCACTAACCCGTGTGTTTTACAAAAGAAAGAAATATACGATGTTAAACACATGGGCTTAGGAATAACCTCTCTTAGAAATTTTACTGAATCGTCTTATGAAAATACTTTCGATTCATCCATTAGACAAGGTCCACATGGTCCAGAAATCCCCTTTGACTACAAAGAACTAAATGAAAGGGACAAAAATAGGAAAGAAACTCTAACACCTGTCTGCAATTTAGTTCAAATTCTACCTCTTGACTCTCGAACACACCACGAGGAAGTTAAAACCATTAATTATAAAAATTCTCTCTACAAACCCCCTATCATAAAACAGATAGAGGAGTCACAGGCAAAGTTAGAAAAATAACGAGAGAATTTCGAATCTGAAAAGAAAAAATTCTTTAAGGAGATGGAAAATCTCAAGGCTTCCTCGTCCTCCCAAACTACCACTCACGCTATTACAAAAAGCGTGAAAAATGAAAAATCGCCTTTGAAAGATAAATATTGTAAAATAATTCTGTTAAAAGTGCTATGACTAATTTCACTTTACCTACGTCTACAGGGAGCGTAGCGTCAGCACTAAAAACAAAGGGCTCTAATTTCTGAACATGCTACTCCTTCTACTTATTCACTTCAGCCGATCACCTTTAGAAGCACCAACTTCGAAATAGGCTCTACGTCAAAAATTAATCATTCTGAAACAAATGCCACTAGGAAGACACGTAGGAAACAAGATCCAGCCATAAAGAAAGCTTATGGCGCCGTACATGAATGTACTCACCTAAGGTATCCCGTAGAAATTAAATCCCCCAAGCACCTTAGGAGACTATCACAAGAAAAGATCTTTTCCTCAGTCAAACACTCCAAAGCATTTGTACGTGCTGAAATTAACCTTCCCTGTATGGTTCAACCCAAATGGGTTCCTAAATCTCCGCCTAGGACGACAAAAGCCAAAAGGGCCAAGTCTCCTATAGAGGCAAAACCCAAACCCACTTTTTCAAAAGTGCAATGGGTTATTAAGACTCTTCCAAAAATAGATTTAGGAGTCATATCTGAACCCAAAACTAAATCTGCTAATCCGAGAGGACCCATGTTTAAGTGGGTACCTAAAGCTCTCTAAATTATTTTTGCAGATCCATCATGTGTGGTACCTCGACTCTGGTTGCTCCACACACATAACTGGTAATCAAGAGCTACTGAGCAACTACAAAGACCGACCTAACGGCAAAGTCAGATTTGGGAACAACGATTCAGCCCCGATTCTAGGACTTGGGATATTATTCTGAAGAATCTGACCATCAAAGATGTCTCATACGTCGAAGGCCTCCACCATAACTTGTTCAGCATAGGCCAATTCTGTGACAAAGGCTTCCAGGTGGTCTTCCATGCTGACCGGTGCAGAATTTTGGATAGTCAGGACACAGAACTCCTTCAAGGACTTCGGAGATCCAATCTTTACACGATCAACCTGACGTCTGTGCGGCCCTCGACAGCTGTATGCCTCATTTCTCAAACTGATTTACAGAGGAACAGCTTATGGCATCAACGACTGTCTCATCTGAACATGAAAGCTCTCCAACTTCTTTCTACGAAAAAGTTGGTTCACGGTCTTCCAACTATACAACTACAAAGGGAGCATCACTGTTCGGCATGTCAATTAGGAAAATTGAAGCGAGCATCTCATCACGTCAAGCAAATTGCATCTACTTCTCGACCATTGGAACTAATTCACATGGATCTCTGTGGTCCGATGCAGACTCAGAGTATCAATGGAAGAAAGTATGTCCTAGTGATTGTAGATGACTATTCTCGCTACACGTGGACAAAGTTCCTCCGAACGAAAGATGAGACTGGTGACTTGATTATCAATTTTGTGAAGACAACTCAAAATCTGCTGCAACAGACTATTCAAGTTGTTCGAACAGACAACGGCACTGAGTTCAAGAACAATCACCTCAGTGAGTTTTATCAGAAACTTGGAAAAAGTCAACAATTTTCAGCCGCCAAAACACCTCAACAAAATGGGGTCGTTGAAAGGAAAAATCGAACACTAGTGGAAGCCGCTCGTACAATGCTGATCCAATCGGGACTTCCACACTTTCTATGGGCTGAAGCAGTCAATACCGATTGTTTTACTCAAAACAGGACGGTGGTTCACAAACGATTCAACAAGACTCCGTACGAGATTGTGAATAATAGAGTGCCCAACATCTCTTTCCTTAAAGTCTTCGGGTGCAAGTGCTTTGTGGCGAACGACCGAGAGCAACGTGCAAAGTTCGACCCTAAAGCATTCGAAGCTACGTTTGTCGGGTACTATTCAACATCAAAAGCGTACCGAGTATACATCAAGTCCAACCGAACTGTTAAGGAAAGCTATAATGTCACTTTCCACGAAGTGGCAGAAATGGCTTCTAGTTAATTCAGTCCAGGACCCGTGCCTCACCCGTTGGTTCCTGCTCAATTCAGTTCAGGACCCGTTCTCAACCCGTTGGCTTCTGACGACAACATTTCAGAACCCGTAATCACTGGTGTGTTGGCACAAACCAACAGAAGACGGCAACAACTTCAGGATCAGTGTCAGACGAAGCAACGAGACTTGCAATAGACGACTTGGATTCTCTCTTCGAACCGGTATATCGGTCATACACGCCTACACCAACAATGGATTATCTACCGAATGAGACCGACGTACCAAGTTCATCTCACACCTCTACCCCACCCGATTCAGATTTGCCACAAAACACCGAAGAACCTACAGTGGTCATCGAGGAAGTATCATCAGAGACGATCAATCCAAGTGTAGTATTGGAACTTCCTCAGACAAATGATCAATCGGAGACTATAGGCAATCTAGATCCACAGATGGCTGACGCATCGACTTCAGCCTTGCCTCATGAGCGCAAGTGGACGAGAGGCCACTCGGTTGATCAGATAATTGGCGATCCTTCGGTTGGTGTAAGGACACGTCGTCAACACAGTCTTTTCAGTTGCTTCGTGAGCCAAAACGAGCCTACCAAAGTAGCAGACGCACTTCGAGACCCGGATTGGACAATTGCAATGCAAGAAGAAATCAATCAATTCGAACGTCTTCAAGTGTGGACCTTGGTACCCCGTCCACATGGGAAAACAATGTCGGAACTAAATGGGTTTTCAAGAATAAGAAGAATGGAGATGGTGAAATGATCCGGAACAAAGCAAGGCTAGTTGCTAAGGGATACAATCAACAGGAAGGCATCGAATACGACGAGACTTATGCTCCTGTTGCCCGTATCGAAGCTATCCGCCTCCTGCTGGCTTATGCGGCTCACAAAGACTTCAAAGTCTATCAGATGGATGTTAAAACCGCCTTTCTCAACGGCGTGTTAAAAGAACAAGTCTACGTCGCTCAGCCGGAAGGTTTCGTTGATCAAGAACATCCCGATCATGTCTATCGCTTGGACAAAGCTCTCTATGGACTAAAACAAGCCCCACGTGCTTGGTACGATGTCCTGAGTGATTTCCTCGTGAAGTCTGGATTCATACGAGGAACGATAGACACAAATCTCTTCATTAAATGGCATGACAAAGATCTGATGGTCGTCCAAGTATACGTCGACGACATCATCTTCGGATCAACAAATCCTCGGCTCTGCAAGAAGTTTGGAGATCTCATGAAGAGCAAATTCGAGATGAGTCACATGGGAGAGATGCAATTTTTCTTAGGCCTTCAAGTCAGGCAGCTCAATGATGGAATTTTCATCAGTCAGACAAAATACATCAAGGATATTCTGAAGAAGTTTCATCAAGACCAGAGCAAGCCTCTCGGCACTCCTATATCGCCAAGCTGCAAGTTGGATGCCGATCCCTCTGGTAAATCGGTCGACATCACACTGTATCGCAGTATTATTGGATCTCTTCTTTACCTCACTTCGAGTCGGCCGGATATCATGTTTGCCACCTGCTTGTGTGCCCGTTTTCAAGCCGATCCCAAAGAATCCCATATGCTCGCGGTCAAAAGAATTTTACGCTACCTTAAGGGCACCTCTACCCTTGGCCTATGGTATCCAAAGGGTACGAATTTTAAACTTATCGGCTACACTGACGCTGACTATGCAGGTTGCCGAATGGACAGGAAAAGCACGTCCGGTGGCGCTCAATTTTAGGCGAAAAGCTGGTTTGCTGGTCATCCAAAAAGCAGAACTGTGTGTCTACTTCGACGGCCGAAGCAGAATATGTAGCTGCCACCAGCTATTGCTCACAGATGCTGTGGATGCGGACACAGCTTCGCGACTATGGGTACAATCTAAATAATATACCCATATATAGTGATAGTCAGAGTGAATTGCCATAACTTGCAATCCTGTTCATCATTCACGCACAAAACACATAGACATTAGATATCATTTTATCAAGGATCACGTAGAAAAAGGCACGATAGAGATGTACTTTGTGAACACGGAATTTCAACTAGCCGACATTTTCACCAAGGCCTTGGATGAGAAACGATTTCAATTCCTTGTCGGAAAATTAGGCATGTTGAATCTTCCGTAATATGTGCATTACCTGATCTTCTGTGCTATCACATGCTCTATTCTATGTGTTTTCTATGCTTATTTGTCCTTATCTTGCGAGATAAAAATAATACAAAAATAAAATATAAAAAATATATATATATATATATAATATATTTCTATATATAATATAGAGTGGTATGACGAAATCCTTTAGGATGCTTTGATCTAAAGTCACTTAGAATTTTACCCCGACATGCGATCGATTTAATTGCTTAAAATTTGTCAGTCTAAGTCGCACTCTTGTGTCTAAAAGGTCATTTGATTGTTCCACTAGACACAAAGTCACTCTACATGCGTGAGGATTCAAGCCTTGTTCCTTTTTTCCTTTCTTTGGATCTACTTCTCGAGTGAGTCGCACATAAATTACTTGTCTTACCTAGTGATTCTTGGTGTCATACTCATCTTGCGTTAGATCGTCAGGAAAATGATAAGGGAGTTTAGGATATTCCTCATGCGGCCTTATATAAATTTCCCCACACGTTAGCCCTTAGTCATCCACTTTGAGCCTTCTTCGATGTACTTTTCTTCATTTGAAACCCATTCCCAGCCTTCAACCGAACTCTATACTCTTCGAATGGTTGTTCAAACGAGAAAAGGATGGGGAGATAACAAAAGAAAAAGTAAGATGATGACAAAAGAAGGCATTGCTCAACGCGCAAAAAGCAGACCAAAGGAACCGGCCTTCCGACTACCTTGTAGAAAGTGGATGGTTCCTGCTGTGAACTTCTCCAACGATAATCTCGTACGCTCGTCAGAACGGCTGGAAGAGGAGCACCACGAAGTGAACTTCTCCAACGATAATCCGGTCCTATATCGGGAAACGAGAAGAGGAGTGCAGCCTCGGGTACGAATTCCATAACCGAGAACTTCTCCAAATTGATAATCTCTGAAACCTCAATAGGGATTAAGAGAAGAGGAGCACGGTATCGGCCCGAGAACCAACAAAAAGAACTTCGCCTACGATAATCTCCTAGAGCCTCATGGAGAAGCGGAGCTTCAGCTTGAGCATAATATAAAAAGGGATAGTTCTTAAAAGAAAAGGAGGGAAGATTGAAAAGAAGAAAGACGCCGAAAAAAAAGGGAGACGGACGTAGAATTGGAAGACGATGAAGAGATAAGCTCAATTTCCTTTAAATTCCTTCCGTTCTAAGTCCTAGCCAAATTATAACCCTTACAACCCTTTGATTCCACATAGACGGTCTCTCGCTTAGGTGAAATGATTAAAAATGCCTCGATCACAGGTAAATTGACTAAAAATTGCTTGTGTTGACTTGAGTGATAAAAATATAAAAATCCCAAGATAGCTAATTGAGAGCAAGAGCGAACCTAGTGAGAGTTGTCGAAATGGACCAGTCTATGGACTTAGGACTTTAGTTTGACGACATGACTTGACGGCATTTTCTTCTTTCAAATGTCTCGTAAAATTATAGGCGTGACGATTGATCGAAGCAAAATAATCTGACCCCATAAATGAAATATATATATATATATAATAATAAATAAATAATAAATAATAAAATTCGCACATTTTGACATGAAATGTTATGTTTCATATGCGTTGAATTGAATAAATGCGAATTTCTTTAAGTGTATCGCACATTCTAAATGCAATGTTAGATTGCATTGGTACTGAATTGTTTAAATGCGATAAATTTTTCATTGCTTCTACCCTCACACAATATTTTAAAGTACATGTTTTCGGGGTCCATGTATACATGCTTACTTGGTAAATTTGTGTGTTCGTGACTTTAATTGATTTCATATGCTTGCATAATTTGTCAATTCTTGTGCATCATTTGAGGGGGAGCAAGTATAAGACTTGTAGATTAGCTCCAAATATTTTTGATGTTTTTTCTCTGAGTATTTCAGATCTTTCAAAATTAAGGAGCGAGACGTCGACACTACAAAGAGAGGAGCTAGACACAAGACCAAATATTTCAAAGATAAAATTGCCAAAAATAAGTGTTGATTAACTCCATTATGACTAACGCTTATCTCTAAGTGGTACAGATTTTTAAATTTATGCCAGGGGAGCTAGACGTTACTACACAGAAAATACAGGGAGTTAATTGCATTTATTTTAATTACTAAGGGGGAGCCTTACAAAGGGTTTTATTTTGAAATAGGGGTCAATCTGAAAATTTTAGAAGTACTTACTATCGAGAAACTAGATAGAAGACTTAATTCACGATCATAAGTTTCTCGATCGTAAACAGTGTTGAAAACAATTTTGATTGGCCGCGATAATTTGCGATTGAAAAATTTGAATTGAGAGGAAATTTTCAAATAAAAAATTTCTCGAGCGCAAATAGTAATGGGCCTGATCCATTTAATCGCAAAACGTCCAATCGCAAACCCAACATTGACTTAATGCTAGTTAATAAAAGTTTAACTTTTGTCAGTCGAAAAACTTTTTCTCACGCAACCCTAATCGCAAAAATCTCTCTAGCGAAAAGCTTTCACAGACAGCTTAAAATTCTCAAAATCTTTCGATTTTCAACACCAAACTGCCTGTTTAAGGTAGAAATGAGATTCTTTTGACATTTGCGTGTGATTTACCTTCATTAGCATCTGCATTTTGAAGTTTTTCGCATGTTTAGACTTAGATTTTCGACTGTTCTTCAAAACTGAGAAATCGTATACTGTTTTATAGTGATTTAGGCTTGATTTTGAACTTTATCTGAGTTTAATGCCTGCACTTAAGATAGTTTCGATATTCTCTATGAATCTGGTAGAATGAATCATCGGAAAATCTGCATCTTCAACTGTAATTTGAGTTTTGATGAAACTGGGCATTTGAATGTTTAAAGCCATCGAAGAACTTTGTCGATCGCAAACAGTCTTAATTTAATTCCGATTTATTTGAGATATTGTTTGTGTCGAATTAGTTTTTCGATCGGTAAAATTCTGATTTAGTCGCTAAGATAGAAGATTTTGACCGAAAAAAATTACTTACCATCGAGAAATCTAATTAGGATTTTTGTGAGCGAAAAACTTACGCATTGATTAGACAATTTAGATGCAAATTTTATCGAGCGTAAAACTAATTATCGCAAAATAGAATTTTCGATTTAATTTCAATTTGGTCCCAAAAATTTAGCAGCGAAAAATTAATTTTTCAACACTTAATTTTTCGATCGTAAAATTCGCCGCTTAGGACCTAATTGAACGGAAAAATTTCTCGACGTTTGACTTAGTCATTCATTGACTAATTTCTCGATAAAATTATATCGCAGCGAGAAAAAAAAATCTACTTTCAATCGAAAATCACATACCGCTCGACAAATTTCAAATCGAAAATTTTATTCAATCGAAGAAAATTTCTTGATAGTAAATTTACCTGAGATGTAATTTCTCGATCGTAAATTTACACGGAATTTTTCTCGATCGTAAAATTGATCGACTACAGTCACGCTTTCAACTTCAACACCTAGGAAATTTTTCCAAGTCTTTTACACTGTAGCTAACAATAGCGGATAAAATTCTTCGATCGCAAAATTTAGACAGAATTCATTCAATTGAAATCAATATATAGGAAATCAAATTGCAATTCAATTTTCTCGACCGAAAATTTTTCTAGGCATGAACAGTGACTTACTGATTTAATACTTAGCGAAATTTCGAACTATTTTTCACGCAATTTATACTTCATTCGAAATTACATTCATGCCATCACGATTTTTGATATTGAACTTACACTATGCATTTGATATGATTTCGATTCAAAATTCATCGAACATGCTAGTACTTGCGATATGACTATAGTTTGATGAAATTTATTCTTATTTCGACTGAAAATAAAATTGAACTAATAAACTTTTATATATCTTATTTTTCAGATGGATCGCTATCCAAGATATAATTACATATACGACTACAACCTGTATCTGAAGGTCCAGGATACAAATTTTCAGCTCGATCACCTTTCGATGCCCGGACGAGATCATTGTCTCTATCCTGAGAGGTCACCCCATCTGGCATGCGTTAACGGTCACCGCATCAGTGCCGATGGTATATCTCCAGTAGTTCTGGGGCTGCATACAAGGAGAAGTGGACAATGGAGCCTTCAGATTCTCAACAAGGATCGGGACGCGGCATATCAGCATGGACAAGAACCAGTTCGGCATGGTACTGGACATGCCCCACAGCAATAATTACGACCCGCTCCCATCCGATGCTGAGATGATTCAAGACTTCTTGCACATGGGATACCAACCGCCGCTCACAAGATTAGCTCAGGTCCAGAGCAGCGGAATCCCACACCCGTGGAAGACACTATTCGGAATAGTGAATAAGTGTCTGTCGCCCAAGCACGTAGGATTTGATAAGGGCAACAGCAACATTTTGAGGATCTTCCACGGCATCGCCTTCGCAAGAAATTATGACTACACTCAGCTGATCTGGAACGACCTCGCGGACCAGATTCGGCAGAAGGAGAATCAGCGATCAAAGAACGTGCCTTATGCTCGGTGGTTCAGCATCATCATCAGGGAGATCATGGCGCTGCACCAGACCATTCCTACTCTGCCTCCTGGCGGAAATACCAACCACCAAGGCTTAAGTTCTTCCACAACCCTGGCTCACGGACCTGGACCAACCGTCGATGTCGATCTCATTCGAGCTCCTTCGTCTCGCGGACCCAACGAAGACGTCTACAAGCTATACTGTCGGGACAGGAATCTCACCGAGGAAATGATTTGAGGGCCCCCGACAGTGCTTGGAGCTAGCCCTCACCAACAACAACAACAGGTAAGCCCTGAGGACGCGATGATTGATGATGTCGCTCAGGAGCAAGCTCAGGAGCCAACATTGGTCGAAGAGCCAATGCCCGACGTAGATGATACCCTGATAGACGTCGTGGCTACAGAGATGGAGCTCGAGGCTCCTGCACTCGAATTACAAGTGGAAGAGCCCGTACATGTTGGCGTGCTCGAAGAAACTTTTGAGGAAGTTCTTCAACAAGAAGCACAGCCCGAAACGGAAATGGGGCACGCTTCACTTCCACTGGTGACAGATCAGACATTGGAGAACGTCGATCGAGATCGTACTCCTCACACCGCCACCCCGTCTGACACAGAGTCTGACGAGGAAATCAGTCTAATCAGGAGGTCTCCCAGAAGACTTAGTATTCAGTTGGAGTCGCTCTTTCCAGCAGTCACCACCGCACCAGATACTATGCTAACCACAACGACAAGTGTTGCCGGCACTTCTTCGCTCAATCTTGAGCCGTAACCAACCCACGTGGTGTCTGGTTCGCAGGCGCAACCTGAGCCTGCCTTAACACCCATAGAGACGAATCCTCAAGATTCGACTCGAGGATTGGGTGGAAGTCTCATAGTCACAACCTCAAGTGACTGTGAGCCAACCCACAGAGTTGGTGTCTACTCAAGGGTTGATAACAGGCGACATCAGTCGTCCTGGTCCATCTCAGGAGGCGTCCGCACCCTTCGTGAAGAACGAGCAGTTCCAGGCCGCTCTCTCCGCCGCTGTATAGTCTATGGAAGACAAAATCACGGAGAGAGTACTCCAAGCACTTGAGGCATCCCGAAGAGATACCAGGAAAGCACGTGCCTCTGAAGGCCCTTCGTCACAAATCAACCCCACACCTCCACAACCCACATCCACCGACCCTCTAGCCACTTCATCCATCCTCTTCAATCCATACACAATCCCCATCACCGAGCTCCACGACATTCTCCACGCCCGTCTGATAGGTCTTTCCATCCGATCGCCGCAAGAAGAATCCCTCTATAGGCAATTGGTGGACCATCCTGAGCCACCGACTGACACCTGCCGAGGCCAAAGCTCCCACTCACGGTGCAGACATGACGATCCTGACGATCAGGACCCTCATGAGGGGGAAAAGAGGCCAAGGACATCAACAAGTGGCCAAAGACAAGGCTCGGGCGCCACGCAGACAAGCGCTGGAGCTGGTGAAACCCAAACACAAACCCACCAAACACAAACCACCCAAACTACCTACACCACGCACCGCACCGCCCACATCGAACCACCAACCTTTCACCTCAGGACTCCTCCGTCCACACCACCGATCTACTCAAGCCCCTTGCTTCTGGAAGAAGAAGTAAGTGCTGTGATTCTTGTAGCTCTAGCAGCTACCCAAGCCACTCCCTCAGTCGCTCCAGACCAACCGGGACCCTCTGGACATGGCGTCAATCCACACGAGGCCCTAGACAAGTACATCTTCGAAGGACAGTGGATGACCCATTCCATGCCCGAGGAGCATCAAAGACGATTGCTTCACGACGTTCGTCGCTTTCTACAACAAGCGTTTATAGACCTCGTAATCATAGAAGACGACGAGCTTCAGGAAGTTGAAGACTACGAGCGAGATTTCCCAAGGCTACCAGAGTTAATTGCTCAACAAGCGGTTCCCTCTCCAAGGCTAACGCCAGGGACCGTCCGGATCGACACGCAATGGGAAAACATCCAAATAGAAATTCCCTTCCTAGAAGAAGTTCGTGAGAATATTTGGAGGTCTCCGGACAGAGTGAAGACGCCGAGAGTTCGAGCTTAGAGGGATCTCTCATTGGGATCAGCAGAAGTGGATGACCTACCTCTGGATGCTGACCAAACTAGGACCTGATGTTAGGCTGGGGATGACTAAGACACAAGCCAAGAGCCATTATAAGACTCTCTCCCCAATAAGCCAACTACTCAGCGTCTACTGTGACAAAGGAGGACTTCCAACACTTCACTACATCATCGATCGAGCGGACAGGACCCGAGAGGAACTGAGCGAGAGCGACCTGCCGTACCTCCCCGTCGATGAAATGTACCGTCTTTATCAGCTATACGTGGAGAAGTACAAAGGTCCTCAGGGCTTCATCAAGAAAGAAGGCCTCGAAGGGCTCTACCGGTTCATGATGCGACAAGTCAAGTACTTCGCCGCTCACGACCTTCAAATGGCGCTTGAGAGCAATATGAAGAAGGTCAACATGACCGCTCTGCTCAACAAAGGACCTAGGATCGAAGGTCTTCCCAACAATCACGTGCACATCAGCTCAGTCCTAGGCATCACCTACCACAATCCAATAGCAAAGAAGAATAGGTTGATGCTGAAGACTGAGATTCATAAGTTTTGCGATGGAACGCTCAAGGTCGTCAGGAAAAACATCGAGCAGAGGTTGGAAGAAATCAATCGAGATACGATGCTGAGGATCCATAGGTTCGTGAGAGAACAGCCGCTCCTAATGGAACTATTAGAAGATATTGAGGATCGACTGGAGCTAAGGATCACGCTGAGGAACTACGAGCATGCGCTGGGCTTGCGCAGATCGTATTACGCCCGACGAGGACAAACGGCGCGGAGACGCAATCAAGCACAAAGAGGGAGATTGTAGAATACCATTTGTAATTGTGCTTGATTTCATTAGTTGTCCTTATAATTTGGGGCGTTTTGTATAGTAGTCCTTAGATTAGGACTAGTTTGATATTTATACCAAGTTTGTTTGGTATAAATACATGTAAATCAATTGAGCTGAATAGACAAAGTTTATAGAATTGATCCGAAGGGCTTGCAATTCGATTTCTAGAGAGAGAAACAACAGTAACTTTCTCACTCTACTCAAATTCTCTCTCTTGTTCTTCATTTGAGTTTTTCGATCGAATTCAATTGTTTATCTAAACGATCGAATTACTATGAATTCTAGCCTAGGATCGTAGAGTTGTTAATCGTAGGACCTAACAGGATTTTTTTCCTTTTCTCAGGTAGTTACTTTTGCTATGATAGAGCAGAGTGTTTTTAGAGCAGAAATAGCATTTGATTGAATATGAAATATTATTGAGAGAATTATTCGAAAGAAATTTGTAGGGCTCGAGAATGATGAACTGACAATTATTGCAGAAAATTGTCGTTGAGTCTTATGAGCTAAACTAAAAGTTTCCAACTTTAATATTCACTCAGTTTTCAAATGTAAATTAGAAAAGAAATATAAATCAAGAAAGATCAATTGCAGGAAAGTGTCTTCAGTCCGCAGAAAAGCTATTATCTTCCGCCCCTTTTGGCTACACCTTTTTGCAATTTGACTATATTTTTCTTTCGTCGTTCATAAACCTTCTTCAGCTTCTCATAATCAGTTTATTTATTCCTCAACTTTATTTCCAATAAGGAGATAGCGTTGTTACGATGACCTATACCTATCACAAATAACATCACGTCAAACACAACATGCAGATAAACATAAAATCAAAATTATCATGCAATAAACAATTGTATCAAACTATCAAATTAATAGAAACCTTAACAACGATGATAAGAAGAGCAACAAAGAAATGATAAGAAGAGCTAGAGATACAAACCTTTGGTCTTGAATTGAAGTAATACGACGATGGAAATTAGGTCAACTCCGTTCGAAAATTTAAGCGAGGGAGAGGCGATACATTGATTCACTGACATATAATGTAGTTCTTATGTGGGTTGGGCCACGAGCAGTCCGATAAAATAAATCTAATTGCAAAAGTTCATATTATAAACAAAATGTAATAGTCGGTTATTAAATTTTTACGTCATCTAGTAAGTTGCACACTGATATATACTTAAAAAAATAAATAAAATATATTTATAGAAGTAAATTTATATTAAGATTGAATCTATGATTATTATTTTTTTTGAAATGATATATAAACAAACATACAGATCTAAATAGCCCAACAAGCCCTCTGAAGACAATGAACCAACTAGTAGGGAAGAGACTCTCAACAAGAGAGAATTTAAAACGCTAAAGAGAAAACAAGAAAAACAAGACCGAACAAAATTCAAAGTTCAGACAAGAAGAGCTAAAGAACCTATTACAGTCAATTTAACACTCCATAAACATGGCTATTAAACCAATATCTACAGCACTCATAACTTTCTTCCGCCTCCAACCTCCAAATCTTGTCTTGAAGATAAAAACATGCCTAAGAGGGGGGTGAATTAGGCTTATAAAATTTTGTGTTTCTTCTTTTCACAATTCTAGTATGTAGTGACTTAGAGATGCCTACTGATGCTTGTGATGAGTATGCCTGATATATCCTAATTACGTCGGATGTGTGTCGGGCCTGTCTCACAGCGATAAAGAAATAATTGAAAAGTAAATGCGAGACAGGATTTTATAGAGGTTATTACCTAACTTGGGTTTACTCCTCTCCTTGGGGTTTGCTCCCCAAGAGTTTAACCAATCACTATAATGCACTGTAGTTGGATACAAAACAGATTGATTAGCCCAATACACAACCGAAACAAGTCGAACACTAGCCACACTAGGTTACCACACGCCGAGTTTCGTTCCTCGGAATTTCCTGATCCCGACAGACACAGCTCGCTACCGAAGGGCCCCCGGAACTCGTCCTTCCCTTCACGTGTGTGTAAACGTTGACGTTGCCTCCTTGGTATTGCTCATGTCCGAAGACAACACGTCCGAAGACAGAATATATGGTGGATGTAGGAATAACGGGATGAATCACTCGTGCAGTGATGAAATCGGAAGCTAAAGCTCAGTATGGCAGAAAAATATGCAAATGGAGGCTCTGGGATCTCTCAAAATGTTTCTGCTAAAAAATCTCTCGTAGGCGAATGTTCACAAGTTCTAGTGCCTCGAAATTATGAAGTGTAGCATGTATATAAACCTTTTCAATCAGCACTTCACATGGAAAATCATATCACATAGTCATCAAATCAAGCATAATTTCCATGTAATGTTCGAGAATCAACGTTCCATGTAAGTCATGCTTCTAGAAAGTCATCACAACGGTTATAAGCTCATTAAAGCATGATTATATTCCATATAAATTCAGATTCATTCTCAAGGCATATTCACTTATTTCGAATTTACCATAGCAGAACTTTCCATAAGTGATTCACTGCTAGTATAGTGTCTAGAATAAATCAATCCAGATTTACTTTCCAAGTATAGCACATGAGATAGCATTAGATCAGCACGTTTTCCATATACAGCTCATAATATTAAATCAATATATTTACCATGTTAAGCACATAAATCAGACCAGAGCATATCTTATTCGAATTATCATATCATGGCATAGCTTTTCATATTTTAAAGATATATACCAATATTCATATACTAGCACGTCATCCACAAAGTCAATCAAATCAAATCTTTCCTAAATATAATATTCCGATCAGTGTAAGAAAGATATCAAATTGATTTCGCACGTTTAAATCAGTTGGATGCATGCAAACGATTTCTACTTGATTTTATCCAGGAATAAACAAGTATCAATGGATATATCACTTTCCATATATAAACAGCATATTTTCCCTTTATAACTCAGTAGGATATCTCATACGTTATTTCCATATATAGCACAGAACGATATATCCTATCAAATGGGCTGTCTATAACATGCGATCACCTAGTTTCACCACAGAATCACATGTGAATCAAATATTCAACAATTTAATCAATTTTAGCTCATATGCATGGTCGAATATTATCATGAACTTAGACATTATATTGATCACAAATCGAATTGCTTAATTTATAGACCTAACGTCATTACAATTACATAGTTCATCGAAACTCTCTAACGCTCATGGACTAAAAAGGTCAACATTCTCCCCATTTTTTATGATGACGTGTAATTGATGCAGCACGGAAGCATGTAAGCATATTAGATTACGCAAGTCCTAGCGCATATGTCTAAGTGTCCCATAATCACAAAGTAGAGCATATGATATTTCCTAATCACATATGATACATATTTGCTCCCCCTGCCTAAGTGCAGCTATCTATATGACATGCAAAGATATACCATGAATGAATTTGCTCCCCCTGTCTAAGTGCGGATATATCATGTCATTTTCAAGGTTATATCATGAGTGAAAAATTTCGAAATTACCCGTGAGTGTGCCCCCCTGCCTAAGTGCGCATTTTTCAAGCATGATTCAAACAATCAGATAATCGTCACAGCAGGCACTTAGCACTTATTAGGAAATCACACACGTTAATTAGCGGGGATAAGTATCAGAATATCACTGTATCAGAGTAAAATATCAAGCATCGCAGTGTAAAGCCATCAGAGATATATCATAAGATCAGATCATTATATCAAGCATCGCATAAAAGAAACAGAGATATATCATAAACGCAAATATTATAAAATAGTCCCTACACAAAACGAGCAAAACTCCCACACATACTTAAACGCTAAACGCCTAAACTTACCTTAACCTTACTCTCCCTTCATCATCAAAAAATGGAGTAATACCTAACAACCAGACTTAACAGAGCAAGAAAACAGAAAGTAATATCCTAGGGGCAACTAGGAGCAAAACATAGCGGAAGGAGCCTACTGGCTTGAAGAACCTTCGAAATCAGCGGATCTGGAAGGATTTCTTAATCCGCTTGGAAAGTTTAGACAGCTTCAACGACATCTCAGTGTACTGCTCTTTGATCTTTCTGAAGCGTTTTTGGTTGTCAGCCTTGATATATGAGATATCGTGGCGTATCGCAGAGATTCCTTCCTTCTCGACGCTGAGCTCGTCCTCATAATCATCGACGCTCTTAAGCTTCGCCTTTCCTTTCGAGACGTACCTTTTCTGAGCACTGTCTACTGACCCCTTATCCTTGGTCTTGAACCAGCCTTGACCTTTCGAGTAGTGAATCCCCATGCGTTTCAGAGTCACCAGATCCACGCGTGGAGGTCTTGTCTTCCCATGCCGGCGGCATCACTATATCTTCGTGCTCAGAAAGGTGTGTGAGCAACATCTCGTAGGGCAATGCTTTGTCTCTGCTTTCAAAGCCCTGGATCATGTGCTTCAGGATGAAGTAACCGAGATTGAACTTGCGATTATTAGATATCATGTAAACAGCAAAGGTGCTCATGAAGTTCATCGTCGTTGAATGGCCTCACTGCCGATCTTTGCACTCCACGGGGTCATATTGAGCAGCTTATACAGGAAGAAGTAGTCGATGGGGAGTTGATGAGGGCTTCGCCGTCAGAAAAATGGGGCTTGCTACGGGTATTCTAGAGGGTCTGAAGGACATCATGAGGTCGAAACCATCTGCTTGACACTAGTCATTCATGTCATAGTGACAGAAGACTTCACCGGGAACTCCTAACATGGCATTAATCTTCTTAGTGGTCCAGTTGATACCGCCTCCCAGCACATAGGAATGGACGCAGATGTGCTCTTCATGCTCCTCATAGTCGAAGTTTGCATAGAACAACTTGACGGCCTCTGGGTAATATGCTTGTTGATACTCAGGAATTGCTCCCATCCGAAATCTTTTAGCCAGGTGATAACTGTTCCGAAAGGTAACTTATCAAACGCGACTCCGCGACCTCTGGCAATATCTCTGTTGCCGAAGCTCTTGAAATTGGTTTTGCCGCTTTCGTCCAGAAAGAGGGCTTCGTCAGGGATCTCATCGGGATTGGAGGGATCAATAGGAGGTATATCGGATTCCTTTGGGGTCTGTTTAGGAGATGGCTGGATTTCTTCAAGAGGAGATTGGGATTTTTAAGGAGGTGTTGTTGGTGATGGCTGTTTCTGGGTTTCGTCAGGAACTTCTTGGGTGGAAGCAGATTTTTCAATTCATGAGATGGAATAGGGGTCTTGGTCGGAGTGAGGCTAGCCTTCTTGCTTTTCTTCTTCTTCTTTTTAGCAGTTTTGGTAGGAGAGGAAATCTTTTCAGCATATTTGGCTTTGGAACGAGTTTTCCAAACAGAGGGTGATGAGGGTGAGACTGGTTCTGGTGATTTGGGAGGAGAGTCGAGCAAGGTTTCATTAGACATGGGTTCTTTTCTCTTTCGGCTGGATGATTCAGCAACAACAGCTTTGGATCCGGCAGTTTTCACCATTTTGAGAGCTTTAGGTTTGAAGGAAAGTTTGAGAAGATGATGAAGATGATGAAGATTGGAGAAGGTTGGTTTTGGATTTTTAAAGAGAGAAGAGTCGTTTATTTTGAGAAAGGATAAGGATGAGATTTCAAAATTCGAAATTCGAAATTTCAATTGGAAAGAGGGAAACTACTGACAGATCGTCAGAAGTCTCAGAGTGATTTGACGGGATCTCTTAATTATGGAAAGGATTTGTACAGAGCTGAATAGGGAGGATTTTGAATATCTGAGTTTCCTTAAATAACTGACCGGCTGAGATGATATCTCTATGAATTCCTTCCTAAAATATTATAATCGCATTAGAAGGAAAAATATGGACATTCAAGATTCCTAAAATAATATTGATGGTTAAGGAAAGATCTTATGCAGGAACAACTACGAATCGTTTCCTAAAATACCAAAATCGCACTTAAGAATACAGACTATAAGATCCGGAAAATAATCTAGGGCTGAAGGAATATCCTAGAGTAGGGTAATTACGAATTTCTACCTAGGATAGCATATTCTAGTGTAAATGGCAGAATTAGGCAGATATACTAACCTTATTTAGCTCGACGATTCCCAATCGATCACGGATGTCGCCAAATCTTGCCTCGCTTAGGGGTTTCGTGAAGATATCAGCGAGCTGATCGTTTGTTCCTACGAATTCCACATTGATATTCCCTTTTTGAACATGGTCTCGTATAAAATGATGTTTAACCTCTATATGCTTAGTACGAGAATGATGTACAGGATTCTTAGTAATACTAATGGCACTAGTGCTATCACACAGAATAAGAATTTTGTCATAACCTAACGCAAAATCACTAAGGGTTTGTTTCATCCAAAGAACTTGTTGGCAACAATTTCCTAAGGCCATATATTCAGCTTCGGTTGTGGAGAGGGCGACAGCATTTTGCTTTCTACTAGACCAAGTTACCAGGGAATTCCCAAGTAATTGGCAAGTTCCACTAGTACATTTCCTATCTTCCCTACAGCCGGCATAGTCGGCATCGGAATATCCCATTAATGGGAATTAATCCGTATAAGAGTACCACAGACCAAAATCAATAGTACACTTGATATATCTAAGTATACGCTTGACTGCTGTCAAGTGAGATTCCCTAGGGTCGGACTGATATCTCGAGCACATACCAACAGCAAACATGATATCAGGGCGACTAGCAGTTAAGTAAAGAATTCTTCCGATCATACCTCGATATTCTGTTTGATCAACTGGTGTACCTGATTCGTCACTTGCTATTTTGGTGGTCTGATTCATAGGGGTGGAAATTGCTTTGAGATCACTCATCCTGAATTTTGTCAGTAATTCATTGCTATACTTCGTTTGGGATACAAAGGTTCCATTGTCAAGTTGCTTTATTTGCAACCCGAGGAAATAGTTCAGCTCGCCCATTGAGTTCATCTCAAATTCCTTCTGCATAGACTTAGAGAATTCCTCGCAAAGAAAGATATTAGTACTTTCGAATATAATATCATCAACGTAGATTTGGACCAGTATCATGTGATCACCTTCATAGTTAATAAATAGTGTATTAGCAATGTTTCTAGTCGAAAATCCTATGTCAATCAAAAACTTACTCAGTCTTTCATACTATGTCCTAGGAGCCTGCTTTAAACCATATAATGCTTTATTCAATTTAAAAATCATGATTTGGAAAATCTTCTTTAGCGAAACCCGGTGGTTGTTCCACAAAGACTTCCTCATTTATGAAACCATTAAAAAATGCACTTTTTACGTCCATTTGAAAAAGTTTAAAATGTTTAAAGCATGCATATGCAAGTAAGACACGTATGGACTCTAATCTAGCTACCGGAGCAAAAGTGTCATCGAAATCAATACCTTCCCCCTGGGAATAACCTTTTGCAACTAACCTCGCTTTGTTTCTGGTGATATTACCGTGTTCGTCGAGTTTGTTGCGGAAGACCCATTTTGTTCCTATGATGGATTTTTCGCCTGGTCTCTCTACGAGTGTCCACACTTGGCTCTTTTAAAACTTTGATAACTCATCCTCCATGGCAAAGACCCAAGATATATCGTCTAGAGCTTCATGGACCGTCTTTGGTTCCATCATTGAAAGCAGTACATCATGGGATTCCTCTATATCCTGATTTTGTGTTGCTCGAGTTTTGATTCCAGATGTGATATTTCCTATTACTTGATCTGTTGGATGACTAGAAGCATGTTTCCATTTTCTGCGTTGCTGTTCATCAGCTTCTGGTTCCAATGTCTCAACATTTTCATCTTTTGGAATATCTTCCTCACTGTCTTTAGTATCCTGTAATTCTGCACAAGGCAAATCTATACCTTCCTCATAAGTAGCATCTGGGTTAGGTATATCATCAAAAGTAACATGTATGGATTCCTGAACAGTCAGCTTTCTTTTAACACGATATGCCTTAGAGTGAAGACTGTAACCAAGGAATATCCCTTCATCCACCTTAGAGTAAAATTTTCCTCTCTTATCTCTATCGTTTAAGATAAACCATTTACATCCAAATACACGAAAATAGCCTATATTTGGAGTTCTACCATGCCAGATTTCATAAGAAGTTTTCTTTAATATTGGCCTAAGGAAAACACTATTAGACACATAACAAGCTGTACTAACAGCTTCCGCCCAGAACTGTTTAGGAATATCATACTCATGTAGCATAGATATAGCCATTTCTTGTAATACCCTGTTTTTACGTTCAACTACGCCATTCTGTTGGGTAGTTATAGGGGCAGAGAAGTTATGACTATATCCATATTGATCACAGAAAGATGCAAATGATTTACTATCAAATTCCAATCCGTTATCACTGTGTATCCTACATAAATTCATTTCTCTTTCATTTTCAAGTCTCTTTACAAGCGATGCAAAGTTATCTAATGCCTCATTCTTATGTGCAAGGAACATCACCCATGTATATGTGGAATAGTCATCAACTATGGCAAATGCATATCTTTTACCTCGCAGAGACATCGTCTGAACAGGACCAAAAAGTTCGAGATGAAGTAGTTCTAGTGGTCTGGATGTGGATATCACATTTTTTGCCTTGAACGATGTCTTGGTCTACTTACCCATTTGGCAAACATTACACGTTTTGTCCGTGACGAACTTTATGTCAGGAACACCTCGTACCAGTGCATTGCTTGTAATATGAGACAGTAGTTCTATGTTGGCATGTCCTAAGCGTCTGTGCCATAACAAGGTGTTATCCTGTGTAACTGCTAAGCACTTGACATTCTGGTCAGTGATATCATGAAGAGTAATACAGTAGATATTTCTATCCCTAGATGCACTAAATAACACCTTATTATCATTTCTAACAACACACTTATCATTTTCAAAAGTTACCGTATGACCCTTATCACATAATTGACTAATGCTAATGAGGTTATGTTCTAGGTTATTAACTAACCATACGTCATCTATAGTAGTATGTAAGGTGTTACCGACAGTTCCAACTCCAATAATCTTAGCTTTTGTGTTGTCGGCGTAAGAGACATATCCTCCGTCATATGCTTTCACCGACACAAACTTACTGATATCACCTATCATATGGTGGGAACACCCACTATTGAGGTACCACTTGTTTTTCTTGCTGGATTTTCTTCTTTGTACCTGCATGAATCAGTTCTTTTCTGAGGTGCCCAACTTTGATTGGGTCCTAAAAGGTAAGTAGCAAATTAACTCCTGTTAACACGTGATATATCTTGTGTCACAGACTGTGATCTCATAAACACATGTAGGCCAGTGTTAGATACTTGATTCTCAGGAACCTGCTTTGGCTCCAGACATATCTAGATTTATCAGCTCTCTTCAGAAAACAATTGTTAGAAATAATGACCATGACGACCGCATGAAAAATCACTTAGGCTTTTTAACAGAAAGTGGTGCAACATGTTCATGTGTCATGGAATATCCTATACCCGATTTTCCAACATTTCTAGGAATACTGAGTAACATATCAAGATTTTGTTTTCCTTTAAGAAGTCTATCAACTGTACGAGATTTTTCTACTAAGGAATTCTTAAGACAAAGATGTCTCTAGATATATCACAAATACACAAGGCTTTTTCTTCCTTTAGGGTTTCTAGCTCGGTTCCCAGTCGTTCATTTTCTAGATCCGTTTGGTGCTTTTCTCTAGCTACGTCATCTCGTTGTCTAACCAATTTCTTTACTTGTAGTTGAGCGACTTAATCTTCCTTTCTGCATTTTGAATTGTTTCAAACATCTCTTCCTTTTCATCTACTTCAGGGACTGATAAGCGTTATCATGAGATTTATCTTTCCTAGCATAATCTCATTTAGAATAAGTATTTTCTTAATAGTGGATAAGGAAGATACCTGATCATCGTCGCCGGCCATGTAGGCGAGATCTTCCTCCTCCACACTTCCGAACTCTTCCCAGTTTGTGACCATAGCTTTCTGCTTCTTTATCTTTTTGTCACCGTATTCTATCGGGCAGTTTGTAGCGAAGTGGCCTGGCTTGTTGAGCTTGAAACATTTATGCACATTGTTCGCGGATGATGATATTCCCTTGTTTCTTGGCTGGAACTTGGAGTTTCCTTTGAATTTCTTCTCAGCCGAGATTTTTCATATTTTCTGGTCAGCATGGCGATCTGCTCCAGTATGTCTTCCTCAGTTTCTTCTTCGCCCTCAAAGACATTTTCTTGTTCAGTGTTGAAGGCAATGTTTGGTTGATTGCTGACTTGGCGTTTCTCTTTGGTGGAGATTTGTGACATCTCGTACGTAGTTAGAGATCCGATTAGTTCCGAGATGGAGAGTTCCTCTAAGTCCTTTGCTTCGTAGATGACAGTCACTTTGGGATTCCATTCTTGGAAGAGATCTAAGGATTTTTCGCACCTTCTCATCGTCTGGTATTTTTTTTTCCCAACGAGAACATTTGATTGATGATGTTCATGTTGCATACATGTGGCTTATAGTCTCGTTGTCCTCCATTCTGAACAGCTCGTATTGGTGAGTCAAGAGGGTTATTCTTTCTTGTACAACTCGCGTTGTTCCCTCATATGTGACTTGAAGCATGTCCCACATATCATTAGCAGATTTGCATGAGCTCACACGATTGTATTCTTCTCTTGTAAACGCGCATCCAATCATGTTCTTTGCTTTGGCATTCAGGGAGATTCCTCGCTTGTCTGTTGCATCGTAGTTAGAACCTTTCTTTGGAATTCCATCCGCCTTTTTGGGACTGTAAGGTCCAGTCGTGATGATATCCCACTGGTCATAGTCAGCAGCAAGCAGGAATTCCTTCAAATAGTTTTTCCATACGGCAGAGTTTGTCCCATCGAATAGTGGTGGCCTGAAATGAGATTGTCCCTCTACAAAAACATCAAAACTCGAAGAAGCCATTAGATCTTTAACTCAGGCTTGTTAGGCCGGTCATTTGAGTAACCCGGTCTGATACCAAACGAAGATAAAAACGTGCCTAAGTGGGTGGTGAACTAGGCTTATAAAATTTTCTGCTTCTTCTTTTCATAATTCTAGTATGTAGTGACTTAGAGATGCCTACTGATGCTTGTGATGAGTATGCCTGATGTGTCCTAGTTACTCCTCGTCCTTCCCTTCACGTGTGCGTAAACGTCGACGTTGCCTCCTTGGTATTGCTCACGTCCGAAGACAACACGTCCGAAGACATAATATATGGTGGAGGTAGGAATAACGGGATGAATCAGTCGTGCAGTGATGGAATCGCAAGTTAAAGCTCTGTATGGCAGAAAGCTATCGTAAATGGAGGCTCAGAGATCTCTCAAAATGTTTCTGCTAAAAAATCTCTCGTAGGCGAATGTTCACAAGTTCTTAGTGCCTCGAAATTATGAAGTGTAGCATGTATATAAACCTTTTCAATCAGCACTTCACATGAAAAATTATACCACATAATAATCATCAAATCAAGCATTCAACATGCCATGTAAGTCATGCTTCTAGAAAGTCATCACAGCGGTTATAAGCTCATTAAAGTATGATTATATTCCATATAAATCCCAGATTCGTTCTCAGGGCATATTCACTTATTTCGAATTATATTTACCATAATAAAACTTTTCATAAGTGATTCTCTGCTATCTGTTTCTGGAATAAATCAATCCAGATTTACTTAAGTATAACATATGAGATAGCATCAGATCAGCATGTTTTCCATATGCAGCTCATAATATTAAATCAATATATTTACAATGTTAAGCACATAAATCAGATCAGAGCATATCTTATTCGAATTATCATATCACGGCATAGCTTTCCATATTTCAAAGATATTTACCAATATTCATATAGTGGCACGTCATCCACAAAGTCAATCAAATCAAATCTTTCCTAAATATAATATTCAATCAGTGTAAGAAAGATATCAAATTGATTTCGCACATTTAAATCAGTTGGATGCATGCAAACGATTTTCTACTCGACTTCATCCAGGAATAAACAAGTATCAACGGATATATCACTTTCCATATATAAACAGCATATTTTCCTTTTATAACTCAGTAGGATATCTCATGTGTTATTTCCATATATAACACAGAACGATATATCCTATCACACGGGTTGTCTTTAACATGCGATCACCTAGTTTCACCACAGAATCACATGTGAATCAAATATTCAACAATTTAATCAATTTTAGCTCATATATAATGCATGGTCGAATATTATCATGAACTTAGTCATTTCGAATTGGTTAATTTATAGACCTCACGTCATTACAGTTACATAGTTCATCGAAACTCTCTAACGCTCATGGACCAAATAGGTCAACATGTCTTATTCGGTAGAGGCACTCTCGCATAAATAGAAGAGAACTCCTACAATGAGAAGAACAAATTCCCAACTTGGAAGAGTCATGATTCGACCCAACAAAGAGAACAAAAAGGAAAAAAAAAAGAATAAGCAAGCTAGAAAAGGGAAGAAAGTTATTTCAAGACCCCGTAAATGATATAAAATTCAACACACCCCAATTACAATCCGCCATGAGCTACTTCTAAGCTCTAGTTGTAATTCCAGATTATCCAAGAACACTTCAATAGATTAAACCTTAGATTGATGTGAATAGTAAGTTTGGAGGCTTAAGCGTATTGAATACGTGAGATTATAGAATGGAAACTTAATTAAATTGTTGTTAGGGTTTAGGCTTAAATACCTTGAAATGTATTAAGCCTATTGGGCCCCTAACAAGCCCATTACATCTACAACCCATCTAAGAAATGTAAAACATATAAAATACATCATAAAGAAATAACAAGACTTAGAATAAATATTTTGGACACTTCTAAAATATTCCTAACATTCTCCCCCTAAGTGTCCAAATTACAAATAAGCTTATAATCTAAGTCATCACGTCTTCTTTTTCTTCGAGCGAGGAGGAGGCGGAGTTTCCCTGTGTGCTAAGTATGTCTTCCTGAATCCTAGAGCGGTCCCGAACTGTCTAACGTCGTTTCGAAGAACGAGTCAATCTCTGGTTTTCTTGATAAATTTATCCGGTACGAGTACTTCTTCGGTATCTGTGCCTTCAAGCTGTGCATCGTCAGGGATCGTCTCTTATCTTGGCACGCGTTGGTTAAGGATAATCTTCAGAGTCCCATCAGAGAACTTGGCGGCCTCTGATAATAGCATTGCCTGCATCTGATTTCTCTGTCGTTGTAGATAAGTGACTGCATGCTGTGGTTCTAAGAATAGATATCCCTCGCTGAATTTGTCCAGATCTTTGTATCTGTTATCAGGTGAAGTCAGGTTGACTTTGCTCATGTTACTTTCTAAGGCCATTTGAAAGTCGTGCGATGCAAAATACTTGATCTGTCTCAGCATACACTCCTTGATAGCTCTGTATCCATCCCGTTTCTCACGAGTTTCGAGGGAGAACTTGTTGCGATATATGTTGTAGATTTTGTCCAGTTCGCCCAGTGGAAAGTAAGGAAGATCAGCCTCTGTATATTTTTCGATTCTCCTATCATATCTTTCAATAACAAACACAGGACCTACGTATCTTCCCATCCCCCACTCAACTCCATGGATATCATAAATGGCCGTTTGAGTTTTGAGATGTCTTCGCAATTGTTCTTTAGTCATTCTGCCTTCATTAGATTCTTCTCTGAGCATGATACGATGACGAAGACCCCTGGACATTCCTTTTAGGTGCTGAAGATTCTTCCTTCTTTCTCCAGATCTTTGGATAACAATCTTCAAGGAAGGGTTCCTTGATCTTCGCGTTCCTCCAATGAGTTTCTATGAACTCGTAACCCGGCATCGATCTCTCGGGAATTTGATGTTGAAGAAGCTCTGGGAGTTCTGGTAGATCTGCTTGAGTGTTTTCTCCTAGCTCCTCTTCCGCTCGCTCGATAAAACAGAAGTCTGATGCCGCCGCTTTTAAGAAATTTCTGACGTTTTCAATCCTCAGGCTGGACTCTTCTTCTGTCTCTGTTCTCGTCAACCATTCCTCTTCTAGAATGTATTTGTCGATGTAGACTTGAGGATCTCTGGGGACGAGGCTGAATGGTTGTGGTTGTTTGTACTGATTGGGTGGAGGTCCTCGAGGGAACAGACTCGACTTCGCCAAGGGAAGTTGTCTGGTTCGGCCCTGGCGTAGCTTGTCTGCCTCTGGAGGACCTTGGTGGTAGTGGTGGATTGGATGATCGGAACGACCTGCCTCTACGAGTTTGAACTTCGCGTCCTCGTCCGCCGCGAATGACCGGAGACATGGTTCTCGGTCTCTTCTCCTCCTCAGGACGATCCTGGTCGTCAGGATCGTCATGACAACGCTTCTGACTTGAGCCTTATTGATGACATGAATTGGGGTGAGGTATGATTCCACCCGCAATCAGCTTTTGGTAGAATTCTTCTTCTGCCGGAGTCCGCTGATTGTCGAGTTCAAGAATGCGAGAAATTCCGACGTCGAAGAGTTCAAGTAGAGGCATATGATATGGACTGGGTTCTTGGGTTGCTCGTGGTGGTATTGAGATGATGCGAGGCTGTGACGGTGGTTGTTCTACCATGGGGCCCTTTCCTTTGTCGGTGGAAGCTGATTGCATGGCATCCCTAATTAGTCCTCGAACCCGTGGTAAGGTGACGGATTCCAGGAACTCAAATAGGCGATTCTCCAGGTAGGCCATCGTCACAGCTTGAGGAGTTTGTGAGGGTGCTCCGGCGTCACTAAGGTTAGCCGTTATCACACGTGCAGAACTAGGTTCTGCACGGCGGCCCTCGTCAACCGAAGTCGTGTGGACTTCAGTATCCTTGGGTCTTTCGACCTCTCCTTGCGACACATCTTGTAAAGATGGTGCTCGAGTCGTTACGGACACATCAGTGAGATGGGCTTGTGTGGAGCTTTCACTGGGGCCACTTTCCGTTAGCACGCGTCCAGAACTAGGTTCTGTATGGTGGCTCTCGGATGGTGAGCTGCTGAAGTCATCATCATCCGTGAGGCTTACATCCAATACTCGAAGGGCCTCTATCATGGGCTCTTCTATTAACGTTGAGGCCTGTTCAACAGGCTATGACTCGGGCCGTGTCGTAGGAATAGTTATTATCTCTTGTGGAGTAGACACGGGAGCCGAGGTACCTGTAGGTTGGGGGGTTCTGGGGATTTTGAGACACTTGCTTGTTGTGAAGCAAGTGAATGGTCCGGTTCGGGGATTGTTTGCGCCGTTGGGTAGGGTTCGGCGTCTTCTATCCTAGGGGTTGACCCGGCCTGTTCTGACTGAGGGGCTTCAGACATTGTTTCTTCTGGAATGACTATTGGCTGTCGTTCAATCTGTTCAAGCTGTGTTGGTTGCTCTAGTGATTGTTCAGGGATTGGCTCTTGAGGGGTAGGCTGAGGTTCCTGAGGGGCGGTTTCAATAGACGTTGTTGCTCTCTGTTCATGCTCTCTCACACTCACTAACCCATGGGTTAGACTCAGGTGGGTTGTCCTGAGTCGTGGGGTGGGGGACGTTGTAGTTTTTGCAGTAAGCTTCGATGTGGTCTGGGTTTGCTAGGATAAGTAACTCGCGAGGGATTGGCATGGCTATGCGCGAGTACTTCTCGCCTATCTTCCCATTCTGAAGATATCGCAGTTTGGGTGGGGTGTAATTTTCTTCTACTGGTCTTGGTGGTATCCCCGGTATTATAGTCATAAAATAGTGGATAATGAGCGAGAACCACCGGGGATAGGGCAGATTCTGTGGCTTTTTGGACTTCGTTCGCTGGTGCAGTTGATCATCTAGGTCTGTTGTGACAAGCTTGTCGAAGTCGTAATTTTTTCGGAACACAATCCCATGGAAGATGCGAAGAATTGTGAGGTTGCATATGTCCCACCCCGAGTGCTTTGGTGAGAAGCACTTATTGACGAATGAAAAATGCGTTCGCCAGGGATGCGGGATCATGGCATACTGAAAATGAGAGATAAACTTGAGCGGATTGTAGTATCCCATCCTCATCATGTCCTCAAGGAGCTCATCCTCGGATGCCTCAGGTTCGTATTGGGGTATTGGGGTTGACTTGGCAGCCTGAGGATGCTTCGAATGAGTTCCCTGTGATACTGACAGACTCAGTTGCATTTTGGGCCTCGTAGTAGATGCTATTATCCTGAGCAACTTTGGGCTTCATTGTCCCCCAGAATTGTTGAAGGTACACTGTAGGGACTTGGACCGAGGCCGAGAAGGCATACCCAAGGTGGTTGTTCCTCAGAATGGATAGGATGGTTTCTTCCTTGCACTTGAATGTGTTCAGATCAAGTTGGAAATTATTTTCTTTGGTCGCTATCCACTTCGAGGTTGGGTAGACTAGATCCGTAGGTGTCGTCATTTTTGTTGATTTTTTTATTATGATACCGGGAATTCCTGTTGAAACTGCAACAAAGAAGATAAACGAGATAAGAAATGCCATGATGAGTAGACTTTGTTGTTATGAATAGTGTGATCCTGGATTAATATTTCGTTTTGTAAAGACAAGTTTTGGCTCAACACTGTTTGGCCCGTTTGAAAAAATATTCTGTCGAAATTTCCTAAGTATGGTTTGCGGGTTCGTCTTAAAGTCCTCTGCTTCACTTTGCGAATTTTATATCGTGAACTCGAAAGTTTGCGGGTTGGGTAAATTTTAAAAGGAACTTCGCGAATTGTAAATGTCACGCGCTCTGAAGTTTGCTGGTTCGTTGGAAAGGACTTTGCGAATTTGCGAATGCCAAGATTCGCGAACTTCGAATTCGTGAAGTATAAAGTCAGACGGTCAAACTCGCAAGGCGCAAGGTAAAGAATTCGCAAAGTGAGTGATTCGCGAGTTTGATAAAGTTAAAAACACTTTTGGACCTGCAAAGTTCCGTTTTGAAAAATCAAAAAGTACTTTCCAAAAAAATTTCGAACCCTAATTCCCTTGAAAAAAGAGAACCCATCGATTTTTAAATCCAGATTTGAGAAGAGAGACTCATTTTCAGTACATTACTCAAACCAAAATCCTTGTTTTAGCACCAAAAAACTAATTTATACAGGAATCAAATGCAGTACATCTGTTCTTCGAATAATCGCTCCTGCAAATAAAGAAAAAATACATTAAAAGGTAAAGCAACTTAATCCGTACCACAGAGAGTAGGGTGTTCAAACGGTAATTACCATACCGTACCGAACACCTGGTAACCGAAATTTTCGGTTTTAAAAATCTCATACCGAATACCGAACCGAAGTAAACCGGTTTGGTTCGGTACTAACCGAAAAATTTCGGTTATTTTCGGTAAATAACCGAAAAACCGAAATAAATTAAAAAAATTGAAAAATTAATGTTTATGAAATTAGATATATTTAGTTCTTCATATTTTTATATTTTTAAATTATTTTTTCCTATTTTTTATTATTTTTTTCTTATTTTTCCCTATTTTTATTATTTTTTCTAATTTTATTTTTATGTTTAAATTGTATATATATATATATTAATATTATGTATAATATATATTTCTGTAATTACATATTATTGTATATTATTATATATATTTCGGTAATTCGGTTACCGGTCCGTACCGAAATTACCGAAAAATTTCGGTTCAAATTTTTTTATACCGAATACCGAACCGAACCGAAATTTTGGTATTCGGTTTGTACCGAACTTTCGGTATCGGTTCGGTACGGTCGGTTTACCAACTTTTGAACACCCCTAACAGAGAGGTTCGTGAGTGCGTGACGAGAACAATTTGAGCGAGGGAACCACAGAGAAAAACTTAACGAGTAGTGAGACTGAAGATTTTTTTTTTATGAATGGGATTCGCGAAGGAGAGAGTGTGGCAATTTGGGACTTTGTTTTGCGAGTTCAGTTCGCGAATTGGTTTTCCCCCTTTTTTTATTAGATAAACTTCGCGGGCCGAAAGTTTGAACCCTAGGTTGAAACTGGGCCGCAAACTTTTGATATGAAGGCCCACAGAGGATTCGCGAAGTCAGTGATGTTTGCGACGCGAATTGAATCCTGTAAGTTCGCGAAATAGATCTTTGACTAGTCAAAGTTTGAGAGGGTTCGCAAATTAACACTTTGCGAATTGATTTTTAGTTCGCGAATTTAAGTTGAAGAAGAGAACTTTGCGGGCTTGAGATTATCAACCGCAAAGTGAATTGACCATTTGACGAGTTCGTTAACTTGGCTAAGAATTTGTGAAGTAAAATTGCGAAGGTAATACAAATAATAAAGAAATACTTTGAAGGATTCGCAAATTCATTGTGGAAAAGATGAATTAAGGTTCATAGATTTCCCTTAAATTGAAAAATGAGAAATTTTTAATCGATTTCAAATATATAGAATTTAATACTTAGCCTTATAACGTTAATTTGACTCCATCAAATCATAAAAATATCAAATCTACGAGTTTTTCAAAATTGATTCATCTGAGTCAAACTCCGAAAATCGACAAAGAAAACATCGCTTTCTCTCGCAGCGATGAACCCTCAAGTCAAAAATTCATTTGTACTTTTGATTATGTTGGTTGGAGCATTAATGATGTTATTGTTCATAATGTGCCTATAAATAGACAGAACTCGAACCAAATTCACAATTTCATAAGTTGCCACAAACTAAGTCTACATTTTCATCATTCTCGCAAAGATAAATGGACTGGATGCAGCAGCAAATATATGAAACTGAGGAACATGTGGAGTTAAGGCGTAATTTTGAGCGCAATATAGATAAACTGGCGTTTCTTATTTTTCTTCTATTGTGCTTAATCGTTGTCTTACTCGCTATTCTTTTCTGGGCTCTCATAGGATGTGCTAGCTTTTGAGATTGTTTTGAGTAATTTGAGAGTTCATGAAAGCTCGTTGAGAATGTTTTGAGATCTGTTTTAAGAGTGTTTTGTAAGCTTATCCTATTTGTATTATGTATTTTGAGATTGTTTTTCGCATTTCTGAGAGACTCGTGTAACTTTGAAATATCAATTAAGCGAAAAAAATTACTCCCCCTCAATGTTTTGGAATTTGGAATAATTACCCCAAATGCCCCCTAAATACTATGTCTATCGAGAATCTTAAAGCATTTGATAAATTACTTACTCCCCCTCGATGCATGGATATAACATTTCTCGCCCTCGATGTAATGCCATCAAGATTGGCTTTACATCGACTTATTGGAAAGCAAGAAATAAAAATTTATTAGTGAAAATAAACTATCTAGAGCAAATAAAATAATTAACAAATAGACACGCACATAATTGAAGAACTTAAAGCGGAATGAACCATAGGGAAGCCTAATCGAAATTAGAGATTGAGATTCAACATCTCCAGTTTTGCCACTAAGAATTGGAATCGTTTCTCATCCAATTTTTGTAAACAAATCGGCTAGTTGAATCTCTGTATTGACAAAATACATTTCTATTATGCCTCTTTCTACTTGGTCCTTTATGAAATGAGAGCGTAGGTCTATGTGCTTAGTGCGTGAATGGTGAACAGGATTTCAAGTAATTGCTATGGCACTTTTGGAATCACAATAAATAGGAATTTTATTGGAATCAAACCCGTAGTCTCGTAGTTGGGTTCTAATCCACAACATTTGTGAGCATCAACTGGCGGCAGCCACATATTCTGCTTCTGCCGTGGAAGTTGACACACAATTTTGTTTCTTGGAAGTCCAACAAGCAAGCTTATCTCCAAGAGATTGGATGTTGCCTGATGTGCTTTTCCTGTCCAGTCTGCAGCCTGCGAAATCTGCATCAGAATATCCTATTAGTTTCATACCTGAGTTTTTAGGATACCAAAGTCCTAGGTTTGAAGTTCCTTTCAGATACTTTAGAATTCTCTTGACGGCATGTAGATGCGACTCCTTAGGATTAGCTTGAAATCGAGCGCATAGACATGTGGAATATAAAATATCTGGTCGGCTGGCAGTGAGATAGAGCAGAGAGCCTATAATTCCTCTGTAATAAGTAGGATCTACAGGTTCACCCAAGTGATCAACGTCGAGTGTTCACGAGGTCGACATTGGAGTGCTGGAAGATTTGCTCTTGTCGATCCCATATTTTCTGAGAATGTCGTTGATGTACTTTGACTGATTGATAAATATCCCATCCTAAAGTTGCTTGATTTGCAGTCCAAGGAAAAAGGACATTTCCCCCACATACTCATCTCAAACTGTGATTTCATCAATGTGCTGAATTCGACACAGAGTTCCGGATTTGTAGAGCCGAAGATGATGTCATCCACGTAAATCTGCACAAGCATGATATCGGGACCAGCCTTTTTGACGAACAGTGTGGTGTCAATTTTTCCTTTTGTGAAGCCTGAGTTGATAAGGAAGTCGGATAAGACCTCGTACCAAGCTCTTGGTGCTTGCTTTAGCCCATATAGAGCCTTGTCGAGTTTGTAGACGAAATCCGAATGTTCTTGATTGAGAAATCCGTCTGGCTGTGAGACATATACTTCTTCCTTCAAATTCCCATTCAAGAAGGCAGTCTTTACATCCATTTGATAGACAGTAAAGTCTTTGTGTGCCGCATATGCTAGAAACAGTCCGATGGCTTCAATTCTTGCTACAGGGGCAAAAGTCTCATCATAGTCAATTCCTTCTTGCTGATTGTACCCCTTAGCTAAAGTCGAGCCTTGTTACGAATTACCACACCATCCTCGTCTTTCTTGTTTTTTAAACACCCATTTTGTTCCGATTATTGTCTTGCCTTTTGGACGAGGAACTAAGTTCCAGACCTGGAGACGCTCGAACTGATTGATTTCCTCCTGCATAGCTAATATCCAGTTCGGATCACATAGTGCGTCTATCACTCTGGTAGGTTCTGTTTGGCTCAAGAAACAGGTAAGGTGGCACTCGTTTGATATCGAACCTCTAGTCTTTACTCCTGCAGTGGGATCTCCAATTATTTGATCTGTAGGATGACTTTGAATCCATTTCTTCTCATGAGGTAGTGTTGTATCATCAGTTTCCAATCCCTCATTTAGTGGATACTCGATCATAGAAGCTGTAGTGTTGCAAGCGGAAGTCGGTGAGTCCTCTGTCCGTGTTGCTGGGATCGAGGTTTCTGCGTCTGACGGTGGAACTGTTTGTTGCAAGCAGTAGTGTCGAGATTCGTCAGTGGCATGTTGTTGGTCTTACCCCAACTTTGATTTGTTTGAACCTGGTTCTGACAGTTGTGTTCAGAAGCGCCTCTCGAAGACTCTCCTAATCCCATACGAGATTGAGTAGAAGCTGGTATTTTTCATTCAAGTCCCGAGCTGCTGTGTCCAGAATTAATTTCTAGGGCCTCATCGAAAGTGACATTCACACTTTCAATGATCGTTCTTCTTTCCCTTAGATAGACCCTGTACGCCTTAGATTGTGCAGAGTAACCTACAAAAATTCCTACAGTTGCCTTTGGATCTAGTTTAGATTTGTCCTCTCGGTCGTTGGCTACAAAGCATTTGCATCCAAAAATCCTTAAAGTGGGCAATGTTGGGTAATCTTGCGTTTATTAGTTCATAAGGCGTCTTTCCAAATCTTAGATGATTCGTACGGTTTTGCGTATAGCATGCAGTGTTCATAGCTTCTACCCAGAGAAAGTGTGGTAGGGAAGACTGTATTAGCATGGTCCGGGCAGCTTCCACAAGTGTTCGGTTTCACTTTTCTACGACTCCATTCTGTTGTGGAGTGTGGAGAACGGAGAATTGTTGAGAAATTCCTAGGGATTCGTAGAATTCGCTGAGCTGTTGATTCTTGAATTCCGTTCCATTGTCAGACCGAACTATTTTAACACTGCGTTGTCCTGATGAGATTTGGAATATGTTCAACTGTCTCTGATTTATTTCGTAAGAAGCGGACCCAAGTATAGCGGGAATAGTAGTCGACAATAACCAGCATGTATCGCTTTCCGCTGATGCTATCAGTTCGCATTGGGCCGCACAGATCCATATGTAATAGCTCTAGTGGATGTTGAGTGGATGCTGTGTATTTTGTAGGATGTGATGCCTTTTTCATCTTTCATCTCTCACAAGCAGAGCACATATGCTCCTTCTGGTACTTCAGTGGTGGAAGTCCAACATCCAATTTGTTGGTCGACAGCTTGTTGAGGGTCTTGAAGTTAATATGAGATAGGCGTTGGTGCCATAAGTTATTTTGAGTTGATGTTGCTTTGGAGATTAGGCAGATGTTTGTCTTTGGTCTGACGGTTCTAATATCAATGGTGTAAAGATTTGTCTTGCGAGTCCAGTGAGAAGTTCTTCACCATTGGTATTGAGAATTTTGCATGTTCTCTTTTGAAACTCAACTTGGAGTCCGATGTCACTGAACTGTGCTATTGATAAGAGGTTGTGTGTCAGCCCTTCAACATACGAAACTTCCTTGATTGTGAGTCGATTGCATATAAGATCGCCATAACCAAGAATTTTGGATCCATTGCTATTACCAAAGCGTACCAGTCCGCCTGACCTATCAACGTAGTTGCTCAACAGTTTCTTCTTCCCAGTCATGTGTGTGTAGCAACCGGAATCTATGTACCACACATGAGGGGCCTGCAAAATAAAAACTAGAGGGTTTTAGGTGCCCATTTAAATATGGGTCCACCTCTATTGTGCTTGTTAGTTCGTTTAGACTACCTAGATTTTTCTTTGTTAGTGGATGACACAGAGTCACTAATTGTTTCTAGGGCTGGGATTTGGGTTTCCTCAGTCTTAAACTTTGGAACCCATTTTTGCTCTAGGGAAGGTCTCTTTGTTTTAGGCTTAGAGATGTGTTTTTGAGGTTTTGCAAGTTTTGCAGGTTCCTTGGTAGTTTTTGGTTTCAATTTTTTCTTTTTCTGTATATTTGTGTTTTTGGTATTTTGGCATGTATCGCCAAACTTATCTCTTCAATCAAAAACAAATTTTTCCATGCATGATCAGTTCTACAAAAGTTTTAGAAGGAAAATAATCAATAACAAAAGGTGTATTAAGATCGCGGTTCTCCTTCAGGATTTCTTCCTTTCTAACCCATACTTGACCTTTCAATGGCTCTTTGTGGGTCTTGAAAATTTCGAGGCATTAGTGCAAGAAATTTTTTCATGCGAAACTAAGGTATAAGAAAGTGTGTGTAATCTTAATTTTTTCTTTCAGTGAGGAGATTTCCTCTAGAAGTTTCTGCCTTTCTTTATCAAAGGACTTTTTCTCTCTTTCGAGAGTGGAGTGTAGATCACTGATTTTCTTTATGCATTCAGGCATATACCCTGTTGCATACGTATTTATCGGTGCCTCACTTGCTGAATCTCTTGAGGTATCTCCTTCACTTGGACGTGGAATATCGAACTCAAATTCTGTTATTGCTGGACAATTCCTTTCTTTATAACTATCATTTAACTCTGTATAATCAAATGATGTTTGAGATTTACTGTGTGTTGGTGTCTCATTTTCACTGACAAAAGACATGAGATTTGTCAGGCAACCTGTGTGCATGAATTTGAGATCATATAGATAAGGTGCACTTGATATGCCTTGTTTTAACTTACATGGGTTTTCAGAACCTTGTCCCTTATAAGGATTGTAGAAATCTATGTTGACTGGTTTGTTCAAGAAGATTGTTTGTTCTGACTGATCTCGTCTGGTTAAGATGTCCTCCAATTTTTTGATTTTGGAGTACAGTCTTTCCCGTTCTTTACAGAGTAAGTCTAATTAGTGGTAGCGTCCATTGCCTGATCTCTATGAGTTCATTTCTTTTTCTAAATCATTGGCTTTAGCTTCGGATTTTTGCATTTGTAATTCTAGCTTAGCAACCTTTTCATTTGCTACAATTACACAATTTTTCTCACATGCATAATCATATCTAAATTTATCTAATACTACTAAATTCATTTCTAAGTTAGCTTCTAGTTCTTTCATTATTCTTTTAGTCAAAATTTATAGAATCATGTCGTCGCTCTATCTGATGCTTGAATAACATTTGCTTATGTGTATTATAATTACGTGGGCACTTATTTGGATGTTGGTAATGTTTATTTGGATGTTGATAGAGTTTTTCATAAAAAAAATTTCAAAAGAAGATACTGAAGAAGAAACTATCAAGGATATTAAGGAAGAGTAGTTATAAATCTCTTTTAATATTTTGTTGTGTTTTCCTTATTGTTTATATTTTATAGTATATGACGAACTTGACAAGCCTCGAATTTGTTGCACTCGATATCAACGACAAGAACTATTATCTTGGGCACTAGATGCCGAAATTCACCTGAAAGCCAAAGGTTTAGATGACACCATTATCGCTGCGAAAACCACAACAAATCAGGACGCATGCGCAACCGACGCCAGTGGCACAACCATATCCACAACTCCTCAGGATTAGGCAAAAGCCTTGATATTTCTTTGCCACCACATTCTGAAAGTCTGAAAACTGAATACTTAAACGAAAAGAATCCGGCTGAGTTGTGGAAAAGTTTGAAAGAATTATACGACCACCTGACAACCGTTATCCTGCTGAGAGCAAGGTACGAGTGGATACGACTGCAAGATTTTAAATAGGTGAATGAATATAACTCTGCAGTTCATAGAATTACTTTTACATTGAAATTATGTGGGGAAGCAATCACTGATGATGATAAGCTCGAAAAAACATTCACCACTTTCCATCCGTCGAATGTAGTATTACAGAAACAATATCGTGAAAGGCAATTCAAAAGGTATGAAGAACTAATATCTCTTTTATTGTTGGCTGAGCAAAACAACGAATTGTTGATGAAAAACCACTAATCCCGACCAAACGGTGCGGGTGCGCTCGCTGAAGCGAATGCTGTCAGACGAAATAATAATGATAATAATCGAGATAATGGTCATGGACGTGGACGTGTCGGATATCACGGCCACGGACGAGGCCGTGGCCAAGGATACTATGGCGGTGATTATCAGTACTGCCGTGGCGGTTATCATAACAATCGTGGTGGTTATCAAAATCTTCCCCAGAAGAGGAAAAGCTATGATAATAAGGATGAGAAAAAGGCACACTGAACAAAAGGATAATGATGAGCGATGCTATCGTTGCGGTGGTTTGGGCCATTGGTCGAAAACCTGTTGCACTCCCAAACATCTCGTTGAATTATATCAAAAGGACAAAGGAAAGAAAATTGGAACAAATCTTGTTCAGGGTGATCTCGCCTCTACTTCTGGTGTCAATGATGAAAGTACTGATTTCGAGGCCACGGATTTCAATAAGTTTGATGTGATACTCTTATATGTTATTATCATATGTTTAATTATGTGTGTGTATTATATGCTTGTATTATATGTATCGTTGTGTTAAGTTATTTGTATGTATGCATTCATGTGCTTATTATTAAGGACATTCATACAATGGATACGAGCATGTGCAATGGAGAATTATGTCTCGCAGACTGCGCAACGACTCATACGATTATGAGAAATAAGAAATATTTTGATCATCTTGAAAGAAAGGAGAGAGTGTCATTACTATCTCGGGCAGTACAAATATAATTCAAGGCTCCGGAAGAGCTAGCATTTTACTGCCGAAAGGGACAAGGCTAATAATCAAAAATGTCTTATATTCTCCTGAGTCTCAAAGAAATTTACTAAGCTTTAAAAGCTATTCGAAATAATGGATATCATGTTGAGACGGCGGAAAAGGGAGACGTCGAATATTTGCACATGACAAAAGTGATTTCGAATGATAAAAGAATCGTGGAAATATTACCTTCTTTTGACTCTAGGTTATTTTATGCAGCATATCTGAGAACAATTGAATCATATGCTATCGTAAACCAGAAGTTTACTGATGACAGTACATTTAATGTTTGACATGAGTGGTTGGGCCATCCTGGTTCAATTATGATGTGAAAAATAATTTAAAATTCACGTGGACATTCGATAAAGAACCAAATGATTCTTCAATCTAATGAATAATCTTGTGCTGCTTGCTCTAAAGGGAAGTTAATTGTTCGGCCATCACCAATGAAATGGAACATAAAATGGGATACTTAAATTCTAAACTATGGGACATAAAATGGGATACAGTTGTGGGATAGAGGATTCGATCCCATAAAAAACTATCATCAAATCACAAAGTGTACTATGAATGAACACAAATCCATTAGCAAACTGAAATGATTAACAGTAAGAACCAAAATGAAATGAGCTCTCTCTATATTCATATATAGTTCTTACAACGTTCAGACAACATTAAATTACATCAACGGTAATAGATACCCCTATCGGGCGGGTACCGAATACTTATCACAACTGTTAATATCTATTATATCTATGCGTGCGCAGTAAATAACAGTTAGTGCGAAAAAAAATTGTTCTACAGAAAACGTAGCTCGCATTGTAATTAATTAGTACTTACGGGTGATTAGTGCACTGCTCGAATACCGCATGAATTTGTATGGTCAGTCGGCGCCCATATACTGTACAACAAACAACAGCGATCCAATTAAGGGAATCTTTACATCCAATCAATGTAAAATATCCCTTCTTCTGATCCCAACCACGCGCCAAAATGGTGATCGTCCCAGTAAGTGTGGCTGTCAATTAATCATTTAGAGAAAAAAATTGCTTTAGTAATAAATAGTCAATTCGAAATAAAGTTAGACGAAATTCGAAAAGCGAGGAAATTTATGAAACAAGGGTTTATATACTTCTGAAAACTCCAATTCCTGGCCAGCAAACCGCCGTAGGAATAGATTCAATTAAAATTTTCCTGAACAGTTTATGATGTTTCTCCTCACTTCTTAGTTTGACTTTTCAGATGGTGGTGCCTCGTACCCCAGAGTTTGATGATAACCATTCTCCTTCTCTAGGACGAAGGAGCGACAAGGTTCATTTATAGAAGACCACACGCTTACACATTATTTTAGTTGTTTCTACCTTTCCTCAATATGTCACGTTACTTTCCCAAGCAGGTCCTGGAAATGGCTCAATATCATCAAAGGGTAGTTCCAGTCAACCTGGCTTGAAACCAGAGAAACAAAAAGGAAAATTGGAAAAACCAAAGGTGAGCTATCTGTTTGTTGCTGAACAACAGTAACGACAACCACCAAATATGTCTGATCTCTTCTTTTACTGAGTTCAAGAACGAAGTTAATAATTGTTGGCCGGGAAATGGAAAAAAATATTAGAAGATTGTGTAGCACACAATTTCCTTAAAATAGATTCGCTCCCTCACGTATGTGCTAGAGGTTTTAACGAGCGTCTATTTCCCAGGATACTTCAAAAATACTCGGCGTTCGTTTAGCACAAAAACGACACCAACTACGAACGGAACAAGAATGATAGCAGAAACAAATTTTAGAATTAGTATTTTTTCTTTATTTTTCTTCTCTTATTTTTCTTAGGCTTAATGTCTCTATTTATAGCCAAAAAAGTTATAATAGAAAATAATATATATATTATATATATATATTTAATAAATTGATGCAATACACGTTTCAGGAGTGGTTTCAACCACTCCATCAAACCACTCAATCGTCTAATAATAGCTCAACCTTCTAGAAGTCGGGCCTTCTAGAAGTTGGGCTTTATTGGGCCGAAACTGAAGCCCGATAGCTTAATTTGAAAGCCCAATTTCTCATTCAAATTATCTAACAATAATGTTCTGTGCCTTTTGAAATGAGGGATTTCACTTTTCCTTGCATACATGACTAAGACAGAAATGTTGTTTTGTTAACTGTTATAGCAGGGAATATCGTCCATCCTAAGGTTCAGCAGCAGCAAGCAACACTGCGATCCTGGATAACGCTTTCAAAGAGTGGAACATCTCCCTCTGGTAAATTATGTCTACGTTGATGTTTACTGCAACATAATCCTACGAAAGAACTCATGGCTTTTGCCTTTGTTATCTTTGCAAACAGTCTCAACCTCGCGCAACTTGGACGGAGACGAGCTGGCAAGTGGTAGCAGCAACAACAAAACAACATGGGGATATCGAATAGACGAAATTTTGACCAGAGCGTATTGAATGAATTGCCCCCCATAAATTCAAGCACAAGTGCGTGCATCTCTTCAGTCGGCCAATACAGTGACAAAGGTTTCTACCATTGCTCATTTATTTTTCGTCATCTCAAACTCCAAACCCATAGATGTAAGTACGTACCTGTAATACCCAGGTCCTACGAGTAAGCTGGCCAATAAAATTGAATGCATGTTATGTGCTTATGTGATTGCACATGCTGTGTTTATTTAGTTATGTACTTATGTGATATCTAACTTAGTAGAAAAATTAAATTTGGGACTTAGAAGAAATTTGAAATAAAATAGAGAAATTCTTGAAGGAATGATTTTCGAAAAGTGGACTTTCAAGAAAAATAGGAAATTGTGAAGTATGTAATTTTCGAAAAGGACTAGTTTTAGGGGAATTTGAAAACTAGTGATTTTCGAAAGTAGATAGATTGCAAAATAGAATTCCGAAGAAAGGGATTTTCGATAGATGATGAATTGCGAAAATTATGATTTTCGATAGGGAAAAGTTTTCACAACTTAAGAAGTTTTGGTAAGTCTAGTATCGAAAACTTAATGTGAGGGGAAACCCTTATAATAATATTATAATGAATGTTACTTGAGGTTAAGATTAGACATGCCCAGATTCAACCGGAACCGGCGGTTAAAACCGTCAACCGCCGGTTACCGAACCGCCAGTTACGGTTACTAACTAACCGTAAACGGCGTCAACCGTAACCGGCAAACCGCCGGTTGAGAACCGCCGGTTGGGCGGTAAACCGACGGTTAAGAGTATTTTTAAAAAAAATCAAAATTCAAATTTTGAATTTTAGCCGCCAATCAAAATAAGAAAAAATAAAAAAAAAAGATAAAAGCCGTTGCAACCGCCGGTTAACCGGGCCAACCGGCGGTTGCAACGGCTATATGCGGCGCACCACCCACAAGCCCATTAATTTTATAAAAATCCTAAAAATACCCATCCCACCCTCGACTCTATCTCTCTATCTCTCCCTAGCTCTCTCAATCTCTATCTATCTCTCTCTCTCTCTCTACTCTACTCTCTCTGTCTCAATCTCTCTCACACCACCACCACACACCGCCGCCCCGCCGCCGCCCACCCACCGCCCGCCAGCACCCACGGCCCAAGCGCAACCGCGTGCCACCGCCACGCGTCATCGCCCACCCACCGGCCGCCGCCCGCCAGCACCCCACCACACTCACCCCCACCACTCACCGCCGCCACCACCACCACCGCCACTAGCCCGTCGCCCACCAGCCCCACTGCGCCAGCCAGCCCATCTCCACCACCCCAACACCACCACGCGCGACCACCTCACCACCATGCACCAGCACCCAGACCAGCCTCCACGCGCCACCGCTGCCACCACGCCCCGCCACTGCCAGGCACTGCCGCCCACCGCCGCGACCACCTCAACACCCACAGCCGCCGCCCCCGCCACCGCCGATTGCCACGCTCCACCGCCCGCCGCCCCCGTCGGTATTGTTTTCGGCATTTTGCAATTTTTCTCTAACCGTATTTTTTTGTGTGGTATTTTTAGATGGATCGTGGTGGTCGTCGGGGTTCTTCTCGTGGATCGAGTTCGAGGGGCAACAAAGGGAAGCAGGTTGTTGGAGTTCATCGCATTCGCAAGATGACTACCAACAAATACATGTAGATGTACAATACGACCAGAACGAGGTGTTCGATCTCGCCGGCGTGCTCGGCAACGACTTCAACGTGGACGCGTTCGGCGATCAATCCGGGTACGAATAGTCACCGGGAGATACCTCGCAAGCCGCGCCCGTGCAGACGGAGGCAGAGGAAGCCCAGGTGCAGACCAGCCGACGGCTACAGTCGGGCATCTTCGTGGTACACTTCAAGAAGGTACCTAGTAGTGTAGTTAACCAATTTAAAGCTATTTGCAACTATTGTGGTAAGGAATATAATTTTAGAAAGGGGCGGATATGGGTCAATAACTTCCCATCTCCGTTCGAAACACCCGACTAAGTTGAGTACAGAACAACACCAAAGTCAAATGTTCGGCGGAATGGATTCGTTCGCGTCGGGACCCGCCGACGAGAGCGAAAGCGCAACAGCGTTGTTTCATTACAACGAAGACGTTGCGCGTCGGGAGCTTGCGAAGTTTGTAGCAGCGAAGCATCTACCATTTCGATTTGCTGATGATCCTATTTATGAACATTGGATCAAAACCGCACACAACCCACAAGCGAAGAAGGTTTCGCGGAGCACGCTGACGCGGGACACGAGGAAGACAGTGGTCGCGCTTAAGCGCGACTTAGTAACTTTATTAGATAGTTTAGGAACTAACGTGTCGATTTGCTCCGATATATGGAGCGATCATTGGCAACGTTCGTCGTACATGGGTGTGACATGCCACTGGGTAGATGATTCGTGGACGATACAAAAGCGCTTGATCGCATATAGGGAGTTCAATGAAGCGCACACGGCGCAAAACATTGCGATCAAGCTTAGGACAATCTTATCGGAGTGTAGGGTAGTGAACAAAGTCTTTTCAGTATCGTTCGGCAATGCGAGCTCAAACAACTCGAGCATAGAATGCTTGAAGAAGTATTGTCAACCGTCAGTCGGAGGATGGTTTTTCCACGTGCGTTGTTTTTGTCATATACTTAACCTTAGTGTGCAAGACGCGCTAGTTAGTTTAAAGGAAAAAGTGCAGCCTATACGCTACACCATCAGTTACCTGATGCGGCACCCTTTTTATGGAAGAAGTGGAAGCGTTTCTGAGCTAGAGAGGATGTTCCGGCTAAGAAGTTTAGTCTAGACGTACCCACCAGGTGGAATTCCACCTACAAGTTGTTGTGTGGCTCGATGGAATATCGACAGCATCTCTGCGACTTCTTTGCCGAAAACAGAGTGCTATCGTACGATTTACTTCCAGAGTTGTGAGACCCGTGCAACAGCTTATGTCAGATACTTCAAGTATTTCACGACGCCACCGAGGCGATGTCGGGTTCGTATTACCCGACATCAATGCTAGCGTTAGATCATTGCGTTAAAGTCGCAATCATACTCGATGGGCTTCAGTTTGATCTAGTAGTCGGCGAGGCCGTTGGGAACACGACTACCAAGTCGCTCAAATATTTTTTTGAGTTACTGGATATCTTCATTATAGAGAAGATATTGGATCCGAGATGGCGTTTAGAGGGTATGGGTAGACTACTAGAATGCTACTAGATGTCGTCGGCCAGGGCAGTCGATAGCATTTATTAGCAGAGCGTACTCGATCGAGCGCATGGGTCTCTAAAGGAGCTCTTTAAAGAGTATAAGCCCAATTTTGGCCATGACTCGTCTCGATCGGGATCGGGGTACGGTCAATCTTGTTCTACTAGTAGTCGATCTTCACAATTAGCCGACTACTACGACTCCTCAACGCAAACAAGCGTCCAAGGTCCTCTCAAAACCCCTACATAGAACACGATAACTTTATGTCGACAACTTTCGAGTTCGAGGACGAATATGAGTTCAAAGTACTTAGATGGTGGTCGAGGGTGTCGCCAACGTATCCAACGTTGGCGAGGATCGATCGGGAGATCTTCCGTCCCGGTTTCGACCGTCGCGGTGGAGCATGCTTTTAGCATGGGCGGTTTGACTTTGAGCGAGAAGCGTTCGAACTTGGGTGTCGACAACCTCGAGTACCAATGTCTTCTCGACGATTGGACTCGAGCCGAGTATCGCACCCAAGATTACCATGCCAGCGACTCGCCCGACGACCTTTTCGATGACACCACTGGCACGGAGATGAGCGGCGGCGGCAACGGCGGCGGTGACGGCGAGGATTATTAGAGGCATTCGGCGAGGCGTGGACTTCACATCAACAAACACGCCCGAAAAAAGATAAGTAGCTGACTCTTATAATTTTGTTTTTGTACAAATAATTGTTAGGTTTACAGCTAACTAATGAATTGTTATTTTCAGGTACTTCAACTCAAGATTTGCACAAGCCGATTACGACGACGATGCCCGAAAAATATAAGTATCCATCTTCATCTCAAATTTTAAATTATTGTAAGGTTTATAAATTATAACTAACAAATAAATTCTTATTTTTAGGTACTTCAAAATTTGCACAAGCCGATTATGACGACGAAGCCCGAAAAAGATAAGTAAATATTAGCTCTTTAATTCAATTTTATTATTTTTTAATTAAACATCTATTTTAAGTTGTAACTCATGTTTACGCATTGTTTTTCATAGGGAAGAAGATTTCGATTTCGAAGAAGAGGGGCAAGTGCAATGCAATCAAGTTAGCAACGTGTGATCTCGGGATGCTTTGACGGATCATACTTGATAGTTGATTGGTCAAAGCTCCAGAGATCATGCGCTGCTTTCTCGCATGCAGTACACTTGCTGTAAAGTGGCAAGTGCAATCAAGTTAGCAACGTGTGATTGCAGGATGCGTTGACGGATCATACTTGATAGTTGATTCGTCAGTGTTCTTGAAATCATTCGCTGCTTCCCCACATGCACTTGCTGAAGTCCGGTACTTCAAGATTGCGAAGATCGAACCGGAGCTGGACGGAGACTGAAAACTTCTCACCATTATTTTGAAGAATAGTGGCTTTGCTCGTGATGGGCTTCAACAAGTTCATGCGCCTAAGCGAAACGGCGCCTGGACTTGCTGGAGCCTTTCTCGGACGAAGCCCCTATATAAGGTACTTCAAATTTGCCGAGATCGGATTCAGACCGGACCGTACGAAGACTGATTTAATTTATATTTATGTATTGTATTCTATTGTAATTAGTTAACTAAAATTTTGTACTACAACTTCTTTGTAAAATGTTGTAGATTTTTGTAAGTGTCTTACAAATTATATAGTAGATTTCGATACGTAATACGATCAAATAATACACTAAACCAAACTATCGGCGGTTGTAACCACCGGTTAACCTTAACCGGCGGTTAGCCAACCGCCGGTTAGTCTAACCGTCAACCGGGGGCCGGCTGACCGGCAACCGCCCCCGGCCGGTTAGACCCGCCAACCGCCACTTACGGTTAACCGGCGGTTGTGCCTGTTGTTGGTTCGGATTGCACCAAACAAGGAATCAAAGAGGCTTGGATGGGATGAAAAGGAAGAGGATATCACCTTCAAGTGCGTGTATTGTGTGAAAATTAGGGTTTGCCTTTTAATCTTTGATTACCTCGAAAAATTGTGCTGGAAAAACCTTATATACCACATTAGACCTAGGTATATTAAGGCCCAAACACAAATGATTAAACTAATTACAATCTAGTCCAGAGCCCAAGCCAAAAGGATAATTACAATAGATAACCCAAGACGTAAACTAATGACACAATCTATTAAATATCCTAACAATCTCCCCCTTTGCGTCAATTGTTGGGAGTCTTGGATCTTGGGCGTAGTGATGGTGGATCAACGAGTGTGTGTTCCGCGAAGGCCTAGCTTGAACTCGAAGGCGGGGAGATTCCTTCGAAGAACGATTCGATCAGCTATAGCGTCAATGAACTTCGCGAATTTGGATCGGCAGTGTGGGTCTTCTTCCGAAAGGAGGCGGCAAATCCTCATGAGCTTGTCCTGAATGAGGGTGAGTGTCCCATCCGAGAACTTTGCCACTTCGGAGCAGCGTAGTAGCCTCGTCTTTCCCTTGTAGTTCGAGTAGGCGACCGCCGGATCATCTCCGTTGATCACATCGCCCTCTCGATAGTCGTCCGCGTTCTTGAAAGATGGGCGAGTCAGGTTCACCTTTTTTAGGTTGTGCTCCACCGCCATCTGCAGATCGTGGGAGGCGAAGAATCTCACCTGTCGGAGCATGTGCCGCTTGAGAGCCATGTAGCCCATAGTGACCGGGTCAGCCTGTATGAGATGTCCAGAACCTTTGGAGATGAGTCTGAACTGCTTCATGGAATCCAGCATGCTGTACAGATCACCCAGGCGCAAAAACTTGAAGTCTGCCTCGCTCACTTCACTCTAGCTCTCATCTCGCCTCATTACCATGAACACTGGATAGTGGACACGTCCTTTCGACTCTGGGCGGATGGCAGTGACTTCACAGATCGGAGCCCGATTCATCTCAAGCACGATGTTTTCCTCATCGGACAGTGTCCGCTTTGTGCACTTGCAGCAAAGAAGACTCCATCGGTAGAGTTTCTTCTTCTCCTCGCTCCAGTTTTGGATATCCATCCGCTCGTATTCATCGAAAACCGTGATGATCTGCTCCTTGCACCGCCAGATCCTCTTCCTAATCTCTTCTTGGAAGAGTGCGGTGATCTTCTGGTTTTCCCACGGTGCTTCCGGTTTATCCACAGTGGGCACATCCGGTTGAGCAGTAGGAGCCTCAGCTTGCTGCGCTTGAAACTGTAGGATGTTCTCGAGCTCGGCGGGTTCAACGTCGTACTCCTCCCCGTTCTCGTTGTCTGCAGTATTGATCAGCGTAAGCGATGCTTCCTTTAGCAGGCGTCGAGCATTCTCCATCAACTTCCTGGCTGCTACTGCATCGGCGGGTGTGTAAAGCCATTCATTGTTGAAGATGTAGGCCTCGATCTCATTCTGCGCAGTAGAAGTCCTCGGGAGCCACGTTGGGGTCGGTATTGAGAGGGGTAGGGCTGTGTAGTGGTGAGGGCATTGCGTCGGAGGAGGTTGTGAATTGTGGGGATAGTCGGGGTGAGGATGATGAAGATGGTTGTGGTGGAGATTCTGGGGGTTCGGTTGAGGTGATGGTTTTGGCGAGGATGATTTGGGTGTCGGGTGGCATAGATGTGGTGGTGGCCTCTAATGTCGATGTGACAGTTAGAGGTCCCGAAAAGGTGGGTGGAGAAAGTGCGGTGGTGGTCTCTAATATCGATGTGACGATTAGAGTTTCGGAGACGGTTACAGTAGGTGGTGGTGAGGGTGACATGGCTAGTGACTCGGGGTTAATGGGATGGAATTTTTGGCTGGTGGGGTGTGAGGTTTCTATCACGGGTGTCGTTTCAGGTCCAGAGGAGTAAGGCGGCGTCGATTGCTCAAGTCCTTGAGATTGCCCTTGCTGCCTATTCTCCCCCTCGCGTCGATCATGATCATCGTCTTGATCGTCGCATCTGATCCCGCTAGACTCGCCTTGAGCGCGGCAAGTCATCGGCTGAGTCATGATAGCCTTCATTCGCTGTTCCTTCTCGTCTAGTACCGTCATTGATTCGAGTCGGGCTCGAAGGGTGTAAAAGAGCTCCTTTGCGGAAATGGTGGCGAGAACAGCTTCGACGTCCACGGGTTGCATTGGTGGTGGTGTCTTCGGGGCCACACCTTTGCCTTTGTCGCGGGTGGATGCCTCGAGACCCGCATAGACTTTATCTAGGATGGATGCCTCAAGAGTCTTTGCAAACTCTTGAAGGCAAGCCTCTAGCGCGGTCTCGGTGACGAAACGGGGTAAGTCTAACAAGTTGGAGTCACGAAGAATTCCAACTGACACCGAGTCGGAAAAGAGAGCCGATCGGCCGCCCGTTTGCACAGGACGGGAAAAAACGGGGTCACTAAGACTTCCCGTCGGCATCATCGATGAGACAGACTCAACCGATTGATGGCCTAGGCTCACGGTTGTGGTGACGTTGGCCGTGCTAGGTCTTCCGCTCTCAGTCACAGAGACATCACCGAGCGTTCTGACAGAATCACGGAGACTCTGTTGTGCAAAGTGTATGTGTCCTAGGAACATATGAAAGTATGGAGAGTGAGGGCACTATACTCGATGTGATTGAAGAGGATGCAGTCTGAGGCGGAGGACTGCTTGTTTCAACATCGACTATCTCCAAGTGGGATGTCGATGGCATACGTAGCTCCTCGTGGAATGAAGTATCTTCCTGTTGAGAGGAAGATAAGTGGATTGGTGGGGTCGTTTGCATGGTTGAGCCATGTGCCACGTCTTCTACTCGGGAGGTGAACACATCACCCCCTGCACCTATGGGTTGGGCTCGACTTGTTTGTGACTAAGGAGGTCGATCGTTTTTCTATTTTGATCGACGCTCCGTGGTGCGGCTTACGTCATCCTCGCGCGACCGTTTTTCGGTACGTGGGTGGAAGAGGATGCGGCGCGACTCGATGACTTTTTAGTAGTGGAGGTGGGGTTTTGGCTAGTCCCGGGGTTAGGAGCAGCGGGGTTGGTCTGCTCCGTAGGGACAGTGTGTAGTGGACTCTCGCGGAATGAAGCGGTGGAGGAGAGATATTCTCGAACGTGCGGATTTGTCGGGTCGGCATAGGCAAGTACTTCGTCCGGGATGATCATAGCGTGTCGATCTTTCGCCGTAGTGATTTTCTTGGCGAACTTCTCGACAACGGGGATCACGAAATGTTCATTCGCCGGGCGGATCCGGATTCGGGTGGAGAACATGCAGAAGTGTTTTATGAGCGGTGGGAGCCATCGCATGTAAGGGACGAAGCGGTTCTTGAAGTCCTTGGCGATTTCCCGATCGCGACGTTGAATCATAGAGACAAGATCTATCCAGATGATCTCAGTGTAGTTGTACTTGTGGTTGTGCGCGATGCCGGTTAGGATGGTAAGGATTTGGTGGTTCCCGCGGTCCTGGCCAGCATGCTTGCTTGACATGCATTTGTTCAGTAGGAGGTATAGAGTCTGCCAGGGTTGAGGTAGGTTGCGTGTGGTGACTTCGCTGAGAACGAGTGGGCCTTGCTTCTTCTTGTTCTCAGGTTGATAGCCCAAACTATCGATGTCGTCGATGAGTTGTTCGTGCATCAGAAGTGGTTCGTAAGGAGAGTAGACTGGCAGTTGAAGTACATCTTGGACAATCTTGCGAGTTAGGACCACGATTTCTTGATCGATTTCGGCGGACATTGCTGAAGCGATGTAGTGCGGTCCAGTAATCTGCAGTGTGTGCCAGAACTGTTGGAGATAGACTCGGGCTTCTGGCTCGCCATGCGTGAGGGCGTGTCGGAGGGGATGCCCTTTGAGGATCTCTATGATGACGGGGGCATCGCACCGAAAGTTGTCCAAGTCCACCATGTGATTGTTTGGCATCAAAGCAGCCCATCGACTTGTTGGGAAGACCTGCTCGATCGGTGGAACAAATGTTAGCGTATTGAGCTCGATGCGAGCGACATCCCTTTGGATTGCTGCAGCCTCAAGTGCTTCAAGTGCTTCTTGATTTGTGTTGGTCATATCTGTGCTCGACAGTAATTGTAGCATGATTAGTACGGACTAAATCGCGAGAAGATGGATATAAGTAAGTCGTAGGTGAAACAATAAAACGAAAAATAAAAGAACCCAAAATCGTAAAGATAAAGATAAAGGTAAAAATAAAATTAAAACTAAAGATAACTTAGAGTCCCTTTGAAATAAAATTGTTAAGATTGAATGATGGTCATGTGATGGCGAGTTACGACAATTTTCGGGAATGAAACGAATTTTTTTTTTTATTTAACACTTAGAAAATTTTCAGAAGTGAAAGTGTTTATGTGATATGAGAAAATTTTGGTACATGGGAAAAATTTTGTAGCAGAGAAAATTTTCACATGTAGTGTAAAATTTCGCAGGTTATAACACATAGGCAAGTTGAGGAATTTCACAAGTGAGCAGTCTGATTTTCGCATGTAGAGAAATTTTCTAAGTTGTCCAAAAATTTCGAAGTTAAAACATTTTCTCAAATGGTATTAAAGTTCGCAAGTAGAGAAATTTCCAAGTTAGTAAAAATTTCGCAGGTTTTGAATTTTCTCAAGTGGTATCAAAGTTTCACGGGGTGAGAAAACTTTGAAGAAAATTTGCTCAGGTGATAAAATTTCTCTGTTTGAAATTTCTCAGTTTGATAAGTGATAAAGTTTCTCGGATTGACAATTTTCTTAGGTTGAGAAAGCTGCGTGATCCGCGAAAGAGAAAAAAAATGACGCATGGGTTGAGAAATTGTTGAACCACTGTAACTGCGAAAGAATTTGATCAACACGGATCCGAGAAAAATTGAAGTTCATGGGTTGAGAAATTATTGAGTCACTGTAGCTGCGAAATAGTGAAGCTGCGAAAAGATATGATATGATATGATATGAAGTGAAGGGTATGAAAATTTCGCGGGGCATGACTCACTGTAGCAGCGAAAGTTTAACGGAAAAAATTTTCTCGGATAAAACTTTCGCGGGACTTCTCTTACTGTAGCAGCGAAATTTTAATGTAAAGAATTTCTCGGATAAAACTTTCGCGGGACTTCACTCACTGTAGCAGCGAAAATCTATCGTTAAAATATTTTCTCGGAAGAAATTTTCTCGGTGAAGAACATAGTGGAAAAGCGAACGAGACGACGCGATGATTTTTGCCTTGGAACCACTCAAATCTTAACCAAAATGTGATAAACTGGACTCAATCGACTCGAAATTGGACGGGCAATACATATTTGGGGGTTTTAAACACCAAAATCGTATCACGCGGCCGAATCGAAGCCGAGAAAATAATAATCTTAAACCTAAAAATTTTAAAACCGGGGCAAAAACATGATAAAACGAAAGGGAATTGGTTTATTGGGGTGTATTCATACCGAAAAACTGAATTGCAACGACGGGGTATGCAGGAAAAATCAGAAACTCCCCCTTAATCGAAAATTCCCTTTTTAAATAAGAAAAATCAGAAACTCCCCCTTAAGAGACATAATTCAGGCTACTTCGCGAAATTTACACAAGACACATAGAAAATGGAGTAAAATGAAGAAAAATATGTACACTTTATCAAAGTTTGTTTAGGGTCGATTGATCATAATGGAAGATTCAACATGCCCAACATAGTCACAAGGTGTTGGAATCGTTTGACATCCAACGGCTTTGTGAAAATGTCGGCCAGTTGATCTTCGGTAGTTACCTAGTGCAATTCAATCGTCCCTTGTTCGACATGCTCTTTGATGAAGTGGTGACGAATGTCTATGTTTTTCGTTCGCGAGTGATGCACTGGATTACTCGTCATCGCAATCGCACTCTTCGAGTCACAATAAATGGGAATTTTATCAACATGAAAATTAAAATCTCGTAGTTGGGTTCTCATCCACAAAAGCTGTGAACAACAACTAGCGGCGGCCACATATTCTGCCTCCGTCGACGAAGTTGAGACGCAGTTTTGTTTTCGAGAAGACCAACTCACGAGTTTACCGCCCAAGAAGTGTGCAGCTCCAGAGGTGCTTTTCTGATCCATCTTGCATCCTGCGTAATCCGAGTCGGAGAATCCAACCAGTTTGAACTCAGATTGAGTGGGGTACCACAAACCCAGATTGGGTGTTCCTTTGAGATAGCGGAGAATCCTTTTAACAGCAGTGCAATGGGATTCCTTAGGTATAGCCTGAAAACGAGCGCAGATTCCTGTCGAGAGAACGATATCCGGTCGACTAGCAGTGAGGTACAGAAGAGAGCCTATTATCCCACGATAGACGGTTTGGTCGACGGGAGCACCAGATGGGTCCGCGTCGGGTCGGCCAGAGGGAGACATAAGTGTAGCGGCAGTCTTAGCATCTTTCATTCCATATTTCTCGAGGATGTCATGGATGTATTTGGACTGGTTGATGAAGATTCCGTCGGGGAGTTGCTTTACTTGAAGACCAAGAAAGAAGTTCAGCTCGCCCGTCATACTCATTTCGAATTTCTCCTTCATCAATTCCGCGAATTCTTCACACAGTTGTGGTTCAGTCGATCCAAAAATGATGTCATCGACATAAATTTGTACAAGCATGATTTCTGGACCATTCCGCTTGGTGAAGAGAGTTGTATCCAGAAATCCATTCAGAAATGCAGTATTCACATCCATTTGGTAGACTTTGAAGTTGATCGACGTACACTTCTTATTTGAGAAATCCATTCAGAAATGCAGTCTTCACATCCATTTGGTAGACTTTGAAGTTCTTGTGAGCAGCAAAGGCAAGAAAGATCCGTATAGCTTCGATCCTGGCAACGGGGGCGAAAGTTTCATCGTAGTCGATGCCTTCTTGTTGATTGTACCCCTTAGCCACAAGTCTTGCTTTATTGCGGATGACAACACCGTCTTCATCCTTTTTGTTCTTGAAGATCCACTTCGTGCCGATAATGGATCTGTCACGAGGGCGTGGTACGAGTTCCCAAACTTGTAGACGTTCGAACTGATTTATTTCCTCCTGCATTGCAATCAGCCAATCAGGCTGGAAAAACCTTATATACCATATTAGACCTAGGTATATTAAGGCCCAAACACAAATGATTAAACTAATTACAATCTAGTCCAAAGCCCAAACCAAAAGGATAATTACAACAGATAACCCAATACGTAAACTAATGACACAGTCTATTAAATATCCTAACACCTTTCTATTATTACACGCAGAGATAGGCTATGATAAGACTGAAAAATAATTCATATCATAAGAAAAACTTTCGAAAGCTAAGTGTTGAGGAGGAGGAGAGCTCGAACAGTAGTCAAACTTAAGAATTTCAAAGAGTATAAATTCTTACCTTGATTTTTCTTCTAAGTTTATGATCTAGCATAATTTAAGTATTAGCATGCACAAAAATTTCATATGCTCATGTTTATATAGATTTTGATTTTTTTAAAATATTAGCATGTTTGAAGTTCTTGCAAAATTCATCATGTTCTTGAAAAATACGAGTTTGATCGAAGGTTTAAGGTTTTAAATGTTATAAGTGTTTTAGGAATTCAGATTTCGGATGATTAAGTTCGTTATTGATAATTTTCGGGTAGAAATAAGTTTTCGGGTTGAATAATTAATTTTCGGGTATGATAGAAAAGTTTTCTGCATTTGATTTTCGGGCATGAAAAGAAAATTTTGGTCAATTTTCGGGTCAAGACAGATTTTCGGAATGTTTGATTTTCGCAATTTGAAAGTTTTCGGGTGGACTTAAGTCTTCAAGCATGTTATAAAGTTTTTTCGCAATAGTATATTTTCGAGTGTTGACCAAATTTTTCGGGTCATAATAAAGTTTTCTGTATTATATAAAGTTTTCGCAATTCAAAGTTTTCATGAATGAGAGACCAATTCGGGCCAAAAATAACTTTCGTGAGCCGAACTGTATGAGAGAAAGGGAGAGTGCTTTCGCGGGCCTAAATTGCAATTCAATTGATTTTTCGCAATGTCGGTTTTCGAAACATATTTTCGAAGGAATTTTCGAAACCAATTTCAACAGGTCAAAATTTCGAAACTTAGACTTTCGAAAATTATTTCGAAGCTTTGAGATTTTCGCAACATAGGCTTTCGAAAATACCTTCGAAATACCTAATTTTAGAAACAGGTCGATTTTCGAAATCAGTTCAAAATTTCGAAACCAGATTCTCGAAATCAATTTTTGCAACAAATTTTCGAAACAGCTCAATTTTCGAACCAAGTTGATTTTCGATAGTCAATTCTTCGAACTTAAACAATGTTCGAAATTCTCGAAACATTATCTTCGAGTTCAATTTTCGAAACTTGCGTATTTTCAAATAAATATTTTCGAAACCATATTTGTCAGCATTTAGATATTTTGAAAATTCATATAGCATTTAATTTAGCTAGTACACTGATATTATAACTTTTCGTGCTTAAGGATTGAGAATTAGGAACATACACTGAACTATTAGCTAATTAATCTCGGACGACAGGTAAGTGGAAATTTCAACTACTACACATAGTCAATTATGTGTGATTGACTTACGTGACTATGTGCCTTAGTAATTTCACTGTTGCGTAAATTTTTGTGACATGCGTCTGCATGGTAAGTGTTCACAGTATTATTCATGTGGCCTAATCATGTGCATGCACGAACCATTTGGGGGTTTACGAGTTATGAGCATGCACTGTATTATCGCCTGAGAACCAATGATAATTGCCAATGTGGGCATTTGATGTCGCAGTTGAGTCAGGGATACTTCTATGGCACCATGGCGGCGTGGTATGCCGCCGGTTATATTTATTGAGGCAGGAGGAGCGACCCAGGAAGGAGCGACCTAGCTATGCTAGCGTAGGCTAACTGGCTTAGGCAACTATGCTGTTAGCGGTGAGGATTGACCTGGAAGGAGCGACATGGGAACGAGCGATCTAGGGGGAAACCTTAGTGTAGGCTAACCAGTGTGGTCTACTGCATGGTAGAGGGGACGACCTGGGAATGTGACTACCCTCACTTTCTAATAGCTAGTTAGCGATCTCTTCCGTAGGGTTTCGCAGCAAAAGCCGCGGAGAATCCATTTTACAAAAATATTTGTTATACAGAAAGTTAACACAATCGGGCCGCGGGACCAAACCATCCTATCACTCGCCCACAGGTCGTTATCCATATACAGCCCCGCCCTCAAAAGCCCATTAAAGCTCCGATAACCAGCCTCGATCGTCGATTACCTACAACACGTAAACGCTGATCTATTGCCCAGTAGGTAAAATAGTGCACATGCACGTGTGACTCACTCACGTTGACTCACCCCCAATTCTCACCAATGCAATGCCACTCATCATCACTCATCACAATCGGGATACACTCACACCTCACAACGGGCCCTGGGCTCCATGCTATGCACCATCACGCGAAATCACTATCACGATCACGAACACAACCACAACACGATCACAACACTACGGCAGTGGCCTACACTGGGTAGCCTCCCTGAGCCGTATCAGGTCACACTCTCAGTCGCCTCTTCTGCCTAATGTGGTGCCTACGCTGGTAGCCTACACTAGGTCCCATAAGGGTACCCAGGTCGCACCCTCCAGGTCACCTCCTCCCGCATGCGACAGCGTAGCCTACACCAGATAGCCTACTTGGGGATATCCCAAGTCGCTCCTTTCTAGGTTGCCCGCAGTCTGTCGCATAATGTCCAACGGGCCAATGGCTCACCGTCACAAGCGCTGGTCACACTCACATGCCTCATCTACGGTCGATGGCCGATATCGGCTAAATACTCAATAGGTACAATACAGTACCGCCGTTCCACCACGGCACACTCCGTGAAATGAGATGTAATGTACATGCATGCATATAACGTGATAATACATGGTAACGTGATGCCACATGAAAACGTACGTAAACACGTAAAACGCATAATTCATCGAAGCACACAAAAATATCAGATATGTGTTTACGCGTTATAGATGAATGTTTCACCTACCTGTCCTCCCGGTGTAACTAGTCAAGTAATCTGGTAATTCTCCTACGCTTCGAACCTCTGAGTATTGAAAATATTTCCATATCAGTGTATTTACTAAATCACATAAAATAGTGAAAAACCCTAGAAATATCAAAAACCCTAAAAACTTGAAAACCCTAAAAATATTGAAACTCTTAAACATCGAAAACAATTAGACAATGAAAACGCTAATATCCCGAAAACTTTTACCTAATGCCGAAAACTTTCTAAAGTTGAAACTAATTAATCAACCAATAATATTCAAGACTCAAAGAACACTTTTGTAACATGAGGGTGCCGAAAACTCACTACAAAGCTGTACCGAGAACTTTTGTGGAGAACCAAAACTTAGTAATGAATACCGAAATCTTCTAAGTAATAGTATTAGTTGCCGAAAACTTAGAAGTAATATTGCCGAAATCTTTTGTCCAGATGTGACACCGAAATTTGTACTAATCATTTAAAATATCACGAAAACTTCCTTGAACATACCGAGAACTTCCTAATCTTGAAACTAATTAATCACCAAATATCAGTCGCGTGTCTCAAATGTACAAGTCCACCGAAAATTCCCAACCATCGAAACTCTCCCAATACTGAAGGTGTTCTACTTTCGAAAACTATCCAACTAGTCATCAAGGTATTCTTAAAAATAAGTACTTCGAAAATCTGGAATTTTAACCCACATAGAAGTCACCAAAAACATCACCTATATTATATATTTCTCCCGAAACAAAGCTTATAATAATCGCTTACATGTATCTCTTGTTCCATCCGTGAAGAAATACTTAGAGGAGAATCAATCCTAGCTTCGCTCGATGTATATATGTTTAGATATAAGTTTGTATCCGTACATCGAAATTTTTTTCATTTTTAAGCAACTAAAATAATCACCTAACTTTACTCAAAAAAAGAAAAAATTAATCACCTTCTTTTTCAACCCTAAAAGCTATTTATTCTGTGGCCACGTAGTATTGTAGTCAAGCACAAGCATTCCTTCTTGAATAAGAAATATGATATTAGTCATACTTATAAATGTCAATTGGTTGAACGTGTGATATCTCACAATTCAATGACTTATCAATTAATCATACTTATCAATTGGTAGTCAATTCTCTTTAGTGAAGGATATATAAATATATATATATATATATATATATTATATATGTAGTTGTATCTGTATATATATAGCTATAGCGTAGTATTTAGTTTTCGATATCGTATAACTTGTTCTTATATTTCCGATGGCTTCCAAATTCTATTTTGCGATCGTAAGTTCAAATTTCGGTTTTCTCTAAAATTAAATATCAAGAACTTTATTATTGATAACGCCGCTAATTACACTATATTAACTATAGTAATCCCTTTTTGTGCTTGTGATGGAGTGTCTCACAAGGAGTTTGCACCTGGCCTCTAGCTCTGACTGCTTTAGGTTCCATCCTATGTGAAAGAGTTTGAAGCTTGTCAATTTGTGTTTTGCAGATGACTTATTGATATTTTGCAAAGCCACAATGGGTTCTGTCCAAGCTGTGATGAGGGCATTGTCCCATTTCTCTGCTGTGTCTGGTCTGTGCGGCAATTGAAATAAGTCTAACCTGTATGTTGCTGGGATTTCATATGCACAAGAGTTGGAGCTGCAAAGGCTGACTGGGTTTGTGATTGGTGAGTATCCCATGAGGTATTTGGGGGTTCCCCTTTCTCCTTCCAAGTGGAGTAAGATTGATTGTCAAATACTTGTGGATAAAATAGTGGCGAGAGTCAGGAGTTGGACTGCTCGGGCTTTATCATATGCTGGGAGGATTACTCTCATTAATGTTGCGTTGTCTTCTATGTATAATTACTGGGGAACCATATTCTTTCTTCCCAAAGGAGTGATCAAAGAGGTGGACAAGGTGTGCAAGGAATTTCTTTGGGGAGAGACTGAAAAGGGCAAAGCTGTGCCTTTGGTTAATTGGGAGAAAGTCTGTCTATCAAAGACTCATGGTGGGCTGAGTATTAAAAACTGCTATGTATGGAACCTTGCAAGCATTGGTAAGCAAACATGGCACATGGCTTTGAAAACAGATGTTCTTTGGGTGAAGTGGCTGCATGAAATCTATATGAAAGATGAGTTCTTCTGGGATTATGTACCACCCGCGGACTGTAGTTGGCATTGGAGGAAGCTACATAAGTATAAGGAGATGTTTAAAGATGGATATGTGGGGAATATGTGGAGGTTTTCTGCAGATGGCTGCTACACCCTTGCTTCAGGGTACTCTTTTCTCACTGCTGCTGCTCCTAGATGCCGTGTGAGCTCGGCTGTTTGGAATCGATATAATGTTCCAAAGCACAGCTTTATCCTCTGGTTGGTGTCTCAAAAACGGATACTTACCAGGGATAGGATCTTGGCCTGGGGAGTTCAGGTGCTTAACCGGGAGTGTGTGCTGTGTGAATGTGAGGTGGAATCTGTAGAGCATTTGTTCTTTGACTGCTCTTTTAGGAGGAATGTTCTGAGGTTGGTGGAGCTTTGGTTGGAGATTGGTATGCTACCGAAACAGTTTGGTGAGTGGCGAAGTTGGATGATCTGCTTGGGGAAGAGAAAGCATATGCGGGATAGGTTTTTGTTAGCTTGGAACGCGGCGGTGGTGTATTATATTTGGGCGGAGAGGAATGGTCGGATGCATGGAGGGCCCAAGCTGGATGCTGAGGGGGTGTTTCGAAGGCTTGCTAGTGTGATGCGTGTGAGACTCTCAGTCTGTTGCCATGCGAGGGTCAATAGTTCGGCGAGTGTTCTTTATCATCATTCTACACGTTTTAGAGCGTAGCATTTGATGGTTTGGTGGGAATGGTGTGGTGTTGTGTCAAAAAACTTGTTTGTGTGGTAATGAATCTTATTCGTACCAAAAAAACTATAGTAATCCCGTTTTAAATTTTACGGGTATTAAGGGAAGAGGCGACCTATGGAAACCTAGCGTAGGTCATCCAGCGTAGGTCACTGTAACATTTATTCATATTGGATTTGAGCTCATTATGGTGCATAGTAAGTTAGCCGAGGGCCCTGAGCGATATGAGATCGAGTTTGATTTACGAGGGTTAAGATGCATTGACGTGGATGCCTTTGCCGGCCTGCACGACTTGCTGGGCTTTATAGCTCATCCCATGTTTATGTGTTGTAGGTGCACCCGAGCACGGTACGTGATCGCATAAATGGCGAGGCTGATCTTTTTGGGACTTCCGGGTACTTTTGAGGGTAGTGTGTACATGGATGCGACCTGTGTGGCGGGCGTTAGTTTTTGTTTTGCGGCATTCATGTACAGGGTGTAGACACCTCCCATGTATTTAGGACCTGAATAAGTTTTGTCATGTACATATTTTTTTGGTAAAGAGAATTTTCCATTTACCACTGAACCAACCGAGTAGTTACAACTACACACCACTAATACACACAAAATCTAGCTGTTAATGATATGAAGTATACGTGATCTATTGACCTGTTTCACATGGATAAAGCATTGAAACCATATCTTCATTTCCTGTTTGATCTTGGGGATAATCTGATCCGCACTCCTCGATCCCAAGCCATGCAATCGCCTGTTACGTTCACACCACAAATGGTGAAGAGTGGCAACATAACAGGCCACACTTAAATGGGCTGAAGCACTTCTCTTGCTTCCCATTTGTTCCATCCAGCTACACAAGTCCACAAAGTTCTGTATCGATCCACCAATCTGTAACCATGCATTAATCCCCTTAATTACAGTTTGGCAAAAGGGGCAGACCAAGAAGAGGTGCTCCACAGTTTCAGCATACGCACCACACAACTTACAGCAAGTATCAGAAATGCTCATCCCCAGCTAATCAGTCGTTCCACAGTTAGAATTCTTTTCTGGTAAATAACACATTCATATTTACTTGAAGAAAGTAAAAAACATATTTACAGGGGTAAATTATGTTTACATAGAATCTATGATTATATACTATAAAATTTCTTATCTTTTCACACATGGAAAAATTATGGAACATCTCTTTCTTATATATGCAATTTCGATGAGAGTGTGTTTGGATATCTCCAATGAGTTCGAGAACGTTCCTACTCCAATGAGACTTTATATTTATGAACCGTGATATTTTTAAACTGCACAATATTGTAATCACTTAGGGCATCTCCAATGGAACGCCATAGCTAGCGTTCCACGTTAGGTTTGGAGTTGGTTGAGCTATAATCTGCCGCCAAACGTGACGCTAAAACTAGCTGGAGCTACAGTGCCTCATTATCCTTAGCGGGGCACTGTTCCCCCCACAACCCTTTTATTTTTTATTTTATCTTTTTTGTTGTTAGCTGATGAGATTTGGGGAAGGAAGACATATGAAGAAGACGTGACGATAGGAGAGATAAAGACTATTCTATGTTTTAATTTATTTTCCTTTATAGTTTTTTCTCCTTTTCAATTTCTTTTATTTTTTTAAAACTGACGTGTTTATTATTTTTTCCTAAACGATAGCTTTAATATCATTAACAAAAATATACGGGCTAAATAGCACAAAAGGTCTCTCTAGTAACATCATCCCGGAAGAGAACAAAGGCTCAGACGGAGCATGAAACAACCAAACAAAACAGAAAAACGAGAGAAAACAAGATACACGGTCTTAAACACGAAGAACTAAAGAACCTATCACAAAAAGCTATAAGCTAAATCTACGATATTCATCACTTTCTACGGTCTTTGACTACGGGGATCTCATTTTTATCGGACTGGGGTCCATAAAGGGAGAAAATGCTCCAACGAGGGAGAAAAACTCCTGGCAGAATGGGTCGTGAGAGACGGAATCCCAACTCGGGAGACCCATGGGAGGACTGTGAATGGTGGCGAAAGGCAGTGAGGTGGAAGCAGCACCGACGGCGTAGGTGGACGTGGTGGCGGTGCACGGCAGCGGCACCAGCACCGGCGGCGGAGGTGGAGGTGGCGCGGCGGCGGCATGTCCGGACCCGACATTATTACGTTAGAAGATCATTTGGGCTCGTAAAAGGTTGGGCTTGGCCCATTCGCTTAATAGATTACAAATATTTTGTTATGGCCCATTTGCTAGTTTATTTGGCCCATTTACTAGTTTGTGTTTATATTCTGTAATGGAGATATCGACAGTAAGCAGAAAGAATTATATTCTAACTCTCTCATTAGTTCTTCTTCTCGCGTATGATCTCCCTTCTCTGTCCTTCTTCGATCTTCACCTTCAATCTCCTCTATCTCTCTCAGCTCTCTCTATCTCACTCCATTCTACTTTGATCGTCATTCGATCTTTACTTTTCTCGAAATAAAGTGCGCTTACCAACTGTTTGATAAAATACGAGTAAGAAGCCGAGTGAGTTTGGCCGGGATCTTACAAGTGGTATTAGAGCTTTCGATCCTTGGCTTTGGAATTCAATGATGGTGATTATAACTTGGTACGAGGCACCTCACCTCTACGATGGACCAAAACCTATATCTTGGATAGAGAATGCAATCAATACTTTGCATTGACGACCATTAGTGATGTTGAGCGAACAAAGGTTGTCTACCTCTATGTCGAAGGCAAGGCTCGGGAATGGTACGTCGAGTTTTGCGAAGGTACGGATACTCCGATTTGGAATGACTTCACTGAAGCTTTGTTTAAATGATTTGATCCTATGAAGTTTGGTGTTGATGATGTGCAGGTGTTTGTTGATGATGACTCTTGTTGATGTGGACTCGTCGACTGTCGCTGAGGTAGATGTTAATGGGTCAATGATTAATGATGAGTACGCTTCGGTGTTGGCTGACAGGAATTTGCCGTTGTTAGTTTGAGTGGATCGGTTTTAGTTGATGGCGGCACTGAGAAGCTAGTCGTAGGTGATGAAGACTTATCAGTGTTGGTTGAAGTTGAACAGGTTGTTATTAAGCATGACTTGACGTCGAGCGATGGTGACTCGTCGATGTTGATTGTGCAAGATTCGCTCATGTTGGTTGGTGAATTCATATTAAGCAATGAGGAGTCAGTATTAGATGACATTCTTGAGGAGCATAAAAGAGTTTCATCATATCGAAATTTGATGGTTTTGATCGGTGACGTTGGTGTATTGTTGAGGCAATGAGGTTCTTATCTATCGCAAAGGCTTCCATCGACTTCGAGAGGGATTCGTTAGTGTTTGTTGACATTCTTAATGATTTGGATAATGTTGGCAATGCTGAACTATGTTCTTATATACGAGTTATCGAAGATAGTGCTAAACAGAGGAAAAGTATTCATGGGAGTTTACTAGATAATGGTGCTGCAAATATGAGTTGCCCTCTTGTGGATCCTTTAACTGCTTATCGATTGTTGGATACCACTCTCCTCGATGCTACGTTTCAATTACTATAACGGAGGATGTTCGCATGGGTAATGCTAGGATGTTTGCTTTCAAAGTTGAGGTCAACCAGCTCTCAAGTCTTCCCATCAATACTTTCAGCAACGAAGAATGAGGCTCTTGTTGCTGAGATCTTGATTAGATATGAAGAATCAGTCGATCTTACTGATGTATCTTTTTAGCTCCCAAAACGTGCTAAGCACTCAGGTCTTAAGAGAAGGAAGGTTCGAGATAAAAGGATGTGTTTTGCATCTTCTGAGCTGGATCAGTTGCTGAACCTTGAAGAACTCAAGAGCAAAGATGTTGGACGGATGCTGAACCGAACTAGCCACGGAACTTGAGGAGAAACAATCGTTGGCCGGGCTAATGCAAAATCTCCAGGCTGAGGTGATCCGAGTAGAGGCCGACCTGACGCATTCTATCTCGCATACTTATGAGCTCAGGGGGAACTCAAGAACGCCATCGAAATATTTTCTGAGCATGAGGCTCGATCGAACTCTATCCACCGCAACCACGAGCTCGAAGGCCTGATTCAGACATCCTATTGCAAAGCGGCGGAAGTTGATAAGAAGGTGGGCGAGGAAGCAGAAGCAGAAGCGTTGCAGAGCGGCACGAAGGCACCAGTGCTTGAGCGAGGAAGCAAAGTCATACTTGTGAGTTCACTTTTTTCCTTTCGGCCGTGGAAAAAGGTACATCGCCGATAGGCGATGCCCGTGGTTTCTTTGTCCTACTATGTCGGGATTTTATCTATCATCCTCGAGAACGAGGATGTCTTCAACGGGAGGGTAATGTCAGGACCCGACATTATTACGTTAGAAGATCATTTGGGCTCGTAAAAGGTTGGGCTTGGCCCATTCGCTTAATAGATTACATATATTTAGTTATGGCCCATATGCCAGTTTATTTGGCCCATTTACTAGTTTGTGTTTATATTCTGTAATGGAGGTATCGAACAGTAAGCAAAAAGAATTATATTCTAACTCTCTCCTTAGTTCTTCTTCTCGCCTATGATCTCCATTCTCTGTCCTTCTTCGATCCTCACCTTCAATCTCTTCTATCACTCTTAGCTCTCTATATCTCAATCTATTCTCCTTCGATCGTCCTTTGATCTTTAATTTTCTCGAATATGAAAGCGCGCTCACCAACCGTTTGATAAAATACGAGTAAGAAACCGAGCGAGTTCGGTCGGGACCTTACACGGCACCGGAGGCAGATGTGGAGGTGGAGGTGGCACGGTGAAGGCGGCGGTCCACAAGTAATTTTTTTTATATAAAATATATAGAACATAGAAAAAAGAAGGAAAATAGAGGCTCCTCACCCCTTCATTAATGGACATAAAGCATCAATAGAGGAGGAGGAGGAGGAGGAAAGATGAGGCGGCTGTTAGGGTTTTGTAGATTTTGGAGAGCTTGGGTGGGGAGAGAAAGAAGAGAGAGGTTATTCTTCAATTAATTACGTAACTTCCTTTTGTTTCTTTCACATATTAAAAAAATAAAAATAGGAATACTTTATTGTTTTTAATGCTTTTTATTATTTAATTTAACTAATACCATACTTAACTTAACTTGGTTTTTTAATAAATTATTACAATTTATTAAAAATATTATTTAAGAGGGAAATATATAAGAAATGGTTGGATGACTAAGTACTGTTTTAACTGTATGTATAGAAAAATTTAACTATATCTAATTCATATATAGTGGAAATGGTTGGAGATGGCCTAAAATAGTGTTGTAGTTTAACTTTATTTTTATTTTTAAACTTATTTTAATCATATTTAATTGACAATATTTATATTATAAAAAGATAAATATAACATTTCTTTTACTTATTGATATTTTTCTTTCAAAATTTTAGAAACTTATAAATAATAATATACTAAATATTAACTATTTAAAATTGTAATACATGATTTTTTAATGATTATAAAGTAAAGTTTACTAATTTAATTATGATATAATAAGTATAATTATAATTTTATTTGTAGACAATAGAACTAATGAACAAGACTAATAGCGAGTTATTCATGACCCCATAAATGATATAAATTCATACACCTAAATTACAACCCGCCGTGAGCTACTTCTAAGCTCTAGCACTACTTCGAAATATAGTAGCACGAGGTTATTTTTTGTCCACTATAAACACAATTTTCAAGTTAATATTTTTATTCGCCAGGTTTTGTCACACATCAATCTTTTTATTGTGTAATATAAAATTATTACGTAATAAATCTTAACTTTTTATAAAAAAAAATAATAAAAAACATATTCTACAGTCCCACAACCGTGCAGTCTTACAATCTAAGTAGTGCACTTTGCTACCTGTGCATTGTACAGTTTAACACGATAAAGTGATATTGATGTCAAAACTACACAGTTATGTATATCTACTAATGAGGAAGATAAAAAAGGCTTATCAAGTTTAGAACCATAGCTTTTGGGGGCAAATGAAGCGATGTTTTACGATGACCTCTTTCTCTTCACCATCGTCGGTAAATTTCTGAAAATCAGCTTCAAAATCACCATTCGCATCAAAATCGTCGATTTATTAGCAAATCTGCGCCTTCTTCAGACCCTTACTCACGTTCGCATTTGTTCATATTTTCTCGATTCTCATCGCATTTGAATAGGCCGAAGTTATACATTGACTGCATTTTGGGTATTTTTAATTAAATAAACAAAAAAAAAACAACCATTAACAAAATAAATGGAAAAGCAGATGTATTAATAAAATAGCGATTTTCGTACTCCCAGAGTACGAGTTACTCTAACTCGTAATCTGGGAGTACGAGTTACGGGCCCAGCTGGCGCGTGCGCTTACCTGGACTAACTCGTACTCCCAGAATACGAATTAGTAATTCGTACTCTGGAAGTACGAATTAGATCTGATTTATAACGAAACCCTCGCGACGAACTGAAACGACGAGCAAGACGAAGACGACGACGAAGCCGACGAAGACGACGCCGAATTGCTGCCCCAGCCACACCTTGCGCTGCCCGGCGTCCCGCCCGACCTCCTGCCCGCCGCGACCTGCTGCCCCGCCGCCCCGTCGCGCTCCCCGACGCCCCGCCGCCCCGACGCGACGTCCTGCCCCAGCCGCGACCGCTGCCCCGCTGCGACGCCCTGCCCCGCCGCCCGACGCTGACGCTGCGACCCGCCACGACCGCTGCACCGCCCCGCGACGCTGCCCGCCATGACCGCTGCCCCGCGCCGCCCGCTGCGACCCGACGTTGCCCGCCCCGACGCTGCCCGAGCCGACGTTGCCCGACCCGACGCTGCCCGCCCTGACGCTACCCGACCCGACGCTGCCCGCCACGACCGCTATCCCGCGCCGCCCGCTGCGACCCGACGCTGCCCGCTGCGACCCGCCTCCCAGACGACGTCATACGCGCGATTAGTTCGGGTACCCCGTTACGACTCGAAATACATTTTTGCGTTAATTTCGTTATTATCAAATGCTTTTTATTGATTGGTGATTTTTTTGTTTTTTTTTAAATGTAGAATGGATTCCGATTCTACTTACGGGCCTATTGATAGTTTGGTGTTGACGATGCAGTCAAATCACCGAAGTAGGGCTTTGTTGTTAGACGAGACAGCGATAGATAGAACTATTAAGATTAGGGCCTTAGAGAATGTAGTGTGGGGTACTAGAGAAGCACCGAATATCTTACACGGTCGCTTATTAGGGAAGTTGAACGATATGGGTCTATACAGCGTCTACAGCTGTGTGTCTCAGAGGGTTGACCCTCATTTGATTACAGCTTTGGTAGAGCGTTGGAAGAAAGAGACCCATACGTTTCATTTTTATGTTGGGGAGGCGACCGTCACTTTACAGGGTGTAGGTATTTTGTGGGGTTTGCCTGTAGATGGTAGTTGTGTCTCCGGTATGATCGTTCATAGAAGACCACACAGTGGATGGACGATTGTGAGCAGTTGCTTGGTTTTAGACCGCCTGCTGATAAGATTAGGGGGCCATGTGGGGCACCTTGAGAAGGGTTGTATAAGGAGACAGAGGGATCTCAAGTCAAATCAGTTAAAGGAGAATCAATTTGAAATCAGCTCTGTCTCCTTATACAACCCTTCTCAAGGTGCCCCACATGGCCACAATAGTAGCAGAAACTGAGTAATTGCTCGTATTTGAAATCAACCCATAGTTTTCTGCTCTTCAACTTGACGACAGATCCTCTAATCAAAGGGTTATTAAGATTTACCTTGACTTTTAGTTTAATGTGTCTTCCATTACTGCTGCCATTTTCAGGTATCATCACATCGAGGAGTTGCGGGAACAAAGCGCCAATTCTGACCCCAGTTTCTTTTGATATCCAGTGGGCTGGTAGGTTATGAACCTGAACCCATAGCTCAGCCAGAAAAAACTCTTATTCGTGATTCTTTAAATTTTCAGACCACTCCCTCAATATCAGAAATTGATTATCGAACGACCACTGCTTTCCGTTAATCACCATGTAGTTGTCATTGTGGGAATGGAAAATAAAATGGAAGAGATTATGCCCCAGCTCTACGATTTTGAACTTGTGTTGTGTTCGCCAAATGGCCGACAAAGTGTTTCTGAGGCCTGCGAAGTTCGCCTTTTTATCCCCAAATATCCTCTCTACAAGGCTTCTACTGCATTCCTCCACACTTACAGTCACGTCAACCTCCTTAGTTCTACGCCCTCTTTTTCAATGCTTGACAAACTAAACTTACCGAGCTTATGTGACAGTTCCTCCTCTTGATTTGGGAATGGTGTGTCTTCCATTATGTTGGCAAACAATGAATCTTTCCCAGCTCTAGCCTGCAGAAATGAAAACAGAGGAAAAAAAAAGTGGAAAAATGAAAGAGAGAGGTAGGTTAAGAGTTTGGGAGCTTTGGGTTGATGAGTAGATGAAATGCCAACTATTGGGATTTACAGTTGAAGGACAAACCGAATTCAACTTTATTTAGGCCTTTGACAACGTATTTAGGCCTTTGACAATGTATTTAGGACAAACCGAAACTCAATGCTTTGTTGATTATGACCTTGCATGTCGACGACAAAGAGAAAAAGAAGAAGTCAGGCGCCGAATACATTGTCAAAGGCAAAACTCACTTTTGTTATTTTCTTCTCACATGGGCTGCTTTAAAGGAAATGGTCAAAGAAGCTGCACACATTTCTTTTGTTCACATAATAAAGCCGAAAGAAGGAGTTGCTTTACACATGGAAGAATAGACGCTATGGTTGCCTATAAATAGATAGCATGCGACGTAGAGAAAGATCGCCTCAGGCCATAGAAACACCACAACATCTTCAACGAGGGTTTATTCCTCAGTCACTTCTTCTCCTATATTTCTTGGTAGCTTACTCCTAGTTGTGTAGCTGCTTTTGTATCACGTCAGTGTACGTGTTTGTAATCACTCCACAATAAAGAAGTTCTACCCTCCGGCCCGTGGACGTAGGTCATTCAGACCGAACCACGTAAATCTCGTGTTCACTCTCCCAACTTATTTTTCGTCTCTTTTATTTATTATCTTCATTTTTCTTGCAAATAATTATCGGGGATTTCCGCATATCCTAACAAATTGGTATCAGAGCCAACCCGATTTTTTAGCCACCATGACGATAACAAAAATGCCAATTGAAAAGTTCGACAGAAAGTCAACTTTGCAATGTGGAGTCTCAAGATGGAGGTCATACTCATTCAAGACGGTTGTGAGGTGGCGCTTGAAGGCGCAAAGAAGAAACCAACCGAAATGAAGGACGATCAATTTAATGAATTGGACAAGAAAGGCAGATCGACTATTATATTAAATCTCTCTTATGGGGTTTTACAAGAAGTTGCCACGGAGACGACGGCCATGGGTATGTGGGATGCGTTAAAAGCTATCTACATGAAGAAGACTAAGGAGAATAGGCTTTATTTAAAGCAGAAGCTATACAGTATGAAAATGACGGAAAGTACTTCTATACTCTCGCATCTCGATAAATTCAATCATATTCTAGTGTCAAATCTGCATTATAATCAAAAGAATAGATAGACAGGGATATTACGGGGGAAACAAGTGGTAGCCAGGCAGAAGGCCTGTTTGCACGGGGAAGACCAGAACATAGAGACGCTGAAAATAGCAGATCTAAAGAAAGGTCAAATCCAGGTACAGAAATAAAGTCTGTAATTTTTGCAAGAAAAAGGGTCCCATTAAAGCTGATTGTTTTAAATTAAAAAATAAGGAGAAAAATAATCAGCAATTTAGTAAACCCGCCGAAGCTAGTTTAGCTGCAGATGAGAGCGAATGAACTATTTTTGTAGCAACTGCAAATATTGTTAGGTCTGATAATGAGTGGATTTAGATTCGGGTTGTTCTTACCATATAAGTCGGAGTCGAGAGTATTTTCCCACATATGAAAAATTCGATGGTGGATATTGTTTTAATGGGAAATGATGCTCCGTGTAAAGTTGTTGGTAAAGGCACAGTTCAGATCAAGATGTTCGACGGAATCATCCGAACGCTCACAGAAGTCAGACATGTTCCAAATATGAAGAGAAATCTTGTCTCTTTAGGCACACTTGAATCTCAAGGATGCAGGTTCTCAGGTGAAGGTGGAGTTTTAAAGATTGCCAGAGGTGCCCTTGTCGTGATGAAAGCTTGCAGGTCTGGAAATTTATATATTTTGCAGGGAACTACAATTACAGGTTCTGCTGCAGTTTCGACATCCCCGGAGGTTGATACCACGAGATTATGGCATATGCGACTTGGACACATGGGAGAAGAAGGCTTGACGATTTTAAGCAAGAGGGGCCTACTTTGTGGTCAAAGTACTGGTAAGATGGACTTTTGCGAACATTGTATCTTTGGGAAGCAGAAACGAGTCAGCTTCAATTCGCCAGCAGTCCACAGGACGAAAGGTACTTTGGAGTATATTCATCTGATGTATGGGGTCCTTCTCGTGTTCCGTCCAAAGGTGGTGCAAGATATATGTTGACTTTCATTGATGATTTTTCAAGGAAAGTCTGGGTCTATTTTCTTAAGCAGAAAAGTGATGTTTTCCTAACATTTAAACAATGGAAACTTTGATTGAAAAGCAGACAGGAAACATATCAAGCGGTTGCGGACAGATAATGGCTTAGAATTTTGTGGAAGCGAGTTCAACGAATTTTGCAAGAATGAAGGTATTGTTCGACATCACACTGTTAGAATGACGCCTCAACAAAATGGTGTTGCCGAGCGCATGAACCGATCACTTTTAGAGAGAGCTCGATGTATAATCTCCAACGCTGGGTTGACAAATGATTTTTGGGCTGAAGCTATCGCCGTAGCATGTTATATTGTCAACCACTCACCGTGTTCACCGATCAACTTCAAGACTCCTGAGGAAGTATGGTCAGGTACTCCTGCTGATTACTCCAACTTAAGAATATTTGGGTGCCCAGCTTATATGTACGTAAACGAGGGAAAGTTATAGCCTAGAGCTAAGAAATGTATTTTCCTCTTTTACTCTTCAGGGGTGAAAGGATATAGACTACATAATCCTGATCCCAAGTCACCCAAATTTATAATTAGCAGAGATGTTACATTTGACGAGTATTATATGTTACATCCTTCAAAAGAGTCTATTAATTCTTCTAATCAAGAAAAAAAGGATAGTGTAGACAGCGATGTGGAGCTCAAAATCAACAAAGATCCTTCAGATGACCCTGCTACGAGTTCAACAGATCAAGAGGATGAGCCAGAACCTGATTCAGATCCTGTTGAAGATCAAAGCACCGAGCAGGAATATTCTATAGCCAGAGATATGGAGAGACGGGAGATTCGACTACCACAGCGGTACGTGAATTTAGTTTCGTATGCTTTATCAATGGCGCAAGAAACAGGTGGAGGCGGCAAACCTTCTACCTATTCTGAGGCGATAAGCGATGCTAATTCTAATAAGTGGCTGGTAGTGATGAATGAAGAAATGGAGTCTCTGCACAAGAATGGTACTTGGATTCTTGTGCAGCCGCCAAAGAAAAAGAAAATAGTCGGATGTAAGTGGGTCTTCAAGAAGAAAGAAGGTTTATCTGGTTCTGACGATGCATGGTATAAGGCACGATTAGTTGCGAAAGGCTATAGTCAGGTACAAGGTGTTGATTTTAATGATGTATTCTCACCTGTCGTTAGACATAGCTCTATTCGTGTATTACTTGCCTTCATTGCTATGTATGATTTGGAGTTAGAACAGCTTGACGTCAAGACGGCGTTCTTACATGGCGATTTAGATGAACAGATTTATATGAAGCAACCTGAAGGTTTCATAGTTGAAGGCAAGGAAGACCAAGTGTGTTTGTTGAAGAAATACGGATTAAAGCAGTCTCCAAGACAGTGGTATAAACAGTTTGATTCTTTCATGTTGGGTCATGGTTTCTCCAGCAGCAAGTATGGTAGTTGTGTTTACTTCCGAAAGTCAAATGACAGTTCGTTCATTTATCTATTGTTATATGTTGATGACATGCTCATTGCGGCTAAGAATCTTGCAGAAATTCACCAGTTGAAGGCCTTATTGAATAGTGAATTTAAGATGAAAAATTTGGGAGCAGCTAAGAAGATTCTTTGTATTGAGATTAGACGTGATAGATGAGTTGGTAAGTTACACCTGCTTGACCCAGGAAAGTTACCTCAAAAAGGTTTTGGAGAGATTTGGTATGAGCGATGCCAAACCAATCAGCACTCCTCTTGCTAGCCTTTTTAGGCTATGCGCTGCTCAGTCACCATCATCAGATGAGGAAGAAACGTACATGGCACGAGTTCCCTACTCGAGTGCAGTCGGCAGTATAATGTATGCAATGGTATGTATACGTCCAGATATTTCACAGGCTGTTAGTGTTGTTAGCAGGTATATGGCTAATCCAGGGAAAGAACACTGGCAAGCAGTGAAGTGGATTGCTCTTCCAGTTTCCAAGTTCATGCATTGCTTGGACTTGATTGGTTTTTCGAAATTGGTGAACTAGCCCGTCGAGGCTATGGACGGAGGGAGACAAAGATCAATGTGGATTTGCGATATCAAGGTTAAGGTGGAGATTTGTTGATTATGACTTTGCATGTCGACAACAAAGAGAAAAAGAAGAAGTCAGGCGCCGAATACATTGTCAAAGGCAAAACTCACTTTTGTTATTTTTCTTCTCACTGGGCTGCTTTAAAGGAAATGGTTCAAAGAAGCTGCACACATTTCTTTTGTTCACATAATAAAGCCGTAAGAAGGAGTTGCTTTACACATGGAAGAATAGACGCTATGGTTGCCTATAAATAGATATTATTCGACGTAGGGAAAGATCGCCTCAGGCCATAGAAACACCACAACATCTTCAGCGAGGGTTTATTCCTCGGTCACTTCTTCTCCTATATTTCTTGGTAGCTTACTCCTAGTTGTGTAGCTGCTTTTGTATCACGTCAGTGTACGTGTTTGTAATCACTCTACATAATAAAGAAGTTCTACCCTCCGGCCCGTGGACGTAGGTCATTCAGACCGAACCATGTAAATCTCGTGTTCACTCTACAAACTTATTTTCGTCTCTTTTATTTATTATCATCATTTTTCTGGCAAATAATTATCGGGAATTTCCGCATATCCTAACATGCTTTACACGGCGATTTATCATCATTCAAGCAACATTCATGAAAGTAAGATTTTACACTAGCTCTTCAGCTAATTATCCTCTTTAGAAGCCTTTGTATCATTAGTAGTCGCATCTGCAGATGCTTGATGATGTGGCTGGCTATATCCTGCATGAATATCTTATTACCATGAAACTACGAGCGGCAAATTTTAGTATGCTGCAAAGTTTTGGACCGAAAACCTTGAACGGACCTCATGTTTTTACCGACTGATGTACCAAACATTAATGTTTTGCAATATTATAATATAATATAATATAATATAATATAATATAATATAATATAATATAATATAATATAATATAATATAATATAATACATGCATCGTCTATCCTATAATATAATTTTTAGGAACATTCGTATAAAATTGATGTTAACAGCAACAACAATAACCTTATAATATCAGTCTTACCAATATATATTATAAAAGTTGATAAGTAAAGCAATCTTGTAAGACTAACTTGTAATACTGTCCAACACTAAGTGAGAATACCGACCGGACTTAAAGAATGCATGTATGTGGCAGTTGTAAGACCGCGTAACTCTGTTAGTGTGTCTTTAGAACTATAAGACTGCGTATGACTGCAACAATGTCATTACAACTGTAAGGAAGTAAAACCTTAGAAATATAAGATTGCAAGACTGAAGGAACCTAGAAGGAATTTTTTAGACTTGTGTTGAACAAATTCATAAAAAATATAAGTTTTGCTATATAATCGAGGTAAATGGCCTAGGTTGATCATTCTAGATGATCATCTCATGACATATGTAGCAAATTTTGATACGGAAAGAACAGCATCATCCAATATTGCAAGGATTTGTTGTAAAATATTGTACATGAATACAACAAACGAACACAATGAGAAAGAAACTACTTCGTTTCCAAAAATGATGTTCTTTGAGCAGCTCTTGTTATCATCTCTGTGCACTTCTTTCTTGTCTCCAAGACTGTATCATATTTAACTAATCAAGTCAAATAAACAAAATCCGCAAATCTTTAAACACGGGCGATTAATCAACTAAATTTGGTGCTTAGTTTTCAAAAGGGTAAAATGCATATAACCCCCTCGTGGTTTCGCCGAAATGCACATAAACCCCCGTGGTTTTTTTATTGCACGGTACTCCCTCGTGGTTTAACTAATGTTGCACCATACCCCCCGAGCAGCAGCTTTTGCCCGAAATTGGATTACACGCTCTCTTACTGCAGGTGGGTTAAGCTTGGATCATATTATTTACTGTTAAATGACCAGAAGGTGAATAGTTCGGGTTATTCTGGTCATTTTAACAGTAAATAATATGGTCATTTGAGCGCGTATAATCCAATTTCGGGCAAAAACTGCTGCCCCGGGGGTTATCATTTGAAAAGAAGGTGAATAGGTGGGGCAAAAACAGTAAATAATATGGTCCAAGCTTAACCCACCTGCAGTAAGAGCGCGTGTAATCCAATTTCGGGCAAAAACTGCTGCTCGGGGGGCATGGTGCAACATTAGTTAAACCACGAGGGAGTACCGTGCAATAAAAAAACCACGGGAGTTTATGTGCATTTCGGCGAAACCACGAGGGGGTTATATGCATTTTACCCTTTTCAAAATTAACTTGGGAATTCTTCAAGCTCTAGCAGATGGTCCTTTGCCAAACTCACTCTCGATGTATTACAAAAGCATCATTACATAAAGAGATAAATAAAGCATAACATGAGAAGAATGAACTTACATTCACCAGGCAGCATCGAGCGACATGCCTCTTAACGATTGGAACTTTCCCACGTATGCGAGGAGAAGTGCAATCATAGGTAATAATATTATAATCCATATATCAAAACACTTCCAAAAGAAAGAATGTCAAAACCAACTGTAACAACAAAAAGAAAATCACCATCTCATCCTCCCTTGTGAACCTCAAACACAAGAAATAAAAAGAAAATAAAGACATCGAAGGCTCCCTTGAACTCCGTAATTGTACATGACATTACACAATACTTAAAACTAATATATATTCCTCACAGGTGCAGCTGAAGGTTGCCTTGCGTACTTAAACGATGGAGATTGAATCCCATTCAGCGCCCTCATAGTTGGTTGAGGAATTGAACTCCTAGAAACAAATATTGTATATGAGTATCTACATAAAGGCAACAATTCTTACAAATATATAAGCTGAGAGATACTTACCTTTTATCTGGGCTCTTCATTGTATCATTCGGCTTGGCTCTTCATTCTTTCCCACTTGTCGGATGATTGTTCCGCTGCCATTGATAATGTTCACTTCAGATAAGCCATTGTCCAAGATATGACTGAGGCTTTGTCCAGGTAATGATCGGGATAAACTTAGACTTGTCTGAAACAACGCCTTGTCATCGTGGCTATTGTAGTCCTCTATTTGAGGCCGTGGCGGAGATGTTGATGCAAGGTCTTGAAGGCCCACGATTTCTGTTCCCTACGATGACAGAGACTTGTTTCTCATTGCATTAGATATATAAGAAAATAACATCGTAAAAAAGAAATTGATTACGAACTTAAAGACGTCGTTGTTACACACCATCAATCTCATCATCCCTCGAGTCATTTGTCTCCGCAGGTTGTTCCTAGATAAAGTATCAACCAAACATGCCCTGGCATAGCGCTGAAGTCCTCATTATCCCCTTAGTGGTCTGTTCTCGTACACACGATACACTACGCTTAAGCCTCCATCAGAAACGAATGACAGAGTTTTATATTCTGTTTCAATGCCGCAGAGACCTTTCAGGAAAATCTCCACCATCGTCGAGCGCCATCTGCATTCACGGCCTTCCTCGCACTCTCAATAGCATTCCTCAAATGGCGCTGCTTGGCATTAGCACCGTCGATAAGAGAAGCCATCTTCATACACAGGATGCCCTGAACCCGACGAACCAACGCCGAATGCGGTGTATTCTCATTCTTCGCACACAAATCCTTCATCAATCTAAGGGCTTTCGTGTGGTTTCCGCGCCGAAGAGAATTCAGAGCCCTCTCGTACTCCTACTTAAGCAGAGCCACGAGGACGACCAAAAGTTTTAGTATATACATGGGACATATAATCAAATCAAAATAAATAGAAATCAAGCATACTCACATCAGTTAACCAACATTCACAACAAAAAGACACCCAGAAAATTCACTAAAATACTTACGGGGATGCTAATGATCAAGACTTTGTTATCCCGCGAAAGAAAAAATATATAACATAATCAACGCATTCTATCGATAGAAATTAGTATTTTAAGCAAAGCAGAAATGAAATCTCGAATAAAACAGACTTAACAACAATCCAAAGTAAAACCACAAACAACACAAAAGAAAATGAAACACCCGCACGCAACACACACACTAAATCAGAATTTGCGCATCATAGAGAGAGAGATAGAGGTAAAGAATCTCGCTGAACGAACACACTGTTGGGGTTGTCGAAATCACGAACAATAATAACGGCGAATAACCAACGACGAAAGCGAAATAACACGGCAACTTTTAACGTGGAAAACCCAAAACGGGAAAATCCACGGGATCGCTCTCCCGATCCAAGGAAACAGTCCACTATAACCAAGTTCGACGGGTACAACAGACAACACCTCCCGAGAACGTCTCGAGGTAACAACAACCCAAACACACCAAAATACTATGCCGACAAGGCGAGCGTACAAAACATCGAGTTACAAATTCGGAACACCAACACTCCTCGAGCTACAAGCTCGGAAAATACGAAGAGATAGAAAACGGGTTACCACCAAACGTGAGGAATCGAACAATCCGACCTGGTAGATGTGTAGAGCACGTCGAGGTGACTCTCCGGCTGAAGTTTCGGCCAAATCCGAGCACCGGATCGACGGGATCGAAGCTTTTCTTCTCCCTTTTCTTTTTCTCTCCTCTATTTTTCTTCTCCTCGCGTCTGTGTCGCGTGTGTGAGTTATATCTATTTTTTTACATAATAATTACACATACAAATGGGCCACCCAATATATGGGTCGGACCCAATAAACTCCCCCTCCGGCGCATACGGTGGGCTCAAGCAAGTCCGCTTTCCGCCGACAGGTCTTGAGCTTCTCCTTCGACAAAATCTTCGTCAACATATCTGATCCGTTCTCGCTCGTGTGTACCTTCGCTCAATGGTATCTGACGTCGATATGCTTGGATCTCGAATGGAATGACGAATTCTTGGAGAGGTGGATAGCACTCTGACTATCACTGTAGACGACATACTTGTCCTGCCGTAGCCCAAGTTCTTCGAGAAACTTCTTCATCCACAAAGCTTCTTTGCAACCCTCCGTGATTGCAATGTATTCAGCTTCTGTGGTGGATAGCGACGCACTTCTGCAACTTAGATTGCCACGACGCAGCTCCCCATGCAAAAGTCATCAAGAAACCTGAAATAGATTTTCTGGAGCCAATATCACCTGCCATGCCTGAATCACTATAACCAACTAGCATAGGCTCCCCGTTGCCAAAACACAAACACGTCTTCGAAGTGCCTCTGAGATATCTCAATATCCACTTTACGGCTTTCCAATGCTCTTTTCTCGGATTAGAGAGAAAACTGCTAACGACACCAACGGCATGAGCAATATCGGGTCGAGTACAAACATGGCATACATCAAACTACCGACCGCAGACTGATAAGAAAATCTGCTCATGTCGGCCTTCTCTTTCTCACTCTTCTGGCATTTCTCAGATGACAATTTGAAATGACCTGCAAGTGGAGAACAAACCGCCTTGGCTTTATTCATGTGAAATCTCTCCAGATCTCAATGTAGTCTTTTTGAGATAACCATAGCTTCTTATTTTTCCTATCACGAGAAATCTTCATACCGAGAATTTTCTTCGCTGCTCCCAAGTCCTTCATCGCAAAAGACTTGCTTAACTCTCTCTTCAACGCCGCAATCTTGCTAGTATCATGGCCTATAATCAACATGTCATCAACGTACAATAGAAGAATAATAAAATCGTCATCGGAGTACCTCTTGACAAATACACAATGATCTGAAGAGGTTCTGGTGTACTCGTGACTGGTCATAAAAGAGTCCAACTTCTTGTACCATTGACGTGGAGCTTGTTTCAATCCGTACAAACTCTTGTTCAACTTGCACACAAGCTGCTCTTTTCCCTTGACTTTGAATCCCGCGGGCTGCTCCATATAAATATCTTCTTCAAGGTCACCATGAAGAAATGCAGTTTTTACGTCAAGTTGCTCAATCTCCAAGTTCAAGCGCGCCGCCAAGCCAAGAGCAACTCGGATCGAGGACATCTTCACCACCGGTGAGAATATATCTTCGAAGTCAATGCCTTTCTTCTGACCGAAACCTTTCACGACCAACCGAGCTTTGTACCGTGGCTGAGAATTATTTTCTTCAATCTTAAGTCGATAAACCCATCGATTCTTGAGAGCCATCTTGGCTCGAGGTAGCTCTACCAAATCATAAGTGTGTTTGTCATAGAGAGATCGCATCTCTTCCACCATAGCTTTCATCCACTCGTTCTTGTCGTCAACAGAAATTGCGTCTTGGTAATCCTCAGGTTCTCCAGCATCTGTTAGCATCGCGTACTCATCTGAAGGACACCTCATGGATGAACATGCTCCCTAGCAGATCTTCTCAACTGAGGTTCAACCGAAGGTTCTTCGACAGCTTCATCAATAGGTTCAGCTGGCTCAACATCAACATCGCCTATAGGATTTTCATCGTTGCCGACACCGCTAGATTCTGCAACATCTCCCCCTTGATCAGGATATGCTACATGTACAGGAGGTGGATCTAAATCAGTGAGATACCGCTGGACTTCTTAGTCGACTTCTCTGACTGAATGTCTCGTATGCACTGATCTTCAATAAACACAGCATCTCGGCTTCTGAAAAGCTTCTTCTGCACGGGGTCGTAAAATCTGTACCCGAACTCATCAAGACCATAACAGATGAATATACACGGGCTGGTCTTCACATCAAGCTTCGATCGCTCGTCTTTCGGGATGTGAACAAAGGCTTTGCACCCAAACACGCGCAGGTGATCATACGAGACTTCCTTTCCCGACCAATCTTATCTGGTACCTCAAATCTCAAAGGAACACAAGGTGTGAGATTTAAAACATGGACAACTGAATTTAACGCCTCGCCCCAGAAAGAATTCGGCAACTGTGACTGCGATAGCAAACATCTCACTCTCTCAATCAGTGTTCTGTTCATCCTCTCAGCTAAGCCATTTAACTGAGGTGTCTTCGGAGTTGTCTTTTGATGTCGAATACCGTATCTCTTGAAATACTCATCAAAAGGTATTCCCCTCCGTTGTCCGTCCGAATACACTTGAGCTTTTTGTTTGTCTGCCTCTCCACCAAAGCGTGAAACTGCTTGAAAACATCTAGCACCTGGTACTTGGACTTCAGCGTATAAGACCAGATCTTCCTCGAATGGTCATCTACAAAAGTAACAAAATACACAGCACCATAAGTGTTTTTGTTTTCATAGGACCACAAACATCGGAGTGAATTAGATCGAGTGTACCTGATTTCGGCGAGTGAGTGATGTTCCTGAACGCGACTCGGGTCTGCTTTCCAGCCAATCAATGATCACATCTTCGTAACGAAGGATTCTCCACGCCAGATAGAATATTCTTCTTGGCTAGTATCATCAGTCCCTTTTCGCTCATGTGGCTGAGTCTATTATGCCAAAGCTCCGTCGCGCCACGATCGTCGATTGCATTCACGGTAGAATCTGCAATCTTTGCTTGCATCACATAAAGCTGAGATGACGTCTTCTCTCCTTTTGCCACGATCAAGGAGCCTTTAGTAAGCCTCCATTTTCCATCTCCAAAGTGGCTGTGGAAACCTTCATCGTCGAGCTTCCATGTGGACATCAAACTCATGCGAAGCTCTGGAACATGCTTCACAGCCTTCAAAATCAATGCATTGTCGTTCTCCGTCTGCAAGCGCACGTCGCCGTTACCGATGGCTCTAGCAACGCTATCACCTCGCATAATAACTCGTCCAAAATCACCAGAGGTATATGAGGCAAAGAAATCCCGTCGCGGTGTAGCATGCATCGTAGCACCGTTATCGATTACGCAACTAGTCTCATGACTAGTTAGATTAAGAGCATCGTCATCGCGCACAACAAATAAATCTGCCGTGACTGCGGTTACCTTGTCAGCCTTATCAGCATCCGTCGTCTGATGATCTTGACTCTTCGCATTCTTGTTCTCTCTCAGGAACTTTCGACAAACTCTTTTAATGTGTCCCTTCTTGCCACAATAATGACACTCGATGCTAGCATACTTCCCAGACTTGCTCTTACTTCTGTTGCGATCACCTGGGCCTCGACTCTTGCTCCTCCCCCTGTTCTCTGTGACTAGGACATCGGCCTGCGTAGAAGAACCCTGTGAATTTCTTCGTATCTCTTCATTGAGCACGCTGCTCTTCACCAATTCCATCGAACAGATGCCATTTGGAGCCGAATTAGACAGTGACATTCTAAATATCTCCCATGAGTCTGGCAATGAACCAAGAAGCCACAAACCTGCACTTCATCGTCGAACTTAATTTCCATTCCAGCTAGCTGATTAACAATTCCTTAGAATATATTCAAGTGATCTGATATGTTGCTCCCTTCTTGATACTTTGAACTCATCATCTGCTTGATCAAGAAAAGTTTGTTGTTCCCAGTCTTTCGAGCGTATAACTGCTCAAGCTTGCTCCATAAGGTCTTCGCATGTTTCTCGTCGCTTATGTGGTTGAGAACATTATCGTCGACCCATTGTCAAATAAAGCCGCAAACCTGACGATGGATCAATTCCCATTGCTTGTCGCTTTTATCTTGCGGCTTCTCCAACTCGAACACCGGCGAATAATAATCTTTTACATATAAAAGATCCTCCATCTTTCCTTTCCAAATATGATAGTTCGAGCCGTTCAACATAACCATCCGACTAGTATTGCCCTCCATGACTTCGAACACAGCACCACAACACAACGCTCTGATACCACTTTGTTGGGGTTGTCGAAATCACGAATAATAATAACGGCGAATAACCAACGACGAAAGCGAAATAACACGGCGACTTTTAACGTGGAAAACCCATAACGGGAGAAACCACGGAATCGCTCTCCCGATCCAAGGAAACAGTCCACTATAACCAAGTTTGACGGGTACAACAGACAACACCTCTCGAGAACGTCTCGAGGTAACAACAACCCAAACACACCAAAATACTACGCCGACAAGGCGAGCGTAGAAAACATCGAGCTACAAACTCGGAACACCAACACTCCTCGAGCTACAAGCTCGGAAAATACAAAGAGATAGAAAATGGGTTACCACCCAACGTGAGGAATCGAACAATCCGACCCGGTAGATGTGTAGAGCACGTCGAGGTGACTCTCCGTCTGAAGTTCGGCCAAATCCGAGCAGCGGATCGACGGGATAGAAGCTTTTCTTCTCCCTTTTCTTTTTCTCTCCTCTCCTCTCTTTTTCTTCTCCTCGCGTCTGTGTCGTGTGTGTGAGTTCTATCTATTTTGTTTTTTACATAATAACTATACATACAAATGGACCACCCAATATATGGGCCGGACCCATACACACAAGCCCACTATCATACACGGAAGGCATGGGATCTGAAATTTGGATAATGTCAAAAAAATCTCCGCATGGTCGAGGACGTGTCGATTCGTCCCCATTAATTTGAAAGGGATGAAAACAAAGACCGAGATTCTTCATAAACTTCCAGTGGTATTATTTATTTTTTATTTTTAAATAAATAAATCAAAATATATATATATATATTTAGTTTTTATTTATTATTTTTCTTTTTTTATTAAATAAAAAGAACGAAATTCGAAGCTATTCTTAAATATACGTATATATAATATGAATACAAACACCTCGATCAATAAATATAAACTAGATATTATATCATCTATAGCCGGAAAAATAAAGATAATTTACGAAACATCCATACGACAAATCTTATATTACGAAGACTGCTCTTACAAACCAATAGTGTTCATCGCAAAGATAACATTCCTATTTTTCCACTCACTATATAAAGAAGAATAAAGGAGCAACTATCTCATTCAAGATTGTACTATACATTAATGTTCCAACGTATCAGATAGAGTTGCATTTTAAATTACTTTCCAACAAAAACTACCATACACTGCGCACGTCACCTGACTCTCGAGCTTGTCATTATCACCATCACCCAAAATTTCTTTATTAGCGAGCTACACGAAACGAATCTTCACCAATACTTGAACAACTAACCAATCGTAGATATTAAAACTCAATCTTCTCTTCATCACTTACCCACACAAAACGAACTCAGAAACGATGAAACTCACATCTGAAGCACTGGGGAGTAACTCTCTGAAGAGGATATCCTTCTTAATGTAGAGAAAGTTGATATTATATCCATGAGACGCGACAACTCGGCCTGAAAGCGATAATCTACAAAAGCTTTAGTATATACATGGGACATATAATCAAATCAACATAATCGAAACCAAGCATACTCACATCAGTTAAGCAACAACATTCACAACAAAAAGACTCCCAGAAAATTCACTAAAATAAGTACGGGGATGCTAATGATCAAGACTTTCTCATCATGCAAAGGAAAAAATATATACCATAATCAACGCATGCTATCGATATTAATTAGTATTATAAGCAAACAGAAATAAAATCCCGAATACATTAACAACACAAGTAAAAAGAAACACCCGCACGCAACACACACACTAAATCGGAATCTGCGCATCACAGAGAGAGATGGAGGTAAAGAATCTCACAGAACAAACACAACAAACCCACTATCATACACGAAAAAGCAGCCACATACACACAGTGAACAATCAAACAAAGGGCATATGCGCATGTAGAAGAACAATCAAATAGATTTATTCACCTTAAAGGGAATTTATCGCAGAGCATTCGCACATAAAAATTGCGTTGGGGTAAATAAATTGTTGGAGACTGCAATCTGTTTCTTAAACTCCAGAACATGCACCTGAATTGAAACAGAATGAATGAAACTGAAAAATAGAAAACAAACATGATAAAGACGGCATATTTAACAATTTTCTAACATAGCAATAAGCTGAATTTAGATTACTAAACACATATCCAAATGAATCGCACCGAAAATATAAATTTCTTAAAAACGAGCCAATTACTATGATAAACTACCTCAGTCTTTGAGGATCAGCTTTGCCTTCAGAAGAGGCTATACGTGCAAGCCCTGCAGCCATAACTGTTAACATAATAACATAGAAAACATAATTAACTTGTCCAAATGTTTAATAATGAATGTAACCAAACATTTTTCTTTTTTCCAAAAATGTGAAAATAACTAACAGAAGTCACAAACGTTTGAGATGAAATAGATAAAAGAACTTCTCGAAAGGCTTGAACATGTTCTTTTAAGGAAGATTTAAACAGAACCATTGCAAACTCCAGGGTAGAATTATACCGGTCATTATTGGTCGAACATTAGCATCACAGCCTCTTCCATGTATGAATTTGCACGCACCGAATAGCTTGTGTCGTCACACACATCTAAATATGCCGTCTGCTAAATGAAAAGTAAAGAACATAAAAATTAAAACTACATTAAGATTCCCATTCACAGCAAATTCTCACCAAATTACATCACAACCAGTACTTAGTCATTATCTTAGCATTACCTTGTCTCACCTTGTTCCTAATTGTTGCTTCAAGAACAGTGCACTTCTCTACCTGCTGAAACGGCCTAGCCGTATGAACCACAATATCCACATCTATTCACGGAATAAGGAAATAATCAAAATACGTGTATGTATCCAAACATCTTGCAAAAATCAACAAACATTTCAATACGTGTCCATCTGAGTTGTTGTTCCTCGAGCTTCAGCTTGAGGCATGTAGCCATTTGCGATTGCAGTTGCAGCTCCAAGGTTGGGGTCGTCGAACGTCTTATCTGTAAGAAATGTTGGAGGAAGAATTAATTTTATCTTTTCTTTTTCAGCAAATTTGAGAAGTTCGATATATGCATACAATGAATCCAACATAAGGTAATGCGAAACCTGCAGAATGTCTTGGGTTTGATTGCAAAGTAGGGCTTTCCATTTCTCCACAACCTCGTACGCCGTCTCAGAAGGATGAATCGAATCCCGGCGACTTTGAGTTGCACAGAAACGAAGTCTCGAGCGTTACAGAATTGGGAGAAGATTCACTCAGAGTGCTGGCTTCGGCGTCGGCCTGGTTTCCAAGCACGACGTGAATCGATCGAAGGCGTGAACACAACCTACATCATGAACCCAGTATAATCATCAACAATAAAAACACCCACCTAAAAAGAAACAGATAATATGAATTTAGGCCAACTATAATTAGATAATACAATAGAATTCAGAGTGACAAATAAAAAGGAAATTTTCCTGTGAAATCTAAATTAGTAAAAGGTTCGCACATTGCTTTTCCCAGCTTCCAAATGCTCCTGCCTTTTCAGCACCTGAGCCGACGCCATTAAAGAACCTCGTTTCAATCTCACCTCATTTAAATCCACATCTCACAAACCCTAATAATACCCCTCGAATTAATCAGATCACATAAAACTGCAGAACTAATGATTATTTAGTAATTCAAACAAACCATGAATATTTATAAAATGTCGAGGGTTTACGATGATATTATCGTAAAACTCTTGAATAGTTTTTGCTTCTGCTTCTGATAAGGAGCTTGTTGAGATTCCATCCTCCACATGAGATACCTTAAAGCTCTGAAATTGATTGATTTCTGCTAAAACAAACAAAGCCTGAAAATAATGAATACAAATCTGTATTATAGAAGAAGAAGTCGCTCACGTTAGAATCATCTTGAGAAAATTCTGAATCTACATTTCTACTAATCAAAGCCCTCCCATTCTTAGAACGGTTGCGAAAACTAACCAGTTTATTCCCAAAAATCAGCTTGAAGCCACATTGTACAGACATTGGAGTTTCCCTGGTATGGAAAGGGACCAACCGTCTGCTCCTGTTCTAAATTTGTCAGTGATGGTCAGCGAGCAATAATTCTATAGGATTTGAAACATGCTAGTATCTTGAAGCTCTTAGTCTTTATTTCATCTGTTAAAGCATGTTCTATGATATACATAGTAGAGCTTAAACAGTCCCAGACACCTTCCAATTAAGAATCTTACCTTCTCACAGATATATTAGCAAGGCATCCGTCAAAGTCTAAAGCTGTAATCTTGTTTGAACCTCGAAGATCCTCAGCCTACGAATATAGATTCCGGAAAATGATCTTTGCTCTGCATTCACGCACTCAATATGAACAGAGAACAGCCACCATAAAACAAAAAACAAAAAAAGCAAAAAAACAAATCGAGCAAAACAAAGCGAGAACTGAGTACAAACCATTCCTCAATGGTTTCGTCCTATTTGTGCTTGAATGTCTTTTTGAAGTTGCCATATTGACCCTTTTCGAAAGGATATTAAAGCATAGAGAAAATTATATCAAAGAAATCGAAATCTTGTTGGAGGTTGAAACCTATTTAGACGAATTTATGAGAGGGGAGCGTTTGATATTCGTTGCTTTTCGTGTTTGATTATGAACGAATAAACCCTTTTGGAGAAATTTGAATAGACACCAATTCATTGACGTACGGTGAGAAGAAAAGGCCAAGAGTCTGGAATTAAACAGACATTATTTTGCAAGACTGTTTCGCTGCCATATTAACTTTACATCCAATCCATGTAAAATATCCCTTCTTCTGATCCCAACCACGCGCCAAAACAGTGATCGTCCCAGTAATTGTGGCTGCTTGTTAACCATTAGAGAAAAAAAAAGCTGCGATAGTAATGAATAGGCAATTCGAAATAAAACGAGACGAAATTCGAATAGCGAGGCAATTTATGAAACGAGGGTTGGATATACTTTTCAAATCTCCAATTCCTGGCCAGCACCGCCGTAGGAACCGAGTCCATGAATTTGTTCTTCAAGAGCATATTACCACATTTGATATCCCACATGCGTACGTAGCAGTCTTCTCCACCTGAAAATGAAGTCGTTTTCATATTGACGTGTCAATTCATTGTAAATGAGATTGCGCGCTTTTGGGATTTTTTTTTCTAACCTGAGATGATGATTCTCTCTGATGGATCAACGCCGAGTTCTATGCGAGTGTGGGTGTCACGTGCCCTTCGTAAGATTGGATTGGCCCCTTTTGGATCAGTCGTCGATCGTAGAGCTTGATCTAGAGAGTTAGATGCATTTACAAGTCATGGAGGCCATTATAACCAATGAAACAGAAAAAAAACTAAAATATGTAGTGTATCAAATAAATGGAAAGATATATATAGATTCAGGTTGATATCCATGAATAATATAGCAGGTTGCGCAAATAATGCATCTATCGTAATTTCTATGCTTCACAAGCGACTTGAGAGCTGCAAAACACTAACCTGTCCATCCATGGAACTCACCAAGAAGTACTGGTCTGTATGCTTCAGGGATTTCAAACTACGTTACGAAAAAAACTGTTAACCTAAAAACTCACTAACACTACTATCTAGTGGAAAGCAGCCAAGTACATAAGTAGAGGTCCAACTCACCTACATATAGACGATTTAACTGAAATCTTTTTACGAATACGCTCCCGTCCTCTGCAACGTACGGACCAATTATTTGCTTTAGGTAACATTGGGAAGAAAAAACCTAAGCTTGTAAATGATAGTTATGAGTGCAATATAAAGAGCAATTGCGCTAATAATGGTCTCATAAGAGTTCTACTCCCAAATATGCACTTGCTTACAAAGACAGTGCCGCAAACTGATACTGTGAGATTCTGATGGTTTAATAGTTTGCCAATAATTGTTATTTATGAGACAAAATTAATAAAATATTCTCACATGTTCCGTTGCAGGTACCATGCGGACATCAAGAATAAAAACACCACCATTTCTCATTCCACAGAGAACGTTGTTGCCCTGAAACCTGAAAAGGAAATTCTAATACTGATAGAACAGAAATAGGAGATTAACAATAGAAAATAAGCAAGGGATTAGAATAATGGAATAAAATTGATGGGAAAATTACAGTCAAGTTAGCGTTCGTGATCTTTTAATGCAACAGCTCGAACATCACAGCACGTAGCCAAGAAAATTGATGCTTATTATTATATGACATATTGCCGCACTGTTATTATATGACCTGATCTTCTTATTCAACAAATATTTCTGAATTTCTAAAATAAGTGGAAGAAATAGTTATTTACCGATTGGTCAAACTCTAGACACAATACATCACTCCGAGATTGAAGCAGGTTCGAAGACGCTCCTCCGACTTCCAGATCGATGAAAGCAGCTCCACCGCCGAATCCTACACCAAAAAAAAAGACTTGGAAGTATTATCAAGATCCATAAAAAAGAAAAAAGAACAACAGAAATTCAAATATCCATCATACAAAGGATAGTAACCTTCAAACACTAGCAATCATAATTTAGGTGGTCCAAGAATGACGAAACAAAATTGCTCAACTCTTGGAAAGAAGAAAAAATCATACGGGGAAAGGATGGAAAAGAGTATGTTATTTGCTTTAAAGAAATGTGTACCAAAAGAACTGACCAATTACAATACGTCTTCCTTCAGGGTCACAATCGGCAGACAAGATTCTCTCATTAAATGTCGTCCGGTGCATCTATAAAATGAGTTGCGCCAAAATCTAATGGTATACTAAGGTCCAGAATATTGACTGATGCAGAAGTAAGAGGAGATCCCAGCGTCGTTATCCTATCATGTGCGTTAAGGCAATCCAAGAACCACAATGTATTTCCAAAGCACCACTAGAAAGACTTAATTAGTGAAGGCAATTGCCGACCAGAATCATTAATTACAAAATCTTTTTCTCATGGAGTTGAACTAGTAACTACATGTACCAACTTTCAAAGACAAACGTCTATTCAAGTGCGCGTCGAAACCCAAAGGATACACGAAATGATTTGACGCCGAACCATCCATTTGTTGACCTGGCTTCTTCAAGACCTTTATACAGGATCGTACAAATGTCGTAGCATCAGGAGTAGTCCCAAGCTGTTTTAAAACTTGATTGCTCCTACGTATTTGATCAACATTGTGAGGCAAAATACGGGTCTGCCTTTAAGGTACAGGTTGGATTCATTCCATATTTGCCATTTCCTATCTGATAAAGCCTGACGAGTAACAACATAGTTAAGAGACGAAAAAGAAGCACAATACTCAAGAAAAGCACAATAATTGGTAGTGAAAGAGTGATCCCACTAAAAACGAATTAACACCTCACCAATACAAGATCAAAGTCAGAAGATGCCTATAAACTTACTGTGCCATGCCGACATCACCCCCACCCAACCATACATCTCTTTCTACGATGCCATGTGGCAGATTTACATTAGCAACTGCATGCGCCAATGAAACGTTTGTCGTCCAGTTCTATACCTCCAAATGTGCAATAAAAATGCATTGTGGGTAAGTTAAATCAATAAATTGCTTTAAGGTGGCTTCCACCAGCGAAATAAAAGCAAGATGCATCATACGATTTTCAACGCAAAATAGACTGAATGATGCCACATGATTAAGATTACTCTATTAAAATGCCTGGAATTAGAGTTGAAACGGAGTAACAAAATTGCAACTATTTTAGTGGAGAAAAGGAAGTAAGACGTGTGTTAGGATCGGTTTACGCGTTTAGAGGGGGTGAATAAACGCTTGACGCCTTTTTGGTATTTACCCGGTTAGGGCTAATACCGGTACTTGATATTTTTCTAAGTGTATTATGTGCGGAATCTTGAAGGTCCGTTATGAATCAAAATCGATAAACAATGTGATGTGTTAGTGTGTGTGTGGACAAGGAATACCAGTTTGTTTCTGGAAGTTCGGAGTTAAATCTCCTACGTCTCCCCTTCTTCCTCGCAAAGAAGGTTCACTAGACTTCAGTTATACACTCACAGTACAACCTACCCGGCTTCCCTCAGCCTTATCTAGTGAATCCCTAGGCAGTCGTAAAATACAATCCACCTACTTCAACAGTTTTTTACAGTCCGTCGGAAAAACAATAACTCACTTACTTAACCAAACCGGTTATAGTACAGTGAGGACAACACTTTCTAATTTCTCGCTTTGCTTTGTAGAGATTTGAATTTGATTTCTCGTGGTTAAGTGTCATACCATCTTCAGTGCCTCTTCTCTGATATATATACTTGTTCTTTGATGAAGAAGACCGTTGTGAGATGGCTCCGTGTACTGGACTGTGCATTAAATGCACTTTACCCAAAATAGATACTGTCCGGTCTTGGCTGCAGTCTGCACTGTGCTTGTTGCTTTTTCTACTTTAAGCTTAGCTTGTCTTCAACTTGGTTGCTTCCGTCAGTCTTGCTTTAAGTGTCGCAGTAGAAGTTTTTAGTATCCCGCCTTGAGTAATTTTGAATATTTTGTACATGTGGCAGGTCCGGTATCTGATATTCGGGCTTGGCAGTTTGTATTTTGTTTTGATATGCTTTTAAACTGCTAGAACAATATCCGGTTTCTGGCACATTTGTGACCTTCTGACTGATATCCGGTCTTTTGTTCATATGCGGCATGCTGACTGTTATCCGGTCTTTTAGTATTCTTCTTCTAACCGGTATACTTAATCAAGTTTGGACAATCACCAAAGCCGTTTAATCTGAATTCTTTAATTCACGATTTCTAACAATTTCCCCCTTTTTGGTGATTGTCAAAACTCAACGAAGCAGAAAGGTATTTATTATATCAAGGGAATTTGATATATAGACTACCCGATCTATTACAACCGTTGTTAGCCTATCTATTCCTTAGATATGCTACACTTCTTCGATCTTCCGGTTGATGGCATCGTCCGGTCTCTCTGGTACGTCCCGGTCTGCCTTCTGCTTCGCCTTAGTACTGCCATAGCTCCATCTGCCCTTTTTCCTCAGCTAGCAGCACTCTTCTTCTTGCAGCTTTTTACAACCGGTATTGGCTTGTCTATTTCATAGATACGCCACAATTCTTCGATCTTCCGGTTGTTGGCGTCCCAGCTCTCTCTGGTATGTCCGGTTTGCCTGCTGCTTCGTTCAGTACTTCCATCTCCCCTTTCTCCTTGAACTGGCAGTAGTCACCCTAACCTCGTTAGTACTGCCATCTTCCCTTTCGCCCCAACTGGCAGTACTCTTCTTCCCCCTTTTTGACAATCACTTTCTCCGGTATGAGGGAAGGTAATCATTGTGCAAGAGAGCCATCATTACCGTCGTTCTCTCCTCCTGAAGCACAATGAGACCGGTAACTCTGCAACTGCGTTGGCGACTCTTAAAAGAGGATCGCTCAATTTTGACGAAACGCTTAAAGGTCTGAAGAAATCTTCTTCCGAGCCGTTCCGTCTTAGCAGCGCTCAGAGCTCCGGTTATCCCCTGAACTCCCACATGGAGTAGAGTTCCTTGGGGAGTCGGATGTTGCGTCGAGGTGAATGTCCATTTGTTTGTACCTCTAAAAGCGCAACGAATCCGATAGGAGCCGGTATCCGGGTATACGTCTGGCATGGCATTCAATCCCGGGTAACCAGTTCCTATTCCAGTCCCGTTTCTTGATGGGTTCTCGACCTTTCTTACACCGAGAAACTGGTAGGAGCGGTAGGATTTTCCATGGCTTCTCAACCGCTCGACTACCACGCCGTTTCTGGGTGGGTGGAGGACTCCAAGGGACTGGGTGGGCGCCATCTTCTCCTTTGGGTCCTTGTAGTGCCAGGATGGATCGCCTAGTCCACGGCATCTTTTGTTCAGCTCTGTATGGGAAGCTGAGGACTGGGTACATCTTCTCCAACTCGTCCAATCCTCAGAGAGCCTCCCAGAGCTCGCCTTCTGTGCCGTCGGACTTGTTTTAGAAAGCCTGCTAGTCCAAAGCAGCGTCTTTGCAGTTTTGTTTGACCGCCAAGAGGTCTTTGAATGCCCGAATGAATCGGTCTGCATCCAGTACGGTGTTGATACCGCCTTGAAGTGGTAGAATAGAAATACCGGATTCGGACTTGTTAGGCTTTTTCTGATTGTGAGGCTTATCCTGACTAAGGGTGGTGGATGTTTTGGAGGTTTAGTCATTTTGAACTTCGTCGATGGTGAGCTGTTGGGTGTCTGAAGAAGGTTGTGAGGTCTTTAAATAGCCGAGGAATTCCTGTCAATTTGTGTCACGGGTGCACAGTATTCTAGACCATGCTTATCTTCTTTTCAGTGCGTCGGAACTTTATGTCTTGTCCAGTGACAGAGATTCATTGATGACATGACTATTCACCTTCTTAAGTAACCTGCAAGCTCAAAGCCAGCTGTACCCAGACCAATAATATATGCATTGATGAAGCACAGTAATCGAAGAAGTTCGGTCTTTATCCGGTCAGTAAGGGTTATATGTATATCCACTGGTCAAAAGATAGTTTCGGTTTCAGAGGGACCCCGGTATCAGGCTTGTATGGCTTCTATTTTTAAACAATATGAGACTCATATGTTTACATTCCTCAGTGTATACTGATTAGTGCCGAGTTTAGATGAAACTGACTGAAGTGAGTGTATAGACCGGAGTAATGAAGAATTGACTGTAAGAGAAATAAATGTCTTTGCACTCAAATCGTCTATATGCACTAATTTTTGTAATGTCTAGGCAACTCATTATATCAATTAGTTTAGATATAACTTCGTTCCCCCTGACTTCATGCTAGGACTTTAAGATAGGTCATGAGGTCCCAAATGCATTTAGAAAGAGGATAGACTTAGCTTTGAGAAGCGGTTTGGTGTAATCGTTCGTAGCTTGTCGGTTTGTCGTTCCCATATCCAATCTCTCCTTGATTGCACGGCCTTGGATTATCTTTGAGTGATGTGCTGGTCTTATGACTTGATCCAGTTAATCCATCTCCCAAGATCAGTATTGGATGTTCACTAGGTTCATCCCGATTCTTCAAAATTGCTGACCGGTTCGTCTCAGTTAACTCCTCTGATAACTGTTGTGTGACACGTCGTATTGGTCATCATTGAGTGATCAATCTCGCCCTGTTTTTAGGTCATTTGTGCTATGCTGATTGTTGTTAGACCCGGTTTTGAAGAGGGCTTCCGAACTTAGTTGATCTCAAGACTGATTTAGTTTCTTCTAGTGGATTCCCCCTTAGTTTGTATCTCCGACAGTTGCTCCAACCAGTTGCCAAGCTGATTGCCTTTCTTGCATTGACTATCCCTTGAAGGCTATTTTGTTTTCTGAGAATACTTCTTCCTTCCACTTGGATCGTTCCCCCTTAGTTGACTCCTTTAGGTGTGAGCTGTTTGTGATACACTGCGCTGGTTTCTTTTAGGTAGATAGCGTGCTTTTGAAACCGGTTGATCCTTATATTGCTTGACTTTCCCAGTATGGAGCTTCTTTGCTGGTTTCTTGGCTGACTGATGTTGCTTGAACCTTTGATCGTCGGTTTTGCTCTTGTCAGTCATCCGATTCTCTTTCTTTGCTGCTCCACTTCTTAAACCGGTCTTGTCAGTAGGTGACTCACAGCATGTGCCGTGGTTCTTAAGATATAATTATTAGTGCTAAGCTTAGACAGAACAGTTTTTATCTAGTTCCCTTTATGTATTCTACTGATGAAAATGGATCATGAACTAGACTATTCCTAATTAATTATAGAAGGATTTAGGATCTTAGATGATTTATTAGTTACTTTCTGGATAGATAACCTACCGTATTGGATTATAATCTCGTTTATACCAATTCAGATTGTCGGTCTTGTTGGTCTCTCATCCGGTTAGCATAGTTATGCCTCAGTTTTAGTGACATATTCTAGTTATCTTTACATCTTTACCTTGGTACCTATTTCAAAAGGTAAAGCTTGGCTTGGCACATGGTTTGATCTCAGCGAGAGTCCTTCTCTCCCTGGGCATGTGCCGACAGCATCTGCTGTCTAGTAACCAGCAGAACTGGTTGAGTTCCTGCAAGCATTCCTGCAAGAACAGACAAAGTCCTTGGTACCCATGTCTTTTTGGTCCGTTCAGAGATTAGTACCTTAGGCATCCGTACTTGGACTATCCTAACGTGTCTCCCAGTTATAGGATCAATAAGATATCTAAATTTATTGTTCATGTTCTGAAACCGGTATTTAGGTCTTCTATAACCTTGTGTCTCCGGTTTTGTATTGTGAGCGTTCCCCCTCGGCTGTTGAGGTCTTCTTCTTCGTGGATCATTGTTCACCCAGGTATTTGTCTTTGGTTGTTGGGGTTTTCCTTTCTGTAGCTTGTTGTGCATACCGATACCTTTCTTTGATTCAGGTCTCCCTTTTTGTGAAGTATTCTTCACATTATTCCCCCTTACTGTCTGAGGTACTGTCCTTATGTGGAAAGTCGAGGGATTGGAGCTATGTGTCACTCCAGTTTCCATAGACCTGTTCATAGGGGGAACGGAGACTGGGTTATAGTTTATGGGACGAACAAAGTTGATTACCTTCGAGGTAGTCGGTTGTGTGGACGTCGTCGCCTTCATCGTCGTTAGCTTTTCCGTTGTACCCAAGTCCGGTTCTGTCACCGGCATCCCTTAAGGACCCTTGAAGACATCGTAATGTCTCTGTTGACTTAGTCCATGACTTGACCAAGGCTAACAGTCTTTGGTTTTCTGAGGCATTCTTCTCAGCTGTCTCCCTTAGTTTGAGATTTTCTTCCTCCAGTTGAATGATTCATTCAAGGAAGGGTCCGGTATCTTCTTGTGCTGGGGCCTTTCCTTTTTCAACAACTTTCAATTTCTCGTTCGGCTTCCAGTACTCATCAGCCATGTTCTGAAGAGCATCCATCATTTCTTCGTAACTGAACTTATCGTCTGTTTCTGCTTGATCTCCCCCAAGACAGATAAGTTCTTTCTTTCTTCGGGACTGTTCAATTCATCTTCCGAGCTTGATTCCTCAGAGTCCGAATCATCCCATCTGTGGAAGTTCTCTTTGTCCTTAGAGGATTGTATCCTCTTCTTGTTCTCGAACCAGTTAGTCTCCTTCTTGGAACCGTTACTGATATAGTGTTCGGTCCTGTCACAGTTGAGACAAGTGTCAGTACACTTATCTAGTTCACAATGTTTACCTTGTGGTACTTGGATTTATTCTTCTCCTCCCAGTGACTTTGCTAATAGGGCTTCAAGCTTATAAACTTCTTGGTTTTCTCCAAGTTGGCACAACTTTGTCCATATTTCTTTTGCAGTCTTGCTCGTCATGACCTACCTGAATACTTCTAAGCTCATGGTTCTAAACATGACGTTCTTAGCAATATTGTCGAGATTTGCCTTTCGTCTTTCTTCTGCTGACAACTCGTGTCTTTCCTTTGGAACTTCTCTTGGTTTGTTAGGGTGGACGGCATGTCGTACGTTGACCTTGTTGAACACGAAGGGTCCATTTTCCAACACATCAATCATTTCATCATCTTGCGCATAAAGATAGGTCATCAACCTTATTTTCCACTCAAGAAAATTTTCCCTGCTAAACATAATAAGCTGATCTGATAGAGTCATGATTAGTATAGGAAAAATATCAAGAAAACCCGCTCTGATACCACTTGTTAGGATCGGTTTACGCGTTTAGAGGGGGTGAATAAACACTTGACGCCTTTTTGGTATTTAACCGGTTAGGGCTAATACCGGTACTTGATATTTTTCTAAGTGTATTATGTGCGGAATCTTGAAGGTCCGTTATGAATCAAAACCGATAAACAATGTGATGTGTTAGTGTGTGTGTGTGTGTGTGGACAAGGAGTACTAGTTTGTTTCTGGAAGTTCGGAGTTAATCTCCTACGTCTCCCCTTCTTCCTCGCAAAGAAGGTTCACTAGACTTCAGTTATACACTCACAGTACAACCTACCCGGCTTCCCTCAGCCTTATCTAGTGAATCCCTAGGCAGTCGCAAAATACAATCCACCTACTTCAACAGCTTTTTACAGTCCGTCGGAAAAACAATAACTCACTTACTTAACCAAACCGGTTATAGTACAGTGAGGACAACACTTTCTAATTTCTCGCTTTGCTTTGTAGAGATTTGAATTTGATTTCTCGTGGTTAAGTGTCATACCATCTTCAGTGCCTCTTCTCTGATATATATACTTGTTCTTTGATGAAGAAGACCGTTGTGAGATGGCTCCGTGTACTGGACTGTGCATTAAATGCACTTTACCCAAAATAGATACTGTCCGGTCTTGGCTGCAGTCTGCACTGTGCTTGTTGCTTTTTCTACTTTAAGCTTAGCTTGTCTTCAACTTGGTTGCTTCCGTCAGTCTTGCTTTAAGTGTCGCAGCAGAAGTCTTTAGTATCCCGCCTTGAGTAATTTTGAATCTTTTGTACATGTGGCAGGTCCGGTATCTGATATCCGGTCTTGGCAGTTTGTAGTTTGTTTTTGATATGCTTTTAAACTGCTAGAACAGTATCCGGTTTCTGGCACATTTGTGACCTTCTGACTGATATCCGGTCTTTTGTTCATATGCGACCTGCTGACTGTTATCCGGTCTTTTAGTTTTCTTCTTCTAACCGGTATACTTAATCAAGTTTGGACAATCACCAAAACCGATTAATCTGAATTCTTTAATTCACGATTTCTAACAACGTGAATATTATTTTTGCGATGAGATGATCATTTAAATTTTGCTCAAGCGTATAATAATCGAATGAAGCTCTCTGATGCCTTTTATTTTTTTAAGAAAAATGATGGTAGGTGATTAACAATTCTTGCTTTTCTTTTTTTTCTTCTCATTTTTATTACATTGAGTCATGCACGTATTTATAATGCAATAACATACAAGTAGTACTAAGTTTTTCAAGCTCAAAAAGCTCCTATTACTTCCTTGCTTGTTTTACTCCATTTGTCTTGCATATTTTTCTTCTTTAGTTCCTCAAAACATGCCTGTTTTTCATCCTTGTCTTCTCCATGATTTATGATCTTTTGTCTACCTTGTTTTCTTCCTTAAATTATGGATGTTGTGTCTTCTTTTTTTTATGTATTGAGATTATCCAACGGTGAAACAGGTAAAATGGAAAAATCATGAAAACATGATATGCAATTTCTATTGCCACCTCTGCATGGAAAGACTACCTCTTGCAATTATGCTAAGACAGAGAGGAATATCCGGCAAATTAATATAAAACTCAAAGTCGTAACACTAATTAATTTTATTTTATCCGAGAATGATAGGGGTTAAATAAACTGTAGTTATTTCCTGTGACATCGAGGGCTATGATACATGATACCTGTCAAAAGCATGGAAGATACACAGTCTACTTTTGCAAGATCAGCTATATCAAACTAAAAGAACATGATATAGAGCTACAAGAAACCATTACTTATATGCCTCTTCCGATATTCAGATTGAAAACTTATCTTGCCTCTGTGAGAGACGATTGAATTGCCAAACAACTCCCTGGCCTGAAGAAGTTCCCTTTGTTTCATTTTAGCGTGTTGGCACGAGCTGTCGACCTCTTCTCCTTTCTTCTTCTTTTGAAGGATAAAAAAAGGGATACTTAGTTTCCGAAAAACAACAATCAAAATTAAATCATCTTACGTTCCATCACAGCTACATTATCGTATGCGCATAAGTTAACATAATTCGAAACTTCTTTCGTCAAATTTATATGCAAGTCTACAAAGACTCTGAACAGAAGAAAACAGCAGATGTTACTTCAAGAAACGATTAAATAAACGAAGAACCTGTAACAATCAATACACATATTTAAAAACCCACAGCATTCTACGTAATCGCTTCAGATAAACAAAAAGCAATTTTATTTACCTCTTTGAGCTGTGGCGGCGAAGAAATCGGAGGCTCCACTGCAGAAGAACCTAGAATAGGCTCTTTATGAGGTAACTGCCGATTCTCTGATACTTCGTCGTAAAACCCATGAAGCTCTGATCATCAAGATCGAAAAAAAAAATAGCAACTGAGCTGAACTCGACAATTGAAATGTTGGCTGGGAAATAAAAATATTCGAAGATTGTGTAGCACACAATTTCCTTAAAATAGATTCGCTCCCTCACGTATGTGCTAGAGGTTCACGAGCGTCTATTTCCCAGGATACTTCGAAAAAAAACACGGCGTTCGTTTAGCACAAAAACGACACCGACTACGAACGGAACAAGAAATATAGCAGAAATAATATTTGAGGAATATTTTCTTATTTATCTTCTTTTAATTCTTGTATATTTGTTGTGTTTTTTCCTTTGAATTAATGGCCTATTTATAGCCAAAATTTTGTAATAAAAAATAATTTTTTTTTTTTAATTATGATGGAATCACACGTTAGTTTTGAGTTGAAGAGTGGTTAAAAACCCACTCATTTTGAAAGCCACCAATCCCAACTTCTAGAAGTTGGGCTTTCTAGAAGTTGGGCCTATTGGGCCAAAACCGAAGCCCGATAGCTTAGTTTGAAAGCCCAAAGCCCAAACCAAAGCCCAATAGCTTAATTTAAAAACCCAAATTCTCATTCAAATAAATACTTTACAAAATTAAATTATTTAACAATCCCCCACATGAATGAGAATTGTTTTTGTAATGTTTCTGCTAATCTAATGATACTCTGCATGGAGGATAGTATGTTTTACCATTTGAACTTCCTCCTTGTATGCACGCTTGGTTTACTGCAGTCCAGTAGAACGCGATGTCTTTGAACTGTCCCGCTTTTCGTGTAAACGAACCCACGTACAATACACAGAGACCATTTTTCTCTTGTTCCGTTCTCATGGTTTTGTCCAGTACGGCCATGGACACGTCCTGATTCTGCGAGGGTTTCTAAAGAACTAAGCCTTTCAATTCTCCTTTGAAGCGGCCCCACTTCTCCCTAACATAGGTGACTTCTCACGTAGCGAGTATTTTCATCAACACTCTATGATAGTCATTAAAGCATCATAATGCTAGCCTTTTTTCCGTCATCACTGTTTCTCGACAGGAATGAGCAGGGTTATCCCCCACAGTGATACCAAGTCCTAAGATTAGGTTGTCCCTTTGAACCTAGATCTTGGGATCTCCAGTCATTTAGGTAGGGTTTTCCTTCTTAGTACTTTTATACTTTATGGCTTTAAGCCCATCCCTTTCGTCAACCTTTCAACCGCATCTCTATTTAACCCTTTGGTTAGCGGATCCGCAATGTTATCCGTCGATTTCACGTAATCAATCGAGATAACTCCAGTTGAGAGCAGTTGTCTAATGGTATTATGTCGACGACGTATGTGTCTCGACTTACCATTATACATAGTACTCTGTGCTCGTCCAATAGCCGATTGGCTATCGCAGTGTATGCATATAGGCGGCACAGGTTTTTCCCATTTAGGAATATCCTCCAAGAAATGGCGTAGCCATTCAGCTTCTTCTCCACATTTATCCAAGGCAAAGAACTCGGATTCCATAGTGGATCTTGCTATAACCGTTTGTTTCGAGGATTTCCAAGACACAGCAGCTCCAGCGAGTGTAAACACATAGCCGCTTGTGCTCTTAGAGTCCTTCATGTCAGATATCCAATTCGCATCTGTGTAGCCTTCTAACACAGCCGGATATCGACCATAATGTAATCCATAGTCTCGAGTATACCGTAAGTATCTCAAAACCCGTATTATAGCGGTCCAATGATCCGCACTCGGATTGCTCGTGTACGAACTCAGTTTACTTATAGTATAAGCAATATCTGGCCTAGTACAGCTCATTAGATACATCAAGCTTCCGATAATCCGGGAGTATTCTACTTGAGAAATAGCCTCCCCGCGATTTTTCGACAAATGAACACTTCGATCTAATGGAGTTCTAGCAACACCAGAATCACCCTTGCAGAATTTGTCGAGAATTTTGTCTACGTAATGAGCTTGACTCAAAACAAGACCGTTACTCGTTCGTTTGATTTTAATTCCTAAAATCACGTCCGCAAGTCCCATATCTTTCATGTCAAATTTCGAATTTAACATATCCTTGGTAGACTTGACCATTTTGTCGTTACTACCAACAATGAGTATGTCGTCTACATACAGACATAAAATAACATAGTCATCGCCTGTTTCCTTTGAGTAAACGCATTTATCGCTCTCATTGATTTTAAAGCCGTAGTTGATCATCGCGTGATCAAACTTTTCGTGCCACTTCTTAGGGGCTTGTTTCAAACCATACAAAGATTTGATCAATCTACAGACTTTCGTTTCGGTTCCCGGAGCACGAAAACCCTCGGGTTGCTCCATATATATTTCTTCGTCTAATTCACCGTTTAAGAAAGCTGTTTTGACATCCATTTGATGTACTTCCAAATTTCTTAAGGACGCGATAGCAAGTATCATCCTTATCGAATTTATTCTCGTCACAGGAGAATATGTATCAAAGTAATCTAAGCCTTCGCGTTGCTTGTATCCTTTGATAACAAGTCTGGCTTTATACTTTTCCACAGACCCGTCTGGTCTCATTTTTCTTTTAAAGATCCATTTTGATCCTAAAGGTTTACATCCCTTTGGGAGATCAACTAACTCCCAAGTATGATTCTGCAAAATAGAATCAATCTCGCTTTTTATGGCTTCTTTCCATAAAGGCCCGTCCACGGAGCTCACTGCTTCGTCATAAGTCAGCGGTTCCTTTTCAATCAAATATGTAACAAAGTCGTCACCAAAAGATTTCTCTATTCGGGCACGCTTGGTTCGTCTCGGTTCAATCTCATGAACCGTACTAGGAGTCTCGGTTTCTATATCATCTTGTTTAGATGTACCGGATCCATAATCGGATTTACAAGGAAATACATTTTCAAAGAAATACGCATTCCTTGATTCCATGACCGTGTTCTTGTGTATATCCGAAATTTTCGAATCATATACAAGAAACCGATATGCCGTACTATTGTGTGCATATCCTATGAAAATACAGTCCACCGTTTTAGGACCAATTTTTACTGCTTTAGGCGCAGGTACGGCTACCTTCGCCAAACACCCCCACATTCGCAAATGTTGGTACGAAGGCGTCTTATCTTTCCATAACTCATATGGAGTTTTATTCATTTTCTTTCGAGGTATCCTATTTAATAGGTAATTACTCGTCAAGATAGCTTCGCCCCACATATTTGGCGATAGACCTGAACTCAGTAACATCGCATTCATCATCTCTTTTAATGTGCGATTCTTTCGTTCGGCCACTCCGTTTGATTGAGGTGAATACGGGGCGGTCAATTCATGGACAATACCATGTTCCACACAGAAGCTCCCAATTGGCGCTTCGTATTCTCTACCTCGATCACTTCTCAATCTTTTAATTTTCTTACCGAGTTGCGTTTCAACTTCGGTTTTGTAGAGAACGAATTTCTCTAATGCTTCGTCTTTGCTCTTAAGCAAATAAACATAGCAATATTTGGTGCAATCATCAATAAATGTTATAAAATATTTATTGCCACCACGTGTTTGAACGTATTTCAAATCACATAAATCGCTATGAATCAATTCAAGCGGTTCGGTACTTCTTGCTACCGAAGGGAAAGACGATCTCGTCATTTTTGCTTCAACGCAAATTTTGCATTTATATTTCGAATTAATTTCGAATGTTGGAATATGGTCTATATTAATTAATCGACGTATCGATTCAAAATTAACGTGACCTAATCTACCGTGCCACAAATTGGAAGATTCAGTCAAGTAAACGGAAGAACGTTTTTCATTCTCATTTACAATAGTCATTACATTCAGCTTGAACAAACCATCACAGGCATAACCTTTACCAACAAACACACCCGACTTAGACAATATCACTTTGTCAGATTCAATAACAATACGAAAACCGTGTTTGTTCAACAAGAATCCCGATATAAGGTTCTTGCGAATTTCCGGTACATACAACACATCTTTCAGCGTTAGTATTTTTTCGGACGTCATCTTGAGCATCACGTTCCCTTTTCCTTCGACGGTAGCAGCAGCCGAGTTGCCCATGTAGATCTTTTCTCCTTCAACCGGCTCACAGGTAGAGAAGAATCTACGGTTCGTGCACACATGACGTGTAGCACCGGTATCGATCCACCATTCTTGTGGATTCGACCCAATCATGTTTACCTCCGAAACCACCGCGACGAGGCTCAAGTCCTCAACTTCTTTGGTGATGTCTTTCACCATATTGGCCTCGTGGTGCTTCTTTGGAAGTCGACAGTCCGACGACTTGTGGCCTAGTTTGCCACAATTGAAGCACTTTCCCTTGAACTTATAGTTCAGCTTAGCGACGCCTCCGGTCGCCCCAAGTTTCGCTTTGGGTTTAACCGCGCCTTTGCCCTTTTTAGAGCTATGCTCCACCACGTTTACTTTCGGTTCAGACGAGCTCAATACTCTCTTTTTCGACCTTTTGTTGTCTTCTTCGATTCGAAGTCTAACAATCAGATCCTCCAAAGACATCTCCTTGCGCTTATGCTTGAGATAGTTTTTGAAGTCTTTCCAGCCCGGCGGCAGCTTTTCGATAATAGCTGCAACTTGGAAAGATTCACTCAGAACCATTCGTTCTGCATGGATCTCGTGCAAGATCAACTGGATCTCCTGCACCTGACTGATCACAGTCTTGGAATCGACCATCTTATAATCAAGGAACCGTCCGACAACAAATTTCTTTGTGCCGGCATCCTCAGTTTTATATTTCCGGTCTAACGATTCCCACAATTCCTTAGCCGTAGCGACCGCACCATACACGTTGTACAGAGTATCGCTTAGGGCATTCAGAATATAATTACGACACAGGAAATCAGAGTGTTTCCATGCATCAACAGCGATTACGACCTCAGCATTCGTCTCGCCGTCGTTCACCTTAGGCTCGACCTCTTTCAGGTATGTTGCTAGGTTCAGCGTGGTGAGGTAGAAGAGCATCTTCTGTTGCCATCTTTTGAACGTCGGGCTGTCCCCGTAAATTTCTCCGGCTTCTCCAGGTGGTTAACCGGTACGTTTGGCTTCGTAACCACGGGTATGGCAGTGGGGATAAAAGTAGCAGGGAGAACGTCAATGTTTCTTTCGTTTCCCGTAGATTCTTGGTTGTTGAGGAACTCCACGTAGTCTGACATCTTCGCGGGATCGTCGATCTATTTTAAGATTGTTGGCTGGGAAATAAAAATATTCGAAGATTGTGTAGCACACAATTTCCTTAAAATAGATTCGCTCCCTCACGTATGTGCTAGAGGTTCACGAGCGTCTATTTCCCAGGATACTTCGAAAAAAAACACGGCGTTCGTTTAGCACAAAAACGACACCGACTACGAACGGAACAAGAAATATAGCAGAAATAATATTTGAGGAATATTTTCTTATTTATCTTCTTTTAATTCTTGTATATTTGTTGTGTTTTTTTCCTTTGAATTAATGGCCTATTTATAGCCAAAATTTTGTAATAAAAAATAATTTTTTTTTTTTTAATTATGATGGAATCACACGTTAGTTTTGAGTTGAAGAGTGGTTAAAAACCCACTCATTTTGAAAGCCACCAATCCCAACTTCTAGAAGTTGGGCCTTCTAGAAGTTGGGCCTATTGGGCCAAAACCGAAGCCCGATAGCTTAGTTTGAAAGCCCAAAGCCCAAACCAAAGCCCAATAGCTTAATTTAAAAACCCAAATTCTCATTCAAATAAATACTTTACAAAATTAAATTATTTAACATGAAACAACAAAGAAAAGATAGACATAACAAGCGATTCAAACCTTTAGTCATGATTGAAGTGCTCGCGACAGCAGCGACGATGGGAAATTGGAACGGCGACGTTCGAAAATTCGTGCGAGCGAGCGAGCTAGCGTCGTTTGCGTGTCTATTGACTGGCAAAAATAGGTTGAGTGGCCGACTATATGTAGGTAGTTCTAGTGCGGGCCTGGCCCGATAAACTACACCTGATTTAAAAAAGATCATTGCTCTGCTTGAAGGCCTGAATAAATACCCAGTATAAAATTATTTTATGGGAAATTCCATATGGTAACCTCTAATTTTCGACTTTTCCAGTTGGTAACCAAAGTTATTTTCCGATTCCGATTGGTAACCTCGAGGTTTCGACTTTTCCAGTTGGTACCCAAAGTTTGTTTTCGATTCCGACTGGTACCCCTGAGGTTTTATGAAATGTAATTAGATACCCCTGAATTACCAAATATTGGATTTAAAATACTTAAAATAATCAGAAATTCAAAATAAATTATTTCTTTTATTAAAAAAACTAATTTTAATTACAAAAATAGTATATAGTTGGGAAAATTGTAAATATTTTTAAAAATAGAAAAATATATTTTCCGAATCCCGCACGAACATTGAGATCGAAAATCGAGCATTCATATCAAAAAATATATTTTTATCATGGATTATATATTTTTACTATTATTATCGATTACCATGAGAGATCGTGAGTAAAGTAAAAAACCAATTGAAACATTGTGGATTTGGAGTTCGGAAAATATAATTTTCTATTTCTCGATTACATTTTAAAACATTTTAGAAACATTTATAATTTTTCCCAACTATATACTATTTTTATAATTAAAATTAATTTTTAAATAAAAAAAATAATTTATTTATGAATTTCTGATTATTTTAAGTATTTAAATCCAGTTTTGGTAATTCAGGGGTATCAAATTACATTTCATAAAACCTCAGGGGTACCAGCCGGAATCGAAAACAAGCTTTGGGTACCAACAGGAAAAGTCGAAACCTCGAGGTTACCAGTCGGAATCGAAACAAAGCTTTGGGTACCAACTGGAAAAGTTGAAAACTCGAGGTTACCACATGGAATTTCCCTTATTTTATTAAGCCCTATATAGTTTATCTTATCCTATTTAACTAGTTTATTATATCGGGCTTAACGGGGTATTGAATTAATTGCGGGCTTAAAAAGATAAACCAAACACAATATGTTAGATATTATTTATATTATACTTCCTCCGTCCCGGCTATTTCTTCCCAAATATTAGCGTGCACGGAGATTAAGAAATCACATTAGTTTAATATTGTAGTATACTTTTGAGATTATAGAGAGAGAAAAGTAATTAGAAGACACGCAAATCAAGAAGACTTTTTTTAATATTAATGGTGTAATTAGTTTAATTAGTGGATAATTTTTTGCCAAAACTAGAAATGGGAAGAATTATGTGGGACGCTCGAAATAGAAAGATGAGAAGAAATAATTGGGACGGGGGTAGTATGACATAATATTGGATAGCAAACGGGCCATCGAACAATAATCAATGCCGTTATATAACGTCACTTAGGTCCATTTGGATATTAATTATTTACTTTAACAATATACATACATAGAAGTAAATTAATCTCGAATATGAATGACCATTCATAAATAACGTTATAAATCGGCTCAATATTTTAAATTGCGAATTTTGAAATTTTGATTAGTAGGTGTTTGTTGGACGTAGAAAATTCGAACAGGTGATATTGTTCAACTAAATAAAGATCGAATATCTTTTTTTTTCTTGTACAATGCAATTTCAGTGAAAGTATGTTACTATCTCTCAATAGCCAGCCGTGCACACATGATGTACGAATAATAGTTATAAACAAATAAAATTTGTGGTTGAAAAATCGAATAATAATTACATTAAATTATGTTATAGTATAATAAAAATATAAATTGTTGCTCTAGTATTATGTTGAGTAAACGAGTTTTATGTAGAACATGTATTGATATATTTTCATCAATTCATTAAAAATTAAAATTATTTTTATATTTTTAAATACATGAATCTCGTATAATTATATAAATGCTGTCACGTGTCCAATAATAATTAATTGGTTAAAGTTAAAATATAAAAGAAACATTAAAACTAACCCACCGTCACCCGTAATTCGTTAATAACTACCCACTATAATACATAAAATTTAGTAATTTTATTAATTCACAAATATATTATGCATTGCACGGGTAAAAAAACTAGTATTTTATTATGTTATTGTCTTCTTTGGCGATATTTGTTAGTTTTTATGTAAAATTTGTGTGTTGTTGTCTACATGATATGGGAAACCCTGATCTTCCACGGGAACTCAGATCCAAGTATGGCTAATCTGTTATCCCTCATCTACAAATCAACATAAGAGCATTTCCAACTGGTACTTTATTTGTGTAAAACACATAAATAGAGTACGTCTCTACTTCAATTTGACTCTATATGTAACATTAATATTATGTTGATTAGCAGAGATACTCTAGATAAGTTTCAACACAAAAATAAAGTTGTAGTTTTTATTTATTTATATATCATATTTTTTTATATTTAAAATATTTGATATTTTTCTTATAATAGTAAAGTAAAGTAATATTAATTTCTTTTATTGATATTTTTCTTTTAATTTAAAATTATAATTAAAATGCTAATTTTATAATGATTTAATATTAATAATTTATATTACCCTTTTAATCATTATAATATAAAGTTTAATAAGTCAATTATGATAATAATATATAGGAATTTGATTTTTAGTATAAAAATAGAGTTAATGAGTTGGAGTAAAAATTTGTGTAGAATATAGAGTTTATGGGTTGGAGTTTAAGCATTGGAGCAACTGTATTATTGTGTAAAATTAACTGTATTTTTATATTGTGTGTTGGAGATGCTGTAAGAGGCGAATTAGTAGGATTTATGATGAAGATTGGTATAAGATGATATATCCAATATTGAAATATCTCATTATCATCATTCATCACACCTACTTCAAATTATTATTGTATTGCCAACTGGACTCGGTTTGTAATGGAGGCCCATTTTGAAATCCATCTATAGGGCCCAAATAATATGGTAGCACATCATCATTGTATTTTTTAAGGGGAATTTATAGAAAATACTCATTTATATAAAAAATTAGCAAGTCAGTACCCTGTCAGAATTTTTTTATAGGTCAGTACCTATTAGAATAAATTTTTTCCACATTGTTACCTGTTCCGCCACAAGTACGTCATGGAATACATTTAGGTACCATAGAGAAACGTATTGTGGTACATAATACAGTGAGAAAATGGTCCTCATATAACACATTAAGGTACCATACAGAACGTATATAAGTACCATATGTGAGTACCATATAAACGCGTGACGTGGTACGTAATACACATAAAAAAGATACGTCAAGACTGAAAAAATGGTACACACAATCGAACGAGTAATTATATAAAAAATTTTATGACGGGATACTGACTTGTAAATTTTTTTATATAAATGAGTATTATTCACCCTTTTTAATGGATCCACCTAATTAAATGAAGCAATTTATTATTAATTAAATGAAGCAATTTATTATAATATGAAAAAGTGTTAAAATCACAGCGTACAGCTTAGCTAACCTCAATTTTATTTTTCTTTTCTTTGATTGTATCGTGGCTAGGAATTTGAACTCAAAACCAGCTGCCATCAGACCACGGTATTGAATGATCCCATTATTAAAACCATTAAGCGTCACGTAAATCCATGGTTATTTACTACAACAATATTTAAAACTAAAATAAAAATCATCAGTTAGACAGAATTTGAATTCCGTCCTTTATTAAGATGTTTTCCTTTTTTTCTGTTGATTGCACTTAGATTGGTTTAAAGGACGGTAAACTAATGAGAGAAATCCGTTGGCAGACCAGATAGAGAATAAGGACAAGATGCAATAAAGTGCATTTTTCAGGAAGTAAAATATTACATATATATATATATATATATATCCAGCAGAACAAGGTACACAAGCAATTTGGACAAAACAATACCATTTGCTTGAATCGAAAACCGAAGCTTGAATATAGAAAACCCAAACTGCCCAAAGTCCTCGCTTTTATAATTCGCGGGATCCTTCTCCTTCAATGAAACTCAAGATTGAGGCAAATCAAGAACATAGCTTCCCAGAGATCAAAGGTCGTTGAAATTTACCGCTGGGTCTTTCCTTAGTAAATGCTCTATAATCCTTCTTTCTAATTTGAGTTGAAATCTCCTTCGATACCTACGTTACCTTCCAGCTTCGTAAGATTAATGTCAAAGGGTTTTCTTTTTTCTTTTCTGTATTTCCTTTTGTTCTGTGAGAAAAGAGGCGAGTATCGTTGTTGAATCGTTGCCTATCTGCCTTGTAAGCAGCTTAATCTTAATCAAGTTTCTGTTGTCGCCTGCACTTGAATGATCTGATTGTAAGCTTACTTACATGAGAGATTAAATGGTAGGTCGATGGATTCATCTCACTTTGTCAGTCAAAGACTTCATCTTTAAGAGTTTGAAACTCATACGCAAATGCTATTTTGTAACTTGCAGCAGATGTCTGCAATTACTTCACCTTCGTCCACTTACAAATGATGCAATAACCCCCATCCGATGCAGGGATTTCGACAAACTTAGAACGCTCTTGCGAGAAGGCGCTCATCGATACTCGACAACAATGTCTATGCTGAACAAGTTGAAGCTAATAACGGTCGACGTCACGGGCACTTTGATGGCCTACAAAGGCGAGCTCGGCGACTACTACTGCATGGCTGCAAAAGCCGCCGGGCGCCCTTGCCCAGACTACAAAAGGGTGCACGAGGGTTTCAAGCTCGCCTACACGGAGATGGCGAAGAAGCACCCGTGCTTTGGCTTCGCCGAAAAGATGCCCAACATCTTGTGGTGGAAGACTTGCGTCCACGATTCTTTCGTCAGGGTGCGAATAGACGACGACGCGAACTTCTTAATTTCCCTTCCCTAGTTTTTTCGCTGCTTATTTCTTTGCGATCCTTATAATAGGCGGGATACGATTACGACGATGAGACGTTTGAGAAGATATTCAGGCGCATATACGCGACGTTCGGGTCCTCGGCGCCTTACAGCATATTCCCAGATTCGCAGCCGTTTTTGAGATGGCTGAGGAGGAGCGGCGTTATGGTGGGAATTGTAAGCAATGCGGAGTATAGGTATCAAGACGTGATCCTCCCGGCTTTAGGTTTGCATAAGGTATGTAAAGATTCTTACATACAGTCGTATGTAAGAACGCAGTCTTTTGTGCCACCAAATACTTTGAGTGAGCATGTCACACATGGACATGTCCAAGAATGACTTACCTGGTTGGTGTAGTTTTGCTGGCTATTACGCCAACCCAGAGTTAAAAATCTTGGTGTCTTGTTGTTATCAGGGATCGGAGTGGGACTTCGGCGTCTTCTCGGGCCTTGAAGGCGTGGAGAAACCCGACCCTAAAATGTACGAAATAGCCTTACAGAGGGCTGGGAACGTGGCGCCCGAAGAAGCCCTTCATATCGGGGATAGCATGCGCAAAGACTATTTGCCGGCGAAGAGCATAGGGATGCACGCACTATTGTTGGATAGGTTTAAGACGCCGGACGCTGAGGCTTGGAGGAAATCCGGCGCCGTCGTTTTGCCCGACTTGGTGGCCGTCCAAGACTGGCTTTCTTCGGAGAAGGAAAAGTCGCTGGAGGCAGATTATTAACCTGTGCATCTCTTGTTTTTCTTCTAACTTATAATGGTTGAGTTTCTTTTCGCTCTTACATCGGAATTTGCTCGATGTTTTCGCAAACTCTAGATTTCTTTCTAGAATCCATTTTGCATTGATATCATACTTCGAGCTATCGTTTACAGTGATTTTGTTGACATACAATAATCTGAAAATAGGGATACATACAACGTAAGTACGCAGGGTATGAGATTGTCTACGTAGGTGTTGGCGGCGTTGAGAATCGAAAAAGCGCAAGAAAATGAGATATTTGCTTATGGTGCTCACGGTGGTTGCTCACAGTAGGTGGGCATCATAGCATATCTCTCTCTCTCTCTCTATATATATAATATATATATATATATATATAATATATATACATATATATTAAACGTATGGTGGTTTGGGGTGGTATGTACTCTATTATGGGTTTGGAGTTTGAGACGGTGAAAAATAATGAGCAATAGTAGAACCCTTTTTCACTGTGTTGGCCGGCAGGAGCGATGCGCGCACTTGTGCTTGAATTTCTGGTGGCAATTCGTTCAATACGCTGTGGTCGATTTCGTCGACTCGGTATCCCCATGTTGAGTTGTTGCTGCTATTACAACTTCCAAGCTCATTTACGTCCAAACTGCACGAGGTAGCGGCTGGCACGGTCTTTTTGCGCTGATTTTCTTGAAGCGAGATGCCTTGGGAAAGATGATTACCAAACGGCAATGTCATGAGTTCTTTCGTAGGAAAGGGAGACATGAACTCGATTTGTTTGTGTTGCAGTAAACATCGAAAGCAGATATAAATTACCAGAAGATGTTCCACTGTTCGCAAGCGTTTGTCCAGGGTCGCAGCGTTGATTGCTATTGCTGAAAAACCTTAAGATGGACGACGTTCCCTGCTACAACAGTTAACAAAACAGCGCTCGTCTTAGTCATAATCGTCTTATTCATACCACAATAAAAATAAAGGGTTGCATGGAAAAGTGGAATCTTCACTACAGATGCTGCTACTGAACATTATTAACTTCGGTGTTGGAATTAGTAGAAGAGATCAGACATATTTGGTTGTTGCTGTTGTTCAGCAACAGATAGATCACCTTTGGTTTTTCCAGTTTCCTTTTATGTTTCGCTGGTTTCGAACCAGGTTGGCTGATATGAATCTTTGATGAGACCGAGCCCTTTTCAACACCTAATTGGGAAACTATCGTGAAATATTGAGGAAACAGTAGAACCGAAGAACTAAAAAAATTAGCAGGGTGAAGAAGTTACGTAAGGGCATTTCTTCTATAAATGCATCTTGTTGCTCTTCCATCCTAAGGAAGGAAGGAGAATGGTTATCATTGAACTCTGGGGTACAAGGCGCCACCATCTGAAAGGCGAAACCAAAAGTTAGAAATACATCAATAACAATTATAAGAAGTGTCATACAGCTCCATTTTGCAACAAACGAGTGTTCCTGTTGTCGAATAAAAATTATGACAAACGCTTAAAATGACCTTATTAGCATTTTTCATCATTAAGCTTGAGATGTGAAAGTGAAACAATCGATGTTTTGTAGATATTGCAAGCCCACAAACCTTTCGGCGGCTTTGATTCCTTTCTGAACCTGGCATACCGTCATGAACGCAGCCAGTTTCATCCTTAGAAGCATAAACTATTTGATTAGACAAATGAAGTTCTTCGCAGGTCTCATTACCTAAGCCTGAAAAGGCACATGTCCCAACAATTCCCAGACATTATGGTTCGGGCAAAACATAGCAGATAGCATTATAACATCAACCTGAATCACCAAAGATAGAACCTGAAGATAGTAAACACGTGCCATTTCCATGTGGTGTGTCATTTAATTTTGAACTAGTGGAAGCTTCATTTTGGTTCTGGAAGTAGTCCAAGATTGAGTGTGTTCCCTGGGAGCAGATTTCAAAACAGCACAGAAAATCAAAATCTAATAAGCTCATAAGGTGGAAGTGAAAACAAGCACTCTTGACTCACAGAGGGTACTGCAACGATTTTGCTAGCCGATACAGAGAGACCAGTGATAGCCCACTCATGAGGCTTGTGGTCCTTCGTTGGGTATGCGCCAATATATTCACGCAACCCAGAGTTAAACAAGGTGATGGCATCTTCTTGAATCTTGCAAACGCCATATCGTAATGGACATGACTTTGATGGAAATTTTTTATGCGACTCCGAGTCGTTCAGCTGCATGATAAAATATGTGCAAATGAGATCTGAATAACCCTTCTTTAAACCAGCTGCTAGAGAAAGGAAGACCTAAACTGGCCACTTCTAATAGATTAGCTATTGCGTGCATCAAGCAAAAAACTTGATTGAACTGGCAAAAAGACCTTGTATGCACTTGCATGGAGTGTTAGTGTACGAGCCATACGTTTATTTTGCTCCAGATCACTAACAAGACGTTCACTCAACTCTTCGCAGAGGTCCTTAAGCCACTTCTCAACCTAGGAATTTGGATGTCAGTGAAATAACAAGAAACAGAACATAAAGTAAACATGGCTAACGATTTGTTAGAAAGCAAACTATGTTTTGTATATGTCTAAACCACTATAAGTATGTACCAGACTTTGTTCACTAGTTGAGTAGCATAATTCACTAAACCACATACCGAGGAGACATTTTTAAGGGCTTGGGGTCCGGGAAATGTCTTCCCAGAACCGTGACTCTTGGGAAGAAGGCGGCCCTCAACCTCGTCGCCGCATATTCCTCTAGCAATATTCCATAACCACGTGCTGCAAGGAAAAATAATTATACATTTATCACTTCAAAAACACAACGCAATCATGAAAAAACATAAGCACAGAACAGGACAGACCCGGTATTCTTGCCATAGCGCTCTTGAAGCTTCTCCATGGAAAACTGCAGTAACTCCCCCACAGTACTCATACCAAGTTCAACCTGCAATGAAGTTCCAAGCTTTCCACCAAGCTGTTTCCTGCATATTCATCACATAGATCATCAATCATTAAAGCAGAAAAACTAAATTTCATTACATGAAATTCAATAAAACTCCACATACATTTTCTTTATGGGCAGAGATTCAAGCAAGTTCTGAACAGATGGGAAAGGTACCACGGTTTGCTGAGCAGGCTTATTCATACCACTGGATAGCTTTGCCAACATCTTGATCACAAATGACTAACTATTCAGATACCAGAAAGAAACTATTTCTGCACACTTGAATATATTTTATCAAAGAAACCGTGCATATCCACACAGAGGGCACAGGCACCACACACCTTATTATGAGCTATACCAGCAGAGCATGTAAACTCGGTTTCTTCTAGAACTTTCTGCCGGAGTTCCGCAACAATTAGGGCACCACAAGCCAATAACTTATCACGGCGATCCGAATCACTTGTTAGAAACCACTCTCTCGCTGATTTTGTAGGGTCAGTTTCATCCTGCCACATAACAATCCAAATGTCGCAGCTCCTTATACTAAATCAAAAGAGCATGCAAAACAAGACTGAAAGAACAGAGACATTTAGATGGTACGTCGACAAAAATTGCTGTCCATCTTGTTCCGATGAAATGTAAATCCTTCGTAGAATTTAATCACTAGCTGGCTATGACAGGTCACATACATAATACAACTCATAAGATGACTTTATATCCCCAAACGTCCACTCTTTCATGGTTAGAGTAACCTCAAAACCATCATCACATGCTTGTAATAATTTGTCTTGTATGAAACAGATAACCAGAATAAAAAGTAAAAGAAGCCTCCTACCACTTGCAGCCCCAATATATGCGACCTGAGAGCTTCTTCCCCAATCGATTCCAGACTCTCAGGAGGGTGGTCAACTAGCATTTGTTCTGCAGCTTCAGTAAGGTCAAGATAAACTTCATCTATAGATGCACGTTCACACCGACCCATTCTTGAAAGGATAGATACCACCTAAGAATATACCAATTCACTCAGGGCATTCGTGTATGGATACCAAATAATGTATACATGCTTAATTTATGACAAACCTCTGAGCCAGCATTTCTATAAACACTCAGATCTGCTTTTCCACGCGCTACAGGAACTTGAACGAGATGAATATCAGGACAAACTTTCTTCGCTTCGTCGCCTCGCATTGAACTTAAAGCAGCAAATAATCGTGGCAGCTCAATAAAATTGCATATATAAGTAAAAGTCGGGCAAGGAGTATTACCGTTTGACTCCATATTTACGAGCCTCATAACCCACAGCAATAAGGCCTCCACCTTTCCAGGAATTATACTGCACTACAGCAGTAGGAAGACCTCTCAAAGCAGGCTGTTTACGCTGCTCAACTGAAGAAACGTCTCGAGGCAGAATTAGAACGTAGAACTTACCAAACACTCAATTACCTCGTATCAGTACAAACGAATTCTATGAATCGCAGAAAGAAATCGATTCTCCCAATTCTGTGAACCAAACTTGTGGAGAAATTCATAATCGCGTTCTAAGCGAGAGACAGAAGTTTGATACCTTGAACATAGAAGCAATCCATGTCTACATGAGCAATAACTCTGGAATCGGATGACTCTGGTCTCCACACCGGCATCAGCCTTCCTTTACGAGTAGCAGCTGTATCCCTCACTTCTTCCCGCCTCTAATTTCTTCACGCAATACGCTTGGCGTTGTTTGCCAACTGGTTGAGAATTGAGGATGGGATGAGCGTCGTTCAATAAATAATATTTATTTTAAAATGTAGCACTAAATTTCGAAACTTAACAAAGAAAATCTGATAATTTATCGTGTTTCTTTGTTTTCTAAAAATATATTTAACCATTCTTCATCGTTTTTTTGCCTTTTTAATTAAAATAGGGGTATTTTAACCCAAATTAGCTAAAATAGGGCTACTTCGACAGAAATTAATAAAATCGAGTGAAACGTGGTTATTAACAGCGACGCCGCATCCATTGCCCGCGACGATGACGTGGCAACGACGATGGGCTTCGCGCGGGCCTGATTGGGCGGGCCTGATCGGGCCCGATATTTGAAAATCGAGCCTGACTTTTAAATTAAAATTGCATGGGCCGATCGTTGGCCCAGTAAATAGGCCGTCGCGCTTATTAGGCGCGACGTCGCTGTTAATAGCCGCGACGACGTGCTTAATAAAGGCCGCGAGCTCTTCTTCTTCCTCCCCATTTCTCCTCTTCTCCTCCCAACCGATTCCGGAGATTTACAGCGGCGAACGACGGCGGCCAACACCACGTGATAGATCCATTCTTCCTCGTCATCGTCGATTAAGTTTTTTTTGGGTATGAAACTCCTAATTTGTTTAAATCTTGATTTTGATGTTTCGTTAAATTTCGTCGAATTCTTGCGTTTAAGTTTGTGTTTTTTGGTATAATATGTGCTTTACATATTGTGGGTTGTTTAATAGATTGATATAACACACTAATTTACATAATTGATTCGATTTAGAAATTTCCCCTAATTTCGAAACCTAATTTTGAAATTAGGGTTTCTAGGTTATTTGATTCGTTTGTTAGTACACGAGTCAATTTATGTGTTTGTTTATTGTTTTTTGTTGCGATATTGACTTTGAAACGCTAATTTAGGATGGATACGAACGAATATTACGGTCCGATCGATAGATCACTTTTGATATTCCGGAGTCATCGTTGTAACGATGTACTATCCAACGCTGATGGTGCCCTCGACACACCTTTGACCGTTAGGGGTTTGGAGAGTGTCATCTGGGGTAAGCTTTCACGACCGGTGCGGTTGCACGGTCGTGTTCTGGAGAGGTTGGATACTATGTCCTTCTACGGCGTGTATAGTTGTGGATCTCAGAAGTTAGATCCACACTTGATCACGGCCCTCGTAGAGAGGTGGAGGAAGGAGACGCATACGTTCCACTTGCCTGTGGGTGAGGCCACCGTCACTCTTGAGGACGTCGGTGTGCTGTGGGGACTCCCCGTTGATGGTCACTCGGTCAGTGGTGTTATCCAGCACAGGACGCAGGATCAGTGGCTCGATTACTTGGAGGAGCTGACTGGTTACAGACCTGCTGTGGGGGCGTACACCGGGACGAAGGTGTCGCTGAGGAAATTTGCAGACTGGCTAGAAGCCAACGAGATCGATGATCACAGCTCAGATTATGAGGTCGATCAGCGGGCACGTGCATATGCGCTATTACTCATGGGATCGGTTTTGTTCCCCGACTCCAGCGGCAGCTCGACGTCCATGACCTTACTCCCGTTGCTCGAAATTGGTATCGCGACGAATTCGTCGATAACCGATGGATTGAAGACTATTCTGTATGGTGTTTGATCCGTGTATGATGACCGCCATAATAAACAACTATTTGAATTTTTCTATACACCATATTGGATATGTATGAAATTTTATGAATTGATAATCGAAAATCTAGCGGCTTTAAATAGGGGAAAAAGCCGCATTTATTAAAGGCGACGTCGCGGGCAATAGCCGCGACGACGCGTCCATTCACAGCGACGGTGACCCATTATCGTATGGGCCGTCGTTAGTGGGTCGTTAGTGGGTTTAGTGGTGGGTTTAGTGGCCGTTACTGTGTCTAGGTCAAACGTCGCGCTTATTAAACGCGACGTCGCGTCCAATAACTGCGACGCGGGCCACATGCGGGCCCAGCCGGGCCCACATGTATTTTCGCGATGATTATTAATTTCCACGTCATCGTCGCTACCAATAGATGCGGCGTCGCGTCTAATAGCCACGTTTCGCTCGATTTTATTAATTTCCACCAAATTAACCCTATTTTATCGAATTTGGGTTAAAAAAACCCTATTTTAATTAAAAAGCCTCGTTTTTTTAGCAGTTAATAACTATATACTTTTCAAAGATATTTAAGTTTAGGAATATCTTTGGGCAAAAACTTTGGGCAAAAACCTGAAATGGTCCCTAATGTTTACCCTGTGAACCAATTTAGTCCCCGATGTTCGCGATGATCAATTTAGTCCCCGATGTTATCGAATTTGAACCAAATTGGTCACTCCGTCAGTCTGAGCGTCAATTTAGACGCAATCGATCACGTGCATTGCACATGACGCCCATCTTCCTAAAAAAATAAAAAATCGATAAAAATAATTAGGGCAAAAACCTAAAATGGTCTCTAATGTTTACTCCGTGGACCAATTTAGTTCCCGGTGTTATCGAATTGAACCAAATTGGTCCCCGCCGTTAAATAGCCGTTAATTTGGATGGAATTTGGATCGGGAATTTTCGTCACTTTCAGTGACATTTTTATCATATTTTATTTTTTCACTTATCTTTACTTTTTACTAAATAAGTATTTTTTATTGTTCATTTTTATTAATTATTATTTTTTTTTCTTTTAACATTTTCTTTCTGTTTTTTGTTTATTTTTTACTTAAGTTATTTTTATTTCATATTGTTCTCTATTTTAATTTATTATTTTAATACATTTTTATTATCATTTTATTTATTGAATTTATTTTATTTGTAATTTAATTCAATTCTCTGTTTATTTTAATTTTAATTTATTAGTATTTTCTTCTTTTTCTTTTCAATTTTTTTCCATTTTTTGGATTTTTTAATTTATTAGTTTTTTCTTTTCTTTTTTTTTATTTTTTTCTTTTATGGATTTTTTTTCTCTTTTGTAATGTTTAATTTATTATTTTTAAGATATTTTCATTCTCTCTTTCTTTTTTATTTGATTTTAATTTATTATTTTTAGATTTTATTTTTTATTATTTGTTTATTTTTTATTTAATTTCTTAGTAATTTTCTCTTTTTTTTGAATTTTTACTCTATTTTTTGAATTTTTCCCCCTTTTGGAGTTTAATTTATGATTATTTTAAGTTTGATCAATCGCATGTCGACACGTGTCAACTTCATCCAAATTAACGGCTATTTAACGGCGGGGACCAATTTGGTTCAAATTCAATAACATCGGGGACTAAATTGGTACTCGCGAAACATCGGTGACTAAATTGGTCCAGAGGATAAACATTGGGGACCATTTTAGGTTTTTACCCAATATTTTTCAAGGACAGGGGTTTCAACACTTAAATACCTAGAGGAATAAAAAAACGAATCAGTCCCCTGTCATAGTAAAGTTTTCTGTAGGTACCTAGTTGAAATATTTTTTACTGATAGGTACCTAACTGACGAAATACCATTATAAAAAGTTATTTATTACAACTTTACCTAGTTTCTTATAAAATGGGTTAATAAAGTAAAAAAACCAGTAAATCTACAAACACACACACACCATCGAGCACAACACAAACACACACAACCTCCACGACTTTCTTCCCCAAAAATTTATATGTGCTTCCCGAATCAAGCGACGAAGCTACTCTCGTCGCAACTGGCCATCACCACCGTTCTAACGCCGCTCAAACTCGTCGCATTCGTTCACCGAGAAGGAAGTTAAGTAAGTTTGATTTTATTAAAAAACGTGCATTGTAGTTGAATCATTCGGTGCGTGTTTGTTATGGGTTGGGATAAATGTTTCAGTTAATGTTCGTAATGATTTTTGCGAGTTTTTTCGAATGGATCGATTTGTTGTGGTCGATTTGGGATTTTTTCGAATGATTTAATTTACTGTGGTCGATTTGGGTTTTTTCCAATGGTTCAATTTATTGTGGTCGATATGAATTTTTTCGAATGGGTCGATTTGTTGTGATCGATTTGTTTTTTTCGAATGGGGTCAATTTGTTTTGTTACTACATGATCATTGTTTTGGACCATCTATTTGGGCAAATTTGTACTCCGTGTGTGAATAAAATGGTACTGCTTCTTTATTACTCGCTAACAGTTTTGCTTTTTGCAGAAATGCCTCCGCGGAACATATCTGATCTTTCTTCCAGGTGCCATCTTGCTCTCTTTCGATCTACCATAAGCAAATTAACGGGTAGAGCATAAGATGACCTGAGCTGCTAGAGCGTTCGTAAGTTTTAACATTGGGCTTAATTCGCCACTGTGTTGCAGTTCTACGTTAATGTCGTTTTTATATTGTGCAGGCTCATTTTCTGACGAATTATTGGGCACGAAAGTATGAGTATTATGTAAGAAGACCGTGGATCTAGAGTTTAAACGGCCCCAATTTGGCAACGTAGACTATGGGGTGCATTCCTCATTAACCATAGAGAAATACGTTGTCGACACCCCAGAGTTCAAGAAATATGGCAAAAAGTCAATCTTTACGCGACGAGCACAGATGTATGCTAGATTTATTTTGTTAATTTTACTTGGTTGTGAGACTGTTTGGAGACTTTGTCTTTTATGTTTATTGTGTAGTTATATGAGACTTCGTCCGTATTTTATGAAGTACCATATATTTTTTATATTAACGTACTTGAGCATAAATAAGGCTCCCGAAAACAGAGGCATAAGGAATTTTATCTATGTATACATATAGAGTACCATAATCTGCAAGTTTACCGTACCATTACGTATATATAGCGTATCATACTAGAATATATGAAGTACCTTATCTTTTATATTAGCGTACCTTATCTTTTACATACATAGTACCATAATCTGCAAGCTTACCGTACTATTATGTATATACATAGCATACCATACCCAGAATATATGAAGTACCTTATCTTTTATAGTAACGTACCTTATCTTTTACATATATAGTACCATAATCTGCAAGTTTACCGTACCATTATGTATATATATAGCGTACCATAACCAGAATATATGAAGTAGTTTATGTTTTATAGTAATGTACCTTATCTTTTATAGTAACGTACCTTATCTTTTACATATATTGTATCATAGGTTTACCGTATCATTATGACATATATAGTACCATAATCTGCATGTATACCGTACCATTTGTTATACCATCGAAAATAAATAGATTCCTAAGCAAATCGCGTAGGGCTGCGTGATTTTGATCAGACCTAACAATAATAAATGACTAAAAAAGAAAAACAACTAGCACATTTAGGACTCACCAGATTGTTCCAAATATGTTGTAAGATGTTCTTGCTTCTATCCTCATATTCTAAATCTTGGAGTTTGAAGGTTTAATCCATGCATGTAAGGCCTAATCACCTAATCTGATATAAAAGATAAAAAATACTCTATATTAGTGTTTTAGGGTGGTTCCTGATGAAAAAATAATTCGTACTACCTCGAAAAATGCTAACCCTAGTATGACGTATCACATATTTAAGGGACGTCGTAGCTTTCTTAATTTTGTAGGGGTATCTATTTTTTTAATTTTTTGCGTAGCTTCTCAGACACGGTTGTAGTAACCAAAATTACATATGGCATCAAACATCTTCTGAAAGGCAACGACATGTCAGAGGAGCCGTCTTTTCCTGATTTATTACCTCGTATGTCAGCTTATGTCCAGTCGTGACAGAAAAATACCAGAAATTGTCTCTTACTTTTTTGACATCAAACATCTTCTGAAAGGCTTTTTTTTTACGATCATGTTACCGAACTCTTACTTCAGTTTATATGGTACCTATTTCTGAAAGGATACCGTACTCTCTGTGGTATGTTTATAGTACCTTATTGTCATATATTATAGTACTTTCTTGGAATATATTACATTACCATTTTATAACCCTATTGCGTATATCGCAGTACCTTGTTGGCATATATTACAGTACCTTGTTGGCATATATTACAGTACTTTATTGGCATATATGTCCCAGTACCTTGTTCGCATATATATTACACTACCTTATTGGTATATATTACGGTACCTTCTTGCATATATTGCAGTACCTTGTTGGCATATATGACAGTACCTTGTTGACATATATTACAGTACCAAATTGGCATATACGACAGTACCTTATTGGCATATGTTATAGTACCTTGTTGGCATATATTACAGTACAAAATTGGCATATATTACAGCACCTAGATGGTACCACTTAGACAAAAAGAATGAGCCATATCCTATTGACACATTTGGACAAAAGAATGACCTACTGGCATCATTTGGACTAAAGAATGTGCCATTACTATACAAAAGGCAACAAAAATATATCGATAAGCGTCGTCGCTTCGTTGATCAATAGTAAGAATGACTCCCTTGTATACTCACAATGCAAATAACGTCCCGCCACCAACCGAACTTGTAGACGGCGTATTTTCAGATAATATGGCAACCTGTATAAATGGTACGTCTGTATAGTTTACAATGATACGGCGTACGCGGACATCTTGATACCGTACAGACACGTACATGTTGAGAATCCCCGAGGGTCCCTGGACCCACGTTCCTAGAACGGCGGAATTTTAAAATTTTACGGGGTTTCCGCCTATCCAAGATCGCTCGGCTACAAACACGAGAACGTATTGACATAAAGAGATAAAGGATCAGCCATGATACCTTATTGAAATCTCTTAACGATGGCTAGCTTCGAATCCTTCGAATCCCCAAGGCGTAGTGCCCCTCTCCTACGCCAAAAGCACACGAACGGGAAGCCTTCTTTGCGCAAGATCATCACGCCGGCACCTTACTAACATCGCAGCTGTTCTTGCATGTGCGGCTAGGCCAAGAACGAACTGCTTGCTGCCCCCGAGAGAGAGAGTGCGAGAGAGAAAGGGGTGAGAGGAGAAAACTCTTAGTTTTCTTTTTCTTTGACTTGTATTTCGAAAAATAGCTTCCACTCACTTTAGGATCTCGAAAATCCTTCTTTATACCTCTTAGGATTAGCCAAAAATAGGTTAAGGTGGGTGGAGAAAAATCCTCAAACCTCCCCTTTTACCAAGTCTTCGTTTTACCAAGTAATGAATTAAAAATTTAAAGTTTATATTTAATTAATTAAATATCCAATACCTTAATTAATTAAAATATCATATTTAGTATATTTTAAATATATAATATCCAATATAAATATGTTTAATATTTTTCGAAATTTTATCTAATAAAAATTCGAAACTTATATATATCCGATATACATTACTTAATTCCAAATTAAACAATATTATTTCTCTAAGAAAATAATAAAGATCTAAATCTAATTTAAATCATATACTAAATATTCAATATCAAATATTTTATTTCAAAAATATATCGTGAGGTGAAAAGACAATTTTACCCCTCACTAGTCAAACTTAGTATTTTCGGCAAATCAAGGTTTTGGCCAAGCCCCAAACCCTAATGTCACAATCTAGGACCTAGCCTTGTCTCTCTCTGATGACGAAGTTGTATCGGTTGCCCTTTTTAAGCCCGACTCTCTTGGTTCGTCTCAACCGGCCCAGGAGGTATCTAGGAGTTCGGTATTCACCTAGCCAGCCCCGTGGTACCGAACAGATCCCAAGTTGAGTACGAATTTGATCTAATCATAATCCATGAACCGACTGTAGATTTTCGTCATACGTATAAACCCTTTACGTTTGTCCCGGTCGAGTGAAAGTCGCGCATAGTCAAACTTACAGAACTCGACTCTATGTCGTTTATGTCGGTGAAAATTCTGAAACTGCACTTCACGATCGTGAGTCAGTTATATGCTCTGGCCAGAGACTTGGATAACTTCCCGCACATTAAACTTGCCATAGGACGTTAAACTCGAATTTAATCGAGACCGTAAATCCCGCTCCACAGTTCAATCGGCAATCACATCAAAAAGTCAAGACCGCATTTCGCCGCTGACCCATGCCACCGGCAAGACGGCCTAGCAAACTAGTGACAAGTCAAGACCTCAAGATCAACCCCAAGTTAACCCATTCGGTCTAAGGTTCATGCATACTGCTACAATCAATCGATCGATCAAGGACAATCCAAGCGTGTGATCGTTCAATTACGAGTCAGTGTACAAATACAGATAATCCCCTGATTCATCTTGTATCATTGTCATGGGCTCCCACTTCCCAAGTGAACGGTTGGCCCAACCATATTGGACCCATCGACAAACAAGTCGTACGTGTCACCAGTCACCCTACTGGAGACTTAGACTTGTGGACTATATTAATATTGTAGTATCTTAGCTTACTTGTGCCCCTTTCTGTCCCCACAGAATCAGTAACTGAACTGCCAATATTTGGGTTTTATTAATTTGTCTTATCCACCCAGACTGCAAGGTGAAATATTTAGACTAATTAATAGTTTGCCTTTTAGTTTATTCATCCAATAATTAATTAATGATGAATAAAGTCATTCCATTAATAGAATTAATCAAATTACATCACTAAACACTACAAAACTAGCAAATTGTCATCGTACTCCCAATCCTCGTACGGCATCTAGGGCATATACCTCAACAGTACAATGGTACGTAATAAAATAACCAATGTTACGTAGTAAACATAAGAAATGGTACGTATTAGCAGTTATCTAAAAATCCAAAATCTCGATGGATTAGCCTCGATAACTATCAAATATCGAGCTCTTAGATTGCATTCAGCTCCCGCATTTGGGCTAACGCTTGACTACGAGTGCAATCTATTAACCAAACTCAAAGCAAAATAAAAGCTTACCTGACGAAATCGAGACCCTAAATCGAAAACCCGACGTGGAATAGGCTCGTCCGTCGTCCGGCGCCAGCACGAGCGGAAGGAGCTCGTCGGCAAGAAGAAATTTTGTCGATGGCGTGATGGAGCTCGAAATTGCAGAGAGAAATAATGTGAAATGAAATTGTAAAATCATTTAATAATGGTAAATTGGTAATCTTAGGGGATTAGGTGCCTATCTGTAAAATGTTTACTGAATATGTACCTAGCTTAAAAAGATTTCTGACAGGGGACTGATTAGGCTTTTAAGTTTTCCAATAGGTATTTATGTGTAGAAAGCCGTCAAAGATATGTTAAATACATGATTTTTTAAAAAACTTTTTCGTATTACCCACCTATCGAATTCAATGAGTTTCATTTAACAAAACATAATTTCGGAAAAATAAAAAATAAAAACTTACAAAACGCCATCTGGTAAACTATATTTAGGGATGGCAACGGGGCGGATATGAAGCGGGTTTGCCAGGACTAGGGTTGTCAACGGGGCGGGGATCCCCGGCCCGTCACTATTTTAAAAATATTCAGTCTATATTATTTACTATTATTTAAACTATATATTATTTATATAATCTAAACTATATTTTAATCATATTTATAATATTTTAATATTATCCAAAGTATACTTTAATATTATTTATCTTATAATAATATTAATTTAATATAATAAGTAATATTTTAATTATCGGGGACGGGGGACACGTGGCGGGGATATCCGCGGGGAAAAATATTCCCCCGTCCCCACCCTGCGGGGGTAGAATAGCGGGGATTCCCTGACTTATTTGGAGCGGATCCCCATGAGGACGGGGAATCCCCGCCCCATTGACAACCCTAGCCAGGACCCGAGACTCGCCCTGTTTATTTTTACCCGAGACCCGCCTCGCCCCGCCTCAAGAAGAACCCACTCGCCCGCCCCGAACGCCGTATAAGTCGGGTCTGCCGAGTCTAACCCGCCAGACCAGGTTGCATTATTTTTTTTAAGTTAAATTCATATATCTTAATATAATTATATATTTATATAATCTATAAATAAATTTCTAATATATAAGTATAAAATATGTTTAAATATATTTAAATAATATATATATTTACATATTTCTACATATATTTATATACCTATATATAAATATTTATATATAAATATGAACTGAGGCTGGTTTTGGGTCGAGTTTCGGGGCGGAGTTGACCAGATCGAGATACGCCCCGGACCCGGTCGAATTGAAACTTTTGGGACCTGTACCCGCCCTGTTACCCGAATAGTGAAAAAATACCCGCCCCAGAGGATTTTAGCGGGTCCGGTTTGGACCCGCCCATTGCCATTCCTATGGATCGCAACGGGGCGGGTATGGATCGGGTTTGACCGGACCCCGGACCAGCCCCGATCAAATTTAAGTGGACCCGGGACCCGACCCACCCCGCCCCGGGCCGGACCCGAACAAACCGCGTCTGGCCCGCCAGACCCGGCTATATTGATTTTTCTTTTTCTTTTTACTTTTTCTTTTCTTTTTATTTTTTAAAAAATAAAATGGAGAAATGCAGTTCTTGAGACTCAAACCCGCAACCTTACGTTTATAATACCAAACCTCTACCATTAAACCAACAGATTTTCTATTCATAATGTTAACAATAACTCTATATAATCCTTAATTACGAAATGAATTATAATATATATTTCCGGGGCGGGTTTCGGGCCGGGTCTCGGGGCGGGGTTCGCCAGACCCGGGATCCGCCCCAGACCCGACCGGGTTTCTCCATTTGAGACCCGGGACCCACCCCGAGACTCGGATATTGGGGAAAACTCGGTTATTTCGGGGCGGGCCTATTTTAGGGCCTCATTGCCATATCTAGCCATTCCTAACTATATTAGGGCAACGGCCTATTTTATAAGACGCTTCTTGCTTCAAGTGTTAGGACCAACCTTGGAAATTGTACAATTTCTTAAAATTTTGTTCTCCACTAATAATAATGTAAGTTTTTACACTTTAGTGTTAAAAGTTGGAACTAATCGCTTCACGCTCTTGGGCCTAATACGCATATATGCTTTAATTAAAATAGCCCATCACCTGCCAAGAACCATGCTATGAGGGTTATGTTGAAACCCTTATAAAGGTTAACTTATCATCACAGTCGATCATTCAACACCAACAGCAACCAACCAAAAAACCCTAAGGGTGTGTTTGGTCTGCGGAATTGGACGGGCAAAAGAAAAGAAAACTGTGATGGTACGCATCGAATCATCGTACGTCACGCTTCACGTGTCGCACCATTATACTTTTCCTTTTCTTTTCCACGTCGAAATCCATAAACCAAACGGAGCCAGAGCTCATTCTCTCCCTCTTGTGTTCTTTACTATTCTGCTGTATTTTAATCATACAGCTATATTTTAGAAGAGCAAATTCTCACTGCTTTTAGTGTGTTGTTTAGATCTGACTTTGGATCATGTATTTACAGTTTTTTGTTTTGCATAAAAATGATTTCTGTACAAAACTACTCTTGAGCTCATTTAAATTGTAGATCTGCTCTTCTTTCATATTTTTACGTGGTATCAGAGCTATAGATTCGTTAATCTGCTCTTGAAACTGTTCGATTTTTCAACCCTAGTTAGACGAAGGTATCAAAAGGTTTTAGGGTTCGAAGAAGTGCGCGTACAGGCTTTGAAAGAGATTCAAAGCTCTGTCCTTATTACTGACCAGGAAGTGATAGATCTTAACAATATTCCTTTAAGGTGTTTTCTTTTGGCTTCGTCGCTTGAATCTGATTTTTTTTTTAGGTGTTTCCGTTCAGATCTAGCGTAACCAAGAAGGACACCAAATCTCTTGTCAAAGACATGTGCCATTCTGAAAGCACTTTGACCAAGTGTTGACGCATAGCCAACAGCTGAGAAATTACTGCCTTTGCTCCAATCGGTCGTTTGGTGATATCTCTCAAACTCCTGTCTCTGCTCTGTAGTACTGCACAAATTGTCATAAAAATTATAACATGTGTTCTGTGTCTCCGCTGCAAATTATCTGTGTCTCTGCTGCATATTATCTGTGCATCTGAAGTGTTGTTTCCATTGTCTCTGTGATTTCAATAAAACAAACTATTAAACATGTATGAGTCTATTTCCCCCATATTGTCTCAAAGGAGGTTGACAATAATAAAAGTGTTCTGTTTTCGAATCATCATGATTCAGCTGTGACAAATATTACCAATATTAACCTCATTGGGAGTGAAAACTATGCTGCCTGGTCTAATTCCATACTTCTTGTGCTCACTAGTAAGAATAAATCTGATTTCGTGCTTGGAAATATAAATAAGCCTACTGATCATGATGCTAGTCTTGAATGGGAACGTTGTAATGCTTTGGTTCTTACATGGTTGTTGAATTCACTTTCTTTAGAACTTAGAAATATGCTCATCTATGCTAAACTTGCTTCAAAGGTCTGGGATTCACTTGAAAAAACATTTAAAAAGGTAGATGGATCTAGATTATATACTTTAAAACAGCAAATTGCTAGTACTAGACAAGGAAGTGATTCGAAGAACTGGCAAATTGCTACCAGACGGACCGAATAACAGCCAACAACCGGAATATCGAAGAACTGGCAAAGTCTAAAAGTAATAGACCGGCCAACAACGGTTGTAATATAAGAGTACTGCCAGTCCAGGAGAAAGGGCAGATGGCAGTACTTAGACGAAGCAGCAGGCATACCGGACGTACCAGAGAGACATGGGATGCCATCAACCGGAAGATCGAAGAATTGTGGCATATCTAAGGAATAGATGGGCTAACAACGGTTGTATTAGATCGGTAGTTTGTGTATCAAAGTTCCTTTGATATAATAAATATCTTTCTGCTTCGTTGAGTTTTGACAATCACCAAAAAGGGGGAAATTGTTAATAACCGATTAAACGAAGACTCAAGACCGGATACCAGTCAGCAGGTCACAAGTACGCCAGAGACCGGATATCAGTCAGCAGGTCACAAGTGCCAGAGACCGGATACCAGTCAGCAGTTTAAAAGCGCGCCAGATACCGGACCAAATAAAATGCCAAGACCGGAGTACAACTACCGGAACTGATAAAGTGCCTAGACCGGAGTATAACTACCGGAACTAATAAAGTACCACGACCGGAGTACAACTACCGGAACTGACAAAGTGTCAAGACCAAAGTTCAGATACCGGATCTGCCACGTGTACAAAGATTCAAAATGATTCAAGGCGGGATATTGAAGACTTCTGCTAAAACATTTAATGCAAGGCTGCCAGGATGAGCCAAGTTGAAGTCAAGTTAAGCTTAAAAAGGAGAAAGCAATTGGCACAGCGCTAGCTGCTATGAAGACCGGACAGTTACTGTTTTGGGTAAAATACGTTTAATGCATAGTCTGGTGCAAGGAGCTATCTCACAACGGCTCCATTCATCAAGGCCAACTATAAAAAGAAGAGAGGCATGATGAAGAAGAAGACTTCACCAATTTCAAGCAAAAATCGAGCATAAGAGTATTAAGACGTTGAGCGATCGAGTAAATCGTTGTAGGTGTTGTCCTCACTGTCCTTAGACTGGTGATCGGCTAGTAAGTGAGTTGTTTTTCCGACGGACTGTAAAAAGCTGTTGAAGTATGTGGATGGTATTATACGACTGCCTAGGTGATTCACTAGATAAGGCTGAGGGCAACTGGGTAGGTTGTACAGTGAGTGTATAACTGAAGTCTAGTGAACCTTCCTTGGAATAAGGGGACACGTAGAAGATTTAACTCCGAACTTCCAGAAACAAACCAGTGTCTTCCTTACACACACACAAGCTAACACATCACACTTATCATCGGTCTTGGTTCAAAACCGACCGACTTGCTTCCGTACAAATCACACTTAGATAAATATCAAGTACCGGTATTAGCCATAACCGGTTAACTACCAAAAAGCGTCAAGCGTTTATTCACCCCCTCTAAACGCGTAAACTGATCCTAACAGTTGATGACATTATTGTTAGTGGTAATGATGTACATGAAATTGATAGGATTAACAATTTGTTGCATAATACATTTGGTACTAAGGATCTAGGACTCTTAAAGTTTTTTCTTGGGATTGAAATTATTCGTACACCTGAGTCATTTATCTTGCATCAAAGAAAATATGTTCTTGAGTTACTTGAAGAATTTGGAATGTTAGGTTGTAAACCTAAATGCACTCGAATGCAACAGAATTTGAAGCTAAGGGATGCTGAAAATGATAAATTTTTCGATAATGTTACTCATTTTCAGAGGCTGCTTGGTAGACTGATATTCTTTGTAACACTAGAGTTGACATCTCATATGCTGTACAATGTCTTAGTCAGTTTATGCACTCACCTAAGGAGTCACATTTTTCTGCAGCTTGTCGCATTTTAAAATATCTGAAGTGCAGTCCTGGTAACGGAATTTCAATTTCCAAAACTGATTATTTTAGGATTAATGCGTTTTGTGATTCTGATTGGGCTGCATGTCCCATAACTCGTAGATCTGTTACAGGATATTGTATTTTCTTGGGAATTCGTATTGTCATGGAAAAGTAAAAATCGAAAGACAGCGTCTACATCTTCAGCTGAAGCTGAGTATAGAGCTATGGCTCAAACTTGCTGTGAGATTATATAGATCATTGGTATTTTTAAAGATTTTCGCATTACTAATATTACTCATGTGAATTTATACTGTGATAATAAAGCTGCATTGCAGATAGCAGATAATCCGGTCTTCCACGAACGGACAAAGCACATCGAAATCGATTGTCATTTGGTTCGACAATATATTACTGATAGAATTATTTCAACTCAGTTTGGGCTTTTTAAATAAAATAATGCCATTTCAATAAATTTAATAAAATGGGGTTATTTCGCCCGAAATTAATAAAATAGGGCAAAACGCGCCCAATAAATGCGATGCCGCACCTATTAGGCACGACGATGACGTGGCACGAATAAGGAGGCTTCTGTTTATTTCTTTTGTATGCGTCGCACCCATTAGGTGCGACGTTCACTTCTTTTTTTTTTTTATTTTAGTTTGTTTTATATTTATTATTTATAAAATTCACCAAATCATAAAATCATCGTTATTTCATGTGATTTACATAATAAAAATCTATAAACGCATCTAATTTATTGTTTGTTCGCGACGATTAAAATGATATGCATATCTTATATTTTTCGATAATAAAAAATATTGATTGAATGGATGCTTTTAGTTAGTTTTTTATTGATTTCAATTTTGGAACGTTGCAAAAACATGTGATTATATAGGAGAAGGGTCGCAATCCCGAACTGAAATATAATTAATAATATAATTTTACTATGATAAAAAAAAGTTGATCCAAATGTATAAAGTTTTCAATGTTTAATTTGTTTTGGTGCACGCACGCTTCTACGATAGGCATATAGTTACAGTATGCTAATTGAAAAATGAATCTAGACTTGTGATGCTATAAAATAGCATGTTTTTTTAAGTAATCAAAATAAAAAAAATATTTTTGATTATCGAAATATATAAGATATGCATATCATTTTAATCGTCGCGAAACAAACATAAATTAGATGCGTTTATTGCTTTTTATTTTGTAAATCAGATGAAAAAACGATGATTTTACGATTTGGTGGATTTTATAAATAATAAAATATAAACAAACTAAAATAAAAAAAGTAAACGTCGCACCTAATGGGTGCGACACATATAGAAATAAACAAAAGCCTCCTTATTATTAGGCACGACGTCGCATTTATTGGGCGCGTTTTGCCCTATTTTATTAATTTCGGGCAAAATAACCCCATTTTATTAAATTACCCCATTTTATTAAATTTTGATTGAAATTCCATTATTTTACTTTAAAAGCCCTCATTTTGTGTCTTCTACTGACCAATTAGCTGACGTCTTAACAAAGGCCCTTGGAAAAGAGGCACACATTCGTCTTTGCAAGAAGCTAGGAATGTTCGATGTACTCGGTCCAAGAAGCGAGGAGGGGTGTTAAAAGTTGGAACTAATCAATATGGGTTTCACGCTCTTGGGCCTAATACGCATATAGGCTTTAATTAAAATAGCCCATCACCTGCCAAGCCCGATGCTATGAGGGTTATGTTCCCTTATAAAGGTTAACTTATCATCACAGCCGATCATTCAACACCAACAGCAACCAACACAAAACCCTAAAAGAGGTCATTCTCTCCCTCTTGTGTTCTTTACTATTCTGCTGTATTTTAAGCATACAACTATATTTTAGAAGAGCAGTTCTCGCTGCTTTTAGTGTGTTGTGTAGATCTGACTTTGGATCTTGTATTTACAGTTTTTTGTTTTGCATAAAAACGATTTCTGTACAAAACTGCTCTTTGAGCCCATTTAAATTGTAGATCTGCTCTTCTTTCATATTTTTACATTTAGTTCATTTAATCCACTTATTCAACGAAAATTATAAATAAAATTAGTTTTATAATTTATGGTTGAAGTTATTATACCCTTGACTTTACCACTTATAAATAACAAAACTTCTAAATTTATCATATTAACCTAGACAGATTAAAAACCTACATAAATTTACTAATAAATGTGTAGAATTAAATTAAATAATAGTTATAAGGTGACTTGAAAGAAATAATTTAATAAATAGGGTTATAAAGCCTTCAAAATTATCTACAAAAATTTATAAATAATGGAGAGGAAGTAATTGGGGGGGGGGGGGGGGGGGGGTGAAGTGAGACGCATAGGTTATTACAGGTAATTGCTTTTGCTCGAGAGAGTGAGCTGAGCTGAGCTGCCATGGGAATTGGATAGAGTACTCAGTACAGTGGACGAGTGGACGGAGTATATATACAGCTAAATCGCACACTCGACAAATTTATAGCTGATTTTTCTATTCCCATTTATTCGTTATTATTTCTTATTTAATCAGAAATATAACAAGAAAATATCTTTTCTTTTTCCTTCAATTCTTCATCAGATTTTTTTAGTTATCTTCAATCTTTCTCCCTCTGATTCGAGAGCAGATTATAAACATTCCTCATGTCCCAAGCATGCAGATTCAGCAAAAGTAATATAAATCAAATGATATATCATATTTAAATATATATGAAATTATTCGAATCGAATATTTTATATAATCAAATTGAATACTTTGATTTTGTATTCGTAAATTATTCGATTCAAGAAAACTATTTTTATTCGGATTCATATTCCAAATATTTGTATCTTAAACTTTCGAATCGAATATCGAATCGAACAAAAAGATTCGATGCGTTTGCAACCCTACCACCAACCAGTTAATGGCAGGAGAACTATTTGCAATAAGATTATAAGACATACGCATCTCAAGGCAAAAGCTGATGTAGTAAGCCAAGGATAATCCATAATCCATTAGAAATTATATAATTATAATATAGTAATATATTAAATCTGAGATAAGTTAAAAAGCTCCCTCACAACACTAACGTACAAAGCATCCATGCATTCTTGGAAGACTACCAAGTTAGAGAATTCTTCGATTGCTGGACTTTGGAGGCATAAGCATTCTCAATATCATCCTGCAATTAAGTGGTAAAACATTATCTGCTTTGAGACCAAATTAAGCGCAAAAAAGCAACGAAACGTTGTTAGCTTAGTAGAGTTCAAACGACTTAGTTCCTAAGTTATTTTACCTTGCAAGATTTTAGCAGAGGTTGTAGAAATGATGTCCTAAAATATCTGATCGACTTGCCTAGCGAGCTGCTGTTTTCCATGTCTGCCATAATAAGTGATCTATTGCATAACCATGGTATATATGGATAGTTATGTTTATGACTTTAAAGACTGATTATATACCTTCCTCTCTCGCAGCTCCTAAAGCATTCAGTTCTTGTAGAAGCTGGGACAATTTTGTTTTTTCAGTAGATTGTTAGGAGGAAACATAGTAATCAAATTCACAAGTTAATATCCCTACTGAAAATTCACTGTTGTTGGTAACAAATAACCATCCTATCTTTCTACTTAAAGGGTATGTACTTGAGAGATATGTATTTTGCTAACCTGGGAAAGTGTAGGCACAGCAGAAGGATCAAACTCTTCACAGCATTTTGGATCAATTGGAACACAAACACGGCCTGTGGAAAGGAAAAAGATAGAATTAAGCATGTGCAAAGACCAAACTAGGCTGTAGTTGACTCCAATTAGACCTGTTTTTGGATGTATGCAGAATGGTGCCTTCAGCAAATGATTCATGTGCTTTGAGACCTGACAACCATAGCATGTCAGTAATGTGTTTGCTTACCGAACAATACATTTTCCAAGATTATTAGGTAGATTACAGTATTATTAATCGGTGTTCAGTCTATGTTTTACTGAATTGAGAACCTTGAAAGCAGCAGGAATAGTATAATGTATATATATATATATATATATATAGTGGAACCTCCAAATCAAGCCGTGGATATGTAAAAGTGAACACAATCTCTTCAACGCACCTACGAACGCTTGATGCCTGCGTTATATGCCAAAAATAGTAAAGTGTAATTCAGAACTGAAACTTATGTTTACAAACAAACTATGCGATCTTTTAGAGATATATTTTCATTGTTCAAAACATTATTTACATAAAATAGGGAATTGAAAAGAAAACTAAGTTGATGAGAAAATAACGTTGTTTTCAAGTATTATATAGTTCTCCGTGAATGGGGAATTATATTCAACATAATTTTAGCAAGGCTTTGTTTGCTTAAACCACATTAAATCTCAACCGAACCTTCTGTTTTCCAGATTGCAGTTGATTCTTAAGATGACCCCATCGAACAACATTAACATCATCACGCAACCGTTTATTATCCTGCCACTTCCCCCGAAGCTCAGATGTAATGGCTGCAGTAGTTACAAAAGCAAGCGTGCTATTAAATAATTCAATAGACAAAGGAGAAGCTGCGACAAAGCATATCAACATACATTCATCTGGAATCATTTCCAGTATCTTTTCATATCTTTCCTCATCCGCGAAAAGATTTTGGCTTACAATAAATTCTTCCTCAAAGAAACTTTTCAGAACCTCTGTGTATGATCTCCTGTAAAGATCGTAACGGGTTAATTTGAAAGCTAAAGGACTTAAAATGGACTTGTGGTTGCAGCTTACCCTAGAAAAGGATGAAATGGATGCCCAGATAGAGTAACTTTCTTCAGGCAGTTCTCACTGCCCTGAAAGAAACAACAGTCTTAAATAAAAACATATGACATCAGAGATACAGAAAGAAAGCATTCATGTTCAGAGAGATCAAAAGTACATAACCTTGTGTAGGTGTAAATATTCAGTAACTGCAGCCCTTTGTTCGTTGTTCAGTCTGGTGATAGCAAATTATTGGTTAGCCCTAGAAAAGTTAGACCAAACCATGTAATTCTTAATGATTAAAAACATTACCGCCTTGCTTTTCCATCACAGACCCAGCAATGAACACCACGACGGCCACTATACACCCACAATATGTGATCAAATCCAAAGTCATCTGCACAATAGATGGTATATGAATGAACAATATCCTGAACAAGCCATCAAATCTGTATGCACGTACAGAAAATAGATGCCACCTTTCTTTACACATTATAAGCAGTATATATAATTGATGGCACAAACTTTCGGAAGTGACTGGCAACCATGGCACTCAATGTTCTACTTTTCTAACAAAAAATATACAATTGCCACAACTTCCAAATAGTTGTGACATTTTCCCTTACCTCTCAGTGCGGTATCAATTACTTTAATTGCCACAGTCATCAAGGGCCAGCATTTTGAGCAAACATTAGCCCCAGTGCAGCAAAACCTAACATCATCATAATCTGATATATCCTGGGGCAGCACAGATGATGCAAGAATCAACAGCTCAGACCCTAGAGTCTTTTCGAACTTAAATATGAATTAATCAACCAAAATATGAAGCTAAAGATCAGAGTCAAACTGCTTACAATGTCAAATATAAGTTCTCTCTCGACTGGAGCGAACACATTTTCCCCGGATTGGCCGTATGCATGCCTCTTTGACGGCTGGATCACAATATGAAAATGCACAAAGTGAGCATACGCTATCGTATGAACGAGCAGGTGACTTCATCTTATGCAAAATGTAGGGATTTTTTCAGAAATTCCTACGCAAGTGAAATGCAACCTCGGTACACTTACATCGACACTGTAAACAGGACCAATGTCTATTTTGAAAGGGCATTTATCCTTTATAGCATTTTCCAGTTCCCCTTCACTGTTGAATGACTGATACCTCAGATATATGTCATTGGCCAGAGTAAAAGAAAGTTCTCTTCTTCCAAAGTAAGAATGATCACAACCAGGATGCTTCCCATCTAAAAAGTAACCAAGAAGAAGAAAATTATCGAACAATAACTGCGAAAAAACACCACTAGTAGCTAGACTGCTCGTGAACAAAGAATTACCATTTCCATATGACAACCATTTGTACATGTCGGCATAAGGAAAGAACTTTCCTGCAATTACAATAGTAATTTGGTTAATAAAGGCCAAAGTGTAAAAAATGGGTTCCTTCTCTTCTGAATGTCCGACAGTAGCAGAATTAGACTGGAATACAGAAAGGAAAGAAAGTATACGAGTCTAGAAGAAACCATAAAGACGCCGACTTTACATAATCGCGCAGTTATTTACTACATAGCAATTCCAAACACGCGTCTTACTGTAGTATATTTTGAGATAATCGGCACTGAATGGATCGAGAATTTCGGCGGCGGCCGCTACAAGGGTTGTGGTTGATGGCGTCGACATTGATATTTTTTTTTAGAAAATTAGTGTGGAGGAAGAAAGTGTAACGATCTTGATCGATTTATGTTTTGTATGAAGATTAGAAGAATGTGCGAAGAAGAAACATAGATAAGAGTTGAGAAGAATTGTTGAGGTGAGATTAGAAGAGATGAAGATGCGATGAAGAAGATGATTAGACCAGAATAACCCCACATATTCACTTTTTTTTCAAATGATAACCCTCGGGGCAGCAGTTTTTGCCGAAATTGGATTATACGCGCTCAAATGACCATATTATTTACTGTTAAATGACCAGAATAACCCGAACTATTCACCTTCTGGTCATTTAACAGTAAATAATATGATCCAAGCTTAACCCACATGCAGTAAGAGAGCGTGTAATCCAATTTCGGGCAAAAGCTGCTGCTCGGGGGTATGGTGCAACATTAGTTAAACCACGAGGGAGTACCGTGCAATAAAAAAACCACGGGGGTTTATGTGCATTTCGGCGAAACCACGAGGGGGTTATATGCATTTTACCAAAAAAAAAAGATTATTTACAACTTACAAGCGAGAAACCTATTCTCAAATCCAAAATACAGTAAATGTCACATCAAATAGTAATTCTTCTCCAACCATTAAACCCTTTTTTAGACTCATTCCACACCAAATTTTATAACTTTTCGATATTACCCATGCATTTTACCCTATTTGCAAATTAGACAACAATTACGCCAAAAAAAAATTAAACAAGGCTATTACTTTAAATTCATAATTATTAGTACAATAATATTATATTTATTGTACAATAATATTATTTTAAATTCACTAATGTTACAATGATATTATTTTAAATTCAACTATGCGAGAAAGGGAATAGGACGTCCAGACACAATAGTAGAAGCCTCCCTTTCCCGGTCCGGTCTTCTCTTGATGATGAAACTCGACTCGCTTTGCCTCTGACTCATAGATAAAAGTTCAGGCACGAGTGAGCTTGGCTATCTTACGTACAGCTGAATTAGGTTTTTTCGGTGCACTGCCAAAGCTTCTCCCACGTTCTTCCGCCAAGCCCTTGGAATGGCTTTCGCTACTCAAGAGGGAATTGCTTGCTCTTTCTCGCACCGTCGAATCATTAAGGTCTGGCCTTCTGTATACGGGGAGGGAAATGAGAATAATAAGCTGTCTTTGACGCCCTAGAATTCAGTGTCAGTGAAAGTACGCACCGAAGAAGAACATAAGTTCTTTCATCCGGCATGGAGCACCCGATCCCTCTCTTTCTCTTTTCCTTTAGCAAAAGCGGACAATGAAAGAATAACCAGCCTAAAGTAAAACCTTTTTCGAGACAAAGGAGGGCTTACCTGTCTTCTTCCCGGTTTTGACCCTTTTTATCCTGTGTTCCATGCACCTTGATAGTGAGCTATTTCATACAAGTTTCATAATTTTCCGATCAAGGCAAGAATCCGGCTCGAGAGACCTCATTCTCTATTATATAACGTCTGAGCCGCTGCCAATGCAGAAAGGAATGAAATCACCTCCGATACCGAACCGCGAGACCTTCAACTGGACTCTTCAAGAATCTTCAAGAAAGTGGTCTCTATGACTGCCCCTGGCCCATTCGCGCGTTCTAGCCCCGGTCGTATCCTGTATTCTTTAAGCCCATGCAGCCGGCATTCTCTCTGAAGATATGTGTCCGCGAACCGGATCTAAAAGGGGGTTAGCTAGACTTTTCACCTCAAATAGATGCGGTAATTCCTTTCCCTTTCATTCGGTACACTTCTACTTCTGCGAGGCCTATATTTAGAGTACGAGTTTTTGTAACTAAAGTGAAGCAGTGGAGAGTCAGAGTCTTAGTCTCACATATAGTATGAGTGAACCATTCCTGTAGTTATTGGTTGTAGTGAGGTGACCCTCTTATGTATGAGAGGAGCGTCCCTCCCGTTGGAGGACTCCGCCTTCAATAAAGAGGAAGCAAATAGGGAATCCTATCGCTATAAGAGGAAGTGAGGCAGATCCTTTAACAATAAACCAATAGATACCCCAGTTCAACAACTATGGCAGCTCAGTCTAGTACAATCTCTCTCAGATCGGAGTCGTCTTTCCTTGGTTAGGGAATCAAAACACTCGGTAAACTACTTAGAGTAGCGACAAGGATTTCCTCGAACAACCAGGTATTACCGAGTAAGAAGAGAAGTTTACTTGCTTCCTTGTTTCATATCTCTTTCTCTTTTCATTCAATGAGAATATTCTTTTTGAAAATGAATAGTTCAGATAGAATCGAACCATAGACGTAAGATGATGTAATGTCATGCCGCTACGAGGCAGCTAGATATATTTTTTTTCTTTTTAGGTATGTATAGAATGCAAGGAGAGCCCGAACCGGTTGCTCCATGCCAGGAAGATTTATTTCACCTAGGTAGGCACTCAAGAAGGCATCTATCTTCCAATCATTCCATCCGAGAATTTGGAAAGGTTTTTCCAAGGCATTGGTCCTCAAACGACTAGAATCGCATCACCTACATAGAGGTACTTAAAAAGTGTAAGTGTATAGATGAACTTCGCCTGCAGTTGCTATCTTAAAGGTAGCAGTCCCCGAGGGAAATATGAAAGGTAGCGGTTACAGTCCTTCTTAGCCTTGAACTCAAACTCAGAACTTGGAAATTCCCTTAAGCAAAAAGTAGCTTTTGAACAGGTAGTTAGGGTAGACCAAGATTCGATTTAGGGTTTGTTTGATCATTGCATATATATAATTGTGTATATATGAATAGTGGAATGGTTGTTTATTACGGTAGTCGTGTTAATTAAAGACTGCATGTTCATTGTCTTGTTACGTCAAGGCAACAACAAAATAAATAGTTGAATTACTGTTGAGTCAAATAAATACAGTAAAAGTTAAGTTATAACTTAATAGGGGTTACTTTGTAAGACTTTAAAAGTTATAAGTAAATGAACAGTACGAACTCAAATATGGGTATAGATGTAGAGTATACATTTTAGATCGTGCTTCATTTCATTAGTTGTCCTTGTAGTTAGGGGCTTTATTTGTATTAGTCCATAGATTAGGACTAGTTAGATATTTATACCAAGTGAGTTTGGTATAAATACCTTGTAATCAAACGCAATCAATAGAGAAAATTTTGGAAATTGATCCGAAAGGCTTGCAATTCAATTCTTAGAGAGAGAAACAATTGTAACTTTCTCACTCTACTCGAAGTCTCTCTCTTGTTCTTCATTTGAGTTTTTCGATCGAATCTTAATGTCAATCATTATCATCGAATTACTTAGAATTCATGCCTAGGATCATAGAGTTGTTAATCGTAGGACCAAACAATTGGTATCAGAGCCAATTCGTTCTGTTTTGAATAAAAAATTGTTGGATTTGGATCGAAAATCATTTTCAGTTTACTGTTCATCGAAGAACAGTTTGGCGCGAATTTTTTTTTTCGATCCAATAGCTTAATTCTGTGCTTAATTGACTTGAATCTGATGTTTCTGTGCTCGTTTAAGTGTTAAATGATGATTGCGATCAGATTTGTAGCTGTTTGAACTTCGTTTTTTAGGATCAAATCGATTCTGTGATTTACTGTTTGCGAAGAACATGAAGAACACATTCTGATTTTGATCAAATTCGACATACTTTGCTTCATAACGTGTTTTATTGCTTATTCGTGCGTAGTTAGTAAATGATTGCGAGCAATTACCTGAAATTTCACTGTCTAATTCGTTGTTTTTGCTTGAATCTGTGTTAATCGTATTCTGCGATTTTTCTCGATCGTTCTAATTTTTCTCGCTAGGTTTACGATCGGATTAATTTCTCGATCGAAAAAACTTGGCACGAGAATTTTTCTCGGTCAGAATACGAAGTCAGCTCTAGAATCGTCAACACTAGAAACGATTTTAGTTAAAAATATCTCGAGCATTATTCAGCAAAAATCTTTTTCGGGGAAGACCAATTTTGACTTTGCACGCGTAAATACTTTCTCTCGAAAAACATTTTCGGTCAGACATTTAAAGTTTGACCAAGCTAAAAATCATGTACACGCGAGAAACTTTTCTAGTCAACAGATTTATTTTGACTTGTCGAGAAACTTACTAACGTACTATTTCTTTACGATCGAAATAAATTCACGATCTGGAAATTTTTCTCGACCGAACGATTTTGGGCAATTTATTTCGCTCGAAAAATATTTCGCTGACAGACTTTCTCGCACGAGAATAGTATACATTATATTCTATTTCGACGAAATTATTTTCGATCAAACTTTAAAGATTGAATCGAAAATAATTCTCGAACTATTTTTGGAATCAAACGCCACTAACGAACTTTGTCACTTGTGAAGCACATTACATCATCTTCAAACGTTCAAAACACTTAACGAAGATCCTTCAACAACTCAACTACAACACAAAATGGATGCATACTCGCTCCGAAATGACAACCGTCCGCCGATTTTGCAATGAGGCGAATATACCGTTTGGAGAAGCCGCTTCCTCAATTTCATCGCTTTAAAAGATCAAGCCGAGAATTTGCTGAAATCACTAGAAGAGGGACCCGCACAGTTTTGGGTGAATGTCCCCGGTGATGAATCGGTAACCCCTCAAATTCCCGCATCTAGGCGACTGAAGGAGCCTAGGGAGTACTCAATCGAGGAGAGGGCTCGAGCTAAGACTGATCTATCAGCCATGAATACCCTCATGCAGGGCATCCCCAACGACATATATAGACAGATTGATAGCCTTTCATCGGCTAAAGGAATGTTGGATGAACTGCATAGGATGATGCAGAGGACGGAAGTTGGCATAAAGGCCAAAAAGGCGAACATTCTCACTGCTTACGACTCCTTCAAAGCGAAGCCAGAGAAGAGTCTGTATGAGATCTACCAAAGATACCTTACTCTTCTCAACGAGTTGAGGAAGATAGAAATCACGAAGACCAATATGGAGACAAACATCAGATTTCTCTCTTCTATGCCCGCGGAATGGAAGAAAATATCCACTCAATTTTGACAGAATAAAGATATAGATGAGTTGGATATCCATGCCGTGTTTGACAATCTCGCACAACATGAGGATGATATAAGCGAGATTCAAAAGGAGCAGAAGGGCAAATAGATCGAAGACACTGTTGCCTTAGTCTCGGAGAAGAGGAGCTCAAAATCAGGAAAAGAAAAGATCGTTAGGCCTCCTTCTCCTTCAGAGTCGGAAGAAGAGTCGGACTCCGACGTTGAGCCAAACATGAAAGCTCTAGGAAAACAGTTGGCTCTAATAGGAAAAATGATGAGTAAGAAGTACTTCAAGAAGAAGTCTTCAACCTCAGTCAACAGACTTCGGACTACAAGCTCTAAAAACAAAGAACGTGCAGAGAGCTCCGAAGTCAAGAATCCAAAAGAGGCTAACAAATGCTTCAAATGTGGCAAGCCAGGTCACTTTGTCAGAGAGTGCACTCTTCCGAAGAAGAGAGATGCCAACTACTACTCCAGGAAGCTCCAATTGACTAAACAGAAGGAATCTGGAGTAGCTCTCATGGCCGAACAAGACCAATGGCTCGAGACACGTCGAGTTTTGAAGAAAAGAATTTAGCCCTCATGGCCCGTCTCGACCATGAATCGGACGCTGAAACTGCCAATCATACGGACGACGAAAACGAATCCACCTCTTCACAAGAGGTAGACCTACATTCCACATTATTGACCATGTTAGATTCATATAAAAAACAATATGCTAACATGAAACAAGAGCAGAAAAGTATTAAGGAAGTAGAGGATGAACTTTCTAGGTCTCAGGAGAGGATAAATAGTCTCGAATCAGAACTTACGAGCTCTAGTGCTAAAATAGAAGAACTTACTAAGAGCCTACATTCTAGAGAGACTAGTCAACCTCAAATAGGACAGCATAGCGAAAAGATTAAGGAGTTAGAAGATAGGCTAGCAAATAACTACAATAGCTTGGTTAGAAATCTCAATGAGAAAGCCACCCTAAATTGTAGGATAACCGAAGGTACCACTAAGATCACTAACTTAGAAGCTCAATTAGAAATATCAAATGCTAAGGTTAGTGAGCTTAGTAAAGAACTAGACGCCTGTCAAGTCGCCAAACTGACGGTAGAAAATAATTATGCTCTCCTAGGTGAGGAACGCAAGAAACTATATGCTAAAATTAAGAAATTAGATGACATAGTTACGTGTAGGGGACAATCCGAACAGACAATATTTTTGAACAAGCCCAAGGATATAGAGTTCTATAATCCTATAGAAGACATAGGTTTCACTAACCCACGTGTTCTACGGAAGAAAGAAATATATGATATTAAGCACATGGGTTTAGGAGTAACCTCTCTTAGAGAATTTACTGAATCGACGTACCAAAATAATTTTATGAGAAAAGCCTCACATGCGCCTGAGATCCCCTTTGACTACACTGCGCTAAATGAAAGAGACAGAAATATGAAACCGTCATTAACTCCTGTATCTGTCCTATTTCAACTTCCTGACCCTCAAACAGTCCTCGAGGAAGCCAAAGACGTTCATTGTAAAAATTCTCTCTACAAACCTCCTATAATCAAACAGATAGAGGAAACTCAAGCAAAACTAGATAAAGAAAGAGAGAATTTCGAAGCTGAAAAGAAAACATTCTTAAAAGAGATGGAAAATCTCAAAGCTTCATCATCCTCCCAAACTACTTCTCATGCTATTATGAAAAGCGTGAACATCGAAAAATCACCTTCGAAACATCAAAAGTGTATTAATAATTCTGTTAAAAGTGCTAAGACTAAAGTGACTTTACCTACGTCTATAGGGAGCGTAGGGCAAGCACTAGAATCGAAGGCGAGAGTGTCTAGTCTTAAGAAGGAGCAAGTAGATTTGAGTATGCCTAAGAATGTTACTCCCTCTGTACGAATAAATGACACTCGTAGAAATAAAAGAGTCATTTCTTCGCTTAGAGTAATTGCTTCTACGTGTACTCTTCAGCCCATCACCTTTAGAAGCACCAACAACGAAATATGTTCTACCTCACAAATTAAAGATAATCATTCTGAAACAAATGCCACTAGGAAGACTCGTAGGAAACAAGATCCAGTCATAAAGAAAGCTTATGGCGCCGTACATGCCTGTACTCACCTAAGGTATCCCGTAAAGATTGAATCCCCAAGCACCTTAGGAGATTATCACAAGAAAGGATCTTTTCCTCAGTCCAGCCTACCGAAGCATTTGTGCGTGCTGAAATTAACCTTCCCTACAAGGTTCAACCCAAATGGGTTCCTAAATCTCTGCCTAGGACGACAAAAGGCAAAAAGGCCAAGTCACCTAAAGAGGCATCACCCAAAACCTCTCCTACGAAAGTGATATGGGTTATTAGAACTCCCTCAAGTAATAATTTAGGAATCATATCTGAACATAAAATTAAATCTGCTAATCTGAGAGGACCCATGCTTAAATGGGTAGTGTGGTACCTCGATTCTGGTTGCTCCACACACATGACGGGAAATCAAGAGCTGCTGAGCAACTATCAAGAACGACTGAATGGAAAAGTCCGGTTTGGAAACAACGATTCAGCCCCGATTCTAGGACTTGGGGATATCATTCTGGAGAATCTGAGTATAAAAGATGTCTCCTACGTCGAAGGTCTCCGCCAATAACTTGTTCAGCATAGGCCAGTTCTGTGACAAACGGTTCCAGGTGGTCTTTCATACTGACCGGTGCAGAATTTTGGATAGTCAGGACACAGAACTCCTTCAAGGACTTCGGAAATCAAATCTATACACGATAAACTTGACATCCGTGCGGCCCTCGACAGCTGTTTGCCTCATCTCTCAGACTGTAGTTCAGAGGAACAGCTTATGGCATCAACGCATGTCTCATCTCAACATCAAAGCTCTTCAACATCTCTCAACGAAAAAGTTGGTTCATGGTCTTCCAACCATAACTTTACAAGCATCAATGTTCGGCGTGCCAATTAGGAAAAATGAAGCGAGCATCTCATCATATCAAACAAGTGGCCTCTACTTCACATCCTCTGGAACTGCTACATATGGACCTCTGTGGCCCGATGAAGAAACTGAGTATAAATGGACGCAAGTATCTGCTGGTCATAGTCGATGACTACTCTCGCTACACATGGACAAGGTTCCTCCGAACAAAAAATGAGACATGGGACTTGATCGTAAGTTTTGTGAACTCTACTCAAAATTTGCTGCAGCAGACTATCCAAGTCATTCGAACAGACTATGGCACTGAGTTCAAGAACAAATGTCTCAGTGAATTTTATCAGAAACTTGGAATAAGTCAACAATTTTCAGCCGCCAAGACTCCTCAACAGAATGTGGTAGTCGAACGAAAGAATAGAACTCTAGTGGAAGCCGCGCGTACGATGCTCATCCACTCTGGTCTTTCACATTTTCTCTGGGCGGAAGCAGTAAATACCGCCTGTTTCACTCAAAACAGGACGGTGGTTCACAAGCGCTTTGACAAGACTCCGTACGAAATTATCAACAAACGAGTACCCAACATCTCATTCTTTAAAGTCTTCGAGTGCAAGTGCTTTGTGGCGAACGACCAAGAGCAACGTGCTAAGTTCGACCCTAAAGCATTCGAAGCCACTTTCGTCGGGTATTCTTCAACCTCAAAAGCGTATCGAGTATACAAAAAGTCCAACCACACAATCAAAGAAAGCTACAATGTCACTTTCCCACGAAGTGGCGGATATGGCTTCTGGTCACTTCAGTCCAGGACCCGTGCTTAACCCGATGGCTCCTGCACACCTCAGTTCAGGACCCGTACCTAACCAGATAGCTTCTGAATATAACAGTTCAGAACCTGTTTTCACTGGTGTGTTGGCACAAAACCAACAGAAGATGGCAACAACCCCGAATTCAACGTCAGAAGAAGCAATGAGACTTGCATTAGACGATTTGGACTCTCTCTTTGAGCCAGTATATCGGTCACACACTGCTACACCTATAGTGGATTCTCCATCCGACGAGACCGACATACCAAGTGCTTATCACGTCCCTACCTCATCCGATTCAGAATTGCCACAGATTAACGAAGAACGTACAGTGGTTATTGAGGAAGAATCATCAGAGACGATCGTTCCAAGTGCAGAATTGGAACTTCCTCAAGCAATCGATCAATAAGAGACTACAGGAAATCTAGACCCACAGATGGCTGATGCATCGACTTCAGCCTTGCCTCATGAGTGCAAGTGGACTAGAGGTCATCCGGTTGATCAGATAATTGGCGATCCTTCGGATGGAGTGAGGACTGTTGAGAATCCCCGAGGGTCCCTTGACCCACGATCCTAGAACGGCGGAATTTTAAAATTTTACGGGGTTTCCCGCCTATCCAAGATCGCTCGGCTACAAACACGGGAACGTATTGACATAAAGAGATAAAGGATCAACCATGATACCTTGTTGAAATCTCTTAACGATGGCTAGCTTCGAATCCTTCGAATCCCACGTAGTGCCCCTCTCCTACGCCAAAAGCACACGAACGGGAAGCCTTCTTTGCGCAAGATCATCAAGCCGGCACCTTACTAACGTCGCAGCTGTTCTTGCATGTGCGGCTAGGCCAAGAACGAACTGCTTGCTGCCCCCGAGAGAGAGAGAGTGCGAGAGAGAAAGTGGTGAGAGGAGAAAACTCTTAGTTTTTTTTTTGGCTTGTATTTCGAAAACTTAGCTTCCACTCACTTTAGGATCTCGAAAATCATTCTTTATACTTCTTAGGATTAGCCAAAAATAGGTTAAGGTGGGTGGAGAAAAATCCTCAAACCTCCCCTTTTACCAAGTCTTCGTTTTACCAACTAATGAATTCAAAATTTAAACTTTATATTTAATTAATTAAATATTCAATACCTTAATTAATTAAAATATCATATTTAGTATATTTTTAATATATAATATCCAATATAAATATATTTAATAATTTTCTAAATTTTATCTAATAAAACTTCGAAACTTATATATATATCCGATATACATTATTTAATTCCAAATTAACAATATTATTTCTCTAAGAAAATAATTAAGATCTAAATCTAATTTAAATCATATACTGTTAGGATATTTATAGATTGTGTTAATAGTTTAAGTCTTGGGTTACATATTGTAATTATCCTTTTAGCTTGGGCTTTGGACTAGAATGTAATTAGTTAATCTTTAGTGTTTGGGCCTTAATATACCTAGGGTTAATGTGGTATATAAGGTTTTACCAACACTATTTTCAAAGCAATCAAAGTTCAAAAGGCTAACCCTATTTTTCACACAATACACACACTTGAAGGAGAACCTCTCCATTTTCATTCCATCAAAGCCTCTTTGATTCCTTGTTTGGTGCAATCGGGACCAACAAGTGGTATCAGAGCAAACGTGGATCGATCTGTATTGATTAGATCCAGTTTCGTTCGATTCCGAGAAAGATCAAAGGTGTTTGGGGAAAAAATTCACTTTCGGGCATTTTGAGCTCGTTTTGGGTTTTAATGCTTCGTTTTTGTGTTTAAAACCTTTCCCAGATCGATTCTATGCCTAAAATGTTTTTAGAACACTTTTGGATCAGTTTTTAACGAGTTTTGAGCAAGATCGAAGCAAAAATCTTCAGAAAAAGTCATCTCGCCTCTCTCTGTTTTTGGTCGATTTGATCCTTTTTTGTTGTTTTTAGCTCACAAATCGGTCGAATATGTGTTTAGGGAAGAATGTCTGAAGTTTGGATCAAGTTTGAGTGATTTGGTTGAGATTTGAGTGAAAACGGACGATTTTTCTGGTAAAACTCGCGACAAGCAATGGAACAGTAACTTAGTGTTCTTGGCCGCGAAATTTCTTGCTGTGTCGTTCAAATCCGAGAAACCCTATATCCGCGAAATTTGATTCCGAGAATCTTTATCTAAACCGCGAAAATTTCACTTTCACTTCTATTTTCTCAACTGCTTATTCTTCAAATCGAGAGAAACCTATATCGAGAAAGTTTATTCCGAAAATTTGTCCGTGAAAATTTTCGAAAACTGAGAAATACTTCTAAGTTGAGAAATTTCTTAAAAACCGAGAAAGTTTGTCAAATCCAAGAAATTTTCAGCCGAGAAAGTTTCTTTCTTCCGAGAAAATTTTTTCAAAACCACGATTTTTCAAATCCGAGAAACTTACTCAAATCACACTTCGACCCGCAATATTTCTTCCAAACTGAAATTTTTTTTCTCAAACCTGAAAATTCTCAAAACTGAGAAACTTTCTCACATGCGAAATTATTAAAATCCAAGAAAATAACTTTCAACTGAGAGTTTTTTTCCCGAGAATTTCTCTTAAAAACTCATGCAAACACCGAAATTTCTCAACAAATAATTTCTCGGGTAATTTATCTTATAATCACGTCCCTTCAAATCGCAAATCTTCTCGTGTTAATTTTTTCTCGGGTTTAAATTTTTTTTCCGGGTTAAATTTTTTTTAACTCATTCAAGTCTTGATCCCTTACACTTTAGTCAATCCCCCCCAGACCACTTTTGAAAAAAAAAATTTACTCCTCAAATCTCGTTTTTAAATTTCTAGAACTTCCGAACTTCAAGATATATTTTCCCTTCACACGTTATCGACCATCACACACGTTCACTTAGTTCTAAGAAATTCTTTAAACGCTTTTTCTCAAACTCTACTCGTTAAACTCATATTTCTCATCTCGTTCGTTACTAACCCTCTTATCTATAAAAGATCAAAACCACGGACGATTCGATTGCACCAACCATGTCTGCCACAAATGACATCTCAACAGTGGGCTCCGACACCAGGCCTCCGTTGCTGCGACAAGGCGATTACAGCATATGGACAAACAGGTTCCTCACGTTCATCAGGAACAAAGGCGCACCACTCTCTCAATACCTACTGGACTCCATCTTCAACGGTCCAGCACAGTTCTGGACAATCATCCCTGCTCAATCAAACGCAAACCCTCCCATGGATGAACGTCGCACTCCAAGAGGCCCCATTAATGAGGATGAAGAGGCTCGCCTACAGGCCGATGAGACTGCCAAAGGATAACTCTTCCAGGCTATGGGCAACGAAGTCTACGCTCACACGAGTGCTGCACAACTGCCAAGGAAATATGGAATGAACTTCGTGGAAATTATGGGCAGGCACAACTGAGAGTGCTCAGGGGAGGAAATCAGCATGTCTCTCGCAGTATGAACACTTCCAGGCCTATGAAGGAGAGGAGCTGCGTGACACATACCTCCGATACTTGAAGGTCATCAATGAACTCAAGAAAGCCAAGGTCTCGAGGGATAAATTCGATATCAACAACCGCTTCCTTGGTATCCTCAAACCACATTGAGGCAATGCAATCGTGATGATGATTCAGAGTAAGGACCTCTCTAACACCTCCATCCATGCTCTCTACGACAGTCTGTCTGCCTATGCTCCTTACGTGCAACCTCAGTCCACCAACACTCGAGTCGACCCACTGGCTCTCCTCTCGAACAAGACTACCGAACGATCTTCCACCTCTAAGGCCAAACAAAACAAAGGGAAGCTACCAGCTTTTGTATCTGACACCTCTTCAGGATCCGAAGCTGATACAGAATCTGATGAAGATGTTCGTGATCTACGCAAGCAACTGGCAAGGCTCACAAAGATGGTCTCAAAGAAGATCGGGAAAAAATCCTCATCCTCCTCCAATCGCCAAAGAACCTTTAGCGGCACAAAAAAGACCACTCCCACGGAGAAAGCTAAGCCGATAAAGAAAGAGGAGGAATCCGCACCTCAAAATTCTGTGATGTGCTTTCGGTGTGGAAAGTTAGGCCACTTTGCCAAGGAATGCCACGCCCCACGCATGAAGGACTCTGGCTACTACGACCGTAAGGCCAGAATGACCCGCAAAATGGAAAGTGGAAAAAGTTCTTCTCACCGAAGAAGCTGAGTGGGTGAACGACACTTCCGAAGACGAGGAGCCTAAGGATGAAGATTGCTGCATGGCAAGGCTGGTCGAACATGACGAGGACGAGGAGATGGTTAACACCGGTGAGAACTCTGCTAAGACCCCTACCAACGCAGAGTCTGAGGTACGAATTTCTGAACTCGATGATGTGTTTAATCACCGTCACACCATTAAGCAACCCACCGTAAACGCTAGGGATTATGATGAACTTAAACTAAAATTTGAAAACAACTATGCCTTACTTAGTTTAAAAGTAGAAGAGCTCGCTTGCGCAAACGAACGACTAATTGCCTCTGAAGCGTTAGTCAAACGTCTGCAAAACAAGAATAAACAAAGTGAGACTATAATCCCCACGCCAATTCATGAATAAGGCACCGTACATGCAAGCACAAGTTAGGCAAATAAGGGTTAGAAAAACCATAATCCCGACTCATCAAACAAATCACGACGGGAAATCTAAATTAGATCTAGCGCAACCTGATTTAGACCCCACATTTCCCGTTAAGCGCATGAAAATTTTACTTGTATCACAAGAAGGTCCCGTCCATAAACTGGGACCCAACGTTTGTTGAGGATTGCAGGTCTGCCATGTGTGGTATCTAGACTCGGGTTGCTCCACACACATGACGGGGAACAAGGAGCTGTTGAGCAACTTCTCCGAGCGCTATCTCGAAAGGGTCTCCTTCGGAAACAGTCAAATGGCGCCAATTCTCGGAACTGGCGATCTCGTCCATGACAAACTGACGATCAAGGGCATCTCTTACGTCCAGGGTTTGAGCTACAATCTCTCAAGCATTGGTCGTTTCTGCGACAAAGGATACAAGGTTCTCTTCGAATCTGACATCTGCAGCATTATCAATGCCTCGAGACTGCCTCTTCTTACTGGAACGCGCACGTCTCACCTCTACGTACTCAATCTTACGACCTCTCGACCAATATGCCTTCTCTCTCGTGCTGCACCCAAGTTGAACGATCTATGGCACCGGCGTCTTTCATACCTAAATTTCAAGACTATCAACAAACTGCGTCAGAATAAACTCGTCAACGGTCTACCCCAACTGTCATATCATAAGGAACACCTCTGCTCTGCCTGTGAATTGGGGAAGATGAAGCGATCGTCTCACATCTCCAAGGAAACACCGTCCTCTAAGCTCATCCTCGAGCTCTTACACATGGATCTATGTGGCCCAATGCCTACGGCTACACTCGGAGGAAGACGGTATATTCTTGTGATTGTCGACGACTTCTCACGCTACACGTGGACGAAACTCGTTCGTACAAAGAATGAAGTTCCTGATGTAATCATCGAGTTTGTTGTTACGTCCCAAACTCTTCATCAACAGAAGGTTCGGATTATCAGAACTGACAACGGAACTGAGTTTAAGAACAAAAAGCTCAGTGATTTCTATGCCACTCAGGGCATCACCCAGCAGTTTTCAGCTGTGAAGTCACCGGAACAGAATGGTGTCGTTGAGTGTAAGAATAGGACACTAGTTGAAGCAGCTAGGACTCTCCTCATCCAATTTGGCCTTCCTCACTCTCTTTGGGGGGAAGCTATTCAAACAGCTTGCTACACGCAGAACCGGGCTTCCATCCACAAGAGATTCAACCGCACCCCATACGAGATGCTGAATAACCATCGTATCCCAGATATATCTTATCTAAGGGTCTTCGGTTGCCGATGTTTTGTGGCCAATGATCGCCAACATCTTGGGAAGCTTGATCCAAAAGCACTTGAAGGCATCTTTGTGGATATTCGCTGAACTCAAAGGCATACAGAGTCTATCTTAAGGAGAAACGATCAGTAATAGAGAGCACAAATGTCACCTTGACGAAAGCGAAGGCGACCTCATGGCTTCTACTCATATCAGTCCAGAACCAGGTCTTCTACAGTCGTTGACAAAACGTCAACTTTCAACGACGGGAACTTCCTCATCTGAGGGCAATTCTGGTGAACTGGATCTCGATCTGCTCTTCGAGTACTTCTACCAGTCCCCAGACTCCTCGCCACACCTCACCTACCACCTACCACTGCACTCGTACACACCACTCACTACACCGATCATCCACAAATGATGTGATCCATGAATCCGAAGACAATCAATCATGATCACACCAAACTGAATGACGCCTCCTGATTCAATCGACCAATGGGAACATTGCGATCCTGATGATGAAACCTCTCAATCTACTACGGTGAGATCTCTTCTTCGGACACCGGACCCCAATCTAATGAGCCTCCAATCGACACAAATGCGGCTAGCTCCTCACAGACCAATGTACCACTTTGGGCTCGCTCTCATCCTACGGATCAGATTATTGGGGATCCCACATCCGGTGTTTCGACACGTTCGGCTACGATGAATGAAAGTCTGTTCGCTTGCTATCTCAGTCAAGCCGAACTATCACGAGTAGCTGAAGCTCTCAACGATCCTGATTGGCTGATTGCAATGTAGGAGGAAATAAATCAGTTCGAATGTTTACAAGTTTGGGAACTCGTACCACGCCCTCACAACAGATCCATTATCGGCATGAAGTGGATCTTCAAGAACAAAAAGGATGAAGACGGTGTTATCATCCGCAATAAAGCAAGACTTGTGGCTAAGGGGTACAATCAACAAGAAGACATCGACTACGATGAAACTTTCGCCCCTGTTGCCAGGATCGAAGCAATACGAATTTTTCTTGCCTTTGCTGCTCACAAGAACTTTAAAGTCTACAAAAGGACGTGAAGACTGCATTTCTGAATGGATTTCTCAAAGAAGAAGTGTACGTTGATCAACGTGAAGGGTTCTTGAGCGAAGAGTTTCCTCATCACGTATATCGACTCTACAAGGCCCTCTACGGACTAAAACAGGCTCCCCGAGCTTGGTATGACGTCCTTTCAGACTTCCTTGTTCAGTCTGGATTCAAGAAAGGATCTCTGGATACAACTCTCTTCACCAAGCGGAGTGCCCGGACATAATGATTGTACAGATTTATGTCGATGACATCATTTTTGGATCGACTAAACCACAACTGTGTGAAGAGAGAGATTCTGAATGATGAAAGAGAAATTCGAAATGAGTATGATGGGCGAGCTGAATTTCTTTCTTGGTCTTCAAGTAAAGCAACTCCCCGACGGAATCTTCATCAACCAGTCCAAATACATCCATGACATCCTCGAGAAATATGGAATGAAGGTTGCTAAAACTGCTGCTACTCCTATGTCACCCTCTGGCCGACCCGACGCGGACCCATCTGGTGCTCCCGTTGACCAAACCGTCTATAGTGGGATAATAGTTTCTCTTCTGTACCTCACTGCTAGTCGACCTGATATCGTTCTCTCGACAGGAATCTGCGCTCGCTTTCAGGCTACACCTAAGGAATCACATCTCACTGCTGTCAAAAGGATTCTCCGCTATCTCAAAGGAACACCCAATCTGGGTTTGTGGTACCCCACTCGATCGGACTTCAAACTGGTTGGATTCTCTGACTCGGATTACGCAGGATGCAAGATGGATCGAAAAAACACCTCTGGAGCTGCACACATCTTGGGCGGTAAACTCGTGAGTTGGTCTTCTCGAAAACAAAACTGTGTCTCAACTTCGTCGACGGAGGCAGAATATGTCGCCGCCGCTAGTTGTTGCTCACAGCTTTTGTGGATGAGAACCCAACTACGAGATTTTAATTTCATGTTGATAAAATTCCCATTATTGTGACTCGAAGGGTGCGATTGCGAGACGAGTAATCCGGTACATCACTCGAGAACGAAAACACATAGATATTCGTCACCACTTCATCAAAGAACATGTCGAACAAGGGACGATTGAATTGCACTACGTCACTACCGAAGATCAACTAGCCGACATTTTCACAAAACGTTGGATGTCAACGATTCCAACACCTTGTGACTATGTTGGGCATGTTGAATCTTCAGTTGTGATCAATCGACCCTACATGAACTTTGATAAAGTGTACATATGTCTTTTCACTTTACTCCATTTCCTATGGTCTTCTGAATTATGTCTCTTAAGGGGGAGTTTTCGATTAAGGGGGAGTTTCTTTTTTTTTTTTATCTAAAAAGGGAGTTATAGATTAAGGGGGAGTTTCTGATTTTGCCTATTTAAAAAAAAATATATTTGGGTTGAAATTTTTAAATTTTGGTCAAACGGAGTCAAAATTGGACCAATTGGTTTTTGGGTAGTTTAATTTTTGGTCAAACGGGGTCAAAATTGGACCAATGGGACCCAATTTTGACCAAGCCCACGAAAATCGGCTCAGGACCCAATTTTGACCAAGCCCACGAATTTCGGCCCATTAAACTCAAAATCTCCCATGAACAGTCACAAAACCCCCAAAACACTTAACGTTTTTCACAATCCTACAAATTCTCGAGAAAAAATTCAAAAATTTTGCACCCTACTCTTCGAAAATTTCTCAACCTCTCGCGTCATCGTCTTCCTCAAATCTGCCTTAAAAAATCCGTTTTTCTGCGTACTCCGTCGTCAAAATCAGCTTTTCGATATGACTAACACAAACTGAGAAGCACTTGAAGCACTTGAGGCCGCATCAATTCAAAGGGACGTCGCTCGCATCGAGCTAAATACACTGACGTTTGTTCCACCAATCGAGCAGGTCTTCCCAACAAGTCGATGGGCTACCTTGATACCAAAAAACCACATGGTGGACTTGGACAACTTCCGGTGCGATGCTCCCATCATCATAGAGATCCTCAAAGGGCATCCCCTCCGACACGCCCTCACTCATGGCGAGCCAGAAGCGCAAGTATACCTCCAGCAGTTCTGGCACACATTGCAGATTGCTGGACCACACTACCTCGCTTCAGCAATGTCCGCCGAAATCGATCAAGAAACAGTAGTCCTCACCCGCAAGATTGTCCAAGAAGTACTCCAACTCCCTGTCTACTCACCCTACGATCCACTACCGACACACGAACAACTTATTGAAGACATCGACAGATTGGGCTATCAACCAGAAACCAAGAAGAAGAAGGGCCCACTTGTTCTCAGTGAAGTCACCACACGCAATCTACCTCAACCCTGGCGAACACTGTACCTACTGCTGAACAAATGCATGTCAGGGAAGCATGCTGGTTAGGACCGCGGGAACCACTAAATCCTCACCATCCTAACCGGCATCGCACACAACCGCAAGTACAACTACACCGAGATCATCTGGATGGATCTCGTCTCCATGGTCCAACGCCGCGATCGGGAAATCGCTAAGGGCGTCAAAAACCGCTTCGTCCCTTACATGCGGTGGCTCCCAACGATCATCAAACACTTCCGCTTGTTCTCCACCAGCATCCGCATCCGCCCGGCGAGTGAGCACTTTATAATTCCCGTTGTCGAGAAGTTCGCCAAGAAAAATACTACGGCGAAAGATCGACACGCCATGATCATCCCAGACGAAGTCCTCGCCTATGCCGACCCAACAAACCCGCATGTTCGAGACTATCGTGCCTCCATCGCTTCATTCCGCGTGAGTCCCCGTCCATTATCCATTGTCCCTACGGAGCAGTCCGACCCCGCTGCTCCTAACCCCGGGACTAGCCAAAACCCCACCACCACTTCTGAAAAGTCATCGGGTCGCGCCGCATCCTCTTCCACCCGCGTACCGAAAAACGGTCGCGTGAGGATGACGTAAGCCGCACCACGGAGCGTCGATCGAAATAAAAACACGATCGACCTCCTCAGTCACAGACAAGCCGAGCCCAACCCATAGGTACAGGAGGTGATGTGTTCACCTCCCGAGTAGAAGACGTGGCATTTGGCTCAACCATGCAAACGACCCACCAATCCACTTATCTCCCTCTCTACAGGAAGATATTTCATTCCACGAGGAGCTACGTATGCCATCGACATCCCACTTGGAGATAGTCGATGTTGAAACAAGCAGTCCTTCGCCTCAGACTGCATCCTCTTCAATCACATCGAGTCTAGTGCCATCACTCCCCATAATTTCATATGTTTCTAGGACACATACACCTTTTACTGCACTACAGAGTCTTCATGATTCTGTCGGAACGCTCGGTGATGTCTCTGTGACTGAGAGCGGAAGACCTAGCACGGCCAACATCACAACAACCGTGAGCCTAGGCCATCATTCGTTTGAGTCTGTCTCATCGATGATGCCAACGGGAAGTCTTAGTGACCCCGTCTCTTCCCGTCCTATGCAAACGGGCGGCTGATCGCCTATCTTCTCCGATTCGGTGTCAGTTGGATTTCTTCGTGATTCCAACTTGTTAAACTTACCCCATTTTCTCCGAGACCGCGCTAGAGGCTCGTCTTCAAGAGTTTGCAAAGACTCTTGAGGCGTCCATCCTCGATAAAATCTACGCGCGTCTCGATGCGTCCACCATCGACAAAGGCAAAGGTGTGGCCCCGGAGACGCCACCACCACCGCAACATGTGGACGCAGAAGCTGTTCTCTCCTCCATTTTCGCAAAGGAGCTCTTCTACATCCTCAGAGCCCGATTCGAATCAATGACGGAACTCGACGATGAGGAACAGCGAATGAAGGCCATCATGACTCAACCAGTGACTTGCCGCGCTCAAGGCGAGTCTAGCGGGATCAGACGCGACGATCCAAGACGATGATCAAGATCGACGCGAGGGGGAGAATAGGCAGCAAGGCTCACAATCTCAAGGACTCATGCAATCGACGCCGCCTTCCTCCTCTGCACTTGAAACGACGCCCGCAACAGAAACCTCACACCCCACCAGCCAAAAATCCCATCCTATTAACCCCGAGTCACTAGCTAAATCACCCTCACCACCACCTACTACCGTCTCCGAAACTCTAATCGTCACATCGACATTAGAGACCACCACCACACCTTCTCCACCCACCATCTCGGAACCCTCTAACTGTCACATCGACGTTAGAGGCCACCACCAGATCTACACCACCCGACACCCAAATCATCCTAGCCAAAACCAACACCTCAACCGAACCACCAGAATCTCCACCACAACCATCCCCACAATCCACAAACTCCTCCGACGCAACACCTTCACCATCACACAGCCATACCCCTCTCAATACTGACTCCAACATGGCTTCCGAGGACTTCTACTGCGCGCAGAACGAGATCGAGGCCTACATCTTTAACGATGAATGGCTGTACACACCCGCCGATGCAGTAGCAGCCAGGAAGTTGGTGGAAAATGCTCGACGTCTGCTAAAGGAAGCTTCGCTTACGCTGATCAACACTGCAGACAACGAGAACGGAGAGGAGTACGACGCCGAACCCGCCGAGCTCAAGAACATCCTACAATTTCAAGCGCAGCAAGCTGAGGCTCCTGCTGCTCAACCGGATGTGCCCACGGCGGATATACCGGAAGCACCATGGGAAAACAAGAAGATCACCGCACCATTCCGAGAAGAGATCAGGAAGAGGATCATCACGGTCTTCGATGAATACGAGCTGATGAATGTCCAAAACTGGAGCGAGGAGAAGAAGCTCTACCGATGGAGCCTTCTTTGCCACAAGTGCACAAAGCGGACGCTGTCCGATGAGGAAAACTTCGCTCTTGAGATGAATCGGGCTCCCATCTGCAAAGTCACTGACATTCGCCAGGAGTCGAAAGGATGTGTCCACTATCCAGTGTTCACGGTGATGAGGCAGGATGAGAGCTACTGTGAAGTAAGCGAGGCGGACTTCAAATTTCTGCGCCTGGGTGATCTGTACAGCATGCTGGAATCCATGAAGCAGTTCAGACTCGTCCTCAGAAGTTCTGGACATCTCGTACGGGCTGAACCGGTCACTATGGGCTACGTGGCTCTCAAGCGACACATGCTCCGACAAGTGAGATACTTCGCCTCCCACGATCTGCAGATGGCGGTGGAGCACAACCTGAAGAAGGTGAACTGACTCGCCCATCTTTCAAGAACGCGGACGACTATCGAGAGGGCGATGTGATCGACGGAGATGATCCGGCGGCCGTCTACTCGAACTACAAGGGAAAGATGAGGCTACTGCGCTGCTCCGAAGTGGCAAAGTTCTCGGATGGAACATTACCATCATCCAAGACAAGCTCATGAGAATTTGTCGTATCCTTTCGGAAGAAGACCCACACTGTCGATCCAAGTTCGCGAAGTTCATTGACGCTATAGCTGATCGAATCGTGCTTCGAACGAATCTCCGCGCCGTCGAGTTCAAGTTAGGACTTCGCGAAACACACACTCGCTAATCCACCATCACAACGCCCAAGATCCAAGACTCCCAACAGTTGACACAAAGGGGGAGATTGTTAGGATATTTATAGATTGTGTCAATAGTTTAAGTCTTGGGTTATATATTGTAATTATCCTTTTAGCTTGGGCTTTGGACTAGAATGTAATTAGTTAATCTTTAGTGTTTGGGCCTTAATATACCTAGGGTTAATGCGGTATATAAGGTTTTACCAAAACTATTTTCAAAGCAATCAAAGATCAAAAGGCTAACCCTATTTTTCACACAATACACACACTTGAAGGTGAGAACCTCTCCCTTTTCATTCCATCAAAGCCTCTTTGATTCCTTGTTTGGTGCAATCGGGACCAACATATACTAAATATTCAATATCAAATATTTTATTTCAAAAATATATCGTGAGGTGAAAATACGATTTTACCCCGCAACTTGCGTCAACTTAACAGCTTATTGGCTCGTTTGGTTAGCCGAGGTCGTGCCCCGCACGTTTCTGTCACACAGAAGATTCAACGTCTTCGTCTCAGCCAGGGTCCCTCAGCCGTAACTCGGATCATATTGGGAATGACTGTCCAAGTGCAACCTATCAACGTCCTGCTCACCTTCCACTTTTCCGTGAACTTCATCCCCCGTAGGATAACTCTTTATTAGAGGGTGAAGAGTGGTCGGTGAGCGGCAATTCATAATTGCATCCAAAACCCGTTCACGCAACGGCGAGGGTTTTGGCGCCGTTACTCGGTCAACCGCAACCGTACCCCTAAGTCGCAACATTTTTGGACTTGATAGAAGACAGGAGCCTAGCCCCTTTGCTCACTTGATATTAATGGTCTAATCTAGGGAGAATCCTCACAGTTTTAACATGAGCACATTATGCACATTATCACGTTCGAAACCAACACACACATAATGGACTTTAATAGTAAACCTAGTTTCAACCTATTAAAGTAAAATGTGAAAAGATCGGGGATATTTCTAGTTCTATCCTAATTGTACAAAACAATAAGACTCTACGTTTTCGGGCTTTGCTCGAACGGACGCCTCGACTACCAACTCGTTCGTTCGGGTTCCTCTGGATCGACACTCGTACGGCCGTCATTACATAACTACAATAGCCTATGACGGGGAATCTATCCCTAATAAAACTGCCCGTCTTATCTAATAAAAAAAAACTGTAAAGTACAACCCGGGGGATCTTGTCACCCTTAACACATCACCCGTCAAAACCAGAACCTAATCCCCAATCAATCACCACGTTTTTTCAAATAACATGCATCACGACAAATTTAACACATTTCCGAGCCGAAATCGAATTTTGGCTTTTAAATGGTCCGGGCCTAGCCCAACGTATATCGGGGTCGTAGGATGGGCTAGACCAGGCCTATCGGGCCTGTGTCGAGGATGCTCGCGCCATGAGCCAGTATATTGGTCACACACTGCTACACCTATAGTGGATTCTCCATCCGACGAGACCGACATACCAAGTGCTTCTCACGTCCCTACCTCATCCGATTCAGAATTGCCACAGAATAATGAAGAACGTACAATGGTTATTGAGGAAGAATCATCAGAGACGATCGTTCCAAGTGCAGAATTGGAACTTCCTCAAGCAATCGATCAATAAGAGACTACAGGAAATCTAGACCCACAGATGGCTGATGCATCGACTTCAGCCTTGCCTCATGAGCGCAAGTGGACTAGAGGTCACCCGGTTGATCAGATAATTGGCGATCCTTCGGATGGAGTGAGGACTGTTGAGAATCCCCGAGGGTCCCTTGACCCACGAACCCTAGAACGGCGGAATTTTAAAATTTTACGGGGTTTCCCGCCTATCCAAGATTGCTCGGCTACAAACACGAGAACGTATTGACATAAAGAGATAAAGGATCAACCATGATACCTTGTTGAAATCTCTTAACGATGGCTAGCTTCGAATCCTTCGAATCCCCGAAGCGTAGTGCCCCTCTCCTACGCCAAAAGCACACGAACGGGAAGCCTTCTTTGCGCAAGATCATCACGTCGGCACCTTACTAACGTCGCAGCTGTTCTTGCATGTGCGGCTAGGCCAAGAACGAACTGCTTGCTGCCCCCGAGAGAGAGAGTGCGAGAGAGAAAGTGGTGAGAGGAGAAAACTCTTAGTTTTTTTTTTTTTTTTTGGCTTGTATTTCGAAAACTTAGCTTCCACTCACTTTAGGATCTCGAAAATCATTCTTTATACCTCTTAGGATTAGCCAAAAATAGGTTAAGGTGGGTGGAGAAAAATCCTCAAACCTCCCCTTTTACCAAGTCTTCGTTTTACCAACTAATGAATTCAAAATTTAAACTTTATATTTAATTAATTAAATATCCAATACCTTAATTAATTAAAATATCATATTTAGTATATTTTTAATATATAATATCCAATATAAATATATTTAATAATTTTCTAAATTTTATCTAATAAAAATTCGAAACTTATATATATATATATATATCCGATATACATTATTTAATTCCAAATTAACAATATTATTTCTCTAAGAAAATAATAAAGATCTAAATCTAATTTAAATCATATACTAAATATTCAATATCAAATATTTTATTTCAAAAATATATCGTGAGGTGAAAAGACCATTTTACCCCTCACTAGTCAAACTTAGTATTTTCGGCCAATCAAGGTTATTGCCAAGCCACAAACCCTAATGTCACAATCTACGACCTAGCCTTGTCTGTCTCTCTGATGACGACGTTGTATCAGTTGCCTTTTTTTAAGCCCGACTCTCTTGGTTCGTCTCAACCGTCCCAGGAGGTATCTAGGAGTTCGGTATTCACCTAGCCAGCCCCGTGGTACAGAACAGATCCCAAGTTGAGTACGAATTTGATCTAATCATAATCCATGAACCGACTGTAGATTTTCGTCATACGTATAAACCCTTTATGTTTGTCCCGGTCGAGTGAAAGTCACGCATAGTCAAACTTACATAACTCGACTCTATGTCGTTTATGTAGGTGAAAGTTCTGAAACTGCACTCCGCGACTATCGTGAGTCAGTTACATGCTCTGGCCAGAGACTTGGATAACTTCCCGCACATTAAACTTGCCATAGGACGTTAACCTCGAATTTAATCGAGACCGTAAATCCCGCTCCGCGGTTCAACCGGCAATCACATCAAAAAGTCAAGACCGCATTTCGCCGCTGACCCATGCCATTGGCAAGACGGGCCTAGCAAACTAGTGACAAGTCAAGACCTCAAGATCAACCCCAAGTTAATCCTTTCGGTCTAAGGTTCACGCATACTACTACAATCAATCGATCGATCAAGGACAATCCAAGCGTGTGATCGTTCGATTACGAGTCAGTGTTCAAATACAGATAATCCCCTGATTCATCTTGTATCATTATCATGGACTCCCACTTCCCCAAGTGAACGGTTGGCACACAACCATATTGGACCCATCGACAAACAAGTCGTACGTGTCATTCCAGTCACCCTACTGGAGACTTGGATTTGTAGACTATTTTAATATTGCAGTATCTCAGCTTACTGGTGCCACTCTCTGTCCCCACAGAATCAGTAACTGAACTGCCAATATTTAGGTTTTATTAATTTGTCTTATCCACCCAGACTGCAAGGTGAAATCTTTAGACTAATTAATAATTTGCCTTTTAATTTATTAATCCAATAATTAATTAATGATGAATAAAGTCATTCCATTAATAGAAGTAGTCAAATTACATCACTAAACACTACAAAACTAGCAAATTGCCCTCGTACTCCCAGTCCTCGTACGGCATCTAGGGCATTTACCTCAACAAGGACACGTCGTCAACACAATCTCTTCAGCTACTTCTTAAGTAAAAATGAGCCTACCAAGGTAGCAAACGCACTTCAAGACCCGGATTGGGTAATAGCGATGCATGATGAAATTCATCAATTCTAACGTCTTCAAGTGTGGACCTTAGTACCCCGTCTGCATGGGAAAACAATTGTTGGAACTAAATGGGTATTCAAAAACAAGAAGAATGAAGATGGTGAAGTGATCCGGAACAAAGTAAGGCTAGTTACGAAGGGATACAATCAACAGGAAGGCATCGACTACGACGAGACATATGCTCATGTTGCCCGAATCGAAGCTATCCGTCTTCTCCTGGCTTATGCGGCTCACAAAGACTTCAAAGTCTATCAGATGGATGTTAAGACCGCCTTTCTCAACGGCGTGTTAAAAGAAAAAGTCTACGTCGCTCAGCCGGAAGGCTTCGTTGATCAAGAACATCCCGATCACGTCTATCGATTGGACAAAGCTCTCTATGAACTAAAACAAGCCCCACGTGCTCCCCACGTGCTTGGTACGATGTCCTGAGTGAATTCTTCGTGAAGTCTGGATTCATACAAGGAACGATAGACACAACCTCTTCATCAAATGGCAAGACAAAGATCTGATGGTCGTTCAAGTATACGTCGACGACATCATCTTCGGATCAACTAATCCACGGCTCTGCACGAAGTTTGGAGATCTAATGAAAAACAAGTTCGAGATGAGTCACATGGGAGAGATGCAGTTCTTCTTAGGACTACAAGTCAGGCAACTCGAAGATGGGATTTTCATTAGTCAGACAAAATACATCAAGGATATTCTGAAGAAATTCCATCAAGATCAGAGCAAGCCTCTCAACACTCCTATGTCACCAAGCTGCAAGTTGGATGCCGATCCCTCTGCAAGTCGGTCGACGTCAAACTGTATCGCAGCATCATTGGATCTCTTCTCTACCTCACTTCGAGCCGGCCGGATATCATGTTTGCCACCTGCTTATGTGCCCGTCAAGCCGATCCCAAAGAATTCCATATGCTCGCGGTTAAAAGGATTCTGCGTTACCTTAAGGGCACTCCTACCCTTGGACTATGGTATCCAAAGGGTACGAATTTCAAACTTATCGGCTATACTGTCGCTGATTATGCAGGTTGCTGAATGGACAGGAAAAGCACGTCCGGTGGCGCTCAATTTCTAGGCGAAAAGCTGGTCTGTTGGTCATCCAAAAAGCAGAACTGTGTGTCAACTTCGATGGCCGAAGCGGAATGTGTGGCTGCCGCCAGTTGTTGCTCCCAGATGCCGTGGATGCGGACTCAACTTCGCGACTATGGGTACAATTTAAATAATATACCTATATATAGTGATAGTCAAAGTGCCATCGCTATTACTTGCAATCCTGTTCATCACTCACGCACAAAACACATAGACATTAGATATCACTTTATCAAAGATCATGTAGAAAAAGGCACCATAGGTATGTATTTCGTGAACACGGAGTACCAACTAGCTGACATTTTCACCAAGGCATTGGATGAAAAACGATTTCAATTCCTTGTCGGAAAGTTAGGCATGTTGAATCTTCCGTAATATGTGCTTTACCTGATCTTCTGTGCTACTAAATGTTCTATGCTATGTGTTTTCTTTGCTTACATGTTTTTTTTTGGTAGGAATAAAATTCATTACCAACATTGATCAAAGTTTACACACAATCTCAACCCACAACACACACCAAAACTAAGAATTCATACAAACGCCCGATAGCTCGTGGTGAGATGGTATATACGCCCATCAACTCTTCCAGACTTAGCACGACCCCAACAAGAGATGCGCGCCCTCATCAACCGCACGATTATACCAAAGAGTTCCTTGACATCGCGTGAGCCACTCGCATGCATACGGTTGTTTCTCTCCGCCCAAGTGAAATATCGCCGCAATCCACGCCAGGACAATCTTAGCCCCACGTTGCTTCATCTTTCCCAGGCCACATACCCACAGTCGCCACCTATCAAACAAGTTAGGACAATCTTCCAACTCTAACCACGCCACAAACATCCGCAGCAGTTCCTTACTGAACTCACACTCAAAAAAGAGGTGTTTGATGGTCTCGTCTTCCCTATAATAGAGTACGCATGTCTTCTGAATCACCGGGATCCCCCAAGCACTAAGCCGGTCCTTAGATAGTAACCGTTGATGCACGAGCAACCAACAAATAAAGCTATGTTTGGGTAGATTGTATCTATTCCAAACCGCCGAGCTCACATGACATTTGGACAGATTATTTGTATCCATCCACACTCGCTGTCCAAATACCACCCGCTTACCCATCTTTAAAACGCAACTTAACCTTTTGAAGTTTCCTCCAATGCCATCCACAATCCGCAGGGGGAACATGCTCCCAAAATGAACCAGTTTTAATGTAGTAACCATGTAGCCATCTAACCCATAGCACATCCGCTTTCAAGGCAAGGTGCCAGATCTGTTTACTCATACACGCCAGATTCCAGGTCATACAGCTACGGATCCCCAACCCTCCAGCACTCTTAGGTTGACAAACTTCGAAATCCTTTAGGATGCTTGATCTAAAGTCACTTAGAATTTTACCCCGACATGCGATCGATTTAATTGCTTAATTTTGTCAGTCTAAGTCGCATTCTTGTGTCTAAAGGTCATTAGGTTGCTCCACTAGACACAAAGCCACTATACATATGTGAGGATTCAAGCCTTGTTTTTTTCTTTCTTTCTTTGGATCTATTTCTCGAGTAAGTCACACATCAATTACTTGTCTTAACTAGTGATACTGGACTTCATACTCACCTTGCCTTAGATCGTTAGGAAAATGATAAGGGCACTTAGGTTATTCCTCACTCGGCCTTATAAAAGTTTTTTCCCCACATTAGCCCTTAGTCATCCACTTTGAGCCTTCTCCGATGTCCTTTTCTTCCTTTGAATCCCATTCCCAGCCTTCAACCGTCTTCTATACTCTTCGGATGGTTGTTCAAACGAGAAAAGGAGGGGTAGAAAAATAAAAAAAAAAAGAGGATGATGACAAAAGAAGGTATTGCTCAACGCGCAAAAATCAGACCAAAGGAACCTGCCTTCCGACTATGTCTTAGAAGGTGGCATGGATCCTGCTGTGAACTTCTCCAACGATAATCTCGTACGCTCGTCAGGACGGCTGAAGGAGGAGCACCACGAAGTGAACTTTTCCAACGATAATCCGGTCTTATATCGGGAAACGAGAAGAGGAGCGCAGCCTTGGGTACGAATTCCATAACCGTGAACTTTTCCAAAAATATAATCTCTGAAACCTCTCTAGGGATTAAGAGAAGAGGAGCACGGTATCGGCCCGAGAACAAACAAGAAGAACTTCGCCTACGATAATCTCCTATAGCCTCGTGGAGAAGCGGAGCTTCAGCTTGAGCATAGCATAAAAAGATAGTTCTTAAAAGAAAAAGAGGGAGAAAAGATTGAGAAGAAGAAAGACGCCGAAAAAAAAGGAGACGGACGTAGAAATGGAAGATGACGAAGAGATAAGCTCACTTTCCTCTAAATTCCTTCCCTTGTAAGTCCTAGCCAAACTAAAACCCTTACAACCCTTTGATTCCAATCGACGGTCTCTCGCTTAGGTGAAATGATTAAAATGCCTCGATCACAAGTAAATTGACTTAAAATTGCCTGTGTTGACTTGAGTGATATAAATATAAAAATCCCAAGTTAGAAATTATTGAGTGCAAGAGCGAATTTAGTGAGAGTTGTCGAAATGGACCAGTCTATGAACTTGGGACTTTGTTTGACGACATGACTTGACGGCATTTTCTTTTTCAAATGTCTCGTAAAATTTTAGGTGTGACGATTGATCGAAGCAAAATAATCTGACACCATACTTTAATAATAGCAATATACATAAAAAAAATTCGTGAAAGGAAAAATTTCGCACATTCTGACATGAAATATTATGTTTCATATGCGTTGAATTGAATAAATGTGAATTTATTTTGTTATCGCGCATTCTAAATGTAATTTCAGATTGCATTGGTACTGAATTGTTTAAATGCGATAAATTTTTCATTGCTCTTACCCTCACGCAATATCTTCAGTACATGTTTTTGGGGACCATGTATATATGCTTACTAGGTAAATTTGTGTGTTATATGCTCGTGACTTAAATTGATTTCATATGATTGCATGTTTAGTCAATTCTTGCGCATTATTTGAGGGGGAGCAAATATAAAAACGTGCATTAGCTCCAAATATTCTTGACATTTTTCTCCAAGCGTTTCAGATTCCTTCAAACAAAATTAAGGAGTGAGACGTCTACACTACAAGGAAAGGAGCTAGTCACAGACCAAATATTTCAAAAAAAATGCCTAAAACAATTGTTGATTAACTCCATTATTTCTAACGTTTTTCTCTAAGTGGTACAGTTTTAATTTCTGCCAGGGAAGCTAGACGTTACTACACAGAAAATACAGGGAGTTAATTCCATTTATTTTAATTCTGAAGGGGAGCTTTACAATGTGATTTTATTTGAAATAGGGTCAATCTGAAAATTTTAGAAGTACTTACTATCGAGAAACTGATATAAGAATTAATTCGCGATTATAAGTTTCTCGATCGTAAACAGTGTTGGGAAGATTTTGATTAGCCGCGATAACTTGCGATAAAAAAAAATGAATTGAAGAGCAATTTTCCAATCAAAAATTTCTCGAGCGCAATTAGTAATGGGCCTGATCCATTTAATCGCAAAATGTCAAATCGCAAACCCAACATTGACTTACAAATAAAAGTTCACTTTTTGGTCAGTCGAAAAACTTTTTCTCACGCAACCCTAAATCGCAAAAATTTCTCTCTCGAAAACCTTTCACAGACATTTCCAATTTCTCAAAAATCTTTCGATTTTCAACACCAAATTGTCTGTTTAAGGTAGAAATGAGATTCTTTTGACATTTGCGTGTAATTTAACTTCAGTAGCATCTGCATTTTGTAGTTTTTCGCATTATTAAGATTAGATTCTCGACTGTTCTTCAAAACTGAGAAAACCGTATGCTATTTTATAGTGATTTAGGCATGATGATGAGTTTTATCTGAGATTAATGCCTGCACTTAAGATAGTTTCGGTGTTCTTTATGAATCTGGTAGTATAAATCTTCGGAAAATCTGCATCTTCGACTCTAATTTAAATTTAGATAAAACTGGGCATTTGAATGTTTGAAGCCATCGAAGAACTTTGTCGATCGCAAACAGTCTTAATTGAATTCCGATTCAATTGAGATACTGTTTGTATCGAATTAGTTTTCGATCGATAAAATTCTGACTTAGTCGCTACAATAGAAGATTTTGACCGAAAAATTAATTACCATCGAGAAATCTAATTAGGATTTTTCTGTGAGCGAAAAATTTAAGCACTGAATAGACAATTCAGATGAAAATTAGATCGAGTGTAAAACTTACTATCGCAAAATAAAATTTTCGATTTAATTTATTTCGGTCGCAAAAATTTAGCAGCGAAAAATTAATTTTTCAACGCTTTTCGATCGTAAAATTCGCCTCTTAGAATTTAATTGATAGAAAAATTTCTCGACGATCGACTTAGTTTTTCATTGACTAATTTCTCGATAGAAAATATCGCAGCAAAAATTTTCTTAGGATCGAAATCACGTACCGCTCGACAAATTTCAAATCGAAAAATTTTATTCAATCGAGGAAAATTTATCGATAGTAAATTTACCTGAGAAATAATTTCTCGATCGTAAATTTACGCGGAATTTTTCTCGATCGTAAAATTGCTCGGCTACAGTCTCACGATTCGAACTTCAACACTTAGAAGTTTTTTTTCTAAGTCTTTTACACTGTAGCGAACATTAGCGAGTAAAATTTTCTCGATCTTAAAATTAAACGGAGTTATTTCAATTGAAATCAATGCATAGGAAATCATTTTGAAAACCAAATTTATCGAGCGAAAAATATCTCGGCATGAACAGTGACATTTCCCCCGATCAAATACTTAGAACATTTCGAACTCTTTTCACGCGTTATATGTTTAATTCGAAATTACAATTTTCAAAATCAAGTATCCTATATGCATGCTACACGATTTCAATTCAAAATTCATCAAACATGTCATGACTTGATACAATATTATAGTTTGATGAAATTAAATCAATTTTTGACTAAAATTAAATTTATGAACTAATCAACTCTTATATCTCTTATTTTTCAGATAGATGGCTACCCTCGTTATAATAACATATACGACCACAACTTGTATCTGAAGGTCCAGGATACGAATTTCCAGCTCGATCTGAGCACCTTTCGGTGTCCAGACGAGATCATTGTCTCTATCCTGCAAGGCCACCCCATGTGGCATTGACGGTCACCGCATCGGTGCCAATGGTCAATCTCCAGCAATTCTGGGAATGTATACAAGGAGCAGTGGATAATGGAGCATTCTCCTTCTCAACCATAATTGGGACGCGGCACATACATATGGACAAGAACCAGTTCGGGATGATTTTGGACTTGCCATACAGCAAACTACGACCCGCTCCCATCAGACGCAGAAATGGTGCATGATTTCATGCAGATGGGATATCAAGCGCAGCTCACCAAGCTAGCTCAGGTCCAGAGCAGCGGTATCCCTCATCCATGGAAGACACTGTTCGGGATTGTGAACAAGTGTCTATCGCCCAAGCATGCCGGCTTCGAGAAGGGCAATGGCAACATACTGCAGATCTTTCACGGACTCGCATTCTCCAGAAATTACGATTTCACGCAGCTGATCTGGAATGATCTTGCAGACCAGATTCGGCAAAAGGAGAATCGGAGATCGAAGAATGTGCCCTACGCTCGGTGGTTTAATGTAATCATCAAGGAACGAGTCCATCCAACGTCTACCTCCTGGAGGAAATTATCAACCACCCAGGCTTAAATTCTTTCACAATCCACGGCTCACGGACTTGGACCAACCGTCGATGCCGATTCCTTTTGAGCTTCTACGTCTCGCTGACCCCAGAGGAGATGTATACCGTATGTACTGCCGGGAGAATCACCTCACCGAGGAGATTATTCGAGGGCCCCCGACAGATTTTGGAGTTAGCCCTCCCCAACCGCAACAACAACCTAGCCCTGAGGACACGATGATTGATGACGTCGCTCAGGAGCTTGAACAGGAGCCCACTATGATCGAAGTGCAAATGCTCGACGTGGATGATAAACTAATAGACGTTGTGGCTACTGAGATGGCGCTCGAGGCTCGTGAACATGAATATCAGGTGGAGGTGCCCGTACATGTAGGCGTGCTTGAAGAGCCTATCGAGGAGGCTCCTCTACAAGAAGCACAGCCCGAGGCAGAAATGGGGCAAAACTCACTTCCACTGGTGACGAATCAGGCACTTGAGGACGTTGAACGTAACCCTACTCCTCACACAGACACCCCGTCCAACACGGAGTCTGATGAGGAAATCAGCCTGATAAGACGGACTCCCAGACGACTTAGCATACAAATCGAGTCCCTCTTCCCCGCCGTCACCACCGCACCAGATACCATGCTGATCACTTCTTCAAGTGTTGCCGGCACTTCTTCGCTCAATCTTTAGCCGCAACCAAATCTATCGGTGTCTGGTTCGCAGGCCCAACCCGAGCCTGCCATAACACCCATAGACGCGAATCTTCTGGATTCGAGTCGAGGATTGGATGGAAGTCTCGTACAGTCACAACCTCAAGTGACTGTGAGCCAACCTGAGGAGCCGGTGCCTGCTCATGGGTTGTCAACAGGCGACATCAGTCGACCTGGTACATCTTCGACGGAGACTTCCACACCGTTTGTGACGAACGAGAAATTCCAAGCCGCTCTCTCCGCTGCTGTTCAATCGCTTGAAGACAAAATAATGGAGAGAGTTCTTACTGCCATAGAGACATCCCGCGGAGACACCGGGAAAGCACCTGTCTCCGAAGGCACCTCGTCACAGCCCAACCTCACACCTCCACCACCCACACCCACCGACCCTTTAGCCACTTCATCCATCCTCATCAACCCATACACCATACCCATAACCGAGCTCCACGATCCTACTCGCCTGCCTGATCGGCCTCTCCATCCGATCGCCTCAAGAAGAGTCTCTTTATAGGCAATTGGTGGATCATCCTGAGCCACCTACTGAAACCTGCCGAGGCCAAAGCTCCCACTCAAGATGCAGACATGATGATCCTGACAATCAGGACCCTCATGAGGGGGATAAGAGGTCACGGACATCTACGAGTGGTCAAGAATAAGGCCAAGGCTCGGGCTCTGCGCAGACAGGAACTGGAGCCGGAGAAACCTCACAACCCACTACACAAACCACCACCACCACGCACCGCACACTACCTCTAAGCCCATTCTACCAACCCACCATTAGAACGCCTCCGTCGACCCCATCCACCCCACTGATTCTGACAAGCCCCTTGCTTTCGGAAGAAAAAGCAAGTGCCGCGATGCTCGTAGCCCTAACAGCTACTCAAGCCACTCCCTCTGTCGCTACAGACCAACTGGACCCCTCAGGACATGGCGTCAATCCACACGAGGTTCTAGACAAATACATCTTCGAAGGACAGTGGATGACCCATTTCATCCCCGAGGAGCATCAAAGACAACGGCTTCAGGACGTTCGACATTTCCTACAACAACCCTCCGTAGACCTCGTGATAATAGAAGACGACGAGCTTCAGGAAGGTGAAGACTACCAACAAGATATACCAAGGCTACCAGAGTTGATCGCGCAACGAGCGGGTTCTCTCACAAGACTAACGCCACGGACCGTTCGGATCGACACGCCGTGGGAGAACATCCGAATAGAAATTCCTTTCCTTGAAGAAGTTCGTGAAATATTTGGAGGTCACCGGACAGAGTTAAGAAGCCGAACGAGTTCGAGCTGAGAGGGATCTCTCAGTGGGATCAGCAGAAGAGGATGACCTACCTCTGGATGCTGACCAAACTTGGACCTGATGTAAGGCTTTGGATGACTATAGAACAAGTCAAGAGCCACTATAAGAGTCTCTCCCCAATATGCCAACTCAGCGCCTACTGTGCAAAAGGAGGACTTCCAACACCTCACTACACCATCAAGCGAGTAGATAGAACTCGAGAAGATCTAAGCGAGAGCGACCTACCGTACATCCTTGCTGATGAGGTATACCATCTCTATCAGCTGTACGTGGAGAAGTACAAAGGTCCTCAAGGCTTCATCAAGAAAGAAGGACTCGAGGGACTCTACCGGTTCATGATGCGCCAAGTCAAGTACTTCGCCACACACGACCTTCAGATGGCTCTGGAGAGCAACATGAAGAAGGTTAACATGACCGCTCCGCTCAACAAAGGACCTGAGATCGAAGGGCTTCCCAACAATCACGTGCACATCAGCTCAGTCCTAGGCATCACCAACCACAATCCAATAGCTAAGAAGAATAGGTTGATGCTGAAGACTGAGATTCATAAGTTTTGCGATGGGATGCTCAAGGTCATCAGGAGGAATATCGAGCAGAGGTTGGAAGAAATCAACAGAGATACAATGCTGAGGATCCACAGGTTCGTGAGAGAACAACCGCTCCTAATGGAACTACTAGAAGATAGCGATGAGCGACTGGAGCTGAGGAACACACTCAGGAACTTTGAGCATGCGCTCGGCTTGCGCAGATCATACTATGCCCGACGAGGACAAACAGCGCGGGGACGCAATCAAGCACAAAGGGGGAGATTGTAGAGTATACATTTTAGATTGTGATTGATTTCATTAGTTGTCCTTGTAATTAGGGGCTTTATTTGTATTAGTCCATAGATTAGGACTAGTTAGATATTTATACCAAGTGAGTTTGGTATAAATACCTTGTAATCAAACACAATCAATAGAGAAAGTTTTGGAAATTGATCCGAAAGGCTTGCAATTCAATTCCTAGAGAGAGAAACAATAGTAAATTTCTCACTCTACTCGAATTCTCTCTCTTGTTCTTCATTTGAGTTTTTCGATCAAATCTTAATGTCAATCATTATCATCGAATTACTTAGAATTCATGCATAGGATCATAGAGTTGTTAATCGTAGGACCTAACAATAGAGGTGAGAGAATATGTTAAACTCATTTTGGGTAAGGTTTTAAGTATCCATTGGAGCACTTATTCTATTTTGGGTGGAAAATTAAGCATCGGGTGGAGATGCTCTTAGAGGAAATAGATCAACTTTATGATTGTTCCCCATTAGCTATTGCAGGGTTTCTTTTATAATAGTAAATACATATATGGGCTCATCCCATTTAATTTAATTAATATATGAAACTTGCCCAAGTGCAATTATGCTCAACCCAACCCATCTTCAATAAGTTATTTCCACACTTTAGCTTTGCCTTCTTCTTTGTCTTCCTCCGTCCCCAAACGACAGCAACAGTTCTAACACCAACTCTGATACGGACTAAAACTAGATGTGTCTGAAAAATCAGAAAAGGCCCGTTACGCCCACTGGAAAATATTTATACTTAGTAAATAATGATAAATAATAGAGATAGGGACCTTCGGGGACCTCCGATAGGTAGTTCACGACCCCCATGAAGAAGAAAACTTCCTCAATAAGCTTCCAGGTGAAAAGACAGGTGAGAGGTGAGAAAAAACTACTTCTGACAGGACTGTAAAAGCTGCGCATCACATTGTCCCAGAGGGTCATATCACCAGGGATCTCGGGATGTACCTTCAGGCAATATCCAGGAGCCTCTATAAAAGGGGTACTTGGCCATTTTTCACGAAATCATTAATTCCAAACCATGAAAACCACTTCATATTTTCTCTCTCTTAGCATAGTAAACAGTTTCTTTCAAGTCAAGCTCCTCGCTAGCACGTGAAGGTCCATGGAACCTAGAAGGAATCTCCAAGCTGACGCTCGAAGATCAGCGGGAGATACAAGCCAAGCTCCTCGCTAGCACGCGAAGGTCCGTGGACCTAGAAGTCAACTCCGCGCCGACGCTTGAAGATCAGTAGGAGATAAAAGCCCAATTCCATAAGGGCACATGAAGATCCGCGGAAGGCATCCCGCATTGATAAGGCTCTTCGTCGGGACTTCAGGACCCTCTAAAATCTCATTCTCTATTATATATTATACCATAGTAAACATGTGCACTACCCTAACAATTGTTATTGTTTGAAGGATGTGATCGAGAGGCTTATCCTGACGGAACACCTAAAGAAGATGCTAGTCGCAGGAGTAAAGGTTCGTACCTCGGTCGCATACGAAGGTTCGCTTTTGAGGACCTCCAAACCAGCTCTGCCCGAGCATAGAAAGGCCAAGTGGATCTATTATAGAACCTCCACGGTGGTATGAGAGATCGGAGATGCTAAGGACCGGCGGGTCCTACCCTTTTCATCGACAAAGGGAGGACGAGGACCTCCCCGCATACGTTAGTAGGTCCGACATTGCGGCACTCAGAGCATCCATCGCCGTTTCCCACAACAGAGATTAGGCCAGGAGGACAGCTACCTTAGCACATACGAAGTAAAGTCGCCAACGCCCATGAAGAAAAGCAAGCCACGGCAACCGGACAGGAAGGAGCAAGCAAGAAGCGTGACCAAAGAAAATCAATACTGCCTTAACTCGCATCAAAGAGCTGTCGGGATCTCTTCTTAGGGTCTTATGGAACTCCATACCATTACGCAACAACATGGAGGAGGTCTTGACATTAATCGGGAGACACTCCGTGTGAAAGGGCTCTCAGTTGGAACTCCAGGGCCCTCTAACTCACATTCTCATTTATATTATCAATACTTTAATAAGTGCATGCATCATGCTAACAACTACTATCATTTGGATGATGAATCGGAGGTCCCACCCTAATGGGACATCTGAGGAAGTTCATTGACCATGGCCTCGATGAAGGTTTGGAGGTAGCCGAAAAGGAGTCCGGGGATTTGTGCCGACTAAAGGCAGACAACCCCTGCATCTTCTAGATAGGAGCCAGCTCCATTTAAGGATCGTATCCTTGTCATAATAGGAGCTCTAGGCAGAGAAGATCCCAACTTCCAGCAAGGCCCAAAATCATACACCTGAGTAGTCAAAGATCTGCGGGACTTTAGTGCCCAGCTCCGCATGGGCACGCGAAGTCCGTAGGACCTCGAAGCGAGCTCCGTGCCACCGCAAGCTCTGCACTAGCAACCGAAAAGCCTACTTTCTGCACCGGCAGCAAAGTCCCAAAGCTTCTAAAAGTGATCTATAGTCTCAGCTACGTGCCTGCATAAAACATCCTAAGGACTGCGGCGCTCGAAGACCCGAGGGAGATAAGAACCCAGCTCTGCTCGGGCATCCGGAGATCCCCCGAGAGGTCAAAGTCCTCATCCGCACTGGCATGTGAAAAACCACGAGGATTTAGAAACCCATCTCCCCGCTGGCACGAAGACATAAAAGCCTAGCTCCGCGCTGGCATGAAGGCCCGAATTGCCCGGGACCTAAAGACCAGCTCCGTGCTAAAAATGATGACATGATCTATATGTTTGAGATCTCCATGCCGAGCTCCTCGCCAGCATGCTAAGTCCGTTACAAAGGATCTCCATACCAGCTAAAACCTAGCTAGCTCCGTGCTGGATTGAAGGCAAAGAAGCCAAGCTCCGCACTGACGCGCGAAGGCCCAAGGGACCTAGAAGATAGCTCCAGACTGACATCCGAACCTCAGGAGATCCGGAGCCAGTGACCTTATCATTAACCGAAAAGAAATGAGCTCCATTTGTTATTACTTCAAATTCAAGGCCTCTGGCAAGGAGCTCGAATACTAAGCGAGCTGGCACTATAACCACGCGTTCAAGCGAGCTGGCGCCATGCATTTAAGCGAGCTGGTGCTATAACCACGCACTTAAGCGATCGGATGCTATAACCACGCATTTAAGCGAGCGGACGCTATAACCACGCATTTAAGCGAGCGAACGTTATAACCACGCGTTTTAGCAAAGCGGGCGCTATAACCAGGGCAAACTAATGATGTCCCTAAGGAAATACCCCTTGTCGGAATGTAAATATGTTATTATATAATAAACGACACACCGTATAATATAAACGATGCCAAAGGTCGACGGACCTGCGGTGTACAGGACGCCAAAGATAACATATCTGCGGTGTGATTTGATGCCAAAGGTCGACGGACCTGCGGTCTACAAGACGTCAATGATAATCCATCTGCGATGTGAATGATGCACCCAAGGGTGTACAAGATACCGCCGCTGACGGGCTGCGGTGTACAGGACATCAAAGGCTCTCAGTGAGCCTGCGATGTGAATGGTACCAAAAGCGAAGCTGGCGCTATAACCAAGGTAAATCATGAGGGGATCCCCGGGGTTTCAAATTTTGTAGGCCTAAGAGTCTACACAATACTGAATTCGCTAAGGACATAGAGAGCCTAGAGCAGATGACACTTGAGCACAATGACGACGGTCATTGCAACCGATGGCATGAATTCGTACTTGGCTTACGAATTACTAAGCGAGCTGGCGCTATAACCATGCATCTAAGCGAGCTGGCGCTATAACCATGCATCAATAAATGGTGTTCCTAGAAACACCCATCAGGTCCCAAAAGGATGCAAAGCACAAAAACATGAAATACAGGAGAAAGGGAACTCCGGTGAAACATGCGAACATGGGAGTTAAGCTCCCCACACCATTATGTCCCGAAAGAAAAAAAATGACAAAGTATTTTTTACAGGCTATCACCATGATGGAAAAGGAAACGTCTATACAAATAGGATGTCTCAGGAGCTAGGAGGAACGTGCAGAAGGATCTGCGGATCTCCTTCAAAATGCAAGGTTCGAAGAGGAGCTCTGCCATCAGGTCCCCGCTAGGTAGGTCCCTTCCAGATTCCAAGGATGACGGAGGTAACGGCAACGATAAAGCATGAGGAATAAGAACCCCGAAGAAAATAGACAGGCATAGGGGAGTTAAGCTCCCTGAAAAACCACGGAGGTCTTTATCTTGTCAAGAGACAAGAAAGATAGAAAAATAATGAGCCTCCTTAGATGCTTCCTCTTGGGCGGCCAAACTGGCCTGAACTTGCTCCAATCTTCCAACTCTCGAGCAGACGAGCTCACGGATGGTCACATAGTTTAGCACCTGAAAACCGAAAGGAAAGTTCCCAGAACGAGGCCACAAAGAAAGAAACACCCATGGAGGCAGGACCAAGAATTTACCTAAGGAGAAAGGGAGGCTGTCCTTGGACTTCCCTTGCGAAACATCCACCAGAGACTCCCCACTGTCGCTTCCTGACTGGGGCAACTTCCGCTTGGCTTCCCTGCTTGGATTTGGTGGCGCGCCAGCTTTTGTCTTAGCCCTGGAAGCAAGAGCAGCTTTCGGAACTGCCATGATCTCCTGGTCCTTAGGAGATGAAGGAGCCAACTCCTCGCGGACGTCTCTAGCCAGAGGAACCCCCGGGAGCATAGGAACTGACGTAGACGATCCAACCGGGGGAACCAACGAAGTAGTTTCTTCCTCCAAATCAACATTGCATGCCAGGAACTCGTCATACCTTCCTCAAAGGGACCTAGGCACTAACCGAACCTTTAAGATACGTCCCTACAAGAGGTAAGTACGGTAGGTCCCTAATAGGGAGGTAATGCCCATCTTACTATTTTACTCTAATTTACTTTTTGTCCCAAGAAACAAATTAGAGTAGGGGAGTGGTTGATACGGACTAAAACTAGATGGGCCTGAAAAATTAGAAAGGGCCCGTTAGGCACATTGGAAAATATTTGTACTTAGTAAATAATGATAAATAATAAAGATAGAGACCTTCGGGGACCTCCGATAGGTAGTTGACGACCCCCAAGAAGAAGAAAGCTTCCTCAGTACGCTTTTAGGTGAAAAGACAGGTGGGAGGTGAGAAAACGCTGCTTCTGACAGGACTGCAAAAGCTGCGCAGCACATTGTCCCAGAGGGTCATATCACTAGGGATCTCGGGATGTACCTTCAGGCAATATCCAGGAGCCTCTATAAAAGGGGTACTTGGCCAGTTTTCATGAAATCATTAATTCCACACCATGAAAGCCACTTCATATTTTCTCTCTTAGCATAGTAAATAGTTTCTTTCAAGTCTTTGTTATTTACGAGCGAATGCAAGGTTATTTGAGTGTGTGATTCGTCCAAGTATAGTGAAAACTGTTCCCGAGCGCCTGTGGACGTAGAATCCGAAAGGATTCGAACCACGTACATCTAGTGTCCCTTTATTTACGTCCCCAGACATCCCAACACATCACCACACATCCCAACACGGCTCCAGACGTCCGACACGTCCCCAACACATCCCAACACGTCCCCAAACATGGCCTAACGTCCCAAACACGTCCTAAACAAGTCCCAATGTCCCAAACACGTCCATTCAGTTTCCTTACCAATAAGCACCTTACGCACGCCCTACAACTTTGTAATAATAAATTCTCCGGCTATATAAATTTCCCCGAACCACAAATAAATTTCTTTGATTGGGATAGCCCCATATCAAACTCCATCTCTATCTCCTTCCTCAACTGAATCAGCTCTAACATTGTACATGACAGAACATTAGAACAGAACCCTAAATTGACATCTTAGAGGGCCGACTATTTATTGGCGGGAACTAGTTTTGCTTTTGGCGGTAACCATGAGATAGAGAGTAACAGATCTATTTGTTTCACTTGGAAAAGGAAATATTCGATAGTAGCGAATTTGAATGTCTATAATCATGGGTTCCAATGCAAAAGATTTTGTAGCACTTACCAAACCAATGAAGCCCCATCGACATTGCCTATGAGTCATGATATGGACTAAAATGAATTGGCTGAAAAAGAAAGATAAAAATAGGCCCGTCAGGCCCATTATAAAGGTAAAAGGGTTGATGGGACAAAAGCTGTGACTGACGCGACAAAAGCTGTGACTGACAGCCCACTTACACGTTGTCCCAGAGGGTCTTATCACTAAGGAATCCTAGGGCCATTGGGAGCTTCTATAAAAGGACGACTTAGTCATTTTCACAAGGCATCATCATTCTCACTTCTTCACGTACGAAAAACCCCTCAGCTATAGTGTTCTTCATTTTTTACATGTTCTTTGTGAGAGAAAAAAGGTGTTGTGAGTGTGTAAATTCCAAAAGTGATAAAGAAAACGTTGAATGCGCCCCGTGGACGTAGGATTCTATAGAATTCGAACCACGCAATCTCCTCTCTCTCTTTTTATGTCTTTATTATGCCCCATTTACGTCATATCACAGGCACAACTGGGTCCGCACAGCTCGCGGACCTCTGCGGACCTCAAAATATCTATATCCCCTATTTTCTATTACGTCCCCTTCACGTTCCCAACACATCCCAAACACGTCCCCAACGTCCCAAACACGTCCCCAATGTCCCAAACAGTTTCCTTAGCCATAAACACCTTACGCATGTGGCGACCCTACTTCATAATTAAGTTAATTGGCAGATTTCCGCAACGCAAGTCGCGGAGGACCCGATTTATCATTAACTTTTTAAGGAAAATAATTTACATAAATAACTAAAGGTCGGGTTTTACACAAAAGCGTCACTACATTACACCGGGCCGGAGCCCCAAAAGTCTAACCTGACTAAACTATGATACACCGCTCTACAGGTCGCGTCCCATGTACTGCTCCACCATCAAAAGCCCGTGGAGTCACCGCCGCCAGCCAACCTACCGCTAGCCCTGATACTCATCGATGTCGGGCTCGGTCTCACCTATAAAATAAAACCCTGACCAAAATTGCCCAGTAGGTGGTAGTAAAAATATGTGATGCATGAGTGCACTCATCCCGATCCCAGTCATCACAACATGATAATGCACGCTCAATCCTACAACACCTCTCATACATAATAGGGTCCTAGGCTAGACTCGACACCCACGCGCGCAATGGCAAAGTACGCCATAAACCATGCGATAGCCCACGCCGGCCGTGGCGGGTCGCTCCTTCCGTGCACAATCTCAACCCGACGGTTTTCCCCGAGTAGTGTACCACTAACCCGGGTAGGCAGGAATCTCACATCTGTCAGTCGTCCCTGAGCCAAATATATCCGGTGGTATACACCTCGGGTGGCTCAATCCCTAGTAGACAGGTGTCGCAAACCCTATCTCCCACCAGGTGCCCAATCGAGTCAAGATCTGACGACCAATATGGGTCACTCTACCCCACTCATCTGACGCCGTAAGGCGTCACCGTATAAATACGGTACAACAATCTCTCACATGACATGTAATGCAATGCACGCATTAGTCAATTCACATATAGCACGTATGCCTCAAACACTGAAATCACCTAACTCGTATAGCTATCGAACTAGGCCGAATGTTTTAAAATCCAAAAATAATATTTATAATTTAAAATATGGGTTGACCCGAAAATATAAGTCATAGTACGAAAATATTTTATTTTAAAATGATTGGGCTTAAAATAATATTACTTAAAATATTTGGGCCGGAAATAGGGCAAAAGCCCTAAATTAAATCCATGGTCAACTCTGGACCTCCCAGCTCCACGCTAGCACGAAGACCTGAAGCTCCGTCTTCGGGACCTAAAAAACCAGCTCTGCACTGGCAAGAAGACCCGAAGCTCCGCATTCGGGACCTCCCAGCCCCGCGCTGGCACGAAGACCCGAAGCTCCGCCTTCGGAACCTAAAAGCCCAGCTTTGTGTTGGCAAGGAGAGCCGAAGCTCTGCATTCGGGACCTCCCATCCTGTTGGCACAGAAGATCCGAAGCTCTGCCTTCGGGACCTAAAAGCCCAGCTTTGCGCTGGCAAGGAGACCCGAAGCTCCGCATTTGGGACCTCCCAGGTCCACGCTGGCACGAAGATCCGAAACTCCGCATTTGGGACCTCCCAGCTCCGCGCCAGCACAAAGACCTGAGGCTCCGCCTTCGGAACCAAAAAGCTCAGCTCCACACTGGCAATGAGACCCGAACCTCCACATTCAGGACCTCCCAGCTCCGCGCCGACGTCCGAAGGTCCGCGGGAAATGTAAGCCCAGCTTCTCGCTGACATATGAAGATCCTGGGGACCTAGAGGCCAGCTCCGCACTGGCATACGATGATCTGCAGGAGATTGAAGCCCATCTCCGTGCGGGCACATAAAGGTCTGTTGGACCTGGAAGTCAGCTCCGCGCTGACACTTGAAGATCTGTGAGAGATAAAAGCGCGATTCCACCCGAGCACATGAAGATCCACGCAAGACATCCTACGATGATAAGGCTCTTAGCCGGGACCTCAAGACCCTCCAAAATCTTGCTCCCTATTATATATTATTCATAATAAATGTATGCACAGTACTAACGATTGCTATTATTTGAAGGGCGAAATAGAGAGGCCCATCCAAGGCGTTGCATTAAACGAGTCTGTCCGAGGTCCCATTCAAGATTCCAGAGCAAAATTCGTAGCTCCCCCGAATGAGGGAAGACCATCTCCACCACCTCCAAACAAAAAGAGCTCCACCATCACTTTGGGCCCCTATGCTCATTATAGTGGGAGGTCCTCGTGGAGAAGACACCAAGCAAGCTAGAAAGACACGTGCTAGAACGATCGAAGTAAGACCTGGTTCCGCGTTGACATACAAAGATCCGCAGAAGACCAGCTCCTCGCTGGCAAGATGACGCGGAGCTCCGCCCTCGGGACCTAAAAGACCAGCTCCTCACTGGCAATAAGACATGAAGCTCCACCTTCGGGACATAAAAATCCAGCTCCGCCCTGGCAAGAAGACCCGCAGCTCCGCCCTCGGGATCTAAAAACCCAACTCCGCAATGGCACGAAGACCCAAGTTTCCATATTCGGGACCTAAAAAGTCCAGCTCCGATCTGGAAGAAGACTAAAAGTTCCAACTCTACGTTAGCACGAAGACATGAGTTTTCCTATTCAAGACCTTAGGGTTTAGCTCAGCAGATGGAGACTTGATACGGGATCTCCAAGCCCACTTCTACGCTCAAATGACGACACAATTTACACATCAGAAGTTCCATACCCTGTTCCGGGCCGGAAATGAGGACACGATCTGTGTGCCGAGCTCCTCGCTAGCATGCGAAGTCCGTTATACGGGATCTCCAAACCAACTGAAATCCAGCTCCGTGTTGGTATGGAGACAAGAAAGTCGAGCTCCGCACCAGAGGATCTATGGGAGATAAACATCAAGATCCACAGGAGACATCCCGTGATGATAAGGTTCTTAGAGGGGCTTCAGGGCCATCTAAATTCATTCTCTATTACATATTATTGCTATCATAATGAATATGTGCACCACACTAACAATTGTTATTATTTGAAGGATGTGATCGAGAAGTTTATCCCGGGACACCTGAAAAGGTGTTAGCCGTGGCTACGAACATGATTCGAAAGTGATCGACAAGGAGTCCTGGGGATCTATGCCGCATAAAGGACTTGAAGGCCAGCTCCGTGCTGGCGTACGATGATCCGCAAAGCCCAGCTCCGTGCTGGTATACGAAGATCCTCAGGAGATCCATCCCAACCCCGTGCTAACACAGGAACGTCCCCAAGACCGAAAGTCCGGCTCCACGCTGGCATGAAGACCCGACTTTTTACATTCGGGACCTAAAAGCCAAGCTTTATGCTGGCATAAGAAGACATGCTTTACATGTTGGGGATTCAAAAGGCAGCTCCGTACCGACGTGCGAAGGCACGATTTCTCTGTTCATAGTCTATAAGCCCAGCTCCTTGCTGGCATAGAAGACTCAAACATCCAAGGGGAATCTTCGAAGATTAGCTCCGGGCCGGTCGGGACCTATGACCCTAGCTCTCCACTGGCATAAGAAAAAGACCAAAGGGGATTTTCGAAGACCAGCTCCGCTGGGAATAGAGACACGAGCTATGAGTTCGAGATCTCCAAATCCCGTGCCTCGTTTGCATACGAAGGTACGCTTTTGGGGACCTCCAAACCAACTCCGTCCGAACAAAGGAAGGCCCAGTGTGCGTCACTGGGATCTATGGACTAACTCCATATGAAGACCCAATCTATTCAATTGGGACCTATGAGCCAGCTCCACTATGATGACAAAGCACCAATCCTCCCGTTAGAGATACATTATGTCAGCTCCACGCTGGTATGAATGATCCGAGATGCTCCCATGTGAATATCCTTTTCACCCGCAAGTAAAGATCGTTCAGCAATCGATTTAGCCAATTCCCAATTCCATTCGGTCATTCGAGGGAACTCCACACTGTGCTCATTACACAAATTCGCCGGCTCAAAAAGATAACCTAAAGATAATACGCCGAAGTAGAGGATGACGGGGACCTCGGCGCATGCATCAGCAGGTCCAACATTGCGGCCCGAGAGCACCACCATTTCCCTAATCAAAGATAACTATAATGCCAAGAGGGCCGCTACTTTGATCCGAACGAAGTAAAATCGACATCGGCCAAGAAGAGAAGCAAGCCACGGCAACTGAACAGGAAGGAGCGAGCAAGAAATATGACCACGGAAAACCATTACCGCCTTAATCTCACAACAATGAGCTGGCGGGTCTCATCTTAGTGTCCTGCGGAACCTCATGCCGATATCCACAACATGGAGGAGATCCTGTCTAGCGAGGAGGCATCTCGTGACGAAAAGGCTCTCAGCCGGATCTTGGGCCCTTTAAATCGCATTCTCATTTATATTATCAATACCTTAATATTCTCATTGGAAGGGTTAAAAGCAGAGGGCCCATCCTAGCAGGACATTCGAGGAAGTTCGTTGGCCATGGCCTCGGAGGGTCTGAGGGTTGCCAAAAAGGAGTTCGGGGGATCTGTCCCGATAAAAGGCAGACACCCCTATCACCTTAGGTTGCTCCAGGCAAAGGGGGATTTCAATTTCCAACAGAGCCCAAAATCGTACGCCTGAGGATTCGAAGATCCGAATCTTCGGAGGTCCTGATAATCAGAACAATAGCTATAACTCGAAGAAGGAGATGAAGAGGCTTACCTAAGTGGGACACGCAATGAGCTTGTTGGCCGCAACAGTAGACATGACTCCAAATTCGCCGGAAAAAAGAAGTATGATGATCTGTGTCATATAAAGGCAGACAACCCCCCCACTTCCTTCAAAAATAGGGAGAACAAGTCGGAGAGATTTCGGGAGACCAACAGAGCTCCCGACGATGTCATGCCCACGAAGAAAATTTATATCAAAAGAAAAGGAGGCCATCATGCAAGGAAGCGGACGTGACGAGACGATTAAATGAGAGGGGTCCTCCAACTTACAACAAGAGCCAGACAAAGAGCTTGTAGACATCTCCAGAGAAATGCGGACCTATTCGCATTTCTTCGAAATAAGTCATGTCCCTTCGGCCTTATGTGGGATCAAAAGGAAACCGTATTCCAAGGAAATAGGAAGTAAGGGGATAATAGAAGATAAAGGACCTTCCAGCTTACAACTAGAACCGGACAAGGGAGCTGGTGGGATGCCTACAATTGAAAAATGCGGAGTTATTCGCATTTTCTCCAAAATATATGACTGGAGTTCGCTCGGATATCGCCACACATCATCCTACCAGGAAGTTGACCCATCAAATAGACGCTCCGGCCGTGCGGAACTGAAGAAACCCAGATCCTAAAGGAAGAAGTAGACAAGCCTTTCCAAGCAGGCCATATCCAAGAGATTTCGTTCCTGCATGTGGGCCGACATCATCCTTGTAAAAAAGGGAAACAAAAAGTAGAGGATGTGCGTTTACAACAGGGACCTTAACGAGACGTGTCCAAGGGATCCTTATTAGTACCTCGAACGGATCAGCTGGTGGACTCCACCTCCGAGTGTGAGATCCTCAGCATAACGGACGCCTACCAGGGGATTAAGGAGGTTCGGAGGCTGATAGGGAGGTTGGCGGCTCTCGTCCGATTTATCTCCCCGTAAGAAAAGAAGAGTCCCCCATTCCTCAAATAGATGAGTTGGTGTTGTACTTCTCCATGGAGGTTTATGCAGTCAGCTTCATGCTATTAAAGGAAGAAGGGACCTCCCACGAGCCCATCTATTTCGCGAGCAGGGTGTTGCTAGAACTCGAGATCAGATACCCTGAAATCAAGAAGGCCACGCTTGCATAATGAGCGGATGATGAAAAGGGCTCACGAGCTAGGGAAGTACAACATAGAATTCGAACGACGAACGGGTGTCAAAGCTCAACCCTCTCCGACTTTATGCTGAAAATTACCAAAAGATCACGGAAGCAGCGATAGGAGTGCGTAGGTGGATCTGCGACTTCTCAAAAGATCTGAAGAGGTCCTTATCGTTAGCCTGTGAGGAGGGGAGCCCCGTTTCGCTGTTCAAATTATAGGCCTCCAACAATGAGCCGAATGCGAAGTCTAATCCATGGCCTGGGGATCACGAAGGAGATGAGGGCAGGGGATGTCGTTTTATTCCCAGGTTCATGACTAGTGGTATAACACAAATAAAGGGGAGTTATGATGGAATATGAGAAAAAGGTAGAAGAGCTAACGGAGTTTTATTATTGTAAATCGTGCAGGAAGAAAGCCACAAAGCTGATTACTTGGCTAAAGTGGCGAGCTTGGGTTCGACCATCAAAACGGATGGCGTTACCTATTTCATTGTAGAAAGGCAAGAAGTAAGGAAGCTCGTAGGAAGCACAGAAGGAGAAGACGATTGGAGGACCTCTACTTCGGAGGTCTCGAAGGACATGGAGCTGGAGGAAAGTAAAGGAAATTGCCGCAGGATCTGCCTGATCGATGGCTACCTGTTCCAAAAATCCTTAGTGCATGCATGCGCACGATGATTCTTCAAGAAGGAAGGGGAGACGATATTGGAGGAGATCCATAGGGGTATGCAGAATATAATACAGGATATAAGTCCCCGACGAGAAGAATGATAAGGGTCGGCTATTTCTAGCCTATTAATCAGGAAGACCAGGAAGCTAGTTAAAGATATATCAACAACGAAAAAGATGGACTTCGAATCCACGTGCCAACTGAGATCCTTGGAAGTGTGCAATCGCCTTGCCCACTCAGCATCAACAACGAAAAAGATGGACTTCGAATCCACGTGCCAACTGAGATCCTTGGAAGTGTGCAATCGCCTTGCCCACTCAGCAAATTGGGGATCTGATATGCTATATGGTTTTCCCCTAACAAAAATCAATGGTGAACCACAGAAGAAACCGAGGAGGTCGTAGCTCCACATGGCGACAAGAGCTCCGCCGACATTTGAGAGGACGTGTAAGGCAGCTCCGTACGACACATAAAGATCATATATCATGGGATATGTAAGCAGCTCTGCGCACAGACATGAGGAGTCGAGACCAATAAGCCTAACTCCGTACTAGTGTGGAAGTCCCTTGACACCAAGGACCTTCGGGTCTGCCGCAAATAACACCAAGGACCTCCGGGTCTGCGGCGTGAATGACACCAAGGACCTCCGGGTCTGCGGCATAAATGACACCAAAGACCTCCAGGTCTGCAGCGTGAATGACACCAATGATCTTCGGTCGGTGGTGTGAATGAGCATACCTCCTTGTCGGAATATAAATATTTTATTATATATAATAACGGTGCACTGAATAATATAATTGATGCCAAAGGTCAACGGACCTGCGGTGTACAGGACGCCAAAGATGATATATCTGCGGTGTGACATGATGCCAATGGTCTACGGACCTATGGTGTACAGGACATCAAAGATAATATATCTACGATGTGATATGATGCCGTAGGTCGACCGACCCAAGGTGTACCCAACATCAAAGACTGATAGTCTGCGACGTGTGATGATACGAAAGGCCGACGGGATGGCGGTGTACCCGACATCAAAGATAATAAATCTACGTCGTCATGATGCCCATAATGGTGTACAAGATACCGCCGCTGACGGGATGCGGCGTACAGGACATCAAAGGCTCTCAGTAAGCCTGCGACGTGAATGGTACCTAAAGCGAAGCTGGCGCTATAACCAGGGTAAACGGTTGTGAGGGGATCCCCGGGATTCAAATTTTGTGGACCTAAGTTTCTAGCCAGATACTAAACTCGCTAAGGACAACGAGAGCCTAGCACAATGTGACACCTGAGGACAATGACGACGGTCATTGCAACCGATGGCGTGATTCGTACTTGGCTTACGAATTACTAAGCGAAACTGGCTATAGCCATGTCATGATAATGATGTTCCCAGAAACATCTATCAGATCTAAAAGGGCTAAGCAAAGCACAAAAAGGACATATAATACAGGAATATGGGAACTCCGACGAAACTGGCAAACATGGGAAGTTAAACTCCCCACACCGTTATGTCTCGAAAGGAATGACAACATTTTTACAGGCTATCACCATGATGAAAACAGGGAGTTTTATACAAATAGGACCTGAGGATCCCCTCCAAGGCTCGTAGAGGAGCTCCGCCATCAGGTCCTTTCCAGACCCCAAGGACGACGGACGGAAGGACGACTATAAAACATAAGGAAAAGGGCCCCAACGGAGACATATAAACACACGGGAGTTACGCTCCCTAGAACATTGCAGAAATATTGAGTAGGGCTCTTCGGAGAGATGAAGGTGACGCACGAGAGATCGGAGACATTGGCGCCGCAGCAAGCCAGAACGGAGGGTTCACGGGGACCTGCAGATCCCCGGGGAAACATTCGAGAGAAGAAGATCCCAAAGAGCAGACGTTGCCTTAGTTCCCGCGGATCCAACACTATAGCCTCCCCTAATATAACGCCGCATTAAAGGTATAAATTCCCTCGGAAAAGGGGAGTCCTTCAGGTACGCGTAGTGCCGGTCCTCGGCTAGGTCCTATAGGAACTCCTTTCCAGCCACCATGGACGGGAGATGCTGCTGAGAGAAGCACGTACCTTGAGCCTCCGCCCCCACCAACTAGGCATCATACTATTCCTTCTCCTCAGCAGGCTGGAATCAATTTCTCGGGCTGCCTCCGCTTTGCTGCTAACAACCCAGCCTAAGCTTGTTCCAATTAGTCCTTAGGATTCGATTAACTAGCTCCAACTCCTGGATTGACGACTGAGCGGATGATACGGCAACTACGTAGCCCACCACGTGGAAGAAGAAGCAAAACTTACGAAAGAACGCCAGAATGGACTAGAAGACAACGGAAGATGACACGCCAATTGTTCTTCGTTCGCCTCTGCAGATCCCTGGGAGATGGCCCCCTGATCATCTGGGAGCACCAAACGACTTATCATGATCATCTTTCCAGCTATGTTCGGATGGTCCACGGAAGCAGGGGTCTCGACCACTGAGGTCCCTACAGATCCCGAAAGAGGCTAAGCACTTCGCCTCCTGGGGAAGAGTGAAGGAATTCCCTTTTTGCTTTTCCTTTCAAAACTTTTTGACGAAGTTGTTTTCCTTTTGACACCGGAGGCAGGGCGGTGATCGGAACTTCTTGAGCTCCCATAACAGGAAAAGAAATCAAGGGAATGTCCTCCGTTCCTACAGAAGGAGGAATCTCCTAGCGAACGTCCCTAGCCACCAAGACATAAAGGAGCAAGGGAGCTACAGTAGGTGCGGTGAAGACTTGGGAACTCGTTCCTTCTCCACATTGGTCAACGGAGCATTTCATGAGGACGTCGTACCTACGCCAGAAACCCAAGACACTGACTGAACCTTTAACCACTCACGAGACGCGTCCCCTCAAGAAATAATTACGTTAGGACCCTAATAAAGGGGTAAGGCCCATTTTACTATTTTATTCTAATTCACTTTTGTCCCAAAAGATAAAATTAGAGTAGGGAAGTGGTTGATATGGACTAAAATGAATGGGTTGAAAAAGAAAGATAAGAAGAGGCCCGTCAGGCCCATTATAAAGGTAAAAGGGTTGATGGGACAACAGCTGTGACTGACGCGACAAAAGCTGTGACTGACAGCCCACCTACACTTTGCCCTGGAGGGTCTTATCACTAAGGAAGCCTAAGGCCGTTGGGAGCTTCTATAAAAGGAGGACTTAGTCATTTTCACAAGGCATCATCATTCTCACACTTCTTCACGTACGAAAAACCCCTCAGTTGTAGTGTTCTTCATTTTTTTTACATGTTCTTGTGAGAGAAAAGAGAGAAAAAAGGTGTTCTGAGTGTGTAAAAAGTTATAAAGAAAACGTTGAATACGCCCCGTGGACGTAGGATTCTATAGAATCCGAACCACGTAATCTCCTCTCTCTTTTTACGTCTTTATTATGCCCCATTTACGTCATATCACACTCACAACTGGGTCCGCACCGCTCGCGGACCTCTGCGGACCTCAAAATATCCATATTCCCTATTTTCTGTTACGTCCCTTTCATGTCCCCAACACATCCCAAACACGTCCCCAACGTCCCAAACAGTTTCCTTACCCATAAGCACCTTAGGTACGTCCTAAAACTTGGAGATATTAAACCTACCGCTATATAAATTTCCCCGAACCACTTATAAATTTCGTTGATTGGGATAGCCCCATATCAGGTCAATTATTATTTATTACTCCTACTAAAAAATCTCAATTCTTGGCCAACCGCACATTATTATTTAGGATACTGAATAAAAAGAAATCTATTCACAGTTGCCGTGATGTTTTTCACTTTTGGAATTTTCGATCACCTTGTAGTTTATAAACTCATATTTGATGAATACAAAACTTATTATTGTGTTACTAACATAATTAGTTAAGTGTGTAGATGAGTTCGGTTCGAAAACCAGATATCAAATATGAGCTCAGGGCGAAAAACCATGTCGGTCAATGCTGGTCAACCCGGTCAACCATCGGTCAACCCGGTCTCTGTCTGGACTGATCCGGTCTCAGACTGACTGGTCAGTCTCAGACTAGCCGGTCTCGGTCTGGACTGGTTCGGTCAATGACTGGTCCGGTCAATGACTTGATTGCTCGGTCTCGATTTGGACTGTTTCGCTCAATGACTGGATTGACTGGTCAACTGTTGACTGTTGTACAAGCCTTCTACTGCAGATTAGAGATGAGCTTAAGTAGATTAGTTGAGTGAGAGTCTTAACGCATAGACTATAAACAAGTGTATGTAGTGTTCGCACCGAAACAAGAAAGAACGGTCTCGTCTTAGCTTAGAGAAGTAAAAACTCAAAGCGTGTTGTGCGGCCTACAACGTTGTGGTGACTAGGAGTTTAGTTAGCGGGTATAGCCCGGGGGTTATACGTGTGAGTCTAGCTATGTAGGTTATTCGACGGGGGTTGTATCGAAACCAAATCTTCTAGTTTAGCCTTCCTTGAGGGGAAGGGGGAGACGTATGAGTATTTAGACTTCGAACTTCCATAACAAATATCGTGTATCTTCTCCTACAAACCGAAACCACACACACTCCAAATACCCACACTCAAGGTGTTCGACAAAATGTCTCAACCACCTCCATACACCAAAACCGGACCAAATCACCCACATACACAAACGGCCACACATAATTCACAATGAAAGCTCATAGTATTCCGCGCTTGATTGCGGATTGAGAACCGGTTTCAGGACGTGAAACCCACTAATGAGCGAAAAATGGTGACCGATGTTATTCACCCCCTAACACCCGGCTCTCGATCCTAGCAACTTGTATAGTTTCACTCTAATACTAACGGGCAATAAATAAGATTACCACAAACTCAAGTCACAATTCTATGATTTATCCGATGTAGGATTGAGTTTCATACTCTTAACATTCACTATATGGAATGAGCACGGAACCCAAAAACTCAGCATAAAACAAATACTGAAATAATAACTTTTAGACGACAAATATCATTATCCAATCCTTTCAACAAACGTTTAAAATTACTAATTACGACTTCAAGTCAACACGCCTTCTGTCAGATTGCAAAGCCACAAGTTTTTCTGTCTGTGGTTAAAATTTCAGAAGTTTGATCCTCCAAAGTTTCAAAGCCGTGCAAAACGAATGCTGAAAGTTCATATGTTTTTTTTTCTTTTAGTTTATCTCTTAAGAAACCGTGTTTATCTCATATCATATGGATAAAATAATAGGCTCAAACGACCCAGTCCGAAATGTTTAAGCTCAATTCATAAGTCATAACAGATAGTCACAGTTTGTAAACCTTGTTAATTTGGATAAACACTTCCCCATAGGCATCAAAGATCCAACATTCAGTCTTAAATCTCATCATGTAAACCCCATTAGCTAGCTAGATCCTTTATCCGTACACCATTTCACATATAATATCAGCATAATCCTCATAACGATTCATTCTTATCGAAAAGAAAATCCCCGACATTGTAAAAGTCCGGCAAGAAAAAGCTCTCCATATCTTGCAAATCATCCTCCAAGCTCGGCAACGGGCGACCAAACTTAGGGTTTTCCACCACGTTCGAAACAGCACACCGAGGAGCGGCAGCAGCAGCAGTAGTAACACTATTTTCGCGGGCAAACGAGAATAAAGTTCGACCCGACAACCCCTTCTTCCCCGTTTTCTCGGGACGGTTATTATTGTTGTACTTGGAAAAATTCAAGTTGATAGGCCTACCTTTATAATACGATCGATTATTGCCTGCGGCGCGAGAATATCCAGTGTATCTTTGCACTAGGGCTCGGAAATCCCTCGCGTTTGCCTTTAGAACGGTGGTCGGTCCTTTCTTTTTATTACAAGCCCGCCGAGATCTTCTTTTGAACGAACCACCGTTGTAATAGCTCGAACTTGACGAAGAGCCTTGTGGGCTTATTACGACGGCTCTGTCGTCCCCTTTACTGGTGATCATCGGATGTTTTGAGTCGTCATGAGAAAGCGCATTAATGTCCAAGCTCAAATCTGGGATATTCGTACGCTCGTCGAATATTGGACAGCTCTCTTCGAACATTATTGCTTGCTGGTGATCTATTTGAAATAAAATGTGTGTGATGGTGATGATTTTGTTTCAATATCACTACACACTTCACACAGCAATTTAATCCAATGTTATCACCCTTTATATATAATAAATGCAGACGCACACATGATTAAGCTAAGCTTGGGCTGATTATTATATGTATTTAATAACTGTGATTAATTTATTGTGAACACTAACGTCAAAGTCGTGCGCGTTGAATGTTGACCTTATAATTACTTATCCTTTAAGAACGGCAATGTCTTGTATACTTGGGAGGAGGTTTTTATTATTATCGTAAAATAATAAGGGGATTTTACAGAAAAATATCCATTTATATAACAAATTCGCAAGTCAGACCCTTGTCAGGTTTTTTTATATGCAGGTACCTGTCAGAATAAAATTTTTGCACATTGGTATCCGTTCCGCCGCAAGTACGTCATAGAACACATTTAGGTACCATAGGAAACATATTTTGGTACATAATACAGTGAGAAAATAGTACACATATAACACACATTAAGGTACCATACAGACCGTATATAGGTATCATATGTGGGTACCGTATAAACGCGTGACATGGTGCTTAATACACATACAAAAAGGTTCATCAAGACTGGAAAATTGGTACGCACAATCGAACGGGTACTTATATGAAAATTTTTCTCACAAGGGGTCTGACTTGCAAATTTTTTTATGTAAATGAGTATTTTTATGTAGATACACCAAATAATAATGTGTTGAAGAAAAGTCGAATTTAATCCCTTGTTTGACGAATCACGCCTCTTGTTTTATTTCACCGTTAAATATCTAATGTAGTTTCGCAAGAAATAAAAGTGCATCACTTGGCCTTATTAATTAAGGTAGTGTCTTTTACCTTTCGAATTTTGATTGATAATATCTATCGAAGTAAGAAAATAAATATAGGATATAACTAAGATAATATCGAATTGGGATATAGAAGTCATGCTCTTAGCTCTTTAATTCTCTATAATATGTTATATTATTTATATCATATACCGAAAGAAAGAGAGAAAATCCAAAGGATGTAAGCATTGGAACAGGTTGTTTCCTACACTTATTGAGACCGAGGATATTTACCGACTCAAAAGAGATGAACACGTACATGAATCAAAGACGTTAATTGGGCAAATGCCAATTAGTATATGTTAGCTCTTTAATGATGATTGGGGTGTTATAATCGAATCTAGTATTTAATGTTCTTGATTTGCCATAAGGCAATGACGTCATGCCTTCTTTGATGTCATGTCGTTTTCTATTTCTGAACGCTTTGATCTTCCCTGCGTTTCCTAGCATGTTCCATTGCAGCTTATATTTAATCGAAAATGAATTAATCGAAAAACCACTATGAGGGACAGGTGTGATATTCACATACATATCTTTATATGGTTAAAATATCACCAGCCAAGATTGACCGTTTTGTGTAATAAATACATATTCCATCCATCTGAGGGAGTTTCAATCTGACATAGTCCGTTTCAAACGCTTGAGTGAAGCATTGCATAATGGTCGAGAGAGAATCAATGACTTTGAATTCGTCATCGTGCATACTTAGCCCACACTCACTTTTAACCCTAGATTTTGGCTAACTTGACATAAATGGAATATAAATTTAATGTAAAATAGACTTGAGCATAAAAGTTCATTTGGTAATTCTATTGGCACACCCTTAATTCTATTTACACTCCCCTAATTAATATGTAAGTTGATTATTACATACTTACCAATTAAAAATTAACTATTTTAAACCATTAAATACTTACCAATTTTAAATTGTTAGATAATTACCATTAAAAAACAATAGATAGTCCCAAATATCCATCTAAGGAAACCAAAGAGACAATTATTTCCATGAAACTCACGTTGCACATATGGCATATACAATCATATCTCTAATTACCATGAAACTCACGTAAATAAACTGTATTACTTTAAAAGATAATAAATTGTAAAAGATCATTAAATAAGGCTAGTTTACTTAAATTCAACAAGAAAAAATACCTTAAGTGGTGGAGGATCCAATCACATAGGAAAATTGCCTTACGATGGATTCTAACCAAGTTTGGAGCATGCCCCAACAGCATAAATAGGAGCTCTACCATCACTTTTAAACGCATTGCAATGCATACAAGAGCCAACGAGTTATAATGAAAGAATTCGATGGATCCTATTAAGTACTAATAGCTTCGCGACTGAGATAAGTGCGAGCTAGTGTAGGTAGTTCGAGCCGTATACTGTATTTCTTTCAAGGTAGAAGGTGACGCGAGACGTGTTCGGTCGAGGATTTGAGTTCTCTCCTTTTTCCCAATAGACAAAAAGCCTATTCAACGCTAACATGATACCGGTAATTGATAACTTAGCATTTGAATTTATTGTATTTTTTATCTCGTTAAATATACTCTTATTTATTTCATTACTTATTTTCTCACATATTTCTTATGCATATTTAGGTTAATGACATTTACGAAATAATCGAAGATGATGAACATAGAGAAAGTGATGATACAAATGATGACGTGACTTGCAAATTTTTCACTAAAAAGGTATATTTTTCATCAGTTATTATATATATCTTTTTACTATTATTATTATTATATATATATGTGCTAGTTTAGTTTCTAAACAATAATTTTTTTAGGTGTTCGATTCTCGAGAAGATTTAATTTATTGGGTGCAAAATATGGGAACAAGTCTTGGATACGTAATTGTCACTAAAAGATCAAGGACTTACTCCGGTGGAAAGTGTTCGAAAATTATATTTCAATGCGACCGTGGTGGTATCTACAGAAGTAAAAAACTCTCTACAAGAAATACCGGCACAAAAAAGGTTGGTTGTCCGTTTGAACTAAAGGGAACATCAATGCCAAGTAATTGCTGGAAGCTGACCATTATTTGTAATACACAATCATGAACCCACAGTGGATCTTGAAGGTCATCCATATTCAAGGCAACTTTCTAAAAATGAAGATATATTAGTAAAAGATTTGTCAAAACAGAATGTGAAACCGCGAGCTATCCTGTCAACACTCAAGAAGCATAATGTGGATAATGTTTCAACAATCTAACGATATATAATGCTCGTCAAAAGTTTCGGGCGATGGCAAAAGATGGTGAAACTCAAATGCAGGTTGTTATGTCTTTTTTGCATGAAGAAGGCTATATTTTTAAAAGTCGTTCCAATAGCTTAACCAATGAGTTGGAAGATTTATTTTTTGCCCATCCAAAATCGTTGGAGATATGGCGTGCATTTCCGCATGTGCTTTTGATGGACGCAACATACAAAACAAATAGATACAAAATGCCTCTTCTTGAAATTATTGGCGTAACATCCACTAATATGACCTTATGCATAGCATTCGTTCTAATGCATAAAGAGAAGGAGGCCAACTATAGTTGGGCGTTAAATTGTCTTAAATCGACGATGGATGGATGCCTTCGTTCTCCACGTGTTATAGTCACAGATAGGGATTGGCTTTACTAAAAGCATGCAACATTTTTCCGGAAGCTAAAGGGTTACTCTGCAGATGGCACATCTAGAAGTATTATGAAAAAGTGCAGGCCTTCAATAACATCAAGCAAAGCATGGAATTCTTTCTACAAGGCATGGACAACACTGGTTGAATCTGAAACAGATGCAGGGTACTTGTCCAATTTGGCATATCTTGAAGCAACATTACACGATTTTCCAGGTATTTTTTAATGTATATTTAATTTTCTATGTTAATTTATTTATAAATTATTATTCATAAGAACTTAATAAGCTTGTATAATTTCAGGTGTAATTGATTATCTAAATAATCATTGGTTGACGCCTTACAAGGAGATATTTGTATCTGCTTGGACCGACAAATTTCTTAACTTCGGAAATCACACAACAAATAGGGTAGAGAGTCAGCACGCTAAGTTAAAACGGTATTTGGAGTCTTCACAACTAGATTTGGAGACATCATTATCTTTTATTCATGACATCATTATCTTTTATTCAGCATGTTGTGATATTGAGTTGCAAGTGATTAATGCGCAATTTGAAAAGCAGTCAAGAACGGGAAAACTCAGTATTTTGAGGAAGTTAAGAGAGATAGTTGCACCATCTACAACATTGCTTCGTGAACCAGAAATTCATATTACCCGTGGGCGTCCCTCCCATAAAGCTAAAAGTTCAGCGCCAGTTCGAGAACATCTTCGACGTAGTTGTTCACCTATATCAAAAATCAGTGACCGAGATGATGCACAATTTCTAAAAAACCAGGTACAATCACTTTCGGATCAACAACATTCTTTCCATCCATATATTCATCAATTTCCAACTATACTTCAACCTTATATCAGAGAAGTGCAAGATGTAAAATCTGATGGAAACTGTGGTTTTCGAGCAATAGCTATATGTCTTGGTCTTCAAGAGGACGAATGGATTATCATTCGACATAACTTGACTGAAGAGTTGGAGATGTATAAATTACAGTATATCGACATGTTTGGTGCTGAAGGGTGGCTCAATGTCTATAATTCACTAAATTTCTTCGAGTCAGGTAGTCATGCACCGTATGAGCATTGGATGACTATGCCTAATATGGGTGTCTTGATTGCTTCGAAGTATAATGTGATATTGCATGTTATAAGCAACAAAGGTAGTCTGACATACTTACCACTTCGGTTTGCTCCGCCACCATGGTATTTTCATGTTGCTATTGCAATCGGTCATGTTAATGATAATCACTACGTCAAAGTTTCATTATCTGAAGGCTACCCTATGCCGAGTGTCATGCCATGGGTTTATTTCAGAGACAAATGTGCAGCAGCATGGATTACTCCTTATGTTAGTCGTATTAACAATTACGAAAAAATATTGCGTTCTAGTTGTGCTCGTGATTATGTTATATTGTTGATTAAAAAGAATATTTATTATTGTTATTGTTAATGCGCTTGTTTAATTTTGCATAATAAGTAATATTTATGTTACATGAATATTTTTATTTAAATTAATTATTTAATATTAATAAATTTTTAAAATTGTAATATTTTAAAGTTAATATAAATGTGTGGCTATTAATAAAATATAAAATAATAGTAAATTAAAATATTGTATTGTTATATCATTGGATAAAATAAATTAATTAATGTTGTTGAATAACTTGTGCAATTAATGCTTTTGAATAACTTATGCTATTAATGTTGTTGAATTCTACATAAAATAATAAAAATATAATTATTGTTGAATTCATTTAAGTATGCAACAAAATTCAAGTGTTAGGGGGTGTAAAAAGGGGGGTGTAAATAGTAGAGGGGGTGTGAATAGTAGGACTCAAGTTAGTTGAATTTTATGCAAGATAAATTTAGCTCTAAGTCTTATTTCCTTTCGGACTTCTTGTCTTTATTTATCTTAAATTTGTGTTTCTTTGTATGGTTCAATATTAAGGGAGTATTATGAATATCTTAAGTTGGAACTGTCGAGGTTTAGGTGGGTCCTCGACAATTCATCATCTCGGACACTTGGTCCGAACCCATCATGTTGGCCTTGTCTTCTTGATAGAAACAAAATGCGGCCAACTCCAGCTTAATAAAGTTAAGAATCGCTTGTTTATGAATGGACTTTGCGTTGAATCTGATCGTCGAAAAGGTGGGTTATTTTTACTTTGGCACAAATCATGGGATGTGATCCTACAATCCTTATCGCCAGGCCATATTGACGTTTCAGTCCAACGCCCATCGGATGACTGTGCTTGGTATTTACTGGCTTCTATGGCAATCCCATCACTAGTCTACGTAAAACAAGTTGGGTTTTATTGTCTCGTATTAGCCATGGACCCTCTGACAGCTGGTTGTGTGCAAAGGATTTTAACGAAATCTTACACAACAGTGAAAAATTGGGTGGCCGAATTCGTCCAGGTTGGCAGATTGACAACTTCAGATCAGCATTGGACTCATGCGGTTTAACCGATTTGAGCTATGATGGGGAGCATTTTACTTGGTCGGATAAGGTGGTGTGGCCGCATACTATCTATGAGCGTCTTGATCGAGCATGCGCATCTCTTAACTGATCAAGAACATTCCCGCATAATAGAGTCACGAATATCCCAGCTGTGTCCGGGCCCTGATGGTTTCCCGCCAATATTTTACCAACACTATTGGAATTTGGTTGGCGAAGAATCTACTAGATGCATTTTAGACTTGTTGAATCATGGTATTTCATCTCCTTTACTTCACAAGACCGATATTGTCCTAATCCCAAAGTGCTCACATCCTGAAACACTATCTCAATTTCGGCCAATAAGTCTATGTAATGTGCGTTATAGAATTGCGTCCAAGTGCATTACTAATAGACTTAAATATATTATGGACTCTTTGATATCCCCATGCAATCGGCTTTCATTCCCCACAGGCTCATAACCGATAATGTTCTTGTTGCTTTTGAACTAAACCATGTGTTGAAGCAAAAACGAGCAGGGGGCGAAGGCAAAATCGCCCTTAAATTAGATATGAGCAAAGCATACGACCGGGTCGAATGGACGTTCCTCGAGCGAATTCTATGTAAGTTTGGTTTTCATTCAGATTTTGTAAAACTCATTATGCATTGCGTTCGTTCTGTTTCGTGCTCGTTTATTATGAATGGTCATTAATTTGGGTCCCTAACCCCGGAAAGAGGACTTAGACAAGGTGATCCTTTATCACCATATCTTTTTCTCTTTTGCTCGGAAGCTTTTAGCTCATCCCTTCAGGCTGCGGAGAATTATGGCTCCCTTCGCGGAATTTCTGTTTCAAGGAATGCGCCCTCGATCGCTCATCTTCTTTTTGCGGATGACACGTCGATTTTTTGTCAAGCAACGATAAAAGCGATAGAGGCAGTCAAACAGGTGCTACACGTGTACGGTCGAGCTTCAGGTCAGGTTGTCAATTTTTCTAAGTCCACAGCTACATTCTCACCTAATGTGAAAGAGGCAGATCGACGAGGCTGCTGTGCCGTTCTGGGAATTTCAGAGAGGAAGAATGGTGAACGATCTGGGACTTCCCTCAGTGATGGGAAGGAATAAATCTGTAATCTTCGCATTCGTTAAGGATCGTGTTTGGAAGACAATAACCGGTTGGTCTGAAAAATTCTTGTCACAAACCGGTAGGGAGGTTCTTATAAAATCGATCATCCAAGCTATCCCAGCCTACGCCATGAGCTGTTTCCTATTGCCTAGGAAACTAATTGAGGAGATCATGCGTATGGTGAGGACGTTTTGGTGGAGTGGCTCGAGCAAACATAAAATTCACTGGCTGCATTGGGACGAGATTTGCAAGCCCAAACCTGATGGCGGGATAGGATTTCGAGGTTTTCGAAATTTCAACTTGGCATTGTTGTCGAGGCAAGCATGTAGATAATTTCTAATCCCCATTGCCTATTCAGCCAAGTCGTGAAAGCGCGTTACTTTCCTGAAAAATCTTTTGTTGAAGCATCTATCGGCAGGGGGCGTCGATGACATGGAGGAGTATTTGGGCGACGAAAGCGGTCATTAGAGCCGGGATGCGATGGCAGGTGAGAAATGGGAGAGATATTAAGATCCGGGACGATCCTTGGCTACCGAGACCCTTCTCCTTTAAGATTGTTTCACCTCGCCAACCAGTGCAGCCAGATGAGACGGTGGTCTCTCTACGCATCCCGGGATCAGTTCGTTGGAATGACATACTTATTCGGTCCATATTCCTACCAATGGATGCAGACTTGATTTTAAGTCTTCCATTGAGTATGTCTGACTCTAACGATCGGCTGATATGGCATCATACGAAGGACGGGAAATTTTCGGTGAAGTCGGCGTACAAAGTGGCTTTGGGTCTTGCCTCTCAATCTGTGGTTAGCTCGAACTCCAACCCTCCATCATGGCTATTCTTATGGAAAGCTAATGTTATCCCCAAGGTGAAAATCTTAGCATGGAGATTATGTAAAAATTCTCTTCCTACTGCGACCAACTTAGCAAGACGGCGTTGCCTCAGCAGCTCTATTTGTATGCGTTGTGAAGCAGATGAAGAGGACACTTTTCACTCTATGGTTAAATGCCCCTTCTCGAAGGTAGTATGGGAAGCGCCGAAACTGCCTCTCAACATGTTCAAGCAATGACATCGAACTCCAGAAGACTGGTTCCGCTATGTCCATTCCAACTTCGACAACTTAGACTTCGACTTCTTCCTTACCCTATGTTGGTCGATATGGTGGGGCCGCAACCAATGGATCATGGAAGGCATAAAATCTGGTGCAATGGCAATCATCCAACGAGCACAAGAGGGCATCGCATGTGGTGAACCCCCAAACAGATTGATGCACCCTAGTTTAGGATCTAGCCCAGAGAGGTGGCAAAAACCACCGGGCGATGTGGTGAAACTAAATGTCGATGGAGCTCTGCACAACGCACGAAATGGAGCAGCAACCGGTATTGTGGCTCGAGATGTGTATGGGTCAGTCCTAGGATGGCGTACGCATCTTTACAGTGATTGCTTGGACCCTGAGATGCCAGAAGCTTTTGCGGCTCGTGATGCTTTACAATATGCATTTCGAAGGGGATGGATGAACATTATTGTTGAGGGAGACTGTGCAACGGTGGAACAAACATGCTACGAGAGACACTAACTCTGCTATGTTAGGGGGTAAGCGATTGTGTAACTTGGCTGAGTCTTTCCACTCTATTAAGTTTACGTGGATTAGGCGATCATGTAACAATATTGCCCACTACCTAGCTAAAAGTTTGGGATACAATGGAGAGGGAATGTCCTCGCCAACCCAACTTATGGCTGATGCCGTATATTTCGACTCTACTTGAATAAATACGGCACTATTTCAAAAAAAAAACATTAAGGGAGTGAGAAGCGTGGGAAAATTTAGTGTTTAATGAATCTTTGGTTTGAGAAAAAAAGAATTATATTTGATGCATTACATTCCAATGACGGTTGACGACCGACCTGTCAAACGTGGCGGAATAACAATTAACAAGTTAATGATGATGATATGCTAATTAGATCATCTGCAAACCACAACATAAAAATATTGGTAATTTTATACTATAATACATTTGCTACAATGATTTTACTCAACCCATAAACTCTATGTCTACATTAATTTTTACTCCAAGCCATTAACTCTATTTTTACACTAAAAAATAAAAATTTATATCTTACAATCATAATTGACTTATTAAACTTTATATTGTAAAGATTAAAAAGTGAATATATTGTAATTATTAATCTTTAAAATTAAATAATTTATGAAATTACATATTATTTAATTATAATTTTATTAAACTAAAAGGAAAATATCAATAATAAAAGAAATCAATATTATTTTTACTTTTATTATTATAAGAAAATATCAAATATTTTAAATATAAATTTTTATTAAGTAAAACATAAATAAATAGAAACTACCCTATATTTTTGTGTTGAAAATTGGGTTTAATCTAGAACTAGAATTTCTCTGCTAATCAACACAATATTAGTGTTACATATATAGTCACATTGAAGTAGAGATGTAGTATATTTTTGTGTTTTACACAAAAATAAAGTACCCGTTGGAGATGCTCTTAATGGTTATATTGTACTAGTACTCTCCACATTCAGATGCGTGGAGTGTGGTCTAATATATAAATATATAATATTTATTTAAAATAGTGATTGAATTATAATGTAAATTTAATTATGTATATATATAAATTATGCAATTAAAGGTATAAAAATTAAACTTAAAATAGTGATTAACTAAAAAAAGTAATTAAAAGATAGTATGTAATTTTTAATTTAATTATTAAATTATTTTGTGAAATTGATAGAGTCTATACTCACCCCCTTAATAAAATAGAATGGATTATCGTTATTATTATCATTGAAACTATCATTTTAAAAATCCGATCTAGCAAATCTTCGTTTTCCCATGTTTTGACCCAAAACACACGCCATGAGAAAACCATGAAAATCCAACGTGGAAGGACTTTGTCCGAGATTATGAATTAGGTTTTTATGAGTATATATCCACTATTTAGGTTTTTATTGTTTAGTGGTGTTAACTGTATTTATAGTATGTCCGAATAAGGAGAGGGATAAAACAGCATTCTCTAATTATTCAGTTGACAGCGGGCAATAAGAACATTCCCTTACAGCTTCATTTGCCATGGAAAGACATTAATTTCATCTTAGTTTCTTTAAATTGCACATAAGGTTTGTAATTCCTTGTTTTCTTTTAGCTATTTGATATTGCACCAAGATTTGCTTCAGTGGGCGTCCCGGTTCATGTCCTGGTAAAGTCTCATTCCCTATTCGCTAGACCATGTTCTGTATATCCAATACTTATGTTTAGAAAAATTAATCAAATCGTATTCTAAGTCTTGTGAAAACATGTAATATCCGTAAAACTTCATCATCGCAATAAATATAGAAGAAAGAAAAAAATTTGAAGTTATTTGTTTGCTGTTGTGCCAGATATGAGAATGATTTGCTGATTCTGAGTTGATTCCATCTGCAAGAATATACGATTTTTGATGCGGGTATGACCCCGATCAACGAGATTTGGTTCGGGAAATAAAGGGTGAAGGATGAAACGGACTGGGTTAGGTGTCTTAAGGTATATTTGGATTCGTTCTTTGAGACAGAAAATGAAAGAGACAGAGATTTTACGTGGTTCGGATAGGTATCCTACATCCACGGGCCGCCAGGAACAGTTTCCACTATTGACAATTAAGATTTAAACCCTCCATCTCACTTATCTCGCTACAGTGCTTTTTAGAAGGAAGAAGATGATTACAGAGAAAAATCTTTTAGTGTTGAAGTGTGTTATGATGTCTCGTTTTAATCTGGCCTCTCCACCTTTCTATATTAGTTGCCCTCCTAATTTCCAGCTGGCAGCCTGTTGGGACCACTTGATTACAGTTCATGGTACAATCTGAGAGAGACAGCAGTCGCAGGTTTACTGTTGTCAGATTGGTGCGCCTCCCTTCTGTCTATAATGCCAGCCATTCGTTGCCTTCCACGTGTCCCTTGGTCGGCTTTATCCAACGTTTCCCGCCTAAACCACCTCGTTGTCAGGACCTTTCCTATTTGTTCCGTACAAAGCCCTAGGTCTCTATCTCTCCCTTCTTGCTACCTTTATACCTCAAGAGTTATTAAGTGGTTAAGTTAGGAGGAATGCTGGGCCTACAGCTACCCCTATCATCCAGTCCCCCTACTCTGAGTTGTAATACGGTAAGTATTGCAGCTCGGAGTATTATTAAAAAGGCATTTCTCCTTTCTTCTAGTGTATTCAAAACCTTCCTAGCTGTTTTACACCATCTTTGGTTTGATAAGACTGCCTCTGTACTTTTTGCAGCGAAGGGACGTATCCATGAAGAGACACGCGTCCCTATTTTCTCTCTCTCTCTTCCCCACTTGCCTTTCTTTTGAAATTTTCAAAGCGTCTCTTCATTCGTTTCCCCCCTTTTCCTCTAAACATCCTTTTATACTTCCCAAAATTTCTCAATCGCTGCTTCTAGGGTTCCCAGGTCACTTTCGCACAGAATCACTCAACGCCTACGCTCGCCGTCCATATGCCATCCTATCAGGTAATACCCTGCCCCTTTCGTTCCCCTTTTCTTGTGAGGCTGTCGATTTCCTTCCTTAGCTTTTCCTCTGTTCTCCATTTCTACGTCGAAGATATGTCGAACAGCATTGATTCCCAAAATTCACGCTCGTCTTCGGTCGGTTTTTGGCTCTTCTCCATCTTAGCAGACTCGCTCCTAGGGGACCGTGGGTTCTAGTGCCGGGGTAGATGATTGGAAAACGTTTGGCCCCTCTAGGTCAACCTACCGTCGGCTGGAAAAGTTGGCTCCAGAAAGCTTTCATAGCCCTAGTTTTCACATTTCGCTTCCGACTCCTAGCCAACGTGCTAATTTTCCTCCTTCCTCAGCCCTCGCCTTCTGGGAGCATCAGGTAAAGGCTGGGTTGCGCTTCCCAGTTCACCCCTTTTTGGCTTCCGTGTCACGGCTTATCAGGTGTCTCTAAATCAACTTAGCCCTTCTTCCATACGTCAGTTAGTAGCCTTCTTTGTTTTGGTGACTACCGCGGGCGGGAAGCCCTCGGCTGAGTTAGTCCTTTCCCAGTTTCAGCTCAAACCTGCTTCACCTTTCTTTTACCTATGTGCTAATCCCCGCGGGCTTATCCATTTCTTTGATAAGAGTGCTCATGGTGTCGACAAGGAGTGGCACCTGTTTTACTTCTTTGTGGCCCCTAGAAAGGGTGATTAGGGTTTTCCCCATCGCTCCTGGGTTCACCGCATGCCGCCACGACTCCCTGAAATTGAAGCGGAGTGCACCGAAGAAAATGAGACAGCTATTGGCCTTCTGAATCTTCTGGCTTCTGAAAAAAAATTCAGTATGGTGGAGCTAGTAACCTATCCCGGCCTTCTTCACCATTTTGGTCTTTCTCCTCAGCCTATCCTTTTTAACCTTGACGGTAAGCAGCTTTCCCCCTGCTTCCTGATCTTCTTCTTGAGCTTTCCTTTTTTACTATACGATATTTTGCAGGTATGTCATTTTCTTGGAGGGATGCTTTCAGACCTTACCCGTCAAGCAAGAGGATTCCTCCGTCCCTGTTTAGTCTCAGCCCTCTGAAATTCAAGGTGGGACTGAGCCCATTGGCTCAGAGGCTCGCGAGAAGTCTCCATCTCCCTACCGTAGCTCTCCGAAAGGAACTACTGCAGATCCGGACGTGGTGATACTGGGCTCTGGAGACGAGGCTGCTGAGAAAGTCACCTCCCCCGCTACCTCTGCACCTGCTAAGAAGAAAAAGAAGACCTTTTGTGGCGAAGGGCAAAACGCCACGTCTGGAGACAGATCCTCCCCAACCCGAGAAGTCGCTCGAATTCATCCCTTTTGTGCACAAGGGACCTGGATGGGGAGTCGATCAACGTGCCAACGGGAAGATGGTGTTAGATCTGCCGGACAGCTACGATATGCTCAGTTCAGTAGAGAGGGGTAATTTTGTCCGTGCCATCGCTCCGATTGAGCAGCAAAGGGTGCTTCATCACAGGTCGCATGCCGAGGTTGCTGAACTTGCCGCCTACTACTGGGCACAGTGACCTCTATTTCTGGTTCCTTCGACTTTTGTTGTCTGGCAGAAGTAACTTTTTTATTTCTGGTGATACTAGTGTCCTTTCTGCTGCCTTCTCTCTTGTCTGCAATTCCGACTGAAATTTGGGATCCAGTGGCATTCGCCCACTGACCCTTATGTGTTTGAAACGTTGAGAAAGCGGAACTTGGAGATCAAGAAGTTAAAGAAAGAGCTTGAGCACTAGAAGGGTGAGCGGGAAGCTCGTGTTAAGGACTTTGCAAAAATCGCGGGAGTTGGAGGAAGAGAACGCAGCTACCCTTGCTGCTAAGAAATCTGAGCTCGTGGAGGAGCAACAGGTTTTGATTGAGCGCAGAGTCGAGGAGCTACTCGTGGAAAGGGAGAAGGCCCTAAGAACTGATTTGGAACGAGCCTTTGCGGCTAGAGTTGAGAAAAGGTGCTCTACTGCTAAGCTGGAGGGGATCCAGCTCTGCCATAAGTATGTCCCGTCTTCTCCCATCGGTTGCGAGTTCCTAGCCCAGTTGAGTTAATGTTGGTGCGAGGGCTATCTGAGAGACACCCTCTCTCTGATGGATTTCGTGCCTTATATGCAGCATTATTTTCTGGGAGGCTTTACGGCAGGACGGGAACCAGCCTCGACCTTAGACGTGCGATGGCAACTATGAGCGTCCGCCCTCCTTTACAGAAGATCCGGAAGCGGCTCCAGACCAAGCTTCTGGCTTGCCAAGGTGTCTCAATGCTCTACTGCTTTATTGGAGATCTCGCCCGAGGTCCTCCTGAATCAGCTTTCAGAGCTAGAATAACGAGATTTGTCTGCTACTCCAGAGGTCCCCGACTCTGTGGCCGGCTCCAGCGTTCCACCCTCCTAAATTACTAGTCTATTTTCTATTTCGGACAACTATGTTATTTTCGTATTTTGAACCCTTTCTGTTACCTTTGTTGTTGGACCTTTTGTGCTGCTTTTTTTTTCGAACTTTCTACGTTGCCTTGACATGTATGACTTCACATCTTGTTTTCTTTGCGTTTTGTTTGCCTTCCAACTTCGTTTGGTATCCCCTTTTGTTTACTAGTCCCAGGGTTCACATCACCACCACTCTCCATCCCCTACTTCGGATTGTGCTGATGTCTATTAGCACATTCGAAGTACACAAGAAGTGTTTCCCCTAGTCTGCCAGCCTCCAATTGTTTCACCGTTATCTCTTAGTATTCTGTATTTTACACTTCATAAACTGCAACATCCTTCAGGCTCGCACAGGGGAGACGTTTGTTCCCTACGCCATTTCCTTCCGACACCATATTGTGTCCACCTTTAAAATTTTTACTTAAGGTTTTATCTGAAACGTGTACCTAGAGGGCTCCCGTGCGGGTCGTACCCAACACCCCTTGCTTTTGTTTTTCACCAAATCCGTAGATCACCGGCGAACCTTCCTACTTCTCACAAGGTTAGCATTGTCGCTACTTTAGGTAAGTCGGAGCAAGGGCACTCTTTCATCATGCCAACATTTGCTGATTCGGTTTTTATTTCGGGAGCCAACAGGTATTCCGCCCAGTGTAACCTGGGGTGGGCTTTATTTCATTTCGCCAACAAGCATCCTAGCCCGGAGTAATCCGAAACTTGGGCGTTTCCCATTTCGGGAGCCAACAGGTATCCCACCCAGGGTTACCTGGGGGCCTGGGCTTATTTCATTTTGCCAACAAGCATCCTAGTCCGGGTAATCCGAAACTTGGGCGTTTCCCATTTCGGGAGCCAACAGGCATCCCACCCAGGGTTACCTGGGGGCGTGGGCTTTTTTCATTTCACCAACAAGCATCCTAGTTCGGAGTAATCAGAACCTTGGGCACGTTTTAATCAATTCTAGGGGAGAGTTGGACACAGATTTCTGAAAAACATTCTTTCATTCAGAGGATGGTGCCTCGTTAACCTTGCCAAGTAAAACCCCTTGGGATAAAACCTTGACGAAGGAAAAAGAGTACACCTCCTTGTTTGATTTATGTACAACTTTCCAAACATCTTAAGCATAGTACTTTTTCAACTTTGCTATATTCCAGGGACGTGGCACTCCACGCCCACCTTCATCCTCCAGCTCGTAAGCACCTCCCCCCAGGATACGAGCCACCTTATAGGGACCTTCCCATGCCGAGTCTATCTTCCTAAGTGGTTTGAGCACATCTGCTCTCCTTAAGACCAGGTTTCCCACCTAAAAATGCTTGGGTTTTACCTTGCGGTCGTAGACCGCCTTTACTCGACTTTTGTACCTTTCCATACGTATCTGGGCCAGCTCACTTACTTCCCCGATCATGTCTAGATCCTCCCTTCTGAGCTGCACGTTTTGCTCCTTTTCATAATGGATGACCCCATGCGTCTCCATTCCTACCTCAACAGGTATCAGAGCAGCAGATCCGTAGACTAACTAGAAAGGTGTTTCCTCCGTGGCTTCTCACGGAGTGATGCAGTATGCCCATAGCACATGATCTAGATATTTTAGCCATCTGCCACCTTCCTGTTCTAACTTGGCTTGTATCCCTCGGAGGATGGTACGGTTGGTGACCTACACCTGCCCGTTAGCCTGAGGGTGTCCCACGGAAACAAACTTCTGTTGTATTTTCATCCCTTCGCAAGATTCTCGGACTTTAGCTCCACAGAATTGCGTCCCATTGTTAGAGACAAGGATTCAGGGAGCTCCGAACCTGCAACAAATGTGATGCCACAAAAAATCTATCACATTAGCTTCGTCAATTTTTGACCCTTAGCTTCTACCCATTTACTGAAGTAATCGACCGCCACTATAATGAATTTCTTCTGGGCCTTAGCTACGGGCATAGGTCCGACTATATCTATTCCCCATTTGTCGAATGGACAAGGGGAATGCATGACTCCCAGTTCTTCCGCTGGTACGTGAATCCTCGGGTCGTGCCTTTGACAGCTTTCGCACCGCCTGTCCAGCTCCTTGGCGTCTCTCAACATCGTTGGCCAGAAGTATCCTGCCCTGACTACTCTGCGCGCGATAGCTTTGTATCCGGAATGGTCCCCCGCACATCCTTCGTGGATTTCTTCTAACACCAACATCCCTTCCCTCTTCGTTAGACAGCGTGCATAGGGATGGACGAATGATCTCTTGTACAATTCGCTCGCAATGATGCAGAACTTCTGACGATATTTTTCCGCGTCTTTGTGTCCGGGGTTACGTAAGGCCTCCAGTATAGGAGCTCTCCAGTCTTCCTCCTCATCTACGCACCCCACTTGCTCCTTTCGTTCTGACTTACTGGCTGTAAGCATGGTGACTTTTCTGTTCCCTCCGGAACTGCTGCGCTGGCCAGTTTTGCTAAGGAGTCCCCCGATTGTTCTCCTCCCGCGGTATCTGCCGCACCTCGAAACTACCAAAGCTTTCTTTTAGCTTTCCACTAGTTCGGCATACTTCACCATTTTCTCATTCTTGGTCTCATAGTTCCCCTGAACTTGCTGAGCTATCAACTGAGAGTTGAATAGATGATTACCCCCATAGCTCCTAAGCTGATTAAACTTTCCATCGCCTTCACCAATCCTCATACTCAGCCTCGTTATTGGACGCCGGGAAGTTGAAGTTTATAGCAACTTGTAGTTCGTCTCCTTCGGGCGTAATAACGAGGACACCTACCCGAGCTCCGGCCGATGTTGACGAACCGTCAACATAAGCTTTCCAGATCGGTGGCGTATCTCCTCGAGTGGACTCTTAACAAAAAATCCGACAGAGCTTGTCCCTTAATGGCAGGTCGTCTCTCAAACTCGACGTCATATTCACCCAACTCTACTGCCCACTTAACCATCCTTCCACTTCCAGAAAGGTCCGGCCTACTCAAAGTCTGTTTCAAAGATAAGTTGGTACGTACCCGTACTTTGTGAGATAAGAAGTAGGGGCGTAACATCCGGACAGATACCATCACCGCAAGGCTGCTTTCTCGATTTCAAAATACCTACTTTCAGCCCCGTGCATTGTCTTACTCACGAAGTACACTGGCCTTTGGGTATCACCCTCCTCTTTTAGGAGAACGGAACTCATGGCGTGCTCCCCTGTGGAAAAATATAAGATTAGCTCGTCACCAGGTAATGGCTTAGTTAGTAATGGCATATTATGTAAATAATCTCTTAGCCCTTCGAATGCCGCTTGGCATTCTTCTATCCACTCAAATTGGCATCCCTTCCGGAGTACTTTGAAGAAGGGTAAGCTCCTGTCAGCAGACTTGGCGATGAACCTACTCAGTGCCGCTAGCCTGCTCGTCAAACGTTTGGACCTCCTTGACATTCTGGGGTGGCTGCATTTCTAATATGGCCTTTACTTTGTTGGGATTCTGTTCGATTCCTTTCTTTGTTACCATGCATCCCAAGAACTTCCCCGACTGCACTCCAAAGGTGCACTTCTCAGGATTTAGCTTCATACCACTTTTCCGGATAGTTTGGAAAGCTCCTCCAGGTCGGCGACGTGATCCTTAGCCCAAGTTGATTTGACCAGCATGTCATCTACATAGGCCTTCATATTACGTCCCAGCTGGTCCTTAAATACTGTATTGACCATCCGCTGATAGGTGGCTCCTGCATTCTCAAGCCCAAAAGGCATCCGAACGTAGCCATAGTTCGAATCGTGCAATATCTCCACCACCACCACGCCGCCGATCATGACGACGCTGGCTTACGTACCGCCCACTGTCACGAAGCAAACCTTGTTTATGTCATCTGGGTTGAGCTTGATCTGGTGGTATCCTTGATAGGCGTCTATCATGCTCAGCATCTCACACCCCGACGTGGAGTCGACCAACTGATCTATCCTTGGCAGGGGTAATGGTCCTTGGGACAAGCTTTGTTGAGATCTCGAAAATCTACGCACATTCTCCAAGAACCGTTCCCCTTCTTGACCATGACTACATTAGCCATCCAGGAGGGAAATTGTATTTCCTTGATATGTCCTGCCTTGAGCAGCTTTTCGACCTCAACCTTGATACCCTGATCTCTTTTGGCTCCGAACTGGCGAAGTCTCTGTTTCACAGGATGGCTCCCCAGAATTACATTCAAGTGATGCATGGCTATCTTTGGATCTACTCCAATCAACTCATCCGGTCGTTGCTTGACTTGGAACAAGGACATGTCGGACTTAGGTGGTTTCCGACCGCTGGCAAACTGGTTGACGAACGTATCCTGGAACTCCTTGAATGAGTGGATAACCTCCGATTCTAGTTGGCTGAATCATTGTTGAGCGTCCCGCACCAATGTCGTCAGAAAAACCCTGCACTTTACCCCTTCCGAAAAGTTATGCAACAGGATGATGTTCTTGAAACGCAAAACGTGGTCCTCAGGGTCAGTGGTGCCGTCGTATTCGTATGGCCTGTAGGTGCGGCCTAGTTGCCTTATTTTGCATTCCCTCTACTACCCTCCGCAGGTCCGACATTTGCTTCCTGAGCTCCTGCCCCTTCTCGCTCCTAGCTCCTCTCGAATCCCACGTACTGTAGCTTCTCACTTCCGTCTCATGATCCCCAGCTCTTCTGTTTCCCTCTGCCCTACGCCTGCTGGTTGTGGTGGTCGGAGACGCTGTATTCTTCGGGTTTGTTGGCCTTGGTCCCTCCTGAGATCCTCTAAAGTGCTCACTATTCCGTCTGGGAGATGGGGTTGGCAGTCTTTCATCCCCTCATTTCTGTGCAGCTCCTGCCTCAAGGGGTCTATCTCAGGTTGATGGCCTAAGGTCTCCTCTGTAACTATCATGTTTTCTTCTACAATTTCTCTTCATTCGAAAACGTGTCCATCCAATGTTCTTTCCTGAATAGACACAACCTGCTTTCGTTTGCCTTTGCCTCTTGCCTTGTTAGCCGTCATCGCAGCGTCCACCGCGTTCCTCATCAGCACGTCCAGCTGTTCCACCGTCAAGGTTATGGGCGTCTGGCAAAGGTGGGTGTTGGTCTCGGCAGTGAAATCCCCACTGGTGATGCCAAAGTCGGAGCCGGCGTGAGGCTCGTCCCTTTTTCCCCAGTGGCTTCCTCGAATCGTTCCTGCAGATTCTGCGCTAAAGGTGGTTGTTCCTCCATCATCGTTGTTCCTACTTGCTTCTCAGGCTAATGATTTTCCAGCTATGGCACTTCCTCGCTATCTCCTTAACGTCTCGTCTTCCAACAGGTTCAAACTCAATCCCCTTTTCTGCCACAACTACCCAGCGTACTCACGTCTCAGTCCGTCTTTCCCACAAACAGCGGCATTGGATGCGGGTATGACCCCGATCGACGAGATTTGGTCCGAGAAATAAAGGGTGAAGGATGAAACGGACTGGGTTAGGTGTCTTAAGGTATATTTGGATTCGTTCTTTGAGACAAAAAATGAAAGAGACAGAGATTTTACGTGGTTCGGATAGGTATCCTACATCCACGGGCCGCCAGGAACAGTTTCCACTATTGACAGTTAAGATTTACACCCTCTATCTCACTTCTCTAGTGCTTTTTAGAAGGAAGAAGATGATTACAGAGAAAAATCTTTTAGTGTTGAAGTGTGTTATAATGTCTCGTTTTAATCTGGCCTCTCCACCTTTCTATATTCGTTGCCTTTCTACTTTCCAGCTGGCAGTCTGTTGGGACCACTTGATTACAGTTCATGGTACAATCTGAGAGAGACAGCAGTCGCAGCTGTACTATTGTCAGACTGGCGCGCCTCCCTTCTGTCTATAATGCCAGTCATTCGTTTCCTTCCACGTGTCCCTTGGTCGGCTTTATCCAACGTTTCCCGCCTAAACCACCTCGTTGTCAGGACCGTACAAAGCCCTAGGTCTCTAGCTCTCCCTTCTTCCTACCCTTATACCTCAAGAGTTACTTTAAGTGGTTAAGTTAGGAGGAATGCTGGGCCTAAAGCTACCCCTATCAATTTTAATACGATATGTCGCATAAAGATTCAAACATCACCGAAAACGACAACGTTTTGCTCGCTTATACGACATCTTTGATGCTGAAGTCGAGTCTACTTCATATTTTTCTGTTTTTTATTTCTCCGTTATATGTATTTATTTTTAATCAATCTTTCGTTCTTCTTCGCTAGAAAGCCGAGACTACTTCGATGGAAAACGGATAGGGCAACAGTTGTATCATTCAGTGATGAAGTTTGATAGGGGTGAACTGCAGTACAACATTCCTCCTAACCTGATTACATGTGGATAGCGACTTTTGGACATAGAGAGAGGTAAGGGGGAGGGTCGGAGACTAGAGGCATTGTACGGAAAAAGTAGGATGGGCTCTTACAACGAAGTGGTTTGAGCGGGAAATATTGGGTAAGGCCGACCAGAAGACACGTGGAAGGTTGTGATTGGCTAACATTGCCTTCAGAGGGGAGGCGCGCCAGTCTGACAATAGTACGCCTGCAACTGCTGTCTCTGCTACTCGCCCCCGATGACCAGGAGACCTATGCAAGGTGGAGGGAACAAATTCCTTCCTAGGTACCAAAGATATACTCCTCTGCGGATGAATTTGGTGGAAGTTCTAGCCATGGCGTCAAGACATCCAGACATCAGGTATCCTCGAGCCACCCTGCGAGGACCTCCGAAGCCCACGTCGGGACCCTTCTGACGTTTCCATAATGAATACGGGCATCATACCGACAACTGTACGCACCTGAGGAACGAGATAGAAAGGTTGATAAAGGCAGGGCACCTCAAGGAGTTCATATATCGAGACCGAGGGCCAGAGAGAATGAAGGCCCTGGACAGGATAAGGGGAAACAGCCTATGCTGGAGCGTAATAGACCCGGGCCCAGTCAGCAACGAGCTCAGATCCTCATCATAGTTGGAGGTCCGGAGGGCAGAGACTCGCATAAGGCTCGGAAGTACGCCGAACGAGTGGGAAAGCTGAAGGCAACCTTCCATAGTTTCGAGATATGACAAATCCCTAGAGAGGAAAATGGTCGGGCGGATTTGTGACGCCCGGGGCCGAAGAGGGCGGGGAGTGATCGCCGGTGCCAGGGTGCACGGACAAGGAGCGGCTCCTGGCAAGGCTTCTAGGCGAAGGGGTACATGAACGAACCGATCCGACACCCGAATGAGAGGGGATCCTGATACTGACAATGTATGGGCGTGTCAGGCTAGGAATCGTATAATAGAATTGATAGTACTACTCATATCACCAAGGTCGACCTACCTTTTCGGGAGTCCATCCGAAAGAACTTCGAAGTTAAGCGTGCTTGACTTGAAGCAATCTTAGGATGGGTGACCCCCTGGGAAGTTTGCACAGGGTGCGTGTGAGCGAGGACGAAGCACGCTGAAAGGTTAAATGGTGGTACAGTGGGGCCAGACTATCAGTCGGAGTGTGGTGGGCCCAACCCCACAGGTCCCGGTAGGGACGGATGCTACAGTGACACCCGGTATGGGACGGGGCGTTACAGGATTCTTTAGCCAAGTTGGCTAGCACCGCAGTCCCGGAGGGGACCAGGAATGTTACGATGTTGACACCCAGCAGGGAGGATCGGAAGGAACAAGTGGGGTGCATAGAGGAGGAAGAAGATTGGAGAGCTCCTATACTCGAGGCCTTACGCGATCCGAGACACAAAGACGCGTGCAAATACCAACATAAGTTCTGTATCATCGGGGAGGAACTGTACAAGAGAGCTTTCGTCCACCCCTATGCTCGTTTTCTATCTAAAAAAAGAGGGGATGTTGGTGTTGGAGGAAGTCCATGAGGGGTGTGTCGGAAATCATGCCGGATACAAAGCCGTTGCTCGGAGAGTGATCAGAGCGGGTTACTTTTTGCCAACATTGTTAAGGGATGCCAAAGAGCTGGTCAGGCGATGCGAAAGCTTCCAAAAACATGGTCCGAAGATCCACGTACCTGCGGAGGAGCTGGGAGTTATGCACTCCCCTTGCCCATTCGAAAAGTGGGGAATAGATATAGTCGGACCTATGCCCGTAGCCAAGGCCCAAAAAAACTTCATCATAGTGGCTATCGACTATTTAAGCAAATGGGTCGAGGCTAAGGCAGTATCGAAAATCGATGAGACTAAGGTAATAGATTTTTTGTGGCATCACATTTGTTGCAGGTTTGGAGCTCCCCGTATCCTAGTCTCGGACAATGGTACGCAGTTCTGTGGGGCTAGGGTCCGTGAGTTTTGGGAAGGAATAAAGATTCGTCTCTGTGGGACACCCTCAGGCTAACGGGCAGGGTTGTCACCAACCGTACTATCCTCCGAGGGATAAAAGCCAGACTAGAACAAGAATGGTTAGAGTCTCTAGACCCCGTGCTGTGGGCGTACCGCGTTACTCCACGAGAAGCCACGAAAGAAACACCTTTCCAGCTAGTTTATGGATCTGATTCCCTGATACCTGTCGAGGTAGGAATGGAAACTCAAAGGGTCATCCATTACGAGGAAGAGCAGAACGTGCAGCTCTGGAGAGAGGACCTGGACATGATAGGGAAATCAGGGATCTGCATTGATAAGAATGGAAAGGTACAAAAGTCGAGTAAAAGTGGCCTACGATCGTAGGGTAAAACCCAGGTAATTCTAGATAAACGCTTGATGAGCTCAGATTGGGGCAACCACTGGCGAACCTCGCTGCTCCCCAGATCAGCCAACGCTAGCCCTGCGAAAGGAAGAAAGGTCCACTGGTATCCAACGGACCTAATGAAAAGCGAAAGCGGGTATCGGACCAGATATACCAGCCCAAGGTACGCATTTATGTTTACCAACAATTTGTTAAAGGAGAATTCGAATGCAAACACAGCTAGATGGGGTAACGAGGGAAAATAATGAATTTGGTAAAACAAGGGGAATGCCCTTTGCGTACTTCGAATGTGCTGATAGACATCAGCACTATCCGAAGTAGGGGAGTAGAGTGGTGGTGCAAGTCCGAACGCTAACAGCGAAATAGACTCAAAAAAAATTTAAGTTCTTAGGGATTGAAGTTGGAAACACGTCACAATATTACACATGTCGAGCAACAAAGGAAAAAGACCACAAGAAAAGCACCACAAAAAGTCTTCAGGAAAGCAACATACAAGACCTAAGAAGAGGAAAACAACAACGAAGGTTCAAAGCAGGAAAGCGACAAAAGAAGTCCAAAAGAGAAAAAAATAAGTGGATAACAGATTAACAGTCTAGGAATGCGGAGTGCTGGGACTGGCTGCGCAATCGAGGACCCCTGAAGTAGCGGAAACCCCTGCTGCTCCAACTCGAAGAGTTGACCCAGGAGGATCTCGGGAGAGGTCTCCAGCAGAGCAGTGAAGCAGCGAGGCACGGCGGCAAGCCAAAAGTCAGGGTTAGGAGCTGCCTCCGGATTCCCCTTGAAGGCCAGAGGAGCGCTTATAGCCTCCATTGCCGCGTCCAAGGTGGAAGTGGGCTCGCGTCCAGCAGCAAAGCCCCATAAGAAGTAATGCTGCATGAAAGGCGTGAAGTCCACCAGGGAAAGGGAATCACACAGATAGCCCTCATGCCAACTCTTTCCAATCTTCCGCCCAGTGCTGGTCCCAGCGGTCCCTTGCGAATGGGTCCGACGGGACGGAGATGATTTGGGAACTGGCTGCGATGGCAGCGGCACACCAGAGGGTGTGTCGACAGAAGGGCGAGAAGAAAAAGGTCGGGGAAACTCGGGGGGCGCCGCGTCTTGCGACGAGGCCTTCCGCTTAGATCCCCTCCGAGCTGCGACACCTGGAACGGCGGAGGACGCGGAGAGGCCCGGCGAGGACGGGCGCGTATTCTCAGAAGCAACACTACCAGACATATCTTCAACGCACATAGGGGAAAACAGTGGAAGCTAAGGAGAAATCGAGGAAGGTGCAGGAAAAATGGAAAAGATGAGGCGTTACCTGAGGAAGTAGCAGATGGAATGACGAAACTTGGGTGCTGCGAGATTTTGAGCACTATGTGATTGGGAGAAGTGATGATAGGAACCCTAAGGACAGCGATTGGGGATTTTTTATTAAGTGTATGAAGTGTTTTCAAAAAGGGGGAAAATGAAAAGAAGAGAAGTAGCGAAAATTTCAAAGTAAGAGAGAAAAGGTGAAAGGACAGGGGACAGGTGTCTTCGGAGGGTGCGTCGCATTTCTGCAGAAAAGGAAAACACGCAGAGGCAGTCCCATCAGGATAGAAGCGATACAGGCTGACTAGGAAGATTTAGGAACACTAAAAAGGAGGAATGCTCCATTAATATACTCCGAACTGTAATACTTAGCGCATTGCAATTCAGAGTAGGGGGACTGGTTGATAGGGGTGACCTGCAGTATAGCATTCCTCCTAACCTGATTACCTGTGGATTGCGACTTTTTGGACATAGAGACAGGTAAGGGGGAGAGTCGGAGACCAGAGGCATTGTACGGAAAGAGTAGGATGGGCTCTGACAACGAAGTGGTTTGAGCGGGAAATATTGGGTAAGGCCGACCAGGAGACACATGGAAGGCTGTGATTGGCTAACATTGCCTTCAGAGGGGAGGCGCGCCAGTCTGACAATAGTACGCCTGCAACTGCTGTCTCTCCTAGGTTGTACCGGAAGTCGCTATCAAGTGGTCCCAAAGGACTGTCAGCAAGCAGAGACAAAACGGGTATATGGGAATAGAAAGAGGTCAGATTCAAGATACACTCAACACAATACACTTAAGCACTTAGAGATTTTCATGTATTCATCTTCTTCTTCACCATTAATACACTGTAATGAGTGAAGTGAGGCTAAGGGTGTAAAATCTCTACTGTCAATAGTGAACAGTGTTTCCAGCGGCCCGTAGACGTAGGATATCTATCCGAACCACGTAAAATCTTTGTCTCCCTCGTCTTTTTCATTTCCGACACTAAATGACATATTGGAATATACCTTAAAAGATCCAACCCGATCCGTTTCACCCGTCACCTCTTATTTTCCGGACCAAATATTGTTGATTGGAGTCATACCCGCATAAAAGTTGAAGGACAAAAATGATCCTGAAGATGCTGGATGCTGGTAACACAGAAGAAACTTGCAACCGGCCTTTCCTTTGTTTGTAGATTATGGTGAACAAATACGTGAGGCATGTTTCTAGATCTTTTTATTTGCATAATCTGTTAGTGGCAACTAATGATGCCTTGGTTGGACTTGAGGCTTGGATTGGCTACTGGTATCGGATGAATGGGAAAAACTTCAAAACGCAGCGGGTAATGGATTGGCCGTTGGGCCTAACGGAAACAATGGGTTGAAAAGCTTGAAGAAGGCGCAGATTCGAAGTGGTATACGCTCGACTACTCTTTTTTTCCTTTACGCGCTTTTCTTCCATTTAAGCAACTTCAGTTTTAGAGACTCGCATGATCGAATTATTCCTTTGAAAGGCCGCGATTAAAAAGCTGAAGCAAAAGTATGTCTCATGGGAAGAATGCTTAAATCTGAGAAAAGTGAAGGTAATAATAACTCTTATACCCTTCTTAGCAACGGTCTAAGCACAACCGTCGAGGCGAAAACAATAAAACGCACTTTCTTTTTCTCATCGCAGTCGTTGAGGATTATGAACCATCCAAACATAGTGAAGCTCAAGAACATAGTCATGGAGAACAACACATTGTACTTTGAAGAAGAAAATAGAAGTAAGGGTGAGTTTGGTATGCGGAATTCGGTGCGGAAAGGAAAAGAAAACGTATGATGGTACGACACGTGAGGCGTAATGTATAATGATCCGATGCGTATCATTTCATTTTCCTTTTCTTTTCTGCGTTGGATTCCGCATACCAAACGGACCCTAAAGGGAGAGAATATGATTTTGGGGTTGCAATCGTTTGTAAGATTGTAGTTAATCTGTCTGCTTCTCTCCAAATTTCGTATCTCTCTTAAGTATATCCCCGAATGAAATGTTGTAGGATGGACTATTGTGAAGTTCACAGTAGTGACTGATTAAAAAATAGGAATATCTTTCTGGTCGATATGGGAAATTTTGTTTGATTTTATATATAATGTGCATTTTGCTTGTTCGTTGGGTTCAACACCATCTCAAATATCGTGTGTCATCCTAGCATTCATTGGTCTTGTGAATGCAATGCGAGAGAAAGTGGAAAAAGGTTTAGAGTTCTTTTATGATATTTGATATCTATGGAATGTTAATTGTGCTTTGCTTGTTTACATGTTTACTGCCAACTTCTATATACTTTCTTCGGGTACCTATTTTTGAGACTGGAGGTTACGGACTATACTTACCCTTCCCATTTGCATTGTGTGCAGAGATACATGGAGGTGGAAAGCAGATTGTCCAATAAGGTATTGAAACGGGATAATTGCAAAAATAGCTAAGTTATAAAACTTTAATTGCAAAATTAGTTAACTTTTTAAAACTTGTGCAAAACTAATTAATTTTTTTAGTTTTAATTATTTTTATTTTCTCTATGCACCACATATTATTTAAAATTATAAATCTTCATCATTATTATCTTACATTAGCATATAAATTAGCAATAATTCTATTTTAACCCCAACTCAATTTAAAAAATTTAAGCCCTCAAAATATGTAAACCTAAGTAGATCATAGATGTATTTAAACAGTTCCAGTTCTCAATGTTAAGTTGTCGTTTCTATTGAACTAAAACCTCGCGTTAAGCTAGCTGTGGTAACATTGTTTCGATTATTATTTGGAATCGATTGGAGCCCGTGTCGGTTCGAACTCAAACCAATTTTAATTTTTTATGAATATTGTTTATTTTTCCATTTCTAATTGAAAAATAAATTTGAATTTCTTAATAATGTCCAAAATTATATTTTGGAGTTAGAAAATTGAGGGAGATTCGAGAGAGATCGGGTGGGGTGTGAAAAACCAAAATAAGTCCCCAATATTTACAAGCAAAAAAGAAAATAGTCCTCTGATCGTTTAAAGCAACAATAGTACATATGATAAAATATGTACGAATAAAAAAAACCGTTATAAACAACGATTTGATTTTGATTTGAACTGAAACCATTGTCCGTCAATTCGTTTATGATATTTTAAACCGAATGAAAACGTCCACGCGTAGTGCAATAATTAGTTGAACGTAAAATAAAATTGAATTTGACATGTGAGATGGATAAGCTTGAAATGCTCAATTCCCTACATATAATAAAATATTATGATTCTCAGAATAATAAATAATATTAGATATGCTATAGCGATAAAAACTTACTGAAAATAAATCGGGGTTAAAAATAAAGTTATTAATAATTTATAGGCTAATGTGAGATAATAATAATGCAAAATTGTAATTTTAGATAGTATTGTGGTGAAAAGAGAAAATAACAATAACTAAATTAAAAAAGTTGATTAGGTTTGCACTAATTTTAAAAAGTTAACTAGTTCTGCAATTCTAGTTTTAAAACTTAACTAGTTTTGCAATTCTCTCGTATTGAAACTATAACTTCTTTCATGGTAACATATTTTACATCCGGAAATTTTGATGACTTCTTTTGCCGTTTTTTCGCCCAGACTTCCTAAGAGAAGGTCTGTTTCTGAATTGAGGTAAAAGTCTTCTTTTGTGGTTTATATCAAATATTCACACATATTCATAGGTGTTTTGGTCTTGGTAGGAACTACGAGTTGCGTACTAGCATCATACAGTACTTCAAAAGTGATGGAGGATCGGTCGATCTACTCCTTCCTGTCGAAGCATATGTCGGTGGTAAGGAACCAGGGAATGTGCGTTTACCCACGCGACGACCTGTGTGAAGATGATCTATCAGATTTGTGGGCGACAAGTTGTTTGTAGCGGTAGGCTTTACTTCGACCCTCAAGACTGAAGAATCATCACAGACACCATCGAAAAATCAATCTACACCGACTTAAGCAATAGTAAGTCATCTCCCACGCTTCATATAGTTTAGATGGTTGCGTCTTATCTTAAAATAATTATACCGACTTAATCAACCGATTATATCTTCTATAAATAAGGCATGTATGTATTGACTGAGATGTACTTGTGATAATAATAATAATAATAATAATAATAATATTAATAATAATAATAAGAAAGTTAGTGGGAAGATACTTGAGTACGTGTGAGGTCCTAAGAGTGCTAACAAAAGTTGCATGTGGGTATTGTCATATTGTCTACCATATAATATTAAAAACGAGTGGTTATGTGAGTGAGTGACGTGAGTGAGAGATAATCATAATAATTGAGCGGTGTTCTATTTTATTATAAAGCATTTTGTCCCATTCGCATATTCAACGAGTGGTACCAGAGCCACGCTGAAGTCACGCCGGAGCCACGTTGAAAAGTTTGAGTGACAGCGGAATATTGCAGGTTCATCTGTTGTCGCCTATAAAATAAGATTGAGTCGAAGGCATCATGCACAATAAAATAAATTGTGAAGCGCGTGAAACTTGCTTGGTTACGAGGAGGTAATCCAAGTCACGATGGCGGACCTACAGTCAGTAGGTGGAATGGAGAAACTCAACAACCAAAATTACACAATGTGGCAGACCTGCATGAAATCATATTTTCAAGGGCAAGATATATGGGAGGCAGTTGACGGAGACGAGGTCACACAACCACAAGAAGCCGGAGCTTTACCGAAATGGAAAATTAAGGCGGGAAAGGCCATGTACGCACTCAAAATGACTATCAGCAAAGAATTGCTAGACCACATACGAGATGCAAGCACTCCAAACAAGCATGGAACACACTGGTGGCACTGTCTTCGAAGAAAAATGAATTCAAGTTGCAACTTCTCGAGAACGAGCTTCTGTCAATCACACAAGGGGAGATGTCGATACGCGAATATTTTAATAAGGTACGATCTCTTTGTCGTGAAATATCTGAGTTGGACCCGACTGATAAAGTTTCAGACGCTAAAATAAGAAGAATAATTATTCACGATCTAAGACCCGAATTTAGAGGAATTATAGCCGCCATACAAGGTTGGACAGAGCAGCCTTCCTTGGTCAATCTTGAAAATATTTTAACTGAACAGGAAGCGCTGACCAGACAAATGGCAGAGGTCTCATTCAAGAAAGATGATGAAGTTTTATTAAGTTATAAAATTAAGGGGAGACATCACCAACAAAATAGGCGAGATAAGAAAGAGTTTGTTAAAAGGGAAGAAATAAGCTCTGAAACAAAGGGATTCCAACAAGGTCGTTATAACAAAAATCAGAAGCTCAGGGGAATTAAAAAAGGTCCATGCTATGTTTGCGGTAAACCAAATCACTTTGCTAGAGATTGCTGGCATAGGAAAAAGACCGCTGAAGGGATTACAGTAATTTCCAAAACGAGACTAAAAACAGCGAGGATGAGTGGGACGTAGAGGCATCTACTGCGATAGTCGAAGACGTAAAAGGGGAATCATGCTTACCCGAAAAATCGGCATTGGCCGTCATCATCCCTGGAAAAATAGCCTACGAAAATGACTGGATCGTAGACTCGGGTTGCTCCAATCATATGACCGGAGACAAGGAGAAGCTGAAAACACGACTGAGTATAAGGGAGGACGAATGGTGGTTACTGCAAATAATTCAAGGTTGCCAATAGCTCATATTGGCAAAACGAGCATCACCCAAGATTCAGTCCTGGTCAAGTGCAGCTACACGATGTTTACCATGTCCCAGGTATGAAGAAAAATCTTATATCTGTGTCGCAACTAACGACTTCGGAAAACTATGTTATTTTCGGACCCGATAACGTTATGGTGTATCGAAATCTTAAAATCACTGGTACACCGATCATGGAGGGTAGAAAACTCGAGTCTATTTATGTAATGTCGGCTGAGTCTGCTTACGTAGATAAGACCCGAAAGAATGAAACAGCTGAGTTGTGGCACGCAAGGCTAGGAGATGTGAGTTATCACAAGCTTAAAGTGATGGTGAAGAAATCAATGTTGAAAGGTCTTCCTCAACTAGACATAAAAGATAACACAGTTTGCGCTGGCTGTCAATACGGAAAAGCACATCAATTACCGTTCGAAGATTCGAGCTACAGAGGTGCGTTTACCCACGCGACGACCTGCGTGAAGATGATCTATCAGATTTGTGGCGACAAGTTGTTTGTAGTGGTAGGCTTTACTTCGACCCTCAAGATGAAGAATCATCACCGACATCATCAAAAAATCAATCTACACCGACTTAATCAATAATGAGTCATCATCCCACGTTGCATATAGTTTAGATGGTTGCGTCTTATCTTAAAATAATTATACCGACTTAATAAACCAATTATATCTTCTATAAATAAGGCATGTATGTATTGGGTGAGATGTACTTGTGTTAATAATAATAATAAGAAAGTTAGTGGGAAGATACTTGAGTACGTGTGAGGTCCTAAGAGTGCTTCCAAAAGTTGCATGTGGGTTTTGTCATATTGTGTCTACCATATAATATTAAAAACAAATGGTTGTGTTGTGAGTGAGTGACGTGAGACTATGTTTATCCATGACCTTCACAACTGGTCACGAGAATAAAATATTAATTTCTCTTTCCTCCACATTCACAACCTACACCTCAACAATTTTCATACTTTATTAACAACCCAACACAACCTATCATATTTATATTTTATAATTATTTTAGTAGTATTTGATTGTTTAAAATAGATTATATTATATGATATAAAATTTTGATGCTTTGGTCATTGGAGATAGAAAAATAATATGAATTGTGATAGATTATAGAATGTAATAAAAATAGACAATTTGAAATTGTGACTCAAAATGTAGCAATATTAGTCTCTATTTGTAGAGAAAAAATTAATACATTTTGGTAAAAATATTAAAATGAAATTTTAATAGATAATTAAATGTATCATAAAAATCAATAAAAATCACAAAAAATAGTTTTGAAAACTGTGCACAACCGGTTGGTGAACCAGGTTGGTCCACCAACCGGGTTGTGGGAGGTTGTGGGGGAATATTTACTTGTTTGATTTATTTTATTTAATTATATTGCACGACCGGTTGTCCGGGTCATTGATAAACATAGTCTGAGTGAGAGATAATCATAATAAGTGAGAGATAATCATAATAATTGAGTGGTGTTCTATTTTATTATACAGCAGTTTGTCCCATTCGCATATTCAACAAAGACTGCTACAACTTCTTTAAGCCGATTCGTCGGTTGCCATATGAAATTCCAGGATTCGCAAGAGATGTTAGCTTATACATGGGAGAGATGGGGACGGAGATTAGCATCGTGTTGAGCTACATTCAAGCAATTGGCATGTGTCCACACTCGTCATGTCTGGACATCCAAGAACGGAATCTGAAGTCGACGTTCGTCAATATAAGATATTATGGTTTTAGCATCCATGATTAATCTGTTTATTCATTGGTTTTTATTTTATGCAGTCTCCAAAGTGTAAGAAAGATAGTTGTAGAGCATTGAAGCACGACGAAGTGCTTAAAGCTTTGGATAAGTACCCGGTCCTCGGTGCGATTCGTGCATTTAGCACCTTCGGAGAATGTCATGGGGTATGTACTGTTTGTTATGATTTTGAATAAATTTGAGTGGTGATTGATTAGATTTTGTTTTAATCAACGGAAGCCCGTATTCGATGGCCAAACGAAGAGGAGAAGGAAGAGTACAAGACTTGGGGTGGTGCGAGCTTCACACGGTATTGCTCGTGGGAAAATTTCGGGCGAAAGTGAAGGGAGCTAGTAGGCAATTTGTAGTGATCCAGAGCTCTGCCTGGGTTGATTACGGGTTCCAAGGATTCACAAGTGTGGAGTTAAGAAGTTTTGTGGAAATTCTAATTTTTAACCCACGGATGGATGATTATTTGAAGAAGGTATGTGATATCTGTTTTATTACATTCCTTGTCTGGTCCTTCATTTGATATGTCTTCCCTACTGTTTGCATTTTATATAGGTCACAGGAGGTCGACCAGCGGTTGGGCGCAAACGAAAGAATCGTGGGGCGAAAAAGATTTGAAATCTTAATGGAATTGATTTGCTTATGTTTTATGCGTCTTCAAGACTTTGTGATGGATGGATTTGAGACTGACACGAACATTAATATTATTCACATTTGTATGCCTACCACGATTAGTTTAAATCATAGTGGTCATCATGTGTTCTAAAAGCTGTTTTGGGTATATCTTCGTTTCGCACTCTGATATGATGATACCACGAACGGAGATTAAACTTGCGTCTCCTTTAAATCACTTTGTCGGTGTGTGAGTATCAAACGAATATTTCTGCTGTTCTCTAGGTTGGGTTGGGTTTTATAATATTTGTGATGCTGGCTTTGGGAACAAGTTCGAATTTTTACTTTTTGCAATTCTTGTTGTTTTGTAAGAAGATGGCATCATTTTAGGGTAATAACTTTTGCACTTAAAACCCAATTTTGTCAAGGAAAACCCCAAAACAAATCGAAGTATGGACCACGGGTAAGGAAAACATTTCTTACAAACATCCAAACCCAGAAAAAAACGAGGAAAATCCTGTAATTGTGGACAACTCAATTAACAAAAAATGCCTAGTCGGGTAAGTAAGAAAAAAATAATTAAGTTAGGATGCCATTTTACATTATCACAACCCATAAAAATCTCATATTTCCCACTTCAACGGTTAGCCAAGCCAGTGAATCTTCCTTCAATTGGACTTCTCCGGTACAAAAATAAAGCAAGAAAAATTCTCTTATTTGATGGTATAACACTTTCGGGCCAAGCTAACTGAAGATCCCGACGATCCACTAGGTTCCGATAGTTGAGTTATGCAAGCTAATGGGAGAAATGTGACATAAAAAATAAGTAATCAACTACTGAGCATAAAAGAAAGAAAGGAAAAGCCCTGATATGCAATTCATACGTATATCTTTATTGTGTTGGAAGCATTGTTGGTCTAATTGATCAAATTAGAGTCGCCGTGTGCATATTATAGTGCGCTCACGCTTACTTTTTGTATTGAAGGAACACAAGAGGACAATTGTAGAGAATCGATCAAAACGAAGCTAAAAGACGGAAGATTACACCTTAGAAAAGTCTATTGCATGCTCTACTGGCTGAAGCAAAACGGTTATGGCCATGGCTTCGCTTTCCAAATATAGACTCATTTAAGGTAGCCTTGAAGGACTGGGCAATTAGGAGAGGGTTGGACTTGAAACTTCTGATGAATGAGAAGATGAATGTGACAGTAACTTTCACTGGAATGCATGAGTTTGAAGTGTCCCCTTTAGGTGCAGTTGCCCACCTCAAGTTACAGAGAGAGCAGGAAGGCCAAAAAAGAGAAGAAGGCCATATGCAAATGACAAGAATCCACATGTGACCACAACTAGAAGGGGCATGAAAGTGAGTTGTCCAATATGTTTGCAATAAGGACACAACGAAAGAAAATGCACAAATCAGCCACATCCTAATTCCAATTTCTACAAGGTAATGTCATAGGCTATACTTGAATACTTAGTTTAAGGAACTTCTACTTCTACTTAGAAAGTAACAATTCATGTTCTTGCACATACATGCTTGCAGTTAGGGTTCCAAACGAATCGAACTTTTTTTGTTCGATTCGCAATTCGATTCGAAATTTTTAAGATTCGAATTCGAATATTTAGAATACGAATCCGAATAAGAATATTATTTTTATTCAAGAAATATCCGAATATGAATACGAAATCACAATATTCGATTCGAATATTAATCGAATTATTCGATTCGAATAATTTAATATATATTTATAAATTTAAATATATCATAAATACTTGAAATTTGTAGGCCCGTTAAGATTGTTTAGAATATTAGAGCTCGAGATAAATATTATATCCCAAACTTTGAAATCGATTATATGCTTGGCGATAATATGCTTAGAAATCAATTATATGCTTGGCAATTTTTATTTTAATATTTGCTTTCTGTTAAAGAATTTGTAGAAAAAATTATATTCGAATCCGAATATTCGAATATATTCGAATATCACATTGGAATCGAATTCGAATCGGAATAAAGATTCGATACTAATCAAATACGAATAACAATATTCGACAGATTAACCGAATACAAATAGAATATCACGCTATTCGGTTCGATTCGTTTGCAACCCTGCTTGCAGTCTTCAGTTGTTGTTCCAGGTTCTGCTCCACAAGCTGCAACAGAAGGTGCTTCCCAACCTGCTCCACAAGCTGCCCATGGATCTACTTCACAACCTGCACCAGGAGCTGAAATTCCAACACAGGTATGATAGCTAATTGGCTTGAAAAATTCTGAGGATTCGAAATTTTGACATCATTCATTCTTGCACAGGATTGTAGTACCGATCCAACTGCACGTCCATCTGCAACAAGAAAGCAGAAGACATCAGCTTCAACTTCTGCAAATGTGTCAAAGAGAAAGGGGGGGTGACAACAGGTGGCACTAGAGCCTTCAAAAGATTGTGTGCTCCAATAGCTTCAAGTTTGTTCAGAGGTGTGAAAGTGTCTTGCAAGCCAAGAACTAAAACACCTGGGCCACCAAAAAGGCAAAGTAATGTTTGGTCTATTTTCTTATTGTTTTCTTTTGTCTGTTTTGCCTGAAATGTCTTGTGTCAGTGTGAATTATGATTTGGTACTTCTTTTGGTCTATTTTGAGGCATGGTAAAGACTGTGATGATGTTCAGGATGATGTTAATGAATGTGGTCTGTTTTGGTTTGTTCAGGATGATGTTGAATGTGGCCTGTTTTGGTCTGTTTTCAGGATGATGTTTTGTACTGTGATGATGTTTATGATGTTTATGAATGTGGTATTCTTTTGAAAGGCACGTATAGACAGAAACAATACCATAAGTTCATAACACATCCAAAACCACAATTCAATAGTACCACTACATAATTCAACAAAACAATAATTCAATGATACCACATCACTGCTTAATTCAAACACACCGAGACCACATACGTTTGGCTTTGGACTTGCTAAGGCTATGAACTACATTTCCCCCAAGTGAGTTTGTTCTTCGAAGGGATATATAGTGTCATTGAAAACATCAATTTCGGAGCTTACATGATGCGGTTTCGATTACCTTAAATGATTATGGTGTCATTGAAAACATATTATTCCTTACATTTACCGCAAAATTAAATATTATATCTTTCATAAGTTAATTTTTTAATATTTTATAATAATGTGCTGGTTCGATATTTCGTGTACGTGCACGTATAGCTCATATAGATATGACAACTATTTGGTATGAGTTGTGCCCGTTTTGTAGTTAACAAAGTCACCGATAGTTATTGCATAACTTGCAATAGGCACGTTGAATGTACTATACCGAGGTAATCACTTACATCCGTTTTAAAAAACTTTCAGATTGAAGAAAAAGATAACTGACAAATCAGGTTTAAGAAATTTGACATGCTGGAATGATCAAGCGGATATCATATTAGGCATATCTACTCTACAACAGATTTTCAATGAGGTATACATTTTTATCCGCTTCATTTTGATGTTACAGCATATTCGCATTAACTGAGTTTTCCCCTGTCAATATTTTAGGGTGGAGATGATGGACTATTTCTAATACAAGAGTTTATAAATAGCGTGTTAAAGTCAGAATTTGTTTTTAGTCTGCATGCGCCCAAACACACAAGATGATGAAGTTAAAGCATCGTACGTTTTTCGCGTCGAATGAGGAAGAGTATAATTATTCGTACTTAAAAACAATTACTTGACTGCATCATTTTTACGTATAGTTACTTATTTCTATATTTAAATTAATATGATATAAATAATTATGACCCATGCATTGCACGGGCGAAAAACTAGTTTGATAATTATAGATATTAAATGGAGCCTTTTTTATATCATTTAACAAAAAATAGATGGAAACTTTTTATTTCATATTGCCACATCATTTTATTTGGGCCTAGATACGTAGGCATCAATGCTCAAGCCCATACTCTCGGCCCATTAGCATAAAGGCTCTCCATCCGCTTTGTTCTTTTCTGATTATTTATTTTATTCTATTATCATTAGTATTATTATTTTTTTCGCAACAAACCTTGGGAGATAAGGTAAGGGAAAGAAATAGGGTTCTTTTAAAATATGGCCTTTAACCAGAAAAGTTTTTAAAAAGTGGTATCTTTGACGTTTTTTTTAGGTCAATAGCCCTCAATTTTATTAACTGCTGATTACTTTTCATAACAATGTTTAACTTAAAAAAAAAAAGAAAATAATGAAAATAAATTAAACGAAAATAGAAAAAAAAAAGAAAATTGACTCTCCTGCTGCATTAACGCCGTGGCAGCTTCCCCAAGTTCAACTACCCTCATTAACACCCAGCTTCCATTCATTACTATCATAGCCTCATTGAATACCAGTCGAAAACTATTCTGTCGAGTGGAGAGCTCTTGAAACAAGACCTGCTGTTCAAAAAAGACGAGCCTCACGAACTGTAATTTTTATTTTTTTTGATTCTCCACTTTATATCCATGTTTTTCGAGTCGATTAGCTACGAAACTGAGTGGGTATTGATCTATACTTTTTATTACAGCGATTCCGACGAAATTCGAGTTCAATTTGATAAGTTTTCGAATCTGCAATTAAAAATTCTTGGTTACCTGCGCAGGGTCCCCTGGTTCAAGGGACCCCTGCATATATGCAAGGGACCCGTGCATATATTCAAGGGACCCGCGCTTATATACTATATTGATGGGACCGACGCATATATGCAAGGTACCGGCGCATATATTCATGGGACCCCCACATATATTCAGGGGACCCGCGCATATATGCGAGGTACCCGGGCATATATTCAGGCGACCCACTGTAATACCCGTAAAATCTAATTGTGGGATTCATTATATTAATGGCATGACGTCCTAATTTGTAAATAACGATGTTAGGACTACAAGCAAATCAATACATAAATTGTTCTCTATGTCGGGTACCATAGTTAAATTCGGTTAAGCTATGTGGAATCAAACTTTCACCAATAAATATGGATACATATTATGTGACTTACGTGACTGCATGGAATATGTTTTACGATTTTATGTGCCAACGTGATTTCATATTGGTTGTTAGTAGGGTTACTAACCAAGTAGAAGAATTAATTGAATTTAGGTTAATTATTGATTTAGGGTTTCTAGTACATGGCATGCTAACCTAGAGAAGTTGATTTAGTTTATTAAGAGTTGATACCACGTTTTAGGGAATATGAATTGTTAAGAATAATGTCGAGATAAAGAATTTTAATATGTGTAAGATCTCAAGAGAGCTAAGCTAAAGAATAATTTCGATATGTTAGAACTTCGAGATCTTTAGATCTCGAAACTTTGAAGCCCAAAACCTTAAAACTCGAAATCTATAAAACTCGAGAATTATAAAGCTTGAAATCATTAAATTCGAAATCTTCAAATCTCGAAACCATAGGATGGTTGGGGGGGAAATGTCGAGATGAGAGGATGTCGAAATCATAGAAATTCGAAATGAGAATGTCACTAAATATCGATACACTAAAATGTCGAAAGAAAGGTGAACATCGAGTAACTTAATATCGAATAGGAATTCCTTAAATGAGAGGGGAAGGCTTAGTCAACAACTTGTCACATCACTCACAAATCCCTAAGCTCTAATCCTTATCATATAACGATTGATTATCAAAAAGCAGAAGAGAATGAGTAAGAGAACGCTATTAAACATAAAAGAAAGAAAACTCTCACAACACAACAAAAAAGAAAGAGAATTAATAAAATGAAGGGATACTGCATCAAAAGATCACAGCTCAAACTCGGATCTTGGTAAGTGCAATTTTCATTCATAATTCACCTAGGATTATTAAGGTGTGCTAACTAACGAAACTAGGGTAATCTGGGTATAAGAAAGACCTAAAAAGCTCTAGTTTGTAGGATAAGTTCTTAGTCCCACAAGTTAAGGCATACTTGAGTTAAAGCCTTAATTGTAGGGAATTATTTCTGAAACAACGTCGTTTGCTTTAGGGTTCAAATTTAAATTTTGAATAGAACCAGTGATCCTGAGGTAGAGAAATCCCTTCTGGTATTGATTTCGAAATATTGTATAGAAATCTCGAGATCATGCCTGAAAATCCATGTTAAGGTTAGTATCGAGATCCATTCTGAAATTCATGTCGAGATTCACTTAAGAAGCATGTCAAAATTGTGTATCATTAAGTCTCGAAATTTTGTTTATAATTGTAACATACATCTCGAAATTTTATTGACAATCTCAACACACCTCTCGAAATTCATGTATTGAATTGATTCACCAATGTCGAACTTCAGTATATACTATGTCGAGATCCTTGTCGACATTGACTTCGAAATCCCACAAAATAATTTCAAGTCTCATATCGAGATCCTATTGATTAATTTAAATCTCGAAGTCATTGTATATAATCTCGAATAAACATGTCGAAATCTTATTATATTATCTCGACATTTTAGGTAAAAACTCAACAAACTTCTCGACATGTTGTGTAAGAACTCGACATTCATTCTAAATCCATGTCGAGATTTAGTTTTGAATTCGAGATTCATATTTAATACACCTCGAAATCTTAATTATAACTATATCTCGACATTTTGTTTATAATGTCGAAACACATTTCATTCTTGTATATGATATTTCGAGGATCTAGGATTATAATATTGAATTATAATTTCAAAGACATATCGAAATCCTTACATATAAGCTATATCGAAATCTCATACATACTATGTCGAGATTTAAGCTAATATCTAACCCAAGATTTTCATGAACTTCATAATAATATTTTTTAATTAAATTAAAATTCGGAATTTAGGGTTTCGAAGTTTATAGAAGTCGAAGCTAGGGTTTTCAAATTAAGCCAATTTCGTGAAATTAAAATTAGACTAACAAACCCTAATTTTATATGTTTGTATACTTAGGGTTCGAAGGTTAGCGACATACCGTACGATAAATTTAATAGCTAAGGATACCAGGTAAGTGGAAATCCCAACTACAACACATAAATTTATATATGCATGAATTACATGGTTACATGCTTGAATGACATGATTATATGCTTCTATGACTTTACGTGAATCCTATGTAACTTATTTATTTATGTGAATTAATTATTATATGAAGTGGCATGATAAGCACTTCGGCATTATTCACATACGCATTTTCACGAGCATACATGAGTCCCACAAAAGCTACAAGACACGAGTATATGTAACGCAGGATTTCTGGTACACGATAAATGTTTGCAATTAATGGCTCTTCTATGCTACCATGGTGATTTTATGTCGCCAATTTCACGACATGACATGTCTCAAGACAAGGGCATGCATGTGACATGACATGTCTCAAGACAAGGGCATGCATGTAGCGGAAAGTTGCGACCTGGAAGATGCAATTTGAGGAGACATGCAACACCAAGGGTATAATTGGTGTTAGCATCCTCGTAGTAGACCTTCCAATGTGAAGCGTCCGCATGGCGTATGAAACCACCTTGGGACAGAAAAGACGCTCTAGGGTTAGCCTCCCATGAGTGGGTATTGCCAGTTTTATATATTTATTTATCCCTAGTGGATTTGAGCTCCATGATGGTGCATAGCAAGATAAGCCAAGGGCCCTACAAGACAAGACACGAACTACAAGATAAGACAAGACACAAATTTCATGACATGAATACAAGACATGAATTTCAAGACACGAATTACATGATATGATTAGGAAGCATTGGCGCGGATGCCTTTGCGTTTTAGGACACGTGCATTGCATGGTTTCCACTTACTGAGCTTTATAAGCTCATTCCACGTTTTATGTGTTGTAGGTACGATAGAGTCGAACGTTGAGAAACGTCACGACTAAGGCGGGCTGACGGCGGTACTCCAGGGTCTTTTGAAGGCAAGGCTGTACATGGATGACGACCTGTGGAGCGATGTTAGGATGTTCGATAATATATATATATATATACATATATATATTGGGACTTCGGCCTTTGTATATTTACAACGATGTAGGCTACGTTTTGTCGTCACATATCATATTGTAGGAAAAAAATTTTGTTAGACGGGTCTCCCGCGACTTACATTGCGAAAATCCGCCACTAATTACGATTAGAAAGTGAGGGTCGCCACACCCACCATATATTTAGGGACCCGCGCATATATTCAAGGGACCCGCGCATATATGCAAGGTACCCGCACATATATTCAGGGGACCCGAGCATATATTCAAGGGACTCGGCATATATTGCGGGAACCGTGCATATATTCAATGGACCCACGTATATATCCAAGGGACCCGAGCGCAAATGTGCATGGGACCCGTAAATGTGCAGGGGACCCGAGCACATATATGCATGGGACCCGTGCATATATGCAAGGGACCCGCGCATATATTCAGGGGACCCGTGCGCAATTTTGTTTGTTTCTCATTTATCGACTTTTCCTAACGAATCTTTTACACGTATTTTAGGTGATCGCCATGACTATCACCAATATCGGTTTCAATTCGGTGGTAGCTGGATAATTCAGGATGATGATACTTCGAAATTGTGTGCACAAGCAAGTTGTATATGGCAGTCAATCATAGTCGACGAGGATTCATGCACGATGACAGATGTGAAGGATGATATAGTCAAGGTATTGGCGTTGGGAAACAATGTGAAACTGAGCCTAAGCTACATGCCGAACGTTGTGTACTGCATTCCACGACCTATCTACATCTCAAACGATTACAACTTACGCGCATACCTTGGATTTGGTGGCCCACAATCAAGACCCGTACTTCATGTTGAGGCTGAGTATTGTGTCAATGATGCCCTTCCTGTTCGTGAGGATTCTATGGACAATATATCGGTCTTATAGCGTATTGTGATGAAAATGCCGTAATTGAGCCCGTTGAGACCCATCCTTGCGACACGTCCACTCAATATTTTCGTGATCCTGTAGAGGTGCAGCCGAACCGTTAGGGTAAGAACATGGACGTGAAGAAGAGCTATCGAGACAAAGTGAGGAAGAATATGGTTATTTCGAAAGACTCCATCACATTGATGATATTGATGTGTCTGACGATGATCAAGATGCACCAGTGGCAGAGGATGATACATATTCATTTACAGATGGATCCAGTTTATACATTGGTCAGGAATTTCAGAATAAGAGTGAGGCTCGGAACGAATTCTTGAAAGTTGCGATTAAAGCGTCTTTTGAAGTCCAAGTCGTAAAGTCAAACACAAAATTGTACGTCATTCGTTGTGCAAATAGTCAATGTCCTTGGCGGTTACGAGCTACGAAAATTAAAGACTCTCCATTTTTCTCCATTCGAAGATATTGTAATACTCACACCTGTGATGTATCTCATCGACGCCGAAAGCATCGACGAGGAAGTTCGTCCGTGGTATCGAGTATGTTACTCGAAAATTTCACAGGTGCGAACGACATTCCAAGCCCCAAAGCAATTGTCTCAATGATGCAAAATAGGGGGTTGAAGTTTCGTATTACAAGGCTTGAAGAGGAAAGCATCTTGCACGAGAAGAATTGGTAGGCAACAGAGATAATTGTTTTGGTCTACTACCGGCATCTTAGAAGCGGTAAAGAGAGCGAACATTGATAGTATAACGTATTGGGAGATGGATGAAGAAAATATATTCAAATATCTATTCTTATCATTTGGTGCATGCATCAAGGGATTCGCTTACATGAGGAGAGTTATTTCTATTGACGGTACGTTTTTAAAGGGAAAGTACAGATGATGCATGCTTGTAGCCACTGCACAAGACGACAATCACCACCAATATCCTCTAGCATGGGGCTTCGCTGATGGGGAGTCGACGCCATGTTGGACATGGTTCTTGACGAGGTTGCGGGAAATCGTGGGCGACACCGATGATCTAGTGATAATTTCGGATAGAGCCCCGGGAATTTTAAACGTCGTTCCAATTGTCTTCCAAAAGGAGTTCCATGGATTTTGTTCGTGGCATATTAAGCAAAATATCAAGACTAAAATCAAGAAGGAGAAAGGTTCTTGTGATTTGTTTTGGCGTGTCGCGCATGCCTACACTACGAGTAAGTGTGATTCTCTCTACAAGATTATGGAAGAAAAATATCCCAAGACTCACAAGTATCTTGAAGATAACGTCACACTTGCCCTCAATCTAGATACAACATAATGACGACAAATGGATCAGAATCGATAAATGCTGCTCTGCGTGATGCTCGGGAACTTCCGTTGATAGGCTTATTGGACTCGTTGCAAAGATTGACTGCAAATTGGTTCACCAAGCATCGATTCACTTGCGAAGCTTCACTTGCTGCAAATATGACAGCGTTCACTCCGAAGGTCGTGTCAATTGTTCGTGAGAATTTTAATGAGTCTAAAAGATATCACGTGTCGGAGGCTGGGCATTTACGCTATAATGTTTATGGGCAGAACCACAACGAGGTTGTCGATCTACAAGTTAGTTCATACAGTTGTAAGAAGTTTGATATTGATCGCATCCCCTGCTCACATGCTATTGCAGCCTGCGGCATTGCTAGAGTGGAAGTTTACAGTTTAGTGCATAGCTACTACAGTTTGCACATTTGGAAATTAGCACATGAAGGTACAATTTGGCCCGTGACGGAACGAATTGAACGTGGTATTGAAATGCTTCCACCACGCTTTACGAAACGGCGTGGCAGAATACAAAAAAATAGAATACCCTCCACTGGCGAATTTAGAAGGTAGCGATTTATGACTGTATGACTGTTTTTCCCTGAGACGATTGATCAATGTTGTATGACTGTTGTTAAGACAACTATGCAAATTGTGTATCGTTCTGATTGAAAACCGTATGGGTCCCTTGCATTTGGGTACGGGTCCCTTACATTTGGGTAGGGGTCCCTTGCATTTGGTTCGGGTCCCTTGCATACGGGTCCCTTGCAATTCTCGGGAGCACCATATCACAACCAATTTCTTTGCGAGTGGCAAACGCGTAGCCGATCTCATCAATGCACTCGTACGCAAGGATCTATAAACAATGAAAACAAATTATAAAAAAAGGATTAGACACTATAACAACTATCTCATACATAATTAAATAAGTAATTATTAACATACTTGAAGTGGATGCACGAATCCACTGAGGGAAATGCTGGGCCTATCGTTTGAACTTTTACTACGCGCTTGGTCTCTTTTCTCCGTTAAATCGCGCTTTAGAGAGCGTATCGCTTCGTCGAAGGCAATGGTACCCCATGGGTAGTTGTGGAATGATTGCAAATCTTCAACTAACCACAAAATCAAGAAGGCAATCTAGGGTCTTTCTTCGTTCTACGGGGTAGCATAACGGCCGCCGCAAAATACACGTTAGCAAGCTTCAATATTTCGACGTCAATTTGTCCATAGAAATCTTCGGTAGACAATTCCTCCATTCTTCTCTCCACGTCGGTCAGACGAATCGTGGAACTACCTGAAAGTGCCTCAATATAAATTCTGTTGTTTCGTTAACCTCGGGTATCATTGACGAGCAATTTAACCCGGTGATCAAGCAGTACTCCATTTTAGAAAATCGGAGTGGTATGTTCTTAAGGATCATCCACAGCTCATCCCGGTTATGAAGGGTCGTCTGTCTCTTCATAAGAAACCATATCAATTGGGCGGAGAGGTTAAAATCGTTGGCCGCCGTAACGAGCCATCCGAACGGACTGCTTTGAATGAATGCTTCAAAGTCAGCAACACTCAAGGTTTCCGAATCTTTTGGCTTGCTTCGACGTATTCTGACGTAAAAATACACCTGCAATCGAAATTCCGATCCTTACTGGACAATTGCGTCTGCAATGGAACCTGTAATTAATAACATTAGAGTTAAGATAAGTATGCAAACTGTGTATTTCTGATTGAAAACCGTATAGGTCCCCTGCGCTGACTATAAGGGTCCCGTGCAAATTAGCAAGGGTTCCCTGCGAATTCGCACGGGTCCCCTGCGAATTTCGCAAAGGTCCCTTGCAAATTCGTTCGGGTCCCATTCGCCAACAGCACGGTTCCTTTGAATTTAGGTAGGTAGTCCCTACGAAATACTCAAGGGTCCCCTGCGAATACGTATGGGTCCCTTGAGATATAACACGGATCTCCAGTGCAAATTGCAAGGGTTCCTTGCAAATTCGTATGGGTCCCTTGAGAAGTATCACGGTCCAAACTGCACGGGTCCCCTGCGCAAACTGCATGGGTCCCCTGCATATCACTCAGGGTCCCATGTAAATTCGTTCGGGTCCCTTGAGAAGTATCACGGGTCCAAACTGCACGGGTCCCCTGCGCAAATTTGTTCGGGTCCCTTGAGAAGTATCATTGGTCCCTTGCGAATTACTCAAGGGTCCCCTGCAAATTCGTTCGGGTCCCTTGAGAAGTATCAAGGGTCCCCTGCACAAACTGCACTGGTTCCCCTGCAAATTCGTTCGGGTCTCTTGAGAAGTATAATGGGTCCCCTGCGACTTACTCAAGGGTCCTCTGCAAATTCGTTCGGGTCCCTTGAGAAGTATCACGGTACCATTGCGCATACCGCGCGGACCCAACCCTGCGCAGAGCGCGACCACCGCTACGAAGACCACGCGGGTCCCCTGTGCAGAGCGCGACCACCGCTGCGAAGACCGCGTGGGTCTCCTGCACAGACCGTGCGGGTCCCCTGCGCAGAACGCGAGGGTCCCCTGCGCAGACAGGGCGGGTCCCCTGGCAGACCGTGCGGGGGGACCGCGAGCCAGCGCTGCGAGCCACCGTGTCTTCACAGTCGTTGGATCGACACAACACAGGTAAAAAACGATTTAAAACCCACCTCGTCATCGCATTGGTTGCCATCGAAGTTAGACTGCTTTAATTTACTGCAATTGCTTCGCCTGGGCTGTGAATGGATTTCACCTCTTTGAACGGATTTTAGGTTTTGGTGGAACTTGTGTTTTGAAGAAGACGAAGTAAGGTTCGAAAAAAACAGGTGTAAAAAGCAAAAGAAAACTCTGACAATTGGAAACGACAGTTACTGTAGCGTGAACAGTAATTTTTCATTAATATGATTAATGGAGCGTTGGGGTCTTTAAATAAGGGTAATATTGTCTTTTAAGGTCACTTAGTAAGGATATATATGTCTTTTTGCAGAGAGGAGGCCATTTTTTAAAATTTCTGATTCACGGGTCCATTTACCCAATAAATCCAAAGAAATAACGTAGGAAGAACGGGTCTTTTTAAAAAATAGCCTTTGACTCGGTCAGCTTTAAAAAAATAGCCCCGTCGATTCTACCTTTTAAAAAATAGCCTTCAATTTAAGGGTATTTTCGTCTTTTTACAAAATCTGTTTTTTATATATAGAGGGTCTCATGCTTTACAGTAGAGGTCCCATGGAGCACGGGACCTCTACTATAAAGCATGAGACCCATGGGGGTCTCATGTTTTACAGTAGAGGTCTCATGGAGCACGGGACCTCTACTGTAAATCATGAGACCCGTGAGGTCTCCGTGCTATATATAAAAAAAATTATTGGGGATTTCAACCCACAACCTACTACTTGAACGTCCGACTACACAAACACTGGACTACACCCCACCCGCCCATCCAAACGCGATTCCCATTTCACGTATTGGTTTTTAATGTGGGACCCGATTACTAAGGGCATTAAAGTCATTTAGCATTTCTAGGCTATTTTTTAAAAGCTGATCAGGTAAAACGCTATTTACTTAAAAATCCCTAGGAAGAACAAACGACGACGAAATGACGAGAGCGAGCATGATACTGCGTCGTTTGCTGAGCGGTAGAGCTGCGTCTAGGTTCGGCGGCGGATCTTCGTCAGTGAGGGAGAATCTTATGTTCCCCTCCGTCGCCACCGCTTCATACGCCACCTCGATTATGTCGGACGACAATCGGCTTCCATTTTTCGGTTCCCAATTTGTCCCTGTTCCCGCCACTGCTTTGCAATTGCGTTTCTTCAGGAGCTTCTCCACTTCGCCCTCCTCAGGTCAATATCTGCCGCTCTCAGCAAAAGTTTCGAATAAGCGAACTAATTGATTTAATTTACTATATTTGGTTGCGGCAAGTTTAATCGGCGAGGATATTGAATGATTCGCATGATTTTCTTTCACGTTTTACTATGACTATGGATGAATGCTCGTACTTCAGTATTCTTGTCCGACTTAACGGGTAGGTGGATGTGATCTGGGTGGATGAACATAAGTTGTGTTAGTTTGGCATCAATCTTGAGTCGTATCTTCTTCAGTTCCATACTGTCCATGGTCACTTCTGATTACAGACTCGTCGAATGTTGTGGTGATCGACTCTGAAGAGCAGCTTAATGATTCTCTCCGCAAGGCCCAAGGTACAGCTGCAATCGATGTGCATTTCATATGAATTTGCTAAATGATTGGTGTGCATGTCTTTGGGTTTCTCCTTTGTTGTACTTCGATCTTTAACTTGTTTGAAGACTTGGCTTGATTGAGGATAGCTGTTTGAGCTTTTAATCTAGCTGATCTAGATTCTAGCATATTAAGAACTAGAAAATATTTCAAATACGCTTCATTAAATTTCGAAGTGTTCATTCACGCCCCTTTAACCCTATTTTTGATGCATCGTAATGTTTTTTAAATTTCTGTTGTTATACTTGGATGCCTACGTTTGATTTTTCTGAATCTGCTGCAGATGAATCTTTACCGGCCATTTTCTACTTTACTGCTGTTTGGTGTGGTCCCTGTAAGTGTTTTTGGCTACACTTTATGCTTATTTTTTTCTTTCTTTTTTTCGCAATCATATGTTTTATACTTGGTGTCCTATTTAACATTCTATTCTTCAGGTAAATTGTTGTCCCCCATTGTTGGCCAGCTGAGTGAGAAGTATCCTCATGTCACTACATATAAGATAGACATTGACAAGGTAGCGACGTTTTCTGTATTTTTATTCAGATTTCAGGTTGTAACAGTTGTTGATCAAATTCTGATGTCCAGGAGGAACTAGGGAAGGTCTTGAGCACGTTGAATGTTACTGCTGTGGTAAAACCAACTCTTTCTATACTCTCTTTTATACTTACTTAGGGATGCACTTTAATAGCTTCGCTTTAAAGTTATAGGAAGTGTCGAACTAGGAACCGCATGTTATATGGTTCCATGCAAACCTAACTATTTTTGAGCTGGATCCTATTAAACTACTTTCGCAGTGTCACCTATAATTGACCAGATTAATTAATATGAAATGGCGCATGCCCATGTGAACTGTGAAAGATCGCTATTGAGAGCTCATCTCACATCGTAGTGAAATTTATTTATATGGACTAGAGTTTGTAAATGCAAATACAATGTTGAGAGTCATTCTTAGTGATTCAAACAAATCATATTATCATTAGAAGGTCATTTGTAGAATACCATATAGTTGGTTAAATGAAAGGTTTACTAACAATTGCAGAACTCTCTCATTGAGCTATTTTGGCATTCGATTTGGTGATAGATTATATCATAGGCGTCAAACCACAATGTTCAAATTCAGCATATTATCTATGGTAGTCTGCAATTGCAGTCTTTGTTTTTTCGCATCTTTAACTCCCGTTTTCACCTATGCAAACTCACCCATCACGACAAATCGTAGAGCTCGCTCGTTATAAATTGTGTGGATTTGTATTTATCGAGTGATCTGTTTTCTCACTAAAGATGCATTTCCTACATTTTCCTCGGCTCTGTTTTGGTTTTTTTGGAATCATTCTTATTGCAAAGATTGCTCCTTTCCTTCAATGTACAGCCCACACTACACATGTTTCGAAATGGTAAGAAGGCCGGTGAAGTCATTGGCGCAGATGTTCAGCTTCTAAAGGATACCATGGAAAAGCTGTACAAGTGAAAGCCTAAAATTATCTGTATGTGTGCTGTATATTTATTTATTATTTTGATCTTTTCTGGACTTCAAAATGAAATAACGTCGTGGTTTCCTTGTTTGCAAGCGTTTAGAATAATCTATACAGCTTTCTATATATATTTGTACGTGTACGATGGATTTGGTAATTTGCATTTAATGGACCGAAACTAGGGTTCTTTAATTAGGTGGTATTATACTGCAATTTGCTTGTTAGAGCTTCTCCAACCGGTATGGAAACTGAAACGCAAACATAAATCTTTCATCCAATCGACACCTATACTGAACCAAAATGAGTTTAAGCTGCTTTCTCTCACCTAGAAACGCAAACATGCGTTTACACTGTTCATAAACCAATATTTTCTTGACTCTTACAAAAACACCCCAAATTAAAAATATATTTGTAATATCTTAATTTACTTTTGTATCAAATATACTTTTTTCTTTAACAATTATATAATACCTAAATAATTGTAAACTATATATCTAAATCATTTTTAAATTCTTAAAAGTATATTTTAATTTGTTTTTTGTCTAATTTGTAAAGTTGTAAAATTTATGTGTAGTATTAAAAAGTTATCAAAATTGGTGTAAAAGAGAATATTACTTTGGGTTTGAGAACGAATTTAATGGTTAAAGTAGAATTATTATATTTTAAGTTGAGAATGAGTTTAGGTTTAAGAACGAGTTTTTCGGTTGGACATGGCATCATGAATGAGGTGGGGCTTTTCAATTAGCTCAGATGACTTGACGTTAAAGAAGTCCACTAGCCTATAGCTGAAAAAGCTAGTAAGTTCGTAGTCTTAGACTAGGCATATCTAGCTGCTCGTAAATGGTCCTTGGGAGGAGAATAGATTGATATGCATTCATTCGTTAGTTGGGGAAGGAAAGCATAATTGTTGTTCTATGTGCCGCAACTTAGAATTTACAGACACAGATCTTGAAAGTGATGGCACATCACATACGACAAAGGAAGGTGTAGTGGCCTAGTCGAGCTAGATATCTGATACTTAAATAGTCTAGTTCAAGATATTACTAGATGCGGTTAGGCTCGTCAACGGGGCAGGGATTCCCGGGCTTTTTTCCGAGGCGGTGACCGGGAGAGATCTCCCCATGTTGGCTGGGATGGGCCGGAGATTATAGTCCCTGCCTCGTACTCGATATTAATATAATATATTTTTATACTTAAAAATTATATTTAAATAATATTTTCTATACACATTTTATATTTTTATGATATAAATAATTGAAAATTTGTAAACATTATAATATAAATACTATTAAAAAATAACTTAATTATACACATCCAATTTCTGTTATATTTTAAATACAATTATCTTCAAAAAAAAATTATGGGGCGGGAATCGGGTAGGGATGGGGATCTAATCCCCCCTTCCCCGACTTATTGACATCCCTGGATTCAGGGGCTTCGATTACGGCTAAACTTTTTTGAATCCAGATATATACAGTTTGTTAGTTTATTCATGATATAAGTCAGAATTGTAGGAAGACGTTGAGTGTCGAATTCACTTCAAACTAAAATTCACGGGATGTGGAGATTACAATGATGTGGTCTGGGATAAGGGGAAATTGACATCAGAACACAAAGCATATGTGGTGGTATCTCCATTCTATGCCACTGGAGTATCCACACTTTGATTAAGTTCTATGTGTTAATTTGAACCTCATGGGATGATCATGACTAGGACGTTAATGGCTTCCCCATATCAAGTCTATGCCAATTGTGATAGATGAAGGGTGGTTTTATTGTAATCGAACCCATGAACTCCATCCGGGATATCGCAATCGGATCGGAGAAGGATTTCCATTGAAATGCAATTAGAAATTGATAGGGGTGACTTTTGGTCTAGCATTCCTCCTAACATGGTTACCTACGGAGCTCCTCTTTCGGGCAATGAAGCATGTGATAGGGAGAGCTGGATACCATAGACCTTGTGCGGAAAAGTACAAGGGGCACGGGGAATGAAATAGCCTTGAGCGGGAAATAGGAAGCAAGGCCGACCAGAGGACACGTGGAGGGCGATGATTGGCTGGAATTGTAGACAGAAAGGAGGCGCGCCAGTCTGACAATAGTACACCTGCGACTGTTGTCCTTCCTAGGCTGTGTCTGTAACTGCAATCAAGTGGTCCCAACAGGCTGCCAGCTGGAAAGCGAAAAACCAAACGGTATATGGAAAGGGGGGAGAGATCAGGGGCGGATCTACATGGTGACCCGAGGGGGCCACGCCCCCCCCCCCCCCCCCCCCCCCCCGAAATTCGAAATTTTTAGTACTATGTGTATAGTATATAGCTTTTAAGTTCATATAGCTTTGTATGGCTTAGTTTTCTTATAATGATGTTCAGTGTAATGGTTGGAAAGATTTTACTTTTCTTTAGGGATGCGGGATCGATCCCACGTGAGCTCTTTTCATTCATTTTCTATTTTCTATTTATTACTTTTCTATTTTTTATGCCAGCTATATACAACAATTTTAACTTGTTTTGAACGATTTTAATTACATTTACTTATATAAAGACTTTTTAACTAATCTATTTCTTTGTCTGTTATAGTTAACAGTTTTAAATTTGTTAAGTATTTAACGATTTTAATTATTTTTACTTATATAAAGAGTTTTGAACTAATTCAAAACCTTTTAACGAATACACGTAAGATTTAATTTACATCTACATAAATTTCTTTTTGACTTTATCTAGTTCTTTTAGTTATCTTTCGTCCTTCATTTACACTATATCATATTAATATTAATTTAATGTTATATCATACAGCGAAGAAGCTAATGTTATAAATTTGTTTGGTTTGATTGTATTAAATATGAATGTTTTCATGGTCATAGATTCAATGTGTTTGAACAAAAAAAATATATTCCCAAATTTTTTTCATGGGAAAACGTCAATAAAAATATATTGGCGTTGATGTCATCACAAATTTTATATGCCCCCCCCCCCCCCATAAAAATGTTTCTAGATCCGCCCCTGGGAGAGATCAAAGGGAATCAGATTCAATACACTTCAAGACTTAGATATTTTTCTCTTAAATTATCTTCCTCACCATGAATGCACTGTAACGAGTGAAATGAGCTTGAGCGTGTATTTCTCACCTGTGAATAGTGAATACTGTTACCGGCGACCCGTAGACGTAGGACACCTGTCCGAACCACGTAAATCTGTGTCTCTTTCGTTCTTTTCCTCTTACAACGCTAAAAATACAGATCCTAACACACACCGAAATATTGAACCCGGTCCGTTTCACCCATCAACCTTTATTTCCCGGACCAAATCTTGTTGATCGGGGTCATACCCGCATCAGAAATAAATCACCAATAATTGAACCAATACATTCAAAATTGTACATGCAACACAGTAGCCTTTCAGGTATTTTTAATTAAATAAACAAAAAAAAAAGAATCATTAACAAAATAAACGGAAAAGAAAAAGCATTAATAAAATAGAGATTTTCGTACTCCAGGAGTACGAATTAGTAATTCGTACTCCCAGAGTACGAGCTAGTTTTGGGCGTTGACCCGCTGACCCGACACGTCGGCTTAACCAACGCTGACCCTGACGTGGCAATGACATGGCGCGTTAAATCGTATTCTCGGTATACGAGATAGTAACTCGTATCCTGAGGATACGAGTTACTGGATGTGGCCGACCAACCTGCATGGCCATGCAAGGTGTCGGGCAATAATACCACTAACTCGTATTCCGGGAATACGAGTTACGTGAATTATTGCAATAATCCACGTAACTCGTATTCCGGGCGTACGAGTTACTTAACTCGTATCGCCGAGACTCGTATATCATTCATTAGCCCTTCTCAATTTATATTAATAACTCAAACAATGGTGTCGAGTCGCGTACAAGTCATAGTATATTTCGGCGGCGATATAATTCAATCATCTGATTCTACCATCAAATATAGTATCCGCCCTGTTGGGTATAGGCGAATTCGTCGCACCACCATTTTTCCGAGTTTATTTCGTTGTTGTTCGAAATTACGGGTGCTGATAGCAGTCGTTTTTTCGTTGACTATCCATGCCAAAAATGAATACTTCCAACATTCCCGCCATTTTCATCAGCTTTTTCAAATCTCCAACGACAACGATTTACAATTTTTCATACATCCCGATTCAGAAAACAATTGTGTCGAGGTTTTTGTTGAAACAGTTGAAAATCCAAACTTTGATTTGAACGAAGAGCCCCATCGAAATTTTGAAGTTGGTTCTTCGAGTTACACCTGTACGGATTTTCCCGACATTGCCTCAGTTACGGCAGGGTTCAGTAATGTCTCTTTGGAGATGTCGGGGCATGTTCCATTCAATATGCCGGAAGCCGTGTTAGAACCGGAGCCAGAAGTCGTGCCAGAACTCGAGGAAGACGTTCATGTTAGTGATTCAGAAGCGGACGATGTGGATCCACTTTTATCCGAGTTACCTGATCCCAACGAGGACGACGAGAACGACGACGACGATGCGCCAGATGATACCACTCCAACGAACGTTGCTGCTCCAACGCTGTTTCAGTCCGTCCCATTTTTCCAAACGTATCAAATGCCACCTCCTGCTGGTGACGACTACGGTGGTTATGGGGAGTTTTACGACAGAGATAACCCTATGTTTTGTCGAGGTATGATTTTTCAAACTAAAAAACATTTACAACGTGCCGTCGACGATTTTTCGATCAGGGTTGCTAGACGCGAGTATCACGTCAACGAGAGCAGCAATACACGTTGGACTGTCCAATGTAATCATACGGCCGATTGCCCATGGAGGAATACACCTCGATCGACAAGCCATCGGTAAGCACTCTGGAGGAAGAGCTGTAATCTCTGGGTCGTCCATGTTGTATGGAGTCCACGCAAACTGATGCGGCTGCATGCGATCAATGCACTCGCGAATTGTGCGTACATTCGAATGGGTCGACGTAGTAAAATTGAAGAACGAGTTCCACCTGTCAAATATTTACACGCCATTTATAAAAAGTAAGAATGTAAAATATTTGCTCACTTTCGGAAATTTTTCATACCTCGCTGCATGTGGCGGGGCCGGTAAGAGTATCCCGTCGACGACGGTGGGCTCCATCGTGATACGAATATCACCCCGTACTGGCTGAAATGGCAAAATCCTCACATATGCCCATGCCTAAAACGAATCATCCATTCTAAGTAAATATTTAATACTATTAAAATATAATAATATTTGCTATATAATTACCTGCAACAGCCGTAGGGGTCCGCCTATATTTAGCTTTTTCGGCTCGCATGCCGAACAAAGCTCTCTGTATAGGAATGCCAGCACCGCACTGCCCCAACTATATGTGCTCACGTCCTCTATATCCTCCAACAGCTGAAGGTAAGTCAGTGAAACGGTGCTGGCGCTGCAATCGGGGAACATCACGGCACCGAATAGCAGCATCGCATAACCACGTGCTGATTGTTCGACCTCTTCCTCATCGCTATCATCCGTTATCGGATGGTCCAACAACCAACTCGATAAGCACTTCATCGAAAGCGATGACCCCCTAATTTTATCCGCAGGCGGCCTAAAACCTAGCAACTCCTCACACTCGTCGATCCACTGGATGACCGTCCTAGAATGGATCACACCAGAGACACAACTACCATCTATAGGTAACCCCCACAAGATACCTACGTCCTGTAAGGTGACAGTCGCTTCCCCAACATAAAAATGAAACGTATGGGTCTCCTTTCTCCAACGCTCTACCAACGCTGTAATCAAATGAGGGTCAACCCTCTGCGACATACAGCTGTAGACGCTGTATAGACCCATAACGTTCAACTTTCCTAATAAGCGACCGTGTAAGATATTCGGTGCTTCTCTAGTACCCCACACAACATTTTCTAACGACCTACATTTAATAGTACTATCTATCACACTCGGATCTAATAATAAGTCCCTACTACGGTGATTTGACTGCATCGTCAACACCGAACTATCAATAGGCCCGTAACAAGCATCCAAATCCATTCTACATTTAATGAAACAAATCGACAATCAATAAAAGCATTTGATATGATGAGATTAACACAAAAAATTAATTTTCGAATCATAACGGGTACCCAAACTACGGCCGCGTACGACGTCGTCTGTGCGGGGGAAAGACGGGGCGCTGGGCAGCGACGGGGCAGCGACGGGGCAGCGACGGGGGCGGGCTGCGGGCGTGGCGTCGGGGCGTCGGGGCGTCGGGGGGCGGGGCAGCGACGGGCAGCGGCGGGCAGCGACGGGGGGCGGGGCAGCGACAGGGCAGCGACGGGGGCGGGGATGCGGGCGTGGGGCAGCGGCGGGGCAGCGTCGGCAGCGACGGGGGGCGGGGCAGGGACGGGGGTGGGCGTGGGGCAGCGACGGGCGGCGGGGCAGCGGGCTGCGGGCAGCGACGGCGGGCGGGGCAGCGACGGGGGGGGGCGGGGCGTGCGACGGCGGGCGGGGCAGCGACGGGCGGCGGGGCAGCGGGCGGGCGGGGCAGCGACGGGCGTCGGGGCAGCGGGCGAGGGGCAGCGACGGCGGGCGGGGCAGCGGCGGGGGCGGGGCTGCGGGCGTGGGGCAGCGACGGCGGGCGGGGCAGCGACGGGCGGCGGGGCAGCGGGCGCGGGGCAGCGACAGCGGGCGGGGCAGCGACGGCGGGCGTGGCGTCGGGGATCGCGGCGGTCGCGGCGGGCAGCAGTTCGGCGTCGTCTTCGTCGTCTTCGTCGGCTTCGTCGTCGTCTTCGTCGGCTTCGTCGTCGTCTTCGTCGTTTCAGTTCGTCGCGAGGGTTTCGTTATAAACCAGATCTAATTCGTACTCCCAGAATACGAATTACTAATTCGTACTCTGGGAGTACGATTTAGTCCAGGTAGGCGCACGCGCCAGCTGGCCCCGTAAATCGTACTCCCAGATTACGAGTTAGAGTATCTCGTACTCTGGGAGTACGAAAATACCTATTTTATTAATGCTTTTTCTTTTCCGTTTATTTTGTTAATGATTCTTTTTTTTTTGTTTATTTAATTAAAAATACCAGCCTTTCATCTATATCTCCAATTATGGAACAATTCCTTAGTTAGTTTGGACCAGAGAACTAACTTTTCCACGAACTCTCAATCATGTTTCTTGATTTGTCAATTTATGCCCCACTCTGTGAAAGCTTCGTTGTATTATATGATTGGCTTACTGAGGTCAAATATGTGGTACACACACAACGTGAGCTCTGATTCCTGATTCTTTTTCATGACCCTACTACGATTGTTCGATCGAAAAACTCAATTAATCTCAGTAGCTTTTCTCATGCATGTCGGTGAGAAAAAGCAATACGAATTTAAATAGAACTACCAGGTTATACCAACAATATCATTGGCTTAAGTATGAGTAAATTGGAGTGAGCATAAACTAAATGAATGCGTGGGTTTTAAGTCTTAATCGAATCGTGTTGATTGACATTTGACAGCCCTGTTCTTGGAGGTTTTTTGGCTGAGAACGGAATTCAAATGTAATTTTTTGAGCTCAAGGTTGTAACTTTGTGATGGAAGATTGCATGGTTGATGAATCATTTGTTTATCTCTGATAAATTAGCTTAATTGGAGTAGTGATCAGAAATTACATAAATTGTGTAACGCTGAATCGAATATATGGACAACCTGTTGGAAATAAATTATATAACATTAAAAAGTGATGTACTCCTTCAGGGTTAACCTTTTAGGAAAAGTGGTCACTTAACATGGTACCAGAGCTTAGGGACCCGCAGGTCCTGGGTGCGAATTCTCACGATCACCCATTGATAAGAATTACACGTCTAAGGCTAGAAAATAGAGAAATCAGCCTAGGCGGGGGCGTGTTGGAAATAAATTATATAAAATTAAAAAGTGATGCACTCTTTCAAGGTTGATCTTTTAGGAAAAGTGATCACTTAACACACCCAATATATGATTTAGTTGATATTCAAGATGCAATAAATTTATCTCTAGAAAGTAGTAATTTAGTCGAGCAAGATTACCAGATTGACTAACCAATTTGCTGATCTCCTGCATGATTAAGGATCTCCAATGGGTACTCTAGTTTTCTCTACAACACAACAATAGAGTATGTATTTACTCCAATGAGATTTTATATTTAATACTTTGTTGTACTGTTGCTGAGCAGTAATACTCTATTCTAGAGTACGCACTATTTTCTATTTTCATTTGTATTTATTTAAATGTTACTTATTTTAAAAATATTTACAATATTTCATATTCTTATGTAATAAAAGTAAAATAGCATTACTTTTCTTTTATTTGTTGATAGTTTTCATTTTAAATTCAATAAAGTTAGTTAAAATAATATGCTAATTATATGTTAACACAATACTATTATTTATAATATGTTTATTTTTAATCATTATAATATAGAGCTTATTAAATTAATTATGATAATAATAAATATGAATTTGATTTTAGTGTCGAAAAAAGAGTCAAATGGATTGAAGTAAAAATTAGTATAAGAACTTATGGGTTGAAAAATAAACATTGTACCTTTGTGTAAAATTAACTGTGCTTTAAAGTTGTGGGTTGGAGATTGGCTCTTATTGATTTAATTTCATTGAAGAAATTTAGTTGTCCCCTTTTATTAGACGTTACTCTTTAAATACCACAATGACCAGACCACGGTATATAGTTATTGTGCATAAAAAACGAAGAATAACTAACACTTTCTTATACATATAAGACTTCCTTTATTTCAGATTTTACTCCGAGTGCGGAAATTGTATCATAAGTCTTTGCTCCTTGTTATTGATTTTAACACTGGCGAAATCTATGCGTATGCACAATAAATAGAGGGTAAATAAACCGAAATTCGAGTGATTAAATGGAAAAATAAGTCGAGGAACGACGTGCAATATTAGAGTCGTGATTTAGTGGGAAAATAAGGAGAGAAATCAATAATAATTTAGTTATGTCCACGTGGCGGATCCCCGTGATGTCTAGATGGTGGGACCCATCGATCCAACCAAACATGTGAACTGCTTCAGAAGTTCCCAAATGACCAACAGTATACGTACGGTTCAAGATATCCACTAATTATTCCACCAATTAATAATTAATATTATACAATTTTCATATTCTACTCATCACAACTTCTCTCCCATATAGGGCTGGCAATAGGGTGGGTCTAGGCCCGAAAACGTTGGACCCGCCCCTAATGAGGCGAGTTTTTTTAAGTATTCGGTATTGGAGCGTGTTACGTGTCTTAAGAAATCAAACCCAGCCGGGTTCGGGGCGGATCTCGGGTCTTGCTAATCTTAACCCAAAACCCGCCCCGAACCCGCCCCACATAATATTCATTTATATAAATTAATTTTTCGTATACTTATTATAAATATATAAGTATGATATTAACACATAAAGGGCTTTGTGGGCCAGTGGAAGAGTCAATGGTATATTGATATAGAGGTCCCATTAATATTTTATTATCTTTTTCATTTAAAAATAAATTAAAATTATAAAAAATAAAAAAAATTAATAGTTACCGGGTCGGGTAGACCCAGTTCGTTCGGGTTTGGGGCGGGTCGGGGCGGGTCCCGGGTCCCCTCATTCCGTCAAACCCGGTTCAGACCCCCCTTGCCATCCTTACTCCCATGCCACATACCACGTAAACTCCTTTCTCTCTCACTCATATTATATCTTATATTCTCTTCATCCTTTCGAAATTTGGAAAACTTTAAAAATATTAGTATTTCTGGCACGCCCTACGTGTGTGCAATAAGATAAAGTTAATGAAGTGTAAAATATGCCTAAGAGGGGGGGGGGGGGTGAATTAGGCTTTTAAAAAATTATGGTTTTTTCTCATTTGAAAACTACTTTTCTTTAAGAAGATAATGCAGAGTACGTTATTCCCTAGAGAGTAGTAAGATTGTCTATGTTATCTCCCTAACCCTGTTTACAGAATATCACGTTAATCTCAGAAATCATTTAAACGATATCACCTAGATATTTGTCAACGTTCCGGGTTTGTCTCACAGAAAAAGTAAAAAGCAGAAAGTAAAGTGAGACGAGATTTTTATACAGGTTATATCCCCAACTGGGGTTTAATCCTGTCCTTGGGGTGTGATCTCCCCAAGAGTTCCAATCAATCACTAGGTATTACCGTTTACACTATGATTGACCCGTACACAACCGAAGCACTATGGATACTAGACCTCGTTCTAGGCTGACGCACGCCAAGTTTCGATCCACGTCGTTTACCCAGGAAACCTATTCCCCGACTGGATGCAGCTTGCTACCGAAGGGCCACCGAATCCACAAAATTCGTCCCTCCACGTGCGTAAGACTCCACCCGTGCTCCTTTGTGCGCTCACACGTCCGAAGACAAAGGTTTAGGGTTTGGAGTTTCTAGGGATCGCTCAAAAGAGTACAGATTCGCAAATGATAGCTCAAACACAAACTACAAATGAATCGCAAAGTAAGCTCAGATCGTCTAAGGAATTTGATAGCTTGTGTGTTCGTTGTTGTACTCTTCGCGTGAAGTGTTCTCTTCTATATAGAAACAATTTTTTCTTCTACACTTCACAAGGAAAGGTAAACACAGAATATGCAAGATAGAGCTCAATAATCACGTGCATTAACTCAAGAAATCATGCCAAGAATAAACCAATTAAGCTCAACGGTCAACATGAATTCTTACCATAAATACTACTGATTTTCTTTCATTCCAGGGTAATCTCATCTGTTAGTCAGCACATTCCATATATAGAATCAATCAGTATATTACACACATAATCTGAATATCTTTTCCATATATAGCTTAATCATATCCAGGTGATCTCAGTGATACTCTTTCCTAAAATAACCCAATCTCGTGTACAGCTCATATATCACTTAACACAATATATCTTCCATATATAGCTCAATCGAATTAGCGTGATCTCAGACGATATTCTTTCCTTATATAACTCAATCATGCGTGCAGTCCACATACCACTTATCAGAACATATTTTCCACATATATATATATATATATATATATATAGCACACAGTGATATTCCATCCAAACGAGAACGTTCACAACCAGGTGATCACATCAATATTCCAGTTAAGCATAAGATCACTCAAATTCGATTTTCTTAACATTTAAAACATATTCAAGCGCTTAATCGAATATTTTTACATACTTAAACATCACATAACATGCATATCGAGTTTTCTAATTTGTACCCCCCAATTTACATAATTACTTGGAATAATCAAAACTCTCATAACTCTTTGGACCAAAAAGGTCTACAATCTCTCCCTTTTTGATGATGACAAGTAATTAATGCCTATCTTAAGCATGTGAGTACACTCGATATGAAGCTATTTACGCACGTAGCATGTTAAAGTATCAAAGCATGTGACATATGATCAGAGCAAATAAATTTATCAAATTTCATAGCATGCTCCCCCTGTCTAATTGCTAGTATTCTCATGTAAAGCACAGAAGCAAAAGTTTAGCAATTACCAGATCATATCACATGGAATGTCACAAGTTACCACGGAATGTCGCAAGCTATAATGGAATGTCTCAAGTTATCACATCATATCGGTTTGCTCCCCCTGCCTATGTGCGGAATTCCTTAATCCTTAACAGATCATCAACTAAAGCACAGAGGATTAAGACACAAGCATATAAAAGCAAGCAAGCCGATTATATTATATCATTCCAAAATAACAAAATAAGGCATTAATTGCCTATACTTCTCCCCCTTCAGCATCAAAAAGGAGGGACCAACACCACCAACTTACCTAAACCTGCAAACCACTTCGACCCTCAAACCCAAAAACCAGCGGAAAAAGCAAACTAGAACTAATCCTATCAGAGCTAGGGAATTGCTACGGAACAAGATCTAAGGGCTGGAATCGCTATCGGATGAGGCAGTTGAGGATTCAGCGATATTAAGAGCCGCGGAGATCTCCTTCAGATACTTGTTAACCTTTTTGAAGTTCCGCGAGATCTTTCTGAACTCTCTGCGGTTCTCATCCTTAATCCCCTTGAAGCTTCTTTTCAGATCAGCTATCGTTCCCTGCTCGTCATCGCTGTCATCATCCTTCTTCTTCTTAGTCGGACTTATTACAGGGGACTTCAGATCCTTTGTCTTGAACCATCCTTTCCGCTCATCAAAGCGTATACCAACACGCTTGAGTGTGACCATATCTACTGCATGCTTTGCGCTATCTTCCCAAGCCTTCGGCAGATTGATTCCCTCGAATTCAAGCATGTGCGTAAGCAGCATTCCATATGGAAGTTCCTTGTCAGAGCTCTTAATGGCATGGACCATGTACTTAAGAACAAAATAACCTAGATTGAGCGGCCTATTTTGGGATACTAGATAGAGAGTCAGCATGCTCATGTTGTTCATGGTGGTGGAATGGCCTCCGCTGCCAACGCGAGCGCTCCAGAGGGTAAAGTGCAGCACTTTGTAAAGGAAGAATAGATCAACAGGAAGTTTGTTCAAGGCTTCTCCCTCAGAGAACTTAGGCTTATAAGGGGAATTCCATAGGGCTTTCACACAGTCACGCAGAGGCACCTCAGACGTACACCAGTGGACGAAGTCGAAGTAACACAGCCCTTCGTTGTCTACCCCCAGAATCTCATTCACCTTCGCAGCGTTCCATTCAAGTTTCTTACCGAGCAAATAAGACTGCACAGAGATCTCAGTTCCGTCTTCAACGAAAGTGAGATTGGCGTAGAACAGCTTCACCGCCTCAACATACACAGACTTGTCTATCCTCAGAAAATTTTCCCAACCGTACTCAGTCAGCCACGTTGCTACTTTGCTCTCAGCCAGCTCATCGAAGTTGACGCTTCTTCCTCGCGCAACACGCCGCTTCTGAAGTTTCTCGTAGAATTCCTTGGCGCTCTCAGTCAGGAATTTGATCTCGTCGGTGATCTCCTCCGAATTTTCAGGATTGAACAGGGCCTTCTCAGAGTGATCCAGTGGGGGAGTTTTGTCTCGAGGAGACTCGATCTGAGCAGAGACAGATTTTTCTGGAGAGGCTGGTTTTTCAAGTGGAGCAGAACCTTCAGGAGAACCAGGTTTCTCAGGGGGAGTAGATTCCTGAGGAGATGCGGGCCGATCATGGGAAGAGGCAGGAGAAGGTGTGGGAGATTTGATGATCTTGGCTTTCTTCTTCGGTTTCGTTGGAGACTTCTTAGATTTAGGGCTGCTTGCAGATTTGGAGCGGGTGGCTTTTGGAGAGAGTGGGGAATGGGGTAAGGAACTCTTTCTCTTTTTGTCAGACGAAGAACCGGCGCCTTTTGTTTTCACCATGGTTGAGATCGGAGAATTGAAGGATGAATTTATGAAATGAAGAACTTAGGGTTTGAATGGATGGAGAAACAAGGTTGGAACTGTTTATAAAAAGCCGAGTCTGTTTTGGATAAGGATGGAAAGAGGTTATAGAAGGATGTGATCTCGATAAGACGTGTGTCAGATAAGGAAGGGATTTCAAAAATTTGAATTTAAAAAGAAACTTAGTGGAGAAGGAAACTGCCCGTTATGGAATTTGCTAAGGATAAAAGGATATCTCGCGGAAATTAAGGAAGGAATTAAGTGAAGATGAGAGATCAAAGAAAATATTGGCTGAAAATAGATTTTGTCATAAATGTCGAAGGAGGTCTAAAAATAATCTCTTCATGAATGGAAAGGATTTGAATAGATAATGAAGATATTATTAATAGAATCAAGGAATAAAATCGCAGAGATTCTAAAGGATAAGATCAAGGAAATACTAAAGGCTAACATATCTAGTCACCTTTCCTATTTGAGCTCAATAATTCCTAATCGGTCACGGATATCACAGAATCTACTCTTAATAAGGGGTTTCGTGAAGATATCAGCCAACTGATTATTGGTTCCTACGAAGTTCACGCTGATATTCCCTTTCTGAACATGATCTCGAATAAAATGATGTTTCACCTCTATATGCTTAGTTCGAGAGTGGTGTACGAGATTCTTAGTGATACTAATGGCACTAGTACTATCACAGAAAATAGGAATTTGGTCGTATCTTAAGCCGTAATCACTCAAGGTCTGTTTCATCCAAAGGATTTGCTGAGAACAGCTTCCTAAGGCCATATATTCGGCTTCGGTTGTGGATAGGGCTACGGCATTTTGTTTCCGACTGGACCAACTTACAAGGGAATTCCCTAGTATTTGGCAGGTTCCACTAGTGCTCTTCCTATCTTCCCTAGAACCGGCGTAATCCGCATCCAAGTATCCCATTAATGGGAATTCCTTGGAATTTGGATACCATATACCATGATTGATTGTTCCCTTCAAATATCTAAGTATTCGCTTGACTGCCGTCAAGTGAGATTCCCTAGGACTCGATTGACATCTAGAACATAGACCAGTAGCAAACATGATATCGGGTCTGCTTGCCGTAAGGTATAGCAAACTTCCGATCATACCTCTATATTTAGTTTGGTCAAAGGGCGTACCTTGTTCATCACTATCGATAGCGGTCTGGTGCATAGGAGTGGGAAGTACCTTGGAATCAGCCATTCCGAATTTTTCAAGTAGTTCCTTCGTGTACTTCGTTTGAGATATGAATGTTCCCGTATCCAATTGCTTGATTTGTAATCCAAGGAAGTACGTGAGTTCTCCCATTAGGCTCATCTCAAATTCCAGTTGCATAGACTTAGAAAAATGCTCGCAAAGGGTGATGTCAGTGCTACCGAATATGATATCATCAACGTATATCTGCACAAGTAATATGTGATTCCCTTCGCACTTGATAAACAGAGTGTTATCTATTGTTCCTGTTATAAATCCCATGTCTAGTAAAAACCTACTCAATCTTTCATACCATGCCCTAGGGGCCTGTTTCAAACCATATAAGGCTTTGTTTAATTTAAAAACGTGATTTGAAAATTCCTCTTTCTCAAAACCGGGAGGTTGCTCGACAAAAACTTCCTCATTTATAAAACCATTTAAAAATGCACTTTTTACGTCCATTTGGAAAAGCTTAAATCTTTTAAAAGATGCATATGCAAGTAAAATGCGTATTGACTCAAGCCTAGCTACGGGTGCAAAGGTTTCTTGAAAATCTATACCTTCTTCTTGGGAATAACCTTTGGCGACTAACCTGGCCTTATTTCGTGTTACATTACCGTTTTCATCCAGTTTGTTGCGAAACACCCACTTCGTGCCTATTATGGACTTATCGCTCGGTCTTTCCACAAGAGTCCACACCTGGCTCTTTTCGAATTGTGCCAGCTCTTCTTCCATGGCAATCACCCACGATTCATCGTCAAGCGCTTCATTCACTGTCTTGGGTTCCATGGTTGACAACAGCACGTCATGTGATTCCTCAGCAGTATTGTTTCGTGCCGTTGCTCTCGTTTTGATCCCTGAAGTGATATTCCCTATGACCTGTTCAGTGGGATGGCTGGAAGCATGTTTGAATTTTCTGCGCTGTTGTTCGTCTGAAGCTTTAGGTTTCTCTGACATATCATCTAGTTCCAATGGAATTGCGTTCACTTCTTTGTCAGTAACCTGTATATCTGCAGGAGACACAACTATACCTTCCTCAGTAGCATATGCGTTAGGAAATTCATCAAACGTAACATACACAGATTCTTGAACAGTCTTCTTCATATTATTAAACACTCTAAAAGCTTTGGAATGAAGGCTGTAACCTAGGAATATCCCTTCATCTACCTTGGAATCGAATTTCCCTCTTTTATCCCTATCATTCAAAATGAAACATTTGCAACCAAATACATGGAAAATATCCTATGTTAGGGGTTTTATCGTTCCAAAGTTCATAGGGAGTTCTCTTAATAATCGGTCTAAGGAAAATCCTATTCGAGACATAACATGCCGTACTAACAGCTTCGGCCCAAAAATGTTTTGGAGTATTATATTCGCTTAACATAGTCCTAGCCATTTCTTGTAATACTCTATTTTTCCTCTCGACCACTCCGTTCTGTTGAGGCGTAATAGGGGTTGAAAAATTATGACTATAACCATTTTCATCACAAAAAGATGCAAAGGATTTGCTATCAAACTCTAGACCGTTATCACTCCTAATCTTACGGACTTTCATTTCTTTCTCATTTTCTAGCTTCTTAATCAGTGGCGAAAGATTATCTAAAGCCTCACTTTTGTGCACAAGAAATAAGACCCATGTGTACCTAGTATATTCGTCTACGATCACAAAGGCATATCGTTTACCTTTCAATGACATAACCTGTACCGGACCAAAAAGGTCAAGATGCAGCAGTTCCAGTGGTCTGGACGTAGAGATCACATTCTTAGGCTTAAAGGACGTCTTGGTCTGTTTTCCCATTTGGCACGCTTTACAGATTCTGTCCTTGGTGGCTTTCATATCTGGAATACCTCTCACCAACTCATTGCATGATATGTGAGACATTAGTTCCATGTTAGCGTGTCCCAGACGTCTATGCCATAACCATGTGATATCTTGCGTAACTGCTAGACACTTGACGTTTTGGTTAGCAATATCATCAAGAGTGATGCAGTAAATATTACCATGCCTAGATGCACTAAATACAATCTCATCATTCTTTTTAACAAGGCATTTATCTTTGGCGAAAACTACGGTATGCCCATCATCACATAATTGGCTGATACTTATTAAATTATGTTCTGAGTTCCTAACGAACCATACGTTATCTATGGTGATATTTAAATTGTTACCGACAGTACCAACTCCCACGATTTTGGCTTTTGCGTCGTTGGCGTACGAAACGTATCCTCCATCTACCGCCTTCAACGACACAAAATTGCCTATATCACCTGTCATGTGGCGGGAGCACCCGCTGTCGAGGTACCACTTACTTTTCTTACTGGAATTCTTCCTTCGTACCTGATCCTCGTCAGCCATGTAAGCGTGATCCTCGTCCTCACTTTGTTCCAGTTCAGAGTCATTTGATTCCGTCACCATAGCCTTCTGCTTCCTTGGTTTCTCATTGCTAGTTGCGGGGCATTCATGTGCATAGTGGCCTGGTTTGTTGCATCGGAAACACTTCTGAACTTTCTTCCCAGACGTGGATATTCCCTTGCTCTTGTTCTGGAATTTGTTGAAGTTCCCTTTGAATTTCTTTTTCTGCTGGAACCTTTCAATTCTTTTTGTAAGCATGGCCAGATCGTTCATCAGGTCCTTTTCTTCGTCGTCAGAATCAGATTCTTCTTGGTTGGATTTGAATGCAATGGACTTCTGATTTTTATTCTGAGACTTCTCATTCATTGATGTTTGAATCATCTCATAGGATATAAGAGATCCAATCAGCTCGGAAATGCTAAGTGCTTCTAGATCCTTTGCTTCGTAGATGGCAGTAACCTTGGCATTCCATTCTCGTGGCAGTGATCTCAGTATCTTTCTTACTTGTTCACTGTCGGGAACTTTCTTGCCGAGAGAGAACATTTGGTTGATGATTCCCATGAATCTGGCGTACATCTGGCTTATATTTTCGTCAGATTCCATTGAGAACAGTTCATACTGGTGAGAGAGTAGAGCCAGTCTTTCTTGCACGACTCGTTGGGTTCCTTCATGAGTGACTTGGAGCATATCCCACATGGCCTTCGCTGATGAGCAGGAACTCACCCGAATGTATTCTTCCCGTGTGAGTGCGCATGCGAGCATGTTTTTCGCCTTTGCGTTTCGCGTGATTCCCCTTTTGTCATCAGCAGTGTAATCTTTAGTATCCTTTGGAGTTCCATCGGATTTCGCAGCTGTGTACGGTCCGTTGATGATTGTCTCCCAAAGCTCGTAGTCGACAGCGATCAAAAATTCGATCATACGATTCTTCCATACGGCGTAGTTCGTACCGTCGAAGAGAGGAGGCCTGGAGTGGGATTGACCCTCTGCAAAAATATCACTCGAAAAAGCCATTAGATCTTAACTCAGGCGTATTAGGCCTCTCGTTGAGTAACCTCGCTCTGATACCAAATGGAGTGTAAAATATGCCTAAGAGGGGGGGGGGTGAATTAGGCTTTTAAAAAATTATGGCTTTTTCTCCTTTGAAAACTACTTTTCTTTAAGAAGATAATGCAGAGTACGTTATTCCCTAGAGAGCAGTAAGATTGTCTATGTTATCTCCCTAACACTGTTTACAGAATATCACGTTAATCTCAGAAATCCTTTAAAAGATATCACCTAGATATTTGTCAACGTTCCGGGTTTGTCTCACAGAAAAAGTAAAAAGCAGAAAGTAACGTGAGACGAGATTTTTATACAGGTTATATCCCCAACTGGGGTTTAATCCTGTCCTTGGGGTGTGATCTCCCCAAGAGTTCCAATCAATCACTAGGTATTACCGTTTACACTATGATTGACCCGTACACAACCGAAGCACTATGGATACTAGACCTCGTTCTAGGCTGACGCACGCCAAGTTTCGATCCACGTCGTTTACCCAGGAAACCTATTCCCCGACTGGATGCAGCTTGCTACCGAAGGGCCACCGAATCCACAAAATTCGTCCCTCCACGTGCGTAAGACTCCACTCGTGCTCCTTTGTGCGCTCACACGTCCGAAGACAAAGGTTTAGGGTTTGGAGTTTCTAGGGATCGCTCAAAAGAGTACAGATTCCCAAATGATAGCTCAAACACAAACTACAAATGAATCGCAAAGTAAGCTCAGATCGTCTAAGGAATTTGATAGCTTGTGTGTTTGTTGTTGTACTCTTCGCGTGAAGTGTTCTCTTCTATATAGAACCAATTTTTGCTTCTACACTTCACAAGGAAAGTTAAGCACAGAATATGCAAGATAGAGCTCAATAATCACGTGCATTAACTCAAGAAATCATGCCAAGAATAAACCAATTAAGCTCAACGGTCAACATGAATTCTTACCATAAATACTACTGATTTTCTTTCATTCCAGGGTAATCTCATCCGTTAGTCAGCACATTCCATATATAGAATCAATCAGTATATTACACCATAATCTGAATATCTTTTCCATATATAGCTTAATCATATCCGGGTGATCTCAGTGATACTCTTTCCTAAAATAACCCAATCTCGTGTACAGCTCATATATCACTTAACACAATATATCTTCCATATATAGCTCAATCAAATTAGCGTGATCTCAGACGATATTCTTTCCTTATATAACTCAATCATGCGTGCAGTCCACATACCACTTATCAGAACATATTTTCCATATATATATATATATATATATATAGCACACAGTGATATTCCATCCAAACGAGAACGTTCACAACCAGGTGATCACATCAATATTCCAGTTAAGCATAAGATCACTCAAATTCGATTTTCTTAACATTTAAAACATATTCAAGCGCTTAATCGAATATTTTTACATACTTAAACATCACATAACATGCATATCGAGTTTTCTAATTTGTACCCCCCAATTTACATAATTACTTGGAATAATCAAAACTCTCATAACTCTTTGGACCAAAAAGGTCTACAGTTAATTATTATTAAATTGTTTTTTAAGTAATATACTAAAAATAGCATTTGTTAGTTATTATGAGTTTACGGAAGATACGTGATTTAATAAATCTTTTTTATTTTTTTAATATATGTGGAAAAGATCTGATTGCCCAATTGATACAGACCAGTTGATAGCCCTCACCCTTAATATAATAGAATAGATATAAAATATGATAAAATTGTTGCATATATGTTAATCAATAATAATTATTTTTATTTTATCGATCAAAAAATTTGATAACTATTTTCCTGCAATTGAACTTTCAACTAGACAAGAAATAATAAAAAAATAACATCATTAATTAATGATGCGAGTTCGACATAAAAATTGGTGTTCTAAGAAACATGTAGATTAATAAAAATAAAAAGAAGTAGAACCAGTTATTGCAAAACAAAAAATAAAATGACTATAAGAGAGAACCAATTTGTTCGGGCGCAACTAATTGTAATAAACCCTAAGCCCTAAACTAAACCCTAAATCCTAACCCTAAACCATAAACCTTAAACCATGAACCATTAACCCTAAATCCTAAATTCCAAGCTTTAAACCCTAAATTCTGAAGATATATATATATATATATATAAAATAAAAATGTAAGATATTTTAGGGAAAAAGAGAAAAAAAGTGTGATATGAGAGAGACCAATAATTGAGGAAGGAGAATCTAATATTGGAAAGGATGAGGGAGAATATAAGATTTTGATTTGAGATGGAAAAGAGGTTATGTGAAATGAAGTGCATGAGCGAGTTTGTGATGGGTAGAATAAGAAATCATAAAATATTAATTATTAATTGGTGGAATATTTAGGGGAATAGAACGACGGAATAGAGTATCCGAGGCTGTCTACATATATATATATATATATATATATATATATGTATATTATAAACTTTCATTATTGCATGCTTCCCATCTCCATTACCACAACAAATATGCTTATGAAACTCTGATCACAAAACATGCGAAATATAATAAACTGAATTGCTATTCACCGCCCCTTTTTTTCCTAGTCACCGCCCCCTAAAGGGCTGAAAAAAGACAATTTTGCCCTCTTAAATATACATTTCTATTTAAATTCATTTTCCAGACAACACATTCCATATCGCAATCACAAATCCAAATCAGAGTCAAACATAACAAAAAAAATAGAAATCACAATGGATCGACGACATGGGAAAGGGACAGGGCAAAGGAAATGGACTATTGACACGACTGGTAAGCAAATTGTCGTTAAATTCGTTCGCACGGATCGGATTCGCGTGTAAAAAAAAGCCAGCCGAATTATTTTTTCGGCCGGCTATGTTCCGGCCGATTCACGATTTCGGTCGGAACAGCGCCGGTCGAAAAAAAAAATCGGTCCTGAGAAATTGTTGCTCGGTCGGCGCTATTCCGACCGGAATCATGAGTCGGCCGGAACATAGCCGGCCGAAAAAATAATTCGGCGTCCTCATGCTGGACCGAAATTATTATTCGGTCCGCACTACATGTGGCCGAATTTACTGTTCGGTCACCTTTAAATTTTTTTATTTTTTTTTAGACGAGGAGAGGGAAGTCCACATTCCTGGCGATTCTATCGGCGACGATGTAAATTACAGTGAGCATTTTCGCGGAGGAGGACGATTTTCGACCGACGTGGAAGCCATTAACTGGGCGAAAGGCGTCGCTATTGCTATTGGGTTCGAGTTGATTATTTTGTCGCATAAGAAATGTGGTACGAAAAAATTGCTTAGATGTTCTCGCGGAGAACGTTATAGAGGCAACGAGGATGAATTGGAGAGGCGGTCGAAGTCTAACAAGTGCAGGTGTCCGTATGTAGTCATAGCCCATGAGGATCCACTTACTAGGGAATGGTACATTCGTAGGCCCACCTGAGCAATCCATGCACAATCACCCTCTGATACAGTATCCAGAGGGACACCGCCAGACGAGTGGGTTAAGCAGTCAGGCAAGAAAGGTCGTAGGGGAAATGACTGCTGCGCAAGCGAAACCAGCTCATATCCTCTCAGCGATGAGGGCTCGACACGCAGAAGATAACGCGACGATCCGACATATATATAATTACAGAGATCGTTTGAAGAAAGACCATTCTGAGGGCCGAGACGTGGTGAGCCAGTTGATGCACCAGTTCGACACAGGCCAAATATTTTGTTGAAGCCTTGAGAGACGAGGAGACTAATGCGCTGAAACATGTCTTTCTCACACACCCGGATTCACTCGCACTGGTGAGGACGTATCCGTACTTTATTGGGATTAACTCTACGTACAAGATCAATAGGTATAAGATGCCTCTAGTGAGATTATAGGATGACTCCCTGTAATCAGAACTTCCTGTGTGGGTTTGCCGTCATGGAGGACGAGACGGAGAGAAGATATGGGTGGGTGTTGCAGTCTATCCGGGATATTATAGGGCCGGATGTCTACCCTTCGGCGATTGTGACTGATCGTAAGTTGGGCCTTCTTCAACCCGTACATATGATATTTCCGCATTCTCACCATCTATTGTGCACGTGGCATATTATAAAGACGTGGAGAACAAAGTTTATTTGATGGCGGGGAAGAGCGAAAAGACCGCAGCTCACTTCACGCATAAGGACTGGAAAGCAGTCGTGGAAGCTCTGACGATAGACGAATACGAGCAGGTAGTGACTGACATGCGTCTGCGTTGGGTAGCCGACTCAGCTATCGTCCAGTACGTTGAGCAGACATGGTTGGTGCATAAGGAGAAGTTCGCCAAAGCTTGGACGAACCATGTGCTTCATTTCGGGAACACCATTACATGTCGTGTGGAGTGTGCTCACAGCGAGCTGAAGCAATGGCTAAACTCCGCCACTGGGTCTCTTGACACCGTGTGGGTGAAAGTGCACGAGCAGATTCAGAACCAACTGAATCGCATAAGAAAGGTAAAATAATTATTATTACGTGTCAAGCGAAATCCTTATCTAATAATTTTTTATGTTGACATGCAGACACTGGAGGAGTCCCGCTCGAAACGACCTATTGGGATGTCAGGATTTCCATTCCACACGATATTGTACAGAGTTTCACACCGTGCAATATCGATAATGGGAACTGAGTTGAGGCGGGCCAAAGAGTTATCGGATGAGGTTTACTCCGCGTGCGGATGTGTGGTACGACGTACGCACCAGCTCCCATGTGCTTGCGAGCTTCAGCAATGTGTCGAGAACAACTACCCAGTTTCTGCAGACTGCTTGCACGCCTTCTGGAGGACACTCACGATCGGCGAGGGAGTAATTCTCGATATTCTGATCGGGATTACTTATACGTCCTCATGCGTGAAGCAGAAAGCCGTGATCCCGCCGTTATGCGTGGCCTCCATCGAGTCGTTCACGAACATCTCTATCCCGAGGCCCAAGAGTGGAATGGGTCTATTGTTAAGACGTCTGTCAAAGGTCGCTCGAAGAAAACAAACTCGACGAAGCGGGATCGAAGTGCTTGGGAGTACGCAATCCCAAGGGGGGACGCAGCGGAGGGCGCAGCAGTACCAGTCGAGCAGCAAGGGTCGTAGCAGCCAGGGTCGTACGTCATCTTCGTCTGTGAAGCGGTCTCGTGGATCTACTACGGAGACATGTACTACTATCGCTACTAAATTCGTCCAAACATGGATGCACAAATTAATGCTGTAAAATGCGTTGTACATGTGAATCCAACTTCTTCCACAGCCACTTGCAGTACCACGTAACAGTAGTCATCCATCCGTATATAGTTAGTTATAAGGATGCATCAATGCCGCGCGTCCTCGTGTGACGCTCTCCAGATCCCTCCAACGGGGGGATCTGTTGCTCCCTCCGAGTAGGGACTTCCCACCCTTGGTCTGCAATTAGATATTTATTTAAAAAATTTATAAAAAAAAGAGCCGATCGGAAATTTCGGTCGGAACAGAGCCGACCGAAACGTAATTTCGGCCGTCTCAGATCCGACCGAAAGACGATTTCGGTCGGCTCAGCATGGACCGAGATGTGATTTCGGTCGGCTCTGTTCCGACCGAAGCACATTTTCGGTCGGCCGAGTCACGACCGAAACACGATTTCGGTCGCGACAAACACGTCCGAAATCGTGTTTCGGCTGTCACCTGGCCGACCGAAAATCTGCTTCGGCCGTGCCGAAATTCGGCCCTATTTTACGTTCGATCGGCCGTGTTTTCAGCCTATTCTGACCCGTTTTCGACAATCTATCTACGTACGAATGAGTTTTATGACAATTTGCTTACCAATTGTGAGAACACCCCCTTTCCCTTTCCCTGTCCTTGTCGTCGATCCATTGCGATTTGAATATTCACTGTTTTTTTGTCTGATTTGAATGTATGATTTGAAAAGTGTTGTGTGGTAAATGATTTTAAAAATAAATTTTTACTGTTTGATATTTTATTTTATTTAAATTAATTTAAATAACATAGGGGCAAAAACGTCTTTTTCAGCCCTTTAGGGGGCTGTAATAAGTAAAAAGGGGCGGTAAATAGTAATTCACTATAATAAACTACTAGTGTACTACTTGCTGATGATGACGACAGCTTCACCAGGCAACCATAATTTCTTGACAAATACTAAATACAAGTCAATTGAATACCAACTGAATCATGTAGTAATAAAATAAGACGTGCAAAGCAATATAAATAGTACATCACCAATAAATAACTCGTATTTAATATATTTCAGGAAAGAGGAGACCTATGGGGAGCTCCTTTTCTTCTGCTGCCGAAAGATTTATGATGGCTGCTAAATCCACCTTTTCTCCCGAAATCATCTTCACAATCATCATCATCATCATCATCATCATAATTATTATTTTTATTATTCCTATTAGTATTATTATTATTATCCATCATAGTCATTGAAAACCCATAGTCATCGGCAGTAGTTGCAGTAAACCCTTCAAATTGATCCATGTGATCCACCTGCTCGCAGGTTGAAAAGAAATTGTCATGTCATTTTCTTTTCTCTTTTTTATTTTCTTTATTTAATCATTTTTTTTTTTGAAGGGTAAATACAAAAATATGAGATAACTACTTTACCTTGCAAGAGAGAGAACAGAATTTGAAAGGTTCTTGAAGAATCCTATCACACGTTAAACAGAAGTTGCTATTGCTACCATTGTTATTATTGCAAGATCTTGTCTTCGCTCTCTTATTCAAGAATATCACTTTCGCACTGTTAATTGTGTAGGGCTGCAAAAAGATTATAACGAGTATATACCTTCATTAATATCCTTGATTTGATTAAATAAGATTACCAAGTTTAGTAGTCTGAATACAGTACCTGAATGCTGCAACAGTCGATTAGCCTTTCGAGTTCGTCCAATCTAATCACATTATGATAAACATACCTTCGAACCTGTTTTAAGGTTGAAATAATCTATATCAATGGTTAGTGCAATTTTGCAAACATATACGATCAAAATCAAATTAAACTTGACATACACTCTTTATCGCAATTGGTAAATAAGGACAAGATAAGGACGACTAAAGAGTCAAACTGGGCATCGGTGACAGCAACAGCTGAGCAAGATTTTTCTTTTATTCGTTTATTTTTATTGCAAGAAGTGAAAATGGGTAATAATCAATCAAGAACCCAATAGTTAAATCCTTCTAAAATAGGGTAAAGAAACAAAGGGTTCAAAGATATTACCAGGAACTGCACATGTACCACACATCAACGGTAATGAAAAACTCTTAATTTTCCAGGAAATTGAAACAATAAAGAAAACAATGAACTATATCATGGCAATGAAACGTCGGCAAGAAAACAATGTAGAACATGCAACGAATTAAATCAGGAAAATTAAATAAAGAACTACACACAATTGGAGTCTTGCAATAATTGGCTGAGGAGATGAAGTGAACCGAGCCTCGTTTCAGTAAAGGAAACTAAAACAATTAGTGAATAAATAAAACGAAAAAAAGAAGGAATGAAGACGACCTGAAGTATGGCATGAGAAGGTTGATGAGAAAGCATACAGTGTGTGCAAAAGCTATGGCTACAATTCAAGCAAAAGATGTTCTTTTCATTCCTTCTTCGGTTCATATGAACACCACAAGCTTCAAAGAACGTTTCCGACATAAGGCTTTGAAGCCATGCATGTTTCATTACAACTACTTCGCCATATTCTTCTGTTTCTTCTTCCCTTTCAACTGATTTTCCTCTCATCGGTGCTATGTGTGTGTTTGTGTAGTTACTCTTTTCTCTCTCTCTTTTTTCTTTTTTTTTTTCTTTCTTTTTACTTCAGTTTCTGAAGATTATAGTATAGATATGTGAACATATATAGTGCCTCGTTTTTGTGGTATTTGTGTACGCTACTTTTGTACGTGGGGATGCAATTATGGGGCGATATTGGCTGGGGCTGGGGAAATATAGCGAAATACCGATATACCGTTCTGATTGTATCGAAACGTACCAAAAATATTGAAAATTTTGGTATACCGAAGTTTTTGGTAAGGTATGGTACTTTTCGGAACGGTAATGTATGAAAATTTTAAAATTAGGGATACCGATTATACAGAAATACTAAAAATTTAATATTATATATATATACACACCTACATATATTATATTATTTCAAAAAATATAAAATGGATAAAAATATTATAAGGATCTTCAGAAATTTATTTAGCCCATGAATTATTAACTCTACCCAATTTTCCAAAATTATTGAGGCCCACCATATTTTACTTACATTAAAAAAAACACGGAGTTTGAACTGAAAGTTGTATTTTGGGGTTTTGTAAAGTTCTTTTGTCTTACTAAGTAGACTGACTAAAATATGTAAATTATTTAATGTTATTTTGTGAATTAAAAATCGTTCTATTTTGGAAAATTTGGTATTAGTAATCCATCTTATTGGGGTCTAAGGAGTTTGAATTGACTAAAAATTCGAAAACAACGAATTAACGAGTTACGACACGCATGGTTAAAAATCCTCCGTGTGCATGGTAAAAGAAGATATGATACCGACACCATACCGAAATTTTGGTATGATACCCGTATCGAAATTTAAGGTATACCGAAATTTTGGTATGATATTGGTATGATTTTTTTCGATACCGAAATTTCGGTGCGGTATACGGTATCATATTTTTGGTACAGTATACCGTACCGAACCACCCCTAATAATTGGCGTCTCATTCATTCCATCAGTTTTAATTAGTCTCCTTTTACATTTGAATTTGGTAGTCCCTTGAGTTGAGTTTAGAATGAGTTATAGATAATAAGCGTTCCATGACAATAAAACCAAACATGTAAGCTTTAAATTGTTCAAGTAAACCTACAAATTTGAAGGTCGCGAATTTTATAATTGATATGGGGCTATCCCAATCAAAGAATTTATATGTGGGGTTTAGAAAATTTATATAGCCGGAGAATGAATTATCACAAAGTTGGAGGGCGTGCGTAAGGTGCTTGTGTGTAAGGGATGTGAAAGGGACGTGTCTGGAAGGTATTGGGACGTGTGGGGACCTGATTGGGACCTAGGACGTGTTTGGGATGTGTTTGGTACGTTGGGGGATGTGATGGGACCTGTTTGGAACGTGGGACGTGTATGGGACGTTGGGGGACCTGATTGGGACGTGTTGGGACCTCGGGGATGTGTTGGGGACGTCATGGATATTTTGAGGTCTGTATTGGTCCGCGGACGGTGCGGACCTAATTGTGCTTCGTGGAGCATAATAAAGACGTAAAAAAGAGAGACAGGAGATTACGTGGTTCGGATTCTTTAGAATCCTACGTCCACGGGGCGCATTCAACACTTTCTTTATCACTATTAGAAGTTACACACTCAGATCACTCACTTTCGCTCATATATGCTAAAGATCAAGTGTAAAATAAATACTACAGTGAAAAGGGGAGAGTTCTAAGTGTTTTTCGTGTGTTGAATGGTTATTATCGTGAAAATGGCCAAGTATGGGTATTTATAGGAGCTTCCCATCGGTCCTGGGATTCTTGATGACAAGACCTTCTGGGACATCGTGAGGTGCATGGCTGTGTGTCAGAGGTAGCTCCTGCAGCAGTCATAGCCTTTGTGCTGTCCCATCAGTCATCGTCTCCTTCTGCTTTTACCTTTATAAAGCGTACTGGAGAAGCTTCATTTCTCCCAAGGGACCACTGGCGTATTGGAGAAGCTTCGTTTCTCCCGAGGCACTACCAGCTGGCATCGGAGGTCCCTGCAGGTCCTTTATTCTACTCTTTTTTATTTTTTATTAAATATTAAATGTTTCCTTAACATGCCTAATGGGCCTCTCATTTTTTCGGCCCATCTTCTTTTTGGCCCGTATCAATAATGACTTTCGATACCCAACTAATCACGACAACTACTACAAACTCGTTTTCTATTTCTACCGTAAGTTGAAAAATGAATTGGAGTTAGATGCATCCCACACAATAGTTATTTAATTTACAATGTACAATCCTTATTTAATTTACTGTTAAATAAATTAGCTGGATTGCTATACACCGCCCCTTTTTCCTAGTCACCGCCCCCTAAAGGGCTGAAAAAAGACATTTTTGCCCTTATGATATTTAAATTAATTTAAAAAGAAAAAACTAACTAAATATATAATTTCCGTACGAAATACTGAAAACTACATACACAAATAAATTCGAACGATCGTTCGATACGAAAAAAAAATTGATTTTAACATTTTCGGACCGATCGATCGATTTTAGGACCGATCAATCGATTTTAGAACTGAGATTTCGGCCGGGCCTGTGCGGGCCGAACTGAGATTTCGGTCGGGCCCGTGCGGGCCGAAAATGTCGATCGGCCAGCACACAGCCTGGCCGAAAATATCTTTTGGCCCGCGCACTGCAGGACCGAAAATATCGATCATTCGGTCCTAAAATGTTAAATCGAATTTTTTTTTTTCCGTCGAGATCGATAGTTCGAATTTATTTGTGTATGTAGTTTTCAATCTTTCGTACCATAATTATCTATTTAGTTAGTTTTTCTTTTTAAATTAATTTAAATATCATAAGGGCAAAAACGTCATTTTCAAGCCCTTTAGGGGGCGGTAACTAGGAAAAAGGGACGGTGAATAGCAATTCCCTTTAATTATATAGGGTTACAGTGGCAGCCAACTGTGGGATACAGCTTGGTCAGTTCAAGGAATACTTGCAACAAATCTTCATCAAGAATACGGTCCAATGCAAAAAAAGGCACATGATTACGTCAAAAGAACACAAGTAAGAATAATTCGTATGGATAATACACAAATTGGGGAAAACGACCAATTAAATATAAGGGGTAACTTCCGTTAAATCCCCCTCCCCATATTTTCTTACACATAACTCCCCATTCCATATAATTTATTAACAAACTCCCTAAATCAAAACAATCTTACACATAACTCCCCATGGACGATTTTACCCCTATATTTTTGTAGTACCAATATACGTATGTTTGTAGTACCTCATGGACGATTTTGCCCCCCTATTAAATTCCAGCCCCCCAGCCCAACTTGTAGTACCAATATACGCATGTTTGTAGTACCAATATGTAGATGTTAGACGTACCATCCCGTGAGCCCATGGACGATTTTTATAGTACCAATATACAAATGTTTGTGGTACCAAAAAACTTGTCAACACCCACGGACCACCCTTACCCAAAATTGTAGTACCAATATACGTATGTTTGTAGTACCAATATATAGATATTCGTCGTACCATCCCGTGAGCCCATGGATGATTTTTGTAGTACCAATATATAGATGTTCGCGGTACCATATTATATGCCATTGTGGTACCAAGATTAGGTTACTCGTAGTACCAATATCTACGGTAACCGTCACGACAATAGGGTAGGGGTTGCGATAGTTAAGCAAATGGGACAGAAAAGGTACTACAAATAACCTACGCATGGTACTACATTATCTCACGGAATGGTACCACGGTATGGTACCACGAACATCTATACATTGGTACTATAAGAATACGTATATTGGTACTACAAGTTTTGGGTAGGGGTCAGTGGGTACAATTTTAGGGTAGGGGTTGCGATAGTTAAGCAAATGGTACGAAAAAGGTACTACAAATAACCTACGTACGGTACTACATTATCTCACGGAATGGTACCATGATATGGTACCACGAACATCTATACATTGGTACTACAAGAATACGTATATTGGTACTACAAATTTTTGTAGTACCAATATATAGATGTTCGTGGTACCGTATTATATGCTAGTGTGGTACCAAGATTAGGCTACTCGTAGTACCAATATCTACGTTAACCGTCACGACAATAGGGTAGGAGTTGCGATAGTTAAGCAAATGGGACAGAAAAGGTACTACAAATAACCTACGCATGGTACTACATTATCTCACGGAATGGTACCACGGTATGGTACCACGAACATCTATACATTGGTACTACAAGAATACGTATATTGGTACTACAAGTTTTGGGTAGGGGTCAGTGGGTACAATTTTAGGGTAGGGGTTGCGATAGTTAAGCAAATGGTACGAAAAAGGTACTACAAATAACCTACGTATGGTACTACATTATCTCACGGAATGGTACCATGATATGGTACCACGAACATCTATACATTGGTACTACAAGAATACGTATATTGGTACTACAAATTTTTGTAGTACCAATATATAGATGTTCGTGGTACCGTATTATATGCTAGTGTGGTACCAAAATTAGGTTACTCGTAGTACCAATATCTACGGTAACCGTCACGACAATAGGGTAGGAGTTGCGATAGTTAAGCAAATGGGACAGAAAAGGTACTATAAGTAACCTATGCATGGCACTACATTATCTCACGGAATGGTACCACGGTATGGTACCACGAACATCTATACATTGGTACTACAAGAATGTATATTGGTACTACAAGTTTTGGATAGGGGTCAGTGGGTACAATTTTAGGGTAGGGTTGCGATAGTTAAGCAAATGGTACGAAAAAGCTACAAATAACCTACGCATGGTACTACATTATCTCATGGAACGGTACCGCGGTATGGTACCACAAACACCTATACATTGGTACTACAAGAATACGTATATTGGTACTACAAATTTTGGGTAGGGGTCCGTGGGTGTTGACAGGTTTTTTGGTAATATTGTTGTTTTTATAAGGCTAAAATCGTCCATTAGGGAGTTATGTGATATAAAAGTTTGAAATGAGGAGTTTGATGATAAATGAATGGGAAGGGGGGAGTTAGTTGATAAATAGTTTGGGATTAGGGAGTTATGTGTAGATTTCTCTAAATATAATTCTTTTTCGTTTTTTTCTTTTGTTATGTAAAAGATTCGAGAAGATAGATCTGGACATCTTAGTCGTTGGTATAGAGAGAACTCAAAAGGAGGATGGCCTTTTTCTGTGGCAGATCAAAGTTGGCCTGTCTCGGATTGTACAGCTGAAGGATTTAAGGTCTAAAACAAAAAAAAAAATTAATATATATACTAAAGTGGTAAGCAGAAGAAAACCCATTTCACAATTTAAGACAATATCATATTTGATACGGTCCAGAAAGTAAGCGGGCTGAAAAAATAAAAAGAAATTAGGCCCAATAAGAAAGGCCCAATAAAACAGGATATTTTCACATCTCTCGGGAGCTGCGAAGACCTCAGAAGACGGCTAATAACCACTGGGCAAAACAATGTCTCCTGGGCGCTCTGATAGCTGAAAGGACAGTACAAAGAAGGAAGGAGGCGGGAAAATACGTGTCGACCTAGGAATGGACTGTATCGCTGGGATTACTGCGTCAGATGTGACTACTGTACAAAAGCTGTCCTGACAGGACTACTTTTCGCTGTACATCGTATCAGGATGTCACTTCCCCAGGAAATCCGCCTCCAGACCTCCCTAGCCCCGCGAAGCTCCTATAAAAGCAGCACTTGGATATTTTCAGCAGCATCATTATTCAAGATACGAAAAACACCTCATAATTCTCTCTAAAGTATAGAATATTCTCTTTTCAAATATTTAGTGGATTCTATGTGAGAATGAGCGATCTAAGTGTGTAATCTGTCCAAATAGTGAAAAGAAGTATTTTCTGGAGCGCCGTGGACGTAGGACCTTACAAGGTCTGAACCACGTATATCTTGTGCCTTTTCCGTTTACGTCCCTTTTTACGTCCCTTAAGCACCCAACGCATCTCCTATGACTTTGAGATTTAAACCTACCGCTATATAAAATTTCCCCACAAATATTAAAATTCTTTGATTGGGAGAGCCCCACATCAAATGGCGCCGTCTGTGGGAAATCCATAGTTGGAGACGTGAGTCATCTTGCGAACAAGTGTGCGAAATAGTGCTTAGAATCACCACTCTTTCTTTTCTTTCTGTTCACAAGCGAAAAGGCACAGGGATTCGATGGAAGAAGGTCCCCCGATACGAAAAAACTTAGATCCGCAGTTTGCGGAAACAGAAGAAGTTAACAGCCAGGAGCAGCCCCCCATCCTAGAATCTCCCCCCGGCATGTGGAATGTGTTCGTGTCGGGGTGCCAGCGCTCCACAAAAGCGCTCAGAAGAGGCTGGTCCAAGTGACCCAGCATGGCATCGGTGAGGTGCGTAAGCCCCGTGCCATCGATCTCGCTCTGCGTCTCCGGCGGGAATTGGCCGTACCACATCTTAAGCGTCCGAAGATACAAAGTACGCTGCTCGCACTTTAGCAGTGGCCTCTCCTCCTCACCCGCCCAGATGCGGGGCGCGATGTGCCCCAAGTAACTAGGGATCACCTCGCCATCATGTGGACCACCTGGCTGTGGCCCCTGCACCCTCCAGGAATCGTCATCTACGACCCTGGAGCGCTTGCTCCCTATTTTATTTTTTACGAATAACCACTCCTAAATTTATTTATTTTTACGTATATTAAGATACGACATAGCAAGTCAGTTTATAATGGAGAAGGTAATTACCTGAGGAGATCGGTATCGCATCGTCGTCGGATGACTCAAACGATGCCGCATCGTAGGGCACCTCCTCATCCGCATGAGCCTCCTCATCCGCATGCGGATCGTAATCCGCATATACGGAATGAGAATCACCCGCTCGCTGTCGCCTCTCCGCCTCCCGTTCCCTACGAACGGATGCATCAACGCCGCGCGCCCTCGTATGACGCTCTCCAGATCCCTCCAACGGGGGGGATTTGCTGCTCCCTCCTAGTAGGGACTTCCCACCCTTCGCCTGCAATTAGATATTTATTAAAAAAAATTACGACCTAAACCTAATTTCGGCCGTACCATGACCCGACCGAAATCCGACTTCGGTCGCCGCGGATCCGACCGAACTCGGATTTCGGTCGAGACCGCTCCGACCGAAACATGATTTCGGTCGAAGCCCCGGCGACCGAACGCCGATTCCGGTCCGGCAAGATCCGATCGAAAATCGGTTTCGGTCGTCATCTGTCGTGACCGAAATCGGATTTCGGTCGGCCATGTCCTGACCGAAATCATGTTTCGGTCATGACTTGGCCGGCCGAAATCGACGTTCAGCCGTGCCTTTTTCGCCGATTTCGCGTCCGATCGACCGTTTTTCGGCCTATTTCGACCCCTTTTCGACAATCTATCTACGTACGAATGAATTTTGGTAACAATTTTCTTACCAATCGTGACAGCACCCCCTTCCCTTCCCTTTTCTTGTTGTCGATCCATTGCGATTTGCAAAATTCTCTGTTTTTTTGTCTGATTTGGTTGTGTGATTTGAAAAGTGTTGCGTAGTACAAGATTTTAAATAAGAATTCTTACTTTTTATTATATTTTACCTTTTTAAATTAATTTAAATAACATAGGGGCAAAAACGTCTTTTTTCAGTCCTTTAGGGGGCGATAACAAGTAAAAAGGGGGCGGTAAATAGTAACTCCCATAAATTAGTCAATACCTTTATATGATATGATTGCGTCGTGCAGTTTTAAAATCCTATAAAACATTAAGTTAAATTAATCAAATGAGTGCTTAACCATGTCCCACTCATATCAATTGTACATAGAAACGAAAGATTAAAAACTAGGGAGTAAAATAATAATTTGCGGCTGTTAATGTGACTCTCTCGATAAAAGGGAAGACCAGAAAGAGCTTTAAACATTATTGTATTGTATTGATAATCTCGAAACGCCGTATTGTCGTTTCGGTTTCGGTACATGTGCCTCGTAATAGTAAGTAATTGATAACAATAAAATTAAAGAAAAATAATATTTCCTAGATATATTGAATTGCATGCATATCCACCAAGATGAGAATAATAATTGGCCTAAACCCTAATTACTTCAGCACGAATACATGCCGGACAAACAAAGCCCAATTTCACAAAGCAATTTGACTACATTATTATCTATACTTTTATATTACTAGGTAAGGACGCCCGCATGCTGTGCGGCTGCAGCGAGATTGTAGCCCGGAGTAGGACTCGTACCAAATTATGAGTAGTTGTGAGGCATATGTGTTAACAAATTTACTAAATACTTGCTATTGAAGGTTGGGTATGGGTTTGTACCGAGCAGCTTGAAGGCAGAATATTTACGACCCTCATCATGCAAATAGCTGATCGAGTCCTTCAAATTATAACCTCTATTATTTTCAACAACATGTAAACCAGCTAAGCGAGACACTGTACTCCATAGGACGGGAAGATTCTAGGTTTTGGCATAAGAACACACAAACAGTAGTTTTATTTTCCGGCCAGCAGAGGTCTCAATATACAGTGAAGATATTTTTTGATCATTAACAGGCAAAACATACCTACATTGCTAACTATTCTTATTTCTTCGAAAATAAGTTATGACTGCTGTATATATATAAAAAGTGAGTAACTATAATGCTGACTATGCCAAAATATATCAATGATTGTCTACGCCTCCAATCAAAGCATTGCTCACTTGAGGCGAATAACGGGTCTAAGTCTGCGGCCCACCATTGGGAGGTCGCCAAAAACCGTTTGCACAAACGAAGACCCGAGCCCCCAAGGCCGGGTAAACAGGGGAGAGACCGGCACACTTACATCTAACAATGGGGCAACAACGCCAAGGCTGAAACGCTGATGGTTGGGGCGAAGGTAACAGCTGAACCCGAGCTGACCAAGGCGAGCTCAAGCACCAGCTTGCTGGGGCCAAGTGTTAGGCCGTGGTGGCTGAAACATGGCCGATAGCAGACACCCGGGGCCAACGGCGAACCAAGGCCCCACCACTCTTAGCCAAGGTCGGGGACAGATCCAGCTCAGCCTCGGCCGAAGAACGAAAGGAGCAATAATGGTAAACGTGGACGGCTGCAATGGCGTCTCGCAGCGAAGAACGAAGAGCAGAATTCGTTATGTTCAGACAAGACCGACAACAATAGTTTGTAATTCTAAGAACAAAAATAGGAACGAATACAAGAGAACTCTTTCAAGTGGCCTTCAAAACCCAAAACCATACGTCCCCAAGATGACTATACTACAAAGAATCAACTCTAAGAGAGCTGCCAATTTGGGTAAGTTGTGCCGCCAGCTCACTGTCAAATGGTTGAACGACAGTGGTCCATGGGTAGATTGCTTTGCGAATTATCCAGATTACAAGCGTTTATAGGTGCAATGTACTGGGTCATGCTTTTGTTTGAACACTACGGGCTAATGTCGCTGAATCTACAGAGCCAGTGTCGACAAGCCTAAGGTCAAACCGGCCGAGGCCAAGCGCTTCAAGGGGAAGACGGACCAAGGTTGAGGCCGAAGCTCTCGTAACGACGAGCAAACCAAGGTTGTGGGAAAACCCAACTCAGACTCGGCTGCACTGATGTACACTATGGGCCCTTACATACGCTAACGGCTAACGAGGCTCAGTTGGTTTCTCCACCAGTTTCTCCTCCGCGTTCACCACCGAGCAGTCCACCTCCTCTCTCACAGGATTTTTTAAATAAATAGCCTTTGACATGGTCAACGTTAAAAAAATAACCTCCAAATGTAAGATGACGTTAATGCCCTTACTATTCGGGTCCCACAGTAGAAACCAATATGTTAAATGAGAACCGCGTTTGGGTGGGAGGGCGAGGTGTAGTCCAGTGGTTGTGTAGTCAGACGTGCAAATAATAGGTCGTGGGTTCAAGTCCCAGAATTTTTTTTTATATATATAGAGAACGGGACCCCTGCTATAGAAGGGGTCCGGTGCTCCATGGGACCCCTGCTATAAAGCAGGAGACCCATGGGGGTCCCCTGGGGTCCCATCGAGCACGGGACCTGTGCTATAGAGCACGGGACCCCTGCTATAGCACAGGTCCCGTGCTCCATGGGACCCCTGCTATAAAGCAGGAGACCCATGGGGGTCCTCTGGGTCCCATGGAGCACAGGACCTCTACTATAAAGTAGGGGACCCCTGCTGTATATATAAAAAAATTCTGTCAAAAAGACGAAAGTACCCTTAAATTGAAGGTTATTTTTCAAAAGGTAGAATCGACGGGACTATTTTTTTAAAGTTGACCACGTCAAAGACTATTTTTTAAAAAGACCCCTCTCTCTCACATCACTGCTCGAGTCCATTCAGACAACCACCACCACCCCTTTGTCACCTGAAATGCTCTTCGCTCAGCTTCTATCTTCATCTCTTGCAAGAAATCAAAGTTATGATTATTGTAACAACGCTTGTTGCTACTCTTTATCTCTAAATTTTCAAACAAAATCTAGAATTGGGGAGATGACAATAGATTTAGATTTGTTTACCTCTCAGTTTCATTGCTTCACGCCGAATAGTGGGAGAGAAACCATCGTGTTTGTTCACATGATTATGTACAACATTATCCCTTTAAAAAAAGTATAGTTACAATTTTGCCATTGATGACCTGCAACCAAGGAAACTGGCTGAAAACCAGTGGATTCTCTCTTAGTATATAGTAATAGATAATGGTGAAGTGAGGTAAAAACTGCGAATCATTAATTAATCAGAAATTTTCTCAAGTTAAAAATTGACTTAAAATAAAAAATAAATAATAGATCACGTTAGCCTAATGAAACTGCCTATTCTATTTTTAGTAAAAATGCTTATTTTTCTAACTAAATATTAAAATCAAATTAAAACAAAAACCTCTTATCAATTTTTATTTTTAGTTAATGATGGCGCAAATGACCAGGATTGTCTGAACTAATTACTTACCTTACCGTGTTGGCTTTTAATAAATGACTTACTTTCGCACCCAATGTGTGTAAATTAAATTATTTATATTCTGAGAATTTTATATTAATTGAGGATAAACTCGTAAAAAATTAAAATATTAAGAGTAAACATTGTAATAAATCCATTATGGATAAAATTAGAAATAACCATTTATCAAACTGACTAATCAATTTGACAGTTTATATCCACTCTAAACTCATTATATAAGAGTATAAGTACAACTTAATCGAGCACATTTTAGGCAAATGACCTTGCATCGAAAAGCCTTAATCTCTCGACCAAAGTTTTTCGTTTTTATCTTGTACCAACTGCATGATCTAGGAAAAGATAGTAATGTCCAGACATCTTTAATCTAGTCTCAGAATTCTGTTGCAACTGTGACATTGGCATTTGTTTTTAGATGGCATATAATATGCAATGTTGTAAAACTCGCTAGGCGCTAGTCGGGCGCCCGAGTGGGGCCTAGCGCCTAGGCGGTATAGGCGGGGCCTAGGCGGTTTCTAGGCGGAAATTAATCGGTATACAAAATTTTTATTATTTTTATTGATATGCTAATATACTAAAATAAAAGATATCAATTTATAGATATAAATAAAATAATGTCGATCTCAATAATACTTATTTTTATTTAGAAAAAAATTCCCAAAAATGTTCTTAGATATTTCGAAGTTACTCACATACATCAAAGGACAAAATTAAATAAAGCACAACATTATTAGTTACATTTTATTTGAATTATATATTTGTATAAGGCCCAACAAGTTAAATGAGTCCATTAATATTAAATTGGTCCATTTACGATCCAACATATATAATTTAGGGTTTTACCTCTGTACCTCTCTCATCTTAATACCGCCGCTCAATTACCAACTTGCGCAGCTCCTTAATTTTATGGAGATGAAAATGCTGAAACTACAGTTCATTAAGCCGTCGAGATCTCGGCCTTGAAGGACAGATCACGAAAAACAGTGCCTTATCTCCGACGCGGCGGCTAACCCATATTGGTCGTGTTTTGATTTGAGGGTTAGTTTGTCTAATTTTTACAATCCGTAAAATCGCCTTAGGCGCCTATTAATCGCCTTCAGCGCCGACTAATCGGCAACACCGCATAGAAGGACCGATTTAGGGGTTTTCGGTTCGGTGAAGGTCCGACCAGCGACTAGGCGGCGCCTAGGCGGCCGCCTAGGCCGCGTTTTACAACACTGATAATATGAGACATTTTCACCTGATCCCAAAATTAGTCTCGTCCATGGATGGGTATACGACACATGCTTATTGCCAATCGAATCGATATAAAAAAAAGCGAACTTCTACAGAAAAATTTAACAAAGTTTCCTGCTAAGGGTGTCCACAACAATAACACACTCATAATACTACCAAATCAGCTTTTCACTATATTTTCCTATATTTTATTCTATAACACTTTTATTCTACTTTTCCCTACAATAATAACACTACTATAACACGGACCCACAACTATAAATAAATAATTTCTTCTTTTTCTCCCTCATTCTCTCTCCTCCATAATACTATAATATTCCTATAACACTGTGTCATAAATATGACACAGTGTCATGCTCATGACACATTCACAATGATGGTGTGTCATATAAAGTGCCAAATAAGCACATATGACACACATATAAACCACCATTGTGGTTACCCAAGTGCTAAATGTTACTCCATTTCGTTAAACCCATTATGCTTTTGAGTTTTCTTTCTCTATTCTAATATGTGTATCAATTGAACAACCTTCAAAGCTGCACTCAATCTCCGTATATAGAGAATCAGAAGGAAATGAGTGTCATATCATATCTTAACATAACATGAGAATACAACAAAATCAGTTTTGGAGTTACACTCAACAGTAATAATCGTCCCAAATAACGAAACACTAACAAATCAGATACACATTAACATGTCTCCAAATTTACACATTTTTGCACCTTTTTTGCAGGGCAGGACATGGCATCATCATCAAGCATCCAAGTTCTCCATTTGAATGCTGCTCTTAAGAGGCACATATTCCCCAAGATATCCGCCGAGATGATCATACAAGGCACTCTTATCAATCCCCTGGTGATGATAGCTCTTGCACACATAGTAAAACACACTCTGCACAAGCAATCCAATCAAGTTCACAATCACAAGCAAGCCTACCAAGAAACCCCCCACCAATATCCTCGTCATTACCCCAACATCATCGCCTCCATGGACAACAATCGACCCAAAAAACCCATTGATTGCGCCGCAAACTGCCAAGTATCCAAACACCAGGCCAAACCCCACGCGTGCCTTCCCTTTGAACAGCTCGTAGCTCTTTTTCATGGCCGCAAATCCATAGACTGGCTCGAGCACTGAGACGACGCTCGCCAGGTGCCACAAGGCGCTGATGTAGACATGGACCACGAGGAATAGAAGGAGGACGACGAGGACGGAGAAGAGGAACAAGCCCACGCTTTGCGTGTCGACGGCGATGACGAGGAGCACGAGGAAGCCGAAGAACACCACGTTGTAGGCGACCATCAGGATGGAGACCCATACGAAGGTGACGAACAGGCGCTTGAAGACGCTCGGAATCGCCGCGATCGTGGAGGAGAAGGAGACGGGCTTGGAAGCGTAGAGCGAGGCGACGGTGAAGACGACGGCGGCGGTGGAGAGGAGGGAGAATGCGAAGAGGAAGATGAGGTAGAAGAATTGGACGGTGAAGAGCCGAGACCAGTCGGCGGCGGTGGAGTCGTCGGATTGGAGGTGGCCGAGGATTGGGTGGGTGAAGAGCGAGTGAGCTAGGATTGCGAAGGAGAGGGGGAAAATTAGGGTTAGGGTTATGAGGTAGAATGTCTTCGGCGACTGTTTGGGGATCGAAATCGATTCTCTGAGGATGTATGGGATGCTCATGAATTGGAGCTCTTCGCTGGGCAGATCCATCGCCTCTGATTTCTTCTTTTGAAGGTTTGAAGGGTGGATAGAGTTAAACGGAGCTATCGCCGCCGTTAGGGGCGGTGGATCGGAGATTTGGCGGCGGCGGTGGTGAACGATGGCGACGGGTGTACACCGACAAGGAGGATCTGTGTATTTAGCTGAGGATTAGTTGCTACCGAAAGTAAATAACTAAATATATTATGATTACATTTTTGTGTGAAAATTGATATGGGCCTGGCCCAATACATTTGGGCTCGTGCACCCAATATGAGGAACTACCGACCGGCCCAATATATTTGGGCTCGTAATGCCCAATATGAGGAACTATGGTCTTCATTTTCTTTTTTCTTCTTTCTTTTACTTTTTGAGAAAGAAGTTAACATCAAATGAGAGGCTATTTTCCACTTTTATGCCTTTTTAATCAACACTATGTTACCACCTCAACTTTCAGCGATCCTTAGGTTTAAAGTATGAGACGAATATGAATGTCATTGTGCGCCATAAAAAATCCCCGACTTTCAGCGGAACTAACTGCTAAGTTTCAGACGAGAGAATCTGAACCTCATTGCTAAGTTCAGACGGCAACGTTTTAGAACGAAGTCTCACATGGACGGATTTTCAAAAGTCCAAAATTTCAGTGAAGACTTTCATTCAGACGTGATTAATAAGGTTAGACCCTAAATGGAATACTAGAGTCGACTCTTAAAAAATTCACGTCAAAATTGCAGATGTGATGTGAGTTGTGACACGCAATTATTCTTGATATTCAACCTGCGAAGCTAGCTGGAGCTTACATGATGTTTGCGTCCGTTAACTTGATCGTGGTACTGTATACAGACAAAATCTTTTCTACAAGAGAAAGATAACTAAGTGATATGGGGCTCTCCCAATCAAAGAGATTTATGTGTATGGGTAAATTTATATAGCGGTAGATCTACGTATCACACTGTTAAAGGTGCGCATAAGGTGCTGTTTTAATTAGGGAAGTGACGGGGACATGTAAAGGACGCTGGGGACCTGTTTGGGACGTTGGGGGACGTGTTTGGGACGCTGGGGACGTATTTGGGATGTATTGGGGACTGAAAGGACGTAACAGAAAGCAGGGGATATAGATATTTTGAGGTCTGCGGAGGTCCTCGAGTGGTGCGGACCGAGTTGTGCCAGTGATTGATGTAAATGAGGCGTAATAAAGACGTAAAAAGAGAGAGAGGGGATTACGTGGTTCGGATTCTTTAGAATCCTACGTCCACGGGGCGCATTCAACGTTTTCTTCATCACCTTTGGATTTTACACACTCATAACACCCACTTTCTCTCTTCTCTCACAAGAACATGTAAAAAATGAATAACACTACAGCTAAGAACTTTTACGTATGTGAAGAAGTATGAGAAATGATCGTCCCTTGTGAAGATGACGAGATCCTCCTTTTATAGGAGCATTCAATGGCCTTAGGATCCTTAATGATGAGACCTTCTAGGACAATGTGTGACAAGGCCTTCTGGGACAACGTGTAATGTCAATCATAGCTTTCATCAGTCACGTCACTTTTCTCCTTTATGGTGACCCTTTTCCCGTGTGGGCCTGATGGGCTTCTTCCTACCTTTTCCTTTTTCGGCCCACATATTTTAGTCCGTATCACTAAGATATGTATATATATACTATATATATCTCTTTTAACATTCAAGATATCAAATGGGTAACAAAAACCTGAGTTATTTGAGAATCATGCGTACACAAAGACACATGCAAACATTAATAAAACACACACACACACACACAGAGATTTGAGTTTGTTGCAACTTTTTATTATGGATGCACACATAGATATTGAGATATATCATGCTACGATTCAGAAAAGCCCACCTTTATACTGCTTGGCGTAGCTGCTTTTCTTGGTGTTCGAAGAAGCTTGTACTTGATGACTTTCATCAGCTTTCTTCCCTAGCATGGAACTAACCTCGGAGTTGCTAGAGGGTTCGCAAAAGGCATACGAATTACAATAAGATTGTCTTCCCATGCCAAGCATCTCAGTCCCATGATGCTTCTTGCTTTTTTCAGACATCATAGCAGATGATGATTTATTGCCCATGCCTAGCTTCTCCGTCCCATGTTGCTGCTTCTTGTTAGTTTTAGACATTAATGATCGATAACAGCAGTTTTATGCTCTCAGTGATATAATAAGTTGGGTTGTAAGAAAAAGTGATGATAGTTGGGAGTGGATATGGAGTTATTGGTTCAGGAGCCATGGCCATACGTGTATATATATAGAACAAGGAATTAGGGTTTGGTGTATGACGACAACTATACATTACGTATAGATTAAGAAAGCACATTCCTCCTGAGGAGCTTTCTCAGAAATTACTCATAACGATGAAGAAACAACCACACAAAGACACGTAAGTTTCACTGACATTCAGACATTGAATTGAACGTCCTTAGTTAGTTCATGATGAAGCAGTATATACATAATGGGCCTCTGGTTCTCTTGTGGTTGGCCATAGAGTTTCGAAGGGGTCATTGAACGACGACGTTACATTGAACACAAATCAAACATTTGACGATTTTTGTTTTAATTTAATACTGTGACATTATCGTCTAGTCGTCGTCGGTAACGTGTGCTCATGAAGGTTTTATCATATGCGTGATGCGTCGTCAGATTATTAAATTCTTCTCTCCAGCTGGAAGTTTAATATAATATATATATATGTATATAGTCAAAGAAATAAGAAAGCACCGAGTTGTTTCCCAGTTCGGATCGTCAAAAGTTTATGGTTTCAAAACTTGCTTAATGCGTGGCGTGAACACACACACACACACACACACTGGTGTGGGTTTGTGTGTCTGTATTCAATGAAGTTTGAGTGTGAAATAAGGAAGATTATATATGATGTATTGAGTCAGTATTACTGGAAATTGAGGAAGAAATTAATATGAAGTTCGACGGAAATATCGGCATTAGAGTGTTGAAACCTGGTTTATTTTCTCAAATTATTATTATTTTTTTTTTCTGAAACAAGGGCGATGCACCGCGCCACAACACATATGGTTCGAAGATTGAATCATCATATGGCGTTTTACCCTTATATTATTGAGAATTTTTTACATTCTTTATTTTTATACATGTATGTGAGAATTCATCGGAACATAACTGATTGAAAGATAAGCGAAACTAAGAAATATATATATATATATATATATATATATATATATATATATATATATATATATATAACCCACGTCCTACACTAAATATTAACATTTTCGTCTTTGAACTTTGAACTATCTTCACGTTGTTGCAAGTTGGGACTTTCGAATGAAGACTAGCTTTTTACTTAAGAAAGATGACTGACTAAATTCATATGTCACGTATTGAAAACAATGTTGTAAAACTCGCTAGACGCTAGTCGGGCGCCCGAGGGGGGCCTAGCGCCTAGGCGGGGCTTAGACGGTTTCTAGGCGGAAATTAGTCGGTCTTTATTTTTTATTATTACCGAAGTATATCAAATTTATCCAAGCATTATAAACAATTATAACAATAATATTAATACAAAAATAATGTTCTTATGATGACGTCGGATGTAATTATCCTTTTGTTTTTTTAGTTCCACCTCATATATTTTTTTATCTCAATTTAATAATTTAACAAGTTTACATGCACCAATCTCTTTATTAAATAAAAAGGATAGGTATGATTAATATTTTAACATTTTGATTTAAAGAATGTAATGGTAACATTATTAATGATATGAAATAATGTCAATTGATATCGATCATGTTAAATAGTTTAAATAATGAATTGATATTGATAGTGTTAAAATTGTTTAAAAAATCTAACGTGGTCGTATTTAGGGGCATTTTCAATTCAGGCCCTCCCATAACCATCATTTAGGATTCAGGTCCTTTTGGCAAAAAATTTAGTTTAAGGACCATTTTTCTGCAGTACCACTTCATTGCTCTTACATACCAGTATGTTGAAATTCTGTACCACAATACCATATTTCGGTACCAGTTTATGATCATCTGATACCAGTTTATTTTCTGCAGTACCACTTCATTGCTACCAGTATGTTGAAAATTTGTAACACAAAACGATCATTCTATACCAGTTCATATATCTTTCATACCACTTTTTTTACACCACATAAATGGGTCCTTTGACCTTAAAAATTCTCAAACAGGGCCTGAATTCGAAATCAAACCTTTAATAGGGCCTGATTTCGAATTGACCCTCGTATTTATCATTGCCGATGGAATCCAGCTGTCATAAGAATACCATTATTATTGGTTATAATTAATTGATAAATGTAGTATTGATTCTACCGAATGCTTTGTCCCACACCGGTTCCTTAATGTAAATTGTCTGAGAAGAATCTCTATATAAGGACCAACCTGTATTCATTCCCACAGGCCACAGTGCGCTGCCACCTAAGGCATGCAGCACGTGCCTATCCTGTAGATTTAGTACAGGTTTATTATTTATTTAGTTTTTTAGATAATATTGCCAATTAATCGGCCGATTATACTGATTAGGTGGCCTATTAATCGGTTGGCCGAAGAATAGGCCGAATTAGTAGTTTTCGCTACGGTGGACCTCCGAGTAGCGCCTATGCGGATGCCTAGCTCGAGTTCTACAACAATGATTGAAAAAGAAAAAGAAAAAAAAACTCAAGTCAAAGATGATCAAGCATCGACCCGTTTTGTCTGCACTATTAAATTCAAGTCAAAGATGATCCAGTAATATATTCTCGAAGTATTTAATGCAAGGTGAAACTTCACTTAAATCCCTATTAGGCAAATTTTCTATCACATAACTCCATTGTCAGAGAAATATATCACTTAAGGACCAGATTTTATGTTTACCAGTTTCTTCAGTCATGCCGTACCTTCCTGTGTGCGTATTGCGTACCATAAATATGGTACCTAAATATGTTTGTACGGCGTATCTATGTGTTAAATAGGGTGTACCTAAATATGGTAATACGTTGTACCATTTTCTGTTATATAGGGTACCCAAATGTGTTGATATAGGGTATCCAAATGTGTTGTATGGCATATCTGCAGCAGATCGGGTACCTATCTGCAAGAAATTTATTCTGTTAGTGATATATTTATCTGACAAGGGAATTATGTAATAGAAAGTTTGCAAATAGAAATTTAAGTGAAAGTCTCCCATTAATGCAATACGTGGAATTTGATTTACAAGGATAAGCGAACAAAAAATGCTAATTAAGGCAAGATTAAGTTTTGATTCTCACGAAAAAAAAGATACCAGAAAATTAGCAATTGAATCATACAAGATGGATGCAGATTATCATATCAGATGCAATATAAGAACTGATGGGATCCAGCCTTGCAACAACTAGCCGCCACCAATCGAAGAAAAAATTAAAAGAAAATAATATTATATTATAATATTATTTTAATTAATGGTTCATATTGAAGGGCGACGCGGCGGATTCCTGGCCACCCGTTTTGACCGGTCTAGAAGAGCTGAAGACACCTATAAATAGGCAGAGGATTCTTCAGTTATTATTATCACAAGCTCATTCGAGTTTACTATATAGAGAGAAGTAGTTCGAGTGAATTGTGAGGTTATCAGTTTAGGTAGAAACTGATAGGGTTCCACATCTACAGAGAGGTGTGAGGTAAACACGAGTGGTAAAAGTGAGATAGTAAAAATTCGAGGGTTGTAATTTTTACTATAGTGAAGATTTTGCCGACTCGGCCGTGGTTTTTCCCTCTTCGTTAACACAGGGCTTTCCACGTTAAAGTTCTGGTGTTCTTTCTTACCTTACGGCAATTTTATTTTTACCGTGGTAGTTACTGTGCGGGTCTCACCAAATTACCCCGCGAGTCCCACTTCTCCCGATCGTTGTGCCGAGCCAAACCGGGACCTGTTCCGCTGCGGGGCCCACTGACCATCGTGGGGCCCACCACCACTCCCAAAAAGTGGTATCAGAGCCTGATAGTATTCTGAGTATGATATGTGGTTGCAGCTTTGACTGATCTTCCACATCATAAAAGATACTAATAGGTTGCTGATAGATTTTGACGGCCATGGAGAACGACGGAGGAATGATCAAGCTGACAGTAACGAATTACTCCATATGGAAATGAAGGCAAGATGCCCGAAGGAGTCAATGACCTCCATGATTCAATTGCAAAGACCTCCATGATCCAATCGAAAATGAAGGCAAGATGCCCGAAGGCGGGAATGCTGTCCAATGGAAGAAATTGCAAAGAAATACGCTAGGTGTGATCCGTCAAGGGTGGACACTAGCCTCTACAACCACGTCCGAAATGAGACAGACCCCCCACAAACTCTGGACGAAATTGGAGGGTATGTACGAGGTGACAAATGCGCTGAGCAAGGTATTCATGATGCGAAAACTCATGAATGTGAAGCTGAACGAGGGACGATTAGTTGCTGAACATCTGAATGACTTTGAAGGGCTGGTAACTCAACTCACAAGTGCCGGTCTAATACTTGATGATGAGCTACAAGCATGTCTACTAGTGAGATCTCTACCTGATATATGGGATACGTTGGTGGTATGCTCACTAACTTGGCACTAAGTGGTAAAGTCACGATTGATATGGTGAAAAATAGGCTCTACAATGAAAACCTGTGATGGAAGGATGCTGCCAGTACCAGTACGGGAAATCAAGCCCTTGTCACGGAGAATAGGGATCGAAGCAAGAATAGAGGACCAAAAGGATACGACAAGTCAAAAGATAGATCCAAGTCCAGGAAGATGAGGAAGTGCTACTATTATGGAAAAATTGGCCACTTACAAAGAAACTGTAGGCTTCTCAACAGAAAGCAGAAACAAGATGATGACAAGAACACATCTGCAATCGCCTCCAACGATGGTGGAGAGGTTACTCTGGTGAATGAAGCAGACTGCTGTCATGTTGCGGATGCAAGCACCGAGTGGGTAGTGGACTCTGGTGCGTTTTGCCATTGTGTTCCAAGGCATGAATACTTCTCCATATACAAGGCGGGAAACTTTGACACTACCAAGATGGGTAAGCAAAGTGTTTATAAAATAATAGTGGGGATCGGTTATATCTGTATCCAGACGAGCGTAGGGTGCACATTACGGCTGAAAGATGAGGGACACATTCCAGACCTGCGTCTCAACCTGATTTCTGTGAAGGTGATGGACAACGAGGATACTATAACGAGATGACGAATATCAACTGGAAACTCACCAAGGGATCATTGGTGGTAGCAAGGGAAAGCTATGCTGCTCGCTGTACAAGATGCACGCAACGATATGTGCTAACCAACTGAACGCAGTTGAAGATGATACTTCTCCAAATTTGTGCCACAGACGGCTGGCGCACATTGGAGAAAAGGGGTTGAATGTCTTGGCTAGAAAGTCCCTCATACCAGTAGCCAAGGAGAAAGCGCTAACCCATGCAATTATTGTTTATTTGGGAAGCAACATAGAATTTCATTCGCGAAGAACTCAACCAGACGAATGAAGAAGTTGGAGTTGGTACACTCTGACGTATGCGGACCCATGGAAGTCGAATCTTTGGAAGGCAGTAAATACTTTCTAACCTTCATTGATGATGCGTCTCGCAAGACCTGGATATATTTGTTGCGGACGAAGGACCATGTGTTCTATTATTTTAAGAAGTTCCATGCGATGGTGGAAAGAGAAACGGAAATGCCGCTAAAGTGTATACGCACAGATAATGGTGGTGAATACATCTCTCAGGAGTTAAGAGATTATTCCACGAAGCAGTGCATTAGGCATGAGATGACAATTCCTGGCACTCCTTAGCAGAATGGTGTCGTGGAGAGGATGAACCGAACCATTATGGAGAGTGTCGAGCAATGCTTAAGATGACTAATCTATCTAAGTCATTTTGGGGGGAAGCTGTCAACACTGCAGTCTATCTTATCAACCGACTACCTTCATCGGCGTTGGATTTCGATATACCAGAGAAGGTGTGGACCGGTAGATATATCTCATATTCGCATTTGAGAGTGTTTGGCTGCAAGGCGTTCATGCACGTATCGAAGGAACAAAGATCGAAGCTCGATGATAAATCGAATCCTTGCATCTTTGTTGGGTACGGAGACGAGTAGTTCGGCTACAAACTTTGGGATCCAAAGAAGAAGAAGACTGTTTGAAGTAGCGACGTAGTATTCCATGAGCACAAGATCATGGGAGACTCAGATGTGGATGTGACGAAATCCACAGGTGTTGGTGTATACGATTATACACCAGTCAATATTCTATATGACGGTGCTACGGAGGAAGGAATGCAGCAATCAGAACCTGAACCAGAAGAGCCAGCCATTGATGATGATGAACCTGTTGTAGAGTAACACAATGAAGGTACTGAGCAGGGGGGAGCCTTCAGATGCGCAAGAAGCAGTTGGACCTCAGCTGAGAAGGTCAACTAGGGAATGACAACCATCTACGAGGTATCCGAGTTCTGATTATATTTTGATTACTGAGAGGGGGAGCCGGAGAACTTCCAGGAAGTACAATCTTGTAGGGACAAAGATTATTGGACAAAGGCCATGCAAGAGAAGATGGATTCTCTAAAGAAGAATGATACGTACGAGTTGGTTCGATTGCCGAAAAGAAAGAAGAAACTCAAGAACAAATGGGTGTACAAATTGAAGAAGGTTGATGGGAAGCTGGTCAGATACAAGGCTCGATTAGTGGTCAAATGTTTCACTCAGAGGAAGGGGATCGACTTTGACGAGATAATTTCACTGGTGAATATACTACTACCATGGATTTCAATTGGAGCAACTCGCGTGAGGACCGCATTCTTGCATGGTGATCTTGATGAAGAGATATATATGGAACAACCAGAAGGGTTCGAGGTTAGTGGTAAAGAGGACATGGTCTGGCGGCTGAAGAAAAGCTTGTACGGTCAGAAACAAGCTCCACGACAGTGGTACGAGAAGTTTGATTCTTTCATGGTGCATCAGGGGTTCAAGAGAACAGATGCAGACCCATGTGTTTGCATCCAGAGATACTCTAACGGTATATTTATCGTTCTTCTCCTGTATGTTGATGATATGCTAATTGTCGGACAAGATGTAAAGATGATTAGCAGGCTAAAGAAAGATTAGTCAAAGACGTTTGACATGAAGGATTTGGGTTTGGCAAAGCGAATTCTCGAAATGGAGATTATCTGAGATCGAAAAGCTGGAAAATTGTGGTTATCCTAGGAGCGCTATATTGAACGAGTTCTAGAAAGGTTTAATATGAAGGATGCTAAGCCAGTTAGCATGCCACTTGCCGCACACTTTATGTTGCGGAAGAAATCCGGTCCATCAACAAGAGAAGACGGAGAAGATGTCCCAGATGTTACATATTCATCGGCTGTCGGAAATTTGATGTACGCCATGGTATGTACGAGGCCAGATATCGCTCACGCAGTTGGCGTTGTGAGTCGATTTCTATCGAATCTCGGGAAGTCACATTGGGAAGCAGTGAAGTGGATCATCTGAGAGGAACTTCCAAATTATGTCTAATATTTGGAAGTGGTAAATGTTTTCTTACAGGCTATACGGATGCTGATATGGCCGATGATCTCGACAGCAGAAAGTCAACATCGGGATACATATCTACATTTTCAGGGAGAGCTATCTCATGGCAGTCGATGTTACAGAAATGTGTTTCTTTATCAACTACTGAAGCAGAGTATGATGCAGCAACAAAAACTGGCAAAGAGATGATATGGTTGAAGAGATGGAGTTGGACATTCAGGAGGAGGAGTACATAATATTTTGCGAAAGTCAAAGTGCATTGGACTTAAGCAAGGATACTATGTATGATTCGGCGACGAAACACATCGACGTTCGTTATTATTAGCTCAGAATGGCTATTGAGGAAAAAGCATTCAACTGCAGAAGATCCACACAGAGAAGAATGTTGCAGACATTCCGACGAAGGTTATTCCCAAGGAGAAGACAGAGTTTTGCGCCGGACAAGCCGGCATGGGCTATCGCTGAGGCAGTAGGAGATCTCCCCCGCAAATAATGGATGAGGCTGGAGGGAGAGAATTGAGGGGATCCAGCCTTGCAACAACTAGCCGCCACCAACCGAAGAAAAATTAAAAGAAAATACTATTATGTATAATATTATTTTAATGAATGATTCATATTGAAGGGCGATGCGGTGGATTCCTGGCTACCCGTTTCAAGCAGTCTAGAAGAGATGAGACATCTATAATAGCTTGAGGATTCTTCAGTTATTATTATCACAAACTCATTCGAGTTTTACTATATAGAGAGAAGTAGTTCGAGTGAATTGTGAGGTTAGCAGTTCAGGTAGAAACTGATAAGGTTCCACATCCACAGAGAGGTGTGAGGTATACACGAGTGGTAAAAGTGAGATAGTAGAGGGTTGTAAATTTACTATAGTGGAGATTTTGCCGACTCGGCCGTGGTTTTTCCCTCTTCGTTAACACAGGGTTTTCTACGTTAAAGTTCTGGTGTTCTTTCTTACCTTACGGCAATTTTATTTTTACCGTGGTAGTTACTGTGCGGGTCCCACCAAATTTATCCCGTGAGTCTCACTTCTCCCGATCGTTGTGCCGAGCCAAACCGGGACCTGTTCCGCTGCGGAGCCCACCACCATTCCCAACATGAACATAGCGGTAAATTTATACAAACACACATATAGAGACATATTATGTACAATATCCCATTGGAAGCTTCTTGGACTTGACGGTGTTCATCAGCTTCTCTCTCTCTCTCTCTCTCTCTCTCTCTCTCTCTCTCTCTCCTATCAACAATAATGTCCATAATTAAAGAAATAACAAGAGTGCGTGCAACCACAAGCTGTTAATTACAAGACTTCAAGTTATGACACGTCTATCTAGACTCATCTTAAATTCACACGAGTGGTAGTAACACGCACAGGGTTCTCTCTCTCTCTCTCTCTCTCTCTCTCTCTCTCTCCCTCTCTCTCTCTCTCTCTCTCTCTCTCCCTCTCTCTCTCTCTCTCTCTCTCTCTCAGCCCTTGCCGGCCCGTGCTCCCCTTGTCCACACATAAAAAGTATATATAAAATAAAAAATTATCCCCTATCTTCCATAAACGGAGGTTGGGAGCTTGTCTTCTTTTTTCTTTCTTGCTGTCCCGGCCGAATGTTCTGCGTGTTTCTTTTTTTTAGTCTGCCAGGTTGGAAAATTAGACATGGGGTTTATACGGCGACGATACCTTGCCCCTTACATAGTTTTCTAGGCCATGATATAGATGCTTCTTAATTAAAGAGATGAATCATAGTTAGTTAATTAGTATGAAGAAATGATTAGGCGATTCTCACTTAAGAAGAATGTTAGAAACCACAAGAAAAATATACTTCAAACTTTGGAAATCTTGGGCGGTTCATGATGAGTCGAACAACGACGTTGATCGGAGTTCATTCGTTTGTTCCGTACGGAGATATTATTAATAAAGAGTGAAGTAAAATATGTGCCTAAGAGGGGGGGGGGGTGAACTAGGCTATTAATTTTTTTTTGCTTCTTTGATAAAAAGTGTTTGTGAAATGAGAACAGTGGAATTAAAAACATTATGATGGTTATTCCCTTAAAAGCAGTTTCCTGGTCTTTTAGAAATTGGTCGAGTGGAACCTTGTGAGTGCAGTGAACTGAAAAGTAAAGAACACCAGAATTTATAGAGGTTATATTCCCAAGTGGGCTTTAGTTCTCTCCTTGAGGTTTGCTCCTCAAGAGTTTGATCAATCCACTAATTTGTTACCGTAGTTGGTTACAGAAGTGATCGATCGCCCTTACACAACCGAGACCAAGACGAACACTAGTCCGCAACTAGGATGCCTAACGCCGAGTTTCGTTCCACGTCTTTCACTGAGAGTCCCTATTTCTCCAACAGGAAACAGCTCGCTCCCGAAGGTCAGCTGGATCTCAAATCCTCCCATCACGAAAGGCACGCTTCGCTCTTGTCTCCTCGTGTAGATCTCACGTGCTCAGGTTAGGATGGTCGTTTTTCTAATCTTAGGGTGCACTCAACTATCGCAAATAAAAGCTCAAAGCACTAACAGAGAATACAATACTCCGCAAATAAAAAACTCTCGTCTTAGATCTCTGTTCTTGCTATTTCTAATGTTTGTCCGTTTGTTGTGTGCACTCGATGTAGAAGTGTCGACTTATATAAGCATGTTAGGATCACACACTTCATATGGAATGTCAGTCACAATTACCAGTTCAGCACATCATTCCATCATAAATATCATGCCAAATTAAGCTCCAAGTATCACAACGGTCATATTAATTAATTTTCATAAAATCTTACTCTAAGTACCTTTTCCATACCATATTGGTAAATTTCATCCATATTAGCACGTTGGTACTTACGAAGATACCATAGATAGTTCCACTCAGCATGTTATCAAATATGTAGCACATTAATCACACACTTTCCATTCAAATAAGTACCAAAGTCGCACAGGGAAAGAATTCATGTTGACTCAAACATTTAAAATGCAATTCTCAGTGATATGGGCATGATTTCTTCCTAAAAATAGACATGTTACAGTGGACGGCGCAGTTTCCATGTATAGCACATATCCTTTCCATGTATAGCACAACTGCGAGATTTTAAACAGATAAGTACGAATTAAATGTATCCTCATCATATAATTCCTATTTTAGCATATCTTAAACGGATAAGCGTTATGCAAATATATCCTTAACATATAATATCCATATTTAGCACATTCAAGGATATATTCATAATCACATTCCATATATATAGTAGGTTCCAGCAGAAATATATTTACCATGTATATTTATAATGATCATTACTCTATTTAACACAATCACAGCATATTAAGAATTAATCACATGTTATTTTCTACAAATAGTTTCAAGATCACAACCAGTCATCATTTAATTTATGCATAAACTTTCCAAATATACGTTACATGATATCATGATGGTGGAATCAACGATCACAATGGTATCACATAAGTCACGTTGTAATGGAATCACAATTTCAAGATGCAATTCACTCAAATATAAGTACATGATACGTACACATTTCGAATATCTAAATTTGTAGTGCCTATCTCATCTTAAGTACATGGAATCATCAAACTCAAACACAGTGCAAGACCAAAGAGGTCAACATTCTCCCTCTTTTTGATGATGATAAGTTACGATTTTTCGCTATTTTTATGCCCTATAAACATATCATTATATATTAAATTATACATGGATATATTATTTAAGTGCATATTACATATTTTGCAATGTCAAAGCAAAAGTGACAGAAAAACGGGAAAAGTGGACGTGGAATGAAATTGGCAAATTTATTGGAATTGCATATACATGAGTAGTGGGCTCCTTAAAGAAGAAAAGTGAAGACATTGGAAGCACTAGTTGTCACATGCACACTGCTGAATATATTCAAAGTTTGAGTTACGCATTTTCTGGCTGTTTGATCATGCGCTAGTGGACCTACTTCAATTCTTTGTTTCCCTATAAATCTGACCACATGAAGCCAAGACGAGGAAGAGAACGGTGCGGTGAAGAAAAGCACGAAGCACACATCTCATTTTTCTCACCTCACCAACCAAGCAACGCACCACTATCCCGCCATCATCGAAGCAAGCAGCCACCTCACATCCTGCACACCTAAATTCCTCACTGACGCAAGTAATCCAATGCAGCCCCCTAGCCACGCATCAACCCGCAGCTCACACTAAGAGTTCTCTCACACAATGGAGATCCCGACGGAACTAGGCGTGATCCGTTCGTAGTGATAGATATTCAACTATGACGGAACCCAAATAAACTTAAACACATATATTAATAAACGAACACGAAAAGATAGAGGTGAACATTCCTGTTTTCGCGTATGACGATGTGCGAACGTTGATTATCACTACGAATGGATCACGCCTAGTTCCATCGGGATCTCCGTTGTGTGAGAAAACTCTTCGTCTGAGCAGCAGGTTGATGCGTGGCTTGGGGCTGCCTTGGATTACTTGCGTCAGTGAGGAATTTAGGTGTGTAGGATGTGAGGTGGCTGCTTGCTTCGATGATGGGGGATAGTGGTGCGATGCTTGGTTGGTGAGGTGAGAAAAATGAGATGTGTGCTTCGTGCTTTTCTTCACCGCACCGTTCTCTTCCTCGTCTTGGCTTCATGTGGTCAGATTTATAGGGAAACAAAGAATTGAAGTATGGCCACTAGTGCATGATCAAACAGCCAGAAAATGCGTATCTCAAACTTTGAATATCTTGAGCAGTGTGCATGTGAGCTAGTTGCTTCCAATGTCTTCGCTTTTATTCTTTAAGGAGCCCACTACTCATGTGCATGCAATTCCGACCACTTTTCCCGTTTTTCTGTCACTTTTGCTTTGACATTTGCAAAATATGTAATATGCACTTAAATAATGTATCCATGGATAATTTAATATGTAATGATATGTTTATAGGGCATAAAAATCGTAACTTATGAACAACGCCCAAATTAGCTTCGAACGTCCTCGATCATAAAAGCTGATAAAAACTAAATCTAGGATTTACAACATCACTGAATGAATTATCCTTTTTATTCTCAGAAACGAAAGTCGAGATAGTCGTCACCTAATGAGTGGTTAGCCAAACACGAGACATGAAGTAATAGTTCACGATCATATCATAGCACAAAATACCAGAATCCTAACACGTATCACTCAACAACTCTCACAGGGGTCGCTCAATTCACTCAAAATGTTTAACGGGATCTGTATAAATACGCACATTGCAAAACATAGAAAGATATTATTCTAAGCTTGCAAATATATCACATTTATATTCACATAGTAGATATCGTGAACGAATCAAAAGGTCTTTATCAAGGTTGTAATGGGGCTCGTGGTAATAAGGGTGTGTCATATAGGATAAGTAGACAATATAGAGTCAAACATGTTAGTCAGTAAATCGTTTGTCCCTTCTATTCTCTCGACCAACAGAATACGACATCAATTAATGTAAAGTTGCAAAACAAACTCAAGCTTATAAACTATAACTGAGAACTCGAGTATAAAAATCTGAAGATCTTCAATAATGATAATCATTTTACCTCAGATCTTTCACGACTAATAAATAATAATAATAACATATTTTTTTATTCTATTTTCGTTTTTTTCTCTTTTTTTCTTTTTTTTGTCTCTTTTTTTTTTCTTTTTTTTAATTTTTTTTCTATCAAATGAAATAAAATATTGCAATTAATGTGCTCACACATGCTATGCCGTCATATTTCTTTCTATAAAAGAGTCAAACCCTAAAGCGATTAGTAAGCTAACATGTTGACAACGGTTTCAAAAGACGGCTAAAATAAAAGGATATGTGGCTAAATATAACCGTGGCTCCAAATCGAAGAATAAGGCTAACAAAGCTCAAAGGGGCTCACTAATAGATAGATATATTGGGGTCGCAGATATTTAGACCAGTGACTTATCCTAAGTGCCTTTATAATTTTCGTACACAAAAATTCCACAGTGATATTGACATGCATAACAAGGCAAGTTCGAAAATATTCAGACCATGCATGACACTCATGAAAAACACATCGAGCAAGTATTGGGTTGCTCTATTGTTTTTTTCTTATTTTTTTGGCTCAAAACTCACAATATTTTCTGGGTTTGTGTCTTATGGTACGTACTATTCTTCCGAAGCAATCAATTTAACCATGCTAATATCACAACAAGTAACATGCAAGACTACTCAATTCGGTAAATCTTATCAAGACAGAAGTAAAATTAAAAAATTTTCATCACTGACAGAAGATGTCACTAGTGACGTTCAAATCAAAACCTTCATCAGTTCATAACATTAAGAAAAATCGATACCTAATGATAAAAAAATCTAGCATGTGTCACCCCACCCCCAAACTAATTATCACATTGTCCTCAATGTGTATAAATTAAAGCAAAGAAAGAGTTTAAGTGACACTGCCCTGAATAATACTTCAATCGATGTAGTGCGGGGCGTGAAGACGACTTGGTTGGTCCACCGGAGACGAGCTACCTCCGTGAATAGAGTACCCCCAAACTGATTATGAGCCTGCGAGAAAACATAACTGGACGACACCGTGATAACAAGCTATAGAAAGTGAATATAAATAAGACACAACAAAGACACGATTCAAAAATACGAAACATTAATGCATGGATAGTACTTGGGTTGCCTCCCAAGAAGCGTTGTTTTTATAGTCGTTAGCTCGACTATCGAACCAATCATGGTAGATCTGTATTTGGACATACTTCTATGTGTTGAAGGTCCATCAACTCGCTGGTATTTTCTCCAGACGATGTATCCTTGAAAGGTACAAAACAACTCAAAGAAGTAGATTTAGTAATAATGGGTTCCACGAGATATACCGAGGTTGTTTCTCCAAAGACCCGATCGTCGTATAATTTCAGGCGTTGTCCATTGACTGTTTGCGAGTCATTTTCGTTAATGCGGATCTTTACAGCTCCTGATGGGAACACTTTCTCTATTAAATAGGGTCCACACCACTTACTCTTTAGTTTTCCTGGAAATAATCGTAAATGCTAGTTAAATAGCTGAACTCGATCTCCTACTTTGAACTTCCTTTGTACAATTCGCTTATCATGCACGTTCGCTCTTTGTACAACTTTGCGTTCTCGTATGCGTTTTGACGAAATTCTTCCATCTCATTCAGCTGGAGTAACCTGTTTTTACCTGCCTCGATAGAGTCAAAATTAAGTTTCTTAACAGCCCAATATGCACGATTTTCTAGCTCAACAGGTAAATGACACGCTTTTCCGTAAACTAATTTAATAGGTGAAATTCCTATCGGTGTTTTAAATGCAGTGCGATATGCCCATAATGCATCATCTAACTTTAAAGACCAATCCTTCCTGGAGGCATTCACCGTCTTTTCTAAAATTTGTTTGAGCTCCCTATTAGAAACTTCTATCTGTCTACTGGTTTGCGGGTGATACGGGGTTGACACTTTATGTTTGACACCATGACAATATATTAGCAAACAACTTATTGCAAAAGTGAGTACCCCATCAATAATTATTGCACGTGGTGTACCAAAGTGAGTAAAGATATTTTTCTTAAGAAAGCGAACAACTACGCGTGCATCATTAGTCCTACATGCTTCGGCCTCGACCCACTTAGACACATAATCTACTACAACGAGAATATATTTATTAGAGCATGAATTAGGAAACGGTCCATAAAGTCAATACCTCAAACATCAAATAGCTCAACTTCTAACATAATATTCAAAGGCATCTCATGTTTTCTAAATATTGCACCATTACGTTGACAACGATCACAAGAAGCCACATAAGCATGAGCATCTTCAAATAAGGTGGGCCAGAATAAACCCGATTGAAGTACTTTAAATGCGATTCTAGTTGGCCCATGATGTCCACCTGTCAAACCGGAATGACAATGAGTTAGGAATGAATTTACCTCTTCGGCGGGATTGCATCGTCGGATTAGCTGATCTGAGCAGATTTTGAGCAAGAATGGAGCGTCCCATAGGTAATGCTTTGCATCAGAAAGAAATTTCTTCTACTGATGAAAAGTGAAGCCTGCCGGAATATCACCTATAGCAGCATAATTCGTAAAATCCGTATACCAAGGTAAAGACGTATCGAGTAATGCATACAATTGTTCATCAGAAAAACACTCGTCAATTGGTACTTCCTTATCCCGCTTATGTGAAGTGTCTAACCTAGATAGATGATCAGCTATCATATTTTCGACACCTTTCTTATCACGTATTTTTAAGTCAAATTCTTGAAGTAGTAAAATCCAACGAATCAACCTAGGCTTAGCATCTTTCTTAGCGAATAAGTGTCTAAGTGCAGCATGATCAGTGTATACGATTACCTTATTCAACACAATGTAAGAATGAAATTTGTCAACAGCAAATACCACAACTAATAATTCCTTCTCCGTAGTAGCATAGTTCCTATGTGCATCGTCTAGGGTTTTGCTGGCGTAGTATATAGTCTGAAATATCTTATCCTTGCGTTGTCCCAAAACAGTGCCGACTGCACCATCGCTTGCATCCCCATCAATCATATTGGCAGAAAGCTCGCTCGAAGAAAACGAGAGTAGTGCGATCACTTCAAACATCGCAATCGTACACAACTATCACTGCCGACCTCTCCACATCAATATAAATGGTAAAGTCCAATCCGGTGCGACAATTATGGGGGCGGTGGTGAGTTTCTCCTTTAATGTTTGAAAAGCCTGCAAGCACTCATTAGTAAAATTAAAAACAACATCTTTAACAAGCAAATTAGATAAAGACTTAGCTATTTTTGAGAAGTCCTTAATGAAACGTCGATAGAATCCTGCATGTCCCAAGAAACTTCGAACTGCCTTTACCGAAGTGGGTCGTGGTAACTACTCGATTGCATCTATCTTGGCCCGATCTACCTCGATTTCCCTTGTGCAATACCTTATGTCCGAGAACTATTAATTCGTGTACCATAAAATGACACTTTTCCCAATTCAATACAAGGTTAGTCTCTTCACACGTTTAAGCACAAATGCTAGGTTATCGAGGCATACGTCAAAAAGAGGAACCAAATAGAGAAAAATCATCCATGAAAATTTCCATGAACTTCTCTACAACATCATGAAAAATAGTTAGCATGCATCTCTGAAAATTAGCTGGGCCATTACATAATCCAGATGGCATACGTCTATAAGCAAAAGTACCGTAAGGACAAGTAAAAGTAGTTTTTTCTTGATCCTCGGGCACTACAGAAATCTGATTATAACCTGAATAGTCATCTGGAAGCAATAAAATTCATGTCCAGCTAGCCTTTCTAACATTTGATCGATAAAAGAGAGAGGGAAATGATCTTTACGGGTGGCATCATTCAACTTCCTATAGTATATACAAACAAGCCATCCCGTAGTAGTCCTAGTTGGAATAAATTCATCGGAAGCATTCATAATAACGGACATACCACCTTTTTTAGGATAAATAATACCTGCATCCAAAAGCTTGATTACCTCCCTTTTCACCACTTCTTGCATAGTTGGATTCAGATGCCTTTGTGGTTGTACGAGTGGTTATATAAATCCTCCATTAATATCTTGTGCATGCAGATTGTCGGGCTTATTCCTTATATATCGGCCACCTTCCACGCAAACGCTCGCTTATGCTCTCTTAGTACTCTTAAAAGTTCTTCCATGAGACCTGTTAGTGAGGAAGAAATGATCACTGGTAAAGTATCAGCTGTGACAAGAAAAACATACTTAAGATGATCTGGTAAGGGTTTTAAATCCAAATTCTGAGGTTCTTCGATTGATGGTCATGGTTGTTGTCCTAAAGGTTGATTGAGTGGCTCAATTCTAGGTTTAAGCATTTTTCAGTGAGGAGGATTCGCATCTAGGCTTGCCATGACATACTCCATATCTTCTCGATTATCCACAGATTCTCCGGTTAGACATGCTTCTAACTCATCCCTGTTCCTGAAACCTTTAAAATACTCAAAAGTATGTGAGCCAATACTATCAATAAAGGAACATGAATGATCATCCGTAGGGTGTTTCATTGCCTTGTAAACATCAAAGCTTGGCTTTCTAACGAATTCTCTATGAAAGACCTCGGAGAAGCGACCTATATTCTAGGAATTCGCCTATTTAGAGATAGGGCAAAAAGGTCAATAGGCTTGTCCCAGGCCCTTTACTTAGATAAAGTCCTTAAAAGGTTTAAAATGGACGAGTCTAAGAAAGGGTTCCTACCTATGAGGGATGGGATTTATCTCTCAAAGACTATGTCTCCTCAGAATGAGGTACAAAGACAATAGATGAGTGGAGTCCCCTATGCTTCAGCTGTAGGTAGCCTAATGTACGCGATGCTTTGCACGCGACCAGACATAGCGTACGCTGTGGGCGTATTGAGTAGGTTTCAGGCTAACCCTGGTAAGGAACATTGGGCGGCAGTAGAGACAGTTCTGAAGTACCTTGACGGACTAAGGACTTGATACTGATCTATGGCCCAGGAGAATTAGAAGTAGATGGATATACAGATTCAGACTTCCAATCAGATGTGGATGACCGAAAGTCTACTTCGGGTTTTGTCTTTTACGCTCAATGGTAGGGCAGTGTCTTGGAAAAGTTCCAAGCAAAGCACGTGCAGATTCCACCACTGAGGCAGAGTATATCGCAGCTTCAGAAGCTGCCAAGGAGGGTGTTTGGATACGCAAGTTTCTGAGGAACTTCAGGTGGTACCTAGCATCGTGGATCGCCTGCTGCCATTGTGGTGCCACAACAGCGGGACAATTGCACAAGCTAAGGAACCACGTGCTCACAGTAAATCCAAACACATAAAGAGAAAATACCACGTGCTGCGTGGGTTTGTTGAAAATGGCTCCATAGGCATGCAGAAAATCGCCTCTGTAGAGAATGCAGCGGACCCGTTCACGAAGCCACTACCACAGACAGTGCTCGATCGACACCTCGATAGAATGGGGTAAAGATATGATAGCATGTGTCATTAGTGCAAGTGGGAGATTTTTGAGGTATATGTCCTGGATGCCGTACGAGGACTGGGAGTACGAGGGCAATTTGCTAACTATGTAGTGTTTAGTGATGTAATTTGATTACTTCTATTAATGGAATGACTTTATTCATCACTAATTATGGGATGAATAAATTAAAAGGCGAATTATTAATTAGTCTAAAGATTTCACCTTGCAGTCTGGGTGGATAAGACAAATTAATAAACCCAAATATTGGCAGTTAAGTTACTAATTCTGTGGGGACAGAGAGGGGCACCAGTAAGCTGAGATACAGCAATATTAAAATTGTCCACAAGTCTAAGTCTAAAGTAGGGTGACTGGATCAACAAGTATGACTTGTTTGTCGATGGGTCCAATATGGTTGTGCCAACCGTTAACTTGGAAAGTGGGAGCCCATGACAATGATACAAGATAAATCAGGGGATTATCTGTATTTGGACACTGACTTGTAATCGAATGATCACACGCTTGGATTGTCCTTGATCGGTCGATTGACTGTAGTAGTATGCGTGAACCATAGACCAAAAGGGTTAACTCGGGGTTGGTCTTGAGGTCTTGACTTGTCACTAGTTTGCTAGGCCCGTCTTGCCGGTGGTATGGGTCAGCGGCGAAATGCAGTCTTGACTTTTCGATGCGATTGCCGTTTGAACCGCGGAGCGGGATTTACGGTCTCGATTAAATTCGAGGTTAACGTCATATGGCAAGTTTAACGTGCGGGAATTTATCCAAGTCTCTGGCCAGAGCATATCTGACTCGCGATAGTCGTGGACTGCAGTTTCGGTATTTTCACCGACATAAACAACATAGAGTCGAGTTCTGTAAGTTTGACTATGCGTGACTTTCACTCGACCGGGACAAACGTAAAGGGTTTATACGTATGACGAAAATCTACAGTCGGTTCGTGGATTATGATTAGATCAAATTCGTACTCAACTTGGGATCTGTTCGGTACCACGGGGCTGGCTAGGTGAATACCGAACTCCTGGATACCTCCTAGGCCGGTTGAGACGAACTAAGAGAGTCGGGCTTAAAAAGGGCAACCGATACAACATCATCATTAGAGAGAGACAAGGCTAGGTCCTAGATTGAGACACTAGGGTTTGGGGCTTGGCCGAAACCCCGATCGGCCGAAAATACTAAGTTTGACTAGTGAGGGGTAAAATGGTCTTTTCACCTCACGATATATTTTTGAAATAAAATATTTGATATTGAATATTTAGTATTGATTTAAATTAGATTTAGATCTTTATTATTGTCTTAGAGAAATAATATTGTTTAATTTGGGATTAAATAATATATATTGGATATACATATAAGTTTCGAACTTTATTAGATAAAATCTCGAAATTATTTAATATATTTATATTGGATATTATATATTTAAAATATACTAAATATGGTATTTTAATTAATTATGGTATTGGTTATGTAATTAATTAAATTTAAAGTTTGAATTTTGAATTCGTTACTTGGTAAAACGAAGACTTGGTAAATGGGAAGGTTTGAGGATTTTTCTCCTACCACCTCAACCTATTTTTGGCAAATCCTAAGTGGTATAAATAAGGATTTTCGTGATCCTAAAGGAGTGAGAATCTAATTTTCGAAATTTGAGTTCAAGAGAGGAAATATTAAGAGTTTTCTCCTCACATCACTTTTTCTCTCGCACTCTCTCCCTCGGGGGCAGCAAGCAACTCATTCTTCGCCTAGCCACATATGCATGGACAGCTGCGACGTTAGTGAGGTGCCGGCGTGACGATCTTGTGCGAAGAAGGCGTCCCGTTCGTGTATTTTTGGCGTAGGAGAGGGGCACTACGCCTCGGGGATTCGAAGGATTCGAAGCTAGCCATCGTCGAGAGATTTAAACAAGGTATCATGGTTTATCCATTATCTCTTTATGTCTGAAAGTTCTCGTGTTTATAGCCGAGCGATCTTGGATAGGCGAGAAACCCCGTAAAATTTTAAAATTCCGCCGTTCTAGGAACGTGGGTCTGGGGACCCTCGGGGATTCCCAACAGTTCTTCTCGATTCGATAATGGCTCCTTTATGAACTTTGCATACTTCGGAATCTGCAAAAGAGCTTCAACAAAAGGAATATTTATCTCAAGTTTCTTAAAGATATTTATAAAATGCCAAATTGCTTATCAGGTTTCCCTTTTGTAGTGCAGCTGGAAAGGGAGGTCGAATATTTATTGGTTGTAGCAACTCGGCCTTCTTTTTTGACGACTGAATTGATTTTGGTCTGGTCGTAGACATCATCGTCAGTGATTGTGGACGTCTTCTCGGGGCGGGCTGCGCACAGCGTGCGGCCTGCTCTTAGCCGTGCACATGGCGCATGACGCACGGGCAGGAGAATTCGTTACCCCGAGTTTCACCGGTTGACGAATTTCGGGGACGAAATTCTTTTTAAGGGGAGGAGAATGTAATACCCGCAAAAAAAATTTTTGAAGCGGGATTACGATGGGAAAATTTCAAGATAATTAACGAAGAAAATGTTAGGAATAAAATTCATAAGAAATAGTTATGAACGAAAGTTCGAATGAAAGTAAAATAATAAATTATTCTTGGAAAATATTCGAATGGGCCCAAATAATATCTAACCTAAGTAATTCTGCCCAACTTAATTGGTAGGTGTTGAAATAATTTATAATATGGCCCTAGAAGGTTTCATCTTGGCCCAGATAATTTGAAAATATTAATAATATTATAATGAGTAAGAATTGGGCTATAATTAGTTTTCAAATTAAGGCCCAAATGCATTAAATATATTAAGGAAATAAGGTAACGAAAATTGACCTAAAAGCGCTAGAGTAACCTGTTTAGTAACACGTGTAAGTTCTTTAAGTTATTATAAGTATGACTAATATAACGATTTCTTAATCCTAAGGTAACCCAAAGTCTTATACGTGTATATGTATATTAAATACTTATCATTTGATCAACAAACCAAACCCTTATCAACTAAAGAGGGGAACGAAAAGGAACAGGAGAACATCATGGGGATAGGAGATTTCGACAATTTAATTCCTTAGCAAATCAATTCCCTACGTGATACTAGGTAAATTTTTATATGAGAATTATTGCATACTAGCGCATATGAACGTTACTCCATATATCTATTTACTTTCTATTAGCCGATTAAGGATTTTCAGCTAAAACTCATGTCTTTTTGTAGTTGTAAGCCATGTTTCGATTCTATGATTTATTATTTAGGTATATGATTAATCATGAGACATAAAGATAGCACCGGTATCTTAGCTTTTGGAGAGTGTTAGGTTCGGTGCCTATGTATAGTCATTCGAAAGGTTTCGGCAAGCTCATCTCATAGTTTTCGTGAGATTGGTTTATTACTGTTTTTAGCATTTGATTTATTTAGAAGTATGTGTATATGAGGGGCGACTTTAGCCATTTAAGAGATTTCCATACTTCAAGTTTCGATATGTTTAAGGTGAGGTTGAAAAGTTTACGTAGTTTCATATTATTATTATTCCAAAAGCTTTCGCCACACCAATGATTTCGACATACAAGAAAGGTCTGTGGTATTTAACTAGTTTCTTTAAGGCTTTTGTAATATTAGGGTTTTCGGGATTTTTAGGGTTTTTGATACTATACTAAAATAATATTATTTTGGTGCCCAGAGGTTCAAAATAGTAAGGCATTACCAGTAGCTAACCTAAGGAGGACAGGTAGGTGAAACTCACCTACGGCACGTAAACGCTATGTGATATTTACGTGCTTACATGATTATGTGACTATGTGAATTTCATGGATCATATGTGAATTGGGTGAATTATGTGCTTCACATGTATTAAATATTTTTGCATATTACATGCCTGTTATTTGCACTGCATAGCATGTGCATTACACGTCATTTCACGGAGTGTACCGTGGTGGAACGTGGTACTGTATTGTACCTAGTGAGCGAGAAGCCGATAGTGGCTGTCGACCCGTAGAGGAGTCACGTGAGTGGGGGCATCTGCTGTGCATCAGCGCCTGTGACGGTGAGCCATTGGCCCGTTGGACATTGTGCGGCAGACTGCGGGCGACCTAGAAAGGAGCGACTTGGGATATCCCCAAGTAGGCTAGCTAGTGTAGGCCACGCTGTCGCATGCGGGAGGAGGCGACCTGGAGGGTGCGACCTGGGTACCCTTACGGGACCTGGTGTAGGCTACCAGCGTGGGCACCGCATTGGGCAGAAGAGGCGACCCGAGAGTGTGACCTGATACGGCTCAGGGAGGCTGCTCGGTGTAGGCCACTGCCGTAGTGTAGTGATCGTGTTGTGGTTGTGTTCGTGATCGTGATCGTGGTAGTGATTTCGCGTGATGGTGCACAGTATGAAGCTCGGGGCCCGTTGTAAGGTGGTGAGTGTATCCCGGTTGTGATGAGTGATAGTGAGTGGCATTACATGGTGAGAATTGGGGGTGAGTGAACGTGAGTGAGTCACACGTGCATGTGCACTATTTCACCTACTGGGCAAGGAGCTCAGTTTACGTGTTGTAGGTACCGAACCCGACGCTGGTGCGCGTCGCGGCTGAGGCGGGCTGACGGCGGTGCTCCACGGACTTTTGAGGGCGAGGCTGTACATGGATGCGACCTGTGGAGCGACGTTAGGATTTTTAATATTTTGATATTTTGGGGCTACGGCCGTGTATATTAATATATTTTATTTTAGAAATATTTTAATTAGACGGGCCTTCCGCGGCTTACGTTGCGGAAATCCGCCATTAATTCTAATTAGAAAAGTAGGGTCGCCACAGGTGGTATCAGAGCTTAGGTTATAGATTCTGTAGACTGTCCATGTACGGCCGCTCAAAAGCGTGGAGGATCAGCCTTGCCGATGTGTTTTACGGTACGATGTGATTATTTGCTTACGTGGCTATTTGTATATAATTTGCTTATGTGGCTATTTGTATATAATAAGAATTCGTATGCTTAGCTAGATTTAGCTAGAGTGCGCAGCGGAAGTGTGGTGGGAATAGGAATAAGAATGTCTAGTTAGGTGATTTTAGAAATTTGGTCACACATTTAAATGTGTCACTAAAATAGGAGAATTCGTTACCCCGAGTTTCACCGGTTGACGAATTTCGGGGACGAAATTCTTTTTAAGGGGAGGAGAATGTAATACCCGCAAAAAAAAATTTTGAAGCGGGATTACGATAGGAAAATTTCAAGATAATTAACGAAGAAAATGTTAGGAATAAAATTCATAAGAAATAGTTATGAACGAAAGTTCGAATGAAAGTAAAATAATAAATTATTCTTGGAAAATATTCGAATGGGCCCAAATAATATCTAACCTAAGTAATTCGGCCCAACTTAATTGGTAGGTGTTGAAATAATTTATAATATGGCCCTAGAAGGTTTCATCTTGGCCCAGATAATTTGAAAATATTAATAATAGTATAATGAGTAAGAATTGGGCTATAATTAGTTTTCAAATTAAGGCCCAAATGCATTAAATATATTAAGGAAATAAGGTAACGAAAATTGACCTAAAAGCGCTAGAGTAACCTGTTTAGTAACACGTGTAAGTTCTTTAAGTTATTATAAGTATGACTAATATAACGATTTCTTAATCCTAAGGTAACCCAAAGTCTTATACGTGTATATGTATATTAAATACTTATCATTTGATCAACAAACCAAACCCTTATCAACTAAAGAGGGGAACGAAAAGGAACAGGAGAACATCATGGGGATAGGAGATTTCGACAATTTAATTCCTTAGCAAATCAATTCCCTACGTGATACTAGGTAAATTTTTATATGAGAATTATTGCATACTAGCGCATATGAACGTTACTCCATATATCTATTTACTTTCTATTAGCCGATTAAGGATTTTCAGCTAAAACTCATGTCTTTTTGTAGTTGTAAGCCATGTTTCGATTCTATGATTTATTATTTAGGTATATGCTTAATCATGAGACATAAAGATAGCACCGGTATCTTAGCTTTTGGAGAGTGTTAGGTTCGGTGCCTATGTATAGTCATTCGAAAGGTTTCGGCAAGCTCATCTCATAGTTTTCGTGAGATTGGTTTATTACTGTTTTTAGCATTTGATTTATTTAGAAGTATGTGTATATGAGGGGCGACTTTAGCCATTTAAGAGATTTCCATACTTCAAGTTTCGATATGTTTAAGGTGAGGTTGAAAAGTTTACGTAGTTTCATATTATTATTATTCCAAAAGCTTTCGCCACACCAATGATTTCGACATACAAGAAAGGTCTGTGGTATTTAACTAGTTTCTTTAAGGCTTTTGTAATATTAGGGTTTTCGGGATTTTTAGGGTTTTTGATACTATACTAAAATAATATTATTTTGGTGCCCAGAGGTTCAAAATAGTAAGGCATTACCAGTAGCTAACCTAAGGAGGACAGGTAGGTGAAACTCACCTACGGCACGTAAACGCTATGTGATATTTACGTGCTTACATGATTATGTGACTATGTGAATTTCATGGATCATATGTGAATTGGGTGAATTATGTGCTTCACATGTATTAAATATTTTTGCATATTACATGCCTGTTATTTGCACTGCATAGCATGTGCATTACACGTCATTTCACGGAGTGTACCGTGGTGGAACGGTGGTACTGTATTGTACCTAGTGAGCGAGAAGCCGATAGTGGCTGTCGACCCGTAGAGGAGTCACGTGAGTGGGGGCATCTGCTGTGCATCAGCGCCTGTGACGGTGAGCCATTGGCCCGTTGGACATTGTGCGGCAGACTGCGGGCGACCTAGAAAGGAGCGACTTGGGATATCCCCAAGTAGGCTAGCTAGTGTAGGCCACGCTGTCGCATGCGGGAGGAGGCGACCTGGAGGGTGCGACCTGGGTACCCTTACGGGACCTGGTGTAGGCTACCAGCGTGGGCACCGCATTGGGCAGAAGAGGCGACCCGAGAGTGTGACCTGATACGGCTCAGGGAGGCTGCTCGGTGTAGGCCACTGCCGTAGTGTAGTGATCGTGTTGTGGTTGTGTTCGTGATCGTGATCGTGGTAGTGATTTCGCGTGATGGTGCACAGTATGAAGCTCGGGGCCCGTTGTAAGGTGGTGAGTGTATCCCGGTTGTGATGAGTGATAGTGAGTGGCATTACATTGGTGAGAATTGGGGGTGAGTGAACGTGAGTGAGTCACACGTGCATGTGCACTATTTCACCTACTGGGCAAGGAGCTCAGTTTACGTGTTGTAGGTACCGAACCCGACGCTGGTGCGCGTCGCGGCTGAGGCGGGCTGACGGCGGTGCTCCACGGACTTTTGAGGGCGAGGCTGTACATGGATGCGACCTGTGGAGCGACGTTAGGATTTTTAATATTTTGATATTTTGGGGCTACGGCCGTGTATATTAATATATTTTATTTTAGAAATATTTTAATTAGACGGGCCTTCCGCGGCTTACGTTGCGGAAATCCGCCATTAATTCTAATTAGAAAAGTAGGGTCGCCACAGGTAGCTATGGCGTCCGTTCGAGCAAAGCCCAAAGACGTAGAGTCTCATTATTTTGTACAATTAGGATAGAACTAGAAATATCTACGATCTTTCATATTTACTTTAATAGGTTGAAACTAGGTTTACTATTAAAGTCCATTATGTGCGTGTTAGTTTCGAACGTGATAAGGTGCATAATGTGCTCGTGTTAAACTGTGAGGATTCTCCCGAGGTTAGACCTTTAATATCAAGTGAGGAAATGGTTAGGCTCCTGTCTTCTATCAAGTCCAAAATGTTACGACTTAGAGGTACGGTTGCGGTTGACCGAGTTACGACGCCAAAATCCTCGCCTTTGCATGCACAGGTTTGGATGCAATTATGAATTACCGCTCACCGACCACTCTTCACCCTCTAATAAAGAGTTATCCTACGGGGGGATGAAGTTCACGGAAAAGTGGAAGGTGAGCAGGACGTTGATAGGTTGCACTTGGACAGTCATTCCCAATATGTTCCGAGTAACGGCTTAGGGACCCTGGCTGAGACGAAGACGTTGAATCTTCTGTGTGACAGAAACGTGTGGGGCACGACCTCGGCTAACCAAACGAGCCAATAAGCTGTTAAGTTGAGGCTAGTTTGTTTTGGCGCAGGGAACTCAACGCCACTATGAACCACTCAACAAGGTTTCCGAAATGCCTACCGGGAGTAAAGGTTTCGAGAAAAATAGTGGGAGTCAGACACAAAAATTTAAAGTCCTAATTTAGTCTGATTAAACACTACAAATCCTAACTATCTATTTATTTTCTGCACTTTATTTTATTCTCTATTAGTTACGATGACAAACCCATTAATTACACTCTTGGAGAAACATTATTTGGTGGGACCGAACTATGTAGACTGGCTCATAAATTTGAGGATCATCCTCAAATTAGAAAACCTGGATTATGTCTTGGACATTAAGGAGGCAAATTGCCCACAGCTGAATCCACTAATGAGGAGATTGTACTCCACGATAAGTGGGTTGAAGATTCAGCGAAGGTGCACGTCTACATGCTTGTTGCGACTTCTAGGTCCAAGGGATCGAAGAAGTCGAACAAGACAGTCGTGGCCAAGGGTAGAGTCAACAAGAAGACGAAGACCACCAAGGTCGAAAGGTTGGGTGCAAAGCCCACGGATAAGTGCCTCCTTTGCCAGCAGCTGTGCCATTGAAAGTGTGAATGTCCGAAGCTGGCGGCGTCTGACGCCTCAGGAAAACAATTAGTTTTTGAAGCTAATTTTTGTGTATTCTACTTCGTGGATACTTGACTCAAGGGCTAGTTCTCACATTTGTGTTTTGAACCAAGGTCTAGAACGAAGTAGGAAGCTTCGAGCTGGCGAGATCTTGATCAACGTAGGTAGTGGACATAGTGTACCAGCTACACACATGGGATCGAAGACCTTAGTCTTATCGTCATTACATTGTTTAGAACTTTCTGACGTTTTGGTTTTGCCCAAGGGGCTTAAAAACATTATTTCGATTCCTGTTTTGAGCAGACTGGGTTATGAATTTCGATTCATTGATAATGTTTGCCATGTTTATTTTAGAAATGAAAATATTGGAAGTGCGACGTTAATAAATGGTTTATATTACGTCAACTTAAAAGACAATGTTAAAACTGTAAATGCAATCACCAAATCATCTACCGGGTCGAACGATCGATACATGTGGCACTTACGACTAGGTCACGCAGCAGAAGCGAAGATTGAACAGATGGAAAAGGACGGTCTGATTAGCACAGTGCGAACAGGCCCGATTTCTACCTGCCAGTCTTGCATCTTAGGGAAAATGACCAAGTCGCCCTTTACAGGACTTTCACCAGGGCCACGGAAGTGTTGGGTTTGATCCACACTGACGTATGCAGACCATTTAAAGTAACAGCCCGAGGTAATTGCCGCTACTTCATAACGTTCACGGACGATTTCTCCCGCTACGAGAATGTCTATTTGACGAGACAAAAGTTCGAAGCTCTTGAAATGTTCAAAGAGTATAAAGCATTAGTAGAGAAGCAAAATGGCAAATTCATTAAAGCCGTTCGGTCAGATCGAGGCGGCGAATATACATGAGTCTTGTGTTTCATGCATTTCTTAGAAAAAATGGCATCATCATACAGTTTTCCCCGCCAGGCACGCCGCAATTGAATGGCATGGCCGAACGGAGAAACCGAACGCTTTTAGATATGGTTCGGTCGATGATGAGTTACACAGATCTCCTCTTTTCATTGTGGGGATATGCCTTAGAAACAGCGGCCTATATCCTTAACAGGATACCTACCCGCTCAGTCGACATGAGTCCTTACGAGACTTGGCATAATCGTAAGGCGAGTCTGAATCACATCAGGGTCTGGGACTGCCCCGCCTTTGTGAAAAATTTGATGGCAGATAAGCTTGAAGCAAGATCATTAATGGCGAGATTCGTTGGATACCCTGAGGACTCAATGGGGTATTACTTCTACGTCCCAGACGAACACAGGGTGTTCGTCGCTTTACACGCTACTTTCTTGGAGGAAGAATTCGTAGGAGAAGGCGGTAATTGAGTAGGTCCAGTTGGAAATCTCATATGCCTGAGAGATATGGTATGGTACACGTCTAGCATGGGGATGTTGCGTCTGAGGACGCGTTGGGGACGATCCCGTCACCTACGACCAGGCAATTTCCGGTACAGACTCCCTCAAGTGGTTTGAGGCTATGCAGGCCGAAATGGACTCGATGCAACTCTTGTAGACCTGCCTAATGGTTTTGGACCAATTGGCAATAAATGGATCTACAAGATAAAGATTGGATCTGATGGACAGGTGGAGACGTACAAAGCTAGGCTTATAGCGCAAGGGTATAGTCAGAAAGAGGGAATTGACTATGAGGAAACCTTCTCACCTGTTGCAATGATAAAGTCCATTCCAATCATGCTTGCGATAGCAACATACTATGACTATGAGATCTGGCAGATGGACGTAAAGACCGCTTTCCTGAATGGATTCCTCTAGGAGGAAATCTATATGGAGCAGCCCAAAGGTTTTACGTCAGAAGCAGATGCTCAAAAAGTGTGCAAACTGAATCGGTCCATTTATGGACTGAAACAGACTTCAAGGAGTTGGAATCTTTGGTTTAATGAAGTAATTAAGAACTACGGATTCATAAATAATGAAGATGAGCCCTGTGTTTACAGAAAGCCCAGTGGGAGTAAGGTGTCGTTTCTAGTATTGTACGTGGATGATATCCTTTTTATAGGAAATGACATTTGGATGCTCTCAGAGATTAAAGCTTGGCTTTTGAACGAATTCTCTATGAAAGACCTCGGAGAAGCGACCTATATTCTAGGAATTCGCCTATTTAGAGATAGGGCGAAAAGGTCAATAGGCTTGTCCCAGGCCCTTTACTTAGATGAAGTCCTTAAAAGGTTTAAAATGGACGAGTCTAAGAAAGGGTTCCTACCTATGAGGCATGGGATTTATCTCTCAAAGGCTATGTCTCCTCAGAATGAAGTACAAAGACAATAGATGAGTGGAGTCCCCTATGCTTCAGCTGTGGGTAGCCTAATGTACGCGATGCTTTGCACGCGACCAGACATAGCGTACGCTGTGGGCGTATTGAGTAGGTTTCAGGCTAACCCTGGTAAGGAACATTGGGCGGCAGTAAAGACAGTTTCGAAGTACCTTAGACGGACTAAGGACTTGATACTGATTTATGGCTCAGGAGAATTAGAAGTAGATGGATATACTGATTCAGACTTCCAATCAGATGTGGATGACCGAAAGTCTACTTCGGGTTTTGTCTTTACGCTCAATGGTGGGGCAGTGTCTTGGAAAAGTTCCAAGCAAAGCACGTGCAGATTCCACCACTGAGGAAGAGTATATCGCAGCTTCAGAAGCTGCCAAGGATGGTGTTTGGATACGCAAGTTTCTGAGGAACTTCAGGTGGTACCTAGCATCGTGGATCGCCCGCTGCCATTGTGGTGCCACAACAGCGGGGCAATTGCACAAGCTAAGGAACCACGTGCTCACAGTAAATCCAAACACATAAAGAGAAAATACCACGTGCTGCGTGGGTTTGTTGAAAATGGCTCCATAGGCATGCAGAAAATCGCCTCTGTAGAGAATGCAGCGGACCCATTCACGAAGCCACTACCACATGCAGTGCTCGATCGACACCTCGATAGAATGGAGTTAAGATATGATAACGCGCGGCATTAGTGCAAGTGGGAGATTTTTGAGGTGTATACCCTAGATGTCATACGAGGACTGAGAGTACGAGGGCAATTTGCTAATTGTGTAGTGTTTAGTGATGCAATTTGATTACTTCTATTAATGGAATGACTTTATTCATCATTAATTCTAGGATTAAATTAAAAGGCAAATTATTAATTAGTCTAAAGATTTCACCTTGCAGTCTGGGTGGATAAGACATATTAATAAAACCCAAATATTGGCAGTTAAGTTACTAATTCTGTGGGGACAGAAAGGGGCACCAGTAAGCTGAGATACTGCAATATTAAAATTGTTCACAAGTCTAAGTCTCCAGTAGGGTGACTGGATTGACAAGTATGACTTGTTTGTCGATGGGTCGAATAGGGTTGTGCCAACCGTTCACTTGGGAAGTGGGAGCCCATGACAATGATACAAGATGAATCAGGGGATTATCTGTATTTGGGGTTGGTCTTGAGATCTTGACTTGTCACTAGTTTGCTAGGCCCGTCTTGCCGGTGGCATGGGTCAGCGGCATGCGGTCTTGACTTTTCGATGCGGTTGCCGGTTGAACCGCGGAGCGAGATTTACAGTCTCGATTAAATTCAAGGTTAACATCCTTTGTCAAGTTTAATGTGCAGGAATTTATCCAAGTCTCTGGCCAGAGTGTATCTGACACGCGATAGTGGTGGAGTGCAGTTTTCGTATTTTCACCGACATAAACGATATAGAGTCGAGTTCTGTAAGTTTGACTATGCGTGACTTTCACTCGACCGGGACAAACGTAAAGGGTTTATACGTATGAAGAAAATCTACAGTCAGTTCGTGGATTATGATTAGATCAAATTCGTACTCAACTTGGGATCTGTTCGGTACCATGGGGCTGGCTAGGTGAATACCGAACTCCTGGATACCTCCTAGGCCGATTGAGACGAACCAATAGAGTCGGGCTTAAAAAGGGCAACCGATACAACATCATCACCAGAGAGAGACAAGGCTAGGTCCAAGATTGAGACACTAGGGTTTGGGGCTTGGCCAAAACCCCGATCGGCGAAAATACTAAGTTTGACTAGTGAGGGGTAAAATGGTCTTTTCACCTCACGATATATTTTTGAAATAAAATATTTGATATTGAATATTTAGTATATGATTTAAATTAGATTTAGATCTTTATTATTGTCTTAGAGAAATAATATTGTTTAATTTGGAATTAAATAATATATATCGGATATACATATAAGTTTAGAATTTATTAGATAAAATTTCGAAAATTATTAAATATATTCATATTGGATATTATACATTTAAAATATACTAAATACGGTATTTTAATTTATTATGGTATTGTATATTTAATTAATTAAATTTAAAGTGTAAATTTTGAATTCGTTACTTGGTAAAACGAAGAACTGGTAAATGGGAAGGTGTGAGGATTTTTTACCTACCACCTCAACCTATTTTTTGCAAATCCTAAGTGGTATAAATAAGGATTTTCGTGATCCTAAAGGAGTGAGGATCTAATTTTCGAAATTTGAGTTCAAGAGAGGAAAAACTAAGAGTTTTCTCCTCTCATCACTTTCTCTTTCGCACTCCCTCTTCGGGGCAGCAAACAGCTCGTTCTTGGCCTAGCCGCACATGCAAGGACAGCTGCGACGTTAGTGAGGTGACGGCGTGATGATCTTGTGCGAAGAAGGCGTCCCGTTCGTGTGCTTTTGGCGTAGGAGAGGGGCACTACGCCTCGGGGATTCGAAGGATTCGAAGCTAGCCATCGTCGAGAGATTTCAACAAGGTATCATGGTTGATCCATTATCTCTTTATGTCTGTACGTTCTCGTGTTTATAGCCGAACGATCTTGGATAGGTGGGAAACCACGTAAAATTTTAAAATTCTGCCGTTCTAGGAACGTGGGTCTGGGGACCCTCGGGGATTCCCAACAGTTCTTCTAACTTGTTCCGATTCGATAATGGCTCCTTTATGAACATTGCATACTTCGGAATCTGCAAAAGAGCTTCAACAAAAGGAATATTTATCTCAAGTTTCTTAAAGATATTTATAAAATGCTCAAATTGCTTATCAGGTTTCCCCTTTTGTAGTGCAACTGGAAAGGGAGGTCGAATATTTATTGGTGGTAGCAACTCGACCTTCTTTTCTGACGACGAATTGATTTTGGTATGGTAGTAGACATCATCGTCAGTAATTGTGGACGTCTTCTTATCGTCATCTTTTTGGATTTCTTCGTCCGCCTTCTTAGTTTCTGGAATTGACTCGAGTGTCTTCCCATTCGTTAGCTTGATGGCTTTTGCATACTCTCTGGGATTCTTCTAGGTGTTGCTCGGGAGTTGTTAGGTCCCCATTTGTCAACTCAATAAATCTTAGGCATGAATTCTAAGGAAATCGATTAGAATTATTGAACTTTGAAATTCGATCGAAAACCTTAAATGAAGAACACGAGAGAGAATTCCATTAGTGAGAGGATGATTTCTGAGTTTCTCTCTCTAGAATTGAATTCGACAGCCTTTCAGATTGATTTTCTAAATTTCTGTATTATGCTCAATGTTTGTACAACTATTTATACCAAACAAACTTGGTATAAATATCAAACTAGTCCTAATCTAAGGACTAATACAAATAAAGCCCCTATCTACGAAGACAACTAATGAATCAAAGCACAATTAAAATTGATATTCTACATTCTCCCCCTTTGTGCTTGATTTTTCTTCCGCGCTATCTGTCCTCGTCGGGCGCAAGCCCAGCGCATGCTCAAAGTTCCTGAGCGTGTTCCTTAGCTCCAGACGCTCCTCGATATCATCTAATAGTTCCATTAGGAGCGACTGTTCTCTCACGAACCGATGGATCCTCAGCATTGTATCTCTATTGATTTCTTTCAACCTCTGCTCTATATTCTTCCTGATGACCTTGAGTGTCCCATCACAGAACTTGTTAATTTCAGTCTTCAGCATCAACCTATTCTTCTTAGCGATTGGATTGTGGTAGGTGATGCCTACGACTGAGCTGATGTGCACATGATTGTTGGGAAGCCCTTCGATCTCAGGTCCTTTGTTGAGTGGAGCGATCATGTTGACCTTTTTCATGTTGCTCTCCAGAGCCATCTGAAGGTCGTGTGCGGCGAAGTACTTGACTTGGCGCATCATGAACCGGTAGAGTCCCTCGAGACCTTCTTTCTTGATGAAGCCTTGAGGATCTTTGTACTTCTCCACGTACAGCTGATAGAGATTGTATACCTCATCAGCAGGGATGCACGGTAGGTCGCTCTCGCTTAGATCCTCTTGGGTCCTATCCACTCGCTCGATAGCGTAGGTTGGGGTTGGAAGACCTCCTTTAGCACAGTAGACGCTGAGAAGCTGGCAAATCGGGGAGAGACTCTTATAGTGTCTCTTGACTTGTCCTTTAGTCGTCCCCAGCCTTACATCAGGTCCAAGTTTGGTCAGCATCCAGAGGTAGGTCATCCTCTTCTGCTGATCCCAGTGAGAGGTCCCTCTTAGCTCAAACTTGTTCGGCTTGTTGACTTTGTCCGGTGACCTCCAAATATTTTCACGGACTTCTTCAAGGAATGGTATCTCTATTCGAATATTCTCCCACGACGTGTCGATCCGAACGGTCCCTGGCATTAGTCTTGTGGAGGAAGCTGCTCGTTGCGCGATCAACTCTGGTAGCCTTGGGATGTCTTGCTCGTAGTCTTCACCTTCCTGAAGTTCTTCGTCTTCTATGAGTACGAGGTCTACCGAGGCTTGTTGTAATAAGTGTCGAACGTCCTGAAGCCGTTGTCTTTGATGCTCCTCGGGCATGGAATGGATCATCCACTGTCCTTCGAATATGTATTTGTCTAGGACCTCGTGTGGGTTGACACCATGTCCAGATGGTCCTGGTTGGTCTGGAGCAATTGAGGGAGTCGCCTGAGTCTGCGCTAGGGCGACGAGCATGGCAGCGCTCGCTTTCTTCTTCCGGAAGCAAGGGGCTTGTGAAGGCCGGTGATGTGGGCGGAGGCATCCTTATTTGAAAGGTTGGTTGGTCGATTTGGGTTAGAGTGGTGCGGCGCGTGGTGGTGGTTGTTTAGGTAGTGGTTTGTGAGGTTCCAGTGACTCTTTTACTTGTCTGAGTCGCACCAGGGTTCTGTCTCTGACCCTTTGTGATTATCCTTGGCCTCTTCTTCCCCTCAGGACGGCCCTGATCGTCTGGGTCATCATGCCGGCGTTAGGAGTGGGAGCCTTGGCCGCGGCACGTTTCTGATGGGTCAGGACGATCCACGAGACGGCGGAAGAGATCTTCTTCTTCCGGCATTCGTGTGGTCAATTCCAACAGCCTCGCTACCATAATTGAGTGGAGTTCGCTGATGGGTACGGTGGCAGGATTTATTATGTTGTGGGTGAGGATGGGTGTTGGTGTTTGTGTGGATATTATGGATTGAGTGGGTGTGAAGATGGGTTGTGACGAGGACGACTCCGAGACGGGTGCTTTCCCACGACTTGGCAGGACGTCTCGATGGCATTGCGCACTCTCACCATAATTTTGTCTTCAAAATCCTTCAGCGCGTTAGCGAGAGTGGCCTGAAGTCGATCTTCTGTCACATACGGAGCGGACGCCTCCGTTGTGGATGGTCTAGGACGACGGATGTCGCCTGTTATTAACCCTTGAGCTAACACCGGCTCTTCAGGTTGGCTCAGAGTCACTTGAGGTTGTGACTCTTCGAGACTTCCACCCAATCCTTGAGTCGAATCTTGGAGATTCTCCTCTGTGGGCGTTAGGGCAGGTTCTGATTGTTCCTGCGTATCAGACACCGGAGCTTCTGGTCCCGCTGTGACGTGATGCGGCTCAAGATTGAGCGAAGAAGGGTCCGCAACACTTGGAGTGATGGTCGGCACTGTGTCTGATGGTTCGATGACGGTTCCGAAGAGGGACTCGAATGATACGCTCAATCGTCTCGGAATCCTTCTAATCAACCGAATCTCCTCATCTGACTCGGTGTTTGATGGGGTAGCCGTGTGAAGCGAGAGTCCTCGTGCTACATCCTCACTGACTGGTTCCGTCACCGGAGGCTCGATAGGTTGTATTGTTGATATTAGAGCCTCTGTTTCTGGCGTAGTAGCCAGCGGTGTTGAGATGTGCCCCGTTCCTGCCTCAGGCCGTGCTACTTGAAGATCTTCCTTAATAGGTTCTTCGAGCACGCCGACAATGATGGGTACTTCCACCTGGAGTGTTTCTGTTGGAGCCTCTTGTTCCAACTCTGCCGCCACAGCATCGATTAGGATGGCCTCAACATCTCGTACTGTTTCCTCGTGAGTTGGAGGCTCCAGCTCTAGTTCCTGAGCCACTTCACTAATCATCGTGTCTTCAGGACTAGGCTGTTGTTGTGGATGTAGAGGGCTGATGTTGAAGTCTGTCGGGGGCCCTCTAATCATCTGCTCAGTCAAATGATGTTCCCGACAGTATCTCTGATATTCGTCTCCAGTGGGGTAGGCGAGACGTAGTAGCTCGAGTGGAATGGCCATCGATGGCTGAGCTAGGTCCGCGAGCTTGGGGTTGTGGAAGAACTTGAGCCGGTGTGTCTGATAGTTTCCTCCCGGAGGCAAGTGAGGAATACTCTGCTCGTACATCTCCATTTTTTGACGGATAACGATGGAGAACCATCTCGCATATGGCACATATTTGGACCGTTTGTTCTTTCTGTCTGATCTGTTCTGCGAGGTCGTTCCAGATCAGTTGAGCGAAATCGTAATTTTGCGAGAACATGACTCCGTGAAATATCCGGAGGATGTGGCCATTGCCTTTGTCGAAGCCTGCGTGCTTCGGGGACAAACACTTGTTGATGACTCCAAAAAGTGTCTTCCACGGATGGGGAATCCCGTTGCTCTGCATCTGAGCTAGCTTGGTGAGCGGCGAGCGGTACCCCATCTGGAGGAAATCATGCACCAGTTCTGCATCAGATGGGAGGGGTCGTAATTTTGGCTGTGAGGGAGGTCGAGGAGAAGTCTGAAGTTGTTCTTGCTCATATAGACGTGCCTCGTCCCTACAACTGTAGTAAAGTGATACGCCCCGTCCGCGATGAGGCTAATGATCATCCCCCAAAACTGCTGGAGGTAGACCATCGGCACTGAGGCCGTCATTTTAAGAGCATGCCAAAGTGGATGGCCTTGCAATATGGACACGATGATGTCGTGTAGACACCGGAAGGTGGTCAGGTCTAGTTGGAAGTTCGTGTCGTGTACGTTAAGGTACATTGCCTTCTCGTAGATGTGGTTGTAAGTAGGGTGTGATCCATCTGAAATATTCATGAGAAATGTAAATCATTAGTTCAAAAATTTTGAGTCGAAGTTCAGTATCTATCAAACCATAATGATGTATCATGTCATAACATGGTTTTATATAAACGGAATATGAAAGTTTCCACATAAGATGATACGAAGTGAGTTTTGATTAGATAAATTTATTTCGTCATAAGTATGTTGGTCTCATAGAGGTTTAGTCGAAATTTTCCTAAGTGTGGTAAGCACTTGTTCACTCCGTGCTATTTATCGCGCGGGAATTAAAAGTTCTCAATTGAATTGCCTTAGTGCAAATTATAGATACAATTCTCCGATTTAATTTGCGAAAAAAAAATTTATTCGCTAGTGAAAGCTACAGTGAAAAGGACATAGAAATTTTCTAAGTTTTTTTTTTAAGCTCAAGATACGATACTGTAGCCGAGAAATTTTACGATCGAGAAAAATTTCCGTGTAAATTTACGATCTAGAAATTAGATTTCCAAGTAAATTTACGATCGAAAAATTTTTCGCGCGTGAATAAAATTTTTCGCTATGAAAGTTAACGAGCGAGAAAGTATTTCGATTGTAAAGAGGTTTTTCGCTGCAAAATTTTATCGTCGAAAAATTAATTTTAGCGCCGCTAACATTTTTCGACCGAGATCAAATTGAAATCGAAATTTTCGATTGTAAGTTTTGCGCTCGAAAATTTTAAGGGATTGCATCTATTTTATCTATTCCTCTCATTAATATTTCGCTTCGCATAAAATCAAAATTGTGTTTCTCGATTGTAAGTAATTTTCGATCTACGTTATTAATCTTAATGACCAAATCAAAAGGTTAGCGATCGAAAATCTTTTACGATGCAAACAGTGACTTAATCAAATTGAGATTCAATTTTCACTGTTTGCGAGCGAGACGTTCTTCGACGCGTTTAAAAGTTTAAACCCAGTTTAGTCTTATCTTTAAATCGAACGCTAATAACGCAAAAAATCGAAGTTATATTCACTCAAAATGATCAAGAAACATCGAAACTAGCCTATTATGCAGTTTTTAACCCAGATTATACTTAGAGATGTTCTAAAATACTGTACACACGTGTTCGAGTTCTCAGAATATGAACAGTCGTGAAATAGTCACAGAATCATGCGAAATATTCCAAAATACAGATGCAAATGTAGTTTAAATACACGATAATCCCTAAAAGAGTTCAAATCTACCTTCTAAAAACGAAAATCAGATGAAAAATGGAAAGATTTTGAAGATTTTGACGTTCGTCTTTTGAGAGAAGAAGTTTTTGCACGAGAATTTTGACTGTTGATTTTTGCGATCGAGGGTTTTAGCATGCATTTAGGGATTTTCGACTGCAAGTAATGATTTCGTTTAATTTAGGATGACCAGATGTTTTTGTGAGACTCGGTGAATTTAAGCCCATTACTATTTACGATCGGGAAACTTACGATCGAGAAACCTTCTTCGTTTACTGTTTAAATTTTCGCTCGACAACATCCGATCGAAAATTTACCTTTGGTTCCTGTTTAACGCTCGTCAATTTTGAGAGCGTAAATTACCACTTGGTCCCAAATCAATTTTCGCTCGAGAAACTGTGAATGAAAACTGCAAAATTCGCCCGAATTTCTCGATAGTAAGTTTTCCTTAATATTTCAGATTGATCCTAAATTTTAAGAATAAACCACAAAATTACTCCTTCTAAGTGAAGTGCAATTAACTCCCTGTCTTTTCGAAGAAATGACATCTGCCTCCAAAATTGATCTTCGAACATCTGCAATACTTAGAGCAAAATGTCGAGAATATTAGAGTTAATTAAGAAGTAATTGTTCTAATAAGGCTCCCCCTGAATTGTTTTACCAATGTCTTGAGTTGACATTCATGAAAATTTGTGAAGTCCTCCTTATTTAAGCATTGTCCAAAGCGAATCAAAACGAGAATTGCTGCAACACTTAAAGAAAGAACATCAAAAGTATTTGGAGCTCAAAACATGGAATCATTGTAGATGCTCCCCCTCAAATAGTGCACCTGTATCGATTTATCACGTAATCATGCAAATCAATACAAGTAACAATCATTATAACACGCAATTAATCACTTTAGACTAGATACATGTTCTCCTAAACATGTAATAAAGATTTGCGCGAGGGTATGAGCAAAATCAAATATTCGCATTTTGATCAATTCAATACCAATGCAAGATAAATTTGCATTCAAAATGTGCGAAGTTTTTTTTAAAGATTATCGAGAAGAAAAAAATTATCATATATCTATATATATATATATAATTTTCATATGCATATTAATATTATTTATAGTATGGGGTCAGATTATTTTGCTACGATCATTTTCACGCCTAAAATTTCACAAGACACTTGAAAAGGTCACATACTGTCAAGTCATGTCGTCAAACTAAAGAATCCTAAGTTCATTGAATGATCCATTTCGACAACTCTCATTGGGTTCACTCTAGCACTCGATTATTTTTGCCTTGGGATGATTATATTTATATCACTCAAGTCAATACAAGCAATCTTAACTCAATTTACCTGTGATTGAGGCATTTTTAATCATTTCACCTTTGCGAGAGATCGTTGATGTGGAATCATAGAGACTGTGAAAGGTTTTAATTTGGTTCTGACTAAGAAGGGAAGGATAGTTATGGAATTGTGGACTAGGGATCTTCTTCCTTTTCTTCGTCGTTCTCCTCCTTTTTTTTTATTGTTTATCATTCTCATCCTTTAATGTTTTTTTCTTCGATTCAGTCTGCACTTGCTCAAGCTGAAGCTCCGCTTCTCTACGAGGCTGAGAGATTATCTAAGGCGAAGATCTTCTTGTTCGTTCTCGGGCCGATACCGCGCTCCTTTTCTCTTAATCCCTAGTGAGGTTTCAGAGATTATCGATTTGAAGAAGTTCGCAGTTGTGGAATTCGAACCCAAGGCCGTGCTCCTCTTCTCGTTGTCTCGATATAAGACCGGATTATCGTTGGAGAAGTTCACTTCGTGGTGCTCCTCTTTCTAGCCGTTCTGACAGAGTGTACGAGATTATCAATGGAGAAGTTCACAGCAAGATCCATACCCCCTTCTAATGATATGAGATTGTGATAGTCGAGGGACATGTTCTTTTGGACTGCTTTTTGTGCGTTGAGCATTCCTCGTGTGCGTTTTCCACCTTCTTTTGTCATCTTTTTCTTTCTCGTCTCTTTTTCTCCCCACCTTTTCTCGATTGAATATCCCATCGAAGACTTAGGTGTTCGGTTGAAGGCTCAAAGGATTTTCAAGTGAAGAAAAGGATATTGGAGAAAGCTCAAAATGGATGACTAAAGGCTGTATTAAAGGATTGAAATTTTATATATGTAAGGCCAAGTGAGGAATTTCCTAAGTGCTCTAATCATTTTCCTAAGGATCTAACGAAAGGCGAATATGAAGCCAAGAATCACTAGTTAAGACAAGCAATTGATGCGTGACTCGCTAAACAATAAATCAATAGAAAGGAAAAATAACAGGCCAGAATCCTCACTTATGTAAAGTGACTTTGTGTCTAGTGGAGCAAACTAAATGAGCTTTAGACACAAGAAAACGACTTAGACTGACAAAATTAAGTAAGCAATCAGTCGCATGCCACGGAAATCTAATTGTGACGTAGATCGAGCATCCTAAAGATTTCTTCATTCCCATATATTATAGGTTCATGTATAGTTTATTATATATATATATATATATTTTTATTTATTTTTTTTATTTAGGTAATTTTATTATCACGCAAGATAAGACAAATGAGCATGGAAAACACATAGAATAGAGCATGTGATAGCACAGAAGATCAGGTAATGCACATATCACGGGAGATTCAACATGCCTAATTTTTTTGAGAAGGAATGGAATCGTTTTTCATCCAATGCGTTGGTGAAAATGTCAGCTAGTTGATATTCCGTGCTCACGAAGTACATGTCAATGGTGACTTTTTCTACGTGATATTTGATAAAGTGATATCTAATGTCTATGTGTTTCGTGCGTGAATGGTGAACAGGATTGCACGTAATCGCAATGGCACTTTGGCTATCACTATATATGGGTATAATATTTAAATTGTACCCATAATCGCAAGCTGAGTCCCATCCACAGCATCTGCGAGCAACAGCTGGCGGCTGCGACGTATTCAGCTTCAGCCGTCGAAGTTGATACACAATTTTGGTTTTTGGATGACCAGCAGACTAGCTTTTCGCCTAGAAATTGAGCGCCACCGGAGGTGCTTTTCCTGTCCATTCGGCAACCTGCATAATCAGCGTCAGTATAGCCGATAAGTTTGAAGTTCGTACCTTTAGGATACCATAGTCCTAAGGTAGTTATGCCCTTAAGGTAGCGAAGAATACGCTCACCGCGAGCATGTGGGATTCTTTGGGATCGGCTTGAAAACAGGCACAAAGACAAGTGGCAAACATGATATCCTGCCGACGAGTAGTGAGGTAGAGAAGAGATCCAATCATGCTGCGATAGAGTGTGATGTCGACCGATTTTCCTGTGGGATCGGCATCCAACTTGCAACTTGTTGACATGTGAGTGCTGAGAGGCTTGCTCTGATCTTGATGGAACTTTTTCAGGATGTCCTTAATGTATTTTGTTTGACTGATAAATATCCCATCATCGAGCTGCCTGACTTGAAGTCCTAGGAAGAATTGCATCTCTCCCATGCGGCTCATTTCGAATTTACTCTTCATGAGATCTCCAAACTTTTTGCAAAGCCGTGGATTTGTTGAACGAAAATGATGTCGTCGACGTAAACGTGAACGACCATCAGATCCTTGTCTTGCCATTTGATGAAGAGGGTCGTATCGATTGTTCCTCGAATAAATCCAGACATTACGAGGAAGTCACTCAAGACATATACCAAGCACGTGGGGCTTGTTTTAGTCCGTATAGAGCTTTATCCAATAGATAGACTTGATCGGGATTTTCTTGATCAATGAAGCCGTCTGGCTGAGCGACATAGACTTCTTCTTTAAGTACGTCGTTGAGAAAGGCAGTTTTAACCTCCATTTGATAGACCTTGAAGGCTTTATGAGCCGCGTAAGCCAATAAGAGACGAATGGCTTCAATCCGGGCAACATGAGCATACGTTTCGTAGTAGTCAATGCCTTCATGTTGGTTGTATCCCTTTGCAACTAATCGTGCTTTGTTCTGGATCACTTCACCATCTTCATTCTTTTTGTTCTTAAATACCCATTTTGTCCCGATGATAGTTTTCCCATGCGGACGGGGTACTAATTTCCACACTTGAAGACGTTCAAATTGGTTGATTTCCTCTTGCATTGCAATTATCCAATCCGGATCTTGTAGTGCGTCTGCTACCTTAGTAGGCTCGTTTTGGCTTAAGAAGCAGCTGAAAAGACTGTGTTGATGTCGTGTCCTTACGTCGCTCGAAGGATCGCCAATTATCTGATCAACCGGGTGAGCTCTAGTCCACCTGCGCTCATGCGGCAAAGCTGTAGATGAGGCATCAGCCATTTGTGGGTCTAGATTTCCAACGATCTCCGATTGTTCATTTGTGTGAAGAGGTTCCAAATCTGCATTGGGAGGGAGCGACTCTGATGATTCTTCCTCAACACCCATGGGAGGTTCTTCATTGTTCTGTGGCAAATCTGAGTCGGGTGAGGTAAGTACTGTTGAAGAACTTGGTACATCGGCCTCGTTGGGTGTAGGATTGACGGTGACTGGCGGATGTAGAGGCTCAAAGAGGGAATCCAAGTCTTCTAACACAAGTCTTAGAGCTTCGTCTGGCGGTGATTGCTGAGTTGTTGCCATCTCCTGTTGGTTTTGTGCCAACACACCAGTGAATACGGGTTCTGAGATGTTGTCTTCAGAAGCCAACGGGTTGAGCACGGGTCCTGAACTATTTTGTTCAGAAGCCATTTCGTTCACTTCGTGAAAAGTGACGTTATCGCTTTCCTTAATCGTGCGGTTGGACTTGATGTATACTCGGTACGCTTTTGATGTTGAAGAATACCCAACGAACGTTGCTTCGATTGCTTTAGGGTCGAACTTTGCACGTTGCTCTCTGTCGTTCGCTACAAAGCACTTGCATCCGAAGACTTTAAAGAATGAGATGTTGGGTACTCTCTTATTTACAATCTCGTACGGAGTCTTGTTGAACCGTTTGTGAACCATCGTCCTGTTTTGGGTAAAACAGACGGTATTTACTGCTTCAGCCCAAAGAAAGTGTGGAAGGCCGGAATGGATCAGCATTGTACGAGCGGCTTCCACTAGGGTTCTGTTTTTCCTTTCAACAACCCCATTTTGTTGAGGTGTTTTGCGGCTGAGAATGGTTGACTAATTCCAAGTTTCTGATAAAACTCACTGAGATATTTATTCTTGAACTCAGTGCCGTTGTCTGTTCGAATAACTTGAATAGTCTGTTGCAGCAGATTCTGAGTTGTGTTCAGAAAGTTGATAATCAAGTCCCCTGTCTCATCTTTGGTTCGGAGGAACTTTGTCCAAGTGTAGCGAGAGAAGTCATCGACGATCACTAGCACGTACTTGTGTCCATGGATACTCTGTGTCTGCATCGGCCCACAGAGGTCCATGTGAATTAGTTCCAATGGACGAGAGGTAGACGCAATTTGCTTGACATGATGAGACGCTCGCTTCATTTTTCCTAATTGACATGCCGAACATTGATGCTCCTTTTGTAGTAGTATAGTTGGAAGACCGTGAACCAACTTTTTCGTAGAGAGGTGTTGGAGAGCTTTCATATTCAGATGAGACATTCGTTGATGCCATAAGTTGTTCCTCTGAATCGCAGTATGAGAAATGAGGCATACAGCTGTCGAGGGACGCACGGACGTCAGGTTGATCGTGTAAAGATTTGATTTCCGAAGTTCGTAGAGGAGTTCTGTGTCCTGACTGTCCAAAATTCTGCACCGGTCAGCGTGAAAGACCACTTGAAATCCTTTATCGCAGAGTTGGCCTATGCTGAACAAGTTATGGCGGAGTCCTTCGACGTAAGAGACACCTTTTATCGTCAGATTTTCCAAAATGATATCTCCACATCCAAGAATGGGAGCTGAGTCATTGTTTCCGAGTCTGACTTTGCCGTTTGGTCGGTCTTTGTAGTTGCTCAGCAGCTCTTGTTTTCCAGTCATGTGTGTGGAGCAACCAGAGTCGAGGTACCACACATGATGGATTTGCAAAAACAAGTTTAGAGAGCTTTAGGTACCCACTTAAGCATGGGTCCTCTCAGATTAGCAGATCTAGTTTTAGGTTCAGATATGATTCCTAAATTATTACTCGAGGGAGTTTTAATAACCCACGTCACTTTCGTAGAAGTGGGTTTGGGTGTTGCCTCTTTAGGTGACTTGGCCTTTTCGGCTTTTGTCATCCTAGGCGGAGACTTAGGAACCAATTTGGGTTGAACCTTGCAGGGAAGGTTAATTTCAGCACGTACAAATGCTTTGGTCGGCTTGACTGAGGAAAAGATCTTTTCTTTTGATAATCTCCTAAGGTGCTTGGGGAACTCAATCTTTACGGGATACCTTAGGTGAGTACATGCATGTCCAGCGCCATAAGCTTTCTCTATGGCTGGATCTTGTTTCCTTCGGGCTTTCCTAGTAGCATTTGTTTCAGAATGATTAATTTTTAATTTGTGAGGTAGAGCCTATTTCCTAGTTGTTGCTTCTAAAGGTGATGGGTTGAAGAGTACATGTAGAAGTAACTATTCGAAGAGAAGAAATGACTCTTTTTTGTCTTCGAGTGTCATTTATTTGTACAGAAGGAGTAACATTCTTAGTCATACCCAAATCTACTAGCTCCTTCTTAATACTAGGCACTCTCGCCTTCGGTTCTAATGCTTGTTCTACGCACCCTGTAGACGTAGGTAAACTAAATTTAGTCTTAGCACCCTTAACAGAATTATCAATGCACTTTTGATCTTTCGAAGGGAATTTTTCGATTTTCACGCTTCTCATAATAGCATGAGAGGTAGTTTGGGAGGATGAGGAAGCTTTGAGATTTTCCATCTCTTTTAAGAACTTCTTCTTTTCAGCTTCGAAATTCTCTCTTTCTTTATCTAATTTTGCTTGAGATTCCTCTATCTGTTTTATGATAGGAGGTTTATAGAGAGAATTTTTATAATAAACGTCTTTGACTTCCTCGTAGTGTGTTTGAGATTCAGGAGGTAGAGCTTGTACTAAATCACAGACAGGTGTTAAAGGTAGTTTATTCATTTAGTTCTGTGTAGTCAAAAGGGATTTTCGGCCCATGTGAGGCTCTTCTCTTGGATGAATCTAAAGTACTTTGTTTTGTCGCTTCAGTAAAATCTCTAAGAGAGGTTACTCCTAAACCCATGTTCTTAATATCATATACTTCCTTTTTCCCTAGAACACGTGGGTTAGTGAAACATATGCCTTCTATTGGATTATAGAACTTTATATCCTTGGGCTGGTTTAGAGATATCGTCTGTTCGAATTGTCCCCTACGTGTAAGAAGATCATCTAATTTCTTAATTTTCGCATATAACTTCTTACGTTCTTCGCCTAGGAGAGCATAATTATTTTCTACCGTCAGTTTAGCGGCTTGACAGGCATCTAGATCTTTACTAAGCTCACTAACCTTAGTATTAGATATTTCTAATTGAGCTTCTAAGTTGGTGATCTTAGTGGTAGCTTCGGTTATCCTACAATTTAGGGTGGCTTTCTCATTGAGATTCCTAACCAAGCAATTGTAGTTATTTGCTAGCCTATCTTCTAACTCCTTAATCTTTTCGCTATGCTGTCCTATTTGAGGTTGACTAGTCTCTCTAGAATATAGGCTCTTAGTAAGTTCTTATATTTTAGCACAAGAGCTTCTAAGTTCTGATTCGAGACTATTTATCGTCTCCTGAGATCTCAAAAGTTTATCATCTACTTCCTTAATACTTTTCTGCTCACGTTTCATGTTAGCATATTGTTTTTGATATGATTCAAACATGGTCAATAATGTGGAAGAAGAGTCTACCTCTTGTGATGAGGTGGATGCGCCATCTTCATCAATCTGTTTGGATGTTTCGGCATCACTGTCGTTATCAAGGCATGCCATGAGGGCAAGATTCTCGTCTCCAGAACTAGACGTGTCTTCAAGCCAGTGGTCCTGCTCTGCCATGAGGGCTACACCTGCTTTCTTCTGCTTTGTGAGTTGAAGCTTCTTGGAGTAGTAATTAGCATCTCTTTTCTTGGGAAGAGTGCATTCTCTGGCAAAATGACCAGGCTTGCCACAGTTGAAGCACTTGTTGGTCTCTTTAGTGTTCTTGACTTCGGGGCTCTCTGGTGCTTATTCCTTGTTCTTGGAGCTTGAGGTCCGAAGTCTGTTGGCCGAGGATGAGGACTTCTTTTTGAAGTATTTCTTGCTCATCATTTTTCCAATTAAAGCCAACTGCTTCCCCAGTGCTTTCATGCGTGGCTCTGCGTCTGATTTTGAATCTTCTTCTGACTCGGATGATGAGGGAGGCCTAACGATCTTCTCTTTACGAGGCTTTGTTCCACGCTTCTCTGAGACTAGAGCAACGATGTTGTCAACCTGCTTGCTCCTCTGCTCTCTCTGAGTCTCGCAAACATCTTCCTCGTGTTGGGCGAGATTGTCAAAGACTGCATGGATATCCAACTCCTCCAAATCTTTGTTTTGTCTAAGTTATGTGGATATCTTTTTCCAGTCAGAGGGCGGAGAGGATAGAAATCTGATATTTGTTTCCATGTTCGTTTTCGAGATTTCTATCTTCCTCATCTCCTTGAGAAGAGTGAGGTATCTTTGATATACCTCATATAGACTTTCATCCGGCTTTGCTTTGAAGGAGTCATAAGTAGTGAGAATATTCGCCTTTTTGGCCTTGATGCCTACTTCCGTCCTTTGCATCATCCTATACAACTCATCCCACATTCCCTTAGCCGTTGGGAGGCTGTCTATCTGTCTATAGATGTCGTTGAGGATGCCTTGCATGAGTAAGTTCATGTCTATCAGATCTGCCTTAGCACGGGCCCTTTCCTCAATGGTGTATTCCCTGGGTTCTTTTAGTCGCCTAGTAGCGGGAATTTGAGGAGTAACTGTGTCATCACCGGCTACGTTGACCCAGAACTTTGCAGGTCCCTCTTCAAGTGACTGCAATAAATTTTTGGCTTGATCTTTCAGAGCTATGAAGTTTAGAAAGCGACGTCTGCAGACCGTATATTCACCGCATTGCAAGATCGGCGGACGATTGTCGTTTCCTAGCGAGTATGCATCCAACTCTTCTTTCCCTTTTTTTTTGTTGACGAAGGATATTCGTTTGTTGTTTTGATGGATTTGAATGATGTTGTGTGCTTCACAAGTAGCAAATTCGTTAGTAGCGTTTGATATTAAAGCAGTCGAGAATTCTTTCGATTCTATCTTTAGATTCTCGATCGAAAACAATTCAGTCGAGATTAAAAGGTATGTTACTGTTCTCGTGCGAGAAAGTGTGTCAGCGAGAAAATTTACGAGTGAGAAAAATTTGTCCAAAAACATTCGATCGATAAAAATCTTTGAATCATGAATTTATTTCGATCGCAAGAAACAGTACTTAAAGTAGGTTTCTTGCTTAGTCAGAATAAATCCGTTGACTGCAAAAGTTTTTTTTTATCGTAAGTGATTTTCGCTTGGTCAAATTGTATTAGTTTTGAACGAAAAAAAATTTCGACGGTAGTTTTGCGAGCGCAAAGGTCAAAATAGGTCTTCATCCAAAAAGTTTTTCGCTTAATAACGCTCGAAAAATTTTCTACTAAAATCGTTCTTAGTAAGGACGGTTTTAGCGCTGACTTAGTGCTCTGATCGAAAAAATTTCTCGCGTGGAGTTTTGCGATCGAAAACTTTAGCGAGAAAAATTGAAGTCCCGCGAATAAAATCAGAACCCTAATTAGCCCTGATTCAACCAAAAACGAAGAATTAGACTATGAAATCGCAGGTTTATGCTCGTAATCAGATGTTTGATTCGCACGAACAGACAATTAAACACATTATGAAGCAAAATATGTCAATTTTAATCAAAATCAAACTGTGTTCAAGCTTGTTCTTCGCGCGAACAGTAACAATTCAAATCTGATCTATTCTGCTAAATTGATATTCAAACTACTACGAATCTAATCGCCATCGATTTTTATTGCTAGAACAAGCACAGAAACGTCAAAATCAAATCAGATACGCACAGAATTAGGCAATTCAGATCGAAAAATTATTTCACGCCAAAACTGTTCTTCGCGTAAACAGTTCCAGAATGTAAAAATCGATCCAAATTCTAACAATTTCGATACAAAACAGAACGAATCTGCTCTGATACCAATTGTTAGGTCCCCATTTGTCAACTCAATCATCCTAGGCATGAATTCTAAGGAAATCAATTAGAATTATTGAACTTTGAAATTTGATCGAAAACCTCCAATGAAGAACACGAGAGATAATTCCTTTAGTGAGAGGATGATTTCTGAGTTTCTCTCTCTAGAATTGAATTCGACAACCTTTCGGATTGATTCTCTAAATTTCTGTATTAAGCTCAATGTTTGTACAACTATTTATACCAAACAAACTTGGTATAAATATCAAACTAGTCCTAATCTAAGGACTAATACAAATAAAGCCCCTATCTACGAAGACAACTAATGAATCAAAGCACAATTAAAATTGATATTCTACAGGAGTGTGCCTTGTTTGCGTTCAGATACCGTATTTGCAAGTTGTCCTACTGTTTTCACCATATTCTGTATTGATGATTTTTTATCCTGGAAATTTTTGTCAACTTTTTCTTCCAGCTTCTGAAATCGATCATCTGTCCGATGACTCAAGACGACTGCAAATTAATTGGTTTGCGATGCTTGTAGTTCAGCTACTTCTCCAACGCTTCCTCCCAAGTTGTTTATTGTTTCGACGGAATGGCATCATGTTGCCCTTGATGTTTTTTTAAATGGTACCTGTTCTTGATGATTTTGGGAATTTGATGGCTTTAAGTAATTTGAGTTACCATATGATAGATTTGGATGATCTCTCTAGCTAGGATTATATGTGTTAGAGTATGTGTTCCTTGATCTGTTTTGGATGTGATGAACTGTCTCGGGCTCTTTTCCTTTCATTGCGTCCAACATTCGGTAGATGGCCTCTACTTGTGCCTCCATGGATCCACTTAGCTCATGCACGCCGACATTATGTCGATCCGAATCTTGCTCCGTGTATCTCCCGGGTAGGCTACAATCCGCTCTATGGCTTGGAGTGCGTCCTCGTCGGCTAACACCATAAAATTCCTTGCGCACCCTCCATCGACGATCCATTTATTTTGTGTACTAATCCCGGAAAGAACGGATGCATTTGAATGCTCAAGGGTATGCTGTGGTTTGGGCACTGTCTTAGGAGAGAAAGTGTTCCCATCAGGAGCTGTAAAGATCCACATTAACGAACATGACTCGCAAACGGTCAATGGACAACGCCTGAAACTATACGATGATCGGGAATTTGGAGAAACAACCTTGGTATATCTCGTGGAACCCGTTATTACTAAATACGAGTAACATCAATACAAAATCATAATCCGGCCTAATACGGCCTTAACCACAAATAAAATTAAACACACATATTAATAAACGAACACGAAAAGATAGAGGTGAACATTCTTGTTTTCGCGTATGACGATGTACGAACGTTGATTACCACTATGAACGGATCACGCCCAATTCCGTCGGGATCTCCGTTGTGTGAGAGAACTCTTCGTCTGAGCTGTGGGTTGATGCGTGGCTTGGGGGCTACCTTGGATTACTTGCTTCAGTGAGGAATTTAGGTTTGTAGGATGTGAGGTGGCTGCTTGCATCGATGATGGCGGGATAGTGGTGCGATGGTTGGTTGGTGTGGTGAGAAAAATGAGATGCGTGCTTCGTGCTTTTCTTCACCCCACAGTTCTCTTCCTCTTCCTGGCTTCATGTGGTCAGATTTATAGGGAAACAAAGAATGAAGTAGGGCCACTAGTGCATGATTAAACAGCCAGAAAATGCGTAACTAAAACTTTGAATATCTTGAGCAGTGTGCATGTGACAGCTAGTTGCTTCCAATGTCTTCACTTTTTTTCTTTTAAGGAGCCCACTACTCATGTGTATGCCATTCCAATAAATTTGCCAATTTCATTCCACGTCCACTTTTCCCCTTTTTCTATCACTTTTGCTTTGACATCTGCATAATACGTAATATGCACTTAAATAATATATCCATGTATAATTTAGTAGATAATGATATGTTTATAGGGCATAAAAATAGCGAAAAATCGTAACTTATCAGATGATGACATGTTACTAATATAATAAGCATATTCGAACATGTGGGCATGCAACATATGAGCCAATTTTAATCATGGACAGAGCATGAGAGATATCAAGTTTCACATAAAATGCGCATGCTCCCCCATCTAAGTGCGAGTACTTCATGTCGAGATCCATAGCATGTTTACTAATCATTACAGGGATAAATGACAAATACCACACATACCAGATTATCACAATTTGTTTCCCCCTGACTATGTGCAGATATGATGCAGCATGATTCCATGATATCACATAAAGTTTCCAGCAAATTAGCACACATAAGTATCATGACTATTGTACTCCCCCTGACTTAGATATAAAAAAAAACTACAAAGTATAAGTCAGCACATTAAAAGCATAGGCATAAGCATAGTCAAAAGCATAGTAAGGTTTTATCCCAACAGCAGGGATCACACACAAGCACCTGTCTTATTACACCATTAGTCCATAATTCTCTCCCCCTTCAGCATCAAAAAATGTGAGGACAAAAACTACTTAGACACTTAGACTCCTAGACACTTGGACACGGGACTACTAGACACGGAATAGAACTGCAGAAAACAAAGGATGGGAAGATAACACAGATCGCACTAAAGGCTATCAGACTCATTGTCAGACAAGGCGCGCTTCTTCAGTATTCTGGTGCTTGAGCTTTCCAACCATCTTGAAGATGGCCGCGATATCAGTGCGAATATCTGTGATCACATCATTGTCGTTTTGGCGTTCATCATCAGGTTCCCATCACTATCAGTTAGCTCAGTTACCTTAGCCTTGCTCTTACCAACGGGCATCTTTTTTCAGAGAGTGCATAATTGATTTCTTGTCGTTAGCATTGAACCATCCAACTTCCTTCTCATAGTAGACTCCCATGCGTTTGAGGGTCTTAAGATCGATCGTGTGCTGTGCAGTGTTCTCCCAACTAGGTGGCAGTGGAATTCCTTCGAGTTCGAACAGATAGGACAGAATCATCCCATAAGGAAGCAGCTGCTCAAGGCTTTCGAATGCATAGATCATGTACTTCATCAGAGCATAGGCTAGATTGAACTTCCTATTCTTAGAGATCATGAAGACGGCGAAGGTGCTCATGGCATTCATGTTTGTGGAATGTCCTCCGCTACCTATCTTAGCACTCCAGATTGTCATGTTCAGAACTTTGTGGAGAATTTAATGATCTATCTCCAATTTCTTAAGAGCTACCCCTTCAGCGAACTTAGGTCTCCTATTGCTATTTCACAAGGCTCTTGTGCAATCCGACAGACTGAACTCATCAGACTCACACCCTCACACATACTGAAATGCCTAATCCCAATATTACTCACCCCTAGCATCCCATTGAGCTTCTCACAGTTCGATTCAATTTTCTTTCCCAGAACATATGAAGTTATCACAATGTCAGAATCGGTCTGTTCATAGTCTAGGTTGGAATAAAAGAGCTTTACAGCTTCAGGGTAGTCGGTCCTATTGATACTAAGAAATTTGTCCTACCCAAATCTGTCTAACCACGAAAGAGTAGTACAGGAAGGGATCTCCTTAAACATAATTCCACGGCCTCTAGCAACATCACGATTTACCAAGCTCTTAAAGTTCTTCAGCAGTGGGTACTAGAAACTTTACCTCGAAAGGGATTTCATCAGGGTTGTTGATGTCGAAGAGCGCTTTAGGGATATCAGCCATTGTCTCGTCTTCATTGGATTGATCTTCTTCCTTAGAAGCTGAAGGTTCCTTAGATGGGGTGCTCCGCTTAGGTGGACTAGGATCACGAGCCGGAGAGGGTTGTGGAGTACGTTCACGAACTGGAGATGGTGGTGGAGTAGGTTCACGAACAGGAGATGGTTGTGGAGTAGGTTCACGAACTGGAGAGACATGGGGAGTGTGTTCACGAATAGGGGTGGTTTCAGGCGATGGTGAAGGCTGAAGAGAAGGTTCTTTCTGAACGATTTTGGCTTTCTTAGACGGTTTTGAAGACTTCACAGATTTGGCTGAAGACTTTGTTTTTTGAACGGGTGGATTTGGAAGGAGGCGACGAAGTCGGGGATGGTGATTCTTTAGGTGTTGGTTCTTTTCGCTTCTTTCCATAGCTGGAGCTTGCTTCGATTTGCTTAGTTCCATCCGTTCTCACCATGATTTTTTAGGGTTTTCAGAGGAAAAGTAAGAATGGGACGGTGAGAGGTAGAAGATGAAGTAAATGAGAGAAAGATGGATATAGACGGTTGATGGGACGTGAGGATTTAAAATTCAAAAGAAATCGTGTGAGAGAGAAGAGAGAAACTCGGCTCTTAAATCGAGATACTTGGATGAGTTATTTTGGAAAAGATTTGAGGGGATCAGAGATATAATTTCCTAATTTTGAGGTTTCTATTGAAGAACATCGTCTATATAAGGATGTAATATATTAGGCTGAAATAAGAGATCATATTTCCTTATTTGCTCTAAGATTCTTAAACGCTGACGGATATCACAAAATCTACATTCTGTGAGAGGCTTAGTAAAGATATCAGCTAATTGGTCTGTGGTACCCACAAAATCAATGCTAATATTTACTTTTTGAACATGATCTCGAATAAAATGATGTTTTATTTCTATGTGCTTGGTTCGAGATTGATGAACGGGGGATTCTTAGTGATACTAATAGCACTGGTTTATCACAGAGAACAGGGATCTTATCATAGCTTAGACCATATCACTAAGAGTTTGTCTTAACCATAACAGTTGTTGACAACAATTTCCTAGAACCATATACTCGGCTTCGGTTTGTGGACAGGGCGACCGCATTCTCTTTCTTACTAGACCAATTTACAAGGGAATTGCCAAGTAATTGGCAAGTTCCACTGGTACTTTTTCTATCATCCCTACAACCCGCAAAGTCAGCATCAAAGTATCCTACTAAAGGGAAATTATCGCTAGTTTCATACCATAATCCTAAATTCATGGGTCCTTTAAGGTATCTAAGTATACGTTTAACAGCAGTCAAGTGAGATTCCTTAGGGTTCGATTGATATCTAGAGCACATACCAACAGCAAACATGATATCTGGCCTACTTGCAGTGAGATAAAGTAAACTACATATAATGGCATGATACTTAGTTTGATCTACTTGTGTACCTGATTCGTCACTATCAAACTTAGCATTTGGTGCATAGGAGTGGGCAGTACCTTGGAATCAGCCATTCCGAACTTTTGGATTAACTCTTTGGTGTATTTAGTCTGAGAGGTGAAGGTTCCATTGCACTGTTGCTTGATTTGGAGACCCAAGAAGTAATTTGGCTCCCCCATGAGACTCATTTCAAATTCTAACTGCATAGACTTAGAAACTCTTCGCAGAACAGGTTATTGGTACTTCCAAAAATGATATCATCAACATAAATTTGTACCAGTATCATGTGATCACCACCATGCTTGATAAATAGGGTGTTATCAATAGTTTCAATAGTAAATCCCATATCTATCAGAAATTTGCTAGTCTTCATACAAAGCCCTAGGTGTTTGTTTCAAACCATATAGAGCTTTATTTAATGTGAAAACATGATTTGAAAACTCTTCCTTTAAAAATCCCGGGGTTGTTCGACGTAAACTTCTTCATTTATGAAACCATCTAAGAAAGCACTTTTTATGTCCATTTGAAATGGCTTGAATCTTTAAACATGCATAAGCAAGTAATATACGAATGGATTCAAATCTAGCTATGGGGGTAAATGTTTCTTCATAATCGAGACCTTCTTCTTGAGAATAAGATTTCGCAACTAACCTTGCTTTGTTGCGGATAACGTTACCATTTTCATCAAGCTTGTTGCGAAAAACCCACTTGGTACTGATGACAGACTTGTCATGAGGCCGTTCCACAAGTGTCCCCACATGGCTCTTATCGACTTGAGTAAGTTTTTCCTGCATAGCATATACCCATGAATTTTCAGTGATAGCATCATTTACTGACCTGGGTTCCACCAAAGATAGTAGAGCATTAGGGGAATCCTCTGAAGATTGGTTTCGTGCAGTGGCTCTAGTTTTGATCCCGGAGGTCATGTTCCCAATGACTACATCAGTGGGATGGCTGGATGCGTGCTTGAACTTTCTTTGAAGTGGAACTTTAATGGGTTCTGGTTCAGCAGTGGGGATCACCAGCTTCATCCTGAGGAGGCTCATCAGTTGGCATTTGTGGTATCTGTAAATCAGAAGGGGACATATCTAAACCTTCCTCATTAGTAGCACCTGATGTGAGATACTCATCAAAGGTTACATGCATTGATTCCTGTACAGTTTCTTTTCTTTTGTTGAATACACGATATGACTTAGAATGGAGACTATAATCTAAAAATATGCCCTCATCCACCTTTGAGTCGAATTTCCCTCTTTTATCCCTATCATTTAAAATAAAACATTTGCAACCAAAAATACGGAAGTATCCTATGTTGGGTGTTCTACCATTCCACAGCTCATAGGGAGTTTTTCAGAATAGGTCTAAGAAAAACACAATTTGAAACATAGCTAGCTGTGCTAACAGCTTCTGCCCAAAATTTCATAGGGATATCATACCCATGTAACTTGTTCTAGCCATTTCATGTAGCACTCGAATCTTTCTCTTAACTACACCGTTCTACTGAGGAGTAATAGGAGCTGAAAAATTATGTGTATAACCATGCTGATCACAGAAGGATGCAAATGAATTACTATCAAATTCCAATCCATTATCACTACGAATTTTACATAGAGTGGTATCCTGCTCATTTTCAAACTTCTTTATTAGTGATATGAAGTTCTCTAGAGCCTCACTCTTATGCGCAAGAAATATCACACATGAGTACCTAGAGTAGTCATCTACAATCACAAATGCATATTTCTTACCTCGTAAAGACATGGTTTGAGCGGGGCCAAAAAGGTCAAGATGAAGTAGCTCTAAAGGACTAGATGTAGAGATAGTATTCTTACTCTTAAAAGACGATTTGGTTTGCTTACCCACTTGACATGCCTGACATGTCCTGTCCTTGGAGAACTTACCAATTGGAACTCCACGTACCAAGTCTTTGTCAGTGATATGGGATATCAGTTCCATGTTGGCATGACCAAGACGCTGGTGCCATAACCATGAGGTATCCTGAGTAGCAGCTAAGCACTTAACATTTTGGTTAGTGATATCATCGAGTGTGATACAATATATATTCCCTTGCCTAGATGCACTAAAGATTACTTGATCATCTTTCCTATCTATGCACTTATCATTTTCAAAAGTCACGGAATGACCCTTATCACATAGTTGACTTATACTGATCAAGCTGTGCTCAAGATCCTTCACTAAACAAACATCATCTATAGTGGTATTAAGAGTGTTACCTACTGTTCCAATACCAATGATCTTAGCTTTTGTGTTATCAGCATATGATACAAACCCTCCGTCGCATGCTTTCAGGGAGACAAAGTTAGTGATATCACCTGTCATATGTCGAGAGCATCCATTGTCAAGATACCACCTCTTTTCTTGCTGGTGCTCTTTTTCTGTACTTGCAAGCATTTGCAGTTTTCTTAGGTACCCTATTTCTGTTGGGTCCTAACACATTAGCAACAAAATAATTCTTGTTCACATGTGACAAGCTATCGTTTTCAACAGATGATTCCACTACACTAGCATGCATGGGTGCATAATATCTCATCAACCTCACCAAGGCTTTCCAGTGATTATCACTAGGGTTTTTAGTGTATCTTCCTAATCGTGATACAGCATATGCTATATCTGGTCTCGTATAGTTGGCTAGATAAAGTAAGCTTCCTATTATTTGTGCATATTTAACTTGAGCTTTTGGTTCTCCTTTATTTTTCATAAGCTCAATGCTTGCATCATAAGGAGTGCTCGCCGGTTTTTGGTCAAAGTACCCAAACGTTTTCAAGACCTTTTCAATATAATGATCTTGAGCTAGCATAATACCATTATTTTTCCTCAAGATCTTTACACCAAGTATTTTAGCTTCTCCTAAATCTTTCATATCAAATTTAGTTGATAGAAAAGATTTTGTCACCTTTACTATTTCTTGATTTGTTCCAAGAATTAGCATATCATCCAAATAGAGAGCTATGATTTCACATTGAGAATTCTCTCTTTTCACATAGACACATCGATCTACTATCGAATGAATATAACCTTCTTCTCTTAAGGTTTTATCCATTTGCATCCAATAAGTTTTGAACCTGGTGGTAAGTCCACCAAATCCCAAGTTTCGCTACTCAGGATTGAGTCTAGCTCTGATTTAATACTTTCTTTCCACTTATCTGCATCAGGAGCATTGATAGCTTCTTGATAATTCTTTGGTTCTCCTTCAACCATATAGAGATAAAAATCTCCTCCAAAATTATTAGGGATTCTCCTTCTTTTTTCCAAATTTTCGTCCACCACATTTTTATGTGGTTCAACTTCTTCTAATACATCGCGTTCATTCTCCCTTAACTGTTTTAAAGGAAAGATGTGCTAAAAAATTTCTGCATTCTTTGACTCTGTAATTGTATTTTCCTCCATCACATCTGATTTTATAATTAAAAATCTATAAGCAGTCGATTTTTCAGCATAACCTATGAATAGGCGATCACAGGTTTTAGAACACAATATTCTTTTCTTTGGTTCAGGCAATAATACCTTGGCTAAACACCCCCACACTTTGAAATATTTCACATTAGGCGCATAGCCTTTCCAAAGCTCATATGGTGTTTTGCCTATTTTCGTGTGAGGAATTCGGAACCTTTTTATTTTAACCCCAAGTTGGTTGTCAACTTCGTATTTATATATCTTGAATTTTTCGAAGGCCTCACCTTTGTGTTTCAGAAGATACACTTTTGCGAACCTTGAAAAATCATCAATAAAGGTAATATAATAATTATTACCTCCTCTTGTTTCACATATTTTTAAATCTCCCAAATCACTAGGAATAATTGTTCAAGTGGTTTTGTGCTTTCAAAATGGACATTTTCAAGACTTTATTTTTAGCCATTCTTTAAATAATTTTTGTTTACATGTCCCAATCTTTGATGCCATATTTCATATGACTCGACGATGTAAGCAGAAGAAGATGCACTTTCATTCATTTGAGAACCAACATTGAGTACAAAGATATTATTGTTACGATAACCTTTTCGAATGAACACATTGTTCTTGGTTAAGATTACCTTTCCACTCTCAAATGACACTCTAATTCCTTTCTCATCTAGCCTAGGAACCGAGAGAAGGTTAGCTCTTATGGTTGGAACATGAAGCACCTCATTGAGAGAGAGTACCTTCCCACTTGTGAGCTTAAGATCAACTTTGCCCTTACCAACGATAGGCGCTTTGCTAGAGTCACCTAGAAAGACTTCTCCATTCATCTCTTCACAGTTCATGAATGCACTCTTTTCTTTGCAAATATGCTTGGTGGCCCCGGAATCCACAAACCAAGTGCTAGCCGAGGTGGCTACAAATGCTTCAGTTGTTACCCCGGCGAAGACTTCTTCGTTCTAATTAACAAGATTAGCCTTGTTTTTGTTCTTTCAATAAGGTGTCTTTGCCTCGGTTGCCCTTTTTCGGCATTGAGCCGCATGGTGGCCTAACTTGCCACATACAAAGCAAAAACCTTTTTTCTTGTTAGAAAAATTTGATCTTTGGCTTAAGGAATTTGTTACCTTCGAGGTTTTCATCCCTCTTGGCGACATCGGGCTTCTTTCCCTTGTCCTCTACCAAGTTGGCTTTGGAATTGAATTCCTTGGTCACCATGTGGAGTTGTTTGCGATGGCTTGACTCTATCATGATATGTTTTATCACCTCTTCCAAGCCCATCCTCTTGTTCTTATGCTTAAGTTGGTGGTTGTATTCATTCCATGAAGGTGGGAGCTTCTCAATAAGCAAATCGGCAACATGAGCATTGGGAAGAACAATATTTTCAAGCTTTAGCCCATCAAGCAAGTTCAAATACTCATTTATTTGCACATGAACCTCTTTATGTTCTTTCATCTCCCATCGATAAAAACTCGAACAAGCAAATTTTTGCGTGACGGCATCTTCGGCCGTATATTTAGTCATTAGAAACTCCCACATGGATTTAGCATCAGTATGGTTCATATAGACCTCAAAGAGAGAATTGGTGAGAGTTGAAAGAATAGTATTACGACATATCTTGTTTGCTTGCTCCCAAATAAGATTGTTTCCCTCGTTTCTCGGGGTGGTTAGTGCCCATGCAACGTCATATACGTTAAGTAAGCAAAAGATTCGTTCCTTCCACATCTTGTAGTTCTCGCCGGAGAACTTCTCAATTTGTGAAGTGTCGGGACAATGTGGAAGATAGTAGGGATGCTCATGAACTCCATATGGATTTGTTGGAATACCTTGTTGTGGAGCGTTGAATTATGGCAGATTCTCTTGATTGTTTTGACCATTGCCACCTTGATTTAACCCACCATTTCCTTCTTGATTTCCATTCGCTTGGTTCATCTCTTGATTACCAAGATTTCCATGTATGTTGCCATCAAGATCGTTGTTGAATAGGCCTTGGATTTCTTCCTCAAACGACTCAGGAGATGCCATGGAAAAATGTTTCTTTACATTGTAGAAAATATATGTACATGAAGGAAAAATGCTCGAATTCGTAGAAGCAAGAGGCGTATATACTATCCTAAAGAAACATTTTCATAATCGCTCAATAAGTATCCCCAGGATTTAACTTGCTCTTAAAATTTGTCACACAAATTTTGATTCAGGAGATAGAGAATTTATAGAGTTCATGCCCAAGTTATGAAGGAGAGGAGAAGTAACGTAGCTTTCTCTTTGGCTAAATCAAGAGTCACACTTTTGCTCTTCAAGTACCCTCTTTAAGAAGCCATTAAACCCTTATAATAAGCCACCTTTTATTCTCATGTTAATGCTCTTCAAGGCTCTTGGTCTACTTGAAACCCCCATGAGAATTTATTATTTTATTTGCTACACGTTGCTGGTGAAGTGAGGAAGAGAAGTTAGAGAACGGCTGATTAGAAAACCAAACTCAAACTCTATACATATAATATATAATATAAAAATTAATTTAATAATTTGTGCGGGTCGGGTCTCAGGCCGGGGTGACCTAGACCCGTGACCCACCCCAGACCCGGCCGAGTAGAAAAATTCGAATCCACTACCCGCCCCATACCCGATTATTTTAAAAATACCCGGCCCATTAGGGGCGGGTCCAAAGCGGGTCGGGGTCTGGACCCGCTTTATTGCCATCTCTAACGATGATTCTTTGCCTATGCCCATTATCGCCGGCGACTCAAGTTTATGCTTATTGTTTTTGTTTTGCTTGCCATGGAAGATGATGCTTGATCGCCTATGCCCAGTTTTTCCGACCCATGATGCTTTTTATGATTATTAGACATGATTCACATTTGCAAGTTATTACAAGTGCAGGCGTATGTTAATAGATGGAAGATCTAGGGTTTGCTGCTAAATGTCCCCACATGAGGAAAAAATACAAATCGTGGAGGGAAAATATATGTTAATCTTTGGGAAATATAATATTCAGCAGAGTTTCAGAGTTATCTGACTTCTCATAAAGGAATTTAGCTTCTTTTATTCTTCATGTTTATTAATAGTATTAAATAAAGAAAATCGATTCACCAACAAATTAAGTTATTGAATATATTTTTTTACGTGACGAAACAGATATATATATATAGGACTTCCCACCACTTATGCATACAGTACTCGAAACATCTTCATCCTCCCCTCTTCACTGCTAGGACTTATAGTCGAGGATAATTTGAAATTAACAAGTGGGGTAGAAATTGACTTACGAGTTTGCATATTGAAGCGTCGTAAGACCTTCCTTAGATAATTCTTCTGCGAAAGCCAAATCTTCCCGTTATTTCTGTCTCGGTAAATTTGCATTCCTAGAATCTTGTTTGCCGGTCCAAAGTCTTTCATTTCAAATTCCCTAGCCAACTGTGCCTTGAGTTCTTCAACAAGATCTTTGTTGGGGTCTGCTACCAACATGTCGTCGACATACAGAAGTAATATAATAAAATCACTTTATTCAAACCTCTTGAAATATGCACAAGGGTCTGCATTCAATCTGTTGTATCCAAGGCTCATGAGGAAGGAACCAAAGCTCTTATACCAACACCTCGACGCCTGTTTGAGACCGTATAGAGATTTGTTCAACCTGCAAACCAAGTTCTGTTTTTCTTTGTCTTTAGAACCTTCCGGTTGGAGCATATAAATCTCTTCTTCAAGATCTTCATGAAGAAAAGCTGTCTTGACATCTAGTTGCTCTAGATGTAGGTCGAATGTAGCACACATCACCAGGAGTACCCGAACAGTCGTCAGTCGAACCACCGGTGAGAATATCTCATTGAAGTCAATGCCTTCTTTCTGAACGTAGCCTTTAACCACCAGTCGTGCACGAAATCGCTCTACTTGATCGTCACTGTTTCTTTTGATTTTAAAGACCCATTAATTGTCGATTGCCTTTCTGCTATTCGGTAGTGGCACAGCTCCCAAGTCTTATTTTTCTGTAGAGCTTCCATTTCTTCTTGCATTGCCACCAACCAGTGATCTGCAACTGAGCTGTCCAGTGCTTCTTGAAGAGTTGATGGCTCTCCGTCATCAGTTAGAAGACAATATGCAACGTTGCTGTCCATATCGTAATATTCATGCCACGATGGTGCGCCCCTTTTGCGTGTGCCCCTTCTAAGTTCTGGCTTTGAAAATTCACTTGGCCCTTCTTCATGCTTCGGTGCTGCTTCAGAAGATTCTTGTTCAACAGACTTCCCTTTCACCTGAATCGTAGTAGTCTCTGAGTGTTCCTTAGTAGTGCTATCATTTTCTTAGATTAATTTATCTTCTAAGAAGATAACCTCAATACAAGGCCATTTGGACTAAATGGGATCTACACGGTTAGATCTACACGGTTAGACTGGCTATGAGTGGCTCAAAGGTGAGGGGACATATCTTCCTCAATACAAGGCCATTTGGAACAACTACAATCCTCATAAACACTCCTTTTTTATGTGGCTGTTGGTACACAAACGACTTCTTACTTTTGATAGGCTGGAAAACTGGGGAGTTACATCATTGATAAGAAATGCAGACTGTGTGGATTGTGTGCCGATCTATTGAACACTTATGTCTGGATTGCTGCTACAGCAAACAGGTTGTTCACAAAAGTAACAAATGGTTGAATTTGGATGATCAGGTCCAATTATATGGAGACCTGCATGAGTGGCTGAAGCTCGAAGGTGGGAAGAGGAATGTACAGAAACGAATTATATGTGATTGTTATGCCTCATTGCTTTATCATCTCTGGTGCGAGAGAAACAGGAGGGTCCATGAGGAGGCTCCGAATGATACTGCACAACTTTCAGACATCATTTCTCAGGAAATGAAGTGGAGGATTAAGCTGGTTTTCAAACTGAAGACTGCTTTGAGATCTGATATCTTTACACGTGTCTGTTTTTCCCTGTTTTGTAGTTGCTTTGTGTAGATGGTTTGAGGTGTTAATGTAATGAGCATGTGCTCCCTGGCAGTGGTAAATGAAAAATATTCCTTTACCCAAAAAAATAAGAAGATAACCTCCCTGTTATGACAACCTTGTGGGCAGTGGGATCCCACAGGCGATACCCCTTTACACCATCAGCATACCCTGACACCGAAATTTTGGGGTAGTAGTAGGTAGTACAAGGCACACTCACGTAAACACTTCACTCAGGAATCCACCAAGAGTTCAATGTAGGATAGAGACAAGCTTAAAGCTCAACAGCAATATTTTATTCAAACTGCCTCTTCTTCCTTACAATAGGGGGTTTAGCTAGACGAAAAAGACATGCAAAAATAAGAGAAATTAAATGAGAATGTTGAAGGATTGACATGGGGCGAATTTCATGCAACAAGGACAAGAAAACTAGGTGATCTCTTCAAATTCCTCCAATTGAGCTTGTTCTGGCAGTCGGCAGTCAAAGGGCCATAACTTCTTCTTCCCTCCATATTTTTTTTGTGCCATTAAATTCTTCAGAAACTAGACTTCCGTGGCTTTTCATTGGTAGTAAATATGCCACCTGAGTCGCAGCCAGTAAAAGCAGTTTAATGTTAGAAGTTGGTTGTTGGACGAGGGTTTTCTCTGTGCATACCACAAGAACAAACACTTCCTGGACTTCGGATCCAGCTTCATAGTTTGTTAGGCGTTGTACATCACGTACACAGGACTTCCATATACATGGGTTTGGAATACTCCGCTGGCTTCCCGATCCACATCTCCATCGGCGTCTTCTGACCAATTGCCGTTGAAGGCGATCGATTGATCACGTAGCAGGCGGTGTTGACTGCTTCTACCCAATATGATTTATCCAGACCTGCAGCCCCCAACATGGCTCTTTTCCTCTCCAACAGAGTCTCGTTTATCCTCTCCGCCACTCCATTTTGTTGTGGAGTATACGCTGTAGTAAAGTGCCTTTTGATGCATTCCCTTTTGCAATCGCTTCAAGTTCCTTGCCAGTATATTCTCCTCCATTATCCGTCCTCCAACATTTGATCTTTTTTCTTGTATCAAGTTCGACCCGAGCCTTGAAACTTTTGAAGGTAACGAACACTCCCTTACTCTTGATGATATACACCCAACATCTGCGGGATTAATCGTCGATGAATGACACGAAATACTTCCCTCCTCCTCGGGATGAAACCGATGACTACCATACATCAGAGTGAACCAACTCTAGAAATATCGTGCGTCTAGAATTTGATGTGTTGAATTGTAGCCGATGATGCTTGTTTGCTTCACACAACGGTAGTGACACCTTCGTGAGACCCGGAAGTAGATTCTGGCCCGCAAGAATTTTCATTCCTTGTTCCGACATATGTCCAAGCTTTTGATGCCACAACATAGTAGATGTTTTGCTTGAACCTCTTGAAGCCACAGATGCTTCGCCTTCTGGCACTGTCTCTCCCAACAGCATATACAAATTTGCAGCATAACTACAAAGTGCTCCCAGAAATATTTTCATTATTCGTCCCCGAAATTTGATTTCACAGCCAAGATCATCGAGTTCTCCCACAAAAAATTAATTCTTCTTCAAACCTTCCACGTGCCGCACTCATTGAATAGTGCGAACTGTATCGTCGTGCAACTACAACCTCACGATTCCAACACCTACGGTTGTTAAAGCATTATCTTTGCAATTGTACACAGATCCTCCTAAGATAGGTTAGTAGTGGTTGAATCAGTCTCTTCGAGAGGTCATATGATAAGTTGCGCCCGAGTCAAGAAGTCATATCTCATCGTACGCCTTCCTGCTCTCCGTTGAGATAGCTGCTTCGCTACACAATACGTCTCCACCTGACACGTTTGCCAGATTTCCTTTAGGATCAGAATTCTTTAGGTTCCAACATTCCTTCTTCAGTGACCCTTCTTTCCACAGTGGTAGCATTTCATATCCTTCTTCTTACTTCTAGATTTTCCCTCGCTTTGAGTGTGACTCCCACTTGAACCACGTTCCGTTGATCTCACTCTCATCACAGTCAAAGCTTCGACCTTTTGAGAGTCTGCTTGCTGGTCCTCTTTGTTCTTTCGCCGATTTTCTTCTTCGAGAATTGCAACTGCGATGTTATTGAAAACTAGATCTTTCGCGTTGTTCGTCAAGTTGATGATGAGTTGATCATACGAATCAGACAGACTTTGAAGTAGAATTTTCGCACGTTCTTTATTCTCTGTTTTATACCCCAACGATGTTAGCTGGCAAAATAGAGTTATCAAGACGTTGAGATGCTCCATCACCGAAGTAGATTCACACATTCTCAAGGTGAACAATTTCCTCCTCAAAAAAATTTTGTTGTGTAACGACGTCGGCTCGTACAGATTGGTTAGATGGTCCCTTATCTCCTTTGCCGTTTTCTTTTCTTCGACGCTGGACAATATATCATCTGTTAGTGCAAGATGGCGATTTGCGACAGTGCTTCCGTCCATCTCGTTCCATTTCTTTTCGTCTGTCACTGTAGGTGGTTTTTTCATCGATAGCCTCCAGACAGCTAGTCGTCTTTCCGCAAGGTCGCCTTTATATTAATTCCACATTGATAAATTTCTCCCGTTGAACTTTTCGATATCAACTTCGCCGCCATAATTTGTGCTCGGTCGTGAACGATAACTCCGACGGGGTTGCAGCAGATAATTATTGAACTCGTACCGGCTTATCGCCCATTACAAGGGCAGTATAATATTTATTATTTTCTGATGTGGAGGGTCCATGTTAGTGGCAACCACAGAGTATACGATAAATAGATATATAAAACCCAAGCTCGTCTCACCAATTGTTGGCGTGACAGCGGACCCAGTCGATAAATACCGCGACTAATATTTGAAAAATTAAAGATAAAATCTGGACACCGGGATTTAACGTGGAAAACCCCAAAACAAATCGGGGGTAAAAACCACGGGCAAAGAAGAAGAATCTACTATAGAGGAAAAATATAGGAGTTACAACCTCTCAATCTATAAAGGAGAAAATCATCAAACACTCTCTTTATAGTCGCAGAAAATGCCCTACAAACTCTTTATTTTTTTTTTCTCTCTATTTTTTCTCTCTTCTTTTCTCTCTGTTTTTGGGATACCTTTTTTCATCTGATCCTTCGTACTTCGTAGTGTATTTATAGGCAACAGGAGATAATATGAATAGAAGTAGAAATGAGGTGCGGCCCATGTGAACTTAATAAAAGTTCTCTTTTGCCTAAAAAAGCTGACAACTCTGACAGACACTGCCCTCCCCGAGCATGGATGGTTTCCGTGCATGATTTTATAAAAAAAAAAATCCAATTTAGTATTATCTTCGACTAGGGTGGCCATAGTTCGGTAAATCGGCCAAACCGACCGAAATACCGAAAATTCGGTACGAACCGAATACCGAACCGAATTCGGTTCGGTATTCGGTTTTTAAAAAAAAAAAAATCGGTAATTCGGTTCGGTACGGATATACCAGTTCGGTATACCGAACAGAACCGAATTACCGAAATTTATATTTATTGTTAAAAAAATATATTAAATCCGTTCGGTTAACCGAATTACCGAATTAAAAATTCGGTATAACCGAATATCGAATCGAGAAATTGGGTTCGGTATTCGGTGTTAAAAAACAAAAAAATCGGTTCGGTTAACCGAAACTTCGGTTCGGTACGGTTCGGTACGTACCGAATGCCCACCCCTATCTTCGACTATAGATTAAGTTTTGGTTCTCAAGCAAAAAGATGCTGACCAGAAAATTAAGCAATTGATTTACACAAGATATATAATATATATATGATGCGTATATTAATCATGCAGTATCTACATATCAGACGATGCAAATGAGAAATGACTATAGCGATATGAACCTACACACAAACGCACATACAAACGACACTTGAGACAATAATTCTTAGACAATATCATCATGATTATTATTACATAGACCTTACAATATCATCAATAATCAGCATCAGAAAAGATTAACAGTAGAAGCCTGAGGATAGCCTTTGATCCCTTTTGAAGCTTGTACTTGATGGCATTCATCAGCTTTGTTGCTCAAAAGCATAGAAGGACATGTGTTATTGTAAGAATTAGTATTGGTCAAGGACTCGCGGAGAAGGCAGACACTAGTACAGAAATGTGAATAGGCGTCGCCACTATAGGCGCCGGATGCTCAGAAAGAGACGCTTATTTGTCGCTCGGTGTCATTTTAGTAATAAAATACAAGTTTTTTAAGGATTTAGTGTCGGTTTTTTCTTAGAACCGATGCTAACTGAAGACGGGGTCGGTTGTTTTTGAACAACCGACGCTAACTAAAGACTTAAGAAAATAGCGTCGGTTATCAGTAACAACCGATGCCTATTCTTTCCATAATTTAGCCTCTCAAGAGAAAAGTGCGACCTTTACATAATATTCTTTCCAATCGAACGAACTCTTCTTCCCCAAATCACTTTCGGCAAAAATACTTCGATTCGTTGATATTCTCTGCGGGATAGAGCGATTCGACGCGGGATTGAGCGAGTCGACGGCGGGATAGAGAGATTTGACGCGGGATTGAGCGAATCGACGGCGGAATAGAGAGATTTGTCGCGGGATAGAGCGACTCGACGGCGGATAGAGCGACTCGGCGGCGGGAGAGGGATTCGACGGTTTATGTCATGCGATATATGTTTGATCTCTTACGAATGGTCGGACAAGATCGAATCAATTTGGTGAAGGTATGCAGATTTGCGTCCTCTTGGTAGATTTTCAAATAAATGTCTTAGTCTGTTTTTAAGTTTTAATGGGTTTATTGTTGGCCAATGTTACAGGTATTAGAAGATATCGTTTACGACGACGCAGCGATTCAAGAGATTCGCGAGTTGTGGGCAGAATTTTTCAAAGAAATTTGTCTGGTGACGTGATTGTTGTAGTTGGATTCTTATTTTTGATTAGTTGGATATTGGATTAGTTGGATATTTACGTATGATATTTATTGTTACTTGATTTCGCGGAATCTTGTGGTTTTTGGTTTGGGTTGTACATGTGGGTCGAATACAAATTTGAACTTAAAAAAAATAATACAAAGCGTCGGTTGTTGGAAACAACCGACGCTCTTAACTTAAAAAAATAATATGCAGTGTCGGTTGTTTAAAACAACCGACGCTTGTAGGAATCAGTGTCGGTTGTTTAAAACAACCGACGTCCATAGTGTTACTAACCCTAAATTTCATTCTTTTCTTCACTTCTTTATTCGTATCTTCGAGTGACGGCGATGATTTCTTCGGCGATTAGGTATCCGTTCTCCCTCGCATCAGCAGCAAACATAAGTATTTCTTTAATATCATTGAAGATTGTTATTCTTTTCTTGTTATAGCTATTAAAGATTCTTGATTTTTTATATTCTCCATTTTACGTTTTTTTCCATGGGGTTCGGTCTTGTCTTGTGTTTCTCAAAGAAAGTTTTCGTCTTTATTAACTTCTACCAAGCCAACACGTGCGTGCGTATGGCATTAATTGAGCTCACATTGAATGTACCCACGCATGGAATTGCTTGTTATGTAGTGATGTAGTGAATTGGTATACCACAATACTTAATTTCATGTCATCTCAGCCCGAAATATGAGGGCCTATTGGCCCGGCCCATCAGGCCCGGCTGACCGGGCTGCAGGCCAAAAAACCCGGTGGGCTGCGCCTCTTAATTTTATGTATTTTTGAAAATTGATTGTTTCTTTTGGTTAATTTCTTGAGATTTTTTATATATGGGCATGTTTGCTTGATGGGGTAGCGGGCTGCAGGCCATGAGTTGATGTTTGGCACTTGTTGTCTAATTGTGAGTATGTTATTTTGATTTTTTATATATGGGCATGTTTGCTTGATGGGGTAGCGGGCTGCAGGCCATGAGTTGATGTTTGGCACTTGTTGTCTAATCATGAGTATGTTATTTTGTTCATTTATCACTTGAACGAGTACCCTTTGAACCTTGCAGTATAAACGAGGCTTGGTTCTTCAACAAGCAAGACGATGAAAGAGAATCATGGGAAATCAAGATTCAAGAATGTGTGTGTTTTCTGTGGGAGCAGCTCTGGTAAAAAGGATTGTTACAAAGAAGCTGCACTCGAGCTAGGGCAGGAGCTGGTAATTAATCGACAACCAAGCTCGCCTTTTCAATTTCCTTTCTTAAACTAATGGAGAATTTTATCTTTAATGTTTCATATTTGCATGTATGAAGGTTGCAAAAGGATTGAACCTTGTGTATGGTGGCGGAAGCATTGCGCTGATGGGTCAAGTGGCGCAAGCTGTTCATAGCGGCGACGGACATGTTCTTGGGTTTTAATTAAAGCGCTTTCCATTATTTTTCTCACTAATTTATCGTTTCGATTATGAAACCTGTTTATGCAACGTTATTGCAGGATCTTACCTAGTCCTTTGACCGGAAAAGAGGTTTCGTCGTATTTTCTCTCCTTTTTTACCTCTCTTCACATGTTACCTTTCATTGGTGGCATATGATAATAGCTTCCCTGATTCTGAATATTCTCATTTATATGTGTTTGAGATGGTTCAGAAAACTGGTGAGACAATTGGCCAAGTTAGAATCGTGGCTAATATGCACCAGAGGAAAGCTGAGATGGCTCGCCATGCTGACTGCTTCATAGCTTTGCCAGGTATTAATTGTATTATAAGATGAGAGTTGGTCTTTATCGATCTTCACCATTTCTTTTGACCACATCTAAATCATGGCCTCATTTGGTAATAACTATCTGTGGCTACGCATGTCATGTTTATCAGGTGGCTATGGAACTCTTGAGGAACTATTAGAAGTGATAACATGGGCGCAGCTTGGCATCCATGACAAGCCTGTAAGTATATCCATATTTCATGTTCTTTTTCCCTTTACTGTAATTCATTCGTAGTATATCTCAATACGGTGTGTAGGTTGGTTTGCTCAACGTTGATGGTTACTACAACTCTCTCCTCAACTTCATTGATAAAGCTGTGGATGATGGTTTCATTAAGCCTTCTCAGCGTCACATTTTTGTATCTGCCCCTAACCCCAAAGAACTCATTCAGAAACTCGAGGTACGCGTAATAATTAGCATGTGCGTCTTTGTGTTCGTAGTTTTCACAGTCAATTAATATTTTCTCAGGTTCTTTGATTTTTCATTTCCCATTGGAGTTCTCTTTATAGTTTCACAAATGGAAAAAATTGCAGTTTTGTCTCTGCAGAGAAGGAATATTCCAGCCTTCCTTGGATCCAAAGTTTCCTTTTATAGAACTCTTTTCTATTTTTGTGTGGAATGTTGTGCTTACTGTCTCTTTGATATATGACAGAAGTACGAGTCCGTGCAAGATGAAGCAGTTGCTAAGCTAAATTGGAACGAAGAAACTGAGCAGCAAACACCTTTAGCTCGTCAAAGGTAAGATCGACGTGGTGATTCTTGCAATGAAGTGCAGCTTGTTAAAATCTTCCATTATGTCGTTTCTTTCAGGGACACGGGCGAAGCAATGTGCTGAAGATAAGCAGGCTACTGTCGCTAAACTCTTTTTGACGATGTAATCTTTTTTATTCACTCAGCTCTTTTTGCAAAGAAATATGCTGACGATAGGCAAGCTAATGCTTGATTGATTCGCAAAACAATTTTTGACTATGTAATTATTGAATTGGAAATATTAATGAGATATGATTGATTTGGTTCCAAAATTTATAATTACAGGTTTATTGGATATAGAAAGGAAAAAATATAAAATATATATATATATATTTTATATAAAAAATAACGACGGCATCGGTTGTTCTCAACAACCGACGCCTTATCTTTAACAAAAGGCGCCGGTTGTTTTGTGAAACCGGCGCTTATTGTGGTTATAGGCATCGATTGTTTCAAACAACCGACGCGTTATCTTTAACAGAAGGCGTCGGTTGTTTTGGAAAACCGGCGCTTATTGTGGTTATAGGCATCGGTTGTTTCAAACAACCGACGCTAGCTGATGCTTTTTTGCGTCGTTTCCGAACCGATGCCTACTACCTGAATTAACAGCGTCGTTGAGTTTAGCGTCGGCTGGAAACCGACGCCTTTGATACATAACAACCGACGCCTTTTACGTGTTTTGTACTAGTGAGACGACCATTTATTTCCCATGCCAATTATCTCTGACCCGTGACTTATATTCTTCTTATAGTCATGGATGACGATTCTTCGCCTATGCCCAGTATTTCGGGCCCCTGATAATTTTTAGGATGATTATAAGACATAATCTCAGTTAGATTAATTAGTTTTGGAGAATAGTGAGTGTGGAGTTATAAGCTCGCTCAGTCATTGTTATAGTTATAGATGGAAGAATTAGGGTTTACTAAAGATCATACGCAAATGAACAAGAAGCAAAGGGTCATCGTCCCAAGGTTTGAGCAAGACTCAATGCCGTTTTTTTCAATTTTGGGCCCTTGTTCTTATAACATATGGAGGTCCAACCTTAATATAAATAAATAAAATTTTAATTTATTATAATTTTTGGGGGGTAAGCTTCATTTAAATCCCTATTGGGCAAACTTTCTATCACATAACTCCCTTGTCGGAGAAATATATCACTTAAGGACCCGATTTATTGTTTGTACCAGTTTCTTCAGTCATGTTGTACCTTCCTATGTTTGTATTGCGTACCACAATACGTTGTGATAGTGTACCTAAATGTGTTGATACGGCGTACCTTAATATGTGATATGATCCGCCACAGATACACCATACAACACATTTTGGTACACTATATCAACGTATTGTGGTACACAATACAAACATAGGAAGATACAGCGTGACTGAAGAAACTGGTACAAGCAGTAAATCGGGTCCTTAAGTGATATATTTCTCTAACTAGAGAGTTAAGTGGTAGAAAGTTTGCAAATAGGGATTTAAGTGAAAGTTCCCCATTTTTGGGCCTATTTTTATCTTATAAAGTATTGGACTATAAAATAATTGTATTAAAATTTATTTAGAAGGTGAAAGACCTTAAAATGGGGCGCCAAAATTAAACAAAAAAAGTTGTGGCTCTATGAAGTGGGCCATGAAGCACGTGCCCAAATCCAGCCATGGCTGAGCAAGTAAAATTTTTCGGCAGTTTCACTAAACAAAATATTATTAGAAGTGGAAACTCAAACGTTAGTCTTTGGAAATTTCAGGTAGCCATAGCCACACGAACACTAAGACAAACACATATAATATATCTTTATATATTGAATGCCGGGCTGGGTGTGTATTATGACGACGCACAATGATCAGAGTTCAAAGATTTGTTCAATGACGAGAAATTGCTAGGTAGTCCCTGATACGTAGTAACTTACTCATGAAGTTTATTACATCATCTGATCGATTATTTTTTTCATGGGTGAAGCCGTCAAAGGAAGGATAAAACATAGATTCGTTGTTTTCAATCGTCCTCAAAGGCTGACGATTTACTTTTATTATTGAATTAAGAACACGTATCACTCGCCTAGTCTGTGTGTGTGTATCCAAGATTAATTCACATGATAATTTTACGGGCAGATATATTATATAAATTAGATTGTCAACAGTCTAACCTGCTCATTGCATACATGCCGTGTATTAACCGTGTCAAGTAAGAAAAAGATTAATTCATGAGATGGTTATTACTACTGGGAAATGAGGACGAAACTAAAACGAAGTTTGATAGGAGATCAGCATATATAGTGCTGAATTTAATGCTCTCATCTCACAAACCTAGTTTATTTTTTTTTAATAAATAATAATATAGATAATTAACCCCGACGGAAATAAATAAAGTCAACATGAAATCATATGGACTTTATTTCTCATTTGATTTTTATTGGCTAATCAGTGGGATTAGGTTTTTTTTGTTACCATCTAGATATCTAGTTGTTTACTGTTGTAAAGCTTTTGTCTTTCTTCATTAGGTTTCATTCGGTCTCTTTGCTGCTATCTAGATATATAGAGCCCTCAGAACACGGGTCAGGCGGGCCCGAAGCCCGCCAAAACCCGCCATTCAACTGGACCACCCGACTGGCCGCGCATACGAAGGGGAGCCCGCCCTGCCGGGGCCCGCCCACCTTGAGCAAAACCAAAGCCTCGTTGGTTTTTAGAAAACTTAGTTAAAAATATTAATGGTAAAACTTAATGTAAACGCTCACATTCATTAGTTCTTTTAGGCTAAGACCAATTAATCTATGTGCGTAGATGACCAATTTAGTTGTTTAGGATTAAGATTAGGGGGATTTACATGCCAATAATTATCATGCGATTTTAATTTACCCGTTTAGTCGTGTATCATTAATTATTTGCGATTAATTAGACCTGTTAATTGAAACACCCATTAATTGTAGATCCATATATTTTTATGACATTAATTATAGCCATTAATTATATAACACACGGCCCCTTTGGCACGGCAGAGCGCCTTTTTGACAGCTCTAGAAATATAATTGTTTGTTATTGTATGGTTGATATTTTTTTTTTCATTTCTCATCTAGGGTTTTGAGGGCCCGATGGGCTTTTAATATACCTGAAATAGAGTTTCTTCTTCACCATCTAGATATATAGGTCTAAAGTTCTTCATTTCTCATCTAGGGTTTTGGCTGCTGCTAAGAGATTCTTCATTTGAGTCTGTGAGTTGTTTCTGATCTTAGATTCTTTTTATATTACATCTATAAGGCCTTGTGTTTTAAATAGCATAAAATAGCGCTTTTCGTAGTGCGTTGTAGCGCATTTTAGCGAGAAAAACACACTGAAGAGTCAAAAAATAGTGTGTTGTCCTGAATAGCGCAAATATTTTGAGTGGAAGCGCAAATAGCGAGTGTAATAGTGTAAATAGCATGCTAAATTGTTCATATAACGTATCACATTATTTTTTTCTTTGTACGACATGAGATATCACTACAACACTCAATCGTCTTTGAACTACATCATACTCTCTCAGGGTGAGAGTAAAGCTCAGGAGCAAGTGAATATGTCCCAAATTCACTCATCATGATAATCATACTAATTGAACATATGATTGAATGACACTGATTATTTTAGATTGAATGACACCGATTTTTTTATTTTGGGTTTATGGTTTTATGTCTTTGAGTTTTTTGTGACCATTGATATCTAAGTGTTATTTTCTAAGATTAATGTTTATTTTTCATGATTTGAAGACCATTTCAAATTGATTGTTTGCTTATATGGATATATATTTTATTTTTCGGAATTAAAAGTGGTCTAAAAGCTCATGCGATACGCTACGCTTTTTCCGCTAAGCAATCACTACAAAAAATGTTATTTTATGTGACCATGTTTTTGTGATAACATTAAAAATCATCACATAAAATTAGATTATATGAGGAAATAATATTTTCTCACAATAACTATTATATAATGTGATGAAATTTTTTTCCTCATAAGTGAATATATAATACGTGAGGAAATTGTTTTTTCATCACTTAATAGTAATATATTTCCTCACAAAAGCTAAACATTAATGTGATAGATAAAATCCTCACATATAGTTAATAAATTTCCTAATAAGAAATAATTTTTTAATGTGAGGAATATTTTCGTGTTATAATTCATTTTGTAATTAAAGTTATATAGTGTTATTGTAACTATTATTAATAAAAGATCTGTTGGTCTAATGATACAGGTTGGGTATTACAAAGGTAAGGTTGTATGTTCGAGTCTCAGGCAATGCATTTATCTAGTTTATCTTTTAAAAAAATTTAAAAAAAAAAGAAAAATCAAGATATTCGGGTCTGGCAGGTCAGACTTGGTTCACTCGGGTCCAGCCCGGGGCGCGACGGGTCCAACCCAGGGCGGGGCTGGTCCCGTCCCGGGTCTGCTAAAAAATAATCGGGTCGGGTCCCGGGTCCGGCCAAACCCGACCCACCCGGCACGTTGCCATCCATTAATATATCATGGAATTGTGAGAAAAAATATTTTTAATGTGAGGAATATTTTCGTAGTATATATCATGGTTATTGTGAGGAAAATTATTTTAAAGGCATATTTTCGTAGTATATATCATGGTAATTATGAGGAAAAATATATTTAAAGTGAGGAATTTTTTGTTGCATTTATACGTTTAATTGTGAGGAAGTTCAAAATATGTGACAAAATAGTACATCTACTGTGAGAAATATTTCGTCACAATAAGAATTTTATGCGAGGAAATTGCATTCCTCACATATGCCAAATGTGAGTGTAATACCCGTAAAATTAATACGGGATTATTTTTGTAATGTCCGAAATTAATGAAGACGATTTTCGAACAAAATCGAATTTTCGGGAGCGAGCCGAAAAATATTAATTTGGGCAGAGGAAAAAACAAGGGGGACGAAAATGTTTAAGAAACCCCAAGAAATAAAAATAGGTTGAATAATATTAGACCCCAAAATAAATTAGTAAAGGCCCAAGCTAAATGATAAATGGCCCAATTGAGTTAAAATAACAAGATAAAGACAAGTTTCCTCAATTTGAGGAAAACCCACGCCTTGTACCATAACCTTCATTAGATATTTTATAAAAATCATCATTTTGGCCAAAGATGATTACGTGAAGTAGATGCAAAGAAGAAAAACAAAACCCTCAGTTGTGACTTGATAAAACCAACGAAACCAAAGAAATAGAAAACCCCATTTGCAAGCTTCAACTTCGACGTGGGATCAAAAAAAAAAAGAAGAAAAGTGGAGAAAGCTAAAACCAAAGAAGGTGAGAATGTCATTTATAGCTCAAGTATTTATTACCTTACGTGGTCTTAAAGGATTAACTAAGGTTAGAGCAAAAATAGGCTACGGACGAAGCAAGGGACGTAAGAATCGACTAGCTCAAATTTGATTTCAGCCTTGGGAGCAATTTAAATTAAGCTTGGAGGATAGGTAGGTGGTTTATACCCCTACAAACCCTTTTTAAAGCGTATTACATTCCGTAAAATTATTAGAATTCGATTGGAAGGCCATTCGAATTCATACTTTTAAGTTTTATGATTTTTATTAATTTTCGTGGTATGTTATTATGTGCTATGAAGTGATTTCGAACTCAATATATGAGTTCTTGGGCTAGATGAGTTAACTGATGTGTTTATGTGACGATGAACTTGTTAAATTTCTGGAAAATTAGGGTTCGTTCATGATTCGCGAAATATGTAGTAGAAACAATGAAAATTTGGTGTTTTGCGGGTTGGATTCGTGAATTGGGAGTTTTGCGAATCGGGAAATGATATGTTTTGCGGGTTGGAATAATTTGCGAATTAGGTGTAGATGGTTTGCGGGTTGATTTTAAGTTAGCGGGCCATTCTTTACTTTGCGAATCGTGAGAGAGAGAAAAACTTTGCGGGCCGTGTTATTTTGCGAATCGTGAGGGAGAGAAAAACTTTGCGGGCCGTGTTATTTTGCGAATCGGGTGAGAAATTATTTTAAAGGAAAGTAGAATTGGCCGAATTGATTTACGGGTCGCGCAAGTGTTTCGCGGGCCCAAGTATTTTGCGAACTGTGTGAGTGAAATGGTTTTCGCGGGTCAAAATTTGGGATTTCGCGGGTTGAAGCTGCTTTGCGAATTGTGAGATAAGTCGCGGGCCGATTTTGAGTTTCGCGGGCCGACTTAATTTCGCGGGGTGATTCCTGTGAGTGACGTCGGGCTTCGCGCGGGCTTCAAAGTGGATTTCGCGGGCCTAATCGAACGATTTGCGAATTCGGCGATGGTTTTGCGAATTTGAATTTTGACTCGAAGTTTGCGGGTTGACCAAGTTTTAAAACGGCGATTCGCGAAGCGCGAGTGATTTCGCGAAGTCGGGTGTTGACCCGATAGTTTCGCGGGTTGACCAGCTTTTAAATGTGGGTTTCGGGCGATTATTGACCTGGGCTTTGACCAGCGATTTAATTTGGGCTTCTGCCCTATTTTGGCCCCAAAAAGTTTAAATAAGATTATTTTCAGCCCAAGTTAATTTTAAAATAAAATACTTTCGTATTATGATATATAAATAGAGTCAACCCATATTTTAAAGTATAAATAATATTTTGGGATTTTAAAACCTTCGGCCTAGTATCGAATTTTAATAAAATATAATATTTTCCGTGTTTTACTATTTACTATTGTAAGAAATGTGATGTGTTCATGTGATTGATTTTTATGTGCATATCACGACATGCACGGGTGAGAGTGATGATGATGTACCGTATTCATACGGTGACGCCTTATGGTGTCGGATGAGTGGGGTAGAGTTACCGATGTTGGTAGTCAGGTCTAGACTCGATAGGGCACCTGGTGGGAGAGGGGGTTTGCGACACCCATCTACTCGGGATTGAGCCACCCGAGGTGTACACCACCGGTTACTATTTGGCTCAGGGACGGCAGACAGATGTGAGATTTCTGTCTACCCGGGTAGTGGTAGACTACTCGGGGCGTTACACCGAGGTGTAACACCGTCGGGATGAGATTGTGTGCGGAGGGAGCGACCCGGCGAGGCCGGCGTGGGCTACCGCATGATTATGGCGTACCTTGCCATGCGCGCGTGGGTGCCGAGTCTAGCCTAGGGCCCTGATATGTGATGAGACGTGTGCTAGGTCGAGCGTGCATATTTCATGTGAGAGGACATGGGATTGGGTTGAGTGCACGCACACATACGCATTGCATGTTTTTACTACCACCTACTGGGCGTTTTCGCTCAGGGTTTTATTTTATAGGTGAGACTGCGCCCGACACCGATGGGTGTCAGGGTTAGCTGTAGGCAGGCTGGCGGCGGTGACTCCACGGGCTTTTGAGGGCGGAGCGGTACATGGGACGCGACCTGTGGAGAGGCATAGTTTAGTTTAGTCGGGTTAGATTTTGGGGCTTCGGCCGATGTATATAGTAACGACTTTTGTAAACCCGACTTTTGATATATTATGTATATTATTTTATTAAGAGTTTTTAATTAATCGGGTCCTTCGCGACTCCTGTTGCGGAAATCCGCCAACTAATTTAATTTGGAAGTAGGGTCGCCACAGGTGGTATCAGAGCGTTAGGTTTTAGGTTCTGAAGACTGTCCATGTACCGCCGCTCAGAAGCCGGGAGAACCAGCCTTGCCTGTAAGTGTTATATGCTATTGTGATTATGTGAGTTGATATGTGTTCGTTTATGTGCGCTAGCTAGCATTCGAGAATGTCGAGAGGAAGACCTAGACGAGAGTTCGTAGGAGAAACGAGTCGACGGGACGAACCTGAGTCCCCGACTCCTGAACACGACACTATCCGACGGTTGACTGAATTAATCCAACGACAGTCAGACCAAATCAACAACCTCATAAATCACCAAAGCTCATCTGAGCACCGTTCCTCCCCGCAGCCCGATCGTGTGGAAATTATCGGGGAGAGGTTTCGCAAACTCAATCCTCCAAATTTCGCCGAGGCCACTAACCCTGCGGTGGCTGAAGATTGGATCGGCACGATTGAAGACCTTTTCGTATATAGTCGCGTGCCGAACAACGAGAAAGTGTTGTGCGCCGTTTCCCTACTTCGGGGAAGCGCGCGATTCTGGTGGAACACCGTGAAGGTGTTAGAAGATCCCGCTGCTATGACGTGGGAGCGTTTCAGAGAATTATTCTACGAAAAGTACTTCACTGCTCACGACCAAGAGCAGCGGATGTACGAGTTCATGAACCTGAAACAAGGGCGAATGCCAGTTGCGGAATACATTCGCAAGTTCGAGGAGTTATCCCGCTTCGCTCCTCATCTCGTAGCAACGAACGCTCTCAAAGTTACGAGATTCCTTCGGGGACTGAAACCCGAATTCTACCGAGACCTCAGCGTGGCAGGTGTGCGCCAGCTGGAATTTCGTCAGGCAATAGAACGGGCCTTAATTGCTGAGCAGGCAGAAGGTGTAGTAAGGGAAGCTCAGGAAGTGAACCGGAAGAGGGAGGCTCAGCAAGGCGGAAGCAGTCAGAAACGCCCATTCTTCGGCAAGGGCCCGAAGAATAGAGGAAATCGAGCGGGTCAGCAGATGTGGCGCCCGAACACTTATCAGGGACCGACCAACGTCCCTAATCGACCACCGAATCCGGCGCCCCAATGCCAACAATGCGGGCGGAACCACTTGGCGTCTGCTACGGACCTCGGCCGGGACAGAGTCTTCAATGCTTTCGATGTGGAGAGACCGGACATATAGCATGGAACTGCACGAAGGGTCGGCCTCTACCACAGAATCAACCACAGAAACTGATTCGACCTCCACCAGTGTCTGCGAGAGTTTTCACATTGACGAATGAGGAGGCGGAGGCGAATCCAGCCGTAGTGACTGGTACGTTGAACATCTTTCACGTACCGACTTCCATTCTGATTGACTCCGGAGCCACACATTCGTTTGTGTCGGCCAGTTTTGTGACCCGGGCGGGAATATATCCTACCCATTCTTCGTGCAACTATATAGTTTCCTTGCCCCACGGAGACCCAACTAGGACGAACTTAGTAGTAGGAAACTGTCCTGTGAGAATTGAGGGTCGGGAATTGAATGTAGATTTGATAGTGATTCCGATGAATGATTACGACATCATATTTGGGATGGATTGGCTCTCGAAGTACGGAGCAATCATAGACTGTGCGAAGAAAGTAGTTAGGTTTCAATCGACCGAGGGAGGCGAGTTTGAATTTTCGGGAAAGGTGAACAATAGAAACAATCCCTAGGATTTCTGCTTTGAAAGCTCAGCGACTCGTGAATACGGGTTGCGAAGCATTTTTGATCTTTGCGGTGAAAGCCGAAGAATCTCCTCAGCCAAAGCTAGAGGAAGTTCCTATAGTAAAGGAGTATCCCGATGTGTTTCCCGAGGATCTCCCGGGTTTACCGCCGGATCGGGAGATTGAATTCGTAATCGATCTTGTGCCCGGAGCTGCCCCCATTTCTAAAGCCCCGTATCGATTAGCACCGAATGAATTGCGGGAATTGAAGGAGCAATTGGAAGAACTGTTGCAAAAGGGTTTTATTCAGCCCAGTTTCTCGCCCTGGGGAGCCCCGGTACTTTTTGTTAAGAAGAAAGACGGGTCGATGAGATTGTGTATAGATTATCGTGAACTCAATAAAATCACGATAAAGAACAAGTACCCCTTACCGAGGATAGATGATTTATTCGATCAATTACAAGGGGCAACGGTGTTCTCAAAGATCGACCTGCGTTCCGGTTATCATCAGTTGAAAATTCGTGAAAAGGATGTCCCGAAAACTGCGTTCAGCACGAGGTACGGCCACTACGAATTCTTGGTCATGCCTTTCGGGCTAACGAATGCTCCTGCCGCTTTCATGGATCTGATGAATCGAGTATTTAAGGAGTTCCTAGACCGTTTCGTTATAGTGTTTATCGATGATATCCTCGTATACTCGAAGACGAAGGAAGAACACGAAGAACATCTGAGAACGGTCCTTGGAATTCTTCGGGAGAAACAGCTGTTCGCTAAGTTTAAGAAATGCGAATTTTGGTTGGAACAAGTGGCCTTTCTGGGGCACATCATTTCGGGGAGCGGAATTTCGGTGGACCCTAGTAAGATTGAGGCAATAGAAAATTGGCCACGACCGACCACTCCCACTGAAGTAAGGAGTTTTCTCGGGCTTGCTGGATATTATCGGAAGTTTATCAAAGACTTTTCCAGCATTGCCTCAACGCTCACAAACCTGACAAAGAAGAATGTCTCGTTCAAATGGACTGAACAGTGCGAGCAAAGTTTCCAGGAGTTGAAGAAGAGACTGACGACTGCTCCAGTTTTAGCAATACCGTCGGGCACTGAAGGATTCTCGGTGTATAGTGACGCCTCGAAGAACGGCTTGGGGTGCGTGTTAATGCAGAACGGGAAGGTAATCGCTTACGCCTCCCGACAGTTGAAGCCGTACGAGAAGAATTATCCCGCCCACGATCTTGAACTCGCCGCAGTAGTGTTTGCTCTCAAAATTTGGCGACACTATCTGTACGGAGAAAGGTGCGAGATCTTTACAGATCATAAGAGTCTGAAGTACTTCTTCACACAGAAGGAGTTAAATATGAGGCAAAGACGCTGGCTAGAACTAGTGAAGGACTACGACTGCGTGATAAATTATCACCCAGGAAAAGCTAATGTAGTCGCAGACGCGTTGAGCCGGAAAGCTGTGAATACCGAATTGTGCCAACTCGGAGTTGAAGTAGTTCACTTCGGGGAGATTGAGACGAGATTGGCAGCGCTGACTCTCAAACCGACGCTGTTAGATCGGATCATCGAAGTGCAAAAAGTAGACGAGCTGTATTTGAAGGTTCGAGATGAACGAGATGAAAATGTCCCGTCAGACTTTGAATTTCGAGAAGACGGCAGCTTACGATTCAGAAATCGGTTGTACGTGCCTAAAGATGAAGAAATCCGTCGGACGCTGATGACAGAGGCACATGCGACAATCTACTCAGTGCATCCTGGTGCCACGAAGATGTATCGGGATTTGCGAACGAATTACTGGTGGCCAGGAATGAAGAGAGATGTCGCTACTTTCGTAAGCCGATGTCTGACTTGTCAACAGATCAAGGCAGAACACCAAAGGCCGGCAGGAATGTTGCAACCGTTGACGGTTCCCGAGTGGAAGTGGGACCACATAACCATGGATTTTGTCGTCGGATTACCCAAGACGGTGAAAGGACATGATGCAATTTGGGTAGTCGTTGATAGATTAACGAAATCTGCCCACTTTCTACCGATCAACCAGACATATCCCATGGAGAAGTTCGCAGAACTGTACATTCAAGAAATAGTGAGACTACATGGGATTCCGATGTCGATCGTTTCCGATCGCGATTCAAGATTTCTATCTCAATTCTGGGAGAGCTTACAGAAGGCGTTAGGGACCAAACTGTCGTTTAGTTCAGCCTATCATCCCCAGACGGACGGACAATCGGAAAGGACGATCCAGACGCTCGAAGATATGTTAAGGGCGTGTGTTCTGGATTTCCGAGGAAGTTGGAGTAAGTACCTCCCATTGATTGAATTTTCGTATAACAACAGCTTTCAAGCGACGATCGGGATGGCACCTTACGAAGCCTTGTATGGGCGTAAATGCCGATCCCCAGTACATTGGGATGAAATCGGCGAGAAGGCGCTATTAGGTCCTGAAATGGTTCGTGAGATGACCGAAGCTGTTAGTAAAATTCGGGAGAGGATGCAAACGGCCCAAAGTCGTCAGAAGAGTTACGCTGATAAGAGACGAAGGCCGTTGAAATTTGAAGAAGGCGATCAAGTCTTCTTGAAAATATCACCGATGAAAGGAGTTAAGAGATTCGGACGGAAAGGAAAGTTGAGTCCGAGATACATAGGACCCTTCCATATTTTGAAAAGGGTCGGTGAAGTAGCGTACCAGCTAGAACTGCCTACTTCACTAGCACAAGTCCATGACGTCTTCCATGTATCTACGTTACGGAAGTACGTTTCGGATCCAAGTCATGTGCTACGAAGCGAGACGCTTCATCAACAATTGAGACCGGATCTAAGCTATGAAGAAAGGCCGGTAGAGATTTTAATGTATGAGGTGAAGCGACTACGAAATAAGAATATCCCCCTAGTAAAGGTCTTGTGGCGGAACCAGACAATGGAGGAAGCCACTTGGGAGCGAGAAGATGAGATGAGAGAGAAGTACCCCGAGTTGTTTACGACGACTTAAATTTCGGGGACGAAATTTCTGTAAGGGGGGGAGGATGTAATACCCGTAAAATTAATACGGGATTATTTTTGTAATGTCCGAAATTAATGAAGACGATTTTCGAACAAAATCGAATTTTCGGGAGCGAGCCGAAAAATATTAATTTGGGCAGAGGAAAAACAAGGGGGACGAAAATGTTTAAGAAACCCCAAGAAATAAAAATAGGTTGAATAATATTAGACCCCAAAATAAATTAGTAAAGGCCCAAGCTAAATGATAAATGGCCCAATTGAGTTAAAATAACAAGATAAAGACAAGTTTCCTCAATTTGAGGAAAACCCACGCCTTGTACCATAACCTTCATTAGATATTTTATAAAAATCATCATTTTGGCCAAAGATGATTACGTGAAGTAGATGCAAAGAAGAAAACAAAACCCTCAGTTGTGACTTGATAAAACCAACGAAACCAAAGAAATAGAAAACCCCATTTGCAAGCTTCAACTTCGACGTGGGATCAAAAAAAAAAAAGAAGAAAAGTGGAGAAAGCTAAAACCAAAGAAGGTGAGAATGTCATTTATAGCTCAAGTATTTATTACCTTACGTGGTCTTAAAGGATTAACTAAGGTTAGAGCAAAAATAGGCTACGGACGAAGCAAGGGACGTAAGAATCGACTAGCTCAAATTTGATTTCAGCCTTGGGAGCAATTTAAATTAAGCTTGGAGGATAGGTAGGTGGTTTATACCCCTACAAACCCTTTTTAAAGCGTATTACATTCCGTAAAATTATTAGAATTCGATTGGAAGGCCATTCGAATTCATACTTTTAAGTTTTATGATTTTTATTAATTTTCGTGGTATGTTATTATGTGCTATGAAGTGATTTCGAACTCAATATATGAGTTCTTGGGCTAGATGAGTTAACTGATGTGTTTATGTGACGATGAACTTGTTAAATTGCTGGAAAATTAGGGTTCGTTCATGATTCGCGAAATATGTAGTAGAAACAATGAAAATTTGGTGTTTTGCGGGTTGGATTCGTGAATTGGGAGTTTTGCGAATCGGGAAATGATATGTTTTGCGGGTTGGAATAATTTGCGAATTAGGTGTAGATGGTTTGCGGGTTGATTTTAAGTTAGCGGGCCATTCTTTACTTTGCGAATCGTGAGAGAGAGAAAAACTTTGCGGGCCGTGTTATTTTGCGAATCGTGAGGGAGAGAAAAACTTTGCGGGCCGTGTTATTTTGCGAATCGGGTGAGAAATTATTTTAAAGGAAAGTAGAATTGGCCGAATTGATTTACGGGTCGCGCAAGTGTTTCGCGGGCCCAAGTATTTTGCGAACTGTGTGAGTGAAATGGTTTTCGCGGGTCAAAATTTGGGATTTCGCGGGTTGAAGCTGCTTTGCGAATTGTGAGATAAGTCGCGGGCCGATTTTGAGTTTCGCGGGCCGACTTAATTTCGCGGGGTGATTCCTGTGAGTGACGTCGGGCTTCGCGCGGGCTTCAAAGTGGATTTCGCGGGCCTAATCGAACGATTTGCGAATTCGGCGATGGTTTTGCGAATTTGAATTTTGACTCGAAGTTTGCGGGTTGACCAAGTTTTAAAACGGCGATTCGCGAAGCGCGAGTGATTTCGCGAAGTCGGGTGTTGACCCGATAGTTTCGCGGGTTGACCAGCTTTTAAATGTGGGTTTCGGGCGATTATTGACCTGGGCTTTGACCAGCGATTTAATTTTGGGCTTCTGCCCTATTTTGGCCCCAAAAAGTTTAAATAAGATTATTTCAGCCCAAGTTAATTTTAAAATAAAATACTTTCGTATTATGATATATAAATAGAGTCAACCCATATTTTAAAGTATAAATAATATTTGGGATTTTAAAACCTTCGGCCTAGTATCGAATTTTAATAAAATATAATATTTTCCGTGTTTTACTATTTACTATTGTAAGAAATGTGATGTGTTCATGTGATTGATTTTTATGTGCATATCACGACATGCACGGGTGAGAGTGATGATGATGTACCGTATTCATACGGTGACGCCTTATGGTGTCGGATGAGTGGGGTAGAGTTACCGATGTTGGTAGTCAGGTCTAGACTCGATAGGGCACCTGGTGGGAGAGGGGGTTTGCGACACCCATCTACTCGGGATTGAGCCACCCGAGGTGTACACCACCGGTTACTATTTGGCTCAGGGACGGCAGACAGATGTGAGATTTCTGTCTACCCGGGTAGTGGTAGACTACTCGGGGCGTTACACCGAGGTGTAACACCGTCGGGATGAGATTGTGTGCGGAGGGAGCGACCCGGCGAGGCCGGCGTGGGCTACCGCATGATTATGGCGTACCTTGCCATGCGCGCGTGGGTGCCGAGTCTAGCCTAGGGCCCTGATATGTGATGAGACGTGTGCTAGGTCGAGCGTGCATATTTCATGTGAGAGGACATGGGATTGGGTTGAGTGCACGCACACATACGCATTGCATGTTTTTACTACCACCTACTGGGCGTTTTCGCTCAGGGTTTTATTTTATAGGTGAGACTGCGCCCGACACCGATGGGTGTCAGGGTTAGCTGTAGGCAGGCTGGCGGCGGTGACTCCACGGGCTTTTGAGGGCGGAGCGGTACATGGGACGCGACCTGTGGAGAGGCATAGTTTAGTTTAGTCGGGTTAGATTTTGGGGCTTCGGCCGATGTATATAGTAACGACTTTTGTAAACCCGACTTTTGATATATTATGTATATTATTTTATTAAGAGTTTTTAATTAATCGGGTCCTTCGCGACTCCTGTTGCGGAAATCCGCCAACTAATTTAATTTGGAAGTAGGGTCGCCACAGTGAGGAAATAGAATATCGTCACATTAGGCGCGATTTGATCTTATGCCACGGGCCTTCGGTGACGAGCCGGTGACGAAAATTTTTCCTCACATTAAATTTATGTGACGAAAATTTACTCTTTTGTGAGGAAAAAAATCATCGCATAAGATGACTTTTTTTTGTAGTGAATATCGGTACTAAAACGCGACACTCACACAATGCACTTTTATAAACATTAGGCTTTCACAAGAAGAAAGCAAATCAAACACGAAAATTAGATGCGGAATTGGTTTCGTGTCTAGATTATGCGTATTAGAAACGGATTCTGACAAGTTTTTATTTTTATTTCAAATATTTTTATTTTGACATGGATTAGATACGGAAATAAAAACGGAAATATGACAAAATTTATTTTAGATACAGTATATATCTGTTTCGAAATTTGCTGTGCGAACGACACCTATACATGAGACGCAGATAATTCAGTGTCTAATGACCCAATAGATATGGAATTTTAGTTTTTTAGTTTTAGACACTGAATTTTTCGTGTCTAATAGGTTTGTTTCTAGTAGTGTTTGTATACGAAATGTTTTCTTTGTTTAGGACTTGAATTTGAGGCATGTAAACTTTTTTTGTTTATATCAAATTGAAAAAAAAAAGAATAATTCTTTTTTATTTCTTTGGTTTTTAATGTGTTGTTATTTTTTTTTTCCAGATTAAATATTGAATTTGTGATCTTCTCTCCTTGAGAAGAAACACTCTAGCTTGATTAGGTTAAGTGCAGTTTCTATTTTTCTGAAAAAACAATAGATATCAAGATATGTTCCATCACCGAGTGTCTGTTGAAAACAGTTGCAAGCCTCGTTGTCCTAAGCTGAGGAAGAGCTCAAACTGTTTTGGATGAGAAACAATACCCTTTTCTTTTCTTCAAAATCGAATCTTCGAGTCGATTAGAGGCGCGAGTTTATACTTATTGATGATCTTACCTAGGGGTGGTTCGGTACGGTATACCGTACCAAAACTGTAATACCGTATACCGTACCGAAATTTCGGTATCGAAAAAAATCATACCATTATCATATCAAAATTTCGGTATACCTTAAATTTCGATACGGTATCATACCGAAATTTCGGTACGGTATCGGTATCATACCTTCTATACCATTCACACGGAGGGTTTTTTACATGCGTGTCTCGTAACTCATTAATTCGTTGTTTTCGAATTTTTAGTCAATTTAAACTCCTTAGGCCCCAATAAGATGGATTATTAATACCAAATTGTCCAAAATAAAAAGATTTTTAATTCATAAAATAACCTTACATAAACATGTATTTTGTATATCCTTTTGTTTTTTCTAATGTAAGTAAAATATGGTGGACTCAATAATCTTAGAAAGTTTGGTATAGTTAATAATTATTGGCTAAATAAATTTATGAAGTTCCTTATAATATTTTTGTCCATTTTATATTTTTTGGAAATAATATAATATATGTAGGTGTGTGTCTATATATATATTTTAATTAATACTTATAAGTGTGTATGGCAAAATGAATAGGGAATTGGTCGTAACCTATTTTTCTTTGCACAGTAACCTATATATCGAGAACAGTTTCCTATTATGCATGATGATTGCCTATTTATCGATATTTTACAGTATTTCCGATAATTTATGATATATGTTTGTTTGTGTCGTCAGTAAACAATTATGTATTGTATTTCTATCTCCTACTAATAGGTGTGTGCTGATTTGACATTTGTGTGCGTCTTTTTTCCCCTACATTTCTCTTTATCATATTGCTATTGCATACGGTGAGTCAGATAATGATATATTTAGTATTTCCTTGTTTCTCCATTTGTATTGTATGGTATCCTTCATTGGTTTTATATATACTATATTTTTTTTTCAATTCATTACTTGGACATGTATATTGTGGTTGGTCGTCGTCGCCGTCAACAACAACTTATATGTATATTTTTATTTGATTGTTATATGGTTGAACAAAACTAATATCTTCCTCCTCAACCTCGTGCATTCATTTCAGGCGGAATATATCCGCCACTTTATTAAACTGTTGTGTTCCTTCGTCACATTTTCCCCCCAAGTATTAGACAAGCAAATTAGTCATTCGTAGGTATTTGACCAATCCACTGAGAAACAACCTACATGTTGACCTCCTCTAGGATGCATATTGTAACTTATGAGGTGCCTACTAACTTCTCTTATTCCTATAATTCGTATAAGGAAGAACAAATGTAATAACTTATATTCTTTAAGGCCGTTTATAATAAAAAAACAAAATATTGACGAATTCTATTCCATCATGTTAGCTTTTGTTTGATCTTCATTAATTAGTACTCCCTCTGTCCCAAATATTTTTGGATATTTGAGAGTTGGCACGGGAATTAAGAAACTAAATATTTAATAATATAGTACAATTAAAAGGTAAAAAAGTGTATATTTTGACATGACTTTTACTAATATTTAATATTATTATATTGATTGTTTATGATAGTTTTTTGCTAAATAAGAAAATGCACAAAAGATGTGGGACGCCCGATTCAGTAAAATGTATAAAATGGCTTGTGACGGAGGGAGTATGTCATTTCAAAAAGTAGGTTGCGTCTACAAATCTAATATTTCCTTAATTTACAATTTAATTTACCTTCTATCTAATATATGAATTTAGATGTCTAAATAATGTTCATAATTGTAAATTATTAAACAACAAATTGCCTAAAATAATATTTAGATAGAAAAAATATGGGCATTATTGCCGCGCCTCGTGCACGGTTAAAAATATCTAGTATATATATATATATATATATATATAATATTAAAAATTCTAGTAGTTCGATATTTCGGTATACCTAATTTTTTAAATTTTCATACCATTACCGTACCGAAAATTTTCGGTACAGTATCATACCTTACCAAAAACTTCGGTATACCAAAACTTTCGATAATTTCGGTACGTTTCGATACGATAAGGATGATATCTCGGTATTTCGGTATATTTCCCTAGCCCTTACCATAAAATATTCTATTTCTTTTTTTTTTTGCGCCTTTATTTACATGCGAGATTTAATCATATGCGCATTCGAGGTCCAAACATTGAGGGATCCTTTCAAAGATGAATTTCACAAAGTCGTCAATTCATGAAAACCACATGTGGTATACATTCAAGGCTCGCTGATGTGGCAGAGGGTCTTTCTCCATAGTTTTATCTTTTTTAACTAGCAAACCAATAACTGTATGTAAATTCCATTTTTTTTGGTCTTTTCCTTACCCTAAAATATATTTTTTTGTCGAAAGGATAACCTTGCATTTATGTTGTCATTTTTAGTCTTTGCGATTTTATCTTTATTGGATGTGTTCACTTCCTAATAGGTTTATTTAGAGCTTGCAAATAGCGAGGCTGGCCGAGTCGCTTCACTCCAAGGTATTTGTATTTCAAGCTGAAAACTTTTGCCAATGGTTAGAAAAAGAGTTGTGCTATATTTTAATTCCATTCTCTAAAATGCAGGGAAGTCCATATGTAACATATTGGAAGAGCTCATTCTCATCTCATGGATTTGCATCCCATCGTTCAAAGGGTTGCAGAGTTTAATATGACACCACTGAGTTTCCTATAACATACGAAACATGCCTTTTTGGTTTCGGAAAAAGATTGATATATTTGCTAAACCCTAATTGCCATTATGTCAGCTTGCTCTCACACTTGGGATGCCTATCATCTTAATAAGCTTCATCACTGCTGTCGAAATGATTCTGACCGAGCCATTGACGACTATTCGATCCCTAAGCTCCTTGGAGACCCTAATTAATATCAACGCCCATAATTGTCAAATCTCTATCCCTAGTAGTAGTGTGTTTGGTTTAAAGAATTCAGGGAGGTGAGGAAACTAAATGGAAATGGAAAACTAATTTTTGTGTTTGGATGGTTAGAGAAATTGATGTCGAAAAGAAAAGAGAAAACCTAAGCTAAGTTTAGAGCAAAAATCAGAGAAAAACATTTTCTCCAAATAGTGAGAAAAGGACGGAAAAGCAACTATAAATAATTATCTTTAGTTTTCTTTTACTCACCACTTTACTCGATTAAAACATAGCCTAATCTCTATGAAAAAGTTGCTAACCTAATTGTTAATTGAATAGGAAGGATCCGAACACTTGAGTATGTGAAACGTTGTACTAGTGACTTCGTACATACTTTTGTGTGTATGCTCCAAAGATAACATGTGCAGATTGATACATAAGTAGATATTTATTTTTGCTTTTCTTTTTAATTATTTTTGCTTTTTTTTTAATTATTTAGCTTTTATATGTGAGTACGGATCAGTGTTTTAAAACGCGCATAGCGCAACGCGACGCGTTTCAGTTTAGATAGCGTGTAGCGTAAATAGCGTAGCGTATTGCGTGAGTATTTCGAACAAGCCATTTATTACGTTAAGAAACATAATTTATAACAAATTATTAACCATAAGCACATTATTTAGTAAGTTTATATAAAATTTGGGTTCACTAATATATTTAAAATCTAATAATATATATTCGAAATAATAAAAAAAATATTAAACAAGTCATGTATATAAGATTTAATAGTATTTTTAAATCTAATTTCACCCTCAACACTAAAAATATTGAAAAAGATATGTGATAAAATTTTAGAAACCTAAACTAAAAAAAATATATTGTTTTGATATCTAAAAATATAAGATATGCATGTCATTTTGATCGTTGTTAAACAAAGAATAAATTAGATGAATTTATTTATTTTTATCACGTAGATTACATTAAGATTGTCGCTTTTTGGTGGAGGTAAATTTAAAAATTATAAAAAAACTGAAAAATTAAAATAAAAATACATTAGCCACGTCATAAAAGGCAACCTCACAATAACATCTCTGACACTCTGACTCTCTCGCATTAATTATGTCTTGCTACTGACGGAATTTCCGTCGAACAAGTAATTTTTATTTCTTTTTCCTTTTTGGCGATGGATTATCCGACGTAAACTCCGTCAAACGCTTTTTTTTAACGCTTCGTCGCGTTTTGTTGTTGAATTACACAAAAGCGCGCATTGATGCGCGCGAACTTTCGCTTTTTAAAACACTGGTACGGATCAGGGTCCATCAGGAAGTATAATAAAAACGGTACATTAAGATCAAGTGCTCCAAGACAATAAAATGATAAATGAAAATATTTTTTGGTAAAATGGACGAAATTACAATTTTAGTATAACAATATAAAAATTATAACCGGGGGCCAATTCAACGGGAATGACATTGTTAGAAATTGTGAATTTAAAGAATTAAGATTAACAGTTTTGGTGATTGGACTCAACTTAACTGTGTATACCGATTAGACATAGGTGAAACTGGATACCAGTCAGCAGTTCAACTGCGCAATCAGAAACCGGATCGAGAATGCTACCGGAAGCTCAATGAAGACCGGAATGCGGATACCGGACGTGACACGTGGACAGAGATTCAAATTTATTCAAGGCGCGGCAAGCTGAAGACCTCTGACAAGCAATTTATTTAAGGCTGTCAGGAGGAGCCAAGTTGAAGTCAAGCCAAGCTTAAAATGGAATAAAGAGAATGGCACGGCGCGAACTGCAGCGAAGACCGGACAGACCCATTTTGGGTAAAGGCATTAAATGAGCTGTCTGGTGTGAATAGCTATCTCACAACGGTCTTCTTCAACAAGCCCATCTATAAATAGAAGAAAAACAGGCCGAAGACCTCACGACACTTTACTGCAAATTCAAGAGAGAGAGAGATTTAGCTCAAAGCTTTCAAAGCTACAAAAAATAACTTTAGGTGTTGTCCTCACTGTTCTTTAACCGGAGTTGTTAGTAAGTGAGTTTTCTCAAGGGACTGTAAAAGTTTTTGAAAGAGACGGACTGTGAAAAGCTGTCTAGTGGTGTCTAGGAGTTTAGTTAGTTGAGTATAGCCGGGGGTTGTACTGTGTGAATCTAGCTAAGAAGGTTGTACAACGGGGGGTTGTTAGAAACCGAATCTTCTAGTGATAGCCTTTCTTGCGGGAAAAGGGGAGACGTATGAGATTTTGCTCCGAACTTCCATAACAAATCTCTGTGTCCTTCGCAAACAAACACACACATCAACATCAAGCATCCGGTTTCAGCTCACAACTGACCGATTTCACTTTCGCACAAGTCGCACTTAGAGTATCAAGCACCGGTATCTAACCTTAACAGGTTAAGAACCGAAAAAGAGCGAGTGTTTATTCTCCCCCTCTAAATACATTCACCGATCCTAACAGACATCAAGAAATAAAAGGAACATGGATGATCTTGAGGGCTGAAACGGAGAAGATCGAATAATTCTTATTTCCTCAAGAAAATATTTTTAATTTTTTTCTTTCAAGTTACGATTATTGTTACTCAATACGGTCAAACAACTAGTAGCATAAGATAAATAATATATTCTCTGCCCCCAACCTTTATATATTCCTTGTGAAGTGAGCAACCTAAAGTCGTCCCCTAATGCGGAATTTCAATGCCAATATTTGCTGAAGCACTCTCATCCACTTGGTGTGTAAGAAGAACAAATAGTTAGTAGATAAGGTGGACCTGAATCTTTTTTCTTCTCTTCTTCTCCTTTAGGACAACCAGTTGTAATAGTTCGATTCCCCTATATCCATTATTGGAACGATTTATGTAACCAAATGGTAATAAATCAAGGTGTAACAATAAAGTGAGTAAAGGTAACTGAATTGCTATTCACCGCCCCCTTTTTCCTAGTCACCGCCCCCTAAAGGGCTGAAAAAAGACAAAATTGCCCTTTTGAATTAAATTTTTTATTTAAAGTCCTTTTCCAGACAACAATTTCCATATAGCAATTAAACATTCAAATCAGACTCAAACAAAACAAAAAAACGTTCAAATCGCAATGAATCGTCTATTTGGGAAATGGAAAAGTCAAAAGAAAGCGTCTATTGGCACGGATGGTAAGCAAATTCTCGTAAATTTCGTTTTTATAGACGTGAATTCTTGAAAAACGGTCGGATTCGAGCGAAAATTTCGGCCCGACCGAAACATAATTTCGGTCAACACAAGGGGTGACCGAACAACAATTTCGGTCAACCCTTGTGATGACCGAAAATCAATTTCGGTCGCCCAAGAGGGCGACCGAAATTCTAGTTCGGCCGCGACTGTCGTAGCCGAAATTTGGATTCGGCTAGGACTGTCGCGGCCGAGATCCGGTTTCGGCTACGACAGAGGTGGCCGAAATCTCGTTTCGGTCGCCACTTAGAGGGACCGAAATTTGATTTCGGTTGTTTAATTTTTTACTTTTTTATTTTTTCAGACTCGGACCCGGAGGATTCCACGGGTGATGGGATAAACTACAGTGAGCATTTCTGCGAAGGAGGACGCTTTCCGACCGACGTGGAAGCCATTAACTGGGCGAAAGGCGTCGCTATAGGTCTTGGTTTCGAGGTGATAATTTCGTCGCACAAGAAATTTGGAACAAAAAAATTGATTAGATGTTCTCGCGGAGAACGTTATAGAGGCAATGAGGATGAATTGTAGAGGATGTCGAAGTCTAATAAGTGCAGGTGCCCGTTTGTAGTCATAGCCCAGCAGGATCCATCTACTAGGGAATGGTACATTCGTACGGGTGCACCTGAGAATTCCATACACAATCACCCTTTGATACAATATCCCGAGGGACACCGCCAGACGAGTGGGTTAAGCAGCCAGGCAAAGAAGGTCGTAGAGGAAATGACTGCTGCCCAAGCGAAACCAGCACATATCCTCTCAGCGATGAGGGCTCGACACGCAGAAGATAACGCGACGATCCGTCATATATAAAATTATAGAGATCGTTTGAAGAAGCAAGATTCTGAGGGTCGAGACGTGGTGAGCCAGTTGATGCACCAGGCGACAGAGGCCGGATATTTTGTTGAAGCGGTGAGAGACGAGGAGTCTAATGTGCTGACACATGTCTTTCTCGCACACCCGGAGTCACTCGCACTGCTGAGGACGTATCCTTATTTTATTGGGATTGACTCGACGTACAAGACCAATAGATATAAGATGCCTCTTGTTGAGATTATAGGGATGACTCCCTGTAATCACAACTTTCTGTGCGGGTTTGCCGTCATGGAGGACGAGACGGAGAGAAGTTATGGGTGGATGTTGCAGTCTATCAGGGATATTCTAGGGCCAGGTGTCCACCCGTCGGCGATTGTCACTGATCGTGAGTTGGGCCTTCTTCGACCGGTACATATGGTATTTCCCCATTCTCACCATCTGCTGTGCACGTGGCATATTTATAAAGATGTGGAGAACAAAGTTTATTGGTTGGCGGGGAAGAGCAAAAAGACCGCAGCTCACTTCACGCACAAGTCCTGGAAAGCAGTCGTGGACGCTCCGACGGTTGACGGATACGAGAAGGCAGTGAATGACATGCGTGTGCGTTGGAGTGCCGACTCAGCAATCATTAGTTATGTTGAGCAGACGTGGTTGGTGCAAAAGGAGAAGTTTGTCAGAGCTTGGACGAACAATGTGCTTCATTTCGGGAACACCACTACATGTCGTGTGGAGAGTGCTCATAGCGAGCTGAAAGGATGGTTGAACTCGGCCACTGGGTCTCTTGACACCGTATGGGTGAAGGTGCACGAGCAGATAGCGAACCAGTTGAATCGCATCAGAAAGGTAAATTAATTATTATTACGTGTCAGATATCCTTATCTAATAAGTTTTTAATGTTGACATGCAGACACTTGAGGAGTCCCGGTCGAAACGACAGATTCCGATGTCAGGATTTCCATTCCTAACATTATGAGACCGAGTTTCACACCATGCAATACGAATTATGGCAAATGAGCTACGGCGGGCCAAAGAGTTGTCGAATGAGGTTTACTCCAGGTGCGGATGTGTAGTATGGCGTACGCACCAACTACCATGTGCTTGCGAGCTTCAGCAATGCGTGTACAACAACTATCCAGTTTCGTTAGAATGCTTGCACGACTTCTGGAGGACACTCACAATCAGCGAGGGAGTAGTTCCCAATATTACTGATCAAGAGCGCTTATACGACCTCGTGCGTGAGGCAGAAAGTCGCGATCCCGCCGTTATGCGAGGCCTCCATCGAGTAGTTCACGAACATCTCTATCCCGAGGCCCAAGAGTGGAATGAGCCTGTTGTGAAGACATCTGTAAAAGGTCGGCCAAAGAAAAGAGACTCGACGAAACGTGATCGTAGTGCTTGGGAGTACGCAATTCCAAGGGGGGACGCAGCGGAGGGCGCAGCAGTACCAGTCGTAGCAGCCAGGGTCGTAGCAGCCAGGGTCGTACGTCATCTTCGTCTGCGAAGCGATCTCGTACTTCTACTACGGAGACAGGTACTACTATATTTCACTCCTAAGTACATACGAATATTTATGCACTTCTAATACCGGTAAAATGCTTTGTACAGGTGAATCCAATTTCTTCCACAGCCGCTTGCAGTACCACGTAACATCAGTCATCCATCCGTATATAATTAGTTATAAGGATGTGGTGGCTGACGGCAACTGCGGATTTCGCGCCATCGCTTCCTATATTTACAATGACGAGGACGAATGGGTGACCGTAAGAAATAACGTCGCGAACGAAATCGAGGCCCATTGGGGCATTGCGCCAGCGTTCGTTCATGTCGTCCAGCCTGCCTCTGTAGCGCTCCGTCTCCTCCTGGTCGTGGAGCTGCAACGTACCTAGCATCTCGGTGCTAATCGCATACATCGAGCTGTACCACTGTACACAGAATTGATACATATAAAAATTGATTAAACATACAAATTTCAAAAGGTCAAATCGCATTAAATTACGTACGTAGTCGGAGTGGCTGCGTGGGGGTATGGTGCTCGAAGAGGATCCCGACACTGACGACAACAGACGCGGGTGCGAATGTCCCTCATACCAGTCCATGTACCCGGCAACGGACTCACCAAGGTACTCTGCGGCCGACCGGGTGATGTACGACAGGTTGAGGATGTACGCGTACGAGAACTGACGCCAAGCATGCTGTGCCGCATCCGCAGAATAGTGCACCCTATAGTACGATGGGTCTGCTGGCATGACCGCCTTATGTGGCATACTCATCGGCGGCGGTATGAGCTGCAAGTACCCCAGCTGGCGCAACACCCTCGAGGGTGCGTAGGGCTCCACGATGTCGCGATATCTAACCCAGCCCACGAAAATAGTCATCTGGTGCAGCGCCGCTGGATCGGGACCGTACAGCAACCAAGCAACCTGATAACAGTTTGCAATTTTTATATAATCATCGTGAATATAGAATATAATTTGTTATTATACCTGGCTCGCAGTCATCATGTCTAGCTGACGGCGGATGTCAATCAAACGGTGGCCCGTCTGCTCGTACTGAGATACGGACCACATGCGTGATCGTGCCTCGCCAGGCTCCACATACTGGGGTAGACGGTGTGGGCGGAAGCATGCGAAGTACTCGTAGATCCACGCCTGTAGTAACGACAGGCACCCAGCTAAACCCCTTGAATCCGCTCGGCTTGCGAGGCCAAGCTGGCGATAGAGGTAAGCAAGAGCGGCCGAACCCCACGAGTAATGACTGGCATCTGGCAGCGAGCGGTAGAACTCGTGCATGATGTCGGGCTTCACCCGGTTCCCGCTCTTGTCGACGAACAGCGTCGACCCCAATACAATCCAAAGCCAAGCGATTGCCTAGAACCCCGCCGGCCTATTTCCCTCCCGCATCCTCTGCGTCACGTCTTTCCACGCAACCGCACCGCCTCTCCATAATCCCCTCAGCGCGTCTGCGTTGACGCCCATAACTTCCTTCGCTGCGATCTGCTGGTCGCCGGCGTCTGGTGAGCCCGATACCGTGCTGCCCTCGATAGGGATACGCAGGATCTGCTCGACGTCGTGGAGCATGATCGTCATCTCGCCCCACGGCATGTGGAAGGTGTTCGTGTCGGGGTGCCAACGCTCCACAAAAGCGCTCAGAAGAGGCTGGTCCAAGTGTCCCAGCATGGCATCTGGGAGGTGGCTAAGCCCCGTGCCATCTATCTCGCTCTGCGTCTCCGGCGGGAATTGGCAGTACCACTGCTTAAGCGACCGAAGCACTGACGCACGCTGCTCTCACTTCAGCAGGGGTCTCTCCTCCTCACCCATCCCGATGCGGGGCGCGATGTGCCCCAAGTAACTAGGGATCACCTCGCCATCTTCTGGACCACCTGGCTGTGGCCCCTGCACCCTCTAGGAATCGTCATCTACGACCCTGGAGCGCTTGCTCCCTATTTTATTTTTTACGAATACCCCAAAAATAAATTTAATTTGTTGTACGTATATTAAGACACGACATCGAAAGCCAGTTTATAATGAATGGATAAGGGACTTACGTGAGGAGACCGGTATCGCATCGTCGTCGGATGACTCAAACGATGCCGTATTGTAGGGCACCTCCTCATCCGCATGCGGATCGTGATCCGCATATCCGGAATGAGAATCAACCGCTCGCTGCCGCCTCTCCTGCTCCCGTTCCCTACGAACGGATGCGTCAACGCCGCGCGCCCTCGTATGACGCTCTCCAGATTCGTCCAACGGGGGGTCTGCTGCTCCCTCCGAGTAGGGACTTCCCACCCTTGGCCTGCAATTAGATAATTATTTAAAAAAAATATATTCAACCGAAATCGAATTTCGGTCGGACACTGACACGACCGAAATCCGATTTCGGTCGGTGTCAGGCACGGCCGAAATCGACTTTCGGTCGCCAAGGATCTGACCGAAATCGGGTTTCGGTTGGGACAGATCCGACCGAAACACGATTTCGGTCGGATCCATGGCAACCGAAACATGATTTCGGTCGGCCAAGTCTCGACCGAAATCAAATTTCGGTCGAACCTGTCGCGACCGAAATCTGATTTCGGTCGAGACTTGGCCGACCGAAATCACGTTTCGGTCGTGACTTGGCCGACCGAAATTTCGTTTCGGCCGTGCCTTTTTCGTCCGATTTCGCGTCCGATCGACCGTTTTCAGCCTATTTCGACCCGTTTTCGACAATATATCTACATACGAATGAATTTACGACAATTTTCTTACCAATAGTGATAACACCCCTTTCCCTTTCCCTTTCCGCCTCGTCGATCCATTTGGATTTGCAAATTCTCTGTTTTTTAGTTTGATTTGGAAGTGTGATTTGAAAAGTGTTGCGTAGTAAATGATTTTAAATAAAATTCTTACTTTTTATTATATTTTACCTTTTTAAATTAATTTAAATAACATAGGGGCATAAACGTCTTTTTTCAACCCTTTAGGGGGCGGTAACAAGTAAAAGGGGGGCGGTAAATAGTAACTCCCTAAAGGGAAAATGTTCAAGCAATAATACTTAAAACCCTTAAATCAGTCCTAAGGGGTTTCGATCGTCCGAAACAAAAGCAAATGATGGCGACTGTCAATTGGCCTAAGGGAATAAGTTCTCGATGGAATTGGTATCTTGCGAATGTCAATGAAAATGCCATTAATTCGTATAGTGATCTAGTGTTTCTCCTCGCTATAAAAGGGGCCCAATGGGCTTAATACCTTCCAAGGTATTTAAGCTTAAACCCTAACAACGTTCTAATCTAAGTTTCCATTTCTCAAACTTCACGTATTCAACACTAAGCCTCCAAACACTATTCATAATATCAATCGAAGGTTTAATGTGTTGAAGTGTTCTTGGATAATCTGAAATTACAAGTGGTATCAGAGCAAGCGTGTAGGCGAAGAAACTTCATTTCAAGCTTCAAAAAATTGAGCCGTGTGAGCTCTTTTTGATTTTCAACTTTCTCCACAAAGCTCAAACTACTGGGTTCAAGCTGCTATAGGGTGTTTTTCTGGTTTGTCAAGGCTGCTTTCATTGTTTCTATCAGTTTTGAGAATTACCAAACAAATACCTGTCAAGGTTAAGTGTGATTTTCTGGAGATTGTTCATCTACGGAAGGAGAATATTTTATTCACAAACGAAGGTGTGATTAGGGTTGAAATATTCGCGAATTCACTGTCTGCTTTGAGTTTCACGACTTGGAAATTCAAGGCCGTCGGATTCTTTTTGATCAACGTCTCAAATTTGCGTTTAACTTTTTCACAAATTCAGATTTTGCGAATCCTGCCATCTACCAGTTCGCAAATCCAAGGCCAGTTCGCGATACAATCAGTTCGCAAATCTCTCTCAACTCTGCGAATCCGGAATTTCACGATCCAAATTCTACGGACAATTGGCGATACGACTTTTCTCAGATCCGTTTCGCGAACCCGGAGGCTAGTTCGCGAACCCCAGACCAATTCGCGATTCAGAAACTTCGCAAATCCTTTCAACTTTCACGAACCAACTTATCCTCTTCATTTCGCGAACTTCAAATTTCACGAATTAACTCCAAATCAATTCGCAAGTCGTTTTTTTCACGAACCCAACCTCATTTCACGAATTCAGACTTAGACTAATTCGCGAAACAACACTTACCATCCAATTCACGAACCATCAAATTCCAAATTCGCAATTCACTTACCAACCCAAATTTCGCGAATCAAATCCTTGTCTCAAAGCCAACTCTCAAAGTTCAATTTTGACCAAAATATTCCGATGCAGATTTAATTTTCCTCATATTACACGTTAACGACCATATCCAAAACACAAGAAATGGACTCCTTAAGCGTGGGAAATGATGTTAGACCTCCCATCATCCGACATGGGGAGTATGCAGTTTGGAAGAGAAGGTTCATCAACTTCATTGAAAGCAAGGACAATTCAAATAACGTGCTTGAATCTATTTACAATGGGCCTAAGCACTACTGGACCATTATCCAGCCACAACTACCACAACCCCTGCAAGAGAAGCACAGAGTATCTTGAAGACTGTCGACCAATGCAATGACGAAGAAAAACTGCGACTTAAGGCCGATAAAGTTGCAAAATCATACATGATGCAAGCCATTCCCAACGACATTCTGATGCAACTAGAATGTGGTGAAAGTGCAAAAAATATGTGGGATGCCCTGCGGATTATGATGCAGGGAACAGAGGTGAACACAATGGCAAGAATGGCGAATACTCATATCTCCTACGATCGTTTTCAGGCAAACAAAGGAGAAACTCTTCAAGAAACTTTTCATCGATTCCTTGTCCTCATAAACGAGTTGAAAATGAACGGAGTCACTAAAAATGTAATGGAGATTAACATCAAGTTCCTTGGATCACTTCATCCTGAATGGGAAGCAACAGCAATCATGATAAGACAAATGAACGACCTAACTAAGGTTAGCATCCACACATTATTCGACTACCTCAACCAACACTCCAATCATGTAGGGAAACGGAGGGAGGAAACCAAATCGGTGGGAAGTGACACACTCGCACTAATGTCCGAACGATCGTCTAGAAAACAATCAAAAGACATAGAGATCCTCCAGTCATCTCAAGCTCAAGAGGGAGAAGATTCAGACTCTGATGGAGAACTCAAGGATTGTTCAAAACACGGAGAAGAGGAGATCACAGTCAAGGAGCTCGCAAAACAGCTGGCACTGGTCTCAAACTTCGTATAGAAGAAATTCTATAAGAAGTCTGGATCCTCATCCAACCGTCAAAGAACTTCATCAAATTCAAAGAGAAAGGCTCAAGATGAAGAAAAGGACCCTGAAACCGCCTCTCAAGCCGAAAAATGCTTCAACTGCGGAAAACCTGGACATTTTGCCAGAGAATGCAGATTGTTCAAGAAAAAGGACGTCAACTATTATCGTAGAAAGGAACAATTGGCCGAGCAGAAGGAAATGGCAACGTCTTGATGGCTGAACAGGATCATTGGCTTGAGGACACCTCAGACAGCGAGGAAGAGAACATGGCGTAATGGCCAGACTTGATGATGAAGAAGATGGAACTGAAGCAGAAGGGAGTGCGTCAGAGAAGGAAACTGCCGACAGCTCAGATATGGTTGAGGTAAGTGAAGCAGACTATGATTCATTACTTAAATTGAAAAATGAATTCTTAACTCTATATAAATTGAACAAACAGCGTAAAAAGAAAATTAGAGAATTCGAAGTGAATCTACAAAATAATCTGGAAGTTCTAGATAAGTTTAGGTTGAACATGCATGTGAGCAAAATCGTGTTCTAGTTGCTAATGAAAAAGTGATAAAACTAGAAGCTCAGGTGCTAAAATTCGAGGTTAAAGCCAAGGAGTTAGCTAAAGAAATGAGATCTCATAGAGATCAAGCAATGGACGCTACAGTGAAATATGACTTACTCTGTAAGGAACGGGAAAGACTATACTCCTAGATTAAAAAATTGGAGGACCTTTTAACCCGACGAGAACAAATAGAACAAACATTTTTCTTGAACAAACCTGCCAACATCGACTTCTATAATCCCCATAAAAGAATTGGTTTTGAGAACCCATGTTTGTTAAAGAAAGGTATTACTAATGCACCCTATCTATATGATGTTAAATACATGCAGTTAGGTTGTATGACAGAACTCATGCCTTTTCGTTAGTGAATCCGAAACCTTACAAGGAAATGATGAGACACACAAGAAAGCTGAGATATCATTTGATTATACAGAATTAAATGATAGTTATAAAGAAAGAAAATGTCCAGCGATAACTGAATTTGAGTCGGAAATCCGTCCTAGTGAGGAAGATACCTCAGAAGAATCAAGGAGTGAGGCATCGATAACTAAGTATGCGCAGGGTATATGCCTGATTGCATAAAGGTCAGTGATCTACACTCCACTCTCGAAAGAGAGATAAAGTCCTTCAATGAAGAAAGGCAGAAACTTCTCGAGGAAATCTCCAAACTTGAAGAAAAATTACGACTACACTCACTTTCATATACCTTGACTTCGCATGACAAAATGTCTTGCACTAATACTTTGAAATTTTCAGGATCCATCAAAGAGTCACTGAAAGGTCAAGTCTGGGTTAGAAAGGAAGATATTTTGAAGGAGAAACGCGATTTTAACGAGTCTTTTATCATAGATTGTTTTCCTTCAAAACCTTTTGTATCGTCTTCACTTTCTCATGTACCGCATAACTCATCTTTGCATTCAAAAAATCGTTTTCCCAAGCATAATCGTTTCCACAAACAAGCTCACAAAACGACTTCAAATGACACGCCTTTAAAGAAAAAGAAAAAATCAAAACAAAACCTGCTAAGGAATACATAAAACAAGAAAAGACTCCAAAACACGTCCCTAAAGCTAAGACAAAAAGGGTTCCACTACTACTGAAATGGGTTCCAAAAAGGCTGAGGAAACCCAAATCCAAACCCTATAAACTTTTAATGACTCTGTGCATGATAGTAAGTCTTCCGTTGACAATGATAAATCTAGGCTAGAAAGAGAGTCTATACGGACTGAGAAGTACAACAGAGGTGGACCCATTTTTAAATGGGTACCTAAAACCCTCTAGTTTGATTTTGCAGGCCCCCTATGTGTGGTATCTTGATTCAGATTGCTCCACACACATGGCCGGGAAGAAGGGACTGTTGAGGAACTACGTTGATCGGCCAGGTGGACTTGTACGCTTTGGAAACAGCAATGAAGCCAGAATTCTTGGTTATGGAGATCTTATATGCCATCGACTCACAATCAAGGAAGTCTCTTATGTCGAAGGCCTGACACACAACCTCTTATCAATAGGACAGTTCAATGACATCGCACTCCAAGTGGTATTTGAAAAGAGGACATGCAAAATTCTCAATGCTAATGGTGAAGAACTTCTCACTGGAACTCGCAAGACGAATCTATACACCTTCGACATTCGGACCATCAAATCAAAGACAAATATCTGCCTGATCTCTAAAGCAACATCAGTTCAAATAACTTATGGCATCAGCGGCTATCTCATCTTAATTTGAAGACTCTCAACAAGCTGTCAACCAACAAACTGGCCACTGGACTTCCACCACTGAAATACCAGAAGGAGCATTTGTGTTCAGCTTGCGAGAGACGGAAAATGAAAAGGCATCTCACCCTACAAAACACATAGCGTCAACTCAACATCCACTGGAGCTATTACACATCCGATCTATGAGGACCAATGCGAACAGATAGCATCAGTGGAAAGCGATATATGATCGTTATTGTAGATGGCTACTCACCCTATACTTGGGCCCGCTTTTTACGGACAAAATCAGAGACAGTTGAACACATTCCAAATCTCATCAGGACAATGCAGAACTTGCTACAGCGCAGTGTTAAAATAATTCGATCTGACAATGGAACAGAATTCAAGAATCACCAGCTCAGTGAATTCTACGAATCTCTAGGGATTACTCAACAATTCTCCGCAGTCCACACTCCTCAACAGAATGGGGTTATAAAAAGACGAAAGTGGACGCTCGTAGAAGCTGCCAAACAATGCTCATAAAATCCTCACTACCTCATTTTCTTTGGGCAGAAGCAATGAACACTGCTTGCTATACTTAGAATCGAACAAACATCCATCTAAGATTTTGAAAGACGCCTTATGAACTAATAAATAAAAGATCACCCAATATTGCTCACTTAAGGATTTTTGGATGCAAATGCTTCGTTGCCAACGACCGAGAAGACAAATCTAAGCTAGATCCAAAGGGTACAAAAGGAATTTCCACGGGCTACTCTGTGCAATCTAAGGCGTATAGGGTATATCTTCGTGAAAGAAGAATGATAACTTTCGATGAAGGCCTAGAAATTTATAGTAGCTCAGGACTTGAACCAACATCAGTAGATTCTACTCAAAGACGTCTGGGATTCGAAGAGCCCTCGAGTGGTGCTTCAGTACACTATCGTTCAGAACCAGGTACTGACAAAGGAAAGTTGGATACGACAAACAACAAGCAGCTGAAGACACAAGAAACAATAGACCAACGTGTTTCAGCCAACAAACTCAAGAGGAAATGGATCTGGACCAACTCTTTGAACATATGTACTTCTCTATCAACAGAGACAAACCAATCATCGATCCTTTTCCTGCCACAGAACCAAGTCCTAGTCCATCAACTTTTGCATCCGCACCCATTCCTGAACAAACAGTTCCACCCTCAGACACAGATACTCGGTCCCTGCAACATCGAAGATAACTCACCGACTTCCGCTTGCAACACTGCTGCCTCTGAGATCGAGTACCCACTTAATGAGGGATCAGAAATGGATGAAGCTACTTTACCGCACGAAAGAAATGGATTAGAAGTCATCCTACAGATCAAATAATATGAGATCCCACCACAGGAATTAAGACTAGAGGTTCGATATCAAATGAGTATAATTTTACTTGTTTCTTGAGCCAAATAGAACCTTCAAGAATAATAGACGCACTACGTGACTCGAACTGGATAGACGCTATGCAAGAAGAAATCAATCAGTTTGAGCGTCTCAAGGTATGGAACTTAGTCCCTTGTCCCAAAGGCAAGACAGTGATTGGAACAAAATGGGTAAAAATAAGAAAGATGTGGATGGTGTGGTAATCCGTAACAAGGCTAGACTCGTAGCTAAGGGGTACAATCAGCAAGAAGGAATTGACTACGATGAAACTTTCGCCCCTGTAGCAAGAATTGAAGCGATCAGATTATTCCTAGCATATGCAGCACACAAAGATTTTACCGTCTACAAATGGATGTAAAGACCGCCTTCTTGAATGGGATTTTGAAGGAAGAAGTGTATGTCTCACAGCCTGACGGATTCCTCAATACAGAACATCCGGACTTCGTATACAAACTTGACAAAGCACTATATTGGCTAAAGCAAGCTCCAAGAGCCTGCTACGAGGTTTTATCCAACTTCCTTATCAACTCAGGCTTCACTAAAGGAAAAATTGATACCACACTGTTCGTCAAGAAAGATGGTTCCGATATCATGCTTGTGCAGATCTACGTGGATGACATCATCTTTGGCTCTACCAACCTGAAACTCTGTGTCGAATTCAGCACTTTGGTGAAGTCACAGTTTGAAATGAGTATGATAGGAGAAATGTCTTTCTTCCTCAGACTGCAAATCCAATTGGATTTTTGTAATAAAGTGTCATAAACTATCTTCAGCTTGCTTTCCCTCTATTTATAGTCGAGGTTTGAAGTTGTAGCGGTTGTGAGATAGATCTGTGTACCGGACAGTGATTTAATGACTTTACCCAAAATGGGTCTGTCCAGTCTTCGTTGCAGTTCGCGTTGTGCCATTTAGTTTTATTCCTTATTAAGTTTGGCTTTACTTCGACTTGTCTTTCTCTAGCAGCCTTGAATTAATTTCTTGTCAGAAGTCCTTAGCTTGCCGTCCTCCAACATATTTAAATCTTTGCCCAGCGTGGCACTTCCGGTATCAGGCATTCCGGTCTTCAGTGAGCTTCGGGTTGCGATCTTGATCCCAGTCTCTGGTAGCGCTGATGATTGCTAACTGGTATCCGGTTTTACCTAAGTCTAACCGGTTTACTTTATTAAGTTCGGTTCAATCACCAAAACTGTTAATCTGAATATTAAATTCAGGATTTCTAACATACACTATATTAAAGTCAAACTAACTGTTACGGATCAATTATGACGAAGCTCCAATAATAAATATGGCCATTGCTTATCGGCTTTTGAAGGGAAGTAGAGCTGTCAAACGGGCCCGTGGGCCACCCGCCCCTCCCCGCCAAGGTGGCGGGGCTGTAAATTTTTAGGCCCGTCTGAGGGCGGACTTGAGCGGGCATGCCCGCAAGGGCCGCGGGCTTTGGCAGTACGGGCCCGGAGAGCCGCAGGCAGGCCCGCCCAGCAATAAAATATTATATAATTATTTTAAATAATAAGATTTATAAATAAATTATAATGATTTTTTGGTACTTAATAACATAAATAAATTAATATGTAAAATTTTATTAAATGAGATATATTTTCCAACCTGAATTCTTCATTTTTTTATTCTTTCTATTTTTATATTATTTTTCCAATTTTTTATTATTTTTTTCTTACTTTTTCCAATTTTTTATTATTTTGACTTATTTTTTTTTTTGAAAAAACTGGCGGGCGGGCTTTCATTTTCCACGCTCTCCAGTAGTAGGCAGGCTTGCCCGCGCCCGCTCCCGCCGGTGGTGGGCTTTGGCAGGCTACGGGCCGGCCCGCCCCGCAGGCCCGTTTTGATAGTACTAAAAGGAAGTTCACGATCAACATTATAATGCACGCAAAATGAAAGAAACAAAAGGACGAAACGGACTTGAGCGTCGATACATTGCATTTTCGCGGACGATACGCATGTTAGGATTAGATATACATATGAAAACCTTCGCATTCGTCCAAATGTTAAAAAGTAATCGAAGAATTTAAGAGGAAGATTTAACTTAATCTCGGTGTATAAGCACTCATCAATGCTTACAATGAATCGAATAATGCATGCAAAGACCTTAACTTTTAAGGGTTTCTTTTCAAATAAAATTAAGATCTCGCTGGCCCTAAACACAAAAATTAGCCGAACCCAGTGAAACTTTTAGCCGTTTAAGCATAAAATTCGGGTTTTGAAGCATCATCATCTTCTTCAACGGATCTTCGATGGAAATATACAGACAATAAACACGTAAGAAGTCCAAAAGTCAAACAACTACACACAAACCCAAACAGTTGTAGGTAAAAATCCGAGCGAGCCGATATGACCATTTCTCGGCTGCTACGGCGAGTATCTACATTGTGTTCAATAATTAGATTTATTAGATTATAACAACATATTGCACTTCATGTAGAATTGCTCAAGAAGGCTCCAAATGAAGAATATCAAAATACTGCTTCTCCAAAGTATCTACAAGACTTAGTGCAACAAAATATCATGAACAAAACAAATAGAACACTGTATCAGTTTCACGACAATCCAGTTGCAGTTGCAGGCGTAGACTTTCAAATTAAGGACGAAAGTAAAAGTAGCTATACTTAGCATAAGGATAACGATGTATTACATCAACACGCCACACCAGAATTATTAATTAAAACACGTGTCGTCGTCAGGCATGAGGGGTATTGCATGTGTAGTAATCCGTTGTTGATCAAACGAACAATTATTTTATATTATAATAATAAATTTATGTTACTGCACGAATTCTCGGTGAAGGATCTTTTTCTAGCTTTACATGTTTTCTTTAGTCTTGCGGTTATCATCATCACGAAACACAATCGCTACGAAATCAACAAGCCAAAACATAGAAAATTTGCTATCCTCAAAGGGTCACGATCAAGGTAAAGCGAAGCCTTGATTGTTGTGGATGATTATCATCGTGTACTATTCAAGTTTAGATTGAATCCTCTGTTCCAGATTGGTGTTCCAATTTGGTGTTCCACCAACCAAATTGCGACAAGTGTACAGTTGGTCAACTCAGTTTAACACTTGTCGGGAAATGGTTGGTGGAACACAAAGGTGGAACACTATTGTGGCACAAACGATCCGAAACCACTCAAGTTGTTCATAAAAAAAAGGATTGACATTCACATTAATATCGCGTTCATTTAGGAAGAAGTTAGGCGTTGTGGTGTTGGGTTTTAAGCCCAAATAGGCCTTGGGCCCAAGTGTGGGTAACTAGCCCACTAAGAGAAGAGCTAAACAATTTTATTAAATCGAGGAGACGTCGGTCGCTGAAACGAGAAATCTTTGAACGATAACGAATCTACGTTTCGAGACGAATCTAACGAATATTAATTTGCTCAAAACCGATATCGGGTGAATGAGAATTTAATTAGGCCGAATAAAATAACAATAAAAAATAAAAAAAAATAAAAAAATGAAAACAAATAAATAAATAATGATGACGCGGCAGGCTGATGACGTGTCACTGACGCGGATTGATCTGGCGCTGACTGGGCCTGCTGATGTGGCTGATTGAAGGGGTATTGGGTATCAGTCCAAGAGTTGTGACTATTCTTAGATTGACCCCTGGCCAAAGGTTGTGTCTATTTACAGATTCGGCCCAGTCAAAAGAGGTCAACAGAAAAGTTGCAACTCTTCACGTCCTGCAGCTTTTCAGAAGCTATAAATAGGTCCCCTGGCAGATTGGAAATTCATTCAATTCACTCCCAGCATTTTAGAATAAGTTGACAGCATCTCCTTTATTAGTAATAAAGCAAGAAAGACTCGAGTCTTTAGTGGATTCGCCCGATAATTTCGTTACGGTATGTGACGTTTTGAAATTCCTAAAGTCGTTGTATCTTCGGGACGTATTGCGACAACCCGAGGCACTGAAATACGGGGCAATAACGTCTTACGGAAAGCGTACGATGTACGTGCCTCGACTTCGACGTAGTAAGCCGAAACTCTGTCCGAGTTTTACGAGCGCCACCGACCAGACGCCAACACCGGAACCAACAATCGTAAGACGTTATTCTGTCTGATCGATGGCGACAATAGCAAATATCCCCACCGCCGTACCGCTTAGGGTAGCAACCACGCCGAAAGGCCGGCGAAATTCAACGGGGCAGACTTCAAGAGATGGCAACAATAGATGTTGTTTTATCTCACGACTCTAAACCTGGTGCGCTTTCTGAAAGAGCTCCCGCCCCAGGTGAACGCCAACGACGCTACTGACGAGGCCGTACCTGAAGAGGACGCACAACAACAGGCGGCGTTGGACGCGTGGAATCACAAAAACATTTTGAACGCCCTAGACGACTCCCTATACCACGTCTACGCAGTGGCCAAGACTGCTAAAGAGTTGTGGGACTCGTTAGATAAGAAATAGAAGACCGATGATGCTGGACTGAAAAAGTTCATAGTCGGCAGATTCTTGGACTATAAGATGACCGACTCCAAACCAGTGTTGGACCAGGTCTGTGATCTGCAACTGATAATCAACGATATACACGCGGAGAATATGCAGATCAGCGAATCCTTCCAGGTAGCTGCTATAATAGAGAAGTTGTCGCCCCTGTGGAAGGACTTCAAGAACTACCTCAAGCACAAGCGTAAGGAAATGGGGCTTGAGGACCTGATCGTAAGGCTTCGAATCGAAGAAGATAATCGAAGAATCGAGGCCAAGAACAAAAGGGGTAGTGTCGAGGTACGTGCGAACCTGGCCGAATCTAACACCGGCAAAAAGCGCAAGAGGCCTAATACGACGCAGCAAAAGCCGAACAAAATTAGGGGCAACTGCTACAACTGCGACAAACCTGGGCATATGGCCAAGGACTGTCGGCTGAAGAAAAAGAGCAAAAAGAACCAAGCTCACTTGACCGACGCAAGGGCGGGGACAAATCTGACAGCGATGGACCTAGCCGCCGTCGTATACGAGGCCAACGTGGTGGATAATCCTAGGTCGTGGTATATCGACTCTGGAGCGACTCGCCACATCTGCTCTGATAAGGAGATGTTTTCAACCTACATCCCTATCTCAAGCAGGAAGCTGTTTATGGGCAACGCAGTCATCCCTGACATCGTCGGATTAGGGAGGGTAGTGCTGAAGATGACCTCGGGCAAGGAACTCACTCTTGTGGACGTGCTACATGTTCCAGACATCCGCAAGAACTTGGTGTCCGGCTCCCTGTTGAGCAAAGCCGGATTTAGACAGGTGTTTGAGAGTGACAAATATGTACTGACCAAAAACGGTCATTTCATAGGGAATGGCTACCTCGAGAAGGGGCTCTTTATGATGAATGTAATGCCTGTAATACGCGAGATTGAGCTCGCTAATAATAATAAAGAAAACTCATCTTACTTGGTTGAGTGTTCCAATTTATGGCATCATAGATTAGGACATGTGGGTTTAAATAAAATAAAAAAGTTAATAAGTTTAAACCTGCTTCCAGAAATGGAAGCCGACTCACAACAAAAATATGAAGTCTGTGTCGAGGAAAAAATGGCCAAGGCACCGTTCTTCTCTGTTGAGAGAAGTAGTGCGCCTCTAGAATTGATCCATACTGATATATGTGATCTGAAGTTCGTGCAGACTAGAGGTGGAAAAAAGTACTTTATTACTTTTATTGATGATTGCACGAGATTCTGCTACGTATATTTGTTAAGTGGCAAGGACGAGGCTCTTGATGCCTTCAAAAGATATAAGAGTGAAGATGAGAATCAACTAAACTCAAGAATTAAAATAATTCGAAGTGATAGAGGAGGAGAATATGTGGCGCCGTTCGAAGAATTTTGCCAAGAGCACGACATTATTCATCAAATAACTGCACCTTATTCACCCCAGTCAAATGGAGTTGCTGAACGCAAAAATAGGTCTCTTAAGGAGATGATGAATGCTATGTTGATCAGTTCTGGGCAACCTCAGAACTTGTGGGGGGGAAGCAATCCTCTCGGCAAACCGCATTCTAAATATGGTGCCACACAAAAAGAAAGAAAAGACTCCATACGAACTACGGAAAGGTAGGGCTCCGTCCTACAATTACCTGAAAGTGTGGGGGTGCCTAGCAAAGGTCGAAGTACCTAAACCTAAACAGGTTAAGATAGGACCCAAGACTGTTGATTGCATTTTCATGGGATATGCTAATAACAGTAGTGCATATAGATTTCTAGTCCCCAAATCAGAAAACCCTGAAATGAACACAGTGATGATATTTGAATCGAGGAATGCAGTATTCTTCGAGAATACTTTTCCAAATACGGAAAAGAAAGAAATAACCTATAGTAAGCGAACTTACGATGCCGTCGAGAGTTCACCTCAAGAAAACGAGGAACCACGGCAAAGCAAACGTAAAAAGGTGGCCAAATCATTTGGGCCTGATTTGCTAACGTATATGTTAGATGATGAACCCCGGACTTTGCAAGCGGCATTGTCTAGTCCAGAAGCTCCGTTCTGGAAAGAAGCTGTGAATAGCGAGATTGAGTCCATAATGCAAAACCATACGTGGGAGCTGGTAGATCTCCCAAAAGGGTGCAAGCCTTTAGGATGAAAATGGGTCCTTAAAAGGAAGCTTAAGACAGATGGATCAATCGAAAAATATAAAGCTCGTTTAGTAGCTAAAGGGTTTAACCAAAAGGAGGGGTACGATTTCTTCGATACCTACTCACCCGTGACAAGAATTACATCTATACGGGTCTTGATCGTTATAGCAGCATTGTATGACCTCGATATACACCAGATGGACGTGAAAACGGTCTTTCTAAATTGGGAACTCGAGGAATAAATATACATGAGGCAGCCCAGAAGGGTTTATCGCACCCGGGCAGGAAAATAAAGTGTGCCGACTCGTGAAGTCACTTAATGGGCTTAAGCAAGCGCCAAAACAGTGGCACGAGAAGTTCGACATGACGATTGTGTCGAATGTGTTTAAGATTAATGAGTGTGATAAATGCGTTTATATAAAATGCACCCCCGATGAGTTTGTGATTGTCTTTCTTTACGTAGACGACATGTTAATCATGGGAAGCAGTCACAGAATAATCATGAATACAAAGAATATGCTGAAAAATTATTTCAGTATGAAGGATATGGGCTTGGCTGACGTCATTTTGGGAATAAATGTCTCTAAGACGTCCGAAGGAATTATGATTACACAATCTCACTATGTTGAGAGCGTGTTAAAGAAATTTAACGCCTTCGATGATCCTCCGGCTAAGACACCTGTGGACACTAATGTACACTTAGCCAAAAATAGAGGAGAGCCCGTATCACAACTCGAATACGTTCGTGATTGGCAGTCTGATGTATTTGTCTAGCTGCACTCGACCTGACATAGTGTACTCAATTAGTAAACTAAGCAGGTTTACGAGTAACCCGGGTAGTAGCCACTGGGTAGCACTAAGAAGAGTGTTAAGATATCTAAAGCACACGATTAATCACGGCATACTATACTCGAGATATCTCGCGGTACTAGGAGGGTATTGCGATGTGAATTGGATATATGATAGTAAAGACTCCAAATCCACGAGTGGTTATATATTTACCATCGGTGGAGGAGCAATTTCTTGGAAGTCCTCCAAACAAACGTGCATAGCTCGATCCACGATGGAGTCGGAGTTCATCGCACTAGATAAAGGCGGCGAAGAAGCAGAATGGCTTCGAAACTTTCTGGAGGATATTCCATGTTGGAGTAAACCTGTGCCAGCAATTATGATTCACTGCGATAGCATGGCGGCTATCGGCAGGGCACAGAACTGTATGTATAACGGTAAGTCTCGGCACATTCGTCGGAGACATAACACCGTAAGACAGCTTATCTCTAGCGGAATAATTTCCACCGACTATGTAAAGTCAAAGGAAAATATTGCGGATCCGCTCACAAAAGGCATAGCTAGAGATCAGTTAGAAAACGCAGTTAGGGGAATGGGACTAAAAATCCACACACCAAAGAACGAAAACAGTGGTAACTCAACCTCGATGAGTGGAGATCCCACAAACTTGGTTCAATGAGACAACTAATGGGCTAGAGTCAGCATGCATTGCATTTGCATTAATTTCTATTCATGTGGGGGATTGTTCGGTTTTAAGCCCAAATGGGCCTTGGGCCCAAGTGTGGGTAATTAGCCCACTAAGAGAAGAGCTAAACGATTTTATTAAATCGAAAAGACGTTGGTCGCTGAAACGAGAAATCGTTGAAAGATTACGGTTCTACGTTTCGAGACGAATCTAACGAATATTAATTTGCTCAAAACCGATATCGGGTGAATGAGAAATTAACTAGTAAAGCCAGCCGAAATAAAATAACAATAAAAAATAAAAAAAATAAAAAAATGAAAAAATAAATAAATAAATAAATGATGACGGGGCAGGCTGATCCTGACGCGGACTGACGTGGCGCTGATCTGGCGCTGACTAGGCCTGCTGATGTGGCTGATAGAAGGGGTATTGGGTATCAGTCCAAGAGTTGTGACTATTCTCAGATTGACCCCTGGCCAAAGGTTGTGTCTATTTACAGATTCGGTCCAGTCAAAAGAGGTCAACAGAAAAGTTGCAACTTTTCACGAATTGACCCCTGCAGCTTTTCAGAAGCTATAAATAGGTCCCCTGGCCGATGAGAAATTCATTCAATTCACTCCCATCATTTTAGAATAAGTTGACATCTCCCTTATTAGTAATAAAGCAAGAAAGGCTCGAGTCTTTAGTAGATTCGCCCGATAATTTTGTTACGGTATGCGACGTTTCGAAATTCCTGAAGTCGTTGTATCTTCGGGACATATTGCGACAACCGAGGCACTGAAATACGGGGCAATAACGTCTTACGGAAAGCGTACGACGTACGTGCCCCAACTTCGACGTAGTAAGCCGAAACTCTGTCCGAGTTTTACGAGCGCCACCGACCAGACGCCAACACCGGCCGGGTTGAGATTTTTCGGACCCGTACCCGTCCCATTACCCGAATAGAAAAAAAACCTGATTCATTAGGGGCGGGTCAGACCCGCCCCATTGCCATCCCTACTCACATTAAAATAATTTTTCTCACAATAACCATGATATATAATAGGAAAATATTCCTCAAAAAAAATATTTTCCTCACAATTACTATGATATATAATGCCAAAATATTCCTCACATTAAAAACATTTTTCCTCACAATTACTATTATATATACTACGAAAATATTCCTCACGTTAAACATATTTTTCCTCATAATTACCATGATTTATAATACAAAAATATTCCTCACATTTCTAATGACAAAAATTATCATATACTCTAATACATATTATTGGTTGATGACAGCTTCTCTTTTGTTTTATGTGAGGATTTTTTTGTCACATAAAAATTTATTTTTATTAGGAAATTTGTAACTATATGGGATGATTTTATCTATCACATTAATGTTTAGCTTTTGTGAGGAAATATATTATTATTATGTGATGAAAAAACAGTTTCCTCACATATTATATATTAACTTATGAGGAAAAAAAAATTTCACCACATTATATAATAGTTATTGTGAGAAAAAATTATTTCCTCATATAATCTAATTTTATGTTGTTGACCTTTTTTGGTCCGTATATGTTAGAGAGTTTTGATGAATGATGTAATTGTAATGACATTAGGTCTATAAAATAAGCAATTCGATTTGGGACAAATAAAATGTCTAAGTTCATGATAATATTCAACCATGCTTTGTTTATGAGCTATAAATCGATTAAGTGTTGAATAGTTGAATTGCGTGTGATTCTGTGATGATTTGATGGAACTAGGTGATCGCACGTTATAGACATTCCATGAGATAGGATATATCGTTCTGTGCTATATATGGAAATAATGCATGAGATATCCTACTGAGCTATATATGGAAAATATGCTGTTTATATAAGGAAAGTGATATATCCGTTGATACTAGTTTATTCCTGGACGAAAATCATATGTATGATCCTTGCTTGCTTTGCACTGAATTAAATGCGATATATTGAATTGATATCTTTCCTTATGCTGATTAGAATATTATAATTAGGAAAGATTCGATTTGATTAACCTTATGGATAAGGTGCTCTTATATGGTATGTGCTATAACGGGTGTGATCTCTGAAATAAGGAAAGTTCTGCCATGTTATGATAAATCGAATTAAGTATGCTCCGATCTGATTTGTGTGCTAAACATGGTAAATATATTGATTAAATGCTATGATTTGTACATGGAAAACGTGCTGATGTATAACTATCTTGTGTGCCATACTTGGAAAGTAAATCTGGATTGACTCGTTACTAGAAACTGATAGCAGGGAATCACTTATGGAAAGTCCTGAAATGGAAATAATATGCGAAATGGTTGAATGAGCTTGAGAAAGAAATTGAGCCTTTATATGGAAAATAATTATGCTTTAAATGTGCTATATGACCGTTGTGATGATTTGTTAAGAGCATGATTTATATGGTATGATTGACTCGAAAATTGCATGGAAACTATGCTTGATTTGGTAATTATTGTTTGATATGATTTTCCATGTGAAGTGCTATTTGAAAAGGATTATATATGAGCTGCACTTCAGATTTTCGAAGCAAACTAAGAATTTGCGAACCTACGAATATAAGCGTCTTGAGCAGAAACAGTTACTGAGAGATTCCTGAGCCTTCCACTTGTGATAGCTTTCTGCCCTACTGAGCTCTAACTTGCGTATCCATCACTGAGCGAGTGATTAATCCTGTTATTCCATCCTCCCTTCCATATATTCTGTCTTCGGACGTGTTGTCTTCGGACGTGAGCAATACCAAGGAGGCAAGGTCGACGTTTACGCACACGTGAAGGGAAGGACAAGTCCGGGGGCCCTTCGGTAGCGAGCTGTGTCTGTCGGGATCAAGGAGATTCCGAGGAACGAAACTCGGCGTGTGGTAACCTAGTAGTGGCTAGTGTTCGACTTGTTTCGGTTGTGTATTGGGCTAACCAATCAGTTTTGTATCCAGCTACGGTGCATTATAGTGATTGGTTAAACTCTTGGGGAGCAAACCCCAAGGAGAGGAGTAAACCCCAGTTGGGGATATAACCTCTATAAAAATCTTGTCTCGCATTTACTTTTCGGTTATTTCTTTATCACAGTGAGACAGACCCGAAACACATCCGACGAACTAGGATATATCAGGCATACACGTTACAAGCATCAATAGGCATATCCAAGTCACTACACTTAGAATTTGTGAAAAGATGCAAAAATTTCTATAGGCCTAATTCACCCCCCCTCTTAGGCACATTTATATCTTCATTTGGTATCAGAGCGGGTTACTCAAACGACGGGCCTAACAAGCCCGAGTTAAAGATCTAATGGCTTCTTCGAGTTTTGATGTTTTTGCAGAGGGACAATCCCATTCCAGGCCACCACTCTTCGACGGGACAAACTACGCCATCTGGAAAAATCACATGAAGGAATTCCTGATCGCTACAGACTACAACCTATGGGATATCATCGCAGCAGGACCTTACATTCCCAAAAACGAAGATGGAACTCCAAAGAAAGGCCCTGATTACAATATAGCAGACAAGCGAGGAATCTCCCTAAATGCCAAAGCAAAGAACATGATAGCTTGCGCGCTCACAAGAGAAGAGTACAATCGTGTGAGCTCATGCGAATCTGCCAAAAATATGTGGGACATGCTTCAAGTCACACATGAAGGAACCACTCGAGTTGTGCAAGAAAGGATAGCCCTCTTAACTCACCAATACGAGCTGTTCAAGATGGAGGACAACGAGACCATAAGCCACATGTATGCCAGATTCATGAACATCATTAATCAAATGTTCTCTTTGGGAAAGAAAATAGAAGATGGTGAGAAGGTGCGAAAAATCCTGAGATCTCTTCCTAGAGAATGGAATCCCAAAGTGACTGCCATCTACGAAGCAAAGGACTTGGACGAACTTTCAGTGTCAGAACTGATCGGATCTCTGGCCACCTACGAGATGACTCAGATCTCCATCAAGGAAAAACCACCGGTCCGAAATCAACCAAACATCGCCTTCAACACTGAACAAGACAACGATTCTGAGGGCGAAGAAGAAGAAACTGAGGAAGACCTGCTGGAACAGATCGCCATGCGAACCAGGAAATTCGATAAATTTCGGCTAAGAAGAAAATTCAAGGGAAACTCCAAGTTCCAACTTAGGAACAAGGGAATATCATCATCCGGGAACAATGTGCAGAAATGCTTCAAGTGTAACAAGCCAGGCCACTTCGCCTCAAACTGCCCGATGGAAAATGGTGACAAAAAGATAATGAAGCAGAAGGCCATGGTCACGAACTGGGAAGAGGCCGGAAGCGAAGAGGAGGAAGATCTCGCCTACATGGCCGCGGATGATGATCAGGTATCGGATTCATCCACTATTAAGAAAATATTATTTCTGAATGAATTATATGCTAGGCAAGATGAATCTCATGATAACGCTTCCTCACTCCTTGAAGTAGATGAAAAAGAATAGATGTTCGAAATAATTCAAAATGCAGAAAGAAGGATTAAGTCACTCAATTCACAAGTAAAGGGTCTAATTAGGCAGCGAGATGAAGTAGCTAGAGAGAATCATCAAACGGATCTAGAAAATGAGCGCCTGAGAGCCGAGCTAGAGACTCTTAAGAAAGAAAAAGCTTTGTGTAATTGCGAGAGGTTTAGGAAGCAAAAGAATATATCTAGAGACATGTCCGCTCTTAAGGATTTCTTAGAAGAAAAATCTCGTACTAATGTTAGACTTCTTGAAGGACAACAAAATCTTGATATGTTACTTAATATTCCTGCACATATCGGGAAAACAGGAATAGCTTATTCCACGACACATGAACACGCTGCACCTCCACAAAATGTTAGGAAACCTAAATGTTTTTCATGTGGTCGTCTTGGTCATTATGCTAACCATTGTTTCTTGAAGAAAGCTGATAAATCTAGATATGTCTGGAGACCTAAGAAAGTTCCTGAAGTATCTAACTCTGGCCAGCCTGTGTCTGAGAGATCACAGCCTGTGATACATCATATACCACGTGTTAACAGGAATTATTTTGCTGCTAACCATTTAGGACCCAATCAAAATTGGGCACCTCAGAAAAGAACTGATTCATGCAGGTACAAAGAAGAAATTCCAGTAAGAAGAACAAGTGGTACCTCGACAGTGGGTGTTCCCACCATATAACAGGTGATATCAGTAAGTTTGTGTCGGTGAAAGCGTATGATGGAGGATATGTCTCCTACGCCGACAACACAAAAGCTAAGGTTATAGGAGTTGGAACTGTCGGTAACACTTTACATACTACTATAGATGACGTATGGTTAGTTAAGAATCTAGAACATAATCTCATTAGTATTAGTCAACTATGTGATAAAGGTCATACGGTCACGTTTGAAAACGATAAGTGCGTTGTTAGAAATGAAAATAAGGTATTGTTTAGTGCATCTAGGGATAGAAATATTTACTGTATTACTCTGGATGATATTACTGACCAGAATGTCAAGTGTTTAGCAGTGACATAGGATAACACCTAGTTATGGCACAGACGCTTAGGACATGCCAATATGGAACTACTGTCTCACCTGACGAGTAATGCACTGGTACGAGGTATTCCCGACATAAAGTTCGTCAAGGAAAAAACATGCAAGGAATGCCAAATGGGCAAGCAGACCAAGACATCGTTCAAAGCAAAGAATGTGATATCCACAACCAGACCTCTGGAACTGCTACATCTCGACCTTTTTGGTCCTGTTCAGACGATGTCTCTGCGAGGTAAAAGATATGCCTTTGTCATCGTTGATGATTACTCCAGGTATACATGGGTGATATTCCTTGCACATAAGAATGAGGCATTAGATAACTTTGCATCGCTAGTAAAGAGACTTGAAAATGAAAAAGAAACGAACTTATGTAGGATACGAAGTGATAACGGGCTGGAATTTGATAGTAAGTCGTTTGCATCATTCTGTGATCAGTATGGATATAGTCATAACTTCTCTGCCCCTATAACTCCCCAACAGAATGGCGTAGTTGAACGTAAAAACAGGGTACTACAGGCAATGGCTAGATCTATGTTACATGAGTATGATATTCCTAAACAGTTCTGGGCAGAAGCTGTTAGCACAGCCTGTTATGTGTCAAATCGCGTGTTCCTTAGGCCGATATTAAAGAAAACATCTTATGAAATTTGGCATGGTAGAACTCCAAATATAGGTTATTTTCGTGTGTTTGGATGTAAATGTTTTATATTGAATGATAGAGATAAGAGAGGAAAATTTGACTCTAAGGTAGATGAAGGGATATTCCATGGTTACAGCCTTCAGTCTAAGGCATATCGTGTTTACAATAAGAGGAAACAGACTGTCCAGGAATCTATACATGTTACTTTCGATGAGATACCTAAAGCAGATGCTACTGATGAGGAAGGTATAGATTTTCCGTGTGCAGAATTGCAGGAAACTAAAGACAGTGAGGAAGATATTCCCAAAGACGAAAATATTGAGACACTGGAACCAGAAGCTGATAAGCTGCAACCTAGAAAATGGAAACACGCTTCCAGTCATCCAACAGATCAAGTAATAGGAAATATCAGATCTGGAATCAAAACTCGAGCAACTACACGAAACCAAGATACTGAGGAATCTCATGATGTACTGCTCTCAATGATGGAACCAAAGACAGTTCATGAAGCTCTGGAAGATATATCTTGGGTCTCTGCCATGGAAGATGAGTTATCTCAGTTCGAAAAGAGCCAAGTGTGGACACTCGTAGAGAGACCGGAAGAAAAATCCATCATAGGAACCAAATGGGTCTTCCGCAACAAACTCGACGAACATGGTAATGTCACAAGAAACAAAGCGAGGTTAGTTGCAAAAGGTTATTCCCAGGATGAAGGTATTGATTTCGATGAAACTTTTGCTCCGGTAGCTAGATTAGAATCTATACGTGTCTTACTTGCATATGCATGTTTTAAACGTTTTAAACTTTTTCAAATGGACGTAAAAAGTGCATTTTTAAATGGTTTTATAAATGAGGAAGTTTATGTAGAACAACCACCGGGCTTTGCTAGGGAAGATTTTCCAAATCATGTTTTTAAATTAAATAAAGCATTATATGGTTTGAAGCAGGCTCCTAGGGCATGGTATGAAAGGCTAAGTATGTTTCTGATTGACATAGGATTTTCGACTGGAACTATTGATAACACGCTGTTTATTAAGTATGAAGGTGATCACATGATACTGGTCCAAATTTACGTTGATGATATCATATTTGGAAGTACTAATATCCTTCTCTGCGAGGAATTTTCTAAGTCTATGCAGAAGGAATTTGAGATGAGCTTAATGGGTGAGCTGAACTACTTCCTCGGGTTGCAAATAAAGCAGCTTGACAATGGAACCTTCGTATCCCAGACGAAATACAGCAGGGAATTACTGACTAAATTCGGGATGAGTGATTCCAAAGCGATTTCCACCCCTATGCATCAGACCACAAAAATAGACACTGATGAATCAGGTACACCTGTTGATCAAACACAATATCGAGGTATGATCGGAAGCCTTCTTTACTTAACTGCTAGTCGCCCTGATATCATGTTTGCTGTTGGTATGTGTTCGAGATATCAGTCTAACCCTAGGGAATCCCACTTGACAGCAGTTAAGCGTATACTTAGATATATCAAGGGTACTGTCAATTTTGGTCTGTGGTACTCTCATACGGATGAATTCCCATTAATGGGATATTCCGATGCCGACTATGCCGGCTGTAGGGAAGATAGGAAAAGTACTAGCGAAACTTGCCAATTACTTGGAAATTCCCTGGTAACTTGGTCTAGTAGAAAGCAAAATGCTGTCGCCCTCTCCACAACCGAAGCTGAATATATGGCCTTAGGAAATTGTTGTCAACACGTTCTTTGGATGAAACAAACCCTTAGTGATTTTGGGTTAGGATATGACAAAATTCCTATTCTGTGTGATAACACTAGTGCCATTAGCATTACTAAGAATCCCGTGCATCATTCTCGTACTAAGCATATAGAGGCTAAACATCATTTCATGCGAGACCATGTTCAGAAGGGGAATATCGGTGTGGAATTCGTAGGAACAAATGATCAGCTTGCTGATATCTTCACGAAACCCCCAATTGAGGCAAGATTCTGCGACATCCGTGATCGGTTGGGAATCATCGAGCTAAATAAGGTTAGTAAATCTGCCTAATTATGCTATTTGCTCTAGATCATTCTATTTTAGGTAGAAATTCGTAGTTATCTTAATCTAGGACATTCTTTCGGCCGTCGACTATTTTCGGATCTTATTGTCCTTATCATTAAGTGTCACTTTAGTATTTTAGGAAAAGATTCATAGTGAATTCCAGCATAAGGTTGTTCTTTTAGTCACCAATGCTATTTTAGGAATCTTGAATCTCCAAATCTCACCTTAGGATGTGACTGCGACATTTTAGGAAGAACTTCATAGAGATATCATTCCAGCCGCGCAGTAATTTTTGGAATTTCGGATCCTTTAGATCTTATCTTAAAGTGTGATTATATTAGGAAGAAATTCGTAATTATCCTACCTTGAGATTTCTTTTTCAGCCGATAAATTATTTTAGGAATGTCTGATTTTCTGGATCTATTCTTAAAATGTGATTAAGTTATATTAGGAAGATATTCGTAAATCTCTTTTCAGCCGCTAAGTTATTTCAGGAAATTTGGATCCTTCTTATTCAGCCCTAATCAATCTTTTCCTTATTTATGAGATCCCGTCCATTCACTCTGACCTGGAGCACTGATTGACAGTTTTCACTTTTCTTTTTGAAATCCAAAATTCGGTTTGAAAATCATATCTTCTTAATTCTATTTACGCCAAGTTTATCCTATCTCATCTTTGGAAAACTATATGTCTTGGATAATTGCCCATTTTTTAAATGAGATCACTCGATACTTCTTCCTTCCTTACCTCAAAATTTGAACTTCACGGTTTCTCTTCTTGAAAATCATCTAAGTTATACTCCAGCTTTTAAGTGTTCTGATCAGATCACAGGGGGCTGAACAAGTCTGTTATATCTGCCAGATCTAATGTGATTCCAGCTTTGAGAACGTTTTCTGATAAGTTATTCCTTCCTTCCTTCTCATTCTTCTTAGTTATTTTACGCTAAGTTTTCAGCCTTAAAGCTTAGTATATCCCTTTTTGATGCTGAAGGGGGAGAAATCTGAGTAATTAATGATATAAGGGATCTAAGAAATGTCCTTGATATTCGAAATGATTTGTGTGCGATATTCCTTTTATGCGCCTACGATATATCTTAGTGCTTGTGTGTGCTGACTGAATTTGCATGAAAAATAGCTGCACTTTTGATATATCTATATGCAAAGGGAGCATAATGGTATGTGAATTCTGACTTTTGCCTATATGATTTCTATCTATGCTCTAAGTGGAAATTTGAATTTATGCTGTGGACATTTGGAATAACCTCATATAGACAGGGGGAGCAAACCGATGTAGCTTGGTAGGATTTCTGAACATCAATAATATGTTTGCTCTGGTGCTTAAACGCCTTACATGGAATATCTGCATATGTGATATGGAATATGTGCACTCACGAATGGAATAGCTGCACTTTTGATATATCTGTGATGCCTTTATACTGCGATGCGTGATCTTATGCTCTGTTACAGTGATGCTCTGATACTTATCTGCGCTAATTAATGTTTGTGAGATTTCTTGATAAGTGATAAGTGCCTGCTGCGATGATTATCTGCTGCTTGAATCATGTTCGGAAATTGCGCACTTAGGCAGGGGGAGCACACTTACGGGTAACTTAAAATTTTGTATCCACGATATATCGTTAAGTATGACATGAGATATCTGCACTTAGACAGCGGGAGCAAATTCATTCATGATATATCTTTGCATGTCATATAGATAACTGCACTTAGGCAGGGGGAGCAAATATGTATCATATGCGATTAAGAAATATCATATGCTCTGCTTTGTGATTATGGAACACTTAGACATATGCGCTAGGACTTGCATTATCGAATATGCACTAGCACAAACACAGTAATCGGCGTCAGTTGTTTTCGATTATAAGCGTCGGTTGTTGGTAGACGCTAAACTCACCGACGCTTATAATCCAGAGAATAGGCACCGGTTGTAAACCGACGCAGAATCGCAACTATAGGCGTCGGTTGTCCAAAACAACCGACACCTATACTTAGTTATCCGCGTCGGTTGTTAGAAAAGAACCGATGCCTATAGTCGGCATGTTGGCGTCGGTTTTGTTCAACAACCGACGCTAGTCATAAAAGTAATACTATTTATCAGCGTCGGTTGTTTCAACAACCGACACAAATTTGCATTTATTTTTATATTATATATTTTTTCTTTATCCAAATAAACCTATAATCATAAATTTGGAACCAACATTTCATTCAACCATATTTCATTAATAATTTCAACCCAATAATTCAACAAAGTTATTACTATTAAAGTAATACATCGTCAAAAAGCGTTTCTATTAAAAGTAATACATCGTCAAAAAGCGTTTCACGAATCAAAACCAAACAGTAGCATTTTAGAACATTTCTTCGTCAGCATTAGTTCACGTCGATTTCGCCCGTGTCCCTGAAAGAAACGACATAATAAACAAAGATTCGAACAAGCTGCACTTCCTTGCAAGAATCACCGCGTCGATCTTACCTTTGACAAGCTAAAGGTGTTTCCTGCTCAGTTTCTTCGTTCCAATTTAGCTTAGCAACTGTTTCATCTTGCACGGGCTCGTACTTCTGTTATATATCAAAGAAACATTAAGCACAAAATCACGCACAAATAAATAAAAAGTTATAAAAGATCCAAGGAAAGGCTGGAAGATTCCTGACAAAAATGCAGTTTTTGCCATTTGTGAAACTATAAAGACAACTCTAATGGAAAGGAAAAAAGCAAAGAACCTGAGAAAATATTAATTGACTGTGCTACGAACACAAAGACGCAGTTACTAATTATTACGTGTACCTCGAGTTTCTGAACGAGTTCTTTGGGGCTAGGGGCAGATACAAAAATGTGACGCTAACGAGGATTAATGAAACCGTCATCCACAGCTTTATCGATGAAGTTGAGGAAAGAGTTGTAGTAACCATCAACGTTGAGCAAACCAACCTACACATCGTATTGTAATATACGAATGAATTACAGTAAAGGGAAAAAGACATGAAATATGGATATACTTACAGGCTTGTCATGGATGTCAAGCTGCGCCCATGTTATCACTTCTAATAGTTCCTCAAGAGTTCCATAGCCACCTGATAACATGACATGCGTAGCCATGGTTAGTTATGAGGTCAGGATTTAGATGGGTCAAAAGAAATGGCGAAAATGGATAAAGGCCAACGCTCATATTATAATACAATACCTGGCAAAGCTATGAAGCAGTCAGAATGGCGAGCCATCTCAGCTTTCCTCTGGTGCATATCAGCCACGATTCTAACTTGGCCAATTGCCTCACCAGTTTTCTGAACCATCTCAAACACATAAATGGAATTTTCAGAACCAGGAAGTTAATAACATCTGCTACCAATGTAAGGTAAACACATGAAGAGAGGTAAGAAAGGAGAGATAGACAAAACCTCTTTTCCGGCCAAACATCTAGGTAAGATCCTGCAATAATGTTGCAAAAACGTATTTCATAATCAAACAGAATAATTAATGAGAAAAAGAAATGGAAAGAGCTTTGATTAAAACCCAAGAACATGTCCATCCCCGCTATGAACAGCTTGCGCCACTAGACCCATCAGCCCAATGCTTCCGCCGCCATACACAAGGTTCAATCTTTTTGCAACCTTCATATAAAATTCCCAGTTAGTTTAAGAAAGAAAATTGAAAAGACGAGCTTGGTCGTTGATTAATTACCAGCTCCTTCCCTAGCTCGAGTGCAGCTTCTTTGTAACAATCCTTTTTACCAGAGCTGCTCCCACAGAAAACACACACAGTTATGAATCTTGATTTCCCATAATTCTCTTTCATTGTCTTGCTTGTTTTCACGGATAAGAAGCTCGGAGCAAAGGAACAAGGCCTCGTTTATGCTGCAAGGTTGCAAAGGTACCCATTCATGTGATAAATGAACAAAATAACATCCGCACGCCCACAATAAGGTTTGATATAAAAGAACGTACCCCATCAGGTAAACATGCTCAGATATAAAAAAAATCTCAAGAAATTAACCAAAAAAAAAAACAATCAATTCATTGAATTTAACATAGAACTAGATTTATAATAACCAAAACTATATTAGATTTGAGGACTAAATTGCTAATATTAAATAAATTTTAGAAATAAATATCTACGAATTCCAGAAGTTCTGTGTGTATTAGTTATATTTATAACAACAAAAACTATATTACATATTGATTTTTATTACAAATATAATGAGATTTAATATTTTGTTATTTAATTTTTATTTAGTAAGCTAATTGTTTTACTTAAAAACCGTGTATATTAATTTCCTAAATATATTTATAGTTTAAAAAATTAATATTTAATCTTTTTATTTTAATAAAAGCTTAAAGTATTAAGTTAAATAGAATTTGGACTCACAAATTCAGTAATAGGCGACCGCCTCAATAGCTCAGGCGATTTCGGGCCTAGGCGACCGCTTTTCAAGCACTGAGGAAAACAAACATTGCATGTATCTAAACTAAAATGGCATGAAGTCATTTCATAATCACGTTTTACCTAAAAACTAAAAACATTAACCAAAAGAAACTCCATCGATCACGCAAACAATATGCATGCCCAGATATAAAAAAATCACAAGAAATTAACCAAAAGAAACAATTAATTTCCATAAACACAAATGGTATTTCCACTTTATGCTATTCCTTTTTAATTATCATTTCTTTTAACTTTTTTTCCTCATAATATCCAACAATGCCAACAATGCTTCTATTCCAACAAATCGTATCCAACAATGCTTCTATTCCGTATTAATCAAAATAAAAGAGTTCCATCAGTACTACTTCAAATACATCATATGACAGAGTTTCATCCCGGAAGCACACATATAATATATTCATATTGGATCAAAATATATTTCTCAAAGAAAAACGAAAACTTTCTTTGAGAAACACAAGACCAGAGACGAGGGTATGTTTTCATGTCAAAAACTTACTTGCTTCCGTGCTGCATCAATTACATGTCATCATCAAAAAGGGGGAGAATGTTGACCTTTTTTGGTCCGTATATGTTAGAGAGTTTTGATGAACGATGTAATTGTAATGACATTAGGTCTATAAAATAAGCAATTCGATTTGGGACAAATAAAATGTCTAAGTTCATGATAATATTCAACCATGCATTGTTTATGAGCTATAAATCGATTAAGTGTTGAATAGTTGAATTGCGTGTGATTCTGTGATGATTTGATGGAACTAGGTGATCGCACGTTATAGACATTCCATGAGATAGGATATATCGTTTTGTGCTATATATGGAAATAATGCATGAGATATCCTACCGAGCTATATATGGAAAATATGCTGTTTATATAAGGAAAGTGATATATCCGTTGATACTAGTTTATTCCTGGACGAAAATCATATGTATGATCCTTGCTTGCTTTGCACTGAATTAAATGCGATATATTGAATTGATATCTTTCCTTATGCTGATTAGAATATTATAATTAGGAAAGATTCGATTTGATTAACCTTATGGATAAGGTGCTCTTATATGGTATGTGCTATAACGGGTGTGATCTCTGAAATAAGGAAAGTTCTGCCATGTTATGATAAATCGAATTAAGTATGCTCCGATCTGATTTGTGTGCTAAACATGGTAAATATATTGATTAAATGCTATGATTTGTACATGGAAAACGTGATGATGTATAACTATCTTGTGTGCCATACTTGGAAAGTAAATCTGGATTGACTCGTTACTAGAAACTGATAGCAGGGAATCACTTATGGAAAGTCCTGAAATGGAAAATATATGCGAAATGGTTGAATGAGCTTGAGAACGAAATTGAGCCTTTATATGGAAAATAATTATGCTTTAAATGTGCTATATGACGTTGTGATGATTTGTTAAGAGCATGATTTATATGGTATGATTGACTCGAAAATTACATGGAAACTATGCTTGATTTGGTAATTATTGTTTGATATGATTTTCCATGTGAAGTGCTATTTGAAAGAGATTATATATGAGCTGCACTTCAGATTTGCGAAGCAAACTAAGAATTTGCGAACCTACGAATATAAGCGTCTTGAGCAGAAACAGTTACTGAGAGATTCCTGAGCCTTCCACTTGTGATAGCTTTCTGCCCTACTGAGCTCTAACTTGCGTATCCATCACTGAGCGAGTGATTAATCCTGTTATTCCATCCTCCCTTCCATATATTCTGTCTTCGGACGTGTTGTCTTCGGACGTGAGCAATACCAAAGAGGCAAGGTCGACGTTTACGCACACGTGAAGGGAAGGACAAGTCCGGGGGCCCTTCGGTAGCGAGCTGTGTCTGTCAGGATCAAGGAGATTCCGAGGAACGAAACTCGGCGTGTGGTAACCTAGTAGTGGCTAGTGTTCGACTTGTTTCGGTTGTGTATTGGGCTAACCAATCAGTTTTGTATCCAGCTACGGTGCATTATAGTGATTGGTTAAACTCTTGGGGAGCAAACCCCAAGGAGAGGAGTAAACCCCAGTTGGGGATATAACCTCTATAAAAATCCTGTCTCGCATTTACTTTTCGGTTATTTCTTTATCACAGTGAGACAGGCCCGAAACACATCCGACGAACTAGGATATATCAGGCATACACGTTACAAGCATCAATAGGCATATCCAAGTCACTACACTTAGAATTTGTGAAAAGAAGCAAAAATTTCTATAGGCCTAATTCAACCCCCCCCCCCCCTCTTAGGCACATTTATATCTTCATATGTGATGATTTTTAATGTTATCACAAAAACATGGTCACATAAAATAACATTTTTTGTAGTGATTAGTGATCGTGAACTAATTTAATTCTAATTGATAATAGTTTCAGTGATTGAAATAACTAAACTTCACATGGACTTGGAACCGGTAAATAACATCAAACCAGTAGTAAAACTGGAACCGAATGAAACGACCAGTATAAAAGAACCCCTTCTTGTCTTCAGATAGAACCGTGAGCAGACCGAAGACTAGTAAGGATAAACTAGTATAGAGAGGATATACCGGACCAAAAACCGATCAATGCAAAAAGACGAACATGGAAAAAGTGAAAGCATGCACACACTCACACAACCGCAATAGTTTTTATAACAGAAAACCCTAGCTTTGTAAATGCTTACTATATAGCTCTTTCATCTTTGGAATTTGGACTTGATTACACTCAGCAGCTTTGTTACCAACATCGTCGAGCTAACATCGGAGCTGTATGATTCACGAGACGTATACGATGATCGTCTTCCGATGGCGAGCATCGCGGTCCCTCGATCCTTTTTTCTGCCACTAGACATGGCAGGTGTTTCTTGGTCCTCGTCCAATATCCTCTTGGTACAATTCTGATATGTGGTGCGACTAGGCATTCTAGCTTTTTCGCCGACGGCCGTGAGAGTTGATTTCGGTCCCACGGATACATGAGATGTCAGTTTATTATGATTATTATTGTTGGTGCTATTAGACATGGAAGATGATTTCGGTCCCATGCCTAGCAGCTCCGTCCCATAAATCTTCCGGTTATTAGACATGATCACAGCAGTTTTATTGGGGGTGATAGTTTAGGGAAAGATTGGTGGGATAAACTTTATAGTGAAGGGGTATGCTGGCTATATATAGAATAAGGGTTTTGACCAAGAACACGCTTATAGATGAGAAAAAGTTCCCAAGGAGGATCACACTTTAAAGCGATGATGAAATGAATCGCACAAATAAACCCACGCTACATTGTAAACATATGAATTCAAACATACTTTAAACAGAAGTCAAACACTAAATTTCAGGCGGGCATGAACTAGCCAATATGCATCTCAACGATGCTGGTTTTGTGTCGTTGTCGTTGTGTGTTAGGTTTCAAAAGGGTTTATTGAACAACGCCATACTTAACATATATTAAACATTTGACGATTTTTTTAGTGCCGGCCAAGTCCCCCTCAGAGAGAAGGAGAAAGAGAGGGAGGGAGGGAGGGAGAGAGAGGGAGAGAGGGAGAGAGAGAGAGAGGGAGAGAGAGCGGGAGAGCGAGAGGGAGGGAGAGAGAGCAGGAGAGCGAGCGGGAGAGCGAGAGGGGGGGGGGGGAGAGAGAGAGAGAGAGAGAGAGAGAGAGAGAGAGAGAGAGAGAGAGAGAGAGAGAGAGAGAGAGAGAGATGGAGGGAGGGAGAGTGATAAACGTATTTTCTTACGTTTATACGTATTACAATTGAAGTATTTACAAGTTAAAATGGAGTCTTCATGTCAAATTTGGTAATTATGACTTTACATCATTTCGGACAGTTTGCGGCAGTTTAGCATGTCTCGTAGAATGAGGGGTTAAAGTTGACCGATAGATCTGAAAATTGGAGGGGAGCTAGAATACTCAATGATCTTAATTCTCACAAAAGGGATTTACATTTGAATGTCTAAATCGTGAGATATTAATTTTTGAACTTCATGCAATTTTTCAGTGAATCAAAGTCAAGCCTTGTGTGCATGATTTCCAAGTTTTGCGACAGTTTTGGATTCTTAACAGATGAGGGGGTAAAAGTTGTCCAATGAAGCTGAAATGTTAATCTAAGGTAGAAGACTTGTTGATCTTGATTCTTACCGGAGGGATTTGGATTTGGAGCTCTAAATTGAGAGATATTAATTTCTGAAGTTACTGCCGTGTTAGAGGTTGTGTTGGAGGTCAAAACACACAAAAAATGACTCCTACCTAACTTGTCTCTTCTTGATCGAAAGTTCACCCATTATTCAAGGAAAGAGGCATGCTATAGACCTAACTTTTGACATTGAAACACCCCATTCCATTTTGAACTCAATAAAGAAGGCTAAAGTTAAAGGAATTGGGGGACAAAGCTAGCTTTTCTCAATGTGAACAAGTTAAAGCAAGGAAGACTTGCATGCACATGAGTTTGAGCTCCCCTTGCTATAAATAGAGGAAGGAACCATTGGGAGAGAACACACACATGCACTTAGAGAAGAGAAAGAAGGCTAGAGAGCAAGCTAGCTCATTCACTTGGCTTGTATGCTAGGTATTCCATAAACGGCTCAACGAAGAACAAGGGTACGAAGCCATAAATCAGGGAAGATCTATATTTCTTTGATGTTTATTCTGTTCTTAGTTTAAAAAAATGAGTAGCTAATTTCTTGTGTATTTGAGATGAGATGAACCCTCGCAAGATCGATCGTATGTTTTAAGTATATTTAATGTTATGCTATTGTTAAGACTCGTTTATGAATTTATATGATCTCGATTATGTCTATGTGATTGAAATTCTTATTTATCTTATTCATGTCTATGTGTGTAAGATAGATTAATTGGGAAATCGTACGCTGCGCTCGAGAGAGGGGTGAACGATTAGAACACTCGTAAACGAGCGGAATAAACTCATCACTATAGATAGGTTGAGCTACCCCGCTGGATTAGAGTCAAATCTAATAGAGGGATTAATAATAATATAATGCAATCTTCTATTAAGTAGTAAGGGAAGCTTGCCCGGCTATTTAGACGTAGATTAGTTGCTTACGAGCCTCGTGTGATAAGGCGCAGTTTGTCAGTCATATGAACTCGTATGCATGTGTTTGTAATCCTTACGGTCTAAAGTTTAGCTAAAACTTTGATAAATGTTTTCAGGATCGATCGAGCTAGGGGGGAGTCGAAGTCTCAAATACGTTTCGCTTTCTTATCGTCGTTCATTCTCATCATTTTTATCAGTTTTGTTCATTTATATTTTCAGTTTTACAACAATAAAAACATTTTCAGTAGGATATTTATAATTCGAGTTTTTCTGATTATTTAGTTCCCTTGGTATTCGATACTCGAATACTCGCCATTCTATACTATTATCGATAGGTACACTTACCTGTTGAGCGTGGTTAGTTTGTCGATATTCGTTTTATTTTTATTACTCGATTCGCTCGATCAGAGAGAGGGGGAGAGGGGGGGGGGGGGAGAGAGAGAGAGAGAGAGAGAGAGAGAGAGAGAGAGAGAGAGAGAGAGAGAGAGAGAGAGAGAGAGAGAGAGGGAGAGAGAGAGAGGTTATGTATTACATCAATTAGAGACAACAATCAAAGATTAACGTACACGAAGTTCAATACGCGAGGAGAGTTGATTGTCATAAGGAAAGAGGATGGAACTAACACGAAGTTCAGTATAAGTGAGGAGAGAAGATCAGCATGAAATTTTATTACTAGTGCAATGTCCTCGCTCTCAATATGAACCTTGTCTATTTTCCTTTCTTATTTCTTGTCAAATTACTGGTGATGCACACCCACAAAAAATACGTAAGAATAACCCCATATTTATTTTTAGATGATAGAGATACATAACGACGATGGAATTAAATATAGTAAGGATGAAATCATATGGCACGCCCTATGTTATATAAGTTTGAAATTTTACATTTTTACATTTCTGCTACTTGGTGAATATCAATCATATTAACATGATTAAAAGATGTGCGAATTCAGAAATGCCTATATAAACATATAGAAACTACCTAAATTGTTTGTCCAAATAAAAACAAGAAACTACAAGTCATTTCAGTTATTCCTTTGTTAAATTATATATAATTAGCAGCAAATGTAGACAACGACAAATTTCTAGGAGCACACATGAGAAGGAGAAAGGAAAATGAAAACCCTAATTTAAGGAAACTGCAAGTCGGCAAGCATGAACTACGTGGCATTTCACCAAAAGGATAAGGAAAAAAATCAGACGCGAGAGTTTTCTTGAATTCGCACGCGAGAAAGTATAAGAGAACTGCAAAAAAGCAGTTAAATAACCTAATCTGCCACGCATTTATTTAAAATTCGGTCAACCTGCGAAGTAGAAGCCCGCATGCTCATGCGTGACTTGCATTAACATGCAGTGTATCCGAGTCATTAAATGGTGAAGGTCAAATAAAGATTAATTCAAAGATGAGATTAGGATATAGGAAGAAATGTATGGAAGTAAAATATGAAGTTTATAGAAGATTCGCATAGTGTTGAATTTTTAATTAATGCCCACTCATGAATAGGATTGGCAATAACAGAATAAACTATTCGATAAAATTACCATATATTTATACTATTTATAAATGGGAGCACTTTTAGAGTAACTTCTCTTCATTGATTATATTTGATCTTCAAGATCAAAGCAGACCCCGACGGAAACTGGAAATCCCAGTCCATGGTCACCTACGAAAATCACTTGATATAAACATGTGTGACGAACAAAAGATAATTAACGCCGATGAAGATAAATAATAGTAATAAATATAATACAGTGCAGGTGAAATCGTATGTTACTTAGCAATAGTACGTGATATTTTAGAAGTTATAGTTAGATACTTGTATTATTAAATCCAGAAGTCCAGTTTATCTTTTCTACATGTCAAAGATCAATCGTAATTATTAGATATAGTGATAACCGAGGAATCATTCCTTGCATTGCATTAACCTGAATAAATAGACCAAACATAATAACAAAGGGCCATATTAGCCTGAAAGAGCCATTAAAACCTAGTTGGTCATGCTGTAGAAGTTGCAGATTTGATACGCTGGAAAGCTTCGATCGAAGAAAACAAAGGAAACAGCTGAAGAACCCATTTCATTATTTTGTTGTATTCTCAGTTACAAAAAACGCTACTGTGCAAAGACTACGTTTTATACTACATTACAGCTAGGAATAAAATTACAAAATTACCCTTACTGAGTAACGAATGAGAAAAGAAATGAACTAATGAACTTGAAATGGATCAGTTGATTTTTCCTGCAAATCCTTCTCCAAAAGCTTCTTATCTTTATAATTCATCACATGCAAGTAGGGTATGCTTGACTATTATAGATATAACACATTAAGTCAAAAGGCACGTATGGACTTTCATATTTAAAAAATACAAGTATTGTGCGGCGATGTTTGTTTTTGGATGATCCTCTAAAACAAAACTGTGATTATCTGTTTTCCCCAATATTGTACCGTCCATGCGATGAGTCATCAGCATAATGAAAAATCGTCTATATGATGAAAATCAGGTTTTATTGAATGTTTGTATCAACCCTAAAAAATAATGATCCTCCGTCGACCGCAATTGAGTAATGTTCTTAATTTTTTTTGGACAACTTAACCAAACATTACTCCGTACTCCTATTCCTATTTTTAAATCTTAAAAAGATAGAAAAGAGTTAAATTAAAGGAATTATAATTATACTTTAAAAATTAAAACTTTATATTGACAAATTAGTTCTTACCCCGCCAAATATCAATTCAAAATAAATATACAAATTTAACACTGCCTAATTAATTTGCAGTGTTACATAGGATATCTGCAAAACATTATCTTACAATCACTATTATCAACAAAACAACATTTTGATATTATTGATTTACTAAATTAAACAAATCTTGATCGACATTCCAACGATACTCACATTACTAAGTATCACCGTTATTAGGATAGTTTTGAATTACATCAAACAAATATCATCACTATTATATATCATAGCACGCAACCGCCAGGCATGACGTATTGCATGTAACACGATGCTGTTCAAACGAATGATTTTGATTAACATAATTCATCAAGTGAGAGACTGAGAAATTATTTTAAGTCACGGTGGGATAGAACTTCGTCGTGTACAATAATCGTGGTGATATAACGTGGATGTAGAGAGCTTAATAGATGTTGAAAATGGCTTTAGAAAATAGATGTTGTTGATGTTGAGGTCTCAACATTGGCAATGTTAGGGGAACATTCTATACAACATTTGTTGACCGAGAATGTCTCCTTTCTCAATTTTATCTTTCATACCCAAAACGCGTTTAATCCGTATCTTGGCTATTTTTAGTGTTGTGCAGGACTTAAATAAGGATTGAAAATTGATCAAACCGTGCGGAAAGCGTGTGGAGTAGCTTGAGCGAAATATGGAAGGAACTTACTAAAAATAGGATGCTTGGAACTCAAGTCAAGACTAAATCATTAGGAGATATTCAAGGGATCTCCTACCAATTCAAACATGAGCCAAGACCTATAAATATGAGGAGATTTCGAGCTGCAACTTAGACCTTTGGACGAGAAAACTTTTGAGAGCTATGAGCGAAAATTATCGAGTTTCGTTGAGAGAATTTGAGCGAGCCAAAGTGTCCTTTTAGCCTAGTATTTCTTTTGCAAAAGTCTTAGGACTTTGTAGGTTTGCAGAATCGTCGGATTCGTAGTTTTCAGGATCGTTTAGATTCGTAGTTTTCTAGGCTTGTTTTTACTATCTTCGGATAGTTATTTTGTCATCCATTGCTGTTAGTGGAATTTCGCCTTGAGGCACGCAACAAGTTATCTCGTGTTATTTCAGTTTCGTCACTAAGTAATTATATTCCGCTGTGCACCTGAATGTTAGGTTGAGTGTTACCCCGACATTTTACCCAACATCTAGACTATACTTAGTCTTTTACATCCATATCGTACCGGGACCACTTCAAAGTGGTATCAGAGCCTCCGCTTGACGTGACTAAGCGTTTTTTATCCTTTATTATAATGGATGTTACAAGCCCTAATTACATCGGCAAAGTCTCTGTGTTAGACGGTTCCAATTATGCCTATTGGAAGGTTCGTGTGCGCCAATGCATCAAGTCCATAGATGTGCGAGCGTGGGAAGCTGTTCTCAACGGATATACTCCACCTCGATCTCCTCCAGATGCTGATGGCGAAGTAGTCGACAAGCCGATCGAAGAGTGGTCTAATGCTGAAAAGAATGCGGCCGAGTATAACGACAAAGCTCTTAATGCCATCTTCTCTTCGGTGGATATTTTCATGTTCAAGATCATTCAGAATTGTTCGACGGCAAAGAACGCTTGGGATCTACTTCAGAGGTACTACGAAGGCGCCGAGCGTAAGGGAAACCAAACTACGATATCTCCTCAATTAGTTTGAAAATCTCATAATGGAGGAAGACGAGGACATCACCACGTTCTTTGGAAAGATTCTGACGATTTCGAGCGAGTGTACTAGCCTCGGAGATCCGATTTCTAATAAGGTACTAGTCTCTAAAGCTTTACGTACGCTAACTGAAAAGTTTAATGTGAAGGTAGCAGCTGTAGAGGAAGCACATAATCTGGGCACGATGGAGTTCAACACGTTGATGAACATTATGAAGAACTATGAGACCAACCTCGAAGTCCAAAAGAGAGCTTCACGCGGCAAAAGCATTGCTCTAGTCAGTCAGTCATCCAAGGTGAAAACTGAAGTTGACCCTGACAATGACGAGGATATGGCTATGCTCGTGAAGAATTTTACAAAGTTTCTTCAGAAGAAGAATGTCGAGCAGAATGTTGGCCCAACATTAAGGAAGGGCCAGAATGCCAAAGCTGAACATGCTTCTATCCCTCCGTTCTTCAAATGCAAACCAGATGGAAAGAAGAAGAATATCAACTATGAGTCTGTACGATGCTATGAATGTGTTGGGGCCATTTTGCAAACGAGTGTGCTAACACTCTTCGCAAGTACGAAAAGGCTATGTGGATCGAACTTTCCGACGATGAAGATGAAGAACAGTGCCCTAAGGAGTCTGGGCCATCATCAGTAACCATACAGTCCTTCGCAGACAACGAGGAAGAAGATCATCAAATCGGCTTTACGACGGTAACTGATGTTGAGCCAACATTGACTCAACATCTGAGAAATAAATTATTTTTGATTATGATGAATCAAACTGTTTTGATGGGTATTTGAGTTATGATGATGCAGAAACAGATTGTTGCCAAGAAGTTCAAACGAATGAAGCCTTTAAGCTGCTATTCGCACAATATGAAATAGAGAAGGCGAAAAATTCGCAACTCAAAGCCGCAGTAAAAGTACTGTCCGAGGAAAATGAGAAGAATGAAAAGATGATCGAAAGCCTACTTGACGGGATGAACAAATTGGAGGCCGTGCTGACAAGAAAGGACAAGGACATTGACAAACTTCAAAAGCGAGCCGACGAGGCTGACGAAACGTTCACGAAGATGAACAAGGGTAAATCGACCCTTGATGAGGTATTATCTCTTGGTATTTTTGATAAACAAGGTCTAGGATTCAATTCTCAGCCCATATGTGATGATCCTAAACCCGTGACCAATGTTCAGCCTAAGATAGTTTTTGTGAAGGAAAAATCTCATGCCTCGAATGATGTTTGTGAAAATGTGATTGGTAAGACTATTCCTAAGCATGCTGCTAGTAACTTAAGGATTTGCCATTTAAATGTCATCATTACAAGCAACCTGGTCACATTAAGCCATATTGTTGGAAATTGGAGGGGGAGATTTCTGCAAAGAAATCGATGTCGGCTGAAATGTCATCCAACATCTCGCTCAACATTGAGAAATGTTGAAAGGTATGTCCGGAGAAGGTTCAGCTGGCTCACCTTCAAATTCTGATAACCCAAATGCTGTTCTATCATCTAAGAAAGTTTGGTTAGAGAAGTCCGTGTATAAGTGCAATGTTGTGTATACCTCTTTGCGAGCTAATGTGACAGGTTCTTGGTACTTCGATAGCGGGTGTCCCCGACATATGACAGGTACCAAAGAGTATCTATGTGATTACATGCCTTTACGGAGTGGATCCGTGACGTTCGGAGGAGGTGCTAAGGAGCGGATTCTCGGTCGAGGGAGATTGAACGTGCCCGATTTCCGAAGCTGAGCAACGTTCTACACGTCGACGGACTTGTGGCTAATCTGATTAGCATAAGTCAGTTATGCGACGACGACCTTGAGGTAAGATTTAATAAGGGATGTTGTGAGGTTTTTAATAGCAATGGTGTTCGAGTTATGGCAGGTAAACGATCGAGCGATAACTGCTACTTAGTCAGAGACAAATCCAGTTCGAAGGACATGTGCCAACTCTCGAAGGCCGAAGACGATGTCATCCTTTGGCATTACAAACTGGGCCATGTCAACTACCGAACGCTGGAGCAACTTATCAAACACGACGCGATCAGAGGCATTCCAAAACTTAAGGAGTTTGGTAAGGTTGTATGTGATTTATGTTTAAAGGGTAAGAAAGTGCATGCTAGCCATAATGTTGATCAACATGTTACTCACATTTTAAAACTGATAACTGTTTTCAGTTAATACACATGGATTTGATGGGTAGCAGTAGGTAGTATTGGTGGTCGAAAAGATGCTTATGTGCTGGTTGATGACTTGTCTAGATTTGCATGGATATTTTTTAGGGAAAAATCAAAATTGTTCGATTTTTTTAAAAACTTTTGTGATATGGTCAAGAATGATTTCGTGGCCACATTTTTCATATTAGAACTGATCATGATATAGAGTTTGAGACTCAGTTATTCTATGATTTCTGTGATGAAAAGGTTGCATTCTTGAATGGCTATATTGATAAAGATATTTATGTTGAGTAGCCGAAAGGATTTGAAGATCCACATTTTCCTAATTATATTTTTAAGTTGCAGAAAGTGCTTTATGATCTAAGGCATGCTCCTCGAGCTTGGTATGGTAGGTTGACTATGTTCCTACTTGAATTTGGGTTTGTGCAAGGTGAAGCCGATCGAACACTCCTTGTAGAAAGAGCTGGTTCTGATATATGAATAGCCCATATTTATGTAGAAGATATTATTTTTGGCTGTAGACCTCAGTCTATGATAGACCAATTCATACATGCTATGAATTCTACTTTCAAAATGAGTATGATTGGTGAACTAACTTTTTTCTTAGGCCTGCATATTAAGCAAAGCAACGACGATATTTTCGTATCTCAGGAGAAGTATGCGAATAATAGAGTAAAGAAATTTGGAAAAGATACTGCCAAGGTAATGAAAACACCGATGGGTTCAACTCAGAAGGTAAGTAAAGGTAATGTTGGACAGAATGTTGACCCCACATCGTATAGTTCCATGATAGGCAGTCTATTATATCTTTCCGCTACTAGACCTGACATTATGTATAGCGTATGCGTATGTGCTAGATATCAGTCTGAGCCTAAAGTTTCCCATCTTAATGCTGTTAAGCATATTTTTTGTCATGTGAGTGGATCGTGTAGCCTAAGATTGTGGTTCTCTAAAGATACTAATATGAGTCTTGTAGGCTACAGTGATGCTGATTGGGCATGTTGTTGGTCCTTTTATTACCAAACAAGGATCAAAAGAAGGGTTTGAATGTGTAAAACGTGAAGAACACCTTGAGTGTGTGTTAGTGTGTGTTTTCTTAATGTAACGTACAAGGTGGCTTACCTTTCAATTCTTTTGATAAAACCCTAATTAGGGTAATTTGGGCTTTATATACCACAATTGTTTGGTATATTAAAGCCCAATACAAAACTATGACTTAATATCATAAGTCACCCCAAACTACTACAACCCACTAAATAAAATATATTAACCCAAGATTACACAAATCAAAGGATGCTACAAAATATTCCTAACAATCTCCCCCTTAGCATCCTTTTCGTTTTGGCATCCTTTGTGTCTTCTTCTTCTTGGGTTTCTCCACTGCATCAATCGATTTCCTGAGTCCAAGTCTGAACTCGTATGATCGCATCGTTCTTCGTAAGGATAATCGATCGGAGATGATGTTGATCAGCTTCTCGTACTTTTCCTGGACTTCTGCTTCTTCATGCCTTAGCTCCTCCAAAATCCTTTCGAGTTTCACCCGAACAATCAGCAGCGTCCCATCGCTGAATTTGGCAATCTCGGATGTTTTCATCAGCCTCTTTTCTCCCTTGTAATTGATGTAGACCACCGATGGATCGTTGTCATCATTGATTATGTGGCCTTCACCGAGACTTGAGTTGGGGACTTCGAAGGATGGCTTCGTGAGATTCACCCTTTTCATGTTGCTTTCCACCGCCATTTGAAGATCGTGAGTCGAATTGAACTTGATTTGGCGCATCATGAACCGCTTAAGAGCAACGTAGCCCACTTTCAAGTCTGGATTCTGGAGTGTTCCAAGAAATCTGAAGCTTATAAGTATCCGATCAACATCTTCACCTCTGATGTAGGAGAGATCGCCTTCAGTCAGTTCCTCGACCGTTCCATCTTCTCGCTGCACCTTATAGATAGGGTATTCATAATAGTCGACACGACCTCGCCGAACTCCCAAGATTTTGTTGATTCTGGCCTTTTCCTTCTCTTCTCTTCTAAGAATGTTAACATCTGTATCTTTTGCTCTCCACACAAGCCCTCTACGAAGAGAGAGCAGGTATCGTATAGCAGTTGGTCTCGGGAGATGAGTTAGGCCTCTTAGACTCAGCTCGTCTAGGTCCTTGATCCTATCCTACTTCCTCCAAATTCTTCTCCGTATCTCTTCTTGATATGGAGCTATCACTTTGACATTTTCCCACGGCAGCGTCTGTTCTTTTCCTATCTTCGACTTCGAGGGGGGGCACTCCTTATCGACGACAACGTGTTTGAGAAGCTCTGGAAGTTCTGGAATGTCTGCTTCGTAGTCTTCACCTTCCTCGAGCTCATCATCATCGATTAGTGCTAGGTCAACATTTGCCTTCATCATGAAGTGTTGTCCAGTAAGCCCTTGGCCAAGTCTGGATGCATCGGCTTTGTTAACCAATCGTCGTTGAAGATGTACTTTTCTACCGCTGAGTGTGGGTTGTAAAGTGTTTCGAGAGATAGAATATGTGAGGATGGAGGATCAGAGGAAGGTCTTGGGTTTGTAAGGCTAGGCAGTGATGGACTCACGGTTGATGAGGAGGTCGTTTGGGTTGTATTGGTAGTAGTTCGGGTAGATTTTCTGGTTTGGGTGGGTGTAGGTGGTTGTGTTCTGGTGGGTGTTCGGGTGGTTCTAGGTTGCGGCTGTGGCTGCGGCGGAGGCCCTGTCCCTTGTGTCTTCTCCCCCTCGGGACGATCCCCACCGTCAGGGTCGTCACGTGATTGTCTTGATGACTGGGCCTCGCCGGGGTTAGGCGGGTTGAAAGGAAGCTCCAGACGTCTGAGGGCCTCCGCTTCATAGGCAGTGAGCTTCGGTGCAGTACGGAGTCTGGCCAGTAGAACGTCGATCAGTTCCGGGATTGGTACGTTCCACGGTCCTTCCTCAGAGCCAGGAGTTGGGTCGGGTTGCGTGGGTACTTCTTCGTTGACGGGGGCTTTGCCTTTATCCCGAGAGGATGTCCCAATGGCGTTGTGGACTTGGGTCATAATAGTGTCCTCGAGATCTTTCGCCAATGTTGCGAGTCGATTCTCTAGCCTCGCCTCCGTCACAAACGGGGAAAATAACCTGACGGAGTCACTAAGACGTTCCGTCGTCACAACATCAGTAGAGGGTACTGATGTGCCGCCCGTTTGCATAGGACTTGAAGAACCGAGGCCACGAAGGCTCATCGTTGACATCAAAGCTGAGACTGACTCAGATTGATGGCCCAAGGTCGTAGCTGCAGTGATGTTGACTACGTTGGGTCTTCCGCTCTGTTCCGTACTAGACTCTAGTACGGAGACATCGTAGAGCGTTCGGTCTAGATCACGAAGATCTAGAGGTGCAGAATCTAATCGTAGTGTCCTAGAAAGTGGAAAAAATATGGATGGTGAGGGCACTAGACTCGTAGTGATCAAAGAAGGTGCAGTCTGAGGCGGAGTACTGCTTGTTACATCAACCACCTCCGAGCGAGGTGGTGATGAATGACGTGGCACCTCGTGAGTATGTGAAACAATCATCTGTTGAGAGATGATTGAGTGGCTGGGAAGGGTAGTTTGCGCGATTGGACCCGATGTCGCGACTTCTACTCGGGGGAAGACAAAGTCAACCCCTGTACCTATGGGTTCGGCCCGGCTTATTAGTGGACTAGTTGGCTGAGGAGTACGGTCGTGTTTTTGCTTTGTACGCCGTTCCTGTTTTCCTCCTCGGTCATCCCCTTTGGATTTGCGCTTTTGTTTTGGCTTTGGGGATGAGGAGTGTCCTAGACCTACATTTGGCTGTGGGGGTTGGCTTGTCCCTGGGTTAGGTTCAACTGGGTTGTGTTGAGCCACGGGGACGTCGTCGAGGTTGTTGGCTCGCATATATTTGCGTAGCTCCGGCTCATTTGGATCGAGGCGGCGAAGTAAGTGGTCTGGGATGATCATGGCCTCTTGATCGAATTTGTTCTTCGTTGATTGGATTTTGTTGAGCTTCGGAGATTGGTAGCCCTCTTCTCTTGGTCGTCGTTCGATTTCGGGATGAAGATCCACGAAATGTTGGACGAAGACAGGTAGCCACCGTAGGTAAGGGAGTACTGGCTTCGTGGATCCGAGTCCTCGCCTTCGAAGTTGATCGAGAATATCCGACCAGATGAGTTGGGCGACGTCATAATTTTTGTTGAAGACGATCCCATGGAAGATCAGCATAATGTTTTGGTTGCATTTGTCGGACCCTGAGTGTTTTGGCGAGAGACATTTGTTTACGATCAGGAACAGGGTCCTCCATGGTCCAGGGATGTCTTTGGCTGTGAAGTCAGGGAGGTGAATGGAATTTTGGGCGTTAGGTTTGTGGCCCATGAATAGGAAATCCCTGATTAGGACGTCATTAGATGGAGGGGGATCATATGTGAGTGATTGTGGTAGGTTTAGAATGGAACGGAGAATGGTTGGAGTAAAAACAACTATGGTGTTGTCGGTTTTTGCGGAAAGGGTGGTTGTTTTGGGGTTATTTGTTGATTTCTGAAGGGTAGACCAAAATTGTTGCACATACACTTCAGGGACTACCTCGGTGATGTTTAGGGCGGTTTTTAGAGGGTGGTTTGCGATTTTAATAATGATAGGATCTGGGCACGAGGTATTATCAAAGTCAAGTTGATGGTTATTGGGTGGCCTCTGTGCCCAGTCCTTGGAGGCGAAAATCTCATCAATTAGTCGCACCATTTTGGTATATCTGCAAGATAAGAGCAATGGATTAGTGGAAATCGACGATTTAGACTTAGAGAAAAATGCAAAATTATTCAATGCGTGTTGAGCATGTTAGGACTTAGAAAAATTTTGCAAAAATTATGACTAAGTGTCGTGGATGAAACAAAGTGAAATTGAATTAAGCAATCGGCGAAAGTGCCAATTCCAATTCAATTTCAATTGGTTTTGAGTTTCGGGCAATAATGTGCATCGTGCGATTTAAGTCATAAATTCAGTTTGGTCTGTGGTTTCGATCGAAAGTCATGTTCAATTTAGACAAATTCAGCGAAAGTGAAATTAACTTTAGTTTCGATCGAAAGTCATTTTTAATTTAAATAAGTTCGGCGAAAGGGGAATTCAATTCAGTTTCGATCGAAAGTCCTATGTGGTACAATTTAAATCACGAATCGATCGATTCAATTGAGCCTTCAGTTTCGATCGAAACTGTGGAATAGAGCAAAACTGTGAGATAGTGTCGATCGATTAAAATTGATTTTGCCGTCAGTTTCGATCGAAACTGTGAGATAATTTCGGCCGAAATGGTTAAATCAAAACGATTAAAATTATGTTGAAAATTGAAATGCCCTGTTTCGATCGAAGTAGTAAAACCCTCGACTCCGTCGATTTGAACAACACAGAAAGTAATATTTTCAGTAACAATCGATCGATTGTGATGTGAAATAGAAACTAGAGTTTAGCTTCGAGCGAATCTAGGCGAGATGAAAACGCGTTTTAACAGTGATTCGCTCGAACTCACGCAACCCTAATCTGCGTAACCTGCACGAAAGAGAAAATAATCAGTTGAAAACTGTAGATTAAGCGTTTTTCCTTACCAATGAGGGATTTGGAGTTGTAAAAATCGGTAAAACAGAGTGAGACTGTGATGAGTTTGTGTGCGATTGCAGAGAGGTTTTAAGAGTGAATTTGAAAATCGATGAAGAAGAACAGTGTTTCGGGCGAAACTCTATTTAAATAAGCAGAGTCTCAGTTTCGCCGAGAATAATTTCAAAGAGTCAATTTTGATTTTCGATCGATTGAATTGAGTTTCGAGCGAAAGTCAGTTTCGCCTAGAGAAATTTCAAAGGATTTAATAATCAATGATAAGTTAGGATTTTACGAACATTTTAGACCCGAAAAATGCTTAATTCTATAGTTATATGTCTAAATGTCAAGAAATATCCTATCATATGTTCCTTTTCATATTTCACAGGTAACAGAGCAAAATGGGTCAAAAATCGGGAACGAACTTGGGCCAAAAATTGGCCCAACTAAGTGAGCCCATTAAGCCAAGAAAAACAATAAAACTCAGCCCAAATTTTCAGCCCTTGAAGCCCAACCTAAAGATAAATACAAGGAGTGAAATCCAACTTTGCACACCATTATTGAAGACAAAGACCCACGACAACCTTACGGCTTTAGCATACCAAGTGTGGTCAAGAAATAGCAAGTAGCTCACACAGACACATCACGCACGGCTCAAGGAAGAAAAAAAGAAAAACTAAAAAGACAGCGGAGGCTGCGCAAGAAGCTGAAAGAACGGGATTTGGAAGATTTACTCGTGATATCAAGTCGGCTATGTGTTTTCTTCGAAAATGATGGTTGAAGGCTTTAGGTGCTGCCATCGTCTATAAAAGGAGCAGCTCTTAGTACAATTGGGAGGGGAGGAACCGTGGAGAAAGAAAACTATCATACCACACACTTCAATCTTCACGGTTGGTGAGAACTTCAAGCAAGCAGCTCCACACCAAGCATATCATATACGCTGAGGAGATCACCGAAGGCAGCAGATCACGAGGGGAGAGGCTGAGAGTTGAGCTGCTATTACCAAGCAACCTCTTAAGTTGCCCACCACCCGTTCGACGAAAGTACCGTGAGGGGCGTTTTATTCTATATTTCATTTTCTGTGTTTTAGATATGTTTATGTTTAAACCTTCGTTGCTTTCGCTAATTAATATGTTAGCGTAAGTCGTTTTGTGGTTAAGGCCTTATTAGGCCGGATTATGAATCCGTATTAAAGTTATCGTGCTTTATTTAGTCGTATGTGAAAGTTATGTGTTCTTCGCTGATTTTAATGCCTGCGTATGATTGATCGTCATATGCTTGTTTTGTTGATTGGTTTATGAGACCGAGAGGTGATTAGACTGGTTAGAAATAAAGTGTTGAACACCACGACGTAAAACCGACCAGAGATGGAATCGGTTTCGTTCGTGTGGTTTCCGAGATTCTAGGCGTCGAAAGCGCCTAAACTCGGGGAAACTCATAAAGCCGAATGCGTGCGGAGTAACTACAGTCATATAGGGATATAGTTGATTGGTTCACTCTCGCATAGGGTTGCTATACACGCGAGAGCGGGTAGCACGTATATTAGGAATTTCTACCTTAACTTAAATCGTACTAATTAGATAAAGCCGATTGCATTAAGACGTAGAATAATCCGTGCCGAAATATGTGCTTTAATCACGTTTGTCATTATTGATTTAAAATCATATTTTTATTTGCGCTTTTATCTAGTTCGATTATTTTATTTTTATATCAAAAAAAAAGAATCATAAAAACACCTTATTTGATATTCGCTTTAGTCTATATTAAAAATTCAGAATAATATCTTAGAATTAATCGCGCTATCCTCGAGGATCGATACTCGGACTTACGTCCGTTTTATACTACTTGCACGACCTAGTATACTTGCTAGTATTCGAGCGCGTCAAGTTTTTGGCGCCGTTGCCGGGGATAGCAGTATTATTATTTCTAAAATATATTTTGAGTTTTAGTTTTGAATTTTTGTTTCTATTATTTTTATTAGTATTTTCTAAAAAAAAAAAACAGTTTTAAAACAATTATATATATAAAAAATATATTTTATCTTGATTATTATTTTTATTTTCTTACGTCACTCGATCTCTAAAAAATATTACTATTAATATTATTATTACTATTTTATTTTTATTTTAAATATTTATTATTATTATTATTATTTTGCAGTAGAAGTATTATTTTTATATAAATATTATTATTTTTTTAGTATAGTATTAGCATTACTATTTTATAATTATCATTTAGATATATATTTACTTTAGTATCTATTACTATTATTTTTTTTTCACGGCACTTATTTACGTTGATTTTTCCGTCTTTGGCAGAATTATACTTGGTGTATGACACGTAGCTCAAATACAGGACCGTTATTATTCGACAGTGAAATAGAAGCGACGTGCCGCCGTAACAACCGAGATCGTAGACGAAGGATGGATAATCACGACCACGACAACCAGGAGGAGGTCCACGACCATGATGGACAACATAACCACGGGGCAGTTCCTCCTCGTCCCACGCTGCTTAGTCGTGCACTTCCGGGACTGTTCGATGACAACGATCCGATTGTCATTCCCGGAGGGCAGAATAACCATTTTGAGATTAAACCGGTTACACTACAAATGGTGACTGGTTCGGTCCAATTCCATGGGCTGACGAATGAAGACGCAAACGCTCACCTTTTAAAATTTTCACAAATTTGCAAAACAATTAAATACCCCGGTGTTTCAGCGGAAGTGATACGATTAACGTTTTTCCCGTTTTCTTTGACAGGAAAGGCGTCAGAGTGGTTCTCATCACTTCCACACGCCTCCATCACTAGTTGGGAGGAACTGACGGAGTGCTTTCTAGGGAAGTACTACCCTTTATCGAGAACTAGCGAGATCAGAAGCCAATTGGTAAATTTTAAGCAGGAAGGTGGCGAGACCCTGAGCGATGCGTGGAATAGATATAAGAGTCTTCTTAGGCGATGCCCGAACCATAGCATACCATTGAGCGTTCAGATGCAGTCATTTTTCCTGGGACTGAGTACACAAAATAAGAGGATCGTTGATGGCGGGTGTACACAGAATTTCATGGAGCTAGCCGACGAAGATGCACTCCAAGCCATCGAGCGTATCGCAGCTTATCCCGCAAGGTATACTGAACAAGACTTAGACCGACGAGCGGTTGGAGTACACGAAATAAATAGCTCTATAGAGGCTCAATTTGAAGCTATACATAGGAGGTTAGACGAGATGCAAGGCAAGGATCCCGAAACAGTAAACCACATTCACAATAGGCCGAGAAATGCATACTCAAACACGTACGATTCGAGCTGGAGGAATCATCCGAATTTGTCGTAAGGAAATTCCCACTACCTAAAGCCTCCAGAAGCTCAGAATCAACAAAATGCACCTCCACCACCAAAACAGAAACCCGACTGGGAGCTAGCATTCGAGAAGATGACTCACTATCAAAACGACCAAAATCGCAAGAAGGATGAGAGGCTCGAGAAGTTAGAGAATACATTGCAAAGTTTGGCAAGCTCAATGAATCATTTGATGAGCTCTTTGTCCGAACGCAAGCAGGGAACACTCCCGAGCGATACAGAGAAGAACCCTCGGGAGTACGCCAAAGCCATTCAGCTAAGAAATGGAAAGACACTCGAGTCAGCTCCGGAAAAGAAGAAGGCGACAATGGAGATCGAACCAGAAAAGGCCGATCAGAACAAAGCCACGACCAAGGACGAGAAAATTCACGCCCATGAGGGAAAGCAAAAGGCGGAGATTGTATCGGACAGCTCACTGACGGAAAAGAAGGCCGAACCACTGCCTCCTATCAAGATCCGACCTCCATTTCCCGCAGCGATACGAAAAGGAAAACAGGATAAACATTTCGAACGTTTTATTGACATATTTAGAAAACTTGAAATTAATATCCCTTTTTGTGAAGCACTTTTACAGATTCCGAAGTACGCGAAGTTCATGAAGGAAATATTATCGAATCGAAATAAACTGGAAGAACACGGTACGATAGCGCTTAATGAGGAATGCTCGGCTGTGCTACAAAGGAAGTTGCCGCCAAAGATTAAAGATAGAGGGAGTTTCTCTATCCCTTGTTCAATAGGCTCACTTTCTTTTACCAATGTTTTATGTGACTTGGGTGCGAGCATTAATCTATTACCATTTTCTCTTCTTAGGAAGCTTGGAGTTGGCGAGCCGAAACCCACATCTACAATCCTTCAGTTAGCAGACAGATCGATCACATACCCACGAGGAGTAATTGAAGATGTGCTAGTTAAGGTGGGAGAACACTACTTTCCGGCAGACTTCGTAGTGTTGGATATGGAAGAAGACACCGACATGCCATTGATATTAGGAAGACCATTTTTAAATACGGCGAGAGCTCTTATTGATGTCGGTAATGGTAAGCTTATCCTTCAGGTAGGGGACGATAAGGTAGAATTTGATGTTTACAAAGCGATGAAACGCCCTACGGATGATAATTCGTGTTCCTTTATCGATACTATTGACAAATGCGCTTTTGAGTATTACAAAGTCTTCAGGAACAAGGATGAGTTGAATGCATGTCTAACTGGAGAGGATATCGAGAATCAGGACGACTTAGCGTTTATCGTGGCGAGTCTAGACGCAAATCCACCTCACAAGAGGACGGCCAAACAGAAAATTGAGCCGCTAGATCGACCATCGGAACCCCAGCCACGACCCTCAGTCGAAGACCCTCCAATTTTAGATCTTAAACCCTTACCTAATCATTTGAAATATGTTTATCTTGGCGCATCTGATACTTTGCCAGTGATTATTTCTTCTTCTTTGACAGATACTATGGAAGAAAAGCTTTTACGAGTGCTAAGAGAACATAAACGAGCTTTTGCATGGAAAGTGGCGGATATAAGAGGAGTTAGTCCAACCATTTGTGTACACAAAATTTTGATGGAGGACGCATATAAACCAGTTGTACAACCGCAGGGGCGTTTAAACCCAATGATGCAAGATGTGGTGAAAAAGGAGGTAATCAAGCTTTTGGACGCAGGTATCATTTATCCTATCTCCGACAGTGCATGGGTAAGCCCAACACAGGTAGTTCCTAAAAAGGGAGGCATGACTGTAGTTAAAAATGATTCTAATGAGTTAATTCCCACTAGGACAGTTACGGGTTGGCGAGTGTGCATAGACTATAGAAAATTAAATGACGCAACTCGTAAGGATCACTTCCCAATCCCCTTTATTGATCAAATGTTAGAAAGGTTAGCTGGACATGAATTTTATTGCTTTCTAGATGGCTACTCAGGATATAATCAAATTTCGATAGCACTAGAGGATCAAGAAAAGACTACTTTTACTTGTCCTTACGGTACTTTTGCATATAGACGTATGCCATTTGGATTATGTAATGCACCAGCTACTTTTCAGAGATGCATGTTAGCTATTTTCCATGATGTAGTAGAGAAGTTTATGGAGATTTTCATGGATGATTTTTCTGTGTTTGGTTCTTCATTTGATGCATGCCTCGATAATTTAGCTTTCGTTCTGAAACGATGTGAGGAAACTAACCTTGTCTTAAATTGGGAAAAATGTCACTTTATGGTACAAGAGGGGATAGTTCTTGGTCATAAGATATCTCACAAAGGAATCGAGGTGGATCGAGCAAAAATCGACGCAATTGAGCAACTACCACCACCCACGTCGGTGAAGGCGGTTCGGAGCTTTCTAGGCCACGCAGGATTCTATCGGCGCTTCATAAAAGATTTCTCAAAAATTGCTAAGCCTTTGTCTAATTTATTAGTTAAAAATGTTGCTTTCAATTTTACAGATGAATGTTTACAGGCCTTTCGAACTTTGAAGGAGAAACTCACCACTGCCCCCGTGATAGTCGCGCCAGATTGGACACTTCCATTTATACTGATGTGCGATGCTAGCGACGGTGCAGTTGGTGCTGTTTTAGGACAACGCAAAGATAAGATATTCCAGACCATATATTACGCTAGTAAGACTCTCGACGACGAACAGAGAAATTATGCTACCACCGAGAAGGAGCTATTAGCCGTGGTATTTGCGGTAGACAAATTTCATTCTTATCTTGTGTTAAATAAAGTAATCATATATACTGATCATGCTGCATTGCGACACTTATTTGCTAAGAAAGATGCTAAGCCTAGGTTGATTCGTTGGATTTTACTGCTTCAAGAGTATGACTTAGAAATTCGTGATAAGAAAGGTGTCGAGAATGTGATAGCTGATCACTTATCTAGGCTAGATAATTCACATGAGCTTGATAAGAATGTACCGATTGATGAATGCTTTCCTGACGAACAATTATATGCTTTACTTAATACATCGTTGCCTTGGTATGCGGATTTTGCGAATTATGCTGCTACAGGTGATATTCCTACGGGTTTGACTTTTCATCAGAAAAAGAAATTTCTTTCTGATGCAAAGCATTACCTGTGGGATGATCCATTTTTGTTCAAGATTTGCTCTGACCAGGTAATCCGGCGATGTATTCCCGCCGAAGAGGTAAATTCCGTCCTATCTCATTGTCATTCTGGTTTGACGGGTGGACACCACGGTCCGACGAGAACTGCATTTAAAGTACTACAATCAGGTTTATTCTGGCCTACTTTATTTAAAGATGCTCATACATTTGTGGCTTCATGTGATCGTTGTCAACGTACGGGTAATATTTCTAGAAAACATGAAATGCCTTTGAATAGCATGTTAGAAGTTGAGCTCTTTGATGTTTGGGGTATAGATTTTATGGGGCCTTTTCCTACTTCATGCTCTAATAAGTACATACTGGTTGCAGTTGATTATGTATCTAAGTGGGTAGAGGCCGAAGCATGTAGGACTAATGATGCACGTGTAGTCATTCGATTTCTAAAAAAACATATCTTTACTCGCTTTGGTACGCCTCGTGCGATAATTAGTGATGGTGGGACTCATTTCTGTAACAAACTATTTGCCAATTTATTATCAAAATATGGTGTCAAGCATAAAGTGTCTACCCCATACCATCCCCAAACCAGTGGACAGGTAGAAGTCTCCAATAGGGAACTAAAACAGATCTTAGAAAAGATAGTAAATGCCTCTAGGAAGGATTGGTCTTTAAAGTTAGATGATGCGTTATGGGCATATCGTACTGCTTTTAAAACCCCTATAGGAACCTCGCCTTTTAGACTAGTATTTGGGAAAGCGTGTCATTTACCTGTCGAGTTAGAACATCGTGCATATTGGGCTGTTAAAAAACTTAATTTTGAGTATTCTGAAGCAGGTAAAAATAGGTTGCTACAGCTAAATGAGATGGAAGAATTTCGTCAGAAAGCGTACGAAAATGCGAAACTCTACAAGGAGCGGACGAAAAAATGGCATGACAAGAGAATCATACGAAGAGAGTTCAAAATCGGTGATCGAGTCCTACTCTTCAACTCGCGACTACGTTTATTCCCGGGAAAATTGAAGAGTAAGTGGAGTGGACCTTATGAAGTGGTGGAAGTGTTTCCTTCCGGAGCCATACAAATCCTCAAAGATGGAAAAGAATATTTTACGGTCAATGCTCAACGCCTCAAGTTGTACGATGATCGAGAAGTAGAGGAAACTATATCGATTAATCTGGTTGAACCTAATGTTACTAATGCAAGTGCTTGTCGTTATTCTGTGTAATACCCGAGTCCCGTGAGTAAGTTGGCCAATAAATTTGCATGCATATTATGTGACTATATGATTTCATATTCAGTATTTATTTAATTTTGTGCTTATATGATATCTAACATAATTTGGAAATTAGATATGGAGTTTTTAGAAATTTTGAAAAGAGAATTTCGAAATATTATAATTTCGGAAAATTAGGGTTTCGTTTTGGTAATTTCAAAATTTTAGGGTGTTGAAATGTTAGTGTAAGCAGAATGTCGAATTAAATGAAGATGTCGATATGTTATGATAAGTGGAATCGTATAGAAGATGTCGACATTTTTTAGAAGTAGAAATCTCGAGTTATAATCTAACATGGGATATCGAGTGGAATAAGATGTCGACATGAGTGTGATGTATATTGTGTAGTTGAAAATATCGAGTGGAATTTCAAGGAAGATGTCGAGTGAGTGACTATGTGATGTTTTGAGTTTTGTGAGTGGTGAAGAGAAAATGTCGACATGTTTGGGTAAGATTGTTTTGAAATTTATAAAATGTCGAGTTGGGTTATATGATATAAAAATGTTGATATCCATGCATTGGGACTAAGAAATCGATATTTTACTATAAAGAACGATTAATACAAGGAATAAAATATTAATATTGGGTTAGTGATGGATTAGGTAAGGATTATAATTCCTTAGAAATCAATACACGTGAATGATGAGAAGAAAAATCCAAAAGTTTAGAAGTAAAAGACAAAATATCAAACTCTTTAAGATTAAAGAAATAATAATAATAATAATTTTCCTTGAGATAAGAACGTAGAGAATATATCTCATTATCATTCTACAAAGATTACGGAGTGAGAAAAACTTGGAACCAAACTCATAGTTAAGGTATGGAATTTAGATCTTTACGTTTTTGTTTAGTTAGGGTTTGATGTATGTTAGTGTTATGAGTATGAAATAATTAATGAGTTTTGATGTATGAGGTTTTGAATTGTTAAAGAACTGGGTATGTTTTTAAGTGTTCTTATGATTCTTAAAGTGTTGTTAATTTATAAGGTTTCGATCGAAAGTTCATTTAAGGTTTTGAAGTAAATAGTGTTTAGGATTCGGGAAGATGAGGGTTTGTTTAATGTCGAAGTGTTAGATGAGATAGTATTGAGATTTATATAAATGTCGAGTTGGTTATGTGATGTTGTCTCGAAAATTTTTATGAATGTCGAATAAAATGTCGAGATAAGTTAATAAAGATGTCGACATACTCATGTGAAATTTTGATGAGATGTCGAGATTGGTCATGATGAAATTGGATACAAGATGTCGAAATAAATTAAAATGTCGATATGTGGTGTGAGTTGTTTCGATATTTATAATACATGGGATTTCGTAATGGGATGTCGAGTATATTGAATAAAATGTCGAGTGATGATGAGAGGTTTCGAGTTTTGTGAATGCTGAGGAAAATATCGAAAGAAATGTCGATATGTGTGTGTAGGCTTGTATCGAGATTTATAATAATATTGATATAGGAATTGAGTTTTGTTTTGAGAAATTATGCAACAATATCGACATGAGTCATGTGGAGTTGAGAAAATCGAATGGGAATCTCGAGTAGGATATGAATATATGTCTGAGGTGAAATGATTTCGAGTTTTATAAATTCTGAAGACAATGTCGAGATTTATCATGTAATATCGAGATTTATCGTGTAGTTTAGTAAATGTCGAAACCTTGTTTGAATAATAAAGAATGATGTCGAGTTCTATTTGATGTCGAAATATATTTCAATTCATGCTGAGATTTATATCAATAGTATTTTTCAGTTTAGGTTAAAATTTTAATTTTAAGGTTTCGAAATTTATAACAGTTGGAATTAGGGTTTTCAAATTTAAATAATTTCACGAAATTGCAACTAAATTAATGAATTATAATTTTATATGTTTCTATAATTAGGGTTTGAAGGTTAGCGATTTAATCGTGCGATAAGCTAAGGATATCAGGTAAGTGGGAATTTCACCTACAACACATAAATTAATTTATGTGCGTATTTTACGTGACTATGTGCTTCGATGAGAATATGTGACTTGAATGATTTGTTATATATGATGGTTTGGTAAGTATTTGTTGCATTTTACATGGAGCATATTGCATGTGCACGCACGAAATAAGTTGAGTATTTTGAGAGAGGAGCGTGCATTGTATTACTCGAGTGGAAAGCGAGTTATATGATAGATGAGAATTTAGCTACTACTACAAAAGCACCATGACGGGGGTAAAACCGTCGAGTATATTACCTAAATCATTTAGGTATTGGGAAGGCACGTAGTATAACTATAGCGCCAGGAAAGTAATTTGATAGAGGGGCGACCTGGTGAATGATAAGATTGGAGATAAACCCTAATTTTATCCTAGCCAGCGTGGGCCACTATCGTATTTTTATCCGTAAAGGATTTGAGCTCATGATATGATGGTGCGGTTAGTAAGTAGCTATGGGCCCTGATAAAAATGAGAAACGAATGAGTATGATGTAAGAATGGTATTAGAAAGCATTGGCGCGGATGCCTTTGCTATTTTGGCACGTGCATACATGCATATTTCCACTTACTGAGCTTTATAGCTCATCCCATGTTTTTATGTGTTGTAGATGCAGCAAACACAGTATATGAACGCTTAGATAGTAAGGCTGGTCCTTCTGGAACTTCCGGTGACTTTTGAGGGTGGTGTGTACATGGATGCGACCTGTGTGGCGGGCGTTATGTTTAATTATATTGGTTTTTGTAAAATAAGTTTGTATTGTATATAAAGTTTGAACAATGTTGGTATTGTAAAATAGTTGAGTGTGGTGTGCTTTGTAAAATCGAAAAATTCTATCGATGTTTTATATGTGATATATTTTATATTTTCTTTAGTCACGTAAGTTAGTGTAAGAAAATAGTAGTAGAAGGCGGGTCGTCACAGGTTGGTATCAGAGCTTCGGTTGCCGTTTCTGTAGACTGTCCATGTACACACACTCAAAAGCGCTGAAGACAGCCTTGATTGTAAGTTATGTGATATTATGAATTTATTGCATTGCATAATTTATTGGCCTAAGGGACTGATAGGGTAAGAGAGACAACATGGTTAGAACTAGAGGAGAAGGCAGCGGAGGAAACAATCATGAAGGCGAAAATGTAAACCCGACTGACAATCGTGACTCGGCTATCCTTCAGCTCACCGAGTTAGTACGTCAGCAGTCTCAACAGATTCGGGAATTGATTCAGCAGCAAAATTCTGAGGGGACAAGGAATAACGGAATTTCTCAGACTGATAGGGTTGAAGCAGTTGGTGAAAGATTTCGTAAATTGAACCCACCGACTTTTGAGGATGCTATTGATCCAACATCTGCTGAGGATTGGCTCAGAACATTAGAGAGTATGTTCCAATATAGCAGAATTCCTGAGAATGAGAAAGTTCTGTGTGCTGCATTTCTATTGCGAGGAAGTGCATGGCATTGGTGGGACACTATTTTGGCAATTGAGGATCCGATCAACATGAGTTGGGAGCGTTTCAAGGAACTGTTCCGAAATAAATATTTCACCGCACCTGTGCGAGCCCAACGTCTGAATGAGTTTATAAATCTCAAACAAGGGGCGATGACTGTGGCGGAATACATCAGAAAATTTGAACAACTGTCAAGGTTTGCTACACATATGGTGAGTACTGATGCTCTGAAAGTCGAACGATTCCTTGAAGGTCTAAAGCCGGAGTTGTATCGTGACGTTAATATGGCCGGACTACAAGGAACTACATATGCTCAAGTGGCGGAGCGAGCGATGGTGGCAGAACAAGCTGAGACACGAATTATTCGTGCTCAGGAGGCAAAGCGGAAGTTTGTGCAAGGAGCAAAGTGGAGTGGGGGTAATCAGAAACGACAGTTCTTTCCAAAAGGTGGAAAGCCAAATTTTCAGAATAGGCCTAGACCACCTCAGCAACAAAATCTTAATCAATGGAGACCTCCAGCACCAATGCCAGCTTGCCCAAGATGTGGACGACATCATTCGGGTATCTGTTTTTCACAAAATGCCATCTGTTATAAATGCGGAAAAACGGGACATTACGCAAGATCATGTTCGGAGAAGACATCAGGAAATCAAGCTATGGCTCAAGCGAAACCACCAACTGTGCCAGCACGTGTGTATACATTGACTGCGGAGGAAGCAAAAGTTAATCCGTCCGTGGTGGCAGGTAATCTACTTATTCACAAACTTCCGACATGCATTTTAGTAGATTCAGGAGCCACGCATTCATTTGCATCCATTAAATATGTGGCGAGACTCGGGATTACACCTACCCTATCTGATTGTGAATATAATGTGACCGTTCCACACGGAGTTATGATGCGAACCAATTTGGTTTTACGGAATTCTCCGGTGTTAATTAATGGAAAAGAATTGTCCGTTGACTTAATAGTCATTCCAATGAATGATTATGAGGTGATTCTTGGAATGGACTGGCTATCGAAATATGGAGCTATCATCGACTGTAATCGCAAAACAGTTACGTTTAATATTGAAGAGAATGAGCCTTTCACTTTTGTGGGAACAATCAAAGAAAGAAATGTTTCTAGAATTTCAGCGGTAAAGGCACAACGTTTGATCAAGGTGGGATGTGAAGCTTATTTAGTCTTCGCAGTGAAATCAGAGGAACGTACATCTCCGAAATTAGAGAATGTACCAGTGGTACGAGATTTTTCTGACGTATTTCCTGAAGATCTGCCCGGATTACCACCGGATCGAGAAATTGAATTTACGATTGATCTGATACCAGGTTCTGCTCCAATTTCTAGAACTCCCTATCGGTTAGCGCCAACTGAATTGAAAGAGTTAAGAGAACAGTTGGATGATCTGTTACAGAAGGGATTTATTCAACCCAGTTTTTCTCCTTGGGGAGCGCCAGTTCTGTTCGTGCGAAAGAAAGATGGGTCGATGCGATTATGTATTGACTACAGGGAGCTGAACAAGATCACAATCAAGAATAAATATCCATTACCCAGAATTGATGATTTATTTGATCAACTACAAGGCGCAACGGTGTTTTCAAAAATAGATTTACGATCGGGATATCATCAATTGAAAGTTCGAGAAGAAGATATTCCAAAGACGGCATTCAGTACCCGATATGGACATTACGAATTTTTAGTTATGCCTTTTGGGGTAACTAATGCACCAGCGGCGTTTATGGATCTAATGAATCGAGTGTTCAAACAATTCTTGGACAGGTTTGTCATTGTTTTCATTGATGACATTCTTATCTATTCGAAGACAAAGGAGGAACACGAAGTACATCTGAAGATAGTTCTTGAAATATTACGGAAAAATAAATTATACGCTAAGTTCAAGAAATGTGAGTTCTGGTTGAGTCAAGTCGCATTTTTGGGCCACATTGTTTCTGGAGAAGGAATTTCCGTAGATCCTAGCAAAATTGAAGCTATCAACAATTGGCCTCAACCAACCAATGTCACAGAAGTACGGAGTTTTCTTGGCTTAGCTGGATACTACAGAAAATTTATCAAGGACTTCTCAAAGATTGCATCAACACTGACAAAGTTAACAAGAAAGAATGTTCCATTCCATTGGAACGAAGAGTGTGAGCAAAGTTTTCAAGAGTTAAAGAAGAGACTCACTTCAGCTCCAGTTCTTACGATACCATCAGGGACTGGAGGATTTTCAGTCTATAGTGACGCATCAAGGAATGGTTTGGGCTGTGTATTAATGCAACATGGAAATGTGATAGCTTATGCTTCTCGTCAATTGAAGGAGTATGAAAAGAATTATCCGACTCATGACTTGGAGCTAGCTGCTGTGGTTTTCGCTCTAAAAATTTGGAGGCATTACTTATATGGGGAACGATGCGAAATTTTCACGGACCACAAGAGCCTAAAATATTTCTTCACTCAGAAGGAATTAAATATGAGGCAAAGACGGTGGTTAGAACTTGTTAAAGATTACGATTGTGTAATTAGTTATCACCCAGGAAAAGCAAATGTGGTGGCTGATGCATTAAGCCGAAAAGCGGTAAGTGCGGAGTTACAACTGTTGGAAGTGGAGGTAGTGCAATTAGGAGAAGTCGAAGCAAAGTTAGCAGCATTAACTCTACAACCTACAATATTGGAACAAATCAAACGGGTGCAAGGAAATGATGAGTTATATCTAAAAATCAAAGAAGCACAGACGGAGCAAACTTCAACTGATTTCAAAATACAGGAAGATGGAAGTTTATATTACAAGGACCGTTTATACGTACCTGATGATGCGGAGATTCGAAGAATAGTAATGGCAGAAGCACATGCGACGGCATATTCAGTACATCCAGGAGCTACAAAAATGTATCGAGATCTTCGAATAAATTATTGGTGGCCGGGAATGAAAAGAGATATTGCGACATTTATAAGTCAATGTCTAACATGCCAACAAATAAAGGCGGAACATCAAAGACCGGCAGGGACATTACAGCCTTTGCCAATACCTGAGTGGAAGTGGGATCATATTACGATGGATTTCGTTGTTGGCCTACCAAAGACTGTAAAGGTTATGATGCTATTTGGGTTATAGTCGACCGATTGACTAAGTCTGCTCATTTCCTATCCATAAGTTCGATGTTTTCCCTGGAGCGATACGCAGAATTATATATACAAGAAATTGTTCGACTCCACGGGATTATCAATTATTTCGGATCGAGACTCACGATTTTTATCAAATTTTTGGAAGGGTCTGCAGAAAGCAATGGGGACTAAGTTGTCTTTCAGTACGGCTTATCATCCTCAAACTGATGGGCAGTCAGAACGAACTATCCAAACTTTGGAAGATATGTTGCGAGCATGTGTTTTGGATTTCAAAGGAAATTGGAGCAAATATTTGCCATTGATCGAGTTTTCTTATAACAATAGTTATCATTCAACTATTGGGATGGCACCCCATGAAGCTTTATATGGGCGTAAATGTCGATCTCCCATACACTGGGATGAAGTTGGTGAACGTGCGATGTTAGGACCTGACATGGTTCAAGAGATGACTGAAGCAATAGCAAAGATACGAGAAAGAATGCAAACAGCTCAAAATCGACAAAAGAGTTATGCAGATAAAAGACGTAGACCATTAGAATTTGAAGCTGATGACTGGGTGTTTTTGAAAGTATCTCCGATGAAAGGTGTGAAACGGTTTGGGCGAAAGGGTAAGTTAAGCCCAAGATATATTGGACCTTTTAGAATAATTAAAAGAGTCGGCGAAGTGGCTTATAAACTGGAACTACCAGCCTCATTGGCACAAGTTCATGATGTTTTCCATATATCAACCTTGCGGAAATATGTTGCTGATCCGAATCATGTTTTGAGAAATGAATTCCTGTATCAACAACTCAAGCCAGATTTGAGTTATGAAGAGAAACCGGTGGAAATTCTGATGTATGAAGTGAAGAGACTTCGAAATAAAGAGATTCCGTTGGTAAAAGTGTTATGGCAGAATCAGTCAACTGAAGAAGCTACGTGGGAACGTGAAGATGATATGAGAAGTCGTTATCCAGAATTGTTTCAACTAACCTGATTTCGGGGACGAAATCCTTTTTAAGGGGGGAGAATGTAATACCCGAGTCCCGTGAGTAAGTTGGCCAATAAATTTGCATGCATATTATGTGACTATATGATTTCATATTCAGTATTTATTTAATTTTGTGCTTATATGATATCTAACATAATTTGGAAATTAGATATGGAGTTTTAGAAATTTTGAAAAGAGAATTTCGAAATATTATAATTTCGGAAAATTAGGGTTTCGTTTTGGGTAATTTCAAAATTTTAGGGTGTTGAAATGTTAGTGTAAGCAGAATGTCGAATTAAATGAAGATGTCGATATGTTATGATAAGTGGAATCGTATAGAAGATGTCGACATTTTTTAGAAGTAGAAATCTCGAGTTATAATCTAACATGGGATATCGAGTGGAATAAGATGTCGACATGAGTGTGATGTATATTGTGTAGTTGAAAATATCGAGTGGAATTTCAAGGAAGATGTCGAGTGAGTGACTATGTGATGTTTTGAGTTTTGTGAGTGGTGAAGAGAAAGTCGACATGTTTGGGTAAGATTGTTTTGAAATTTATAAAATGTCGAGTTGGGTTATATGATATAAAAATGTTGATATCCATGCATTGGGACTAAGAAATCGATATTTTACTATAAAGAACGATTAATACAAGGAATAAAATATTAATATTGGGTTAGTGATGGATTAGGTAAGGATTATAATTCCTTAGAAATCAATACACGTGAATGATGAGAAGAAAAATCCAAAAGTTTAGAAGTAAAAGACAAAATATCAAACTCTTTAAGATTAAAGAAATAATAATAATAATAATTTTCCTTGAGATAAGAACGTAGAGAATATATCTCATTATCATTCTACAAAGATTACGGAGTGAGAAAAACTTGGAACCAAACTCATAGTTAAGGTATGGAATTTAGATCTTTACGTTTTTGTTTAGTTAGGGTTTGATGTATGTTAGTGTTATGAGTATGAAATAATTAATGAGTTTTGATGTATGAGGTTTTGAATTGTTAAAGAACTGGGTATGTTTTTAAGTGTTCTTATGATTCTTAAAGTGTTGTTAATTTATAAGGTTTCGATCGAAAGTTCATTTAAGGTTTTGAAGTAAATAGTGTTTAGGATTCGGGAAGATGAGGGTTTGTTTAATGTCGAAGTGTTAGATGAGATAGTATTGAGATTTATATAAATGTCGAGTTGGTTATGTGATGTTGTCTCGAAAATTTTTATGAATGTCGAATAAAATGTCGAGATAAGTTAATAAAGATGTCGACATACTCATGTGAAATTTTGATGAGATGTCGAGATTGGTCATGATGAAATTGGATACAAGATGTCGAAATAAATTAAAATGTCGATATGTGGTGTGAGTTGTTTCGATATTTATAATACATGGGATTTCGTAATGGGATGTCGAGTATATTGAATAAAATGTCGAGTGATGATGAGAGGTTTCGAGTTTTGTGAATGCTGAGGAAAAATATCGAAAGAAATGTCGATATGTGTGTGTAGGCTTGTATCGAGATTTATAATAATATTGATATAGGAATTGAGTTTTGTTTTGAGAAATTATGCAACAATATCGACATGAGTCATGTGGAGTTGAGAAAATCGAATGGGAATCTCGAGTAGGATATGAATATATGTCTGAGGTGAAATGATTTCGAGTTTTATAAATTCTGAAGACAATGTCGAGATTTATCATGTAATATCGAGATTTATCGTGTAGTTTAGTAAATGTCGAAACCTTGTTTGAATAATAAAGAATGATGTCGAGTTCTATTTGATGTCGAAATATATTTCAATTCATGCTGAGATTTATATCAATAGTATTTTTCAGTTTAGGTTAAAATTTTAAATTTTAAGGTTTCGAAATTTATAACAGTTGGAATTAGGGTTTTCAAATTTAAATAATTTCACGAAATTGCAACTAAATTAATGAATTATAATTTTATATGTTTCTATAATTAGGGTTTGAAGGTTAGCGATTTAATCGTGCGATAAGCTAAGGATATCAGGTAAGTGGGAATTTCACCTACAACACATAAATTAATTTATGTGCGTATTTTACGTGACTATGTGCTTCGATGAGAATATGTGACTTGAATGATTTGTTATATATGATGGTTTGGTAAGTATTTGTTGCATTTTACATGGAGCATATTGCATGTGCACGCACGAAATAAGTTGAGTATTTTGAGAGAGGAGCGTGCATTGTATTAATCGAGTGGAAAGCGAGTTATATGATAGATGAGAATTTAGCTACTACTACAAAAGCACCATGACGGGGGTAAAACCGTCGAGTATATTACCTAAATCATTTAGGTATTGGGAAGGCACGTAGTATAACTATAGTGCCAGGAAAGTAATTTGATAGAGGGGCGACCTGGTGAATGATAAGATTGGAGATAAACCCTAATTTTATCCTAGCCAGCGTGGGCCACTATCGTATTTTTATCCGTAAAGGATTTGAGCTCATGATATGATGGTGCGGTTAGTAAGTAGCTATGGGCCCTGATAAAAATGAGAAACGAATGAGTATGATATAAGAATGGTATTAGAAAGCATTGGCGCGGATGCCTTTGCTATTTTGGCACGTGCATACATGCATATTTCCACTTACTGAGCTTTATAGCTCATCCCATGTTTTTATGTGTTGTAGATGCAGCAAACACAGTATATGAACGCTTAGATAGTAAGGCTGGTCCTTCTGGAACTTTCGGTGACTTTTGAGGGTGGTGTGTACATGGATGCGACCTGTGTGGCGGGCGTTATGTTTAATTATATTGGTTTTTGTAAAATAAGTTTGTATTGTATATAAAGTTTGAACAATGTTGGTATTGTAAAATAGTTGAGTGTGGTGTGCTTTGTAAAATCGAAAAATTCTATCGATGTTTTATATGTGATATATTTTATATTTTCTTTAGTCACGTAAGTTAGTGTAAGAAAATAGTAGTAGAAGGCGGGTCGTCACATTCTGTGTCTTCCAGGGCCATGTCGCCTGGAGAGAATACCAGCGATCTGAAGGACCTCCAGAACAACGACAGAAGCCGAGACAATGACCCTCCTTGATCAGTCTGATGGCTAGTCGAGCTAACGACTATAAAAGCAGCGCTTCTTGGGAGGCAACCCAAGTACTATCCATGCATTTCTATTTTTATTTTGTATTGGAGTCTATATTAATTATCGTATCTTATAAGTGTGTCTTGCATTTGAATTTATTTTCACAAAAATTCGTATCACGGTGTCGTCTAGTTATGTTTCCTCACAGGCTCATAGTCAGTTTGGGGGTGGTTCGTCCGCAGAAGTAGCTCTATCCTGAAGAAACTGAGTCCTCTCACAACTCGCCCACATCGATCTATGCATTATTCAGGGCAGTGTCACTTAAACTCTCTCTTTACTTTAAATTCTACACATCGGGGACAATGTGATAATTAGTTTGGGGGTGGGGTGACACATGCTAGATTTTATAGGATATCGATCTCTTCGATTTATTAGTTGGTTTAACTGATCAAGGTTATGATGAACGTCACTTATGAAAACTCCTGCCAATGATGAAAATTTTTTAAATTTTGCTTGTGTCGAGATAAGATTCAGCTAATTGTGTGTGATAGTTTTACATGTTACGTGTTTCGATAATAGCATGATTATCTGATCACATTGATTGCTTCAGAAAAATAGTACGTATCACGAGACACAAACCCAGAAAATATTGTGAGTTTTGAGCCGAAAGTAAAAAAAAAAAAAATTTGAGCAACACAATACTTGCTCAATGTGTTTTTCATGAGTGCCACGCGTAGTCTGATTATTTTCGAACTTGCTCTGTTATGCATGTCACTATCACTTTGTGGATTTTTGTGTACTAATATGATAAAGGCGCTTAGGATGAGTCACTGGCCTAAATATCTCCGTACCCAACATATCTATCAATTAGTGAGCCCATTTGAGCATTATTAGCCTTATTTATTGATTTGGAGCCACGATATTTAGCCAGGTATCCCGTTATTTTATCCTTCATCCTCGAACCATTGTCAGCATGTTAGCCTACTAGTCGCTTAGAGTATTGAGTCTAATTAGTTCAGAGTATTTTGAAAAAAAAATCGAATAGAAAAGAAAAGAGAGAGGTCAAAAAAAAAGCAAAAAAAAAAGCGAAGTATCGAAAAAAAGAAAGAAAAAAAAAGAGAAAAAATATATCAAGACAAAAAAATACTATTTATATATATATATATATATATAAAAAGAGGGGTTAGATTTTCAGAATTATTTGAGTTCTTAATAATAGTTTTGAGTGGGTTTTTGTAGTAGTATGAGTCTCTGTTATTTGATGTACTTTGTTGGTAGACGAGTAAAGCGACTTAGTGACGAACATGCTTGACCATTTTAGCTCACTCATCCCATATGACACACCCTTATTACCCCGAGCCCCATTACAACCTTAATAAAGACCTTTTGATCGTGCATGAGATTCACTAAGTGAATATGATGTGATATATTTGCAAGCTTAGAATAATATCTTTCTATGTTGTGTCTTGAGCGCTTTTATACAGATCCATTAAACACTTCGAGCGAATTGAGCTATCCATGTGAGAGTTGTCACTTGATACGTGTTACGATCTGGAAATATTTTTTTTGTGCTATGATATGATTGTGAACTATCATTTCATGTCTCGTGTTTAGCTGGATCATTCATTAGTTAATGACGATTTCGACCGATTGTGCTTTTGCTTTTCTGAGAATAAACATGAGCATTCATTTAGTGACGTCAAAAAATCCTAACTCGATTTAGTTTATTCCGCTTTTACGATTGAGGACGATCGAAGCTAGTTTGGGGGTTGTTGATAAGTTAGGATTTTACGAACATTTTAGACCCGAAAAATTGCTTAATTCTATAGTTATATGTCTAAATGTCAAGAAATATCCTATCATATGTTCCTTTTCATATTTCACAGGTAACAGAGCAAAATGGGTCAAAAATCGGGAACGAACTTGGGCCAAAAATTGGCCCAACTAAGTGAGCCCATTAAGCCAAGAAAAACAATAAAACTCAGCCCAAATTTTCAGCCCTTGAAGCCCAACCTAAAGATAAATACAAGGAGTGAAATCCAACTTTGCACACCATTATTGAAGACAAAGACCCACGACAACCTTACGGCTTTAGCATACCAAGTGTGGTCAAGAAATAGCAAGTAGCTCACACAGACACATCACGCACGGCTCAAGGAAGAAAAAGAAAAACTAAAAGACAGCGGAGGCTGCGCAAGAAGCTGAAAGAACGGGATTTGGAAGATTTACTCGTGATATCAAGTCGGCTATGTGTTTTCTTCGAAAATGATGGTTGAAGGCTTTAGTTGCTGCCATCGTCTATAAAAGGAGCAGCTCTTAGTACAATTGGGAGGGGAGGAACCGTGGAGAAAGAAAACTATCATACCACACACTTCAATCTTCACGGTTGGTGAGAACTTCAAGCAAGCAGCTCCACACCAAGCATATCATATACGCTGAGGAGATCACCGAAGGCAGCAGATCACGAGGGGAGAGGCTGAGAGTTGAGCTGCTATTACAAGCAACCTCTTAAGTTGCCCACCACCCGTTCGACGAAAGTACCGTGAGGGGCGTTTTATTCTATATTTCATTTTCTGTGTTTTAGATATGTTATGTTTAAACCTTCGTTGCTTTCGCTAATTAATATGTTAGCGTAAGTCGTTTTGTGGTTAAGGCCTTATTAGGCCGGATTATGAATCCGTATTAAAGTTATCGTGCTTTATTTAGTCGTATGTGAAAGTTATGTGTTCTTCGCTGATTTTAATGCCTGCGTATGATTGATCGTCATATGCTTGTTTTGTTGATTGGTTTATGAGACCGAGAGGTGATTAGACTGGTTAGAAATAAAGTGTTGAACACCACGACGTAAAACCGACCAGAGATGGAATCGGTTTCGTTCGTGTGGTTTCCGAGATTCTAGGCGTCGAAAGCGCCTAAACTCGGGGAAACTCATAAAGCCGAATGCGTGCGGAGTAACTACAGTCATATAGGGATATAGTTGATTGGTTCACTCTCGCATAGGGTTGCTATACACGCGAGAGCGGGTAGCACGTATATTAGGAATTTCTACCTTAACTTAAATCGTACTAATTAGATAAAGCCGATTGCATTAAGACGTAGAATAATCCGTGCCGAAATATGTGCTTTAATCACGTTTGTCATTATTGATTTAAAATCATATTTTTATTTGCGCTTTTATCTAGTTCGATTATTTTATTTTATATCAAAAAAAAAGAATCATAAAAACACCTTATTTGATATTCGCTTTAGTCTATATTAAAAATTCAGAATAATATCTTAGAATTAATCGCGCTATCCTCGAGGATCGATACTCGGACTTACGTCCGTTTTATACTACTTGCACGACCTAGTATACTTGCTAGTATTCGAGCGCGTCAATCAATTTCAATCCAAATATGTTTCGAGCGAAAGTCAGTATCGCCGATAAAATTAATAAATCAAGAGTTAAAGTTCAGTTTCGATCGAAACTTGTTTAGTGCGATTGGCAAATCAATTTGAAAGGATTTCGAGCGATATGCAGTTTCGCCGAGAAATATTTGTGATATTTGAAATATTTGAATAATTTGAGAGACTCCCCCTAGATTTGTGCGAACCATTCAATGACTCCCCCTAAATTAGTGCATAAAAATGAAAGACTCCCCCTAGATCCATGCATAAATTTTTATTAGTCTCCCCCTAGATATAACATATAGAGAAATATTAAATGATCTATTTACACAATATCAGGTTCATGTAGGGACAATCGATCATGTCTTATGGTTCAACATGCCTAACCTAGATACCAAGAATTGGAATCGCTTTTCATCCAATGCTTTAGTAAATAAGTCAGCAAGTTGAAGATCTGTGTGAACAAAATGCATTTCGATTGTACCTTGTTCCACATGTTCCTTGATAAAGTGATATCTAATGTCTATATGTTTTGTGCGTGAATGATGTACTGGATTACTTGTCATAGCTATAGCACTTTTAGAGTCACTAAAAATTGGGATATGATTTAACGTTATGCCAAAATCTCGCAGCTGGGTTCTCATCCACAAAATTTGTGAGCAGCAACTCGCAGCAGCGACATATTCTGCCTCTGCTGTCGATGTTGAGACACAATTTTGCTTTCGAGACGACCAGCTTACGAGTTTACCCCCGAGAAATTGAGCGGCTCCAGAAGTGCTCTTTTTGTCCAGCTTGCATCCTGCGTAATCAGCATCTGTGTATCCTACGAGTTCAAAGCTTGATTCCATCGGGTACCATAGACCTAGATTCGGAGTTCCCTTGAGATATTTGAAAATTCGCTTGACGGCTAGCATGTGAGATTCCTTTGGATCAGCTTGAAAGCGTGCACAGAGACAAGTGGCGAACATGATATCAGGTCTACTTGATGTAAGATAGAGCAAGGATCCTATCATGCCTCGATAAGTTGTCTGGTTAACAGATTTTCCTGAGGAATCTGCGTCAAGTTTGCATGAGGTAGACATGGGAGTCATGGCAGTATTTGAGTTGTCCAAGTTGTACTTCTTGAGTATGTCGTGAATGTACTTGGATTGACTGATGAAGATTCCATCGTGAAGCTGTTTAACCTGAAGTCCTAAGAAGAAACTTAGTTCGCCCATCATGATCATTTCGAATTTCTGCTTCATTAGATCCCCAAAGTTCCTGCACATTCGTGAGTCTGTTGACCCGAATATGATGTCGTCAACGTAGATCTGCACTAGCATAATGTCGGAGCCGTCCTTCTTGATAAAAAGAGTCGTATCAATCTTCCCTTTTGTGAAGCTAGATGAGATGAGAAAATCCGAAGGGACCTCGTACCAGGCTCTGGGAGCTTGTTTAAGTCCATAGAGAGCTTTATCGAGTCTGTAGACATGGTCTGGGAGTTGTTCGTTTACAAAACCTTCAGGCTGGGATACAAAAACTTCTTCTTTTAGTATTCCGTTGAGGAATGCAGTTTTGACATCCATCTGGTAGACTGTGAAGTTCTTGTGTGCAGCGAAAGCTAAGAATATCCTGATGGCTTCTATTCTTGCGACTGGGGCATATGTCTCATCGTAGTCGATTCCTTCTTGTTGATTGTAACCTTTTGCCACCAGCCTTGCTTTATTTCGGATAACAACTCCTTGCTCGTCCTTTTTGTTCTTAAACACCAATTTAGTCCCTATAATAGTTTTCCCAACTGGTCTAGGTACTAGGTTCCAAACTTTCAACGTCTCAAACTGATTGATTTCCTCCTGCATTGCAATTATCCAGTCTGGATCAGCGAGTGCTTCAGCTACTTTACTGGGTTCCTTTTGACTGAGAAAGCAGGAGTAGAGGCTTTCGTTTATCGTTGATGATCGAGTGGTTACTCCAGTGGAGGGATCTCCAATTATTTGTGAGTTTGGGTGAGCTCGAGTCCACTTTCTGGTACTAGGTTGTGATGATCCAGCTGTGTTTGTATCGTGTATTGTTTCTCCACCTTGATCAGCCTGATGTTCTATCTCTTCACCAGGTTGTGGCATTACTGACTCTCCTGAAGAAATTTCTATTGTTGTATCATAAGGCTGATGAGTTTCAGCGCCTGAGCTGGATATGATCTCTGTATCTGTTGGGGGTTCACTATCGTCATCAAGATGAAGATTCTCCATTGTAGGAGAGTTATTGTCATTGCTAGGCTCCGCATGATCAATATTTTCTGGTGCCGCATAAGTTGTTGGAGCAGTGGGTGGTAGCGGCTTTGCGAAGAGATCTTCAAATAAGAGATCGAGTTCCATGTCACTTAATGCATTTGTTTTTGAAGTTTCGCCCACAGAGGAAATGCTAGGTTGATCCTTTGTCAATTCTCGTAGAAGTCCTGGTTCTGGACTGATTTGTGCAGAAACGACTCGGTCTACTTCATCAAACGTTACGTTAATGCTCTCCATAACAGATCTTTTCTCCTTGAGATATATGCGATAGGCTTTTGATGTTGTTGAGTATCCCACCAGTATGCCTTCGAATGCTTTTGGGTCGAGTTTGCCTCTATCTTCACGATCATTTGCCACATAACACTTGCATCCAAAGACTTTCAGGAAGGAGACGTCTGGCACTCTACGATTTATCAACTCATAGGGAGTCCTATTGAACCTCTTGTGAAGTGAGCCACGATTTCGAGTGAAAAAGCTGTGTTCATTGCTTCGGCCCACAAGAAATGAGGTAGTCCAGAGTGAATGAGGAGTGTACGAGTTGCTTCAACTAAGGTTCTGTTTTTGCGCTCAACTACCCCATTTTGTTGAGGTGTTTTAGCTGCTGCGAACTGTTGGGTGATTCCAAGCGATGCATAGAAGTCACTGAGTTTTCTGTTCTTGAATTCTGTCCCATTATCAGTTCTGATGATTTGTACACTTAGTTGGTAGAGGTTTTGAGCGGTTTTGATAAACTCAATGATTAGACCTGGAGTTTCATCCTTGGTTCTCAGAAATTTAGTCCATGTGTAGCGTGAGAAATCATCCACAATGACTAACACATATTTTCGCCCATTAATGGTCTGAGTGCGCATGGGTCCACACAGATCCATATGAATGAGTTCGAGAGGTTTTGAAGTTGAGGCTATGTGTTTGGTCCGGTGTGAGGCCTTCCTTATCTTTCCCATTTCACACGCCGAGCAAAGATGCTCTTTGTGATATCTGAACGAGGGAAGCCCTTTTACCAAATTTTCTGATCGCAGTTTGTTCAGGTCTTTGAAGTTGAGATGGGAAAGTCGCTGATGCTAGAGATCGTTCTGATGTAGAGAGGCTCAAGAAATAAGGCATGTCGGTCGGACAGTCTTGAGGTCAATGGAGTAGAGATTCGTCTTCCTGTGTCCAGTGAGTAGCTCTCTTCCATTGACATCTGTGACACTACATTTGTTGGTCTCGAAGTTCACCTTGTAGCCTTTGTCGCAGAAACGACCTATGCTGAATAAATTGTAGCTCAGTCCTTCGACGTAGGACACTCCTTTGATGGTTAGCCTGTCATGGATGAGATCACCCGTTCCTAGCATGGATGCAGATTGACCGTTTCCGAAGTAGACCTTCCCGAGGAATCCTTCAGAGAAGTTGCTCAAGAGCTCTTTGTTTCCAGTCATGTGTGAGGAGCAACCTGAATCTAAGTACCACACATGACGGACTTGCAAAAAGAATCAAGTAAGTTTTGGCACCCATTTATAGATGGGTCCCCTTTTGATAGCAGGTGTAGTAGATTTCTTGTTCGTTGCTAGATTTAATTCTTTGTTAGGTTGTTGTGTAGCTGGTTTGAGAATCCAAGCGTGTTGATTTCCTATAGGGTGCAGTTGAGATTTCGGAATCCAAATCTGTTTTGGACTTAATTTCTTGTTTGTCTTGATCTTGGAGATGTTGTGTTTCTTGTCTCTTCTTCTTATCAGGGATAGTTGTCTTCTTTGCTAAGCCAGCTCGAACCTTCGTCGCTTCCTTAGATCTCACGCCTTTGTCTGTTGGTACATATGATACAGAGTTAGTGTGAGATAAAGGAATTTCCTTTGTGGTTTGCTTGCATTTATATGAAGAGGATTCAGGAACAGGTCTGGAGGTGGAAGGTTTGAATGCGTCAGGAAAGTTCTCGAGAGTATAGATTTTGCTCAACAGAACAGTTCTTTCCTCTTCGTGAGCTTTCTTTTCTGACTCTAGAGAGGCTGTCAAGTCACCTATTTTGCGTATAATCTCTGGAATATAGATAAAAGAGTAAATAGGTTTAGCCTGTTCGTCAGCGTCTTCCGGTCCAAATGGTGACATGTAATCATCAGAGAGTGTTATCTCTCTAGTTTTGTAGCTATTATTGAGTTCGTTGTAGTCACACATGATTTGATCCCATTCTTTGTTCCTCCGTTTCTGTTCGTCAGTTTCAGTCACCTCTCTTGAGCTTACGAAGGGCCTCAATTGTTCAATGCTTAACCCAAAATGTTTAATGTTGTACAGTGAGTGTACTTTCTCTGTTTCAGGGTTAGTGGTGGGTTCAAATCCTAAACCTTCGCGGGGATCATAAAATTCTACATCTTTAGGTTGACTAAGAAAGACGGTTCGTTCAGATTGACCTCTTTTGGTGTTAATGTCCTCTAGCTCTTTGACTTTCTTGTATAGATGAACACGTTCGTTTGTGATTAATTCGTATTGAGACAATACGTTTGCTCGTTCTTCTTCGCTGTCTTTCAAACTTCTATTCATATCGTTAATTTGTATTTCCTTGTTTTCTATAAGATCTTCTAAAGTCTTTACTTTAGTTGTAGACAAGATCAAGGATTCATTAAGAATAGCTATTTCTTCCTGTTGTTTGTTTAACAAGGCATAATTTTTGTCGAAATTGCTTTGGAGCTCTGAGTAATCTTTACGATGCATGGAGAGTTTGGCTATCCTATGTTCAAGTTTAACGAAATCATTTAGGGATGGAGTGTATACCTCCAGGTCGGATGAAGAGACATCCGTCCTTCTGATCCCATGGCTGGCTCATCCTCGTCGGAGTCATCCTCGATGCTTTTCACCATGAAAGCCATTTCTTCTTCCTCCTCGTCTGATGTGTCCTCCAGCCATTCCTCTTCCTCAGCCACCAAGACAATTCCTGCTTCCTTGCGCTGTGAGAGCTGAAATTTTTTCTTGTAGTATTCAGTGTTTTTCTTCTTGGGTCTGAAGCATTCAGAAGCAAAGTGACCCGGCTTGCCACAGTTGAAGCATTTCTTCACTATTTCTGATTTCTTAGTTTCAGTCTCTTCAGGGGCAATGTACTTCTGTTTGCCCCCCCGATGTTCGTTGTTTGTTGAAGGAAGAAGATGATTTCTTGGAGCTCATCTTATTGACCGTATCTGAGATCATTGCTAGTTTCTTTCTGATGGATTCGAGTTCGTCCTCAGATTCTTGGTCAGATTCGGCATTGTCAGAGGAGTCAGATTGTACTACCTGCTTTCCTTTAGAAGTCCTCAAGCTCCTGTTGTTTGACTTAGAGGATACCAATGCAATTGGTTCCATGTCGATGTTTGGTTTTCCTTCGTTCTTGATTTCTTTGGCACACTGCGAGTATTGTGAGAGATTATCGTGCAGGGAGTGAATATCCATAGCGTCCAGATCTTTGTTCGGTTGCTTAACCAGAACTGCAATCCGTCCCCACTCAGGTTGAAGTGTGGAAAGGAACTTGATGTTGTGTTCGAGATTGGAGCGCTGGATGTTGATCTTTCTCATCTCGTTGATGATGGTCAAGAAGCGAAGGTAAACATCTCGAAGTTCTTCCCCCTCCTTAGCTTTGAAGGAGTCATAGGCAGTAAGGATGCTGGATTTCTTAGACAAATTACTAACTTCTGTTCCAACCATCATCTTGCAAACTTCATCCCAAATTTCCTTTGCAGTGACCATTGCGTCGACTTTCTTGTAGACATCGTTTGGTAGAGCCTGAAGTACATAGTGTCGGGCAAGTTTGTCTGCTCTGGCACGTGCCTTCTCAGCATCAGTGTATCGACTAGGGTCCTTAGGTGTTCTCCTCTCTGGAATAGGAGGAACAGCATCGGGTTGAGCAGGAATGATAGTCCAGCATTGAGCAGGTCCTTCAAAATTGGAGGAAAGCATGTCGTTCGCGAGGTCTACATCTTTGATTTCTATGAAGTTGATGAATCGTTGCTTCCATATGCCATACTCTCCCCATCTCAGTAGTGTTGCACGGTTGTCAGATCCAATAGCAAGACCGTCCATGTTTATGTTTGGTAATGATCGTTAACGCGGGATATATCTGCGAAATGAAACGCTTTAGTTTTGAAAGAAATATAGTCAAGTTTGAGTAATTTCTAGTGTTGAGTATAAGTATGTAAATTCACTTGGTGAATTCTGTCGAGATATAAGAGTTTGATGAATTTAGTGTACTGCTCGAGGATGGAACGATTGGTGTTAAGTTAGATCGTGAATTTTGTTCTACTCAAAATGAGTGTTTGATCGATTCTAGAATGATATGAAAATTAAGCTCAACGATTGGTCCTAAGTGTTGAGAATCAGGCAATCGTAACTGAGTTTGGATTTCAAGATTCGGGCGAAAGTGTGAATTTGGCCGAAAGAGTTCTGAAAATGACAGTTTCGATCGAAAGATGGAATTCGATTTTGATTTGAATAAATAGTTTCGATCGTATGAGATTTAAATTGACTAAGTGGAGAATTGAGTTTCGGGCGAAACAGTTAGAGTATTGGACTTTCGCCGAAATGTGTATCGATCGAATCTGTGAAATTGGGCACTGTAGCGTTTCGGGCGATAAAAATTGGGCTTACGCTGGGAATTGTATCGATCAAAACTTGTGAAATTGGTGGAAAATTTGTCGAAACTCAAACGATCGACTTTCGGGCGAAACAATTGGACTTTCGCCGAGAAATCTTTCGAGCGAAACTGTGCAAAATGCGAGAAATTGATCGAAATTCAAATCGATCGAATCTCCTCACAGTGAGTTTCGGTCGAAACCTTCAAACTCAATGGTACTGTTCAATTTGTTGCTCGAAAGTGACGCCCAGTTCAGTGAAAAAACAGATTTTCAGACTCGTTTTTGCTAAAATCCGACTCAAACTTGACTGGAATCGATGTGAAAGAACCTAAATGTACTCAATATCAGTTTTCTAATGTCCTAGGAGTAAAAAGTCACTGAAAACGATTTGAAAACATCCAAAAACAGTGAAAAACCAGGGAATGAGTTTTCAAGCAAAAATCTCTGTCAAATCACGTCGAAATCGAGCAAAACTGGATTCAAATGGAAGATATTGATCCGCGATAGGCTCTGATACCACTTGTTGGTCCTTTTATTACCAAACAAGGATCAAAAGAAGAGTTTGAATGTGTAAAACGTGAAGAACACCTTGAGTGTGTGTTAGTGTGTGTTTTCTTAATGTAACGTACAAGGTGGCTTACCTTTCAATTCTTTTGATAAAACCCTAATTAGGGTAATTTGGGCTTTATATACCACAATTGTTTGGTATATTAAAGCCCAATACAAAACTATGACTTAATATCATAAGTCACCCCAAACTACTACAACCCACTAAATAAAACATATTAACCAAGATTACACAAATCAAAGGATGCTACGAAATATTCCTAACACATGTGACGAGGATGATCGCAAGAGCACAAGTGGCGGTTGTTTCTTCTTAGGTAACAATTTAGTTGCATGGCATAGTAAGAAGCAAAATTGTGTGTCTTTATCTACTGCTGAGTCTGAGTATGTTGCGGCGGGTAGTTGCTGTACGCAATTAATATGGTTGAATAGCATGTTGTGTGACTATGGTTTAGAGTGCGAATCTGTTCTCATATATTGTGATAACCTTAGCGCCATCAACATCTCTAGGAACCCGATCCAGCATTCACGTACAAAGCATATAGATATAAGGCATCATTTTCTGAGAGATATGGTAGAAAACGAGTTAGTCCGCATTGAGCATATAGACACGAAACATCAGTTAGCAGACATATTCACGAAAGCATTGGATTTTGAAAGGTTCTCGGACCTGAAGAAATCCATAGGTTTGCACATGTTAGTCTGAATGTTGGTCCAACATCTGGATCAACATAGCATATGTCAAATTCGACGGTTACTGCTTTAGTGTTTGGTTCGACGTTCTGTTCTGTTTTCCTGTGAAATGACTTGATTCTTCTTGACTGGTCCCTGAATGAACCCGATCCCTAAAAAAAAGCTCTTGGTAATAAGTTCCCTAGGTACACGGCATTCGCGGTGACGATGTACTCTTTGCGACAAAAGCCAATCCTTTGCGCATATAAGCCTGCTCATAAACTCTTTGCTAGATATAGGTTCTTGGAAATAAGTTTCCTTATGTACACGGCATTCGCTGTGACGATGTTATTATGCGACAAAAAGCCAAACCTTGAGGCTTAGGGTATAAGGACAGTGCATAAACTGAGATAGATAAATAAGGTGAAAGGGTTCAAATAAAGGGAACTGGTTTTAAGAAGGGTTGGGCAGATAAGTCTAGGATTACGGAATGAGAATGTTGAGTCAAATGTTGGAGCAACATGTGTAACTGTCGGTTTGGTAATGCTACATTTTTTATGCTTTCGTTTATTTGCATTAGCTTTTAGGTCTGCATTTGTTAGTTTGGTGTGTCTAGTTTAGATATCTCTCAGAATTGCATTAGAACTCTCGAAGAACAGCTCGTTACGCTTGTCTCAAGTGCTCATCATCGTCGCTCAAACGGTTAGTCTTGCTTGATTCTACCTTGACTTTTGACTTTGTGTCTTTGGGTTGAATCATGATCTGATGTGCTCCTATTTGCTTGCATGACTAATTCGTCCACATAATATATTTTAGCTCCATGTTTACTTGGACAGTTGTGACCTAATTCGACCTTATCCTCTATATTGTCTAAATTCTATTTGAGTCCAACGGTTATTTTTTCTCGGCCTTACCTATTCCACGATGAAATTATTGCTGAGTGATCGTTTTTATCTTTCCGTTGGAACTGTTTCTCATATTTATGCCTTGGCCTGAATCGATTTTAAAGCATTCCACACAAACAATATTTTCATAATTTGAGTTGCTCGCTAATATTACTCTCTGCTCTTTAAGTTTCTGATATAATTCGAGGTTTATACATTCTGTTCTTATATCAATTTCTTGAATTTATCTTTAATTTCTTTATGGCGAAGTCACATGTTTCTTAGTCTCAGAATGTTGGACCAGATGTTAGCCTCACATTTACCTCGACATCTGCAAGTTGGCTAACAGAGAAGTTCTCTGAGTTTTTTTCTTTCTTCCCAAAAAGGGGGAGAAGGTTGTGCAGATAAAAAGGGGAGATAAGGAAATTCAGGGGGAGCAGAATAAGGAGCCAAACAAACAGGGGGAGCTGACCAAGAAGGAGAAGCAGCCGAGAAAGCATCAGAAGAAAACTCCATACTCCATTGAGAGTGAAGCTCTGATCCTTTCTATTTTTGCATGCATAATTGATTCTGAATTTTATTGCATCAGAAGGAAACTCCATACTCCATTGATTCTCTGATTTTTATTTTTGCATGTCAAGATTGATTTATTTTTACTATGTGCATGCTGATTTGTTTCTTCGGTATGTTTACAAGTTTGCCTGCTCACTTGCCGAAAATATTTATTTTGCAGATGTTTAACTTAAGACCTTGTTATGGCTATGTACTATTTTCGTAGTACTTTGAATAGTCTAATCGCTATTCCGTTTGCGTTTACTCTAACCATCTTTTGATGTTTTGTGGTTGGGTAGATTTTACCTTGGGGAGTTTCAGTATGACAAACTCCTGCATGGGTTTTGGGAAGAAAGATAAAAGGGGGAGATTGTTCATGTTGAGGTCTCAACATTGGCAATGTTAGGGGAACATTCTATCCAACATTTGTTGGCCGAGAATGTCTCATTTCTCAATTTTATCTTTCATACCCAAAACGCATTCGTGTCTTGGCTGTTTTTAGTGTTGTGCAGGACTTAAATAAGGATTGAGAATTGATCAAACCGTGTGGAAAGCGTGTGGAGTAGCTTGAGCGAAATATGGAAGGAACTTACTAAAAATAGGATGCTTGGAACTCAAGTCAAGACTAAATCATTAGGAGATATTCAAGGGATCTCCTACCAATTCAAACATGAGCCAAGACCTATAAATATGAGGAGATTTCGAGCTGCAACTTAGACCTTTGGACGACAAAACGTTTGAGAGCTATGAGCGAAAATTATCGAGTTTCGTTGAGAGAATTTGAGCGAGCCAAAGTGTCCTTTTAGCCTAGTATTTCTTTTGCAAAAGTCTTAGGACTTTGTAGGTTTGCAGAATCGTCAGATTCGTAGTTTTCAGGATCGTTTAGATTCGTAGTTTTTCTAGGCTTGTTTTTACTATCTTCGGATAGTTATTTTTCCATCCATTGCTGTTAGTGGAATTTCGCCTTGAGGCATGCAGCAAGTTTTTATAACTTGCTGCACAGATTTACATCTCGTGTTATTTCAGTTTCGTCACTATGTAATTATATTCCGCTGTGCACCTGAATGTTAGGTTGAGTGTTACCCCGACATTTTACTAAACATCTAGACTATACTTAGTCTTTTACATCCATATCGTATCGGGACCACTTCAGATGTTGTGCCTAAGAAAAATCTCGTTCGAAATCAACTCCACTCACAAAATTATAGTACAAAAACTATTGTGCAACTATTGTTAGAGACAGTCACAGTCCTAAGAACTGGTATCAATCATGACTTGAGACTGCATTCTAGCAGAAACTACATGTTGAACTTTCGAAAGTTGTCTGAAGACAAAACTACAGTAGAAACTCTATAAATTAATACTCGATAATTTAATAAACTCTTTAATATAATATTTCCGGCCCGTCCCGACTCGGGGATAACGTACTAAATTAATAATTCTCTAAAATTATAAGATAATAGACTTTTGATAATTTCTATAGGTCCCGTATAAATTATAAATTAATAATTCCATATGTAAAAACATTCTCATATTATATGAACAAAGATTACTTGAAAAATAACAATTGTCAGTTGTTTTTTTGTTGAAATCAATTTCCCCTTGCATAATGTCTCTAATTGTCCTTATCATTGTAAGAACTTCTGGTGTTGTTTTCTCATAGGAAACAAGAAATTATTCAATGTGATGGCTGCTTTTATAACGTCGTTTCGCGAAGGGGCTCCATGGTAGAACTTTCAGCATCATCTTTATCAGCTCCAATAACACTCTCAATAATATAAACTATAAATTAATAAAATATTAATTTATCGATAAATTGACAATTATTAATTTATCGATTAATTAATAATTCTTTTAATTAATAAATTTGGCCGGTCCCAACTGTATTAATTTATAGAGTTTCTACTGTATATTCACTTGTCCTAGAATACTTAGAAAAGGAAAGAATAAATCCCCCGAGAAACACAAAGTTCTTAGATCCAGCAATACTAATATTTTTATATATAAGGTGAGAAACATTTTAGTCCTCAACATTTGAGGTATTGCCATTTCTGGTCCTCCCATATTCCGCAATGCCATTTTTAGTCCCCCGATATTATGATTTTCTGTCATTGTTCCGCAATTGATTTAATTGTTAGTTTAGACGAAATTTAACACGTGACAGCACGTGATTTCCTTTTAATCTACCCAAATGCTCATAATTGATTTTCCTCTTCAATTTAAACGCACGAGAGCATTATTAGACATCACATTGGAGGAAGGACAGACTACCTTGAAGTTGACGTTCGATTAAAACGCAAGAGAGCATTATTACACTAGTTCTTATTTTCCGCAAGAAAATACTTAATTTTTCGTCAAGGTGTTAAATAGCCAGTCTTTGCAGATCATATCATATGCCAGCATAAAATATACTCTATGCCCCCAACTTTATATTCCTTGTGATGCAAAGAACCTAAAGTTGACCCCTAATAATGCTGAAGTGCAATGCCCAGCTCCTCGACGTTCTCATCGACTTAGATAAGGTGGACTCGAATCTTTTTCTTTTCTTCTTTTCCTTTAGGACAACCAGTTGTATAGTTCGATTCCACTAACCATTATTGGAACGACTTATCAAGACAAATGGTGAATATTAACAAGAAAATGAGTAAAGGGAAAACAATCAAGCAACAATACTTAACCCTCACGTCAATCACTTAAGTGATTTGTTCGTCGAAAAAGCAATTGATGGCCATTCTACATTGGCCTAAGGGAATAAGTTCTCGTTGCAATTGGTAGCTTGCGAATGTCAACGAAAAGTCCATTAGTTCGTATAGTGATCACGCGTTTCTCGTCGCTATAAAAGGGTGCGAGGGAGATTCTTAGTTTCGCATCAATAAGCAGAAGAAAGTTGTTGCATGAAAGACAAAGAGTTGTATGATTTGTTAGCCAAGAATGGCTTGCCTATATATGAATAATGCGCTTCAGTGCTCTACCTATCTATCTAGGCAGGTCGTTCGAGGCTTACTGATAAGCTCTCTTGTCCGTCCTCGCATGATAATTCTAAGATTTCTATTTCTTCTAATGTTTTATTTCTCATGTGTGTAATGTAACGTTTATTCGATCACTGCGATGCTCATGGCGGAACAAGATTAATATAGTAGGTCTCGAGTATTTTCTTTTTTCTTTTTTAATTTCGATACTTATTATATATATATATATATGTATATATATATATATATATTTGCATCTAGTTTGAGAAGAAAGGATGTAGGGTTAGAAGTTCTAACCACATAGGTGACATGTTGGACTCGGAATTAGTGAAAGATGAGTCGAAACCGAAGTCTAGCTCTCACTCGTAGTTATGTGGTGCTAGAGCTCCAACTTCATTCATCGTAACTATCTCGTGAGTTCTTTTTTTCATTATATCTTTATATATTGTTTAACTGACTCCCTCGTGCGCTTTTCAAATTATATATTGCTTTGTATTTTATTTCAAATTATTAATATTATGTTAGCTTTTAGCTCTGCTCCTCGAATAAACATATACGGATATTACACTTTGATACAATCATGTGTTGTATCTTCGTTTCCTCATTATACATTCTTCGGAAATTACACATGGGCTCGTGTGGCCCCCATACAATATAGAGAATATTAAATAATATAGTGTTGGTTTGTAAATAATGCCGCCCGATATTATAATTTCAGCCCTATATTTGAGTACAAACTTGGAATAAATGGGAAACTTCACTTGGTACCCCTGTGTTTTAGGCTTTTTCAGCTGGTACCCAAAGTTATTTTAAATTTCGGTAGTTACCCAGTGTTTACGGTTTTTCCAACTGGTACTGAAAGTATTTTTCAATTCGAGTTGGTATCCAACGTTTTAAAAAGCACCAGTGTAGCGCGCATCGTAGCGTATATAGCGTAAATTTTTCGTAAAACGCGTTGTAGCGTAATAAAATAGCATTTTTATTTTTAAAATATTTTCTACTTTTATAGAGCTAAAAATAAATAAAATCATAAAATATATTTATCCTAGCTTCAAAACTGCTTCAAATTAAGGCGATGAGGCGGCTAATTTTTCAATTTTGCCATAAATCGTACGCCAAACGATTTTTATTAGAGAAATAATATCAAATTAAAATTTACTTAAAATGTGAAAATAATAAAACTTAACACACATGCGCGTGCGCACACACACATATATATTTATTTATATAGCTCATGAAGTGTACTTAGATATAATTAGATTAATGTTCACCGTAATTTCTTTTTTTATAATGGTTTGTTTGTTTGTATTGATACATATATATATATATAATATATATATATATAATATCTTTTGTCGTGTATGTGGCATGATCAAAATACTCACGCAATATGCTGCGCTATCTACGATACGCAATATTGGAACTAAAATGCTACGCACTGCACAATACATTTTTTAAAACACTGGGTACTCCTGTTTAAAAGCTTTCCAATTGGTGTCCAAAGTGTTTTCAAGGTAGATATCTATAACGTATTAACGTCGTTATTTTAAAAAGATACAAATGTGATTTTTAGGTGTATGAACCATTTTTAGTCATTTCTACAATTCTATTATCAATTAACGAGACTTACACCTAGAAAATCTTATTTTTGGTCATTTAAAAATCACACGCTAGGGGTATCTACCTTGAAAAGATTTTGAACACCAATTGGAAAAGCATTAAACACAGGGGTACCAACTGGTTGAGAAATACTTTGGATACTAGTTGGGAAGGTCTTAAACACAGATGTACCTACTGGAATTGAAAATAACTTTGGACACCAACTGAAAAAGCCTAAAGCACATGGGCGTTAAGTGTTATTCCCCTAAACTAATTTTCAGGCCGAGATAAATTATGGTGAGCTTATACTAAATAATTCATGATGGGGGCTTTTCGGTTTGGATCATCTATTCCACTACGTATTCCAAATTAATAATATATGTATTTCTCTCTAAAATGATAACTAAAAAACCATACTTTCGGGTGGGGGTTTGTTTTTAGGAGCTTCAGGTGTAGAAATTGAAATTTAGAAAGAAAATATAAATACTATACACACAGCTTCTTCTTATGGGGAAAGATCTAGGGTAGTGTACATCATCACGCCAGCCGCCAACACAATTATTACAAATCAAAGCCACTTGGTCGTCACTCGTCAGCCATGGCGCATCGCTTATGTTATCCACTGCTGTTCAAGATCAATTTGGATTCGTTTATCAAGTTGGTGGAGGATTGAGAAATTATAAAAAAGTCACGGCGAATAATCTTCTTATAGAGCTTTACATGATTTCATTAATCTCGCGATTATCATCACCAATCAAACACTCTCACTTGCAAATCAACAAGCCGAAACAGTTAAATCTCTGTCCTCCTCAAAGGCTAACTGTCAAGGTACGCCAGAAAATCAGGTCATTTCTCTCTTTCTCTGCGTTTTTGAAGGATTATCATCGTCTATATGCAAGTTCAAATCGAGTGATTATAAAGGGTTTATCGCGTTCAATTGGGAAAAAAGAGTAGGCGTTGTGGTTTTAAGCAAAATTAAGGAAAATCGTTTGCTCAGTGAAGGCCATCTGGTCACCATCGTCGTCTTGTTATATCAGATGGCTCGATCTGCTCTCGATGAAATGTCGGCGACTGGTGCTTTCGTGAGGACGCCTTCGACCTTTCGCAATTTCATATCGAAGGACCCCAATTCTCCCTTCCCCGCTGAATCTGGGAGGTACCATCTCTACATTTCTTACGCTTGCCCATGGGCTAGTAGGTGCCTTGCCTTGCTGAAAATCAAAGGGCTAGACAAAGCCATAAGTTTCACCGTAAGCTCAATAGCACACTTTAATATATACTGATGATTGATTCTGGGGTTAGGGATTTGTTTCATTTCTGTTTTTTCTTTTGGTTCTTGTGTTAGTCGGTGAAACCCATTTGGGGAAGGACAAAGGATACAGACGATCACATGGGATGGGTTTTCCCGGCTACTGAGAGCGAGGAGCCCGGGGCAGAGCCCGACCCTTTAAACGGGGCGAAGAGTATCAGAGGACTGTATGAACTTGCCAGTGCTAACTACTCGGGGAAATACACTGTCCCTGTATGTGTTTTCTGTGTATTCTTGCGAAATATTTATGTGCTGTATATATTTATTGGATACTTGACGAATACCTGAATATGTGCCTTAGGTTCTCTGGGACAAAAAGCTCAAAACGATTGTGAATAACGAAAGCGCAGAGATCATACAGATGTTGAACGCAGAATTCAACGATATAGCAGAGAATGCTGAATTGGACCTTTCTCCTGCCCATCTGAAGGCTCGAATCGACGAAGTCAACGAACTTGTGTATGATAACATCAACAACGGCGTTTACAAGTGTGGATTTGCTAAGAAGCAAGAGCCATACGATGAGGTTAGACTGCCCTCAAGCACAGCAATATCTGCTATCTAATCTCCACATATGCCTCCAAAACATGCTAAAAACTCTTTTTCACAGGCCGTGACGAAACTGTACGAGGCTATGGACAAATGTGAGGAGATACTCGGTAAGCAACGGTTCCTCTGCGGGGATGTGCTGACAGAAGCAGACATAAGATTGTTCGTGACCCTTATAAGATTTGATGAGGTAATGATATGATGATAACAGCTTATACACAACCTACCTGCGCTGATTATACAGGTAGAATATGGCAATTACTTCCACGTATGGACTTTGTTGTTGAAGATTAGGTGCTCTGTTTCTTCTTATGCAGGTGTACGCTGTTTACTTCAAATGCAATAAGAAGCTGCTTAGAGAGTATCAGAATCTGTTCAACTACACAAAAGATATATTCCAAATCCCGGGAATTAGCAGCACGGTGAACATGGAACACACTAAGAAGCATTACTATGGAAGCCATCCATTGCTCAATCCATACAGGATAATTCCTCACGGGCCAAACATCGACTATTCCTCGCCACACGATAGAAGCAGGTTTTCAAAGTAAGGAGTTGTGTGTGTGTGTGTGTTTAGTGTGCATATCAAGTTAATGTTATCTTCTTTATGAGGTATCTTCTGCTATGCAACATAAAGAGTATCTTTAGGAAGTGTGTTTTCTTGCTTGGAAGAAGTCAGCTTTTTTTTTCGCTTGGTTCGTAGAATAAAATATGCAACACAAGGACAATGAATGCCGTTTGTATTTCAGTTGCTTCTTTATGTATAAAAGTCTTGTCTTTATTATCCATGTTGAACGAAATTATCATCAAAGAAAACAGATGATTTTGTTATAAATAGTTTATCTGGGACATGTTAACTTTCAACTAACACAAACGCCAAGCCGTTGTCACATGAAGATATTAACTCTTTTCCTTTAAAAAATTAAAAGGCAAAAACATGTGATCTCCGATTATAACGGAATATATCAATTGTCTGTGAATTATATTCATAAATAAGAGATTCAATTCCGAAGAGTAAATATTCATGTAACGTATACACATATATATGTGTGCGTGATGATGGTACGTATGTTTCAGCTTTCTTATTTACTAGTCACTCTATCCCAAATGTTTATGACATTTGGGAGCTGGCACGAGAATTATGAAACTGAATATTTTAATAATATAATATAATTAAAAGGTAAAAAAGTGTATATTTTGACACGTCTTTTAAGAATATTTAATATTATTATATTGATTGTTTGTTTTCGTTTTTTTGCTAAATAAGGAAATATACAAAAGACGTGGGACGCCCGATTTAGTAAAATGTATAAAATGGTTTGGGATGGAGCGAGTGTTTTTTTCTCAAATTATTTTTTTTTTCAAATGAAAATTCATTAATAAAGAAAATTATCCGACTAAATTCAACCAGCCATGGCAGAAAGGCTTTCATGCGGAGAGAAACTTATACAAATCGAACAAAAATCATAAGACAAGCAAGCCATGCAAAAAACAAGATTTAAAGTCGAAAATAAACAACTTAATTTTTTGTTTACTACTCCCTCCGTCCCGCTAATTTTATCACATTTTTCCATTTCGAGCGTCCCAATAATTTTATCATATTTCCTTTTTGGGTAAAAAATTAAACACAATTTTAAATGTAATTGGAGGAAAAAGCAAATGATGGAACAATTAGGAAAAATTTATATATTTAAACAAGTTGTTTATATCTAACCCATTGTACTATATTATTATAATAGTACTACCTTAATTTGCGTGCCCAACAACTTACGTGATAAAAAGTTGCTACGACAGATGGAGTATGTTTTTTCGCATATGAATGATATTTAAAGTTTTTGCTTTTAAAATTTTTTGTATTTGTGTGTGACAAGTTCTCGTTTCACATTAAGTCAAAATTGCAGCTGCATGCATAGCCTTTGAAATTTAGAAAGAAAATATAAATAGGGATAAAGATCGACTGTACTGTACTGTCGTCAGGTATGACGTATTCAGTCCACTGCTGTTCATGATCAATTTTGAATCAAATGTTTTAAAAACCAAAGGGTTTATCGGGTTCAATTAGGAAAAAAAAAGCAGTAGGCGTTGTGGTTTTAGCAAAATTAAGGAAATCGTTTGTTCTGTGGAGGCCATCTTTCTAATCTGATCATCATCCCCGTTGTTATTTCAGATGGCCCGATCTGCTCTTGATGAAATGTCGGTGACTGGTGCTTTCGTGAGGTCGCCTTCGACCTTTCGCAATTTCATATCGAAGGACCCTAATTTCTCCCTTCCCCGCTGAATCTGGGAGGTATCATCTCTACATTTCGTATGCTTGCCCATGGGTTAGCAGGTGCCTTGCCTTCAAGGGCTAGACAAAGCGATCACTTTCACCGTAAGCTAGAGCAAGCACAATGTAACATATTGATTGATGATTGATTTTGGGTTAGAGGATTTTTTGCTTCATTTTTGGGTATTTCGTTGGTGTGTTAGTCGGTGAAACCCATTTGGGGAAGGACAAAGGATACAGATGATCACATGGAATGGGTTTTCCCGGCTACTGAGAGCGAGGAGCCCGGGGCGGAGCCCGACCCTTTAAATGGGGCGAAGTGTATCAGAGGACTGTATGAACTTGCCAGTGTACTGCTAACTACTCGGGGAAATATACTCTCCCTGTATATGATTTCTGTGTATTCTTGCGAAATATTTATGTGCTGTATTTATTTATTGGATACTTGATGAATACCTGCATATGTGCCTTAGGTTCTCTGGGACAAGAACCTGAAAATGATTGTGAATAACGAAAGCGCGGAGATCATACAGATGTTGAACGCCGAGTTCAACGTTATAGCAGAGAACGCTTCCTTAGACCTTTCTCCTGCCCATCTGAAGGCTCGAATCGACGAAGTCAATGAACTTGTGTATGATAACATCAACAGCGACGTTTACAAGTGCGGATTTGCTAAGAAGCAAGAGCATACGATGAGGTTAGACTGCCCTCAGGCCAGCAATATCTGCTATCAAATTTCTATACGCTTCCAAAACATTCTAAAACTCTTTTTCATAGGCGGTGACGAAACTGTACTAAGCTCTGGACAAGTGTGAGGAGATACTCTGTAATCAGCGTTATCTTTGCGGGGATGTGCTGACTGAAGCAGACATACGATTGTTCGTAATAAGATGATGAGGTAATGATATGATGATAGCAGCTAAAACACAGCCTACTATACTTAGTAAGATGCACTGTAATGTAGTTTTCTACCAAGAAAAGAAGACAGCTGGAATATGGCAGTTACTTCCATGTATGGACTTTGTTGTTGAAGATTAGGTGCTCTCTGTTCTTACAGGTGTACGCTGTTCACTTCAAATGCAATAAGAAGCTGCTTAGAGAGTATCAGAATCTGTTCAACTACACGAAAGATATATTCCAAATCCCGGGAATAAGCAGCACGGTGAACATGGAGCACATTAAGAAGTATTACTATGGAAGCCATCCATCGATTAATCCATTTGGGATCGCTCCTCATGGGCCCAACATTGACTATTACTCTCCACACGATAGAAGCAGGTTTTCAAAGTAAGGAGGTGTGTGTGTTACATATTCACCCCGAGGTGGGCCGAAAAATAACGGGCCGAGCAAGACGTTAAAGGGAGCGGAAGGGCAGGCCCAAGAGTGAGAGGCAAGATACGTGATCACTTGAAGATTTGCTTTTGAATTATTCCTATTAAGTTAGTTATTTAGTTTCCATAATTATAGGATTATTAGTTAAGATATTAATTGAGAAGGTAGTATAAATAAGGGAGGGGAGCATAGCAGACGTATGGAATTTCTGGGAGGGTTTTGCCTTTAGCTTAACCGGTCGGGTTGTGATCGGGACAGTTCTCGTCTGAATAATTGTTCGCTTTATTATTCAAGTCTTCTATTCTTAAGTAATTTGGTCTTTACTCTAACAAATTGGTCCGACCTGCTGCTCTATGCCATACACTCGAGCTCAGATGGACAATCGTATCGAGGGGTTAGAGAAGACCGTCGACACTCTATCGACGACAGTAAGCAGTTTATCGTCACAAATCGGTGAAATCCTCGCCGTCTTAACAGCGGATCGAACATAACAAACCACAGCTCTGCAAAATCCTGTTCATGGAGACACACTTAGAGCGAGGGTTAACCGCCGTGTCGAGCTCCCGACGTTTGATGGCACGGACCCTTGGGGCTGGATTTCCCACACGGATCAATATTTTCTTTTAAACCAAACCCCAACTGCGGATATCGTCCCGTGCGCAATGATTGCAATGGAAGGAGTCGCTCAAAAGTGGATCAGCTGGACAATCAAAGCCAACGCTTCACTCTCATGGGACGTCTTAAAACGCTAGATTATCGCAACCTTCGACGAAAAACACCATGGCAGCTCCGTCATGCGTATCTCGGAAGTTCGACAAACGGGCCCTATTTCGGATTACTATCATGACTTGGGACAGTAACAAATTTACCGGAAATTCCACACCACCAACACCTTGATTTTTCTGATGGGAATGCACCCGGTATTGCTTAACGAGGTTCTGGTTCTAAGCCCGTACACGGTGGATGAAGCTTTTCGAATGGCTCGGGGACTAGAAAGAAAATTGCTTGCTTGGAAGGACAATGAATATGCCACGATGATCACACGTCCCACGGGGCAGTCCCGAAGCACTCGATACACTTCGTCGACCCCGATTACACGTTCGGCTCCAGCTCAGACACCTAATCACTTCAACAACCGAGATGCACGGCGCTCTGATCGCTATATTCCACCTGCTATTCGGAATCAGGTTACGACGACTATCCCGACAACTGCTCGCTCGCGACCGTTTCAACGCCTATCCAATCGGGAGTACCAGGAGTTACGTGATAAGGGCCTTTGTTTTCGCTGTCGACTGCCATTCGTAAAGGGTCAACACACTTGCCCTCGCAAAGAATTTCGGATGCTCATTGGAGGCGAGGACGAGCCATCCTTCGAGTCCGACTTGGAGACCGATTTCGCTTGTCTGGAGGAACATCCTACCGAAACCACGTGACACGCTCAAATACTAGCAAGTGTACTAGGTCGTGCAAGTAGTAAAACGGACGAAGTCCGAGTATCGATCCACGAAGATAGCTTGATTAATTCTAAGATATTAAACCTAATTTTAATTTAGACTAAGAGAATTTTTTTTTATATAGTGTTGATGATTTAATTAAAAGAGATAAAGCGCAAATAATAAAATAGACGCAAATAAAATCAATGAGATAAAACAATTGACGGCGAACGTGATCAGGCACATACTCGGCACGGATTAATCCTACGTATTCATGCAATCAATATTTATTTAATCAATATAAACTAGTCAAGGTAGAAATTCCTAATATACGCGCTACCCGTTATTCACGTAACTAGCGACCCTATGCGATAATGACCAATCTCTATATTCCTATAAGATTGCAATCACTTCACACGCCTTCCGCATTATGAATTTCCCCGAGTTTAGACGCTTTCGGCGCCTAAGGTCTCGAAAACCACAAGTACGAAACCGAATTCCATCTCTGGTCGGTTTTACGTCGTGGTATCCTATATTTATTATTCTAACCGGTCTAATCACTTTTTCAGTCTCATAAACCAATCAAAAATCATGCACATGGTGATCAAGCATACGCAAGCATTAAACTCAAATATATAACACGTAACTAAATTCATACGATTAAATAAAATACGAATAGCATTACTACGAATTCATAATCCGGCCTAATACGGCCTCAACCACACGAAAACTTAAGCTAGCATAGTAGTAAAATAAAAACACAAAATATTCAAAGACATAATAGAAAATTCGCTTATCACGGAAGGAACGCCTCGCAAGCGTCGATCGTTTCTTTCGTCGCAGCTCTTTTTATTTTCCGCCGTAGGTATGCTTCGTATTATTTTCTATCTTCGCTCGTTTCTATTCCCAGCCGCCAAGCAAGTCTGCCCTCGTTGTGTAATCGCATGCCTTATTTATAGGAAAACCACAGACTTCACTTTCTATCTTCATCCTTCGATATTCTCGTCTCTTGAAGATTTGAATTGCTCTTTTCTTTTTTTTTTTTTTTCCTTCTAAGAGTATTTGACCTGTTAATTATATTGGAATATTTCATCACTCTTGCGTGATCATTGGACCAAATATCTTGTTTCCTTAAATTGCTCCCCACGTGATCTTAGCTGCAAAAATTAGTAAGTTTGGTTAAATTGCAAAGCTGCCCCAATTATAGAAAATTACAAGAAGATCTCCAAAGATTTAAATCGTTCCAAAAGTGGTCTTATTTTCCTTTTTTCGATTCGTTTGCTCGGTTATATATAGAACAATAAATCTAAACATGAGCATAGGATATTCGAGGCATTTTTAGATAAATTATGATCGAAAAATGCACTTTTATTCTTAAAGAAATTACGTAAAATCCTAACTTATCAACACGTCATTGATAAGTTAGGAATTTATATTATTTTTATACCCTGTAAAAGCGTGTTTCGATCGTTATTTACCTAAAATTTCCTCGATATCCTATATTTATTTTCAGATTTATTTTTTGACAGATATCCGAGCAAACAAGATCACTTGTGGAACGATTTGAATCTTCGGGGGTCCTCTTGCAATTTTCTATAATATTTGGGGCAGCCATACAAATTTACTAGACTTTCCTATTATATGGGCAGCTATACACGTGAAGATCAAGGGATAAAAAGGCTATTTTTATACCTAAGATCACGCATACTAAAGTGGGACCTAGTTGCTTAAGTTAAGTCGGCTGGTTTTTCTATAAAAAGGGAGCAGACCTGCGATTAGAGGGATCATCAGCGAATAAATAATAAGAGCAGACGAAGACAGCGAACGACGAATGAGAAGAAAATAAAAAAGTGCAGCGAAGGAGCTTGATAGAAAAGGAACCAGACGCGATTATTCCGAGCCGCAAAAAGCGAAGTTTTTATATTATTTCTCTATTATGACCTTGAATAATTTTGTGTTTTTATTTTATTAATATGTTAGCTTAAATTCTTTCGTGATTAAGGCCATGGTAGGCCGAATAATGACTACGCATTAATATTTTTCTTTTCCTATTTGATCTTGTGAATCGAGTCATGTGTTCCATGTTTGCGCTTAATGCTTGTGTATGCCTGACCAACATATGCATGTTTATTTGATTTGGTTTATGAGACGGACAAAGTGATTAGACCGGTTAGAACAATAAACATCGAACATCACTACGTAAAACCGACCAGAGATGGAATTCGGTTTCGTATGTGTGGTTTCCGAATCCTTTAGCGCCGAAAGCGTTTAAGCTCGGGGAATTTCATAGAGATTTAATGCGTGCGTAGAAACTACAATCCTATAGACATATACGATTGGTTCTCTATCGCATAGGATCGCTATTGCGGGACAAACGAGTAGCGATTGTCTTAGGAAATTTTACCTTGACTGAGATTCATGATGGTTAGATAGGATAGATTTTATGAAGACGTAGGAATTATTTGTGCTGAACATGTGCCTTGGTCACTCGTCGTAAATTGATTTTTATCTCATTGATTTTATTTGCGTCTATTTTATTATTTGCGCTTTATCTCTTTTAATTAAATCATCAAAACTATAAAAATTCTCTTAGTCTAAATTAAAATTAGGTTTAATATCTTAGAACTAATCAAGCTATCTTCGTGGATCGATACTCGGACTTCGTCCGTTTTACTACTTGCACGACCTAGTACACTTGCTAGTATTTGAGCGTGTCAAGTTTTTGGCAACAACCCCCAAACTAGCTTCGATCGTCCTCGATCATAAAAGCGGAATAAAACTAAATCAAGTTAGGATTATAAAACATCAATCAATGAATTTCTCCTGTTTCATCTCAGAAAACGTAAAAGCATATAAAATCGAGATAATCATCGACTAATGAACGATCTAATCAAAACACGAGGCATGAAGTAACAAGTCGCAATCTTATCATAGCATGAAAGACATTTCTAGAATTATACCACGCATCAATCCACAACTCTCACAAGGATCGCTCAAGTCGCTCGAATTTCAAAGGGATCTGTATAAAGACGCTCAATGCACGACGTAAAAGGATATTACTCTATGCTTGCAAATATATCGCACCATAGTCACATAATAGAAGTCATGCACGAATCAAAGGGTCTTTATCAAAGGTTGTAATGGGGCTCAGCTTTTGAAAGGTGCGTCATATAGGAAAGTGAGCTAGTATCAAACGTATCAATCATCGAATTGCTCTTCTCACCACTTTTTTTCGCTCTTCTAACGCCGTGCCTACTTTTCACTCGACTCGTCCTTTTTTCTTTTTTAGCTCTTCTCGCTCGTTTTTCTTTTTTTTTTCGTTTTTTTTTTTCTTTTTCTTTTTTTTTTTCTTTCGAACCAGCCCCTCCTATCTTTTTTTTGTACGTCTTATTTGAAGGGAGAGGTTTCTAGTCCGCTGCAATATTACGACGAGAGATCTATATCATAGGACGAGTTTATAACTAACATGCATCGACGATTAGCTCCTTTTCAACCAACAAGCTACTTTTCACGATATCGATATATTAACATGTTGATACGGGGTCGGTCGTATAGGCTAAATTTAAGGTAATTAGGCTAAATATCTGGGCTCCGAATCAACAAATAAGTCAAATAAGGCTCAAAGGGGCTCACTAAGTGGTAAATACGTAAGGTAGGAAAATATTTAGGCAAATGACTCAATCCTAGTGCTCTTCTCATTTTCGCACACAAAAATCCACATAGTAACCATTGACATGCATAACAGAGCAAGTTCGAAAATATTCAGTCCATGCGTGTCACACAAGAATAAACACCGAGCATAATGAGTTGCTCTGAATTTATCTCTGAAGGCTCAAGAACTCACATATATAATTGGGTTTGTGCTTCATGATACGCAATACTCTCCTAAAGCAGTCAATATAGCTAAATAATCATGCTAATATCACGATCATGCAAAATGTAGGACTATCACACTCAATTCATCGAATCATATCATGACAGTAAAATTTTAAATATTTTTCATCATTGACAGGAGATTCCACAGATGACATTCAAATCGCAACCTTCATCAGTTATACCCACTAAAATGACCGAAACACATCGATACCTAAGCATGTAAGCATATTAAATCTAGCATGTGTCACATCACACCCCCAAACTAAATATCACATTGTCCTCAATGTGTAAAATAAAAGCAAAGAGAGAGTAGAAGTGACACTGCCCTGAATTTTATGTCGATCGATGTAGAAAACTCGGTTTATCTGCAGTGAACAAGCTACCATCGCGAACGGGCAACCCCCAAACTAGTTATGAGCCTGCGAGAAAACATGACTAGGCGGCACCGTGAAAGCGAATTTATTAGACAAAAAAAATAATATTATAGATATAATTAATACTTAGAATAATATCACTAAATATAATATATATATATATATATGCGTCGATAATACTTGGGTTGCCTCCCAAGAAGCGCTGTTTTTAAAGTCGTTAGCTCGACTCTCGAGACGATCAGGGTGGCTTGGTGTCTAGGCTTGCTTTGGTGTTCTGGAGGTCCTTCAGCTCGCTGGTATTCTCTCCAGACGAGGTGTTCCTGAAAGGCACAGAACAACTAGAAGCAGAAAAGTTAGAAATTATGGGTTCCACAAGGTATACCGATGTTGTTTCGCCAATTTTTCCTTGATCATACAGCTTTAGCCGTTGCCCGTTGACGTTGAGAGAGTCTTTTCCGTTCATAAGAATTTGTACGGCTCCAGATGGGAAGACTTTCTCGACTATGTAAGGTCCGCACCATTTACTCTTTAATTTACCTGGAAATAGGCGTAGCCTTGAATTGAATAGAAGGACACGATCGCCGACTTTGAACTCCCTTTTAATTATTTTCTTGCCATGCCACTTCTTTGTTCGCTCCTTATACAACTTAGCATTCTCATAAGCATTCTGGCGAAATTCCTCCATTTCGTTCAGCTGAAGCAACCTATTTTTACCTGCTTCAGAACAATCAAAGTTAAGTTTTTTAATAGCCCAATATGCACGATGTTCTAACTCAACAGGTAAATGACATGCTTTTCCATAGACTAGACGAAAAGGCGAAGTCCCTATAGGGGTTTTATATGCGGTGCGGTACGCCCATAGTGCGTCATCTAGTTTCAACGACCAATCTTTCCTTGAGGCGTTCGCCGTCTTTTCCAATATCTGCTTAAGCTCCCTGTTGGAAACCTCCACCTGTCCACTAGTCTGAGGATGATATGGGGTAGACACTTTATGCTTAACACCATACTTAGATAGCAAATTATCAAATAATTTATTACAAAAATGAGTACCCCCATCACTAATTATTGCCCGTGGTGTACCAAAACGACTAAATACATGCTTCTTAAGAAAACGAATGACAACTCGAGCATTATTAGTTCGACATGCTTCAGCTTCTACCCACTTAGACACATAATCGACCGCAACTAGAATATACTTATTAGAGCATGAAGTAGGAAAATGACCCATAAAATCAATGCCCCAAACATCAAATAACTCTACTTCTAACATGACATTTAAAGGCATCTCATGTCTCCTAGATATAGTACCAGTACGCTGACAACGATCGCATGAAGCTACGTATGCATGGGCATCCTTAAAAAAAGTGGGCCAGATAAACCTGATTGAAGTACCTTAAACGCTGTTTTCGTTGGTCCGTGGTGTCCACCCGTCAAACCGGAATGACAATGAAATAAAACGGAACTTACCTCATCGACGGGAATACATCGTCGGATTATCTGATCAGAGCAAATTTTATATAGGAATGGATCATCCCACAGGTAGTGTTTCACATCAGAGAGAAATTTCTTCTTCTGATGAAAACTCAAGCCTGTGGGAATCTCACCTGTAGTAGCATAACTTGCAAAATCCGCGAACCAAGGCAATGATGTAACAATCAAAGCAAATAATTGTTCGTCAGGAAAATATTCATCAATAGGTAACTCCTTATCGTGCTCATGCGAGTTATCTAACCTAGATAAATGATCAGCTATCACATTCTCAACACCTTTTTTATCACGAATCTCTAAGTCATACTCTTGAAGTAGTAAAATCCAGCGAATCAACCTAGGCTTAGCATCTTTCTTAGCAAATAAGTATCTAAGTGCAGCATGATCAGTGTAGATGATTACCTTATTCAACACTAGATAGGAATGAAATTTATCTACTGCAAATACCACGGCTAGTAGCTCTTTCTCAGTAGTAGCATAATTCCTCTGTGCATCGTCCAGAGTTTTACTAGCGTAGTAAATGACCTGAAATACCTTATCCTTGCGTTGTCCTAAAACTGCACCTATCGCACCATCGCTAGCATCGCACATCAGTATAAATGGGAGTGTCCAGTCAGGTGCGACCATCACTGGGGCGGTGGTGAGTTTCTCTTTTAAGGTCCGAAAAGCCTGCAGACAATCATCAGTGAAGTTAAAAATAGCATCTTTAACAAGTAAATTAGATAATGGCTTAGCTATTTTTGAAAAATCCTTTATGAAGCGTCGGTAGAATCCTGCGTATCCCAAGAAGCTTCGAACTCCCTTCACTGACGTGGGTGGTGGCAACTGCTCAATCGCGTCAACCTTGGCTCGATCCACTTCAATTCCTTTGTGCGATACCTTGTGCTCGAGAACTATACCTTCCTGTACCATAAAATGACACTTCTCCCAATTTAAGACAAGGTTAGTCTCTTCACATCGTGATAAAACGGATGCTAAATTATCAAGGCATGTATCAAACGTAGACCCAAATACAGAAAATCATCCATGAATATCTCCATAAACTTCTCAACCATGTCATGAAAAATAGCAAGCATGCATCTCTGAAAAGTAGCTGGTGCATTACATAATCCGAATGGCATACGTCTATATGCAAAAGTACCATAAGGACAAGTAAACGTCGTCTTTTCCTGATCCTCAAGTGCTATGGAAATCTGATTATAACCCGAATAGCCATCTAGAAAGCAATAAAACTCATGTCCAACTAGTCTTTCTAACATTTGATCTATAAAGGGGAGGGGAAAATGATCTTTACGGGTGGCATCATTCAATTTCCTATAATCTATGCATACACGCCACCCCATAACAGTCCTCGTGGGAATCAACTCATTGGAAGCATTCTTTATAACAGTCATACCTCCCTTTTTAGGAACAACGGTCGGACTAACCCATGCGCTATCAGAGATAGGGTAGATAATATCTGCGTCCAAAAGCTTAATTACCTCCTTTTTCACCACTTCTTGCATTGCTGGGTTTAGGCGTCTCTGTGGTTGCGCGACCGGCTTGTAAGAATCTTCCATCAAAATCTTGTGCATGCAGACGGTCGGGCTTACTCCCTTGATGTCAGCAACCTTCCATGCGAATGCTCGTTTGTGTTCTCTGAGCACCCTCACTAGCTTTTCTTCCATTAGATCTGTCAAAGTGGAAGAAATAATCACGGGTAAAGTATCAAGAGCGCCAAGGTAAACATATTTGAGGTGACTAGGTAAAGGTTTAAGTTCTAAAATCGGAGGATCCTCTATTGATGGTCGAGGTTGTGTGGCTAATGATCGATCGAGACGCTCTATTTTTGGCTTGGCCGACCTCTGGTGAGGTGGGTTCGCTTCTAAGCTTGCTACGGTATCGGCCATCTCCTCGGACTCGTCTCCGACTAGGCATGCTTCCAAGTTTTCCTTATTCCTGAAAGTTTTAAAATACTCCAAAGCACATGCGTCAATACTGTCAATAAAGGAACAAGAATCATCATCTGGAGGGTGTTTCATTGCCTTATAAACATCGAATATAACTTTCTCATCCCCAACCTGTAGGATGAGCTTACCATTACCAACATCAATAAGAGCTCTTGCCGTATTCAGAAACGGTCTTCCTAAAATAAGAGGCATGTCGGTGTCTTCTTCCATGTCTAGCACCACGAAATCGGCTGGGAAGTAGTGCTCTCCAACCTTCACTAACACGTCCTCCAATACTCCTCGTGGGTATGTGATCGATCTATCCGCTAGTTGGAGGACCGTAGATGTAGGCTTTGGCTCACCAATTCCTAGCTTTTTCACAAGTGAAAAAGGTAACAAGTTAATACTCGCTCCTAAATCACAAAGAACATTAGTAAATGATAATGAGCCTATGGAACAAGGAATAGAAAAACTCCCCCTATCTTTGAGCTTTGGTGGTAGCTTCCTTTGTAACACTGCAGAGCATTCTTCGTTAAGGGCTATCGTGCCATATTGCTCTAGCTTGTTCCTATTTGATAGCAACTCTTTGAAAATTTGGCGTACTTCGAAATCTGCAAGAGAGCTTCGCAAAAAGGAATGTTAATTTCTAACTTCCTAAAAATATTAATAAAGCGCTCGAAGTGCTTATCCGGCTTTCCCCTTCGTAATGCCGCGGGATATGGAGGTCGAATTTTGACTGGTGGGAGTGGGTCGACCTTCTTTTCCACCGCGAGAGGATCCGGCTCGTCCTCGACTTCTTCGGCTCGCTGGTCCTTCCTTTGGCCGTGATGAGCTGTGTCAGTGACCGTGATGTTGCTCCCATCGTCGTTTCCCGTCTCTTTTGCTTCCTCCACTTCCTCAGCCTCCTGAGTTGATTCTAGCGTCTTCCCATTCCTCAGCTTAATGGCCTTGACGTACTCTCGAGGGTTCTTTTCGGTGTCGCTTTTGTATTGTGTCCTCTATCTTGTTGAATCGTTCGTTTGTCTTACGACTCTAATCGCCTTGATAGCCCGCCAATTTCTCAAATGCTATCTCTCAATCGGCTTTTTGTTTTGTTGGTGGCCCACTCTGTTGATTTTGAGCTTCTGGAGGCTTTAAGTAGTGCGAGTTTCCGTACGACAGATTCGGATGGCCTCGCCAGCTTGGGTCGTATGTGTTGGAGTACGCATTCTTTTGCCTATTGTGGATGTAATTCACCGCCTCAGGGTCCCTGGAGTGTATCTGGTCTAACCTTTTATGTATGGCTTCGAATTGCGCCTCCAACGAGCTACTTATCTCATGTACTCCAGCCGCCCGTCGGTCCAGATCATGCTCACTATATCTTGCTGGGTAGGCTGCAACTCGCTCGATGGCCTGGAGTGCTTCCTCGTCGCCTAACTCCATAAAGTTTCGTGTGCATCCACCGTCGACGATCCTTTTATTTTGTGTGCTCAGCCCTAAGAAAAATGACTGCATCTGGACGCTCAGGGGTATGCTGTGGTTCGGGCATTGTCGCAGAAGGCTCTTGTACCTACTCCATGCATCGCTCAGAGATTCGCCACCTTCATGTTTGAAGTTTACTAGCTAGCTCCTAATTTCGCTGGTCCTTGACAGTGGATAATATTTGCCTAGAAAGCACTCCAATAGTTGCTCCCAACTAGTGATAGATGCATGTGGCAATGATGAGAACGATTCAGAAGCCTTACCTGTCAAAGAAAAGGGAAAAAATGTCAGTTTTATCACTTCTGTAGAGACGCCTGGATACTTAATAGTTCTGCAGATTTGAGTAAATTTCAAAATATGTGAATTTGCGTCCTCGTTTGTAAGCCCATGAAACTGTGCTGAACCCGTCACTATCTGTATAGTAACGGGTTTAATCTCGAAATGATTATTTGGTCCAGGAGGGATGGCAATCGGGTCGCTATCATCGAAAATTCCTGGAAGCGCTCGACTTAGTAAGGTGGGCCGTGGCAGAACCATCTGTTCTTCCTCGTGCTCTTGATTGTCCATTCTCAGTCTACAATTTCAATTGTTACGCCGACACGTTGCTTCAATTTCAGCGTCAAATAGCAATGGTACGTTCCTCGAGCTTCGTGTCATGCACTAATAGGAATTATCTGCAAAAGATGAAAAATCAGCGTAAGCGAATTGGCAAAAAAATAAAATAAAATAAAATAGTAATAAAAAATAATAATAATAAAAATAATAATAATAATCGGGAAATAAAACGTCTAAACTAAAACTCAGAATAAATCCTAAAATTAATAATATAGCTATCCCCGGCAACGGCGCCAAAAACTTGACACGCTCAAATACTAGCAAGTGTACTAGGTCGTGCAAGTAGTAAAACGGACGAAGTCCGAGTATCGATCCACGAAGATAGCTTGATTAATTCTAAGATATTAAACCTAATTTTAATTTAGACTAAGAGAATTTTTTTTTTTATAGTTTTGATGATTTAATTAAAAGAGATAAAGCGCAAATAATAAAATAGACGCAAATAAAATCAATGAGATAAAACAATTGACGGCGAACGTGATCAAGGCACATACTCGGCACGGATTAATCCTACGTATTCATGCAATCAATATTTATTTAATCAATATAAACTAGTCAAGGTAGAAATTCCTAATATACGCGCTACCCGTTATTCACGTAACTAGCGACCCTATGCGATAATGACCAATCTCTATATTCCTATAAGATTGCAATCACTTCACACGCCTTCCGCATTATGAATTTCCCCGAGTTTAGACGCTTTCGGCGCCTAAGGTCTCGAAAACCACACGTACGAAACCGAATTCCATCTCTGGTCGGTTTTACGTCGTGGTGTCCTATATTTATTATTCTAACCGGTCTAATCACTTTTTCAGTCTCATAAACCAATCAAAAATCATGCACATGGTGATCAAGCATACGCAAGCATTAAACTCAAATATATAACACGTAACTAAATTCATACGATTAAATAAAATACGAATAGCATTACTACGAATTCATAATCCGGCCTAATACGGCCTCAACCACAAGAAAACTTAAGCTAGCATAGTAGTAAAATAAAAACACAAAATATTCAAAGACATAATAGAAAATTCGCTTATCACGGAAGGAACGCCTCGCAAGCGTCGATCGTTTCTTTCGTCGCAGCTCTTTTTATTTTCCGCCGTAGGTATGCCTCGTATTATTTTCTATCTTCGCTCGTTTCTATTCCCAGCCGCCAAGCAAGTCTGCCCTCGTTGTGTAATCGCATGCCTTATTTATAGGAAAACCACCGACTTCACTTTCTATCTTCATCCTTCGATATTCTCGTCTCTTGAAGATTTGAATTGCTCTTTTTTTTTTTTTTTTTTCCTTCTAAGAGTATTTGACCTGTTAATTATATTGGAATATTTCATCACTCTTGCGTGATCATTGGACCAAATATCTTGTTTCCTTAAATTGCTCCCCACGTGATCTTAGCTGCAAAAATTAGTAAGTGTGGTAAAATTGCAAAGCTGCCCCAATTATAGAAAATTACAAGATCTCCAAAGATTTAAATCGTTCCAAAAGTGGTCTTATTTTCCTTTTTTCGACTCGTTTGCTCGGTTATATATAGAACAATAAATCTAAACATGAGCATAGGATATTCGAGGCATTTTTAGGTAAATTATGATCGAAAAATGCACTTTTATTCTTAAAGAAATTACGTAAAATCCTAACTTATCACCACGGCAGATGCTTCAAAGACCATTTTGACGATGATTGATCTACCCTAATTTGCGCTTGGTGGCTTATCGGGACCTCGCACACTCAAATTACGCGGTAGCATCGGGGACGTCGAGGTCATTATAATGATCAATAGCGGGGCGAGCCATAACTTCATTTCAGCTCGTGTAGCCGACAAGCAGGAACTTCCACGACTCCTCGACGAACAATTCCCAAGTACGTTTGGGGAACGACACATGTGAGCCGACTCGGGGTACATGTAGAGATTTGTCTCTTCAGTTGGGCTCTTGTACGATTACGTTCGATTTCTATATATTTGAACTCGGTGGCGTGGATGTAATTTTGGGAGTTGACTGGCTCCGTACTCTGGGCGACGTCAAGATGAACTGGAAGAGATCGACGATGGAATTCGAAAGAGAAGGGAACTCCTACAGGTTAGCAGGAGAAGCAGCACTTACTAGGGCACCTATAAGTTTTCGATCTCTCTGCAAACTACCTGGGAATGACCTTGATACTATCATATGGCTTACGGCCCTCGATGCAGCACCCACTTCCCACCCAGATCAGCTAACAGCAGCTCACCAGGCCGACATTGACAGTATTACGCAGCGTTCTCAACGGTGTTCTAAGAGCCGAAATCGCTACCACCATCGCGACCGCACGATCACCGCATCATTACTCTTGCCGGTACATCGGCCACATCTGTTAGACCTTATCGTTATGGGCATGCCCAAAAAGTGAGATAGAACGTCTGGTAGCTGAAATGCTAGTGGCAGGGGTTATTCGCCCAAGCTCGAGCCCGTTCTCAAGCCCGGCCCTTTTAGTGCGCAAGAAAGACGGGAGCTGGCGTTTCTGCGTTGATTATCGAGAACTCAACCGGGTTACTGTACCTGATAAATTTCCGATACCGATGATTCAAGAACTACTCGACGAATTATGGGGTGCAACTTATTTCACTAAGCTCGATTTGCGTTCCGGTTATCATCAAATCCGAGTTCGGGAAGAAGATATCCCAAAGACTTCCTTTCGTACGCACGATGGTCATTATGAATTTGTAGTAATGCCATTCAGCCTCACGAACGCCCCCGCAACTTTTCAATCCACGATGAACGATCTCTTTCGACCGTTGCTTCGCAAGTGTGTATTGGTTTTCTTCGACGATATTTTGATATATAGTTCATCATGGACGACTCACCTCGACCACTTATCCACTGTTATGGCGCTGTTATCAGACAACCAATTTCACGTTAATATGAAGAAATGTCAATTCGGCCTTCGTAAGATTGAGTACTTGGGCCATATCATTTCGGCGGGCACGGTAGCGATGGATCCGTAGAAAATCACGGCAGTACTACGATGGCCAGTTCCTACCTCGCTCAAAGGTGTTCGTGGATTCCTCGGTCTGACAGGATACTATCGACGCTTCATCCGCGACTACGGGAAAATCGCCCGTCCTCTCACTAATCTCTTGAAGAAATCAGAAACAGAGAGTTGTAGTTGGTCGAGCGAGGCAGCGCCGTCCTTCCGCGAGTTGCAAAATGCGTTGGTGGTGGCCCCTGGATGCCTGATTTCTCGAAGTCGTTCGTTATCGAATGCGACGCGTCAGGAACAGGTATGGGAGCAGTCCTTATGCAGGAGCAACATCCGATCGCATACTTCAGTAAAGGGTGGTCCGATCGCACGGGTTCTAGATCGACCTACGAAAGGGAACTCATGACTTTGGTAAAGGCCATTCAACACTGGCGCCCTTATCTATTGGGGCATCACTTTACCGTTCGGACCGATCACCGCAGTCTACGCTCTTTGCTACACCAAAAGATTGCCACTCCCGCCCAACAAGTCGGGGTGGCGAAACTATTGGGTTACTCGTTCGATATTGAGTATAAACCGGGAAGCACAAATTCGGCGGCGGATGCATTATCCCGACAACACGTGGTACCCCAGCTCGGCGCATTGAGTATGCCAAGTTGGCTCGATGGCCCCGCACTTCAGACAGATGTTCGTAAGGATCCCGTCCTCGATCCTATTATCGACAAACTAAAGGATGATCCCCTTTCCCAGGCCCCGTATCACCTCATCAATGACTGGTTATACTACAAAGGACGTCTGGTTATCCCGGCCCAGTCGGATTGGATATCACGCCTGTTGACGGAATTCCACGCAACATCTACCGGGGGTCACTCGGGCGCCTTCCGTACCTATCGAAGGTTGGCTGCCTCTTTAAATTGGCGCGGCATGATGCGGAGCGTTACAGAATTTGTGGCACGATGCTTGGTCTGCCAACGCTCAAAATATGAAGCTCTTTCTCTGGTCGGGCTACTACAAGCATTACCGTTCCGGAGCAAATCTGGGAAGATATCGCGATGGACTTCATAACGGGTCTGCCCAAGTCAAACGGGTTCGATAGTATCCTAGTCATCGTTGATCGTTTGTCCAAATATGCCCACTTCTTTGCGTTGAAATATCCCTATACAGCGAGAACCGTGGCTGAAAAATTCGCCGAGAACATCGTTCGCCTACATGGTGTTCCGCGGAGCTGACAGGGATTCTATCTTCTTAAGTAACTTCTGGCAAGATCTATTTCGTTTGCAAGGTACGACATTGAAAATGAGTTCCGCCTACCACCCCCAAACCGACGGCCAATCTGAGGTCTTAAATCGGACGTTAGAAACGTATTTTCGTTGTTTTATCAGCGAGGAACCACGTTCATGGGTGAAATGGCTGCCCTGGGCAGAATATTGGTACAATACGTCTTTTCAAACGTCAGCTGGAACCACGCCATTTCATGCAGTTTACGGAAGACCACCTCCGACACTCTCGGGTTTTCTCCCAGGCGAATGCGGCGTCGAAGCTGTTTATGACCACCTGAGAGACCGTGACGATATAATACACCAACTCAAATATAACCTTGAACGCGCCCAACAACGAGAGGACAACTCTCAGGAGTCGGCAGAAAATTCTCGAACAGAGACGTCCAAAGACAATCGAGAGACAGAAGTCGAGATGGCTGAACGCAGAGTACCGGTCCACCAAGACCAAGAAGAGGAACAATCTCTACAAGATCTACTCAAGAGCGCCTCCCTCGGCGGAACTGAATCGGCAATCGTTATTCCACCTATCGAAAACAAATAATTTCGAGTTGAAGCATGCTTGGCTTCAAATGATCTTTCAGACGGCCCAATTTGAGGGGAACCCTGATGATGATTCATACTCCCACCTGAAGGCTTTTCTGACAGTAACAGAGACCATCAAGATTAATGGGGTCCCGAGCGATGCTATCAAACTAATGTTGTTTCCATTCTCACTCAAGTACAGGGCGAAGGACTGGTTGGAGATGCTACCACCCAGATCAATCACTACGTGGGAAGAGCTGCGAGCAGCATTCATCGGCCATTACTTCCCATTGTCAAAGGTGTTAAGGTTGAAAACAGAGATATCCCTTTTTCACCAGAAGGATTCCGAAAACCTCTACGAGGTGTGGGAGCGATACAAGGCGTTACTGAGAGGTGCCCGCAGCACGGGATGTCGAAGGCAGCCCAGATCAACCGATTTCACGAGGGGCTCAACGATCAGACTGTCCACATTTTAGACGGAGCCGCAGGAGGAGGGCTCGTGAAGCTCAATGCGACCGAGTCTTGGAACCTGATCGAGGACTACTCAAGGAACAGCTTCATGAGGGGTAACACGAGGATCAAGACGCCAGGCGTGTTCGGAGTTAGCGAGGAGACGGCCACGAATGCCAAATTCGAAGCGCTCCAGCAACAAATTGCTGCAACAAACTCTCAGTTGCAGACAGCCATTGGCGCACTCCTACCGAAATCCGGGCAGACACAGCCGTGAACGTCGTGACGACCACCGCACCGACGCAGCATACGCCATACATACCCTTGTGCGGGATTTGTGGAGCAGCCCACGAAACCTCAGAATGCCAACTTGGGCAGCCGCTGGAGCACGTCGATTATATGGGAAATTACCAAGGCGGCCAGCGGAGCTACCAGCCCCGAGCGCATCCTAACTTGGCGTATGGGAATCAAAACCACCAGGGGCAAGGACCGCCAGGATTTCAGCCTAGACCATCCGGTTTCCAAAACGGGGCGCTACGCCAATATCACAATGCACCCGCCGGAGGATCTGAGGATATGAGGGAGATGAAGGACATGGTGAAGACACTCCTCACCAATTTCAGCCAAACCACCGCAGCCCATGAGAGCCGAATGACGAAGATGGAGGAGTACATGGAGGCGAACGACGTGCGTGCCCAGAACACGGATGCCTCACTCAAGAAGTTGGAGCAACAGGTGGGGCAGATGGCGAAGCAATTGGCGGGGCGTCCTTAGGGCTCACTCCCAAGCTACACCGAACCGAATCCAAATGAGTACTGCAAGGCGGTGACTTTGAGGAATGGACGAGAATTACAAGAAGTGCCCGCCAAGAAGAAGGCGAAGGAGAAGGAGAGCGCCAATTTCGAGAGCCACGATGAGCCCGAAGTGGAGGAGATCAGAGGCGATGATATCGAAAAGGCCGAAGCTGAGAAGGAGAAGGTCGAGCCTGAGAAAGAAAAGGCGAAGGAGATCGAGCGGCCACCGGTGAAGCCATACCAGCCAAAAATTCCTTACCCGGATCGACTAAATAAGGACAAAGACGAGGCACAATTTAGTAAATTTATGGGTATGTGGAAGGAATTGCATATTAACCTACCTTTTGTTGAAGCTATTACGTAGATGCCCAGCTTCGCCAAGTTCTTGAAGGACCTGCTGACGAACAGAAGGAAGCTCGAACACGTCTCCACCGTATGCCTGCGAGGAGAGTGCTCGGCGATACTCCAAAGCAAGATCCCTAAGAAGATTAAGGACCCAGGGAGTTTTACTATTCCCTGTCTTATAGGAGACTTAGTTGTTGAGCGTGCGTTAGCTGACCGAGGTGCTAGCATTAATTTAATGCCATATTCCATGTTTAAGCGCTTAGGATTAGGTGAGCCACGACCCACTAGGATGAGCTTGCAGTTAGCCGATAGATCGTTGAAGTATCCTCGAGGTGTTGTCGAGGACGTTCTAGTTAAAGTGGATAAGTTCGTAATTCCTGCTGATTTCGTTATTTTAGACATGGAGGAGGATGATAATGTCCCATTGATATTAGGTAGACCGTTCTTAGCCACCGGAGAAACCATGATAGACGTTAGGAATGGTACATTGACGTTGACAGTAGATGGAGAAAAGGTTACATTTAGTATGGCGGATTCGATGAAAAAGGGTAATGAGCAAGACGATAAATGCTATTTTTAGACGTGTTTGAGCACGACTTTCTCTTTTCCGTGCAAGGTCTGTCACAGGTCGGCGAGCAGGACATGCATACGCTTATGGCAATCGACGAGTGTGGGGAGGAGGTCGACGAGCCTATCATAGCCATCGACGAGAGCAGCGAAGATGACAAGGAAAAGAGCTCGGTCGAGGAGCCACCGGTCCTAGAGTTGAAGCCGCTGCCTGATCACCTCGAGTACGCGTTCCTTAGCAGCAATGGAGGGCTACCAGTCATCATCTCGTCGAGCCTAGACGACGGACAGAAGGGCCAGCTCTTGGATGTGTTGAAAGCGCATAAGAAGGCCTTGGTTTGGAAGATATCCGACATAAGGGGTATCAGCCCGAGCTACTGCACGCATAAGATCCTCATGGAGGATGATTTCAAGCCGGTCGCTCAATGCCAAAGGCGGCTCAACCCCAATATGAAGGACGTGGTAAAGAAGGAAGTGATCAAACTGCTAGACGCAGGGATGATCTATCCCATTTCAGACAGCGCGTGGCTCAGCCCGGTCCAAGTAGTCCCAAAGAAGATAGGCATGACGGTCGTCACCAACGACAAGAACGAATTGATTCCGACGAGGACAGTGACTGGGTGGCGCGTCTGCATCGACTATAGGAAGTTGAATGATGCGACGAGAAAGGATCACTTTCCTTTACCATTTATTGATCAGATGTTAGAAAAGTTAGCCGGTCACTCATTTTACTGTTTCCTAGATGGTTTGTCAGGTTATCTACAGATCCCCACAGCACCCGAGGACCAGGAAAAGACCACGTTCACTTGCCCGTTCGGGACGTTCGCGTACCGAAGGATGCCGTTCGGCCTCTGCAATGCCCCAACCACCTTTCAGCGATGCATGATGGCCATATTCGACGAACTGGTAGGTGAGGTAATGGAGGTATTTATGGACGATTTTTCTGTTTTCGGGTCGTCATTCGATGTATGTTTATCGAATCTGAAGCTCGTACTCGCACGATGCGAGGAGACGAACTTGGCACTTAATTGGGAAAAGTGCCACTTCATGGTTCGAGAGGGTATAGTTCTCGGTCACAAGATCTCCTCTAAATGAATCGAAGTGGACCGAGCTAAGTTAGAGACGATAGAAAAATTGCCTGTTCCCTCGAACGTGAAGTCGATTAGGAGCTTTCTAGGACATGCGGGGTTTTATCGTAGGTTTATTAAAGATTTTTCTAAGATCGCAAGACCCATGTCTAGGTTGCTAGAAAAAGATGCCCCCGTTTGATTTTAATGACGAGTGCTTGCATGCTTTCAATTTACTTAAGGAACGACTTATCGCAGCACCTATTATGGTCGGCCCTGACTGGGGGCTGCCCTTTGAACTAATGTGCGATGCTAGTGACTATGCAGTTGGGGCCGTGTTAGGGCAGCGTAAGGACAACCATTTCAGGCCGATCTATTACGCGAGTAAAACGCTAGACACAGCCCAAGCCAATTACACGACCACTGAAAAGGAGCTGTTGGTCGTCGTGTTTGCTTTCGACAAGTTCAAGTCATATCTTATCCTATCCAAAGTTATCGTTTATACTGACCATTCTGCTCTTAAGTACTTGTTAGCAAAGCCCGATGCCAAGCCACGGCTAATCAGATGGATCCTACTACTGCAAGAGTTCGATATTGAGATTCGGGACAAGAAGGGTGCGGAGAACCTAGCTGCGGATCACCTCTCTCGTCTGGAGGAGTCCGAAATATACCACAAGGACGGGAGGTCGATACAAGATAGGTTCCCAGACGAACATCTTTACTCAATACAAGTGGTAAGTGATGATACTCCTTGGTTTGCAGATTTCGTTAATTATCTTGTTGCGAGGGTTCTACCAAAGGGGTACACAAGTCAGCAAAAGAAGAAATTCTTTTCTGACTTGAAATACTACTTTTGGGAAGACCCGTATCTTTTCAGACGATGCGCAGACCAGGTGATACGACGATGCGTTTCTTCCCCCCTGAGACAACAAAGATTCTAGGGCATTGCCATAGCGGACCAACTGGAGGGCACTACGTAGCCAATCGAACAGCTCAGAAGGTACTGGAAAGCGTTTCTATTGGCCTACGATTTTCAGAGACGCCCAACGGTACGTTGACATTTGTGATCAATGTCAACGCACAGGTAATATCTCTAAACGAGATGAACTGCCTCAAAACTTTATTTTAGTTTGTGAGATTTTCGATGTTTGGGGTATAGACTTCATGGGCCCGTTTCCTAGCTCGTACAATAATAAGTACATTCTGGTTGCTGTAGACTACGTGTCTAAGTGGGCCGAGGCGCAAGCGTTACCCACAAACGATGCTAGGGTTGTTGTTCGATTTTTGCAAACATTGTTTTCACGCTTTGGGGCACTTAGATGCATCATTAGTAATAGAGGCACTCATTTTTTGTAACACCCAATTCTCACGTACATTAGAGCGTTATGGTGTTAGACACAGCCTATCCACCCCTTATCACCCTCAGGCTAGCGGTCAGGTAGAAGTCGTGAACCGCGAGTTAAAACGTATCCTAGAGAAAACTATAGACGGGAACCGTAAGGAGTGGGCTAATAAGCTTAATGATGCACTATGGGCATATAGGACTGTGTATAAGACACCAGTAGGCACTACACCGTATAGATTGGTCTACGGGAAGGCATGCCACCTCCCCGTAGAAATCGAACATAAAGCCTATTGGGCAATCAAGTCATTGGACATGGATTTAGGGAAAGCCGGCGGCAAGCGGCAGCTCCAAATTAATGAGCTTGACGAATGGCGTTTATCAGCTTATGATAACGCTAGAATGTGTAAGGAGCGTTCAAAAGCCTACGCTGGCACACCTTAAAACCTTGTAAATCCCGCAAAACCCCGCCAATGCATCTCCCACCTTGTAAATCAAACTCGATCTCATATCTCTCTGGGCCCTCGGCTAACTTACTATGCACCATAAAGAGATCCAATCCAACACGGATAAACGTGGCAGCGACCTACGCTGGGTAGCCTACGCTAGGTTTTCCTAGGTCGCACCCTCACAGGTCGTCCCCTCTGCCGTGCGGTAGCCCACGCTGGTAGCCTACGCTGGTTAGCCTACGCTAGGGTTTCCCCCTAGGTCGCTCCTTCCCAGGTCGCATCCCTCCGCTATCAGGGCATCAGCCCAAATAAAATAAACAGAGCAGAAGCCCAATAAAATATAATATAATCGACGACGCACCACGCCGTCCTGGTGTCATAGAAGTAGCCCTGACTCAACTACGGGTCGACATCAAATGCCTATATCGGCAAATATCATTCGCCCTCAGGCGATAAATACTGTGCATGCTCATCTCACATAAACCCCAAATGTCTCGTGCATGCACATGAATATGCAATGTGAATTAATATCGTAAACCCTTATCATGCAGAAACATGTCAAATAATTCACGTAATAATATAAGCACTCAAGTACGTAGTCACGTAGTTAAAGCATATACAAATAAATTATGTGTTGTAGTTGAAATTCCCACTTACCTGTCGTCCAAGCTAAATAAATTTACTGCTCCGGGAAATTCCTATTTTTCGACCCTTAAATGAAAATATTAAAGTATCAGTATAATATCTAAATTAGATGACTATGTCCAAATAAATTGGTTTGACTACACTAATTTGCTCAAAAATACTCTCGGTGTAACATAATATTTTAAAACCTTAAATTGTCCGATTAATAGTCTAAATTAGGTCAACACCCGATTGGTCAAGATTAGGGCAATATGAGTTTCGATTAAAAGTAGTATCGCCCGATTATTATTCCTTCAAATCGCCCGATCCATCTAATAAATTAATATTTTATATAACACGGCGAAAGTATATACAATTCGCAAGTTTTGACCGAACCTAATCTAATTTATGTGACAGGGCGAAGTGTTCTTACATGTGATTGATTCGATCGAGCTTACCTAGTGAACAAAGTCGGTCAGTTATTAATATAAAACTTCGACGAGGGATAGTTTCGCCCGATACTTAAATTCCTATTTTCGATCGAAAATTGCCTTCTAACCGATACAATTTATCGAGCTCGGCGATTTCTGTTATCGACAGAAACTCGATGCTGAAGTTATTAAATATTCTAAAGCTTAAAGTAATCGAATCGATCGAAACTCATAAGATACTCTATTCGCTCGAAAGTCACCCTATCTATTGAAAATTAATTTAATTTGTAAACTCGGTCAATAGTTGTCTCCTAGAGATTCTCACAAATTTATGCTTTCCAATAGTATGATTAAACTATTATTTCCTATATCCTGGGCACGAAAGTTTACACTCAAGAACATATGAATTAATTAATATCAATACTAACTTAGTTGCTCGAAAGTTCATTTTTCTGAAAGGAATCGAAAGTCATTAAGTACCTAAAATTACTTTACACCTGAGGCTTTCCCTAAGTCCATCCTATATTCAATCTATTCGCAAGTCATCTACCTGAAATTGTTAATTTTTATCTAAAACTCTTATATTCAAAGCTATAGATTCTAGATTTGAACTTAACCAGCCGAAAACTAATCTCTTTATTCCAAAACTTAACTCTTTTCCATAACCCTAAGCAAATGATGTTAGTATATGAATTTAAACCCAGAAATAAGGGTTTTCTACCACATATACCATACTCAAAATTTTCGTATAGGTTGTATTAATTCATAAAATTATCTAGCATATAGGTCATGAACAAACTTATAAGTTATAAATAATACTTCCACTTACCCTAAGCTCGAAGTTCAAGCTGTTAAGAGTTTCCTTTAGTTGGTAGAATTTTATTTGGTCTCCTTTCACTCACGTTCGAGGATTTCTTCTTATTCTTGTTTCTTATAAGGGTTTACTTAATATCTTTGAAGCTATTTGATAAGTGTTAGAACTTGGAAATTTGTGCTTAGAATTGACAACTAGGTGACTAATTTACTTTACCTCCTTTGTTAAGCAAAGTCTCGTTGGGGGATAATAAATCCTATCTCTTTGACTCAATAGTCCAATATTACTCGAAGGTTTCCATTGAATTTATTCTAAATTAATTCATAAATCGTGCAAATTTTTACACTAAAATCGTCCGACTTTAGTCTCAACTGATTAACAAGAATCATACTATAATCGCTCGATTCTAACTTGTTTGCATTTTATTTGATCCGCAAAAGTTTAACACTTACCCGAAAGCTTAACTTCACAAGTACTGAACTCGGCCGAAACTAAGTTTCAAGTGTTACCTGAATATTGAAATCCTATTATTACAATCGGTCGAAATTTATTTCACACTAATAACTTATTTTCGCCGAGATTTTCTAAAGTCTCACCTACACCTAAATGTTACCCTTTTCCTAAGTACTAATATTTTCACACAAGTTATTTCTCAGATAACACGCATAGGGTTGTAAAACACGTATTATGAAATCACACAAACACATAATATGTATGTAAATTTATTGGCCAGCTTACTTACGAGACTCGGGTATTACAATACATGCAGCAGACGTATGGTGAGAATTATTAATTACCTTTTTGATAGCAATAATGGTTTGTTTACCTTAATAAATTATTGCATATACTTTCTAGTTATGATCACTTGTTGCAGCTGAAATTATGTCAATTATCATGTTTAAGAGAATGAAGTAATAATGTTTTCAGAAAATTTGAAAAAAACAGCGTGGAAGTATACTAATTTTCTATTTTAAAACGGTTTAATTGCAAAAATGGGTTATTGTCTTCATAATTTTAGTCTCAATTGATTTTTAGACGAACAAGTGGGAAATCCTTCGTCATTGTACAGCGTGGGCTATCCCACACACGCTCATTGCTGACTTTGTTTTGTTAGAAAAATTATCGGAGTCCTAAAAATTTTCGAAAAAATGACCAATGTATTTATTCCAAAGACCCGAGATTGGAAAACGGAATACTTGTTTATTTAAAAAAAAAGCGACAATTTGAGGACAATATTTTAACTTGTTTATGTATATCTCTTGTCGAATACTTGAACAAGAGCAATCACATATTTGTAGCAAGTAGTTGAAGAATCTTTGTCAAGAGGAAAATCAAAGACCAAACTACCACATGGAACTTAAGTCGTTTCACTTTGAATATTAGCTCAAGACAAACGTGCATTTTGATGACGCCGAAAAATGGATCTATCACGCTACATGGCCAACGAGCTCTTTCCCGCCTCAACTTCGCCGCGAATTCCCCCTGAAGACTCGAAACAGGGTGAGGGTTGGGGTCGCCTCTTGCCTAGGTCAAGAGGGTATTTTCCGTATTCCAGGTGTAAAGTAGCATAGAAAAGTGTTGTGTTCAAGTGTGTCCGTGAGTAATCAAAATGGCAGAGTAACGGTAGGATACGTGAGAATTCGCCTTGAGCGTGCCTTAGGGTATTTATAGGGCCCCTGCTTAGGGCGGTTTCCAGGCGGTTGTGACCCACGTCCTATGCTTCTTAGGCCGGGACGAGCCTAAGTCTTTACCCCCCACGATCGCACGTTCGCTCGGCATGATTCACCCTGGGGTGGTTATTCTCCACACGTCCTGCTAATACCGCCAAGGGGAGATCGTGGCGGTTTCCAGCTTGGGAGGCCGAGTTCCTTCAAGTGCGCACTGGCTCGGGCATCGGGGAAACAACCTGAGGGCATCACGCCCCCCACTAGAAGCAATTGTGTCAAGTTTTCCGATGGCACACGTCCTCGGGCAACTTCCCTGGGGGCCAGGGGATTCTCTAGAGTCTCTGGGGTGTCTTTGGCACGGGCCACCCCCTGTCGAGTTTGGGGCCTTCTTCCTGAGGGTCAGTCCAGCTAGCCCGGGACCCTGCTGAGGGTAAGGGTCGTCCTTCGGGCGAGGTGGTTATGTTAGTTGAGACGAGTTGGATATTTTGTCATGGGGTAGGTAGACCCCGAGGGTAACAATAGTCCCCCCTTTGATTAGTCCAAAAGAGTGTGGTGAATTTTGGACGTCTTGTGTAGTCATGGCAAAATATCCGACTCGCCGATGTTCTTGAGGGTTATTGTGGCGCTCTAGCTCGGTCGGACCCTTTTGCCAAGGCGAATCCTTTACTTTTCTAGGGGCGTCGGACCCATTTCACCCCCCTTCCGCCATGTGTCGTCCTCTTATTAGCAGGCTGTGATGGGACGTCTAGGCGGGAGTCTTGGCGCCCATTCCCTAGGGTCGACACGGATCGCCACAATGTTGACGCGGATCGACGCAGCCCGTTGATCTAATCTAAAACCAAGGGCTCGGATCAAGCGCATGGGGCCTATATATACCCCCACCTCGTTCCTTACTTCTTTTCTTCTACTTTCTCTCACTACCTTCTCTCTTCACGAAGCTCCCGAGTTCCCGAGCCTTCCAGGCCTTCTTTCCGAGCTTTTAGGTTTTTGTAAGTCCTTCTTTCCCTGGTCTTTTCCTTCAGCATTATGACTTCTAGTTCTCGTGAGAGTTCTCGCATAGCTTCGGGTAGTTTCGCTGAGGGCTCAGGGGGTTCGGGTAGCAGTAACAGTAGTTCCTCTGATAGTAGTAGCTATTCTTTCGAGGGTTCGGGGAGCCCCGTGGTTAGTGTAGGGGGCAACCCACGGGCGAGCATGGAAGTTCCTCGGGGTAGTTCCCCGACGACCTATTCTGTAGATCCTGAGGCCACCCACGCTGCCCCTCCCAACCGTGTTGCGAGGGAACCAGCTCCCCCCCCAAGGACAACTTTCTTGGCCTATGGGCTTTTCGTCGGGCCTTCAGCGCTTGGACAGGGAAGTCGAGGCCCTCCGGGCGGGTCGCCACGGCGTTCGATGGCATCAGATCAAAGTCTCGACCTTAAAAGCCTCAGATCTCCCTAGGTTAGAATCTCTGTCGGGTATGCCTCGGGATTTCGAAGTTAGAATCCCCTCTCCTACAGATTTAGCTAGTTCGCCTCCCGAGGGATTTGGTACATACTTCTTAGATCAAATCGAGATGGGTCTTAGATTTCCGTGCCCCGATTCATCGTAGATCTATAGATATTTCACAATCTCCCCTGCTCAACTAGCCCCTAACTCTTTCAGTCTCCTCCTCTCTCTCGTTGTTATCCTTAGTCATTTCCGTTTTGCTCCTTCAATTCCTATGATTCTAGAACTCCTGAAGTTAAACAAAAAGGAAGAGTGGAAGTTTTTCTTTTTCTCCCTTCCGTGCTCCTAACCTCATCCAGGGCAATCCCTCTTCCTACAAGGGCTAGATGAGCAAATTCTTTTTTGGTAAACCCTCGGCAGATAGTGCCGAAGCAGAGTTGATCCCCTTCTCCTGGCGGGATAATGTTTTGATCCCTCATCCACTTTCCCCCGAACCTTCTGCCCGGGTAGAAACATTTCTGGTGAGGGTAGGTGAGCGTCGTTACTTCGCCAAAGAACTTCACCTCGACGAGCTTCTCTGTGCCCATGGGTTCTGCTCCAAAGGCGTTTTTCTCTCCAATACCCTAGGTATACGAACTCAGGATCCTGGTGTATTTTCCCGATTCTGGAGCGCTGTCTGACCTCCCCCTTTTCTTTTCTTACAGAACGACTTATGACTTTGGCCGAAGTGATTGCTCTTTTTGATGAAGAGGATGAGGGTCCTCCTCCACTTGGTCCAGCCTGGGGCTCTGCCACTACCCGATCCAAGGGTAAGGGCAAAACTCCCGTCTCACCCTCGGGAGGAAAAAGTCTGCACCAAAAAGCGCTGCCTCCTCTCAAGGGGGGTCTTAAGTGAAAAGGTCCAGGGCTTCTTCAAGCCAGCCTACTTCTCCGCCTCCTAGTGGTCAAATTGCTTTGGTTCGGACTAAGAAGCCCAACTTTTTCGACGACCCCTCGAGAGAAGATACCTGGGAGTTCTTGAGGGAGTTCCCCAGCAAGGCCAACCGGGAATTCACCCGAGCGTTTTCCTATCAGGACCTTCGATGTATCTTCTCCATTTCCATCGGGCAGGTAAATATTTTCTCTTCCACATTTTTTTCTCTTTTCTTGCCTTGTAATCTTTGAAAATAACCAGGGTGTTCGGTACAGACTCTCTCCGTTGGAGCTGAAGCCATGAAGCGTGTCTCCCGACCCTCTGAACGAAATAGGGTGTTAACCCAGACGGAAACCGATCTTTGAAAGAAGATCGAGGAAATGGAGCAGGAGGCCCGGAAGGCAAAAATGAGGGAGAAGGAGCTGCAAAAGGACGCCGCGGAGTTCCAACGCCAGCTCTCAAAGTCAGAGGTAGCTCGAGTCGACGAGCGGAAGGAATGGAGAAGGAGCTGGAGAAGGGTTATGTTCCCAAACGTGATCACTTGAAGGAGATGAAGGTCTACTTCAAGTGGGGCTTCTATGGCTGCATTTCTCAACTTCGAGCACAGGGCTACAGCCGGGCAGACCACCCTTCGAATTCCTGGACGCCATCCAGGCCCTGAAGGAGATCCCCAATGAGGGTTATCTGCTCGAGCCACGAGATGGGAGCGGTCCCTTGAGGACGCCTGTTCCGCCGCCGAGGGTGACGAGGGTGGCTGAGCCTGCGTTCGAGGAGATGCGTGGTGCTTCGGGGGATGATGCCCAGGTGGAGACCGAGGAGACTGAGGTGCCGGAGGAGCCCGTTGGTAAAGAAGCCCGTGAAGGGCATGTCGAGGTCGGGGTTGAGGTTGAGAGGCCCGGGGACATCACCGGGGTGAAGATCAGGCCGGTTCGGCCGTTTAGATGTTTTTTCTCTCTTTTTTCTTTCTTCGGGAATGTACGAACCCTATATATATGTGTGTATCTCCTTTATTGTCTCGAACATAGCCATTCGGGGCCTTTATATGCATATTTGGCCTTCGGGCTTTCTTTTCCTCGTATTATCTGTTCATTGCACTTGTTTGTTTCCGTTTCCCATCCGTGTTCTCATGAATATCATGCACATCCTTCGGACCGTTTACCCGAGGGTCTCAAGAAAATCCTCGGTTATTTCCACGAATTAGTGGCTTTCCCGGAGCGCGAGCATTTTAGGACCGTTTACCTCGATCCCTCGCATTCCCTTTAAAATAGCAGACTTAGTCCAAGTGATCCCGAATTTTCCTGAAGTGACATTTCCTATAATTTAGCAACGGCTAACTCGGGACCTAGTCTGCTTGAAGACTTGGCGACGAGCGTCCGAGAATGTCGTGGACTGAGCCAAACTTCGGGATGATCAGCTAGCCGTTTGTTCTCTAAATTTCGAATTACCAGACTTTCAGCTCAAGCCTAGGATCTGCCTATAAATACGAGACCTTTTTTGCTTCCATGACTTATCACTATCTTTACCTTCGTAGCATCATATCTGAACTTTTGTGGTTCGAGAGTTCTCATGGCCTCTTCTTCTTCTTCCAAAAGCGTGTTGCTGTCTGTTTTCCCATAACAGAGTGTGTTCCCTTTGATTTTGGTAGTTCTTCGAGCTTTCACTTTGACTCGGGCTTTCAGCCCGACCCAGCTTTCGGCGTGAAGACACCGATCCCTCAAGGAGATGGCGAGGATAAGAATTATAGTAAGAGCTTAGCCAGGTGGTCCGTCGAGGCAGAAGAGGCTCATTCCAAGGCGAACCTCCCGTGGTACCGGACAATAGTGTCGACCCTCAGCCCCAGTCGCTTCGAGAGTATCTTGAGAAGGCCAGGATCCCTTCTGATTACGAAGTTCAGCTGCCCGGTCCCTTGCAAGTGGCATCCTCTCCTCCTGCTGGCTTCTTGGCATTTTTCGCCGATCAGATAGATATGGGTCTTAGGTTCCCCATACCTTTTTTCCTCATCGACCTTTGTGAAGCCTTAGGCATCTCCCCAGGCCAGATATTTCCTAATTCTTGTAGTTTGCTTCTGGCCTTAGCTGTCGTCACTTGCAGGCTTAGTTTCCCTCTTACCACTGAACTGATCCTTAATTTCTTCCGAGTGTGTGAGCGGGATGTTGGCAAGTTCGTTTTCGTGCCTTCCACTGACGACTTCCACGACAATTTCACTGCCACCAAGGGATGGATGAACAAGTTCTTCTATGTGCGTCCTTCACTCCAGCATCGGGACCGCCGGTTCTCTTACTTCAGTGGCGAGATCACTGTCAGGCTTCGGGTAATG